>OX336371.1:46397354-47742354 GCA_946902895.1 Fragum fragum
TTCCTGTTTTGAAATTTAAGACCTGTCTAAATTCAAAGGTTTTAAAGTTTATATTTTATTGGAAAAATAACCATTTGGTGGGGTAGAAAACATTGAAAAAGAAGAAATTGCCTGTTACAAGCAATTATTTTTCCACAATGTTTTCTCGATCATAAAATCACATGAACAAAAAAAGCAAGGATAATCCAGGAAGGGGTTAACTCTGACAGGAAGTTCCGACATGAAAGTCACCAAACCAACAAAAAAACTTAACAAAAATGGCATCCAATGTCAGATTCCATAGAAATTAATTTACAAAAGAAACATTGACTTGCAATTGAGCCATCCTGTACTTTCAGCCCTTTGATTTTGATGTTATTCTGATAAAGTTATTTATTAAGCCTGACAATGGGTTAAATGAGTTATCTACAAACTGATAAAAACCAGGCTCTGCTGAGTTTTCATCTTTTTAAGATGATCAGTTTAATAAATATTCGATTTTAAAACACAAATTTGATATATATTTATAATATAACCATAAGTTTTGCAATGAATCACTAAGAATTAATAGAAATCATTGATATGATATTCTTCGAAACGTCTATCATAGTTTGCTAAATGACATCATTAGATGCATCACGATGCCTTTTTTAGCAGTGATAAAAACAGGTGTTACCATAGTTTTAAATTCGTTTGCATATAGGTTACACTAGTGTAATGTCATCCATGTAATATCAAAAATATTCAATGGATTTATTTCATTTTCAGGCCTTAGGTCATAAGATAAAACTTTGTATTTAGTTATCCAGAAGCAAATTAATGATTTCAGCTGGCAAACAGAGGTGGTTGATGGACACAGCGTGGATGCTCTATGTAAATCTTTCTATACAGCAACAACAGTGACTGGCAAGCCTTTTTGTGTTGTTGCAAAAACTTTCAAGGGAATGGGTTTTTTAAATGGTATGTAACTTAATTTTGAGTTGTTCTTTCTACTTGGTTTGATATATCCATAAAAAGAAAGTGAATGATTAGAAAGAGATAGGCTCTTCTTTTCTGGTAGATACAGGTTCTTAGCCCTTTCCCGATTTTAGCTCAGCTGTCTTCGGAGAAAACCTGAGGTATTTCTATAGTCTTGGTGATGTCGTTGTCTTCGCTATGTGAAAACTTTAACATTTTGTGATATCTCTGGTTCTACTGAAGGCATTCACTTGAAACTTTGCACACTTGTTCACTGTCAAAAGAGCAACCTATATTATCAAGGGGGATAACTCTAGATGCATTTTGTCCACTATCCAGCACCTAACAGCTGAGCATAGGCACCTGTAGGCAGTGCTCTTGTTAATAATTAGTTCCCAGTAATTTCTGTCCAGTTACGGATCGCGAATTTCCGTATTATGAGGTACAGTTTATGAACAAAAAACAGTTCATATCAAATATTTCTGGATAGAAATAATCCAGTTTAACGGCATCTGGATAAACGCGTCCCAACTGTACTGGTATTTTCACTATCAAAATTGCAGTCTATACAAACGGGAGGGGTGGGGGGGGGGGCATCATAGTGCAGTCGGTAGCATATCAGACTCCTAATCTTCAATAGTGGGATGTCATGGGTCTGATCCCTGTGGCAGCACATATCCTTTCCAACATTTGTCTCTCACCAATTGGTTGATAATCGGAAACCCAAGTGGGATAGCAGCTGGAGACTAGGAAAGGATGTAATGGTTGTACTGGTGTGAGAAATACCAGGAATCCAATGTTAGGTGCTCCATCCGCCCTGATATGACTGAAATACTGTTAAAAGTGGCAATAAACCACACTCAATCTATCAAACCAACAAGAGGGATAGCTATATTTTTTTTTAAGAAAAATTTATACCCCCTTTTTGACTTTAAATTTTTACCCACTATCAAGCACTTGAACAGCTGAGCATTGGCACAGGCATGCTGTACTATTGTTCAACTTTTTGTTAGCTGAGTCAGCAGTATACTGTAATCTCAATACTATTATCATGGAGAGCTTCTGCTTTTGGGGAGGGAAATTTGATAATGGTCACTGAATGAAAGTGGTCACTTACTAGAGGTTGTTATTTGAACAAACTTTATCATACTTACACTTCAGATGTATGTGATCAACTAAACTGGCATGGAAAAGCCCTTGGCCCAAAGGCAGAGAAAAGTTTGGAACTTGTACAAGCAGCAATGTCCACAAAAGGACCATGGAAATTACAGAAAGTGGTGCCTGATGATGTTGAAGAGGCTAAGATTTCCAATATAAAACTATCCGAACCACCAAACTACACAAAAGGCGAAAAGGTATATCAAGGGCTTTGTGCAACAATGCTATAAGTACCTTTATTGATAAATGTACTTACACCAGTGTTACACTAAGCCATCATATTGAAACAAAATTGACCCAACTTGAAATTAAATGCTTCCAATCTAAAAAGAGGCTTCAATCTGCATCCCACTTGAAAAAAATGCAATGAAGATTCAAACATATAATGATGAAAGGAGTATTTGCTTATTAACAAGCAATTTCTCTTATTCGTGCAATATTATTAGCTTGGCTGTTTTCAAAGAAAAGCAAAAGTATTTCTATTGCCAGGTTGTTGCCTGCCTCTGCATCAGCAGTAATGACTTCCATTTTTGGATATCTATAAATGCTTTTTAGCTCACCTGAGCAAAAAGTGCTCATGATGAGGTATTTTGATCGTCCTCTGTCCTGCGTGCATGGTCCGGCGTGTGTCAAAATCTTAAAATGACATCTCCTCCCAAACCACTAGGCATATTTCAAACAAATTTGGCAGAAATGTTCCTTTGGTGGTGCCCTTTAAAAATTGCTAAAAGAATTGAAATCTGTTGAAAACTTTGAAATTTTAATGAAAATTTTAAAAATTATTTTCTCCTGACTGGGAAGGCGTAGAGCCTTGATATTTGGTATGAAGCATCAGTACAATCACCTCTTTCAGAATTGCTAAAATCATCACCCTCGGGGGGTGGGGGTAGTGGTGCTTATATAGAAATAAAGAAGGTATTTAAAACTACATCTCCCAATATTGCTGGGTGGATTTCAACCAAATTTGGTGGGAATGTTTCTTGGGTGGTGCCATTTAAAAATTCATTAAAAAATTGAAATCCGTTGGAAACTCTGGTTTGCCGTGACAACAAAACAGAATTTTTATTGAAAACTTCAAAAATTATTTCCTCCTGACCTAGAAGGTGTAGAGCCTTGATATTTGGCATGAAGCATCAGTACAATGACCTCTTTCAGAATAGCTAAAATCATTGCCCTCAGGTACCACGGGGCAGAGCCCCAGGGGGGATGGGGCTTATATAGAAATGAAGAAGGATTTTTATGCCCCCACCACTTAATGTGGGGGGGGGGGAGAATATAGATTTGCATTTGTCTGTCCGACTGTCCGTACTTATGTACTACCGTACTTATGTCCTTCCGTCCATCCCGAAATTGTCCAGGGCATATCTCTGAAAGTATAATAGCTATCAACTTAAAACTTCATAGATAGATAGACCTCATTGAGGAGAAGTGCAGTGCACAAGAACCACAACTCTTGCTTGCATAATTTTGGAGTTATTGCCCTTTGTTATTTTAAAGACTTATATTTTGTCCAGGGCATATCTCTAAAAGGATAATGGCTTTCTACTTGAAACATCCCAGGTGGATAGACCTCATTGAGGAGAAATGCAGTGCACAAGAACCACAACTCTTGCTTGCATATTTTTGGAATTATTGCCCTTTGTTATTTTAAAGACTTATATTTTGTCCAGGGCATATCTCTGAAAGTATAATAGCTATCAACTTGAAACTTCATAGATGGATCGACCTAATTGAGGACAAGTGCAGGGTTTAAGAACCACAACTCTTGCTTGCATAATTTTGGAGTTATTGCCCTTTGTTATTTAAAAGACTTACATTTTGTCTTGAGCATATCTCTATAGTAAAATAGCTATCAACTTGAAACTTCGTAGATGGATAGACCTCATTGAGGAGAAGTGCAGTGCTCAAGAACCACAACTCTTGCTTGCATAATTTTGCAGTTATTGCCCTTTGTTATTTTAAAGACTTGCATTTTGTCTGTAGCATATCACTGAAAGTATAATAGCTATCAACTTGAAACTTCATAGATGGATAGACCTCATTGAGGAGAAATGCAGTGCACAAGAACCCCAACTCTTGCTTGTATATTTTTGGAGTTATTGCCCTTTGTTATTTTAAAGACTTACATTTTGTCCGTAGCATATCACTGAAAGTATAATAGCTATCAACTTAAAACTTCATAGATCGATAGACCTCATTAAGGAGAAATGCAGTGCACAAGAACCACAACTCTTGCTTGCATTATTTTGGAGTTATTACCCTTTGTTATTTTAAAGACTTACATTTTGTCTGGGGCATATCTCTGAAAGTATAATAGCTATCAACCTCGAAACTTCACAGGTGGATAGACCTCGTTGAGGAGAAGTGCAAAGAACCCCGACTCTTGCTTGCATATTTTTGGAGTTATTGCCGTTTATTATTATCAAAGCTACCGGTGGGGGCATCTGTGTCCTGTGGACAAAGCTCTTGTTAAAACTACATCTTCTCCCAAACCACTGTGCTGATTTCAATCAAATTTGTTGGGAATGTTCCTTTGATGGAGCCCTTTTATTATTGCCAAAAGAATTAAAATCCATTAAAACTCTGGTTGCCATGGCAAAAAAAATCTGAAATTTTAATGAAAGCTTTAAAAATTATTTCCTCCTGACCGGGAAGGCGTAGAGCCTTGATATTTGGCATGAGGCATCAGTACTATGACCTCTTTCAGAATTGCTAAAATCATCACACTTGGGTACCCTGGGGCAGAGCCACAGGGGGGTGGGGCTTATATAGAAATAAAGAAGGATTTTTGAAACAACATCTCCTCCCAAATTGCTGGGCAGAATTCAACCAAATTTGATGGGAATGTTCCTTGGGTGGTGCCTTTTAAGAATTGCTAAAATAATTGAAATCTAATGGAGACTCTGCTTGCCATGGCAACAAAACTGAAATTTTAATTAAAGATTTTGAAATTATCCCCTCCTAACCCAGAGGGCCTAGAGTCTTGAAATTTGGCACGAAGCATCAGTAAATTGATCTATTTCAGAATTGCTCAAATCACCAACCTTGGGCCCCCAGGGGAGGAGCCCAAGGGGGCGGGGCTTATATAGAAATAAAGAAGGATTTTTAAAAGAGGTCATCCCGAAACCACTGGGCTGATTTCAACCAAAGAATTTAATCAGTTGAAAACCCTGGTTGCTTTGACAACAAGAGTAAAATCAAAAAATGAAAAAAAAAATCTCCTTCTGGCCCAGAAGTTGGAGAATCTCAGTTTGTATTAGGCCTTGAAGAAAAAAAGTGAGCCTTATCTCAGGTGAGCGCCAGGCCCTCTGGCCCTCTTGTTTCAACAAATTATTACCTTTTTTGGATTTAGACGTTTAACCCACTATGAAGCACTTGAACAGCCAAGTATTGGCATCCACATGCCATGCTCTTGTTATTCCCCTACACCATTATATTCAGGTAACATATTTGTTCCCCTCCTTCAAAGTAGAGTGAGATATATGTCTGTCCGTCCATCTGTAGACTTTTTATGCCCCCGCATCGATATATGGGGCATATTGTTTTACCAGTGTCCGTCAGGGCTCTGGAGACTCTCAGAATTTGGGGAGAAGTAACTTCTCCCTAGTCTGAGAATTGGGAGAAGTTTTTCAAAATAGGGAGAAGTGGTGAGACTTTCAGGAGAAGTGGATCTTATTAAAAAGCAATTTTTTGCCTATACTCCTTATTTCTATATGAAAATAAAAAAAGCTTTACAAGTACCTGCGTATTTTGTTTTATATAGTATGCAGTTAACACTAAACTATTTCTCATCCTTTCTTTCAGTCCTTTTTACAGAGATCTTATTCTTTTTTGGGGGGAATAGGGTAAAAATTTTGTTCTTGACCTTGATGAAATGACCTTCCCCAGGTGGGCCTTGTTAAGACCTATCAACATACCAAATTTAAGCATTGTAACTCAATTAGGGATGAAGTTATAGGAAAATGTTTGGTTGGCAGGTTAAGTGTTTGAGTAACGTTTTAGGGAAAAGGGTTAAAATTTTGTCCTTAAACTTGATGAAATGACATTTCCAAGTTGTGCCTTGTTGAGACCTATCTACATACCAAATATTAGCATTGTAACTTAATTAGGGATGAAGTTATAGGAAAATGTTTAGTAGGCAGGTTAAGTTTTTGAGTAATGTTTTAGGGAAGAGGGTTAAAATTTTTACCTTGACCTTGATGAAATGACCTTCCCCAGTTGTGTCTTGTTGAGACCTATCTACATACCAAATTTTAGAATTGTAACTTAATCAGGGTTGAAGTTATAGGAAAATGTTTAGTTGGCAGGTTAAGTTTTGCAGACAGACAGACCCGGGTAAAACAATATGCCCCAGATCTATCGTTGCGGGGTCATAAAAAGGCTCAAAGGACAAACTTTATGAACAACCCATTTAGACTGGGGATCCCAGTGCCATAGAGTGCTTTGTTTAAACTTTTCCCACACAGTGACGCTTTTAGATGCCCAACCAAGAAAAACAATTGGGAAAACATTGTGTAAAATGAGGAAATTGCTTGTTAGAAGCAATTTCTTCATTTAACACAATGTTTACCACCCAGAAAGTTGAAAAAATTTAGAATTTCATAAACTTTTAAATTGTCATCTGCAACTCTTTTCAATTTGGACCAGTCTAAAATATTGCCGTCTGGTAATGTGTTACTTTCAGGTTGCAGTACGATTTGCCTATGGTGTTGCTCTTGCTAAAATTGGCAAAAATAATGACCGAGTTGTGGCTATGGATGGAGACACTAAAAACTCAACTTTTTCTGATAAATTTAAGGTAATATGATACTTTATAAAGTTGGTACATGTTTTAACACTTTTTTGTATTGCAAAATTTTAGGCCTGTCTCAACTGAAAGGTTTTGTAGACAAAAAATTTAAGTGGATTTTGATGTAAAGATAACCGTTGAGTTGGGTAGAAAATAATTTGGAGAAGAAGAAATTGGTAGTTACATGCAATTTCTTCTTTTTCTATGTTTTCTCAATTATAGAACCTCAGGACGTAAGAACCAGGAATTAAACAGGAAAGGGTTTACTATGGATGGGAACACATATTCATATTGTTTTTACTGCAAATATTTGTATCCAATTATTGAATTCGAATATTCATACGACTATGGCAATTATCCTTTCTGACATTTGTCCTCTAACAATGGGTAGATAATCATAAACCCAAGTGTGATGAGCAGCCGGAGGCTTGGAAAGGATATAGGGGAAGTACTGGTGTGAGAAATACAAGGAATCCATTTTTATGTGCTCTAGCTGCCGCAGTATGACTGAAATACTGTTAAAAGTGGCTTTTAATCAATCAATTGAATATTCATAATCTTCAAAAGCATTTTTTGCTTTGATCTTTTTAACATATTTAAAGAATACTGAAAGTTTTTGAACAATACCAGGATGAATTATATAGATATTATCTTCAATTGTATGCAGTACATATTGTATGCAGTGTACACATGTCATGAAAGCATTTGAAAAAATTGATCATCATGACACTTTGTACATCTTCTCTTGATTGGTAATTGATGCTCTGTTGTTTGACACAGAAACGTCTTGTTCTTATAAAATATTATCTACAGTCTTTTTTGTATATATATATTCATTTCATTTGTATATAAAATGTGCTGAAATAACAATAGAAAAATGATGTCCTCCAGTAGTCGCTCTGTGCATTTTTTGTCCCTCATTGCTTCAAATGACCTATGTGATTGACTGAAATATCATTTTATTCTTTTTCTTCCTCAAAGATTGGATGCAAACATGCTTTATGTCTGATTGGAAATTTAGTTTATAATCATATTTTGAACCATATAAAGATGAGTGTCAATCAAGAAAGGATGAATCATCAACCTTTGAGGCAAATATAAATGTTGTAGTCAAAAGTTATTCAGGGTTGAGTCAGTCTAAAACAGTTTGTTGTATGTCAAGTCTGTAGCCATGAAAAACAGGATGTAGTTTGCAGTAAAATTTTGAGAAAAACCTCATTTAACACAAACAAAAAGTATAGACATGGCTGATAGGAGTTTGTACCTTGTGTGATCTGCTTTTATCATGCCCAAATTCTTGAAAGGTTAGTAACTGAAAAAATTCTGTTTGATCATGTCAATTTAAAAAATTTGGCTGGTGATCAATTGACCAATCGCTGGCCGAGCTCACTTTCTTCCTTGGCCATGCCCACTGACCCAGGGAGTCCCGCCTCGATTTGAAACAGCATTATTTTGCAAAATTTATGGTCAGTGGCATGTAACAAAAAAGTAGAATAGTTGGTTGGCAAATTAAATGTTGCAAAACCAGCATAAAGGTTAACAAAAATGGCAGCCAATGTCGGGGGTTCAAAACTCATTTTTGATATAAATGAATGATTTTATTGGTTGACTGGTAATTTGACAGCTGCGATTGTTCAATAGTCATAAAAACAGCTTGAACAGTAAATAAAATGAAATGTTTTTCACTTTGTTATCGGGTAGCTACTTCTATCAGAGAACAAAAAGTAAATTGAAAGATAACATAAGTTAAACAAATACTGTAAATCTTGTATTAACCCTTGTCATGCTGAATAAATTACCTTACTGACATACTGTCAAATCAAAGGGCTGAGAGCACTGATAGAACTTGTTGTTAAAAAATCAATATTTCTTTTACAAATCAAATTCATAAACAACCCTGGCAGGAAAAGTACAAGCAGGAGGTGTAGACTAAGATCAGCCTGCACATAAGTGCAGTCTGATCTTAGTCTACACCTCCTGCCAAAACCGGAATATTCCGGGTTCAGCAGGGTTAAGCGGGTTAAGGGACTACACATAGGACAACCAAAAAGTAGTTGCTTAACCCTTTCCCATTCAAATACGGGATTTACGTTGCTGTGATTTTATACTGGAGAAAACATTGTGGAAAAAGAAGAAATTGCTTGTAACAAGCAATTTCTCCTTTTTCCACAATATTTTCTACCACATAGGATGGTTTCTTTTCAATTTGCAGCCAATTTTCATTGTCGTCTGCAAACTCTTTGAATTTTGACCAGTCTAAAATTTCCAAAAAAACGGAATGGGTTAAGAGAATGGTCCCTTGAAACAAATTTTTGTGAAGAATATAAAGGATTAATTTTATTGCATACATAATTATAGAATTCTCACTTACTCCTGTAGGACTCTAGTCATGGGGTCACGGGTTCGATCCCTGGCTGTGGCAAATATCTTTCTGACATTTGTCTCCAACCAATGTGTGGATAATCATAAACTTGCGTTGGATGAGTAGCTTGAGGCTCAGAAAGGATGTAGTGCTAGTACTGGTGTGAGAATTACTAGGTATCCATGGTTAGATATGAAATACTGTTAAAAGTGGCATTAAACCCCATTCAATCAATCAATTGATTAATCCTATGTTTTTGGGTTCAGGGAGTTGATTCTTAAGTGTTCCAACATCATTGGATTTAGGTATGATATCTTTCTTGCCAATACTACCACTTCTTTATTTGAGCTTTTGATTTTGAAAGAGGATTTCGAGTGTGGGCGCTTAATGGAAGTGGGTGTTTAATAAAGGCGCTCGCTTAAGCAAGATCGATAGTTTATTGAACATTCTTTGATTATCCCAGTGATCTTATTTGGGTTGCATTTGATCTGTTGAAGAGGCTTCATCTTTATCAATACATCTCCAAGACAAATTCTTGTTATTTTTCCTCCAAGAGAAATTTGTAATAATATTAACCATTGCTTCAACAGAAAGAGTTTCCAGACAGGTATATTGAATGTTTCATCGCCGAGCAGAACCTTGTAGGCGTAGCTATTGGATGTGCCACTCGAGATAGGACTGTTGCTTTCTGTAGCACATTTGCAGCTTTCTTCACACGAGCTTTTGATCAGATCAGAATGGGTGCCATTTCACAAACTAATGTTAATTTTGCTGGATCACATGCAGGAATCTCTATAGGTAATTATGAACTGTTTTAACCATTCCTGTTTTCGAAACTTTAGACTTTTAAGAGGTTTTGCATACAAAAATTAAGTGGATTTAATTTTGAAAATATGCATTGAGTAGGATAGAAAATATTGTAAAAAAGAAGAAAATGCTTTTTACAAGCAATTTCTTCTTTTCCACAATATTTTATCAAGCATAAAATCACAGGGACATAAAAACCAGGGATTGAATAGGAAAGGCCTAACCTTTTCACATTTTTGAAATTAAAGACTGCTCCAGTTTGAAATAAAGTTACAGGCATCAATGAAAAGCCAGTACAATTTGAAAGGAAACAATCTTTTGTATTAGAAAATAATTTTATAAAAGAAGTTGGCTTGAAACAAGCAATTTCTTCTTTTTCTCATTATTTTTATTGTATGAAAATCACATTGACGTAAAATCAGGGACTGTACTGGAAAGGGTTAACTTTGAAAACTGTTTCTAATATTTACGAGCATTCACCAAGAAATGCCAATAAATAAGATAGGTTGATTTTGAACAAATTTTGTATCAGCTGTTCAGGACTTTATTGCACATTGCATAAATCCAATAAAAAAGTATTTTTGAGGTGCAGTCCCCCCCCCCCCCCCCTTAACCCTTTCCTGTTTTGCAAAATTTTAGTCCCGTCCAAGCTCAAAGGTTTTGCAGACAAAAGTTTAAAGTTGATCTCATTTGAAAAATAACCATTTAGTACGGAAGAAAAAATTGTGGAAGAAGAAGAAATTGCCTGTTACAAGCAATTTCTTCTTCTTCCACAATGTTTTCTCAATTATAAAATCACAGGGACGTAAAAACCAGGGATTGACCAGGAAAGGGTTAATATAAAATTTGTTTTCTGACAAATACAAAAATAGTCATGACGATAAGCATATTTTAACATTCAATGAATTAACTAGGCTAGAAAAAGACATGATAACTCCAGTTCAGAGAACTGCCTTGTAAAGCCGTTACATTGCCTGCCTTGATGGCCAGGTGGTATAGGTGCTTTACTCGTGATCAGAAGCCCTACCGTCACAGGGGTGTATTCCTGGGCAAGACACTTAATAGCCAGCCCCTGTCTGCCCAACTGTAGAAGTTGGTAGCAGTGGGGTTAAGCCACTGCCGCTCTTTCAGGGAGGTAAAAACATCTGGTTTGTGTTCGAGAGCAAAATTAAAGCTTTCGTTGCAATCAAACTAAAATAAATTAGTATAAACTAAAGCCATTACATAGAGAATCATTTATTCCCAAAATTTCCAGGGGGCATCCCAGAGAATTAGAGATTTCCTTCTCTCCAAATCATTATGAGTTCAGTTCTTAGAACTGCCTTATAAGGCCATTTATGATGTTACATAGAGATTCAGGCATTCCCAATAATGTAAGCAAACGTCTTTTAGAATCAGACAATTTCTTGCAGATTTTCTCCAGCTTTCTTTGTCCACATTGTTTTCCTGAACTCTTTTCTTGAGGGTCTCAAATAAGGAATTGTGTACATATATTTAATTTAAAAGTGTAGACATCACTTCACCTCAAATTATGATGTAGAAGAAATATTTAAGAGATGAAGAGAATATTTTTTGTTTTCATGGAGGTATGAACCGAAAAACCTAATCACACTGTATGAATACGCAAACGGATTCATACAGTGTGTGATTAGGTTTTTCGGTTCATACCTCCATGAAAACAAAAAATATTCTCTTCATTTCTTATAATTTAATAGCATCAAGCGAAAAAAACAAAAGCTTTACAAATTATGATAGCTGTTTGTATGGGACTATTTTGAGCGGAAGCATACAGAATCGCTGTGTGCTCAAAATTTTGTTAATGGAGTTATGAATAATTTTTTTCGACCAATCAGAACGCCCGTTTTTGATAGACGAAACTAACAGTTAAATTATAAGAAAATGGTGTTACAAGTCATGAATTGTAGGTGAAGATGGTCCCTCCCAGATGGCTTTAGAGGACTTGGCTATGTTCCGCAGCATTCCTGGATCAACAGTTTTCTATCCTAGTGATGCTGTCTCAGCGGAGAGAGCAGTAGAACTGGCAGCTAATCGTAAAGGTGTTTGTTTCATCAGAACAAGCAGACCAGCTCTCCCCGTACTTTATGATAATAATGAAGTGTTTGAGCCTGGGAAAGCTAAGGTGAAACTTTAATTTTTTATATTGAACGTTTGAGCCTGGGAAAGCTAAGGTGAAACTTTAATTTTTTATATTGAACAGTCTTTTGTAGAGGATGACTTATATTGTTGGAATAGACAACAGGAGTAGACTTTAGTTAACCAAATTGAATGATTGTCACTGTCATTGGGAAGTGAACTTTGAACCCATTAGCTAAGCTTTTTTAGCTCACCTGAGCACAACATGCTCAAGGTGAGCTATTGTGATCACCCCATGTCCGTTGTGCTTAGTCTGTTGGAAGTCGTAAACAATTCTTTAAAAATCTCCTTTGTAACCATTGGTCCAATATCAACCAAACTTTGCAGGAATCCCTCTGGGGACCCTTTTGAAAACTTGTTTGTGAAATTTTGATTCATGAAAATATAGGGCGTGGCAGTACTGGGTATCACACTGAGAGAAATCATGAAATGGTTCCTAAAAAATCTTCTTTTAAACCCCTTGGCCAATTAGGACTAAAGCGACCTAGAGAAATCATTCTCAGGTGAGCGATTTAGGACCAATTTGGCCTTCTTGTTGTTGGTTTGGCAACTTTGGCTCCAATTTGGTGTCTGTCTAGACACACCTACACTCACCTATCTTGTAGGTAACAAAATATCTTCAAAAGAATTCTCCTTCCAAACTATC
Source organism: Fragum fragum (assembly GCA_946902895.1). Taxonomy (NCBI): domain Eukaryota; kingdom Metazoa; phylum Mollusca; class Bivalvia; order Cardiida; family Cardiidae; genus Fragum; species Fragum fragum. The sequence continues at coordinate 46,410,207 of OX336371.1, forward strand.
GGATATAGAACTTTCTAATTTGACTTGCATCATTGCCTAATGGTCATCTTTATTCTGTTCCTAAACTTACCATCAAAGTTCAACTAAACTTTACAGAATTTATCCTTTGGTAATGATCTCTCAACCAAGCTTCACTGGATTGTTTCCTAGGTGGTCCTCATTCAGATTCCTTCAAACAATTGTGATCCATGAAGAACTCTAGTTGCTATGGCAATCAAATAGAAATCAGTTAAAAATTGTTTTCTCTCAAGATTTAATTTTATTTCATTGTTCTTTTGCAGAAATGTTTCTTGGGTCAAGGTCACATGAATTTATTTGGATTTGATGAAAAACATAGCGTTTATGAGGGTCGTTTTTTTCAATATAAAGCATAAATATGCAGTTGTTATATCATAAATTTTTTGTGGTCTTGAGGACACAACACACTATTTTGTAAATTAGTCTGAAAAATAAGGATTGTCTCCCTTGTATCTTACATCTTAGTAGGAAATGAGACTTATTGACTTAAACTGTTGTTTGATTATAAGGAGAAAAAAATATTACCCGACGACAAAATATTAGAATGATCCAAATGGAAAAAAAGGTTGCAGGTGATGATTGTCACTTGTCCAAAACTTTGTGGAAAATGAAAAAAAGAAAATCAGGGGTTTTATGAGTAGAGCCTAACTTTCATATATGGCAAATAGATGTAGTTGTTGGATTAAGTTGAATTTATTGTCTAGGAGAGATTATTTATTATTTGGTAAAATAGTGAAACAAATGGGTTATGTCCCCAATACCTTAGATCTAAGTTAGATATAACATTTGTTGTTCATATTCACATGCACTATTTGGTTGGTTTAAAAAGAATTAAATGAAAATGGTCTTAAAAAGAAATGGGGGAAAGCTTATTTAATTAATCAAAGACAAGATTTTAGGATTAAAATTTTGAAATTATGATGTTGCAGATGACAATTTCAATTTTTCGAAAATAATTGTCTCAGTTGGTAAATTACAGTCTCGATGGGTAAATTACATCATAGAAAATGACTTGCAGTCTGTGGGTCAACATATTACAGTTAGTGGAGCAACACTGAGCCTCTTGTTAGCTCTAATGGCTGAAGGCCAGCTAGCTTCTATCCAGGTATTATGTCCATTGTGTGTAAGTGCATCGGTCTATCAACTTGTTCTTAAACTCTTCTCAGAAACTACTTGCTGGTATTCAAACAAATTTCACTGGAATGATCTTTGACCCTTTATTAGATTTCTTCAAAGAATTTTGATAGGCTGAAAAACATAGCTTTTATGTGTAGGCAATTTTCAATAAATGGTGTATAGTGAAAACTTTGAAAACCTTTTTTCTGACACCTGACTTGATTCTTGCCAAATTTCACAGAAATGGTCCTTGAGTGACCACTTAACAGAGTCCTTTTCCAAAAAAGGAAACTGATAACAAACAAGACTTTTAGGAGGAGGGATGCCTTTTTAGCTCACCTGTGCACAAAGTACTGGGGGAGCACTATTGTGATCAGTCACTGTCCAGTGTCCATCCATCCACAATTGCAAAAGAATATTCTTCTCCCAAACTGATTATCAGAATTCATATGACATAATGCTCCTTAGGTCATACTCTTTCAAAAAGCTTCAAAGAATTGAAATCCTTGAAGAACTCATGTTTCCATGGAAACCGATTGAAAATTCTTAAAAAAATCTTCACCCAAATCATAAGACCTAGAGCGGTAATATTAATATTGAAGTCAGACTTTAACCGCTTTTTTGTAAAGCTTTTATGTTGGTTTGGCGTCTTAAACGTTTTAACTACGGCTTATTTAAGCTGTTGTTATGATGATAAGGTCGCCATCCAACGATTCTACTTAATTGTAACATGCTACAGCCATAAATTTTGAAAAATAACACTGTTAAAGATTGAAGCTGAACTTCCTGTCGAAGTTGATTGGCAGGGGCTAAAGGAGTTGGTGGGCGGGGCCAGCAAATTGGTCAATTAGCCCTGTCTGAGTAATCCCTGATACAGAAATAAAGGAGGAAACCTTTGAAAATCTTCTCCCAAAACCATAATGCCTAGTGCTGTGACATTTATGATGCATCATGGCCCATTGACCCTATATCAAAATACTTTGTCAAGGTCGACCTTCTGTAGAACTTAACTAATGAACTTAACATTTCAAGTTTTGCAGAGATTCACCTTGTGGTTCTCTACCAAAATACTTGAAATAATTACTCTGGGATCAGAATCAGCCCTATGTAAGTGGTTCCCAGATATTACACAGAAGTAAAGAAAGGGAATTTTATAAGAATCATCTCCTGCCAAGCCATAAGAGCTGTCAAATTTTGCAAGCACTATCTCCCTTTGATAATTACCTAATACTTAGAATAATACTCTGGGATCATCATAAGCCTTTTAGTATAGGTTTCTCGATTTAACATAGAGATGGAGGATATTTGGAAAAAAAACCCCCAAAAAACCCCTTTTCTCCCAAAGAGCTCTCAAATTGTGCATGCAGAATCACCTAATTGCATTGTACCAAAAACAAATAGGATTATTATCCCTCGCTGTTTCGGCGAAGAGGATATAGTAATGGTCTCCCTCCGTCCTTCCGTCACTAAATTTGTCTGGAGCATATCTCTGAAAGTATATTTGCTATCAACTTGAAACTTCATAGGTCAATAGATCTCATTGAGGAGAAGTGCAGTGCACAAGAACCACAACTCTTGCTTGCATAATTTTGTAGTTATTGCCCTTTGTTGTTATAAAGACTTAGATTTTGTCCTGAGCATATCTCTGAAAGTATAATAGCTATTATCAAACTCATTGAGAAGAAATGCAGTGCACAAGAAGCCTAAATCTAACTGGCTTCAGTTAACTATCAAGCTTTTACGGCAGGGGATGGCCATGTCCGACATGGCTCTTGTTACTCTGGAATCAATATATCCTGTTTTGGCTTCCCCTAGTCAACATATTAAGAGAAAAAAGAGACCTCTTTTCAAACCTCTAGGCCTAGAGCATTCAAATTGTGCATGCACTTTACTTTACTAAGATAATTAGAATTATTATACCCCCAAAATATTTGGGGGGGTATATAGGAGTCAGCTTGTCGGTCATTCCGTCCGTCTGTAGCTTTTTCGTGTCCGCTCAATTTCTCTGCAACCATTGGACGGATTTGATTCATACTTCACTGATATAAATAGTATCAAGCAGAGATGTGCATATTCCATTTTGGTTATGGTCCATTGATTTTTGACGGAGTTATGGCCTCTTGGTGAAAATCTTGTCCTCTCAATTTCTCAGCAACCATTGTGATTCAAATTTCACAGAAAGATTCGGTATAAGTCAGACATGTGCATATCCTATTTTGGTTATGGTCAATTGATTTTTGACTGAGTTATAGCCCTTTAATTAAAAAGTCCGTTTTTTCTTATGGACCTTTGGGGGATAGCACTTGTACATGGACAAGCGCTGTTGGGGGATATTAGTCCGCTTTGCAACAATGTCTAGTTACTTTAGGATCCACATAAGCCTTATCTTTACTTGGATTTTACATAGAGATGAAAAAGGAAATCTTATTATCTTGGAAGTTCTTTAAAGCCATTAACTGGCTTAGAGCTTTTAAATTGTTTATAAAGCATTATCTTATGCTATTCCAAAATTCTGCTGGATAATTGTAAACCTAAGTGGGATGAGCAGCAGGAGGCTAGGAAAGGATGTAGTGGTATTACTGGTGTGAGAAATTCCAGTAATCCATGGTTATGTGCTCTAATTGCCGCGGTATGACTGAAATACTGTTAAAAGTGGCGTTAAACCCCATTCAATCAATCAATCCAAAATTCATCAAACTATATGTGTTACACCATGGTTTTCTCCTGGTTTGGAGAGAGCCAATGTACCTCAGTGCTCATATTTGATCATTTCAGATCTTTACATTTATTCAAAACAATTATTTCGTATTTCATATGCCATTGATTCCATGATTCAACTATATACGCATATTAACAGTCTTTTACAGATTCTTTTACATTTCACAAATCACACTATCATTAACCAATATAATTTTATTGTTTTGAATTTTATGTAAGCTTGAATATCTTTATTCGTTTTTTGGGAGCTAAATGACCTCGGCTGTTGTTGTGCCATAAAGCCCCATTCATTCATATACATGTATGTTACAATGATCATCTGAGTGATACAGGACCATCATGGTCGTCTTGTAAGTCTTGTGGTTTCTAAGTTGACGAAAAATGTTAGAAAAATGTTCCAGGTCTCCACCTGTTTACCCTAAATAACATGAGAACAATGGTGGAAGTCTTAAAAAATCTTCTAGGCTGGAATATAGTACAGCCTACAGGTTTTATATTTAGCAAGTGGAATCATCTGGTAACCATGTCTGAAAGTTGTAATAGTTATCCACCTTAGGCCACATTTGGAATCTACCCTGGCACACCCTATTTTACATAGAAGCCAAAAACGAAATCTTACAACCCATTCCAACACAATCCTGCTTTTTTACAACCCAAAGACAATAAGTTAGAAAACATTGTGAAAAATGATGAAATTGCATGTAATAAGTATTTTTTCAATTTCAAAAATGTTGTCAACAAATAGTTAATTTTGAATAAATTAAGTAATTTGAAATTGTCGTCTGCAACTTCTTCCAGACCTGTCAAAATTTTGTTATGTAGTAAAGTGTCATCAAGAACATTCTCTACTTCCTTTTTGGCTCAGCTGTTTTCAGAGAAAACCAAAGGTATTGCTATAGCAGGGTCATTGTCTGCTTCCAAAAACTAATATTTGTAAATATCTTTGGTATTACTGAACACATTAACTTGAAACTAGGAATATATATTTACTTATCAAAAGAGAAATCTACACCAACAAAAGGGATTACGATTAATGGATTTTTGAATGAGTTATAGATCCTATTTGACTTGGAAGATTTTCACTTTAACCCAATCCCACACAGAGACTTTTTTGGGTCCCCCTCAAGAAAAACAAATGGGTAAACATTGATTAAAATGAAGAAATTGCTCATAACAAGCAATTTCTTCTTTTTACATAGTGTTTTCCACCCAGAAAGTTGAAAAAATCTAGAATTTTGTAAACTTTAAATTGTCTACTGCAACTCCTTTCAATTTGGACCTGTCTAAAATGTTGCCATCTGGTAATGGGTTAAGCACTTGAACAGCCAAGATTTGTATCTGCAGGCTCTTGTTCTATAAACTGTACATTTTTATATCTATCCAATATTCTGTAGATTGTGCACAAAAGTGACAGTGATGTAGCAACTGTAATTGGATGTTGTGTGACCCTGGTGGAGGCTCTCAAAGCGGCAGATGAGCTGGCTAAACAGGGGATAAATATCCGTGTCGTTGATCCATTTACTCTCAAACCATTTGATAAAGATCTTGTCCTAGATTGTGCCAAACAGACTGGAGGAAATATCGTTACCGTTGAAGATCATTACCTCTGGGGTAAGGCTTTTAACATACATTAACTTTCTGATCCACTATTTTAGCTCAACTCCTCTCTCTTTAAGACCTTTCTATTTCAAAATATTAGACCTAGAGTGTTCACATTTTGAATGTAGATTTGCCTTATAGTGGTAAAAGCAATAACTTTGATTTTATTCCATTTATTTTTCTCAGAGTTATGGCCCTTTGTTTAAAAAGGTCTTAATAGCTCATTTCAAGCTCACCAGAGCAAAAAGTAGTCTAGCTTAGCTATTGTAATTTGGTTATGTCCTTCTCCTGTGGTTCGCTTTTACTTAGTGTGCACTTTAACCAATTCCCACACAATCTCTCCTTTTTATGCTTTTTAGGCTTTGGAAAACATTGTGGAAAATTAAGAAATTTCTTGTATCAAACAATTTCTTCATAATCCGCAATGTTTTCTATCCAAAAAAAACAAAAATTTAGAATTACATAGACTTGAAATTATTGTCTGTAGCTTCGATTTGGACCAGTCTAAAATTTTGTTGTGTGGGAATGGGTTAAAGGCCACATGTCTTGAAACCTGGTTAGAATATTTGTCTACATGAAAATGCGGACAATATTGAAATTGGGTAAAGTGAGATAAAAAATCAGGCCACAAAGTCAAATTTTGGAATGAATTTGTGTGCAACTGTTTTGCATCAAATGTCTTGAAATTTTGTCAGACATTTTTGTACATGATATCTTGGATGAGTTCGGAATTTAGTCACAAGGAGTAAAATCTTTTGTAAGACTTAAGAAAAATCTTGTGTGCAATGTAGAGACTACATTTAGGGCCAAAATGACTTGATAATTGGTTAGAATGTTAGTCTGCATGATATCTCTGTAAAGATCTGTATTGGAATGAAAACTAGGTCACTAGTTTAAATCTTAGAAAAACTTTTGTGCAATGTAGAGGCAATATATTTTGCTCTAATGTCTTGATATTTGATAAGAATGTTTTTCTGCATTATATCTTGGCCAAGTTCCAAATTGGGTCATATGTGGTCAAAAAGAGGGTAAAAACTTGGCTTTAATTTGTATTCAAATTTTTAGCTGAAATGTCTGGTGATCTGGTCAGATTGTCTCCTTGATATATCTGCCAAGTTGAATACTGGGTCACATGGGTTAAGAAAAGACGTCTCTAGTTCAGATCTTCAAAATGTCTCCTTGCTATGTAGACATTACAGTTCTGGTTACTTCAACCACAATGCACAAGTTACACTACCGAATACATTGTGTAAATTTGCACTCCGAACATATAATAATGTTGGATAAATGCTCCAGGCAATGAAAATTAGTAAAAATTACAAGTTTCAGTGAAAAATTAAAGTAAGGCCATGAAAATTTCACATACACAATTTAGTACTACCAAATTCAATTTGTTTAACCCATTCCATACAACAAAATTTTAGACTTGTTGGAATTCAAAGAAGCTGTAGAAGAGAACATCAAGTCAATAGAATTTTAAATTTTTTCGTCTGTTTGGATAGAAAACATTGTGGATAATGGAGAAATTGCTTGATACAAGCAATTTCTTCATTATCCACAATGTTTTCAAATACTCTTTTTTTTGATGGGCATAAAAAGGAGGGATTGTTTCTGAATGGGTTAGATTCAAATATTATGTGAAATTTTCAGAGCTGTAGCTGCAATAGTGTAGTAGAAAAGCTCTGGACAAAAATGCGTCCATGGACATACAGATGTAGGGACAGATATAAAAATCACATTTACTGAAAGTCTTAATTTCTGTCAAGGTCAACTTATAGATTTATAAATCATCTGCAACCTCTTTCAATTCTGACCAGTATAATTTTTAATCATTTGGTAATTGGCTGAATGCATTTTAAGTAAGAATTGTGTCCCTGTGTGATTTTTAATCCTCTATCATGCACCAAACAGCCCAGCATTGTTTACCAGTAGGTGATGCTCTTACTGAATCTAGTTAAATCTACTTTGATCCTTGCTGTGGGCTGCATCCAGAGCACAGATAGCTATACATTAGACTCCTAACCATGGGGTCCCAGGTTCACTCCCCTGTTGCGGCAAATATCCTTTCCAACATTTGTCTCCTGCTATGGGTGGATGATCGTAAACGTAATTAGAATGAGCAGCTGGAGGCTCAGAAAGGATGTAGTTGTAGCTCTAGTGTGAGAAATACCCGGAATCCATGGTTATGTTCCCCAGCCTCCAGGATATGACTTGAAGTTCTGTTAAAACTCATGTTAAACTCAATGTAATAAAAAGAATCCTTGCTGGTTAGAAAAATTTGTTAATCCATCCATTATGTCATGAAATATCAAAATTGTCTTGTGCATCTCAAGCAAGTTACCAGTAACCAAAATTTTGGACTGGTTCAAATGCAAAAAATTGCAGACACCAATTTTTAGTTGATGCAATTTTAAGAATCTTTGTCTTTCAGGGTAGAAATCATTTTGAGAAATGAATAAATTATCATAAACAATTTCTTATTTTCCAAAATGTTTTACTAAGGTATTTGCAGGAGGGGAATAGAAAAATGGGATTATTTGGGAAGGGCATAATCTAAAATAGTATTTTGATCAATATTGTAACACGATGTTCCTCATTACTTTCCTACAGGTGGTCTAGGAGATACAGTATCTGGCTGTCTATCCGAGGAGAGAGGCATCTTGATTAAAAAACTGGCAGTGACTGAAGTACCCAGGAGTGGACAGCCTGCAGAACTTTTGGCCAAATATGGAATAGATTCTAATAGCATTATGGAAGCTGTCAAAAATATGGTGCAGGGCCAGAAGGCAAAATAAAACTTGGACTATCTACAAATATGTTTACAAATTTTTAGGAGGGTGTAATGACAGTCTAAATTAGTTTTTTCTTTAAACCAGAGGTGTGTTCTTTTCATCAAGATGAAAAAATCCTGCTAAATGAAAATTTTAAAGTTCTTTAATAGAATGATCTTTTTTTAAGTGAAAATATTCTTAGTCATTGAGGCTACTTGTTTAAGCCAATGCTTAATATGCTTCATTTGCTCAATAAAAATTCTTCAGGTTCTTATTTAGCAGCTTGAAAATCTTAATCTTGCAAATCAAACCTAAATAAGAATCTTAATGAAAAGAATGCACCTCTTGTTGGTACTCGGTACAAGGGAATTCTGTGAGTACCCACAGCATAGGATTTGATGATAATTCCACTTTATTAATGAAATTCAACATTTTGAATTAAGAATCACTCCCCCTATCTGGGGCTCTGTTACTATATTGGGTGTTTTTCTTTCATCCCTTGTCCTGCTGATATTTCTGCTATGACAGTTGGCAAAGACCAAGGTCAGACTACATGTATACACGTAGTCTAATCTTAGTCTTTGCACTTTTATTCAGAAGGAAAAGGGTCACATTGGGTGCACCATAATAAGCATGTATTTAAAGCTAGATATCAAATTATATAAAATTATAGATCTAGTACATATTAAGCTAATCCATAAGGCAATCCATTTTCAGCACAGTATAAATTAATTTTTAATTTTGTCTATCAAAAATGCAAAAATGGGCATTCTGATTGGGCGAAAAAAAGATTCATACCTCCATGAACAAAACTTTGAACATTCTGTATGCTTTAGCATAAAATAGTTCCATACAAAAAAGTATCAAAATTTGTAAAGTTTTTGCTTTTTTTGCACTATGCTATAAAATTATAAGAAATGAAGAGATTTTTGTTGTTTTCATGGTGGTGTAAACTAAAAAACCTAATCAAGCTTATGTATGAATCTGCTTGTATTCATACAATGTGATTAGTTTTCAGTTCATACCTCTATGGAAACAAAAAAAAACATCATCTCTTAAGTAAAACAATTTTTTATTACAATAAAGTCAATCTTTAACCCTTTCCCACTCAATATTGCCTTTTGATGCCCCCCCCCCCCGAAAAACAATTGAGAAAACTTTGTGTAAAATGAAAGAATTGCTTGTTAAAACCATTTCTTCATTTTCGACAATGTTTTCTATCCAGAAAATTTAAAAAAAATCAATAAACTTTAATTTATAGTCTTCAACCCCTGTGAAACAGGACTAGTTTAAAATTTTATTGTCTGGTAATGAGAAACCACCTTCAAAAATTAATAAGCTTTTGAGAAGTTGACAGATTCGTTTAAAAAATAGTAACTATTGGTATATCATATTTTACTTGATTTGTTTGAATGGGGTTTTACACCGCTTTCAACAATCTTTCATTTATATCGCGGCGACTGGAGCACCTAACAATGGATTCCTGGTATTTCTCACACCAGTACCGCCATCACATCCTTTCCTAGCCTCCAGCTGCTATCCCACATAGGTCTACGATTATCGACCCATAGCCGGGAGACAACATATTTTACTTGAACTCATTAGAATAGTATCAATGAGTTGATCCTAATGAGTTTGAAAAACCATTGGGATGAGAGAACGCTGCAATTATTCATGTTTGAAAGCAAATTGATTTAAATCATCCTGTCTCAAAAATGTGACAAACCTTTCTCTTAAGCGACCACTTTTGCCTGTGCCCAATAACAGACATCAAATTTTAGACAAATTCAGTGAAGTTTTGAGTTGAAAAAATTTAAAAACTTTGTCATTTAGGGTTGAAGACTTTGTGGATAATGATAAGCAATTTCTTCATTTTTCCACAATGTTTTACAAAGCTTTCTTCTTGGGAGGCATCAAAAAGCGGTATTGTGTGGAAATGGGTTAAGTGGTTTGGAAATCTTACTTCTCATGTTGTTTATATATGTGTGACCAATAACACATAAGGGACAATCCAGGATTCTGAACAAACTTAAAAAAGTCCAGAATTGTTATTTCAAAAATACTACATAGTAAGGGAGACCATTCTGCAGTTAAATCTTGTCAAATGCAAAAGGTATCTCCCCTCATTATCCTGTGCATGATTCATGCAGCCTAATTAGGTTTGATACTTTTTTTAAACAGAAGCCAAGATGGCATTTTTTGAGGCTTATTAATCAAAGATATACACCAGAAAAGTGTTACTGAGAATTTAAAATTTGGATATATGTACATTGTATATCATGGTACATCAAGTTGTGACACACATTTGAATTTTCAAATACGCTATACCAACAAAACTGCTTCACATAAATGTTGGAGTTCAAAGTTCACTTCCGATGTTAATGATTTATTTGATTGGTTGATTAATTCTTTGATGGACAATCATGATTGATCAATTTACAGTACATGTATTTTGAAAGTTAGATATTTTTAGAAAAATGTTGTCAAAATCATGTTTCAAATTTTATGAGAAGTGTTCTGTTTGGTTTTAAATCATTCAGGGATATGTTAAGTTATTCATTATAATAAATCTTCACTGAATGTCATTATTTTCTATTTTTATGTTTTGTGGAAAGTTATCTTAAGTTGTGATATTGTTTAGAAATCCTTTACAGAGGCGTGACAGTTTTTCTTGAAGGTTTGGGAAAGCTTAATTTAGCCCTTTTGATCACCTTCATGACAGTCGTGTATTGTCCCTATATATTTGCGAACAAAGGAATGTGACAGAATTGTTCTATATGAACTGTAGTTAAGTGTTGGTCACCATGCAACAACATATTGTACCTTTGAATGCTATCCATGTACCAAATTTTAAAAATCCAATCCACATCATTTACTTTGGATTTTTTTTCCACTCCTACTAAATTAAAAGGAGTTGCAGACAAAAATTTTTAGTTAATGAAATTTCAAAAGTTTTGGTCAAATTGGATAGAAAACGTAGATATTGAAGAAACTGCATGTAACAGGCAATTTTTCCAAACTTTCATTTTATAGAAAAGTGGACAAGTGGAATCATGTTGGAATGGGTTAAACAAAGCCAACAAAATATTTGCGAAACAAAAGGTACACAGACTTTTGCAACACTGTCATTGATCTTGTGGAAACTTCTTGATTCAACCATGTGGTCTTTTTGTTAGATTTACGCATGTTCATCACCTTTATATTTTTGTCTACATTCATTAATCAGAATATACGTAACCATCAGTGGTTTATATATAAAATCATGAGGCATAGAATGAGATTTTCATCGTCTTTTGTTGTGATTTGCTACATTGTTGTCCAGATTTAAACAAATTAATAAAGAATTAATAAAGTACCGTAATACATTTGTAAAATATTTGTAGAGTCACTTGAATCATGAGTGGGAAGTGACTTAAAATGACAAATTCTTCATACATGTTCCCACATGTATTTAGAAAGTTATGAGAATTGAAAAAACAACACCAAAAGCATTTTGTCTATTGATATTTGATATACTGCTATCACTTTCATTTTGATATCACTTTGTTAATCTTTTTGAGGATTTATATATTTGATTTGATTTTTGGTTTGTTATGTATTATAATCAGAGAAATATTTATAGTAATCATAATCATGTTGCAACATTTTACACAAAAAATGTATCCTTATTTGACTTTTTAGGTCACCTGACCAAATGGTCATGGTGACCTATTGCAATCATCGTTTGTCCGTCGTCGTGCGCCGTCCGTCGTCCGTTAACTTTTAAACATTTTCATCTTCTTCTCAAGAACTACTGGGCGGATTTCAACCAAACTTGGTAGAAAGCATCATTGGGGGATGCCAATTCAAGTTTGTGAAAATAGGGGTTCTGGGGGTCATAGGGGCCCAAATAGGGGCCAAAAAGGGGTAATTTTTGGTACTTCTTTAAAAATCTTCTTCTAATAAACCGTTAATGCCAGAGCTTAAATATTTTGTGTGCATGACAACTAGGACAGGTATATTATAAATTGTGAAATTCATGCCCCTGGGGTCATGTATTGGGCCACACCCAGAGGTCAAAGTTCATCATGTTAAAAAATTCACATTTTCATCTTCTTCTGATGAAGTACAAAGCCAATTTCAAACAAACTTGGTGAAAAGCATCATTTGGTAATGGTTATTCAGATTTGTGAAAATAAAAAGGCTGTGGGGTCAGGGGGCCCTAAAATGGGGACCAAAAGGGGGTCATTTTTGGTAACTTTTAAATATTTCATCTTCTTCTCAAGAACTACTTGGCGGATTTCAACCAAACTTGGTAGAAAGCATCATTGGGGGATGCCAATTCAAGTTTGTGAAAATAGGGGTTCTGGGGGTCATAGGGGCCCAAATAGGGGGCAAAAAGGGGTAATTTTTGGTACTTCTTTAAAAATCTTCTTCTAATAAACCGTTAATGCCAGAGCTTAAATATTCTGTGTGCATGACAACTAGGACAGGTATATTATAAATGGTGAAATTCATGTCCCTGGGGTCATGTATGGGGCCACACCCAGAGGTCAAAGTTCATCATGTTAAAAAATTCACATTTTCATCTTCTTCTGATGAAGTACTAAGCCAATTTCAAACTAACTTGGTGAAAAGCATCATTTGGTACTGATTATACAAGATTTGTGAAAATTAAAAGGCTGGAGGTCAGGGGTGCCTAAAATGGGGACCAAAAGGGGGTCATTTTTGGTAACTTTTAAACATTTTCATCTTCTTCTCAAGAACTACTGAGGGGATTTCAACCAAACCTTTTTCTAATTCTTTCAAACAAAATCACTTGTCTTGGTGCTCTTTTACTCAGGTGACCATTAAGGCCCACTGGGCCTCTTGTTTCTGTAGCTGTTACCACAACTTCAAAAGACTGGTACAAATTCAAAGAAGTTGCAGATAACATTTTATAATTGATGAGATTTTGAAAATCTTTGTCTTTGGGTAAGAAAACATTGTGGATAATGAAAAAATAGCTTGTAACAAGTAATTTCTTCATTTTTCCAAAGCTTTTTGTTTTTGAAAGTGGGAATGGGTTAGAGACTTACATTTACAAATAAAGTGCTAATTTACATACTGTTCTTACAACTCTTCTATAAACACCAGAGCCCATATTCTAATATTAGTCCGAGTAAAAATAGTGAATGTATTGCTAGAGACTTGGAATTTGCAAGTTTATGAAATAGAAAGGGCTTATACTATCTCTAGGCTTTAACAAGGACACACAATCATTTTTTCAGAGTGGATAGTGGTTCCAAGGCTAGGTATTAATTTTGTAAATCAAAGTCAACAAGGCATAATGACTTAAAACAAGCAATCTTAAAAGTACCTTGAAAAGGGACAGAAGACAAATTCTTACTTCATATTATGTAAGGTATTTTCAATTGTTTCAGATGCAGAATGATTGTTGGACCATCCTAAACTAAACAAACATATTAAAGCAACCAGAATGAGATATTCCTCTCCATATGCATATGGCTCATAAAAGAGGTCATACTTTTTAACAAAAAGACATTTCATCCAAACAAAACCTTATAATATTCGTACTGGCACAAGAATTATCTGCAACACTTCAAATGAGTATTAGCAACATAGTTATTTAGTAAAATTAACAAAAGCTGTACGATACACCAAAATTACAAGCATATGATTAAATTGCTTAATTAATAGGGAAATCTTGCATCAGTGTAAAAATAGAATTGAAAGTGCTTGTAAATTTAGTTTGAATCATTGGAAATAAAGACGTTGACTTATTCTATACTTCTTTCTTTGTTAATTATAAACTCGACTTATTGATAGATTTTAATGATACTGCTTGAGGGGCAATGGGACTTTTGTCATGGCATAAGGTATGTCACTTGATCAGTGACTCTGTAAACTTTGATTTTGTTTCCCTACTCTATGGAAAGAATTTTTTATGCATTGCTGTTGAAATTGTAACTGCTTCGTATTTTGGGTTTGATCCCCGGCAGCGCACATATCCTTTCTGTCATTTGTCTCACCGATGGGAGGATGATTGTAAACCTAAGTGGGAATCCATTGTTAGGTTCTCCAGTCACTGCAAAATAACTGAAAAATTGTGAAAAGCGGTGTTAAACCCCATTCAAAACAAAGCTTTTAATATGAACAAGTCTAATTTTTTTATACTTTGCTGAAGGTGGACATATATTGGTATCATCTTTTCAGTTTGTCCCTGGTACATTCAGTGATCTGTCTGTTCTTCCACATCTTGTTAACACATCTCCCGCATTTATGGACAAATTTGAATGATTTTCACAGAATATTCTTGGCCAATATTTTCGGGGGGTTTCTATATGAGGCTGTGTCACAGAAAAAGGGGGTTGGCTTGACTCATTCCCACACAGTGAAATTTTAAGCTGGTCCCAATTTAAAGGAGTTGCAGAAGACATTTTAAAGTTTATGAAATTTCATATTTTTTAACTTTCTTTGGTAGAAAACATTGTGACAAGTAATTTCTTCACTTTACACAATGCTTTCTCATTTTTTTTCTTGGGGGGAGGGGGAAATAGGTTAATGAACATTTTTTAGCTCATCTGAGCACAAAGTGATCATGGTGAGGTATTTTGATTATCCTGTGTGCGTCGTCTGTCATGTGTCAACAATCTTAAAATGACATCTCCTCCCAAACCTCTGGGCGGATTTCAACCAAATTTGGCAGGAATGTTCCTTGGGTGGTGCCCTTTAAAAATTGCTAAGAGAATTGAAATCTGTTTAAAACTCTGGTTGCCATGGCAACAAAACTGAAATTTTAATAAAAACTTTAAAAATTATCTCCTCCTGACCTTGAAGGCGTAAAGCCTCGCTATTTGGCATGAGGCATTAGTGCAATGACCTCTTTCAGAATTGCTAAAATCATCACCCTAGGGTACCCAGGAGCGGAGCCCCACGGGGGGTGGGGCTTATATAGAAATAAAGAAGGTTTTTAAACGAAATTGCCTCCCAAACCTCTGGGTGGATTTCTACCAAATATGGCAGGAATGTTCTTTGGGTGGTGCCCTTCAAAAATTGCTAAAAGAAATGAAATCTGTCAAAAACTTTGTTTGCCATAGCAACAACACTGAAATTTTAATGAAAACTTTAAAAATTATATCCTCCTGACCCAGAAGGTGTAGAGCCTTTATATTTGGCATGAATCATCAGTACAATGACCTCTTTCAGAATTGCTAAAATCATCACCCTTGGGTACCGAGGGGCGGAGCCCCATGGGGTGGGGCTTATATAGAAATAAAGAAGGCTTTTCAAAACGAAATCTCCTCCCAAGCCGGGCAGATTTCAACCAAATTTGGCAGGAATCTTGGGTGATGCTATATGAAAATTGCTAAAAGAATTGAAATCCATTTAAAACTCTGGTTGCCATTGCAACAAAACTAAAATTTTAATAAAAACTTTAGAAATTATCTCCTCCTAACCCATAGGGCCTAGAGTCTTGATATTATGCATGAAGCATTAGTACATTGACCTCTTTCAGAATTGCTCAAATCACCAACCCCAGACCCCCAGGGATACAAATCTATTAAATTGCAAATATTTACGATGGTGTTTACCTGCATTTACTGCAAGATGCAAATACGATGGAAATGTAGCGGAATGTTGAAACAACAAATGATTGTGTACTATTGTGATGAATAACAAAAAAAAGTGCGCATCGATTTTAGTTAATTTGATAGAACTTGTTATACTGTTGATCGAACAAAATTACTTACTTATAGACAACTTACTTCTATGGATAAAGACAGGGAGAAGATCAGACCAGGGATTAATTAACGCCTAAGATGGTGAACAGAATAATGATAACGACACTAATTTAGAATAATGTAGACTTTTGATACTTTTAATGAATTTATATGTTTCACCCTATGACAACTAGGCTGATTTCAACCTAAGAATTTAATAAGTTTAAAACTCTGGTTGCTATGATAACAAGAGGAAAAATTGAAAAAAAAATTGAAAAAAAAAAAAATCTCCTCCTGACCCAGAAGTTGAAGAATCTTGAATTTTGCATGAAGCATCAGTACATTGAGCTCTTTCAAAATTAATACAATTTTAGAGCCACAGGGTGACTAGGCTTGAATAGAAATAAAGAAGGCAACCCTTTCAAAACTATTTGGCCACTTTGAACCAAATTGGGCTTGTTGATTTTAGTTAAATGTTAAAGGTTTTCTTCCGACCCAGTTTGTATTAGGCCTTGAAGAAAAAAAGAGCCTTTCCTCAGGAGTGTGCCAGGGCCACTGGCCCTCTTCTTAATACACATTTATGGACAAATTGGAATTAAATTTTCACAGAATATTCTTAGTAACATTCTCTTTTTCGTATTGTCAGTTTTGTGGGCAGCGTATATTATGACTATGCCAATCTTGTTTCATGTGGTAATGGGTTAAGATAGGTTGAAACATTCAAATTTATTTCTTTTCTTCAAATGTCAATGATAAAGTCCCAGTAACCCGTAGACAGTCTAAAACACAACAAGAGTGCCATAGTCACAATATACACCGCCTCTTTGCTGCTGTTTCACGAAAATAATTGTAGACAATACATATTTTGACAGAACCAAATTCAAAACATTTGCAGACTACCTTTTTAAATGTCAAGTTCAAACTGTTTGTTATGATTGATTGAATGGGCTCAGAGACTAAGTGTCAAGGGGCATAACTCTTGCAAAAATCAATGAACCATAAAATCCTTGATCCATGTACACCTACAAATTATGGTGATGACATTGAACAAATTTCATTTAAATCAAGACAAAAAGTTAGGAGGAATTGCATTCACAAGGCTAAGGGGGCATAAGTCAGGGAGAAATTAATGAACCATAAAATCCTTACTTCATTCACATCTACCAATTAAGGTGATAACATCCACCAAATTTCATTTAGATCCAGCCAGAAACTTAGGAGTTGCAATCACAAGGCTGCAATTTCAATAAGCCCTAGAGACTAAGTTTTAAGGGGGCATAACTGAGGTAAAAACCAACGAACCATAAAATCCTTACTTCATTCACATCTACCAATTAAGGTGATAACATCCCCTAAGTTTCATTTAGATCCAGCCAGAAACTTATGAGGAATTGCGTTCACAAGGCTGCAATTTCAATAAGCCCAAGAGACTAAGTTAAAAGGGGGCATAACTGAGGCAAAAATCAATTAACCATAAAATCCTTACTTCATGCAATCTACCAATTAAGGTGATAATATCCACAAAGTTTCGAAAAGATCTGTCCAGAAACTTAGGAGGAGTTGCATTCACAAGACTGCAATTTCAATAGGCCCCAGAGACTTACTTTAAAGGGGGCATAATTGAGGCAAAATCAATGAACCATAAAATCCTTACTTCATGCATATCTACCAAATAAGGTGATAACATTGACCAAGTTTCATAAAGATCCGTCCAGAAACTTAGGAGGAGTTGCGCTCACGAGAAAAGTGTACGGATGGATGGACGGACAGATGGAGAAGATGACGCCAATATACGACCGCCTCAAGCGGCGTATAAAAAAGAACTGAAGTCTCCATCTTGATTTAACCCATTCCCACTCGGCAAAATTTTAGACTGGTCCAAATTTTAGAGGAGTTGCAGATGACAATTTAAAGTTTATGAAACTTTGGATTTTTCAACTTTCTGGGAAGAAAATATTGTAGAAAATGAAGAAATTGCTTGTTACAAGCAATTTCTTCATTTTCTACAATCTTTCCCAAAGCTTTTTTTTCTTCTGTGCCTCTAAAAGGGTCACTGAGTGGGAATGGGTTCAGTGTCTTATCTCTTATAGAATTCAGTTTCATCATCCATTCAGTTCCCCTGAGCATATAGTGCTTGAGGTGAAGTTTTGTGATTGGTCAAATTTATCTTGTCCATCTCTGTACATCATTCGGTTATGAATTACAAAAGGCTTCCTAAACTAGCCAGGATTTTAAACTAACTTCAATGAAAAAGTGCCTAGGTGATGATGTTTCAAAAGTCCTCAAAGAAATAGATAACTTGTCTCTTAGGCAACTAAAGAAAACACTTTGAAACTTCTCTCCTCCCTAACCCTCTGGCCAAGATATTCCAAAATTGCAAATAGCATCACTAATGCTACTCTACCAAAATACTTCAAGTTATTAGTCTGAGATCATTACAAGCCATACGTTATTGGTTCCTGGATTTAACATGGTAATAAATGAAGGAACCTTTAAAAATGTTCTCATAAGACCTGGAGTTTTAAACTTGTGCATGTAGCATTGCCTTATGGTATTCTACGAAAAAACTTAAAATTAATACTCTTTCATCAAAAATTAGCTCTATGTTATGGGATAGCTGATTTTATTTAGAGATAAAGAAAAAAAATCTGTGAAATATCTCCCTTTCAAACCCTATTGCATTAAGCTTTGAAAGTTTTAATGCTTTATTGATTATAGTTCTTTACAAAAATGCTATAAAGATTACTCTTGGATTAACATAATCCCTAGTTTGTTGATTTTTTTGGAGATGAGGAATAAAATCTTTAAATTCCCCAAATATTTCAGTCTAGAGCATTCAAAATTAGCATTTATGAATTTAAAGTGAGAACTTGAAACACCATTTCCTACCTATTCCTGTTATTTTTTCAAACAGAACTTCCCAATTTTCATCCTTATGACAATACAAACAATCTGACCAAGCTCAAAAGGATGGAGCACACATTGTGGCCTGTAGAGTGTAAATTTTCAAGGTTTAAATTGTTTGCACCACACAACAAATACTCTGAACAGACACACAAAAGATCACCATGAGCCTATTGTGCTTAGAAAATCTAAAAATAAAGTCACCACTACAGCTAGGCCCTAAGTCCGTGGTTTCAAAGGTAATTTAGGAGGACTTTTGACCTTTATATCAACATGAGAAGTTTTCTTTGATGCTTGAGGTGGTTGACTAGGAAAAGGTACAGGCCTTGTTGGCTGTCTGGATTTCAAGGGAGGAATCGGTAAAGGTTTACTGCTAGGTTTGGCCTCACTTGAAAAGTGGCTGTTGCTTGTGGATGAAGTCACCACTGTTGTGTTTGACTGAACTGTAAGATGCGAATCTTGGAAAGCATCCCCTTGTAGCTGAAGGTGGGCTCCACTAAACATTGGTTTATACCCTAGTGAGGTTGGTTGCATCTGAAACAATAGAAAACAATATGGATTGCTCACCTGAAATTAACGTAGATAAGTGATTTCAGAGAAGATTCTAAGGAATTGAAGGGGGAAAACCAAATCTGCTACTACCTACTAATGAATCAAATTCAATGCCCCTACATCAATTGATTGGGGTAGTACTGATTTTGTCATGTCTATACAGCTATATACATGTAATTGTATGTTTGTCCACAAAAAACTTTAACATTGGCAAGTGCTAGGGACTTAACCCATTTCAACTTAATCCCTCCTTTTTACGCCCCTAAAGAAAAAAGCTTTGGAAAACATTGTCGAAAATGAAGAAATTGCTTGTATCAAGCAATTTCTTCATTGTCCACAATGTTTTATATCCAAAAAGACGAAAAAATTCAAAACTCCATCAACTTGAAATTGTCGTCTGCAGCTTCTTTCAATTTGGACCAGTCTAAACTTTGCTGTGTTGGAATGTTTTAAAGCAAAATGCACTTGATCTTTTAATGTCACTAAAGTCACCAAAATCCATTCAGCAAAATTTGGTAAATATACAATGTTGCCTTCAAAGGTTACGATTGTAAAGAGAACAAAAGCCTTGGAAAACATTGTGTGAAATCACCTACTACAAGCAATTTCTTTATCATCCACAATGATTTCTACCCCTAAAGACAAAGATTTTTGAAATTTTATCGACCATAAACTATTGTCTGTAAATTCCTTCACACCTGTATGAAACTTTGTCGTCTGGTAGTGGGTTAAGTTTTCCCTTTGCTGATAAACCTCTCACCACCCCACCCTATCCTTATCTAAAACCAATCCAAATTTCTTAAAACCATCACCAAGAATAATTCCTTTGACATCTGTGTTGAAATCGATTTAACTATGAAATGAATGCATCCAAGACCGACACAATACAATGGTTATAGCCCTGGTGACCTTATGACCAGTAGAGCTAAAAGTGGGCTTTTTGCAAACAACAATTTTAAGCCGATAAAAATTGGATGTTTTACCTTGGGATAGAAAACATTGAAGATAATGAAGAAATTGCTTGTTACAACCTTTTTTTCTTTGGGATATCAAAAAAGCGTCAATGTGTGGGAATGAGTTAACAGATTCCTTCTCAATCCCAAATTAACAAAAATGAAGAAATTTGAAGCCTTTCACAAACTTAAAATTGTCATACACAATATCTTTCATTTTGACAAGTCTGAAAGTTTTGTTGTCTGGTATTGGGTTAGCCCTTTCCCACACAATACCGCTTTTTCACACCCCTCCAGGAAAAGGCTTTGGAAAACATTGTCGAAAATGTAGAAATTGCTTGGAACAAGCAATTTCTTCATTATCCACAATGTTTACTTCCCATGAAGACAAAGATTTTTAGAATTTTGTCAACTTGAAATTGTTGTCAGCAACCTATTTTGATATGGACCAGTCAAATTTTTGTCAAGAAGGTTATATGTTTCACCTCTTCATCAATATCCTCATACTGTATTGAGACATTGTCTCCCTCAGTCACAACTTCTCTTCTACTCTTCTTTATTTTTTTTACTGACCTTGATGGCCTAGTACTTTGGGATAAAAATCTGTAAAAAACAGTTCATAAGTCTCCAAATTGAGAGTTAATTGAGATACAGTTCTAAGTGTTTATACTTGTAATGTATAGACACTTAGAACAGTTTTGCTATTAACCCTCGATAAACAGTATTCCTGCACTCTTTCCCCTGCACTTTTTCTATTTATTAAAGTTTTTGAGTTTGAACTGACAAAGCATTGAAATACAAAGTTCTTTTCTTCTTCTACATTTAGGATTAATATTTGCCACTGATCTTACTTCACTTTACCCATTCCCATACAATGAAGCTTTTGGAAGCCCCTCAAGAAAAACAATTGTGAAAACATTCTGTAAAATGAAGTTGTTTGCAACATTTACCACAATCTTTTATACCCAGAAGGTTAAAAAATTCTAAAATTTCGTAAACCATAAATTGTTGTCTGCAACTCCTTTCAATCTTGACCAGTCTAAAATTTTGTTGTGAGGTAAAAGGTTAAAAAATAAGAGATAAACACTCACTGTAATATTACTATTCATAGGAAATCAGATTGATTGAATGGGGTTTAACGCTACTTTTAACAGTATTTCTGTCATATTGGGCTGCTGGAGCACCCAAATATAGATTCCTGGTATTTCTCACACCAGTTCTACTAGTACATCGTTTCCTAGCCTCCAGCTGCTATCCAACTTAGGTTTATGACTATCCACCCAAAGGTGAGAGACAAATGTTGGAAAGAACATGATTGTGCTGCCGCCAGGGATCGAACCCACGACATCCCATGATTGAAGATTAGGAGTCTAGCACGCTACCGACTGTGCTATGAAGGAGGCCTTCATAGGAGATCAGAACAGAATTCTGGGTGAGCAAATACTTTTTGTTAAACTAAAAAAATGATTGACCTAAAATGGTCATAATGATTCAGTATAAAGAAATGAATTCTATTTAGTTTTCCAAACAGTGATGGAAAAACTTGTAAATAGGTTCCTACCCTATTCCTTGAAGCTTGCACATGGTAAGAATAATTGCTAGTAGAACAAAAGTTAGAACACATCCGGCAATGAAAGCAGCTGCTGCTAGCTCCAGATTACTAGTGACAACATCACTTGGTAAGGACAGGATAGATTGGTAGGCTAATTTATCTTCATACTGGGCTCCAACATCCTCCGAGTACCGTCCTTCTCTTATACACTTGTCTCGGATCTGAAGTTTTTTTGATGCTATAAGAAGAAGAGCCTTAGATATAACATAAATTTCCCCATATTTACCAAGTTTTGAATAACATGACTAATAATCAATCTTGAACTCGAAGCAATACCACACAATTTTGACTTTTACAACCTTCAATAATTTTATTTGTTCTTTTCTCATGATTTTTATGATGCACTGCATTGATAAGATCTGGATCTGATGTCTGTCTGTTTGTCTGTCTTTGTAAATTTCATGCAAAAACATAACATCTTGCTCTTATTCAAACATGTTGCCATTACATGGCTCTTATTTTGGATATAGATTCCTTGCATTGATAGGCTTCAGTTGGTTGAAAGAAAAGGGTCATCCATCGAGATCTAGGTAATTTATTGAGGACACAAGTTTTGTAGACTAAATGCAAAAACTTAACATTTTGTTCTTATTCAAAAAACGTTTAAGATACATGGCTTACATTTTGAATATAGGTTGCTTTGATTGATAAGCATCAGTTGGTTGTAAGGTCAAAGACATCTATGAAGGTCAAGGTTACTTAGCAAGGACATATTTCATAAAGAAGACTGTTACAGGGGCATGGTGTATCACAAACATATCTGGTTTCTACCCTCGACCCATTCCGAAACAATGACGCTTTTGGATGCTCCTCAAAATACATGTAAACAATTGGAAAACATTGTGTAAAATGAAGAAATTGCTTGTGAGCAAACTACAATTTAAAAATTGTAATTACACTCAACCTATGACCAGATGACAAAATTTTAGACTGGTCCACATTGAAAGAAGCTGCAGACAGTAAATCAAAGTTTATGAAATTTTATATTTTTTCAACTTTCTTGGCAGAAAACATTGCATAAAATGAAGAAATTGATTGTCACAAGCAATTTATTCATTTTACACGTTTTCCCAATTCTTTTTCCAGAGGGGTGTCCAAAAGCGTCATTAGCTCCATTGTAAGGGAACCGGTTAAGTCACTGACCTAAGAATTATTTAACATAAATGCATGAGGTTAACATTGCTCTTCAGGTCTAAATGGACGACGGCTATCTGTAATTGAACCAACCTTGTGTGTCTTGTGAACACCTCTCCCATGGATATTTTCTATTACACAGTCTCTCTCTCAGAATTCTGTCTGTATCCTCACATATCCCAACTTTATAATTCCATAACTGGTTCTGAGGGCAGACATGTCTAGTCTTGTCTAGTAGACCAGTGGTGATGTAATAGGATGAACAGTTGCAGATATCCAAGGTTCGTTCTGTATTGAGGTAATCTAGTGGAACCTTACATCCATCTGTAAAACATAAATAGAATTCTCCGAAGCAGACTTGCACATGTCACTCAAGAAGAACAGTTTTTCTACAACAGGACACCTTGGATCATGGATATAGATGGTGTAAAATTCCCAGGTCCTAGGTTAGTTGATTTAAAAGTAAATAGAGCACAGAAGCGTTTTCCAATTGACGTTTAATATTGACCTTGATCTTTGACCTACATGACCCCAAAACAATAGGGAACTTTCTTGGATCATTGGCAACAATTGTATTAAGTTTCATAGTTGCAGGTCAATTGGATCCAGATTTAAAGCATGGAATAAAAAAGTCTACGAACAGACAGATAGATGGACAGACATCATGTGAAACCAATTTAACCCTCTCTACCTTGTAGGTGAAATGAAATTCTTATACAACTGGTTAATGCAGTACCGAAGAGTCTGACATCATAAAGACAGACGGCATAGCATTGAATCCACAAATTGATTAAAGACACTTGACCAATTTTGCTAAAAATGGACAGGTCATCTAGTACAAAAATATAGTACAAAAATATTCTGTCTCCTGTGTTAGTTTGAAATGTTTTCATGAGTTATTCTGTCATACATCTCCAGTACTTTAACCCTTGTCATGGTGAACCTGGAATATTTCGGTTTTAACAGGAGGTATAGACAAAGATCGATCTGCACATAAGTGCAGTCTGATCTTAGTCTACACCTCCTATCTATCTTTTTGAAACCAGAGTTGTTTATGAAATTAATTTTCAAAAGAAGTATTGACAGCTGAACAACAAGTGCTACCAGTGCTTTTAGGCCTTTGATATTTATACAATTTTGGAAAGGATTTATTCAGCATGACAAGGGTTAACATATAAATGAACTGCTCCCTGTAAGCCATGATCAAGCAAAAATATGTAAAAAATATCTATGAAATATGTTGTAGGTCAAGTAGAAATTGCTGGCAATATGAAATCTATAAATGTCTCCAGTTTATTCAGGGTATTTTCCTCCCAAATTGGCACTATTCTTTACTTTGAAATTTCTGGAACCTCTTTAAATATTGTACAAGTCAACAATTTATCACCTGGTAATTGGTTAACCCTTTTCAACACAATAACTCTTTTAGATGCCCCTCAAGAAAAAGAATTACGAAAACATCAAGAAAACTGAAGAAATTACACAATATTCATAACCCAGAAATTCGAAAAAATACAAAATTTCATTCATTTTAAAATGTCTTCTGCAACCTTTTCGATTTGGACCAGTAAAATTTAATGTCATATATTTTAGGCCAATGTAGAATGTTAACTTATTTTATAATCTTCTATTATTAAATAACAAGATGTGTTTGTGAAACACTATGCCCCTGAAACAGGAATTTTTTAGAAACTGGTGATTTTTATTGTTTTTTTTTCTTTGTTTTAGGGAAAAGTGTTAAAATTTTGACCTTGACCTTGAAATTACCTTCCCCAGTTGCGCCAAATATTAGCATTGTAACTTAATCAGGGTTGAAGTTATAGGAAAATGTTTAGTTGGCAGGTTAAGTTTTGCAGACAGACAGACGGACAGACAGACACAGTAAAACAATATGCCCCCAATCTTATCGATGCGGGGGCAATGCTTTTACTTTTATTTATATCATCTGTAGTAAAATATTTCAAAGTAATGCAGAAAGTTTTGGAAAAGGTTAAAAAGAAATAAAGGCATTTACACTTACCAACATAAATAAATGTCATCTTGTATCACAAACACTAATATTCAAGTAAGATTACAAAGATTGTCCACATCAAGTGGTTATACCAGTACTACACCCAAGAGTGTCACAAACAAAAATAAACTTTTTTGTTCTAATCAATTAGAGTATATCTTACATAATCTATCAAAATATCAATTTCATAACATGCATTATGTAGGCATCCTACAGGATTATGTAGGGTGATGCATAACTGCCTTCGGATTATACGGGCATTCAAGTTAACACATTACCAAACAGCAAAACTTTAGACCTATCCAAATCTAAAGAGGTTGAAAAGAAGAAACAAAGGTATTAAAATTGAAAAACCAGCACCATATGAGGAAAAAAACATTTTTAGAAAAGAAGAAATTGCTTGTTACAAGCTTTATTCCTTTGGCGAGTAAAATTGAGTCATCATGCAGTAATGGGTTAGGATGCACTTTCTTACCAAAATGTCAATCCATGAAAGTTAGGCCTAATGACCTTTTTCAGATTGTATTTATAAAAAAGACAATTTGCATGTACATTTGTTTAAGTAATGTACACTAAAACCCTCAACCAAATTATAATTGACTTTTTGACGGATTCCTACACAATCATATTTTTTGACATCCCTCCAAAATAAAGTTTTGGAAAACATTGAGGAAAATAAAGAAATTGCTTGTTACAAGTGTTTTCTTCATGAATTCACCTCAAAAGACAGAAAAAAAATTTAATCTACTAAAAATTATCGTCTGTAACGTTTTCATTTTTAGACAAGTGTAAATTTATGTTGTCTGGCAATCATCATTTTCAAGGAATACTTTTACCATGACAGTCTAGTGGATGTGTTGTACAGGAAAAACCTTCTTATCCACTTTAACCATTATTATCATGTACTGCTATATCCGTGTGACTATAATGACATTTACAAGCAATTCATTTTGGTTTAACACTACTTTAAACAATCATTCATTTATATCACAGGGACTGGACTTTTAAAATCTAATAGTCCACCTACTAATTGTTTTGACATTTGTTCAAAATGTGATCTTGAAATTAAACTTAACCCTTTCTTTTACAATCCCAGGATTTTACGGCGCTGTGATTTTATACTTGAGAAAACATTGTGGAAAAAGAATTGATTGATTGAATGGGGTTTTATGACACTTTTAACAGTATTTCAGTCATGTCGCAGCGGCTGGATACCTAACAATGGATTCATGGTATTTCTCACGCCAGTACTAACACTATATCCTTTCCTAGCCTCCAGCTGCTATCCAACTTTGGTTTACGATTATCCACCCTTTGGTGGGAGACAAATGTAGGAAAGGATATTTGCCGCCGCAAGGGATAGAACCCGCAACATCCCATAATTGAAGATTAGGAGTCTGGCGTGCTACAGACTGTGGAGAAAGAAGAAATTGCTTGTCACAAGCAATTTCTTCCCTGACCACAATATTTTCTACCCCATAGGATGGTTTAATTTCAAATTACATCCAATATGCATTGTCGTCTGCAACCTCTCTGCAACCTCTTTCAATTTGGACCCATCTAAAATTTGAAATGGGAAGGTTAATGTCAGGAGGGGGACAGACTATGTGTCTTTGCCTGAAATAGTAAATTTTATGTGTCTGTTTTGGCAAACTGTGGCACATTTTAAGTTATTTAATGCTATGATGTCAAATCTCAAACAGGTCAGGAGACTTTCTGATGAATGACATCATGACATCGTCAAATGGCATTGATGTCATATGTGGTATGATTTGTTTTAATTGTAGCATCCTTCGACCTCAGGAACGCTTTCTCTCTCTTTTGCCCTTTTAATGTTAGAGCATTGTGATAATTAGGGTGAAATATTTGAACACAGTATGAAGACTTTTCTTCTCAACCCTTCATGTAAATTCATGAATAAACAAAAAAATCCCCATTACAGGGAAATTTTGTTCATACAAATGGACATTTTGCAGATGGGTGTAGAAAAAATATAAGTTCTGTTACATTTAGCACTTAAATACAAAAAGGAATCAAAGTGGATGACTCTTAATGGAAAATAATGCTATCAAGAAATAATTTAAATTGTTTATATAGATGGGAGCTACATGTATTTGGCAAAGGGAATGTTCAAAATTCCTTGTTTAGTCACCAAATAAAGCAAATTACTGAATGGGAAGTTATAAATTTCATCAGTAAGACTATTACAGCATCATTAATTTGGGATAAAAAATTTGGCAAAAAAATATTTTAACCCTTTGTTCAAGGTTGGTCGGTTAAAATGATATGAATATCCTCCCTTACTTGCAAGGAAAGGTATCCTGATTTTTGGTGGACATAGGTGACGTTCACTAGTGTTATCCAGTTTGGAAAATCTAGTAGGATGTTACTAGGTTAGAAAAGAAGTGGTGCCCATTTAGGTTTGATTTTTTATTTTTCAAAACCTGTCTCCTCAAAACAACTGTAAATTTTGAAATGGTGTTATAAATTATAGAAAGCGTAGACTCCTTTTACACCTACCAGTATACCACTCGGTGTAGATGCAGTCACGGTTCCAATAACATGCCGTCTTTCAATAATGACATGAGTAATTTGCCTTCTGCAGTGCTCCAGCTAGGCCCTTTCATAAGGGCGCCCTGCCCTCAAAGTGCAAAGCTCTGTCCCTCTTTTCAATTGCCCTACCTAAATATTGGGTCTTTAAACTCTACACACATACTCTAAAAAATAGTGACCAACCTTTAAATGCCACCTTAGTTTAATTGATCACACAAGTGACCTGTTTTTTAACCCCACTTGACCCATTTTCAAACTCTTCAGAGATCTTATGTAGACAAACATTTCAAAATATTCTGACCAAGTTTCAGGGCATTTGAGAAAAAAATGTGACATCTAGAGTGCACACAATCTTTTCTGATATTTGACTTGGTGACCTAGTTTACTACCCAAAATTACCTTTTTTCTACCTTGTCAGAGATATCATGTAGACAAACATTCTGACCAAGTTTCAAGACATTTGAGCCAAGAATGTGACCTCTAGAGTGCACACAAGGTTTTTCTAAGATTTGACCTGATGACCTAGTTTTGATCCCACATGGCCCATTTTCCAACACGTCCAAGACATCATGTAGACAAACCTTCTGACCAAGTTTCAAAACATTTGAGCCAAAATGTGACCTTTTGAGCGCACACTAGGTTTTTCCAAGATTTGAACTGGTGACCTACTTTTTTACCCCACTTGACCCATTTTAAAAATGGCCCAAGATATCAAGTAGACAAACTTCTGACCAAGTTTCAAGACATTTGAGCAAAAAATGTGACCTCTAGAGTGCACACAAGGTGAAAGATGGCCATGGACAACAAACGACAGATGCTAGATACAGCCGGATCACAATAGCTCACCATGACCACTACGTGGTCAGGTGAGCTTGAAATTCAGAAGAATCTACAGACATAACTTTGCCCACTTATATGGACACAATATTATTTGTACAAGTTTTACTGGCATTTTGAATTATTTCATTGAGATTAAATTGAATCTATAAAGAAATTGTAATTTGATAACAGTTTATTCAACATATAAATAAGAATAGATGTAAGAATTCTCTAACAAAAAAAGAATTTCAGCAACCAAGTCTTTCGAACGAAACAACAAATCAATATAACAATGAGAACCTAGTAAACAGGTGTCTGTCACTCAGTGCTTAATGATAAATACAAAATATTTATAACAAGAGCTTCGCAGAGCGGCCCATATACGCCCAAAGGGGCTTGTCAGTAACCTTGGCTTTTCAGTAACCTGAGCTTGAATGATAGCTAAAGATTTTTGTCAAAAAAAAAAGATCTTATCACCTGAATAATACTGTTTACACTTGAGAAACAAGACAGCTCTATAATAACTTATCATTCAACATTATGTACAATAGTTTGATTCTATAATTTTAATACAATTGACATAAAAAATGACCTTGACCAATGACCTTGAAACAAGTTTCAACAGAAAGTAATCACCATAAGCAATAAAAATATGACCTTGAAAAACTGATCTTAACAAATAAATTACAATAGTTCAGTTTAGATTTTTCAGAGCTCAAAATGACCTTGACATTGGAATTCAATCAATTCCAGGGTAGACAATTCAAGAAAAACCCAAGCTTTTTGAATTTCTGAGGTGAGTCTTATGATATATTATGATAAGATTCAGTTCAATCCAATAGAATTTTTAGGTGTTGTGCACATTCACACACACAAAAAACCTGTAATTTTAAGCTATATTGTTAAGTAAAGGGCAGATAATTCAGTAACAACTTGACATATCAAACCAATTTTAGTCCTTAGCACAACTAGAAATCATACAGAGTCATTGTTGCAAGTTTCAGTTCATTCCCATTCAAAATGTAGGAGAAATAAAGCTCACAAGAAATAAAGGGGATTTTCATTCAATTCAAGGGCAGATTATTCAAGATAACTCAAGAATGACTGGAGTAATTTGAATTTCAAAGGTCTTATGCACAACTAGACATCATAGGGAGTAATTGTGCCAAGTTTCAGCTCATTCCCATTGATAGTTTAGAAGGAGTTGCGCACATATTAAACAGTGTTTTTCGTTCAGTTCAAGGGCAGATTATTGAAGATAACTCAAGAATGACTGGAGCAATTTGAATTTCAAAAGTCTTATGCACAACTAGACATCATAGGGAGTAATTGTGCCAAGTTTCAGCTCATTCCTATTGATAGCTTATGAGGAGTTGGGCACACAAAAAATTGCTAACGGACAGATGGACGGACAAACAGACAGACAGATGGACGGACGACCAGGGCCATAACATAATACAACCCTTTGGCGTATAAAAATTAGGAATAATTCTCAAAACAAGAGGACCATGATGGTTCTAAATCGCTCCCCTGAGTATAATGGTTCATGGCTTTTTGATATATACAAAATATCAAAGCACTCTGTCTTAATATTTTGGAAAATATGTTTAAGGATTTTCTCTTTTAATTCTATGTATATTAATGATCCCACCATAGAGCGCTTATTTCCTGCATATCGTAATGCTTTGAAGTATAGACATCAATACATACAAAATGTCAAAAAGATTTCCTTTGTAAAATCAGGGATCGCATAGAAAAGGGTTAATTTAAGAGTACAGCAATTCTTTGATGTATTTTCAAAGCTTTAGGCCTTATGGTTTAGGAGGAGAAGAATTTTTAATAATTGTTTAGGGATGGACAGACGGACAGATTGATGCTGGACAATTACCGATTACAATAGCTCACCTTGAGCACGTTGTGTTCAGGTGAGCTAAAATTGCATTTATTTTTTCTATTGACATTTTTTAAAGATGTCCCGGAAATTTACAAAAAGAGCTCCATAGATTTTTGGCGGCAAATCTTGTACATATGGTTGTTAAAAAGACAAACCATAAAGTGCCATAAATTACGTCTCTGTTTTGCATAACTCCTTCAAGTGAATATGGTAACAACTTGCACATTCTTGATCAGAAGGGTTCAAAATTATAGAAACAAAGTTAGAAGGTGTTCTTCTGTAAACACTGTATCATCTGGAACACTTGTGTATGTGTGTCAAAGTCACAAAGCTTCCTTCTATCCCTCATCCTTGGTATCTGGAATGTTTCAAAATGATCTGAATGTTTAGTTAACACTTTCCAGTTCAAATCCAGGATTTTATCTTGCTGGGATTTTATAATTGAGAAAACATTGTGGAAAAGGAAGAAATTGCTTGTGAAAAGCAAGCAATTTCTTCTTTTCCCTCAATTTTTTCTACCAAACAGGATGGTTTCATTTCAAATTGCATCAAATTATCATTGTTGTCTGTAGCCTTGGACCAGTCTAAATTTAAAAAAAACGGGAATGGGTTAAACAATAACCACATGACAAATTTTTGACTTGTCCATATTTAAAGAAATCCCAGACCAAAACTTCAGGCTGAAGAAATTTTATAAATTCTTAAATTTTTGGATAGAAAACATTGTGGATCCTGAAAAAATTGCTTCTAACAAGCAATTTCTTCATAACCACAATGTTTTCTAAAGAAATCATATTTTTGAAGGTTTTTAAAACATGCAATCGTAAAATTAGGGGATGAATCAAAGTTAAATGAAAAAATTCTGTGAGTGTTTACATATGCAGTCACTTACAAAAGTTTTAAGCTGACCCTTTGAAATGAAGCTACCGGTAGTTGAACACTGACATTCTCAGTAACTCATTTGATGGAGCTCTATACCAACAATATCACCCGGCAGTTGCGTTTTAAAGCTACACAGTGTATGGCAAAGTTTTTAATACGCAATACCAGTCAAAAAATGAGGGCAACATCATTTACCTGATGCCATGTAAAAGGCGTGTAAAATGCATTATGTAAATGTGATATTTTTTGTGACTTTTTTGGCCAATACCCTTAATGTTTTGTTAGTAATGTGACATGCATGATTATTCATCTGAAATTCTAAAGGGCACTAAATGTTAACCAGTACAATGGTTGTCCCGTGTGCAACTTGTGTCCAGCAAGCAAATATTTGATCTTCAGAAGTGAACTTCACCTTAACCCTATCTTCACAAATATTTAGAATGGTACATGTACTCATCATGGAGAATAAACTGGCAAAATTATATTGAAATCCATTTGTCAATATAGAAGTAATGCTCTAGATAAACTCCATTTTAAAATTCGACCTTGACATTTGACCTTGAATTTTCCAAATGGCACATCTACTCATGGTGCTGAAAAACTGTGAAAAATATTTTGATATCCTTCTATAAATGTTGGAGTTATAGTACTCTGGGAAGCTTAATTCTAAAATTTGACCTTTAAGTATGACCTTGATCTTGCAGCTATCACGTTCATGTCACAAAATTCTGTAAATCAATCCACTATTGTGCAAGTAATATTCAAATAAAATTTGAAAAGATCCTCTAACTAATGCACTAACATGTGCTCTTACATCAAACTGCCATTATGACAAATGTCTCTCTCACTGCAAGCCTCACTAAGTCCTTTTCCTATTTATCAAATGATGTATTATTTAAGAATTTATCCATTAAATGGTTTATGCATAAATCAATATTCCAAATTATTGTACAACTTTTAGTAACCTAAATTTGCTCAAACTAGAAAGTCGTCCAGGGACAATTTGCACCCATCAAATATTTAACCTTGAATTGTGACTTTGACCTTTGCACTTACTAAAATTTGTTTCGAATTGTATGTCTAATCATGTTGGAGTACAAATTTCCTAAATCACTTTGAAATCCATGCACAAATGCAGGAGATATGCTTTGGACCAGCTCAATTTGAATGCTTGACCTTGAGCTGATTTTAGAGGCCTACATAGAAAATTTGGCAACCAAATATGTAGCCTCAATAAATAAAGTTGTTATTATCATTACTATTATAGCTCTGACCTTGACCTTGTAGCTATTTGAAATGTTGTTCTATTTGCATATCAACAATAAAACTCATCCAAAAATGTGGGAGATATGCTCTTGACAGCTCAATTTGCACATTTGACTTTGAGATGTGACCTTAATGGTATCAAAAAGATATTTTCAAAAGTCTCAAATACTCATAATGAAGAACATTTCTTGTTTATTCTTTAAATCTATTCATAAATATATGTAATATGCTCTGTACAAATTTGGATATATTGACACACCAATGCATATACACTAACTTTTGTTATTGACAACTATGTGTAGCTCATCGCAAGCTGGCTAAACAAAAAAGACTATCCTGGAAATTACAAAAATGTATTGAAACACTTATCCAAATATTGGTTATGAACCGGTCACATTTGATATTATGTATAATCACCTGAACTTGAGTATGGCGGTTCAGCATCATTTCATCTAGATTATTGTCCTTGTTTTGACAAAGCTCAAACATGCTCTTTTTTGGAGAACTAAATACATCGCTGTTATTTTGACTTGCTCTGTTATGACCAATGTCTGTTAATGAGAAAAGAAATAATAAACAAACACAGCATTTTTTTAAGAAAGGCTTTTTGTACATTATCCGTATCTTATTTCTAAATTGGTCAATTAAAATTGGCAACTGACCAAAACGACAAAAAGCTTGATTTTGATATCCCTTCGAGAAATATTTAAAGGAGAAAAATAAAGTAACAGCAAAAACTTTTGTGGCAGGAAGTTGCTCCTTTTCCTACGATGTTTTATATTCTATACTTTTTTCTTTTTTACAACAATTTGAAATGTTGTCTACAAATTCTCTCAATAAGGACCAGTATAAAATTTTGCTTTTTCTTTAAAGGTCATTGTTTAATCAATTACTATCACAACAAATTTAAGACAGGTATGAATGATAATAAGTTGCAGACCACAATTTAAGCAAGAGCACTACATGCATAAACCAACGCACAGCTATTCAAGTGCTCGATAGTGGGTAAAACTTTTAAGTCACAAAAAGGGGCATAATTCATTCAACAAGAGCCATGTCGGACATGGCCATCCCCCGCCTTAAAAGCTTGATAGTGAACTGAAGCCAGTTAGATTTAGGCTTCTTGTGCACTGCATTTCTTCTCAATGAGTTTGATAATAGCTATTATACTTTCAGAGATATGCTCAGGACAAAATCTAAGTCTTTAAAACAACAAAGGACAAAATTATACAAGCAAGAGTTGTGGTTCTTGTACACTGCACTTCTCCTCAACGAGATCTATCCACCTATGAAGTTTCAAGTCAATGGCTATTAAAGTTTCAGAGATATGCCCCGGACAAAATCTTAGACTTTAAAACAACAAAGGGCAATAACTCCAAAATTATGTGAGCAAGAGTTTTGGTTCTTGTGCACTGCACTTCTCCTCAATGAGATCTATCGACCTGTGAAGTTTCAATTATGCTTTTAGAGAAATGCTCCAGACAAGTTTAGAGACGGAATGACGGACGGAGACCATTACTTTATCCCCTTCGGCTGGGGATAATAATAAATGTAGAGGTATTACTTTGTTGGTATAGATTACTCTTTCAATAGTGAATGTATTTTAAGAAATTCCAGTGAATGTCTTCAGTATTAGCACAGATATTACAAGATGTCAAAGGCTTTGAATGACAATGTCAATGTTCTAAACAACCTGGCTAAAACAATACTTTGGGGTTTCTTCTAAAACAGCTGAGCTAAAATTATCAAAGATGAAAAATCACTGAAAAAAAG
Source organism: Fragum fragum (assembly GCA_946902895.1). Taxonomy (NCBI): domain Eukaryota; kingdom Metazoa; phylum Mollusca; class Bivalvia; order Cardiida; family Cardiidae; genus Fragum; species Fragum fragum. The sequence continues at coordinate 46,444,485 of OX336371.1, forward strand.
GGCAGACAAGAGGCCCATAGGGCCTTATCTGTCACCTGAGTCCAAAGAGCACAACAAATAAAAGTCCACCAGATGAAGTTACATAAAAAACAACAAAGTTTTAGGCCTTTTTGTTTGGGAGAAGAAGATTTTTTGAAAGTTTTCACTAAACAAGTCTATGTTAAACTTGTTGCATCTTAAACGGGCTAATTTTGACCCTGAGGCCTTAATTCTATACTTTGTTGATAGAGGTCCAACAGATGATAGGGTATACCAAATAACTTATACCAAATATCAAAGTTCTAGGTCCTCCTGTTTGGGAAAAGAAAAGTTTTAGAATTTTCACTATGTAAGCCCAATGTAAAACTTGTCACGTCTGGGATAGGCTAATTATGATAAGGATAGGCTAATTATCTGGTCCACCAGATGATGTTACAAACCAAATATCAAAGTTCTAGGCATTTCTGTTTCGTTGAAGAACATTTCTTAATGTTTTCACATTAAACTTGTAATGTCTGGAAGCAGGCTTATTTTGATCCTGGCACCACAAATTATACAATCTTGATAGAGGTCCACTAGATGATTCTGTATACCAAATACAGTAAACCCCCTCTTATACCACCACCTTTTAGTACTTTTTGAAAGTGGTCTTAATAGCGGGGTGGTCGTAATACTGAGGTTTAATCGTTTGTTTGACAGTTGTCAAGTATTTCATGTCTATTTTATCTTTGTTATTCGAATATGTTTATACTATACATATAAAAGATAAAAGTATAAAAACATGTATTACAGAGAGTCTAATGTCATTTTCAAAGTTACAATCATTGATAAGTTCTTTCTCTTCTCCATTTTGATCCGATTCAGAAGTCTGACCTCAGATTATTTATTTGTAGGTATAATTTCAAAGTGTCAAACTGTTGATTTCATATCCTCTATAATGCGAATAGAAAACATCAAATTTTAAACTGTTCAGAATGCCGTAAACAAACCAATTGTAACTTCACTTTCGACTTTATTAACTGAGTCAAAACCAGTGACATTTACAGATAACAATTAAAAATAACCAAGCTATAATTTCTTAAAATGATCGGCCTTTCATCGATTTAATAAAAGTAACGCCTATCATTAACTACTCCCCAACAGCGATTGTCCGTATACAAGTGCTATTCGCCCAAAGGGCAATAACAAAAAATGGACTTTTTAATTTAAGGGCCATAAATCAGTCAAAAATAAATGGACCATAACCAATATAGGACATGCACATGTCTGACTTACATTGGGCTTGTGAAAATCGAATCAAATCCGTCCAATGGTTGCTGGGAAATTGAGTGGAAACTATTTTTTACCAAAGGGCCATAACTCCGTCAAAAATCAATGGACTGTAACAAAAATAGAATATGCACATCTCTGCTTGATACTGATATATCAAGTGAAGTTTAAATAAAATCCGTCTAATAGTTGCTGAGAAATTGAGTGGACACAAAAAAGCTTCAGACAGACGGACCAACTATATACACCCCTAACATAGTTTTGAGGGGTGTAATAAGGGTTCAATATCACAAAATCAAAAATCTAATATCGTATTGATGATGCATTTGAACTCAATTAGTCTAGCTCTTATCCATTGTGCAGTTTGGATGGTTGGTCTCAAGGTGTGAATTTACTGGTCATTTTTGTGGGGTTCAAAATAGTGTATCAGCTATAGTTGGTACTGAATTTAGTGGTCGTAATTCAGAATAGAAGGGTGCCCGTTTTAGAAGGGTTTGCGTCCATTGAAATGAAGAACAAAAATTCTGTTTTGTCAAAATTCAGTCTGAATAGCAGGGTGCCTGTATTACTGGGGTGGTCGTAAGGAGGATTTTTTCTGTATCAAAGTTCTATTAAAGCTCTTGGCCCTCTAGTTTGGGAGAAGAAGATTATTAAAATTGTTTCTATATAAGCCTATGTTAAACTTGTGACTCCTGGGAACTGGTTAATTTTGACCTTTGGGTTATTATTTATACAATCTTGATAGAGGTCCACCAGATGATGCCAAATACCAAATATCACAGCTTTAGGTCTTTGGTTTGGTAAAGAAAGATTTTCAAAGTTTTCACTATGTAGGCATATGCATCCCCCCCACCCCAACAGGGCCATTTCTTGACAGACTTTTTTTCTTGTACTAACTTGATAGACTTTGCCCTAAAGACTCAAAATGACAACTGTGAATCCAATCCAACAGCCTGTTCATGACAAGATTTTTAAAATGTACCCTTTTTTGCCCCTTGAGAGATAACTCAGTGACGGGAGCGCCTTTCCATGAGGATGCTTCCTATCAAGTTTGGTTGAAAGCTGTCCAAGGGTTCTTAAGAAGAAGTCAAAAATATAAAAAGTTAATGCATGGTGCACAACGAACGAAACCCAATCACAATAGGTCACCATAATCTTCGGTCAGATGACCTAAAAATGTTGAGAAAGAGAAGAATTTGTTTTTTCTCACTTATAAAACTGCTCATTTATGATTGTCAGGTTGCTGAATTTTTAAGAATACAAGAAATAACTTACTTGTTTGGTCTCTAACTCCACCTTGTACTTTTCTAGTGATCAATACTTCTGTTATAGACAGAGAAGGTGAAGATTCTAAACTTTCATCACCCTGATTAAAGTATAGTAGTTTAATCCATTACCACATAATCACAATTTTACCCTTAAAGGAAATTTTAACTTGGAAAACAATTTAAGAAAAGGAGGAATTGCTGCTAACAAGCAATTTACTTTTCCACAAAGTAAGGTACTTATTTGTCAATTTAATCACAATTTAAGTATGTCTATCAATATTTGAGTAAAATGATTGGCTATGAAAAATTGATTTCAGTCACTTATACATTATTCATTGTTTCAGGAATGCATTTTCCCCATTTAGTAAAGCTGTCTACAATGTAAAATCCTTTTTTTAGTATTCAATTTTCACCCTCATTGAATTTCTGTATGCAACTTTTTTTCTAATTTAGACTTGCCTATAGTTTTATTCTCTTTTTATGGGCAAGAGTAGTTTAGACTTATAACTCACCTTATCCTGGGATGAAGAACAGGTACTCCTGAAATGTGTGTATAGATTTTAAGGGATGAACTAAATACTACTTCAAATTGAAGCAAAAATCTTAAATTAAGTTTAGTATAAATGAAAATGAAGATATTTCTGATTGACCTATGATATTCATTTTCAAGTATTCTGTTTATGTCAATACCATGACATTCAAAATAGTTATCTCTCACATTTATGAGTAAAATTCCTCTAGCTGAAAATACACAAAATAACTTCTTTTGGTCATATCCTTTAACCCATTAACAGACAAAAGTTTTCATTTAAGGTATAAACCATTGTGGATAATTAATAAAGCTTGTAACAAGTAATTCCTTCATTATCCACAATGTTATTCAAAGCTTACTTTCTTAGTAAAAAAGTGCTATTGTGTGTAAATGTGTTGAGTAAAAGTATTAAACTTTACATTAATAGATGGCATCATTTCAACAAAACAAGAGCAAGGCATGTAATTGCCATAGCTCGACTACGGGCACTGGATAAAGAACAAGAGCTTTGCAGAGCGGCGCATATACGCCCGAAGGGGCTTGTCAGTAACCTTGGTTTGTCAGTAACAAGAGCTTGAATGATAATGATTTTTGTCAAAAGAAAGATCTTATCACCTGAATAATACTGTTTACACTTGAGAAATAAGACAGCTCTATAATAACTTATCATTCAATATTATGTACAATGGCTAAATTCTATAATTTGAATATAATTGACATTAAAAAAAATGACCTTGACCAATGACCTTGAAACAAGTTTCAACAGAAAGTACTCACCACAAGCAATAAAAATACATGTATTACCTTGAAAAAACTGATCTTGACAAATAAACTATTACAATGGTTCAGTTAAGGTTTTTCAGAGCTCAAAATGACCTTGACATTTGAATTCAATCAATTCAAGAGCAGATAATTCAAGAAAGACCCAAACTTTTTGAATTTCTGAAGTCTTATGCTCAATTAAATATCAGAGATACATTGTGTCAAGATTCAGTTCAATCCAATAGAATTTGTAGTAGGAGTTGACATACCAAACAAATTTTAGTCCTAAGCACAATTAGACATCATAAAGAGTAATTTTGGCAAGTTTCAGTTCATTCCCATTCAAAATGTAGGAAAAAGTGAGCTCACAAGAAATAGAGTTTTTTCGTTCAATTCAAGGACAGATTATTGAAGATAACTCAAGAATGACTGGGGCAATTTGAATTTCAAAGGTCTTATGCACAGCTAGACATCATAGGGAGTAATTGTGCCAAGTTTCAGCTCATTCCCATTCATAATTTGGAGGAGTTGCGCACACAATAAAAAGTCATTTTTGTTCAATTCAAGGGCAGATAATTCAAGAATGTCTGGAGTGATTTGAATTTCAAAGGTTTTATGCACAACTAGACATCATAGGGAGTAATTGTGCCAAGTTTCAGCTGAATCCCATTGATAGCTTAGGAGGGGTTGCGCACACAAAAAATTGCTAATGGACGGAAAGACGGACAGACAACCGGGGCCATGCATATAATAAAAATTTGGCCATTAAGATTAAAAAATCCAAATGAAACCTTTTTCTATGTTCTTCACCTTTTGCAGAGAAGCCTGCATGAAGTACAGGTCAAATGCTCCAATCAAGATGTATAAGGATGAAACATATTTTGAGAATTAGACAATAGGATCAAGAGATGCAGACAATAGTATCAAGAGATGTTTACAAAGTCAAACTTAACCTTTTACCTTCTGCTGTGACCTTGACCTTAAGATTAGGAGCTAAATCAAGAGCAGCATATGAGCTCTCATTAAGATGTAAAAGTGTGTTAAATTTATGTGAATCAGACCATAGGATAAAAAGATAAAATCAAGGTAAAATTTTGAGCATGGAGGTATTGCTAATTTGAGATTTATAGGAGCATGCATGCTCAAGCAAAGTATGCATGCTCTCATCAAGATGTAAAAGTGAATAAACTATTGTGAAAATTGTAAGATAGGATCAAAAGGTATTGGCAAGGTAATAAAAACTAGATTGTTGTCCCAGGACAACTGCTTTCGAGCCCGTGAAGTTTTGTAGGCATCATGCTCCAGACAAGCACAGTTTTAGTGTTTGACCTTGAGTTTTGACCATGAACTTGAAGCTATCCAAAACATTCTTTCAAATGGCACATCTACTCATGATGGAGAATAATTGTGCCAATTTATTTCTAAATCCATCCTTAATTGTAGGAGAAATTGTCCGGACAAACACAATTTTAGTGTTTGACCTTCAGCTGTGACCTTGACATTAGAACTATCCAAAAATTCTTTCAAATAGCACATCTTCTCATGATGGAGAATAATTGTGCCAAGTTATTCTGAAATCCATCCATAAATGTAGGAGTAATTGTAATTCGGACGGACAGACACACTAACATACAGTCAAACTTAAGTGGCTCGAACACGTTGGGGACTGGCTAATTTGTTCGAGATTTTGGAAGTTTCCAAATCTGGAAATCAGATAAGGCACTATAATTTGTCTGAGGTAGGTAGTGTCCAAAAATACATTCATTTAATTGCTTGACCTGTTTGAATTTTATAGAATTCAAAATGTGTATGAATGTTTTCAAACCTCAACTTGAGAAATTTACTAGCCTTTTTTTAAGAAATCATAAAATTTGACAAAATTTGTTGCACTAAACAAGCATGATAATGTGTTCGCTTCGTTTCAATAATCACGGTTACGTACGCGGCCTCAGTTGCAAATTTCCATTCTTTAACATAAAGCATTAAAAAAACTACACCTGTTTTGTCAACAGGTTATTTCATCTTTTTTGAAAAAGGCAGAATGCATTTCAAACGCAATAAGTTCAATAAAGTTTCTTTTCAAGAGTATCGGCAGCCTTCGATAGTTGCTGTCCTCGGCGTTGAATAACCTAAGATTTCATCATCAGATTTCGAAAGTTTTTGGAATCAGTTAGAAATATTCTCCAATGAAATAACCTTCTTAGATATTTTTTGAATGTGCAAACAAAGAATTACCAGTTATAATTATACCTAAATGATAGAAAAAATGTATTTTTCACAGAACTGGTTTTTATTACACACAGTGCATGGTTTGACAATAAGGTGTCACACACAGATAAACAAGTCGAGTGTGTGAAAATTAAATAAATCAGCTTATGATTGTATGCCAACCCTTTGTTCAACTGTTCCAGATGATGTGTATAGTGATTTGTAGTTTGGGACTTTAAATAGAGTTTGAAAGTTCGACTTTTGCGGTGTACAAGTTTTCCGAGGTCGAACACTATGAATCATGAATACTTTTGTGGGGACTAAGTTTCTTGTTTGAAATTTCTGTTGTGTTTGAGAAATCCCATGTTTGAGTAAATGAAGTTTGACTGAACTAACGCACATACACCAACTTGTCATAGTGAAAACTATGTCTAGCTCACCGCAAGTGGGCTTGACAAAAACCTTTAGTCTTCTACTGATCTTGACCTAGGACACAGAATCAAGGGCAGTGAACATGATCAGGACCCGAGATTAAAAACCAACTTTTTTCATACTCAAATGAGAGTTTACTCAAACTTCAAGTTTAAATAAATGTTTTGTTTCTACAATAACTGTACATTTTGTGTTATAAATTATAATTTACCAATGTAATGTTACAGTAGAATTTTATATAATTTACATCTTTAACTCCGAATTGAATTTTGAGTAAATTCTCAACTGAGTACGAGAAAATTTTTATAATCTCAGGCTCAGATTTGCATGTAGAATATATCATGGGCCATATAAGGGTCAGGAGATATAGACAAGGTCAATATTTGACCATTGACAAACTGATGTGACCCTGACTGTCAGAGAAAGAGTTTGAATACGCACAGGGCACTTGCTCTGATGTGTAAGTGTGTAAAACATATTGATAATTGAACAAAAGGATTGAAAAATATAGGTCGAGTTAAAATTTAACCTTAACCCTTTCCTGTTTTTCAAAATTTTAGACTTGATTTTGGAGACAAAAATTAATAGTTGATTTAATTTTAACAATAACAATTCAGTTGGGTAGAAAATAGTGTGGATAAAAGAGGAAATTGCTTTTCTACACTATTCACTCAATTATAAAATCACAGCGACGTAAAAACCAGTGATTCAATAGGAAAAGGTTAAGACATTCTGCTGGGACCTTTACTTTTCAAGTAGGAGGCTGAATCTTGCCTGGAAAGCACTTGCTCTCATCTAGATATGCATTTATCTAAAATATCATAAGGTGCAGACCATAGGTTCAAGGGGCCGCCGTCATAGTGCAGTCAGTAGCGCATCAGACTCCTAATCTTCAATGATAGGATGTCATGGGTTCGATCCCTGGTGGCAGCACATATTCTTTCCGACATTTGTCTCTCACCAATGGATGGATAATCGTAAACCTAAGTGGGATAGCAGCTGGAGGCTAGGAAAGGATGTAATGGTAATACTGGTGTGAGAAATACCAGGAATCCATTGTTAGGTGCTCCAGTCGCTGCTATATAACTGAAATAGTGTTTAAATTGGCATTATACCCATTCAATCAATCAACCATAGGTTCAAGAGATATAGACAAAGTCAAAATTTGACCTTCTTCTGTGGTCTTGGCAGTTAAAGATAGAGCCTAAAACAATCACTATTCACTTGCTCTCATAAAGATGTACAAGTGAATATAATATTTTGATAAACAAATCAAAATGATCAAATGACCAAGAGATATAGGCAAGGTCAACATTTGACCATAGATTTTCTGCTAACATTTGTAGGAGTCTGAATCAAACCTGGAAATGTTACTCTCATCAAGATGTGTTAGCATGTGAAATATTATGAAAATTGGACCAAAGGATTCATCCATATCATAAAATCAAAGTTTTTGTATGAGACAATAATACAGACATCAAGTAGATAGATAGATGAGAGATACATAAATCCTTTACTTTTTGTACTCTGTATGTTTTTTATCAAAAAAATATTCCTATCTCATTAAAAAAGTGCATTACAATATGTCTAAAATTGGCGATGACTCCTAAATTTCTCTGTATTTTCTCGCAAAAAGTCTGATGTTTGTGTAAAACCAATTCCCACTCAACAAAATTTTTAGACTGGTCCAAATTGAAAGAAGTTGAAGACATTAATTTCACATAATTTTAGAAAGCTTTGTGTTTAAGGGTAGAAAACATTCTGATTAATGAAAAAAATTGCTTGTAAAAAGCACATTCTTCACTTTCAAAATTGATTTTCCAAAGCCTTTTTCTTGAGAGGATTGTGAATGGGTTAAATTTGGTCGACCATTTATTCAAAATTCAAACATAACCGATCTACGATATCCTTTGAGTTTTAGGTGCCTGTCAAATGCTTTTGACAAATAGCATTCAAATACTCAATTCAAGTAATCTTCTACATCAACATTTCATACTATTGGTGAACTTCAGCTAAAGAATGTGTACATTTTTCTTCATGCAATGCCTCTGAAAAGGCTAACAGTGTCCTAGAGTTCTTCATTCACAATGGATTGATTCAGAATTCAACTCAGATGTGTCTCGTGATTGGTGGATCTAGAGAGCAGAATATGTAATCAATGAGGTGAAACAATAACAAGGTTTTGGCAGATTATCAAGTCAAAGTTAGCACTCAGATTACAGGTTTTCAATGTCTATCAAGTTTATCAATGCTAAATATGAGAGAACAAGTAGACAAATTTTGGCTGAGTTTGGAAACTTAACTATTTAATTTTTGTAACATGATACTGGCCCTTAGTTTTGCAAAATAAACCTTTTATTATGGAAGTGGAACTTCCTGTCGGAGCTCAGTGAGCATGGCCAGCAATCTGTCAATTGTGAAAAAGGATAATAATGAAATGTACCTTTGCTGTGACAGATTTTGAAATAAATTCCTTCCTCCTAGAGCTTTATATTTGTAAAGACTAGAACCATCATCAGGGAAGCCATACACTGAATCAATAAATGGTGCCGCCATTGTAGATGTAGTGTTTTTGTTCCTCTTATCACATGTAGTAGTATTACCATCAGTTATCTTATCACCATTTATGTTGCCTATAGTAGTGCTTTTTTTCTCCACTGGCCGTCTTTTCTTTCCTTTCCTTCTCCTTCCAAATGTCCCCTTTCTTTTCCTTGACACTTGTTTATTAGCTGAAGTAGGTTTACTGCGCTCGTTTGACTGTGTGCTTTGACTAGAACTTGACGTTAGTTGATATTGTTGAGCTTCCATCTCATCAGCTACAAGTCCTGTAACTGGTCCAGCTTGGCTATCCATTGGTGGATCAACATTAGAGTTTTTGCAGTTTCTGTTGGGAATATCTTTTACTATTTCTAGTTTTCTTTGTGGTAAAACAGTGGCTACAGGAGACGGATTGGTTCTACAGAATAAATTTTTACTGTTCCATCTTGTACCTTGCAGAGGTCTTGGTGATAGGAAATCTACTCGTTTTTCAAACATGGGTCCAGATTGTCTTGGTCTAGTTTGCTCACTGTTTTCATCATACACATTGCCTATATTCACACCTGTGTAACCTACATGTCTCTTGATATTATCAGTATCATTAGCTTTCTCTTTTTGGCTCTGGATTTCTGCTTCTAGCCTCTTAATTTCTGACTGATGATTGTTATGTAGTTTGTTCAGTTGTTCTTGTATATGTTTGGGAACATTTTCATTTTCCCATGCCATCTTAGTGACTTTCTTGATCTCTTCAAGTTTGGTGTTATTATTCTCTATCAACTGCTCTTGTTGGCTCTTCAGGCTATTTAAGTTCTCCTTAATACTTTTTTCTAATTCATCTTTTTGCTTCTTCAGACTTTCCTGTAGAAAAAAATCCTTATCCTTTTGCACTTTTCTTGACAAAAAATGTCTCATAAAATTTTGAACATGAACATAGCAAATGACCAATTGCAGCTTTCAATCAAGGGAAAATCGACCTATCAAATCATTCATTTAGACCAGCAGTGAAGTTTTAACTCCAATATTGGCTGCCATATATGTGAAGCATTTTGTTATTTGGCAACTGGTTCATGACAAAAATATTTTTTTCAGTTGTACGTATTTTGTGACTTTTTTGCACCTTATGGGCCCCAAGGGAAGATAACTCCGTTCGATAGTTCATACTTGTAAATGATGATTAAAGTCAAGGACTTTTCAAGGACATTTGAAGTACAGAAACTCATTTTCATTCAAGGGCGTAATCTTATTTTGGTAGAGGTCTATTTGATGATGCCACATACCAAATATCAGAGCTGTAGGCTTTTTGGCTTGGTAGAAGATTATGAAGTAAACATGCCCTAGTTTGTATTTCAACCTAGGATTATTTATTTCAACAAAACTCCATCAGGCAAAAAGCCTTTAGTTTTTACCTGGTTAAACGACCTTGACCTTTTGCCCTACTCTTACAAATTTTGATATGTGCTTTATATAATGACTTTCAAATAATAAACTCCCAATAGATTATAGGTTTAAACTAATGAACCTTGACTCTGACCTTAATTTCCAAAACCTGTACAAAACACTCAAAACTAATTCGCTCACCTGTGGTAACTTTAAAACATACCAATATATCAAAGCTCTTGGCCTTATGGTTTTGGAGAAGATTTTCAAAGATTTCCTTCTTTATTCCTTTGTAAAATCAGGGATTGCAAGAAAAAGGGCTAATTTTCAGAATTTTGTAATTCCTTGATGTCATTAGACACTGATACATGCAAATTATCATGGCTGTAGGCCTTATGGTTTGGGAAAAGATTTTCAAAGATTTCCTTCATTGTTCAATTGTAAAATTAGGGACCCCCCCCCCCAAAAAAAGACTCATTTTCAGAAAACAGTTATCCTTTGAAGAATTTGGTAGAAAGTCATTAAGCATTGATACAAACCAAATATCAATTCTCTACGCCTTATGGTTTGGGAGGAGAAGAATTTCAAAGATTTCCTTCTTTATTTCTTTAAAAACCAGGGATCACACAGAAAAAAGCTAATTTTCATGGCATGGTAATTCTTTGAAGCATTTTGTAGAGGGTCATACGATGATGATACATACTGAAAATCAAAGCTCTAAGCCTAGTGGTAAAGGGGAAAGGATTTTCAGATTTGATTTGTAAAATCAGGAATAACACAAGAAAGTGCTAATTTTCAGAGTACAGTAATTCTTTGAAGTATTTTGGTAGAAGGTCATAAGGTGATGATATATACCAAATATCAAAGCTCAAAGCTTTATGGTTTAGGAGGAGAAGATTTTCTAATAATTGTTTATGGAAAGACAGGTGGACAGTCAGACGATGGACATTTAAAGATCACAATAGCTCACTTTCAGCACGTTGTGCTTCGATGAGCTAAAGCTTATGCTGTCATGAAGAACTCTTATTCTTTATCTAAAATTTATCATTTTAGAGTGAGTGATTTTTCTTTACATAGTTTTAAATAATGATGTTAGATCCAAGTAATCTAGAAATTGTCTCAAAGCGGACTAATACCCCCCAACAGTGCTTGTTCACATACAAGTGCTATCTGCCAAAAGGTCGTAACAAAAATGGACTTTTTAATTAAAGGGCCATAAATCAGAAAAAAAAAATGGACCATAACCAAAATAGGATGTGCATATGTTTGATTTATACTGAGTCTTTCTATGAAATTTGAATTAAGTCCGTCCAATGGTTGCTGAGAAATTGAGTGGACATGATTTTTCACCAAAGGGCCATAACTCCGTCAAAAATTAATGGACCATAACCAAAATAAAATATGAACATCTCTGCTTGATACTGATTATATCATTGAAATTAGAATAAAATCTGTCCAATAGTTGCGGAGAAATTGAGCAGACACGAAAAAAGCTACAGACAGATGGACTGACAGACTGACTTACCATCCGACCAGCAAGCTGACTCCTAAATACACCCCAAACATAGTTTTGGGGGGGTTTAATAATACCTGACAATGCTTAAGCAGACGGTCAGACTGCTGCTTAGTAGCGTTTTTAACATGGTTTTCCATCTGTCTGTGTTGAAGCTGACTTTTGGAAATCATTTCAGAGTTACTCTCCTGTATATCCTGTACAGTTATGAACTCTGCCTTCTGGAAGGCGTTCTCTATGCCTATAATGAGAATTGATGTCCTATCAACAGTTCAAATGCTGTCACTTTTAAAAGAAGAAGAAGATATTGAAATTTTAGACTGGTCCAAATTGAAAGGAGTTGCAGACGACAATTTTAAATTTATGAAATTTTGGATTTTTTCAACTTTCTGGATAGAAAACAATGTGTAAAATGAAGAAATTGTTTGTTACAAGCAATTTCTTCATTGTACACAATGTTTTCCCAAGTGTTTTTCTTGAGGGGCATCCAAAAGTGTCACTGTGTGGGAATGAGTTAATAATCAAACAATATTGCTGATGTTAAAGAATTTTTAATCATGAACATTGTTGAAATATGATATTGAGATTGATATCAATCAATGTATGTAAATAAAGAAAATTTTGCAAAAATCAAATATGCCTGTATATTTGGGTGAAAGATTTTATTCAAAGGACCAATAAGATAACAAGAAGTCCAGTGGGCCTTAACGGTCACCTGAGTAAAACAGCATCAAGACAAGTGATTTAGGGTTTATTAGAAAAAGATTTTTTAAGAAGTACAAAAATTTACCCCTTTCTTCCCCCGACTGGGTCCCCTTTAACCCCAAGCCCCCCAACCTCTTTTCACAAACTGGAATTGGCATCCCCCAATGATGCTTCCGACCAAGTTTTGGTGAAATCCCCTCAGTAGTTCTTGAGAAGAAGATGAAAATGTTTAAAAGTTACCAAAAATTACCCCCTTTTGGTCCCCATTTTAGGCCCCCCTGACCACAAATGTGAATTTTTTAACATGATGAACTTTGACCTCTGGGTCCGGCCCCATACATGACCCCAGGGACATGAATTTCACAATCTATAATATACCTGTCTTAGTTGTCATGCACACAGAAAATTTAAGCTCTGGCATTAACGGTTTATTAGAAGAAGATTTTTAAAGAAGTACCAAAAATTACCCCTTTTTGCCCCCTATTTGGGCCCCTTTGACCCCCCAGAACCCCTATTTTCACAAACTTGAATTGGCATCCCCCAATGATGCTTTCTACCAAGTTTGGTTGAAATCCCCCCAGTAGTTCTTGAGAAGAAGATGAAATATTTAAAAGTTACCAAAAATTACCCCCTTTTGGTCCCCATTTTAGGGCCCCCTGACCCCCCAGCCTTTTAATTTTCACAAATCCGAATAACCATTACTAAATGATGCTTTTCACCAAGTTTGTTTGAAATTGGCTTTGTACTTCATCAGAAGAAGATGAAAATGTGAATTTTTTAACATGATGAACTTTGACCTCTGGGTGTGGCCCCATACATGACCCAAGGGGCATGAATTTCACAATTTATAATATACCTGTCCTAGTTGTCATGCACACAGAATATTTAAGCTCTGGCATTAACGGTTTATTGGAAGAAGATTTTTAAAGAAGTACCAAAAATTACCCCTTTTTGCCCCCTATTGGGGCCCCTTTGACCCCCCAGAACCCCTATTTTCACAAACTTGAATTGGCATCCCCCAATGATGCTTTCTACCAAGTTTGGTTGAAATCCCCCCAGTAGTTCTTGAGAAGAAGATGAAAATGTTTAAAAGTTACCAAAAATTACCCCCTTTTGGTCCCCATTTTAGGGCCCCCTGACCCCCCAGCCTTTTAATTTTCACAAATCCAAATAACCATAACCAAATGATGCTTTTCACCAAGTTTCTTTGAAATTGGCTTTGTACTTCATCAGAAGAAGATGAAAATGTGAATTTTTTAACATGATGAACTTTGACCACTGGGTGTGGCCCCATACATGACCCCAGAGGCATGAATTTCACAATTTATAATATACCTGTCCTAGTTGTCATGCACACAAAATACTTAAGCTCTGGCATTAACGGTTTATTAGAAGAAGATTTTTAAAGAAATACCAAAAATTACCCCTTTTTGCCCCCTATTGGGGCCCCTATGACCCCAGAACCCCTATTTTAACAAACTTGAATTGGCATCCCCAAATGATGCTTTCTACTAAGTTTGGTTGAAATCCGCCCAGTAGTTCTTGAGAAGAAGATGAAAATGTTTAAAAGTTAACGGACGACGAACGACGACGGACAATCGATGATTGCAATAGGTCACCATGACCATTCGGTCAGGTGACCTAAAAATTACATATCTAAGAACAGAAATTTTAAACTTGGGTTGATTAGGATTGCAGTTGCTTCAGTACAGGGCAAAACAAGTCAGATAGTTGACCTTAGCTACACTGCTTGCATTCTGAAATTGGATTGTAATATCAGGTCAGAAAAGCATTTATCAAAACGCAACAATCTAGACACATGCACGCACTAAAACCGAAGCGAAATTGTGACAACTATTTCTCACTCACTGCAAGCCGGCTCAACAAAAAAAATATTTAACCAATAGCAAAGAACAAAATATATCACAGGCTTGAGAGAAATGGCAGATGACATAAAACTCATAGCAAATTAACCTCACATTTTGACACTCTGAATTTCAAAAGTTACTGAAAACATTGTGAAGAAAGGAGAAATTGCTTGTGACAAACAATATCTCCTTTTCACATATTTGCTTTTTATGTTAGATTACACCACTTTTCTATTTATTTAAATGAAGTTTGAATTTCTTCTGCAACTTCTTTCAAATTGGGAACAGTCTTTAATTTTGACATCAGGTAATAGTTTATAAATGATCCAATCAAAACATGGTTTCATAGAAATGGTAAAATACAAGAATAGGCGTTACCTTTTTTTCACAATGTTTTTCCCAATTGTATTACATCTACAAATCCAAAGGCTGAATTGTGATATAATTGGTTAAGTTTTAGAACAACAATATTAACCCTGGTCATTCTGAACCCAGAATATTCATCTTTTTGCAGGAGATGTAGACAAAGATTAGCCTGTACATATGTGCAGTCTGATCTGGTCTGGTCCATACAACCTGTTTGTGCCTTTCAAATCTAATTGTTAATGAGATTTTTTCGAAAAAAAAAAATAAAAAAAATGACCCACCACTAGTGCTTCCAGTCTTTTAATTAAATTAAAGTGCATTTTGAAAAAGATTTTATTCAGCATGACAAGGGTTAAGATCATTGCAAGATACCTTGTTTGAGACACTGCTCTATATCCCTGGTGTGTTTAAGGTGAAAGGTTTGCATTTGATTCCTATAGAAATTCTCCATGTCCCTCTTTTGTCTGTCAAAATTATCTCTCACTTGAACTATTTCATCTATTAACCTTTAAAAGAAATATTAACAGGTGATTGTAAAGCAATTGTGCACCCTCAAGCCAGACCTTGAAAATTGACCTTAACCTTGTTGGATGACCATGACAGTAAATGAGTACTGATACAAGATATCTTATAAATATAAATTAGCCTGCAACTAATAGCTTTCTTGAAATAACATGCTATCTTGGTCCTTAAGCTTTAACAATCTTTTATTTTGATGCTCTGTAGAAAAAAATATTTTGAAAAGCCTTGTTGCAAAATAAGAAATTGCTTGTTAGTCAATATGATACTATTTTTTTTTCTTTAATTCTAAATACATTGAATTTTGTCTGCAACCCCTGTCAATTTGACCATACTAAAATTTTGTTGTCTTTTAAATTGGTTAGATGGATAGATGGACAGACAGATATCAAATTATAACCAACAGTATGCTCTAACAGGGTTCATACAGACAAGGCCAAGTAAAATTCAAGGACTTTTCAAGGAAAAATCTTACCATTTTCAAGGACTTACTATTGAGTAATACAAAAGTGCTAAAGATCGATGATTAGTTTACCCACCGGCCAGTAAAGTGCCAATCCGCACTTGACCCTTAATTGCAGTTAGCCACAGTTTGACGCTTGACCCAACTTCGGGTATCGAGTTTTGTAAGCTATTTGCAATGGAGAATCGGTTTGACTTACACATTTTCTAGTCTTATCAAAATGGACATCTAATACTGCACCAATTTAAATTTGCTGTTAATTGTGAAACAAATTTCTTTAACTATAATATGGGATGCGTATATAAATCGAGACATGAACAGACTTCAGTTGCCGTTTGTATAAAGTCAGAATAGCTCAGCACAACGCTTTTATGAAATTATTTATCACAAGTGAGTGCGTGAGACTGGCTTTGAAATTTGTATAAAAAAGTCATGTCGTTAATTTATGTTTTATAGTTTTTCATTCACAATTAGAAACGTAACCGATAGAATTCAAACAATAAGTGGAAATCCGTAGAATGCAGATAATTTGAATATAAACGAAAACAACTGCATAATATCACTAGTTCTGTCAATACAATTAAAGAAACAACGAAACATGAAATCTTACATCAGGGATAGAATCGTTCAAATAAAAATCGCAAATCAACTACAATTAATAAATGACCAAGATTTGTGCACAAAATTGGGCGACCCACTCAAGTTTGTCTCGTCGGTCTTTTGGATGTACGTCAAGACCCTGTGATCCCATAGAGTAGAATGGACTGACCTGACATTTTTGTGACGTCAGCTGTGTTTTTCCATCAACAAAGGCTCATGTTGAGAGAAAATGGCTATGACTGTGTTAGATTAACAGAATTTTGGATAGCTATTACTATAATTAAATCAGCAGGGGGTGGGGGGAGTGAACGTCACAGAAATATTCTGTAAAACCCGTAAATTTCAATAATGTAATTTATTTGGCTATCTTATTTTACCATATTTTGGAATGTCGTGGACTGTCGTACATTATGAGAATTGCAATTTATGCACAGCCGAATTTTCAAGAAGGATCTGTCAGTTGTTTTCATCTATCTTCCACTCCTTGAAGATTATAATCATCTTCGGAAATTTTGAAAAAGGCAACTACTGAATAAATGATGAATCCTTTTACGTATGGGAATGGTGAAAAAAGGCGAGGGTATTCGTTTTTGCAGGCAGGGGGTGGGTTGCATTGTCCTGGACTGATTTAAATTTCCAAATTTCCGGAGCCCTGGATAGGAAGGATCGAGGATGGTTACTTTCTTCATAATTGGTTTTTTTTTTTTGTACATTCCTCGGCGTATTGGGAGAAAAAAAATATACGTGTTTTCTGTCAATTCTATGTGATTCACATACATTTCTACGGTTTCTGAACTGCGGACCTAATTTTCGCTACCATTTTACAAGGGAAGCAACTCAAATTCCAATTCGCACCATACACATACGGCCTGTACCGACAATATGGCACTCTCGCCAATATTTTTTTTTATTCAAACATGCCTAAATTCTTCTTAAATGCTCACTTTTGATTTTAAAACCGAATCTAACTGTCTGGAAGCGAAATTCAAGTGCTTTTCAAGGCCAATGGCTAATTTTCAAGTGCCTTTCAAGGTAAATTCAGTTTTCAAGGGCTTTTCAAGACAGCCCTTCATTTTCAAGTACTTTTCAAGCCTGTGTGAAACCTGTCTAAATATTATAAAATGGGGTCTAAAATATGGTTTCCTTGCAGGGTTAAAATGAATGGAAGCTAGAGTAAATATCACTAAAGGTGATAAATACCCCTGCTACCATATTTCATGTCAGAGGGGCAATAACTTTGAAATACCACATTAGGAGCAATAACTCTGTGATCTTTAGGAGCAATAACTCATGTGAAACTTGTATTTTGAATCAGTGGCAAAAATTCTGAAATCCTCAATTTCAACTAGTTTTTAAGTCCAATCTGGATCAATAACTCATTAATTTTTGATAATAGTTTGAAATTTCTACTAATAAACTCATCTAGCACATCTCTACTCCTAATGAACTCTTCAGCCATGTATCAAGAAAATAGACTGAAACAGTAGGAGGAGTTGGTCTAATAATAATTTAAGTCACATCAGGGGCAATAATTCATTAACACTAGATAGAGTTGTCATAAAATTTGCATCTTGCACATCTTTTAACTCCTAATGAAAAATTCTGACGGGTGAATCAGACAGAACCTGTAGGAGTAGTTGTCAGGTGAAGCAATTCAAATCAAGCAGGACCAATAATTCAACAATTCTTGAAGGAATTTTCACAAAATTTTGGTCCAGAACATCTACAAATCCAAATGGACATTTCTGCCAAGTATAAAGCAAATCAAACTGAAATTGTACTTGCCCCGACAAGCTTTTTTAATGTGAAATCAGGGACAACAACTCATTAATTCTTCAAAGAATTTTAAAAAAAAATTGTCAAGAACATCTACAGCTCCAAATGAACACATCTGCCAAACATCAAGTGAATTGGACTGACACTGAGGAGTAGTATAGACAAGATTTTGAGGACTGACTGACCACACAACAGTCTGATTCCAGTATACTCCCTTACATATGGTATTCCTCCAAAGGGTTGTAGGGAAATTTGGAAGTTTTGGTAGGGATATTGGGGTCCCAAATAGGAAGGTTTTAGTGTGACTACAGAGTTGCTTGGTGTGTCACGAACTTTCCATTAGTACATCAGGGTATGTTTCTTTTATTGTTGCTTTCTTTTTGTAAACTATAGTTGCTATCATTTCTGAACTCCAGCATTTTGGTAGAGGTTGTTCTTTTAAAAAAGCTGCTTTTTTTTCTTCTCAATTTTTCTAGAGCTCAGGAGAATTGATTTCCGGATTGGTCAATTGTGGGGCCAAATGACATTATCGATACATGTATCAGGAGAATATGATGAGATCTGGAGATATAAGATGTATGTACAATGATTTTATGAAAAGTAATTTAGAGACTCAAAATAAATTTTACGTTCTAACAGATTGTGTAAGCTGAAACAGTCATTGAACATTCAGAAAATAGCTGATTACCAAATTACTTTGATGTGTCAGGTTGCTCTTAATGTGAAGACTGAATACAGTTGAAATTTTCCTGTTTCAGTATCATGCCATTTTGATTGGTAAGTCATATCAATAATTGTCCATAATCAATGATTCTTACCTTTTTTCAATATCATGTAATTGTCTCTGATTACTATATTTCATGTCCTGAAAGTTCTTGTTGCCTTCTTCAAGAGATGACTTCTTATTTTGGTTCAAATCTTTTACTATTGTAAGCTGTTCTTGTGTTGTTTCCACAACATGCTGCAATAGCCAAATTAGTTATACTTTATCAAGAGATGTCAGAGGACAGCAAAGCTTGGCTATTTTAAGTGCTTGATAGTAGCAATTCTGGGTTTACATCAGGTAAAATTTCACTTATGAAGGTCAAATTAACAAAGTTTAACAAATACATACAAAAAGAGTTAATTTGACATCTAAGAGAAAGCTTGGGTGGTTACAACGATAACACAATCTGCACTGACCTGCAAGAAAACCTGAATTAGCCAGGAAATTTCAAGTCCAAAAAGAGTAAAAAAAAAAAAAACCCAAAAAAGCACTTGAGTGAATTTCAGAATGAACACATGTTAATACCTCTATTAGTTATAGAGATATGACTTGCTGTATAAACTTGCATGAACTTAAACCAAAAGGCCATAAAAGGATTAAAATTAACTAAAATATGAGAAAAAGCATAATGAATCCTTGCCTAAAAAGTTAAATTATGGCCCAAAAGGCATATGTAAAGTTTCAACACAAAAGCTTGAGTGATTACAAAGATACATATTTATTCACAGACTTGCTCACAAAATTTTTACCAGGAAATTCTAACTCAACTGTGCAAAGTTATTTTCAAACCGATCCATAAATGTAGAAGTTATGCTCTAGACAAAATTCTAGGCGGATGGACGTACACACGCACTAATGCATGCACTTATGTACTAACAACAAAGTGATATTGTGACAACTATGTCTCGCTAACTTCAAGCGGGGTTGTCAACAACCTTTAGCAAAGGTGGTAGTATCAAGGTTTTGGAGCACTTGTGAATGTTTCAGAGTAGAAGTGAGGTATGATACATGTTAGTAGAAATGTAACAAGAGCATTACGCTTACACCAATGTCAGTAGCCCCCCCCCCCCCCCCTTCTGCGATTAGTTGAACTAACAAATGTTTTCTACTTAACCAATAACCAAACCAACCACAAGAAGATCTCTACTTTTTTCACATTTTTTCTATTATGTATGGTAGTCATGTCTTGATTTTACACATTCTGAAATATATCTAAAAATCAATTCAGTATGGGACAGTTAAATGACAAAACATCAGCAAATGCAAGAAATGGAAATTACCAATTCAGCATGAAAAGGGTAAATATATTCTAATTTTCAAGTAAATCATTAGAAATAAGAGAGATTTCACAAAATGTCAACACTTCTGCAGGACAATGACAACAATTATGTGAAAGCTTTAACAAAATACTCGGTTTGTTCCACCAACAGCCAGATTTTATAAAATTGAAAAGAGAGGATGCTTGTAACTGACAGTCTTAAACAAGAGCTTTGCAGAGCGTAGCATACACGCCCACAGGGACTTGTCAGTGGAATATGATATTTTACCATAAGATTTTATGATAAAACTGACCTTGAAAACTAACCTTGATAGATAAGATTAAACTTCATATCAACAAAATGGCAGTACCCCAGAGAATATGCACTATTTCAACACTAAGATTTGCACTGTGAAACACTGTTTGTATTAACAGCACCATGGGTCACATTGCACACTTAAAATACGATAATATTAAACAATTCCCTAAACAAGACAACCATGATGGTCCTATAACACTCACATGAGAATGAAGGATCAAGGCTTTATGACATACACATAGTATACAAAATATCAAAGCTCTGTGCCTTATTATTTGGGGAAAAAGATTTATTTCAAAGATTTTCTCTTCTTATCCAAAAATTCCTCATAACTTACAAGCACTAAATTTCAATACTTTTATAATAAGATTTGGCTTTGTAACCTTCTTTTTGTTTGACTGGGTATTATCAAATATTGTCTAATAACTATGATCTCTGGAGCATAAACAAGATTTTTAATAACTTAAATTACTTTCTGATGCAGCCTGACACATTTCTTTACATGACCTAGATTTCATCAAAATGAATATATTTTGGTAAAAGGTTAATACATTTATACATACCAATTATCTAAGCTCTAGACCTTATGAATTGGGATAATATTTTCAAAGATTTCCTTCTTTATTCCAAAGTAAAATAGGGAATTGCAAAGAAAATGGCTATTCATCAGAGTATGGTAATGCTTTGAATAAATTTGGTAAAGGGTCAATGGGTATTGACACATAACAAATATTAAAGCTCTAAGTCTTAGGAGGAGAAGTAGATTTCCTTCTTCATTTATATGAAGACAGGGTTCACACAGAAAAGGATTAATTCTCAGAGTACCGCTATTCTTCAAATTTTTGGTAGAGGGTAAATAATCATTAAAACATACAAAATATGAAAGCTCTAGGCCTTATGGTTTGGAAGGCATTACACAGAAAAAGATTAATTTTCAGAGAACTGTAATTCTTTGCATTAATTTGGCTGAGGGGCTATGACCATTGATGCATCAAAGCTTGATACATCATAGGTCAAGGCCTTATGATTTTTGGGAAAATATTTTTAAAGATTTCCTTCTTTATTCCTCTGTAAAATCAAGGATCGCTTAGAAAAGGGCTAATTCTTAGAGTGCAGTAATTAAATGAAGTTTTTTGGTAGAGGTTCAATAGACATTGATACATACCAAATATCAAAGCACTATGCATTATGATCATTCAAAGGGTCCCGGGTTCGATCCCCGACTCTTTCCGACATTGTCTACCACCAATGGGCAGATAATCGTAAGCCTATGTGGGATAGCAGCTGGAGGCTAGGAAAGGGTGTAGTGGTAGCACTGGTGCGAGAAATACCAGGAATCCATTGTTAGGTGCTCCGGCCACTGCGATATAACTGTAAGATAGTTTAAAGCGGCGTTAAACCCCATTCAAACAAACTATACAATTTGTCTGGGAGAATATTTTCAAAGATTTCCTTCTTTATTCCTTTGTAAAATCAGGGATCACACAGAAAAGGGCTAATTTTCAGAATATGGTAATTCTTTGAAGCATTTTGGAAGAAGGTCAATAAACATTGATACATACCAAATATCAAATCTCCACAGCTTTATGGTTTTGGAGAAGAAGAATTTCAAAGATTTCCTTCTTTATTCCTTTGTAAAACCAGAGATCACACAGAAATGGCTAATTTTCAGGACACAGTAATACTTTGAAGTATTTTGGTAGAGGGTCATAAGTTGATGATACATTCCAAATGTGAAAGCTCTAGGCCTTATGGTATGGGAGGAGATGATTTTCAAAGATTTCCTTTGTAAAACCAGGGATCACACAGAAAAGGGCTAATTTCAGAGTACAGTAATTCTTTGAAGTACTTTTGTAGAGGGTCATTAGGGGATGATATGTACCAAATATCAAAGCTCTACCTTATGATTTAGGAGGAGAAGATTTTCTAATAATTGTATACAGACGGATGCTGGACATTTACTGATCACAACAGCTCACCTTCTGAACGTCGTGCTCTGGTGAGATAACAAAGGGGAGACAATTTATTAATCACTGGAAAGACAAATGCTAAAGATCACAAACATAAGTACACATCAATGAGAATCATTGTAGTAAATTTAAATCATTTTCAATCAACACTAGGCACAAGTTTTAACCATTTGAAAAGATGCTTACACTAATCTAGGCAATTTTTCAATTAAAGGGCAGATAATTGATAAAGAATTGAGTTATGTTAATTCTACAGGTTTAATGTATCATTAGAGACTGTGCAGATTCATTATGCAAAGTTAAAACTTCTTTTGATTGAAACTGAAGGAGTTGGGCACACAAAAAATATAGTGATTCATTTCAATTCAAGAACAGACAATTCAAGAAGTACAGGAGTGATTCAAATTTCAAAGGTCTTATGCACAACTAGACATCATAGAGATACATTGTAGCAAGTTTCAGTTCGTTCCAATTGGTACAGTAAGAGGAGTTGCACACAAAAAACTAGATGGTTGTCCCAGGACAACTGCTGTCAGGCCCGCAATGTTTTGACCAACTTGCCCTTGACCATCAATTTAAGTGTTTGACCTTGAGCTGTGACCTTGACCTTGAAGCTATCCAAAAAATTCTTTCAAATGGCACATGATGAAGAATAATTGTATTGAATAAAAGTTATTTTGAAATCCATCCATAAATGTAGGAGTAATTGTCCAGACAAACACAATTTTAGTGTTTGACCTTGAGCTGTGACCTTGACATTAGAACTACCGTCTTTTTTCCACACAGGAAAGGTCGGTTTGTTTGGGCACGCCCTCCTCCGCTTGCCGTCCTCTGGAATGTAAAGTCAAAGACGGAGGCGGCTAAATCAAGCGTTAAGCAATAGAATATATACGGGGCTCATGAAAAAGTAAACATTGAGCATGTCGATCACTAATGTGCACTGAAAATACTGTTTTCGTGTTGGACTAGTTTTTGTAAAAGAACTATTTTTACCATACAACGAATTTGTCCATATACTCGGACACAATTAAATAATTATTTTTTTTCATGTTCGAATACATAGATAATTTCTCAAGCCAGTGTTCAAATTTATAGATAAATCGTCGTGCGGCCAGGAACAACCATTGCCGATTTTCATGAGTCACTAACTGTTTTGCTCAGACACTGAATTCATTTCAACAGTAAATAAACTTGATATGTGTTACGCATTACGTTCTTAAATTTATTCATTATTATTTTATTTTTTTTCAGATTGTTTCAAGATAACGGCGAAGACGACGTGAATTTAATGATCATTCACTGATTAAAAACCTTAATAAACAATTTACTTTTCTAAACTGTTGTTTTTCTTCGTTTTAATGATTGATAGAATCACACATGATACCGTAAGAATACGACAAGATCGTGACTGCGGCATGTTCAGGCAAAATTGTTACGACGTTTATGTAGTCAAAGTCCGATTTTGAGAGGATGGTAAATTCTTTTTCTGTCATTTATTTACAATCATCGTCGGTTGAATTGAAAAAAAGGGATATTAATATGGAGAGCTAAACAAAATCTTCGCATTTTAATTGTTCATGTATTAAAGTCACCATAAGATAAGATAAGAAGTAATTTGTCAGAATGAAATCACGGCATCGGTCAATTACGACAGTTTTTCTCTGATCTGCTTCACATAAATCATCGCGTAATATTGCCCGCAAGTTTAAGGTAAATGCAGAGGCCTACCTGTGAGAAAAAATCCTTTTTTTTTTTCAAATTATATCCATAATGTTTGAAGAGTATTCAGACAGTTGATTAAACCATGTTAACTTTCGGCATAATGACAAGAGTAAAAATTCGGTCACCAAGGATTCTCATAGGGTACACGTCTGGCACGTGCCAACTCCGGAAACTCTCCCAAATACAGCTGAACATCTGGCTGCGGCGCCTTTGATCACCTTTCCACCCTCGTAGTAAAATAAACTGTACCCGAAAACCTGTCGAACGAGACTTGTTACGTGTGTTTTATTGAACAGTATGAGATTAAATTTTCAGATTATTAAAAGAAGCGGGGATAAAGAAAGGTAATTTATTTTAACCTACCAATATTATATATCGGATGAGAAGTTAATAATTTTGTGACAAATAAACAAGTAAAATTCTCGCATTTTCCGTATTTAGGGAAAACGTCGTAGCTACGACTGATTCTTCTCAAAACATATCATTGCATTTTTTTTCTTGATTTGATACGGCAGATGAGCTCCAGATACAAGGAAAGTGTAGTAAAATCAAAAGTAGGTTCAGGTCCATTTGACTAATTTCATAGGGTCGTACATATTAATCTTAGCCATCCTTTCAGAGCAGGTCCTGTCGGGGATAGAAAATTAGGAAATCAGAGAGAGAAACCAAGGGTGATATTTTAATTGCATCACCTTCACGGTTCTTACCTTAAGCATATCGAGGTGCGTGCCTATTCTCGGTCACTGTTAAAAACAATATACACCTGTTGACACTTAACCCAGACAGTTTGGAGATACTGATCGCCAAGATTCCAAATTACCAATAAGGGATGCGGTATTTGTTAACCTGATATTTTATGTTCGTAAATTCGGTGTCCAAATTTATAGATAAATTCCAGACACCATTTGTCCGAAATTAGAGGCACAAAATTAATTATTTCATGAAATAATTAATGGTGTCCAAATTCTTGGAGTGTCCAAATATATGGACAAATTACGGTATCCCAAAATTTCTTACAAATGACACATCTTCTCATTATGGAGAATAATTGTGCCAAGTTATTTTGAAATCCATCCACAAATGTAGGAATTATTTTCCGGACGAATTTGGAAGAACAGACTAACGGATGGACTCACCCACTAACGCACATACACTGACTTGTCATAGTGACAACTATGTCTCACTCTTTGCAAGCGGGCTAGACAAAAATTGCTAACAGACAGACAGATGGAAAGAAGGACAGACATATGGACAGACAGACAGACAATCAGGGCCAAAAAATAAGGGCATATAAAAAATGTCAACCATTTTTCTTATTTTGGATTCAAATTACCTTTTAAAGTTAAGCACGTTCAGTGTAGGTTATTACGGTACAGTTACATCTTACACTCAACCAATATGACCATTGTTATTCATAGATTTAAAGATCAGTCTAGTATCTGATGGCTGACCATCATCACAATATACCGTCCCTTCCTTTTGTCAGGGTGTATCATCACAATATACCATCCCTTCCTTTTGTCATAGTATATTATCACAATATACCATCCCTTCCTTTTATCAGGGTGTATCATCACAATATACCATCCCTTCCTTTTGTCATAGAATATCATCACAATATACCATCCCTTCCTTTTGTCAGGGTGTATCATCACAATATACCATCCCTTCCTTTTGTCATAGTATATCATCACAATATACCATCCCTTCCTTTTGTCATAGTGAATCATCACAATATAACTGTTGAATTAATTTTATCCCCTATCAAAACATCCATT
Source organism: Fragum fragum (assembly GCA_946902895.1). Classification (NCBI taxonomy): domain Eukaryota; kingdom Metazoa; phylum Mollusca; class Bivalvia; order Cardiida; family Cardiidae; genus Fragum; species Fragum fragum. The sequence goes on from OX336371.1 coordinate 46,470,473, forward strand.
ACATCTCTTTTTTGATTAGACTGCTGAAATGACTTTTGACAAGACAATAGCCATGTGTAAAAAGCCATCGAAGTATTTGTGATATTGAATGCTAACAATTACAGATCAGATACTAGACAGATCGTTGATTGACAACCCTGAAAAACTGAACCAAAGGAAAGGAACTGTAAACTACAAGCAATTTCTCCTTTTCCAAAAATATTTTCTACCCAACCAAGTTCTTTTTTCAATTCATTGGTACAGATGCTTTGAAATGCTGTCTGCAATCTCTTTGAGTATGGACAAGTCTAAAATTGACCAATTGCTAACCCCAGCCACTTACTATGTTAGCCATGCTCATTGAGTCCGACAGAAAGTTCCACTTTGATTTTAAACGTTATTTTGCAAAATTTATAGCCAGTAGCATATAACAAAAGTACAATGATTGATTTGCGACCTAAAGGTGGTAAGTACAGCATGAATAAGATGTATTTACGATGTTCAAGTCATCAAACAAACAAAATTATTAAAACTAGAGCTGTCAGAGCAGAGCAACGCTTGACTATTCTGAGTGCTGGATAGTAACAGCAATTCAATGTCAACATAAGGCATATTACCTAATAAGTAACATATATAAAGAAATGTTCAAACCAAATTTTAAGTCAAACGAGAATTTCTAAGTCTCCAAATTTTAAGTAACCAAGAATTTTAAGTCCAAAAAGTTGAAAATCCACTACAGAGAATGTCAGAGTAATGAAACTATGTCCAGAGGCTGATATTATTGTCATAAAAACATGTGCAAAGTTTCAAAGCAATAGTATTGTTAAAAAATAAGTTGTAAAAGATAAATGACAGTTGCGTGCAGGGTTTAACCAAGATTTTTTAAGTCTGAAAAAGGTTAAAACAATGTATGTGAATGTAATGTATCTTCCTCTAGAACAGGAAATGATGGTCACAAAAGGATGTGCAAAGTTTCAAAGCAAAAGCATAAGTAGAAAGAGAGTCATAAAAGACATATGACAGTTGCACATAAGGTTAAACCAAGAATTACTTAGTCCAAAAAAGGGTTAAAATTCCACTGAAATGAATGTCAGAGTAATGAATCTGTGTCAAGATGCTGATATTACTGTCACAAAAACATGTGCACAGCTTTAAAGCAAAAGCATTGGTAGAAAGAGAGTTATTAAAGATATACGACAGTTGCAAGTAGGTTTAACCAAGAATTTCTATGTCCAAAAGGTAAAAATTCAACTAAAGCAACTGTCAGAGTAATGAATCTATATCTAGAGGCTGATATTATTGTCACAAAAACATGTATACAGTTTCAAAGCAATAGCATTTGTAGAAAGAGAGTTATTAAAGATACATGACAGTTGCACTCAAGGTTTAACCAAGTGTTTTGAAAGTGGAAAAGGGTTAAACTCCACTATAATAGATGTAATTGTAATGAATCCTTGCCTAGATGATGGTCAAAAAAGCATGTGCAAAGTTTCAAAGCAATAGCATTAGTACAAAAAGAGTTATTTAAGACATATGATATTTGCATGTAAGGTTTAACCAAGAATTTTTTTAGTCCAAAAAGGTTAAAATTCCACTAAAATGAATGTCAGAGTATTGAATCTGTGTCTAGAGGCTGATATTATTGCCACAAAAACATATGCAATGTTTCAAGGCAATAGCATTATTAGAAACTGAGATATGACACTTGCACATTAGGTTTAACCAAACTATTACGTCGCCAATGCCCGGGTGACTGGAATAGCCCCCCTAAAAGCTAAAAATGTTGGAGTTCGAATTTGATTACAATAAAAAAAATGATTTGTGTTGTTTTTTTCCTTTGATTGACAGCCTTGATTGGTTAATTCTGACATCTGGTAAAGTGTTAAGAGCTAATTACTTGAAGCTTCTGGTCCATCTGCTGTTGTTGTTCTTCAATAAAACTTCTCATTTTATCATAGAACCTGGCACAGCTCTCTTCAATATTGCTGTTGGCACTCTGTTGTTTTAGAGTTCTAATTTCATCATCTTTCTAAGAAAAAGTATAACAACATTTCATCTTTGTTCACCTTTGTAGTCACAAGGCCTTCAAAGAAAAGCAGCATTGAATTCATCAAGTCATTTTCAAATCATTTATACCTTAACAGTAGTCTGTTGAATACTCTGAAAGGATCAGTCTTGTTGGACTAGACTTGTATTTTTTGAAGTAAGCAGGGGATCTTTTATTGTAGGACCTTGTCAAAAATATCATGTAAGCATTTTTCTCTGATTTGCATTTGTCTTGATCATCTACTAAATAAGCATAAAATTGCAAAAGCAAACAGCCTAAAATGTCTACAGCACTAAACTCATTTTACAATTATCAATATAATCAAGCGAAAATAGAATTAGAATACAAACTAAAGGCGCTTTCAGCCAGTGGAGCTAAAAATTATGTTAGACACTTGAAATGGTCTTTTGTCTTTCTATAAAGTTTTCTTTCAGTAAATGAAGGTGGAATATGATGTATGACAGCAGTTAATTTCATCTTAGACATTTTTACAAATGTCCATATGATTTCTCTATCTATAACATACTTTAAGCAACTCTCTCTCTAAAGCATGGATTTTCTGCAGGTGATTCTCCTTCTCTTCAACAGCTTTAAGTACCTTATTGCTGCTTTCATCAAATGTTTTAGCCACTACAAAAATTAACAAAAAATAAATGAAAAAACAAGAGGGCCAACATGGCCCTAAATGGCTCATCTGAGTATTATTCTATAATTCTTTAAGTTTGATAAGGCCAGCCCTGCCATGTCCTTTCTTTTCAGGCATCAAAATTTTACAAACAAGTTTTGAGAATGGTCACCTAAGGATCATCCCTGGCAAGTTTGTTCCGAATTGGCCCAGTAGTTGAGAAGTAAAAGATTTTCAAAGAATTATTCCATAATTTCTCTTATTCTGAGCCCTGCCACTCCTCTGTTTTTAAACAAGTTAAAACTTTACAAACAAATTTTAAAAAAGGGTCACACAAGTAACATTCTTGCAATGTTTAGTCAAAGATTTACAAAGTTTATGTTATTTATGAGGAGAAGATTTTTAAAGAAGTAACCAATGATTCCTATAAGTCTCATATGCCCAGCCCTGCCACGCCCACATTTTTTGGAAATCAAAATTTCAGAAACAAGTTTTGAGAAGTACCACCTAAGAAATATATTCTTGCAAAGTCTTGTCAATACTGGCCCAATGGTTTAGGAGGAGAAGATTTATAAAGAATTACCAGTCTGAAAAGCCCAGCCTGCTATGTAAACATTTTTTCATAAATAAAAATTCTACAAACAAATTAAACAAATTAAAATTTTACAAACAAATTTTGAAAAAAGGGTCACCTAAGGAACAATTTTGCAAAGTTTAATCTAAATTAGCCAAGAGGTTAAGGAGGAGAAATTTTTTAAAGAACTGTTCAAAGATTTCTCTAAATATGACTAGCCTCACCCAGATTTTTTTTCAAATCAAAATTTCTAGAACAAGTTTTGAAAAGGGTCACCCAAGGAACATTCTTACTAAGTTTAGTCCAAATTGGTCCAGTTGTTTAGAGGAATGTTTTTAAAGAATAATTCAATTATTTCTCTAAGTCTAATAAGCCTGGACCTGGCACGCCTACAATTTATTGCAAATCAAAATTTTACAAACAAGTTTTGAAAAGGGTCACCCAAGGAACATTCCTGCCAAGTTTGGTCCAAATTGTCCAAATAATTTAGCAGGAGAAGATGTTTAAAGAAAATGTTAATGAGACAGAACGCACAATGCATAATAGACATTGAGTGAGCCTAAAAGCTCTCCTCGAACATATTGTGCTCAGGTGAGCTAAAACAAAAAAAGACTTGTTATATAACAAAATCAAATAAATTATTAAGAAAGAAAGTTTCATAACATTGCCAAATTTACATTTGACACTTTGTTTTACACTTTTTTCTAATAATATTTACCAATGGCAAAGTAATTCATAGACATTAAACCTTTCCTGTAGAGTCCCTGGTTTTTACATCCGTAAGAATTTATAATGAAGGAAATATTGTGAAAAAAAAAAGATATTGCTTTTACCAATCCATTTCTTCTTTTCTTACACTTTTCCTTCAACACAGGAAGGTTTTATTTCAAATTGCACTCACTTTTCATTATTGTCTCTGCAACATCTTTCAAACTGGACTTTCAAAAAACTGCAAAGGGTTAACTCATTTCCACACTATAATGCTTCTTTACTCCCCCAAGGAAAATAGCTTCAGGGATCATTGTGGGAAATGAAGAAAATTGCTTGTTTTCTACCTCAAAAAAACAAAACAATGTAAATTTCATCAAATTAACCCTCGTCGTGCTGAACCTGGAATATTCCGGTATTGGCAGGAGGTGTAGACTAAGATCAGACTGCACATTTGTGCTGGCTGATCTTAGTCTACACCTCCTGCTCATACTTTTCCTTCCCGAGTTGTTTATGAGGTTGATTTCAAAAAGAAATATTGATTTTTGAACAAAAAGATATATCAGTGCTCGAAGCCCTTTGATTTGACAGCTATTCAGTAAGGTAATTTATACAGCATGACAAGGGTTAAAATGGTTGTCTGCAACATGGTCAATTTTGGAAAAGTCTAAAATTTTGTTGTCTGGCAATGGGTTATGGTATGTTTAGATACCAACTGCTTCAGATACAATTTATGGAAAAATATTAAATGCCTATAACCTTCTAGTCTTGCAACATAGCTTATGGATCGATTTGAATATGTCAATACCCTTTCCTGTTTCTCAAAATTTTAGACTGGTCCAATTTGAAAGATGTTGCAGACGACAATGATTAGTGAGTGCAATTTGAAACAAAACCATTGTATTTGGTAGAAAATATTGTGAAAAAAGAAGAAATTTTCACAATATTTTCCAAAGTATAAAATGGCATGGACGTAAAAACCAGTGATTGAACAGGAAAGGGTTAATAAACATTAACACATTGTCTAGCAGAAAAATTGAAAAACAATGATTTTATTAATTTTTTTTTTTTGAATATTTGACATATACATTTGAAAGAAATTTATAGGAATACAGGCAAAAGATATTAGCATTTAATGTATTCTAATCACAGATATACTATTTATGCACCCTTGTCATGCTCAATAAAATCCTTTTTCAAAACAGCATTAAAATTAAAGTGCTGAAAGCACTGAAAGTACTATTTTTATGTCTATATCTATCTTAAAAATTACATTTCTTAAACAATACTGACTTAAAAGGGAAAATCAGGTGGTGTAGACAAGGATTAGTCTATACCTCCTGCAAAAACAGGAATATTCCGAGTTCAGCATGACATGGATTACAGAAAATTAGATATAATACATACATATTTTCATAGAGTTTTGGATGTCCTCTTTTTTAGACTCATCAGAATCTTTGAATGAAATGAGACTACTTTTCACCTGGAAATAAATTTAAAGATGAGCACTGATACTTTGGTTCAGTCTTGAAAAGGGGATACATGACACTTTGTTGAACAACTCTTAACCCATTCCCACACAATGAAACTTTTTGACACCCCTCAACACCAATAGTCGTTAGAGATAGATTTTGCTCCCCAAATAAAGCCCTGTCAATAAAAAAAAGGTAAGATAAATGAGGAAAAGGGTTAGGATGGATAGACAGACACTAGCTCTTCTTTAGTCAAGCTTAATTTTTAACATAATTATGACCTTGATCAGTGACCTTGAACTTTGAGCTATCTGATTTTTTTTTCCCCAAATGGCAAATCTACTTATAATAAATAACAATTGCACCAAGTTATATTGAAATCCATCCATAATTGAAGGAGCTTTGCTCTGGATAAGTTTAATTTTAATGTTTAACATTGAACTATGCCCTTGACTTTGGAGCTATCCAAAAACTAGGAAACAAGTGTCAGCACAATATCATAAGGAATACATATGTGAAGTTTCATCCATTTTGTCCCAAAGATTATGGAGAAATTGAGGCAGAGAACAGGACAGGTGTATGGACAGAATACAACTGACATACGAAACAACGGCTCTATGCACACCTTTTGAGAAGCATGAAAACAATTGGGAAATATTGTGTAAAATTAAGAAATTGCTTGCACAAGAAATTGCTTTCTACCCAGATAGTTAAAAAAATCTAAATTTCAAAAACTTTAATTTGTTATCTACAACTCCTTTCAATTTAGACCAGTATAAAAATTTTGTTGTGTGGTTATGGGTTAATCAACTATACCATTTTGTGAAATCAAAATTGTCAAATGGTATCTTTGTCAAATTTCATTTGAGGGTATTGAGGAAAAAGTACAAATTGCTGTTGACCAATTTTTTTTCTCCTTTTCTCCTTTTCTAAATGTTTTCTACAATAACCAAGCTACATGCAACATGTCTAGAAAAGGAAATAAAAAAGGAACTTCAAGAACCTTTTACAGATGACCAAATGAACCAAACATCTTTTGCCTCTGACATAACACCATTAATGTTATAATTAACAATATCATCTTCAACAGTTTTTTTAAATGAACTGGTTTAATGTTTGAGAAAGTGAGGTGCATCATCTAGAAGGATTTCTTGCAAGCAAAGAATGAAATTTAGAAGTGTTCTCAAATAAAAAACTAGACATCTTTTGCCTCTGATATAACACCATTAATGTTATAATTAACAATATCATCTTCAACAGTTTTTTTAAATGAACTGGTTTAATGTTTGAGAAAGTGAGGTGCATCATCTAGAAGGATTTCTTGCAAGCAAAGAATGAAATTTAGAAGTGTTCTCAAATAAAAAACTAGACATCTTTTGCCTCTGATATAACACCATTAATGTTATAATTAACGATATCATCTTCAACAGTTTTTTTAAATGAACTGGTTTAATGTTTGAGAAAGTGAGGTGCATTATCTAGAAGGATTTCTTGCAAGCAAAGAATGAAATTCAGAAGTGTTCTCAAATCAAAAACTAGACATTGTCGCAAAGCGGACTAATACCCCCCAACAGCACTTGTCCATGTACAAGTGCTATTCCCCAAAGGGCCATAAAAAAAACTGACTTTTTAATCAAAGGGCTATAACTCAGTCAAAAATCAATGGACCATACCAAAATAGGATACGCACATGCAGTGTTGTGCCAAGACCGCGGGATCGCGGGAATCCCGCATATTTTTCACCAATGTCCCCCAAAAATCAAGCCAGTGCGGGATCTCGGGCGCGCTCACGAAAAATCGCGATTTATTAAAACTGAGGTCAATTTCAGTTGTTAGATTTCATAGCGTTTTATTCTAACGCGCACCTGCAAAACATAGACTGTGACCCGCGAAATTATCGATTTTTAGTTTGCCTTTAAATTCCGATATTAAACCAGTCTTTGTTAAATTGTAAACATGGCGAAAACGTCAGCTTCGCTTGACCGACTTCATGTCGGAAAGCCCAAAAAATAGAAAACTAGCAGACGAGGACAAATCGTCAGGAACACGAGAAAATGCTGATTTGATCCCGTCATCGATTCCAAGCCCTCCACGTCTTACGAAGGCATTGATACTGTGGCGGCCTCTTCTTCGGTCCCCGGGAAGATCAAACTTTCTAAAAATCTTGGCTTGTTATTTTAATGTTAAATTCCCATGGTTACTCGAGCCTGATTGAAATATGAAATGTAAAACGTGTGTTGACTAACTAGCCTTAAAACTATGGAAGTCTTCAAAAGTAAGGAAGTTGTACACAAATTAGAATCATTATCAGGTAAAAAAAAAATGTTGTTGTTATTGTGTCCCCTAGAATTTTCAAGTGTCCCCCTGAAATCAAGGTAGGGGGACACCTGTGTCCCCTAAAAATTTTGGTCTGGGCACATCACTGCACATGTCTGACTTATACCATGTCTTTCTGTGAAATTTGAATCCAATCCGTCCAATGGTTGCTGATGAATTGAGCGGACACGATTTTTCACCAAAGGGCCATAACTCCATCAAAAATCAATGGACCATAATCAAAATGGAACATGCACATCTCTGCTTGATATTGATTATATCAGTGAAGTTTGAATCAAATCCGTCCAATGGTTGCTGAAAAAATTGAGCGGACAGGAAAAAGCTACAGACCGACGGACCGACCAACCGACAAGCTGACTCCTATATACCCCCCAAATATATTTTGGGGGGTATAATCAATTAAATATTTAAGTTTCCGTCCAGATCCACATAATAACATGCAATCAAATTGCTGCAAACCTATCTTAACTCATTCACGCCCGGTAATCTCCGGCTCCATCTCTTTTTGGAGGACAGTACAAAAAGGAGTCAATGACACTTCCGATATGAAGCCAAGGACCGGAACTGAATAGAAAAGGTAAGAAAAACAGTGCACCTCGTGTACAATTTGATCCTCTATTAACCTATTATGCATTTTCCAAAACGTCCAGAGTTTCATATCACATAGAAATGATTATATTATCCGTTGGCGGTAATTGATTTCAAATATAATTCTGTTTGTGAATAGAAACTTGAATCAAAGTTTGGACATCGGACCCGATCAAACACGAAAACGAATGTTGAAATCATTCAAATCCATGTTATCAACAGTTCAGAAAGATTTCAGTGGCGATGACTGTGAAATGAAGGATAATGTGTTGATATAAAATAATGTTACTACGAAGAACTGTGTTTCATTGCCAGTTGACAAACTTTAGACAGGTAAAATTTCATAGGCTTTTGAGACAGTATCTTAAAGAGGATATCAAATAACTGCATTAGATATAGGATATAAGATAAAGGGAAAAGGAGAAGTTACTAGTTATAATTTGAAATATATTAAGGTCATAAGATGTCTAGGTTATGAGGGAAAGATTTAACCCATTGCCAAATTGCAATATTTTAGACTGGTTTCCAAAGCTTTTTTTCTTGAAGGGTGTCAAAAGGTGTCACTTTGTTGGTAAAGGTTATACTTAATCTTAAAAAGAGCATCACATGCATGTACTGAAGAGTGAAAAATCTAATATGAAAAAAGGGGAATAATTCTTATAAAAATACTTTTTTTCCATTTCAAAATTACAAAATTTTTGACAGGACCAAATTAAAAGAGGATGCAGAAAACAAAGCAATGATAATTTGAATTGAAAAACTAGGGCTTTTTCAGGTAGAAAACATCATGAGAAAAGAAGAAATTGTTTGTCATAAGCAATTTGTTCTTTTCACACATTTTTTTTCAAAGCTGTATTTCTTCGGTGCGTCAAAATACTGGATTGTGTGGTAATAGGTTAAACTTAATCGATATTAGCCTGGATTGTTATTGCTATAGTGAAGCTACATGCAAAATTTCAAGAAAATATTGTCAACAATAACACAGATATTACCAAGGATAATTAAAGCTTGTCATGTAGACACCAACTACAATGGCAGCACCTACACAACACCTGAGATGCCAAGGCAATGTATGAAAAGATTCATTCTCTTTCATCTCTTTACTGTAATGTAATAGGTAACACAAAGAAGAACATAATAGCGCTTTATGTTGCACCTCCACTTTGGTAGAGGCCACAAAAAAATTGACCTTTTAGAATAATATTACACACTTTATATTCCATGCTCTATTCTCTAGGATGTTTGATGTATGTATGTAAATTCAAGTGAAGAGTCAAAACATATTATGCAAATGCAGCAAAATGACAAACCCTTAACAAATAGAGCACCTTGTTTACAAAAATAACGAGGCCCTTTTTCCAATGTTTCATGACAAATCCACTCCATTTCAAAAAGGAAGTTTCCTTATGACCCAACAATAGTACTGTGAAATTTTCATCAGAATCCGATAACAATTGTGGACTTTATTACATAAACAGGGCTGTTTTGCGTTAAAATCCATAAGGCTCCTTTTCCTGTGTTTTCTGATGGGACCACTTCATTTCCGAAAGGAACTTTCCTTACAACCCAGTGTAGTTTGAAGAAAATGACAAAGACTTAGGACTTAATTGTAATAATGATGTTTTTGTAATAAAATGTTCATAAGGCCACTTTACTTGTGTCACTTTACTAATCAGACCCAATTTACAAAAGAATAATCCAAATGATGGTACAATCATTCTATTAAAGTTTGAAGAGATTCTGATAAAGACTGAGGAAATTCTTGTGTTAATGAGGATTTGGTAACAATTTTTCATACAGCCCCTTTACCTGTGATATTAGACAGATCAGACCCAGTTTGGAAAGAAACAATCCAAATGATGGTACAAACATTCTCTGAACATTTGAACTGAATCCAATGAAGACTGTAGATTTAATTATTTTCACGAGGATTTTCTAATGAAATTATTGTGATGCCCCTTTTCACATGATACTTGACTTATCAGACAGAATTTGTAAAGGAACAATTCTAATAATGGTACAATCATTCTGTGAACAATTGAAAAGAATCTGTTGCAAACTGTTGACTTTATTGTGGTACAAGGGTTTTAAAAAGAAATTTTCATAAGGCTTCTTTTTCTGTGATGCTTGACAGATCAGGTCCTAATGTCAACATTATTGTGCAATCATTCTGTGAAAGTCTAAAGAGAATCTGATGAAAGCTCTGGACTTGGTATCAAGGATTTTTAAATGAAATTTTATAAGGTCCCTTTTCCCATGTTTTTTAACAATTCATACTCTATTTTGAAAAGAATAGTGAAAGTTTCAACAAAATCTGATCAAAGATGTTGGATTAATTGCATAAATGAGGATTTTTAAACCAATTTTCATACAGTCCCTTTTCCCATTTTACTTGATGGATCAGACCCAATTTCGAAAGGAACTATCCTTGCAATAGTATAAGAATTCATCAAGAGGATATAGACAATCCAATGAAATCTGTGGACTTTATTCCATTAACTAAAATTTTCTAATTAAATTTTCATAAAACCCCTTTTCCTGTGTTTCCAAACAATCCTTACGATGGTACAATCATTCTGTGAAAGTTTGAAGAGAAACCGATGAAAACTATAGACTCTAGAGTGTTAAAAAGGATACTTGACAGATCAGACCCGATTCCGAAAGGAATGATCCTTTTGAAGGTACAATCATTTTGAGACAGTTTGAAGAGAATCACATGAAAACAGTGGACTCTAAATTGTTAACGAGGTGTTTCAATTAAATTTTGATTAAGCACCTTTTCTCATGTTTCTTGACATATGAGACCCAATTTCCAAAGGAAGGATCGGTATGATAGTACAATCATCCTAGGAAAGTTTGAAGAGAATCCAATGAAAACTGTGGACTCTAGAGTGGTAACAAGGAAAAGTTAACGGATGAACTGACAGATGCCGGATGGGAAAACACCATCGCTACAGCTCTTCTGGCCTTTGACCAGTTGAGCTTAAAATGACTAAAATGGAAGAGATTTAAGTTTTGGTTAAAGTTTTTTATAACAGATTAAAGATCATATGGTCAAGGTCATTATCTCAAATGAAAGCCGAGTGCATGTGTGAAATATGAGACTCTAGGTTTGAAATATGATTAAGGTAGAAATAGTTAAAGTTTTGGGTTAAAAGAAATTATAGCAGATTAAAGCTCAAGGTCAAAAGGTAACAGGGTCAAGGTCATTGTCTGAAATAAAAACCTGTGTGCTGATGGGTGCATGTGTGAAATATGAGACCCCTTGCATAAGTTGTACTAGAGTTATAAAAACTTTAACCAAGTGGGACACCGAAGCCAAGGGTATAACAATAGCTCTAGAAACTTTCATCCTGGGGTTACAAATTTGACCTTGAATCTAAGACTTAATCATATTGTCCGTGTTCAAACAAAACCACCTAACTACAACCTATTCCAAGCTGTCTCATTAGTATACACTCATCAGTCCATCATAAGTCAATCAACTAAAGAAGGATGTACCTCATCTGAGCATTCTTTAACCATCTTCACTATACTACCCAGCAGATCTCTGTCAAGGAAAAAAATAGGTAAAGAAATAATAAGATGTTTTATTGATCAAGTATGCCACCATAACAGAAAAATAGGACAAAAATTGCCGCAAATCTTTCAGGCAAAGGTAGTTGAAATTTCTACATTATGTCTGTTATATAGTGCTGATAAGCGATGCCCACAAAAGAAAAGTTTATCATCAAATCATTACAATCCTATTAGAAGTTTCAGAATAGATTTCGAAAGATTATCTTATGGTTTAATATGACGCTGATCAGCCCCTTCTGTAATCCATTCCCACACAATGACAATTTTTGATGCTCCTCAAGAAAAACAATTAGGAAAGCATTGAGTAAAATAAAGAATTTTCATCTTATTCAAGCTGTACTTATGAGGATTAGTTTACCTACCAACCATATCATTTTTTGTTACATATTACTGGATATATATTTTGCAAATTAATGTCATTTAATATCTAAGAGGAACTTTCAGTCGGAGCTCAGTGGGCAGGGCCAGCAATCCGTCAATTTGGTAACATTCAGTGATGATATGCTGAAAAGCCATGCATATCAGCAGTTGAATATTTTCTAAAAATAATCTAGGAGAGGATGTTTCAAGAACCTATTCTCTCTTTAACCCTTTCCTGTTTTGCATAATTTAGACCTGTCCAACCAAATTCAAAGGTTTTGCAGACAAAAATTTAAAGATGATTTAATTTTGAAAATGACCATTCAGCAGGGTAGAATTATTGTTGAAAAAGAAGAAATTCCTTATAACAAGCAATTTCTTCATTCTCTACAATGTTTTCTTAATTATAAATTTACAGAAACGTATAAAACAGGGATTGAACAGGAAAGAGTTAATTTGGTTGAAAATGTGCCTAGTAGTTTCAGAGGAGATATTTGAATGAAAAATTAATACATGCACAGATGTACCAACAGTCTAATATGACAATAAATTCACTGGCCTTTGTTCAATGGAGCAAAAAAGTTAGTAACCCCAATTTTTTTTTTTTTCTTTTTTTATGGAACAAATTTCTAAGTTCAAGGGGACATAAATATTCAGGCAAAGTGAGTTGAGACTTCAAAATAGCAGCTGGCAAAATTTTAACAAGTGTTCAATGAATGCATGTTCAATTGATGCAAAAGAGGAGTTGAACAACAAACTAAAAAGTAAGAGTATTATAACTTTAAAGAGAGAAAAAAAAGAGAAAAAAAACAGTACGGACATACTGGATATTTTTTCATTTTAGCGATGTCAAAATTTGGCAGTTTTTGTTTTCGAGTTATTGGCAGCAACTTATTTTGACTCATGAAGGCCTCCCTGCCAAATTATACCACCTTTTTCAGATTTGGGACCCATATTCCGATTGATAAGCTGATAAAGTGCCCATGGGAAGAGCCAATGAGAAAAGATGCTAAAAGTATATCAGACCAAATTGTTTGGAGTTAGCACCTTCAATAGTCCTAACTTTTGATATTTTTCACACTTTTTGTGTAGTTGATTAGTGTGTTTCAAACAATATCTTTTGCAAATGTGCATTTCAGCTTCATATCTTCTCACAGTTTTGTGATAGCAAGCAGAATCTTTGCATGTCATAAGGATTTGATCATTCAGTTAAAAGTTCAAATTAAATGTTGCATAATTTCAATTGTGACCTTTACCTTTGTTCAACATGACCAAAATATACTTAGGCACACCCTAGGGCCATGGACAATATGTATATAAAGTTTCAAGGTCCTTGGTCAAATGTCTTTTGAGCAAGAGCATGGAAACAATTTCAAAGTTCAATTGTGACCTTGACTTTTGATCTACATGACCCCAAAACAATAGGGCACTTCCTTGGGTCATTGGAAACAATTGTATGAAGTTTCATTGGTTCTTGTGTTACAGCATGGAAATGAAAAAGTCTACAGATTGATGGAGAGACAGACATGGTGAAACCAATATAACCCCTCTTCTTAGTAGGTGTGGGGTGTATTTAGAGTTTTCTCTGTATCATCTTATTCTTAGATAATGTCACATAGGCCTGAGGGGGTATATATATTGATTCAAATGTAACAATGATACATTTGGGCAACCTACCTTTCATCTCTTTCCTTTGCTTTGGCTTTTTGTGATGCAATTTGGAGAAAATTATTTTGTTGGCCAGAATTTTTCATGGTCACTTGGTTTGAAGTACTCAAGTTTGAGTTTTGATTTGCTCTACCACCAATCATGTTCATGTTCCTGCCTCTTCCTCTGCCCCCAAATAGTGATGGCTTTGCAATGTATTTCTCATACACTGCAGCACGTCTAAAACCCTATATGAAAAACAAATATCTGAGAGAATCAAACTATATAGAAAGACAGCTAAGAAGCTTAACTTAATCCATTCCCACTCAATGAACATTTAGACGCCTCCAAGAGCTTTTGAAAAAATTGTAGAAAAGGAAAGAATTGCTTGTTAGAAGCACTTTCTTCATTATCCACAATGTTTTCTACCTCAAAAAGTATAAAGAATATAAAAAATCCTAAGTTTTAAAACTTTGTCATCTATTAATGGGTTAAAGACCTAAAAAATTTACAACTGACATAGATATTTGCCATTTGACCTTTAAAGTGAACAAGACCTTGTGTAATGTAATATCAATTTCATTTATTAGGTCATTAGTTCATAAACCTATCTCTTTTTTCCCATCTTTATCATTTGCTTGTACTTTAATTTCCAACCTGTCATTTCATTAAATAGTTATATGCATTGTGGAATTCAAATGTTATGTTAATAATTTTTTTACAGTGAGTCAATGCAAGATTTCAAATATTCCAAATAGTTTTTTTTGAGGGGCGTCCAAAAGCATCGTTGTGTGGGAGTGGGTTAATCTTTCTCATGTTAAATAAAATCCTTTTGAGAACTGCATCTAATTCAAAGGGCTATTTATGATAGTACTAAAAGGTATGATTATGGGTCAACATATTTCTTTGAAAGTTAAATCTTTCAACAACCATAGCTTCACAGTGACAAATAGGAGGCAAAGACAAAGACTAGATTGCATTTATGTGCAGGCTAATTTTTGTCTAGTCCTTCTGCCAAAACAGAAATATATGAGGTGAGTATGGGTTAATCAGCCAGATACTGATTTCAATAGTTCCCCTGCCAGCACTTTTCATCTAGTTAGCTAAACTACTAGGCCCTTGAGTACCAGTAGAGTTCCATAGACCTGACTTTATTAACACAACAAGATATCAATATCATAATCAAATCATTAGGAAAAATAAACCTAGTTGGTTAATCAGATCCTATCAGCTGCTTCAGAGAAGTTAACAAAAACAGTAAAACCCCTCCATCCAACCACTTGCGGTACGTTTTGAAAGTGGTAAAATTCGTGGGTCGGTCTTTATTCCAAGGTTTAGTCAGATCCATCCAAAAATATCCCGCAAAAAGAACCCCCCAAAATAAACCCTTAATTACTTCATCGTTTCAGCAGATTCAGCCCTCCGAATATTCCTTTAAAATTTTGGTGACCTTGTAAAATGTACTTGTCCTCAAGTAGAGAAGCCCATGTTGGACAAGTTAGGCTAGAAAATACCACACTCTTGGGTAATCAGATTTCAATTGTGTAACAGATTATTGGTATGAAGGCACAAAAATTGAATTTTAAAATTTTCACGTTGGGTATTTGGTATGACAATTATTGTTACCCTAAATGCGTAAAGAATTGGTTGACAAGTCAAAATGTTCAATATGACCACAAGAAAAAATTGAACTCTGGCATTGAAAGTGATATTGAAATGAAATATTTTTTGTTTGTGGGCAGCTTAAACACTGTAACTACAGCTTATTCATGTTCTAGTTACAATGTTTAGGTTTCCCACCATGATTTGCTTTTTGGACCATCCAAATAGTCTGTAAGACATATCTTTGTTATACATCTGACTAGGCTGTAAAGTAATCCTCAAAGAGATGGAATCTTGCAGCCTAAACATAAGCTACCATCTTGATTTATGAGCTTGAATAACTTGAAATTATGAAATCTAGTGTATTTTACCCTAAAAACATAAAGAATTCTTACAGTTATACAAGATCCTAATTAAGATCACCAGGTCTTACCTCTGAGTTAGAACCGGAGTTCTCGTCATTTTGAGAGTAAAACATCTGAGAATTTTCTTGTGAGTTTTCTGAGAACATTTCAAACTGCGTACATTGAGCATTCTGTAGTTGAGAAAAGTCACCTGTACCATCTATAGTGTATCCATCTTGAGATCTAGAACAACAGAAAATTGACTTGCACAGTAAAAGTTGATCCATAATTATTCAGACAAAATATATGTCATTTCTTTATAGTGCTGGTCACAAAAAAAGTTCTCAATTGCCTCTACCTTGATCCATGTTTTACCTTAAACATTTACCTTGACCTACCAGGTGAACAAGGACGAACAGTATCATGCAAAAAGAAATTAATATATTTCCATAAAAATAAAAGTCCTAGAAAAATGGAGGTTTGTTGTTTTATTTTTATGGTGTGTGATATGCTTTCATGAAACTTATACATGCTGAAAAAATGTTAAGTGAAATAACAATATCTAATCCAGTAAAACATCAAGCAATAAATTCCTCTATCTTACCCCTGAGCCTTTGGAAATAAACTTTGGTGTGATGAAAACATTTTGCCTTTTCTCTTTCTCCAATAATTATTCAATATCAATGTTTAGCAAACTTCTATATCTATACCTGTAAGAGAAAGATTAAGTCGAACAGTTTCTCATTGAAAAATGAAAATAATCATATGTGTAATTTTTAACTTTTTCCACACAACAAAATTTTAGAATGGTCAAAATTGAAAGAACCTGCAGATGACCATTTCAAGCTGATGACCATTTTTCATCTTTTTGTTGATAATGAAGAAATTGCTAAATACAAGGATTTTCTTCATTTTCCACAATGTTTTCCAAAGCTTCAAAAGGAGGGATTGTTTAATATATCAATACAAAGTATGACACTAACTTTTTAGGCAGGAATCCCAACAGAACACCTGTCATGAAATTAGGGAGTCCCTTCTGGCAATGAGGAGTTCCTGAAAATTGGACAACTGTGAAGTATGATAAACCAGACAAATTATGATTTAAACTAGTCCTTTAAAATGACTCAATAAAGGGAAAAAAAGAACAGTTGCAATAGTGAAAACAGTCGAGTATGGTCTTGCATAAATTCTTTAAAAAAGGGCATTTCTTGTTGAGTGTAATTATCAGATTGCTAACCAGGCCTGATTCAAATTGGATATTCAAGGCTATGATTATGGTTATGAAAACGGTCTGATGTACTGCGAATTTATATGCTTATTATCGTTGTGGAATATGTTTTCGTCCGTCATATGTTTTCACACCAATTAATGTTTTACTTATTTTGTGAGGAAAAGTTGTTGTACAATAATTTTTTCGTTGTCTAAAATTAGTTTAGAAAAATAGCTATCGCAATAAGTCTTTCAAACATGTTCCAGGTCAATTCAATCGGCAGAAGAATTATTTGAGTGTGAGCTGCTTCTTTTTTATGTGTTTTGCTAAGTCTATTTTTAGACCTTTGTATATCTCCAATTTAAATAAATCTGGAAGAATCATATCAAATCTAGCTATGTTGATTGGTGATTTGACATCACATTTTGATGTCACTTGACTATCAAGTGGTTTTCTCTAGTATAAATAGCTACTTTTTCCAAATGAAGATTAGATGATTCTTATATTTTACCAGTCCTTACAGTATTTTCAATAAAAAAAAAAATACAGCAAATATTCTTAAACATATTTCACTTTTAACTCTAAAAATTCTTTGCAGGCTATATAATATGAATAAGTACAGTCTCAACAAACCTTGTGTAAAAGGTTGGGGAAGTGTATTAAATTTTTTTCAAAATTAAGTGCCTTTTTGTTTATGTAGGTTAGGATAAGCACGGAATTACAGATTCAGCACTGAATATTGTTTTACCATTTGCAAATTGGTTATTATATTATTATTTTGTAACAGTTACTTAAAAGATATACATATGAAGAAAGGTAAATCATTGTATTTTAAAATTGGCTGGTTTCTTTTCTCAAATCTTGTTTCCACATCCGTAAATGGCCCATTTATTAAATAGGACGAAAACATATGACGCTGTTTTAATGACCCCAAAAATCTTGACCAGAATCGTAAACAGGAAAAGAATATTCATAACAATGAATTAAAGCTTAGAAGGAATAAAAAAAGTAAAGAGAATATACTTTGATATTTTATGCAGGAATTCTTTAATGAAATAGATTTTAGTAACCGCAAAACTGAAAACTCATTATTAGGACAAAAAGCCATACCGTAAGGATATTAATTCCTTTACATTCTTTGATTTAGAAACTCTAAGTGGATATCAATCACTGGATTAGTCTGAAAAAAATATGGATGTTGAACACCTACAAATTAGATTTTGGAGCCCTAGCCAATTTTTAGAGTCCTCAAGATCAAGAGACACTGTTAGTGTTGATCACTGCAATAATTTCTTAACCCATGTCAGGAATACAATAGCCTAATGGACATCATGACTGAGAGTCCGACCCGCTGCCAACATCACCAGGATGGCCACAGGAAACGGCTAAACTAAAGTGTTTTCGTAAAAATTTTCATGAATAAAAACTTGTTCATGCTTTAACAAATTGTACTTGTTGGTAAGGGCCTTATGATAATTCTAACTAGACATGTTGAATTCTATACGTTATGATGGACATCCGGATAATGCTTATCCGAATTGACGAAAGTTCATGCTCTAGCGAGTTAAACGTGGCTGATTTAATGCCTTTCGTATTTCTATATAAATGATTTGACAGTAAAATTATTGACTATATACAGAACGATAAAAAACGTTTCGACCTATGTTGAATGAAAAGGATATTATAAAGTTCATGAGTCTGCAGACTGGCAGACGACACGTGTTAAACTGGATCCCAGTCTAATTTATCAGTTTCGTCCTTTATTTACACATTTACCAAATTTTATCAAGGAGAAAACGACAAAAGTTCAGAAACATTTTCGATTATTAAATTCATTACCAATTCCATATACGCAGAAAATTTAGAGTCTTTAGCGATATTTTTTTTGAAAAAAAAAAAAAAAAAAAATATCGGGAACCATCGTAATTCATTTTCATAAGGTGTTTATTTCACGGCACCGTTTTAATTGGACAGGTGATTGGTTGATTTCAATAGCTACAGTAAACAATATTTGTTTACATGAGCAATGGAGTGTGCATTACTTAGTTACTGATAAAATCGTTAATGGTGCTGTGAATCTGGTTCCAATCTGATGACAATCAAGATGTCAAATTGATTTATGTGCTAAGACTTTAATCAGTGTACCAATAATGACAGCTGACATCCAGGGAACATGGGTAAGATCTTGCTGTTGCACTGGTCAACGATTTTTTTCCATTCGTGACTTTGGACATTATTCTGTATGCCTTTCTCAGAGCGCGGCGGCGGCACTTATTCTTTCAGACATTTGTCATTCACCAATGAGTGGATTATCGTAAACCTAAGTGGGATAGCAGCTGGGGCTAGAAAAGAATGTGAAAAATACCAGGAATCCATTGTTAGGTGCTCCAGCCACACCGATATGACTGAAATACTGTTAAAAGTGGTGTTAAACCCCATTCAGTCAATCAATCAACTTTATGAGAGCAATTGTATAAGAACGTAATACATCTACCAGATAACAAAATTTTAGACTGGTCTGAATTGAAAAAGATCATGGTGACAATTTCAAATTGGTGAAATTTCCAAATTATATATCATTCTGCGAAGAAAATAGTGTGCAAAATGAACACCTTAAATGAATTGTCATTCCTCCATAGTTCCCTGCTCTGCTATAGACACAGCAGTCTCCATTTTCCATTGACAGGACCCCAGCTTTATCTATGTATATGGTGCCATGCCACTATACAAACATGATATGAGCCTGTTTGTTGGTGAAATTTCCAACAACATCCCATATGCTTGACTAGCTGCGATAGGGTAGCCCTCTCTCTGGTAGATTGAGAAATGAAAAGAGAGTGAAAGGCTGCAATATTGTAGCTAGATTAGACATACCGATTCTGTGCTGCTTAGATAGCAATTTAACATAGTAAATTAAAAATAATCACCTAGAAAGTCAGTCATGCAGTAGCTTTCATTCAACAGAGTTCCTAGTAGAGGCTCTGATAAGATTGTGTGGATGGACTGTGAGGTTGATCCAAGTCTTTAGTCGGGGCAAAATTAATGTGGGATTATTGGAAATGTCATACACAGTCTCATTTAATACGATGTCGGGTCAAAAAGGCCAAGTGTCAGAAAGGCTCTGTCCAAAAAGGCTAAGTCCAAAAAGATCTACTTTTAAAACTGACTAAAACGGACCGGTCCAAAAAGGCCAAGACCAGAAAGGCCCACTATTAAAATTGACCAAAAAACCTCACCAACCTATCTTAAACATTTGACATTATTTTGACTAAGACAATATGTATTTCTTTTGTTTAATTTTTAAACTGACTTAAAATTGATCAGCATAGAATATAACACTTTTCAGTATCAATTAGAGAATGACACTTTTAGTTTATTACCTGTATTGAAAGCTGTTGGCATAAAGAACCAAGTATAATAAATATATATCGATAAAGTGTGGTTGCTTCTGAAAAGCAGTTTCTGCTTTTTCCAAAATGGCTTTCTATCATTATAGCAATGTTTCTGGAAACCAAGGTGTTGTTAAGAATTGCTAATTTTTTTCTACGCTGTACCCTATATATCATTGTTGACTAAGAAGGATCATTTAAGCTAGTCCATAAAATATCATCCTCACCAGTGGTAGGATAAGATGATAAAATATTTATACTTTTTAATATATACATTTCTTCTAACAATTGAGTGAAATACATGTATAATCACATTGGCTTGCTATTCTCTTGCATTTATTGTGGGCCTTTTTGGACTTGGCCTTTCTGGTCAGTTTTGAAAGTGGGCCTTTCTGGACTGGGCCTTTTTAACACTGAGCCTTTTAATACACTGGGCCTTTTTGTCACTGGGCCTTTTTGACCCTAATCCTTTAATACATCAGATACAATCGGTCCCAGTATACCTTCTATGGTAGAGCTGTGGTCCTGTCTATGGAAAATGGAGAATGCTGTGTCATAACAGAGCAGGGAACGAAATAGAGGAATGACATCATGAGACAAACCACTAAAAAACTCTTCTTTGTAAAGGAGCATAAACAGAAGATATAATCCATGTCAGGATACAATTAGGATTTTAGTAGAAGACATTGGTTAGAATTATGACAAGGTCACTGTCTATCTCAGTTGGTCATGCAAAGTTTGAGTCTGCAGGTTATATGTTTGAGTAATATATAAAGGATCATGCATATTTTTTTCCTTTTAGCTCACCTGAGCACAAAGTGCTCATGGTGAGCTTTTTTGATCTGTCTGTTGTTCAGCGTCAACAAATGAAGTGTTAACACTCTAGAGGCCACAGTTTTGACCTAATCTTCACGAATTATAGCCAGAATAATAGTTACATCATAAGGATGAAGCCAATAGATTATGGGAAGGTTCTGTCGGAAAACATGGGAAAAGGGGCTTTAATGACAATTTCTTTGTTTACACTGTAGATGCCACAATTTTGGCTCAATCTTCATGAAACTTGGCCAGAATAATTGTAAGGTCATAAGGTTGAACCCTCTTGATTATGGGAATGATCTACTTGAAAACACAGGAAAAGGGGCCTTAATGAAAATTTCTTTTGTTACACTCTTGAGGCCAGAATTTTGGCTCAATCTTCATGAAACTTGGCAAGAATAATTGTAAGGTCAAGAGGATGAAACCTTTTAATTATAGGAAGGTTCTATCAGTAAATACAGGAGGGGAGCTTTAATGACAATATCTTTGTTTACACTCTAGAGGCCACAATTTTGGCTCAATGTTGCGAAACATTGCCAGAATAATTGTTAGGTCAAAGGGGTGTATGGGAAGGATCTACTGGAAAACAAGGGAAAAGGGGTCTTAATGACAATTTCTTTGTTTACACTCTGGAGGCCTTAATTTTGGCTCAATCTTCATGAAACTTGGCCAGGATAATTGTTAGGTCATAAGGATGAACCCTCTTGATTATGGAAAGGAACTAATTGAAAACACAGGAAAAGGGGCCTTAATGGAAATATTTTTGTTTACACTCTAGAGGCCACAATTATGGCTCAATCTTTATGAAACTGGTTATAATTATTTGGCTCCAGTTTCTTTTTCTAACAGCAGATGATCCTGGTGGATAGTGATTTAGGACCATCAGGGTCCTCTTGTTTATTTGAATTACTGATATATTACATATGTATACTGTTACAAGCATTTTGTCAATTTCCAACAATATTTTAATCCTTGTATGACACAAGTAGTACTGATAAAAAATAGTGTTTGCATCCTGTCAGTTCAACTTGGACCAATCTAAAATATTGCCTGTTAATGACTGGTAATAGAAGGCAGCCAGATAGAAAATAGAAGATATCATTATTTGACTAACCACTTACATGTATTCGTTATTTGTTTTAGTTCCCAACTGGTTACTATGGTCACTTTAGAAGCAAATCTAGGACTGACTTTATTTGTGAATACAGACAATTAGCAAAGCCTCAGCCACCAAGAAAATTTTTGAACAGAGCCAGAGTAGGTGTTTCTTATTATTACATAATTAATGGATTACCAATTTTTCAATTCAAACAAATGATTGACAAACATGTTCATTTAGACCTGATGTGACATCCCTCATCTATGTCAGATTAAGGACATCCAATTTGCTTTAATTTATGTTGTTGTCCACATATTTTGCAAACTTTAAATGTTGCATGATTAGTCTGACAAACTGCCTTTTCAGAGTTCAGTAGACTAGCCTGATCAATCTAGTCAATGATGTACTAAATAGAGGATAATTGTTTTTTGTTGTTTTTTTTCAGTGTAAGATCGATTAATCTTTCATTGGGTGAACAATAAATGCTGTATTTTCACAAGTAGGCCAGAGCTACAAGTGGAAATATGCTTTTATTGTTTAGGAAAAGAAAGATAAATCAACCTTACACTGAAAAAAACAATCATTCTATTTCTTTCATGAAAAAAATTACAGAATATGATAGTGGAGTCTGAAGTAGAGTGGTAGAGTATTAAATTTATATTCTGATTATCATAATACATGTATTTTATTGAACATCTTGATCAGAGTGACTGTGCTGCACTTGATTAACCAATTACCACAAGAAAGAATTTTAGATTGGTCTATATCAAAATAAGCTGAAGATCACAATATCAAGTCGGTGATATTTAGAATTCATTTTCATTTAGAGTAGAGAAATTTGTGTACAATGAAGAAATTGTTTTGTCGTCCAGTTCTTTGTCCAAGAATTAACTATAGAAACTAATGGCTGATTGACTTGAATCTTGCATGATCTCACCAAGGGGAAGTGCATGAATACAGACTGAAGTGCATAAGAAGCATAACTGAACTGATTTCCTTTTTAGGAGTTATTGTCCTGTGTTGTTTTTAAACTTGAATTTTGTCCGTAGCAGATCTCTGAAAGTATACTAGGTATGATTATGAAACTTTATGCTCAGATAGATCTGACTAGGAGGAAGTGCAATGCACAAAAACCATAACTCTTTAATACTTGTTTTTCTGACTTGAATTTTGTCAGGAACATATCTATGAAAGTATAAAAGCTAGTATCATGAAAATTCATTGTGGCAATAATATACGAAACAACCATAACTCTTACTTGTGAGTATTGCCCTTTGTTGTTTTTCAAAAAAAAATGTGGAAAATGAAGAAATTGCTTGTTGCAATCAATTTCTTAATTTTTCACAATGATTTTTTTCTGGAATCAGTTTGTCCGTCTGTCCATCTGTCTGTCCGTCCGTGGACATAATTTTGTGTCCTCATCTCAGCTCCCACATTTCCAGACCAATTTTGCTGAAACTTTACCCAAATCTTCCTTGCAATGGAAAATTGTGTACCTGCAATTTTCATAATGATTAATCAACTGTTTCAGGAGTTATGCCCCTTTGATTTATTTTCTTATATACAATATATAGAGAATAAATCATAACTCCTGAACAGGTTGACAGATTAAAAAAATAAAAGTGGTTCACATGTACGAAGTTATGGGGGGGTATACTGGAATTAGGTTATCCGTCTGTCTGTCCATCCATCTGGCTGTCTGTCCATGGACATAATTTTGTGTCCTCATCTCCTCCAACATTTCCAGACCAATTTTGCTGAAACCTTACCGAAATCTTCCTTGGAATGGGAACACATGCACCTGCAATTTTCATAATGATTAATCAACTGTTTCAGGAGTTGTGCCCCTTTGATTTATTTTCTTATATACAATATATAGAAAATAAATCATAACTCCTGAACAGGTTGACAGATTAAGAAAATAAAAGTGGTTCACATGTTTATTCCAGAACATAAGCGCCATGTTCGATGTTGCACAAAATCCATAATTTCCATGTTCAATGTTGAACAAAATCCCTATTTTTTACACAGTCATTGCCCCTCATTGACTTAAAATTTGTTAGAAAAATATTGTCCACTTGATAAATCATGTATGGCCAACATTTCAATGGTTACACTTTGGCCTCATTTGAAAAGAGGTGGCAGTGAGGGGTATTTGTTAGCCCTTACAGGCGACAGTTCTAGTTTATTTGAGGGCATCAAAAAGCATCATAGTGTGGGAATGGGTTAATTCCCTCCCCTAGTTGACATCAAGTAGGGTGATTGGCTTATCTTGTGACAATTTGGCACCTTTTTCCTTTTAATATTCTGCCAAACATCTTCCTGTAAGTTTCCTTTTCATATTATACTGTTTGTATTTTATTTTTCTCATAACAGTACAAGGCTCCCTTTTATAACAAGAAGATTATATCTAAATTTTTCCAAAGGTTTTTTAATATACATTAAATACCACTCAAATTAATGATAAGAACACACAAGAATAATTGGTTATCAGTGTAAGATTTGAAATTGTGAAAGCAGTTTATTTCAGGCTTCCTGAATGCAATAAACCCAAAACACTGTTTAACTCACTCCCACACAGTGATGCTTTTTGAAGCCCCACAAGAAAAGCAAAGCGGAAAACACTGTGGAAAATGAAGAAATGCTTGTCACAAGCAATTTCTTCAATTTCAACAATGTTTACTACCCAGAAAATTGAAAAAAATCTAGAATTTCATAAACTTTAGATTGTCGTCTGCAACTCCTTTTAATTTGGACCAGTCTAAGATTGTGTCTGTGGGAATGGGTTAAAGCAGTATTGTGCCAAACATATTCATTCACTGTAATGTAAGTTGAAATGTTTACGACATGAACTTTTTTAAGTTTTTGAAATTCGAAAATTTTGTAAACATTTCTGCAAACTTGCATTATCTTCCATTATATTTTACATTCCAATATATTATAAAAGATTTAACTCACCTGATAAATTGGATATACCCAAAGTTAACATGAGCACCACCTATGGGTGCCTACACTCAGCTGTTGGGTGCTGGATGGTGGATAAAAGCACAAAATGCATCTAGAGTAATCCCTCTTGATAGTATAGGTTGCTCTTCTGAAAGTGAACAAGTGTGCCAAGTTTCAAGTGAATGTCTTTAGTAGAACCAGAGATATCACAAAAGTTTTTGCAAGACGACGGCAAAGACGACACCAAGGCTATAGCAATACCTCGGTTTTTCCTCGAAAAGAGCCATGGCTAAAAAAATGTCTAACTTTTCATAAATTGTCGTCTGCAACTCCTTTCAATTTACAGTCTAAAATATTGCCATCTGGTAATGGGTTAAGGGTTAATCAACTGACAGATTGCTGGCTTTGTCCACCAAGTCTGATAGGAGGTCAATTTTGATATTAACCCTTGTCATGCTGAACCCGGAATATTCCGGTTTTGGCAGGAAGTGTAGACTAAGATCAGACTGCACTTATGTGCAGGCTGATCATAGCCTATACCTCCTGCTTGTACTTTTCCTGCCAGAGTTGCTTATGAAGTTGATTTCTAAAAAAATTATTGATTTTTGAACAGCAAGTTCTATCAGTTTTTTTAGCCCTATGAATTGACAGCAATTCAGAAAGGTAATTTATACAGCATGACAAGGGTTAAATGGGATTATATTGCAAAATTTGTCTTTGGTTATGTAACTAAAGTGTAAGATAATTTGATGGTCTCCTAATGTCCAAACTAAAACTTCAAATAAGCTAAAATCTAAGTCGCAAAACTAACCAAAATGCTCAAAGCAGCTCTTGAACAGATTTTCATGTAAAATTGATGTAGGAAAATTATTCCATTTCCCGTGAGTTATGAATGTCATTTTCAATATAAAATGTTCTTTCTAACTCTTGAATCTACTAAATTCACTATAAATTCAATTAATTTTGATCCCCTATGCCCTACTTTGAAACATTGGCTTAGAGCTTTAGGGATATTTGGTATAGATCATCATATATTGACCCTCTACCAAAATACTACTGAGAATTACCATACTAAAAAATTAGCCCATTTCTGTGCAATTCCTTATTTTACATTGAAATAAAGAAGGAAATTTTTGAATATCTTCTTATCCCAAACAATAAGACCTGGAGCTTTATTATTTGGTATAAATCATCATTTATTGACCCTCTACCAAAATACTTCAAAGAATTACCACAATCTGAATATTAGCCCTTTTCTGTGCAATTCCTAATTTCAAATGGAAAAGAAAAGGAAATCTCTCCCAAACTATAAAACCATAGAGCTTTGATATTTGGTATATATTGGCATCTATTGACCCTCTACCTAAATACTTCAAAGAATTACAATACTCTGAAAATTAGCCCTTTTCTTGGAGATCTTTGATTTTACAAATGAATTAAGAAGGAAATCTTTAAAATCTCCTCCTCCAAAATGATAAGGCCTACAGCTTTGATATTTAGTATAAATCATCATCTATTGACCCTCTACCAAAGTCCTTAGAATACTTACCATACTCTGAAAATTAGCCCTTCTTTCCGCGATCCCTGATTCTACACAGAGATGTAAGAGAAATCTTTGAATATCTTTGTCTCCCAAACCATCAGACGGAGAGCTTTGACATTTGGTATAAATATTCATCTATTAACCCTATACAAAAATTCTTAAAAGAATTATCATGCTGTGAAAATTACCCCTTTTCTGTGTGATTCCTTACTTAACAAATGAATAAAGAATGAAATCTTTGAAAATCTTCTTCTCCCAAACCATAAAGCCTAGAGCTTTAATATTTGGTATAAATCATCATCTATCTATATCAAAACCTATTGACCCTTAACTGAAATGCTTAAAATAATTCCAGTACTCTGAAAATTAGCTCTTTTCTGTGCAATTTCTGAGTTTTGATAGGAATAAAGAAGAATATCTTAGAAAATCTTCTCCTAGCCATTAGGCCTAGAGTGTTGATATTTGGCATGCATCAATGTGTATTGACCCTTTACAAAAAAACTTCAAAAATTACAGTACTCTTAAATTTAGCGCTATTATTTGGGGATCAAATATATACCTTAGATTAAAGGAGAAATTAAGTCTTTAAAATCTTCTTCTCCAAAATAATTAGGTGTAGGGCAACTTGGTTCTTTGTATATATCATAAAGCCTTAAGTCATCATACTCAGGGGAGCGATATAGGACCTTCATGATCCCCTTGTTTAACTTTCTGGGTAGAAAACATTGTTGAAACTAAATCGCTTGTTGCAAGCAATTTCTTCATTTTTCACAATGTTTCCCCAATTGCTTTTCTGAAGGGGCATCAAAAAGTATCATTGTGTCAGAATGGGTTAATCTTTAGACCATTATGACAAAAGACCAAAAAGTTCCATGTTTGTAATAGTAGTTATAAAAAGCTCAGAACTGCTTGATAGTTCATTAAATAAATTTGAAAAATATTGATTTAAGATTCCATTATATAAGAGGTCTTTATCGGATTCCCACTTAATCCTGTGTTTATACCATACTCAAGAAAAAAACTCGGAAAAACATTACCAATTAAGAAATTGCCTGTATCAAATGTAAGCAAATTCTTTATTGTCTACAATGTTTTCTACATTAAAATATTAAGATCTTTGAAATTTCATCTACAAAACCATCTAAGTGTACCAAGAGCAGCAAGCATTCAACGTTGATATTCAAGAAAAAGATGGTCTTGACATCTCTAAATTTAATCACCAGGATGCAACTAAACAATGTGGTCTATAACTTTAATGAATTTGGACTAGTCCAAATTTTTGTTGGCTTATCTAATCATTTTATGAAGTTGATTTGTCATTGTATTTGATTATCATTCTGAATTATCATACAATTTGGGTAATATATAAAGCAGATAGTATAGACAATCATTTGATTGTATCTTATGATATCATATATCACATTGTGTTTAACATGTATTTGTTTGATAAACTACTGGTACATCAATTGTAATTCTATCTATAAATTCAAGCATTGTCAGATAACAAGCAGGTGGATTTGTAAAACACTTTCCTGTTCAAGGGAAGAATTGCCCCTCAAAAACGATCGACAAGTCAAATTGATAATTCAGTCAACAGCCATTCAAGTGGAACTTATTGATGCAACCCTGCCTACTTACTTTTATTTCCTTATTACAAAAATATGATGGGTGTGATTTCAAAATGCAATTTCTTTGCATGTGAATTACATGGCAACCTGATGACATCATCCGTGTCTTTGGTCCTGCGCAGGTGGTGTTCAGTAGCACACAATGAATATAAGCAGGGCCAAATCTACCTAAACAGTGAGTTAATTATTTTGATAATTTCTCTATTTAAGAAATGAAGAGATTTTTTTTTGTTTTCGTGGAGGTATGAACCGAAAAAACTAATCACACTGTATGAATACGCAATTTTGCGCGGAAGCATACAAAATGGCTGCGTGCTCAAAATTTTGTTCATGGAGGTATGAATTAAATTTTTCGACCAATCAGAACGCTCGTTTTTGATAGATGAAACTAAGAATTAAATTATTTTTTGTTGAAATTATCAAGTGCAAAATCTAGATGATCCATCAGAAATCATTAATGAATTAATAATCTTGCTAAAACTGTGGCCCCATAGAGTGTAAACAACTAAATTGAAGAAGTCTGAAGTTAGACAGTGCACAGTGGACAACGGACATTTTAACCCATCACTAGTCAGGAAAATGTTAGACTGGTCCAAATTCAAAGAAGTTGCAGATAACAATTTAAAGTTTATGGAAATTTTAGATTTTTTCGACTCTCTTGGAAGAAAACATTTTTGAAAATGAAAAAAATCATTGTTACAAGCAATTTCTACATTTTACACCATGTTTTCCCAATAGTTTTAAGTTCTAGGCCAGAAGAGCTATAGCGTTGGTGTTTTCAGTCCGTTCATTCATCAAGTCGGTCGTCTGTTCATTAACTTTTCCTTGTTAACACTCTAGAAACTACAGTTTTCATTGGATTCTTTTGAAACTTTCACAGAATGTTTGAAATTACGTCCAAAAAATCCTGCTTAACACTCTAGAGTCCACAGTTTTCATCGGATTCTCTTCAAACTTTCACAGAATGATTTACCATTATATTGGTCCGATTTATCTTATATCATGTAAAAAGGAGCCTGATGGAAATTTTATCTAAATTTTCTATCATTAGGATGGTTCTTTTTTAAATTTGGTCTGATCAGTCAAAAATCATAAGAAAACAGAGCTTATGGAAATTTTATTGCAAAATCTTTGATAATACCATTAAGTCCACAGTTTTCATAAATTCTCTTCAAACTTTCATATGATTGTATAATCCTAAGGATTGATTCTTTTTAAAATTGGTAAGATCAATAAAGTATCACGGGAGAAGGGGCCTTATGAGAACTTGATTGAAATAGCATCTTTAGCACAATAAGGTCCACAGTTTTATAGTTGCATGGAATAATTGTGGCATCAGAAACATGGGAAAGGCCCATGTTGTTTAACCCTTTCACGTTTTTTGAAATTTTATACTGGCCCAAATTCAAAGAAGTTGCAGACAAGAATGATAATAAGATTCTATTTGAAATGAAACCATCCTATGTGGTAGAAAATATCGTGAGAAAAGGAGAAATTGCTTGGTACAAGCAATTTCTTTCTTTTCCATAATGTTTTCTCAAACACAGAATCCCAGTGATATAAAATCCCAGGGTTATACAGGAAAGTGTTAAGAAAACTTGGTCTTATAAATTTATTTTCAATACAGGGAGAATAAAGGAAACTTTATACAGAGTTTGGGTTAATGTTATATCTCAATTGGTATTCAATACTTGGAGCTTATTGATTTGTAGGGTTTAAAATGTTAGATTTTACTTTTCCTAATAAACCCTTATCCTAATTCCTATTTTGACTTTAGTCTATAAAGATTGAATAATTTGAATTTGTCATAAAATTGTCACAAAATGAAATTTTTGTGTAAAATGTAGTTTTGTGATGTCATGCCTGACCGGTATTAACCCTTGTCAAGCTTAATAAATTACCTTACTGAAATACTGTTAAATCAAAGGGCTGAAAGCACTGATAAAACTTGTTATTCAAAAATCAATATTTCTTTAAGAAATCAACTTCACAAACAAATCTGACATGAAAAGTACAAGCAGGAGGTGTAGACTAAGATCAGCCTGCACATAAGTGCAGTCTGATCTTAGTCTACACCTCCTGCATAAACCGGAATATTCGGGGTTCAGCATGACAAGGGTTAAAATTGTGCTTTAGGCTTTCTCTACCTTAGGGAATTGACCAATTGTAGTTGTCAATCAAGGAAGCGACCTGTCAAATCATGCATTTAGACGAGAAGTGAACTTTGAACTCTGACATTGGCCCAACATTTAATGTGAAGCATTTTTGTTGGTTTGATGAGTTAAATATTGTAAATACAGCTTATTCAAGCTGTACTTATGATACTTAGGTAACTAACAATTGTACTTACTTGTTTCATGTAAATAGCTATGAAACTTGCAAAATAACATTGTTTCGTATCGGGGTGAAATTTCCTGTAAGAGTTGGTGGATGGGCCAGCAATATATCAATTTCCTCATAACTTAGACTTCTAAAGACTCTCCAAGTATAAAATCTATAGCTCACCTGAGCACAAGGTGCTCAAGTGAGTTATTGTGCTCACCTTTTGTTCGGTGTATGTCCGTCAACAATTTCTTTAAACGACATCTCCTCCCAAAACCACAGGGCAATTTGCACTAAAATTTGCAGAAATGTTCCTTAGGTTGTCTCCTTTGAAAATAGCTAGATAAATTGAAATCTGTTAAAAAATTCTATGGTTGCCATGGCAACAAAAGTGAAATTTTAAAATAATCATTTAAAATCTTCTCCTCCTGACCCAGAAGGCATAGAGCCTTGATATTTTGCATGAAGCATCAGTATATTGACCTCTTTCAAAATAGCTAAAATCATGATCCTCAGGTCCCCAGAGGAAAAGCCCCTCGGGGGGTTTATATAGAAATGAAAAACTATTTTTTAAATGACATCTCCTCCCAAACTACTGGGCCAATTTGCACAAACTTGGTAGAATTTTTCCTTAGGTGGTCCCATTTAAAAATAGCTAAAAGAATTGAAATCTGTCACAAACTCTGGTTGCCATGGCAACAAAAGTGAAATTTTAAAAAAATCTTTAAAAATCTTCTCCTCCTGACCCAGAAGGCTCAGAGCCTTGATATTTTGCTTGAAGCATCAGAATATTGACCTCTTTCAAAATAGCTAAAATCATGATCCTCAGGTCCCCAGGGGTAGAGCCCCAGGTGGTAGGGTTTATATAGAAATAAAGAACTATTTTTAAATGACATCAGCTCCCAAACCACTGTGCCATTTAACACCAAATTTGGTAGAATTTTTCCTTAGGTGGTCCCATTTAAAAATAGCTTAAAGAATAGAAATCCGTTTAAAACTTTGGTTACCATGGCAACACAAGTGAAATTTTGAAATAATCTTTAAAAATCTTCTCCTCCTGACCCAAAAGGCGTAGAGCCTTGATATTTTGCATGAATCATCAGTATATTGATCTCTTACAAAATAGCGGAGCTGGGGTGATGGTGGTTATAGGCATGAAGTGTTAGTTCACAGACTTCTTTCTTATTTCTGAAATTATAACCCATGGATCCAGAGGGAGGAAAAAGATTTTTCCTTCTTTCAACTTTGCCCTTAAGCCTTGAATTTTAACTTTCTTAGTAGAAAACATTGTGGAAAATGAAGAGTCGTATTATGTTATGGCCTTGGTCGTCCGTCCATCTGTCCATCTGTCAGTCCATCTGTCCGTCCGTTAGCAATTTTTTGTGTGCGCAACTCCTTCTAATCTATCAATGGGAATGAGCTGAAACTTGGCACAATTAATCCCCATGATGTCTTGTTGTGCATAAGACCTTTGAAATTCAAATTGCTCCACTCATTCTTGAGTTATCTTGAATTATCTGCCCTTGAATTGAACGAAAATCACTGTTTATTGTGTGCGCAACTCCTCCTAAACAATCAATGGGAATGAGCTGAAACTTTGCACAATCACTCCTCATGATGTCTAGTTGTGCATAAGACCTTTGACATCCAAATTCCTCCAGTCTTTCTTGAGTTATCTTGAATTATCTGCCCTTGAATTGAACAAAAATCACTGTTTATTGTGTGCAACTCCTCCTTAACTATCAATGGGAATGAACTGAAACTTGGTACTATAACTCCCCATGATGTCTAGTTGTGCATAAGACCTTTGAAATTCAAATCACTCCAGTCATTCTTGAGTTATCTTGAGTTATCTGCCCTTTAATTGAATGAAAATCACTGTTTATTATGTGTGCAACTCCTCCTAAACTATCAATGGAAATGAGCTGAAACTATGCACAATTACTCCCTATGATGTCTAGTTGTGCATAAGACCTTTGAAATATGAATCACTCCAGTCATTCTTGAGTTATCTTAAATTATCTGCCCTTGTATTGAATGGAAATCACTGTATTTCTTGTGAGCACAACTTCTCCTACATTCTGAATTAGAATGAACTGAAACTTGCTACAATGACTTTGTATGATGTCTAGTTGTCCTTAGGACTAGAATTTGTTTGAAATGTCAAGTTGTTCCTGATTTATCTGTCCTTGACTTAACAAAATAGCTTCAATTTACATTTAATTTTGTACATAACTCCTTCAATTTACATAGAATTTAACAGAAACTGGCTACAATGTATCTCTATGATTTTAGTTCGTCTGTCTGTCCACCTGTCTGTCCATCCGTCTGTCTGTCAGTCTGTCTGTCTGGTACCAATTTTTTGTGTGCGCAACTCCTCCTAAACTATCAATGGGAATGAGCTGAAACTTTGCACAGTTAATCCCTATGATAACTAATTGTGCATAAGACTTTTGAAATTCAAATCTTTCCTTTCATTTTAGAGTTATCTTGAATTATCTGCCCTTGAATTGAACTAAAAACACTTAATGTCTTGTATGCACATCTTATCCTACATTTTTCATGGCGATGGTTTTAAATTTAACAATGGTTTTGAAAGCTGTCATGTTTCTCAAGTGTTTACAATATTATTCAGGTAACAAGATCTTTCTATTGATAAAATGCATGAGCTATCATTCAAGCTAACATAGCTGACAAAGCAGGGTTACTGACAAGCCCCTTCGGACGTATATGCGCCGCTCTGCGAAGCTCTTGATCACATTGTTTTCCAAAGCTTTTTTCCTTAGGGGCGTCTAAAGGTGTCACTGAGTGGGAATGGGTTAATCTTATATTTGATCAGCAACTATGAAATATTTAAAACGCTAATTATAAGGCAAATAAACAGTTTAGCTGTTACATCCTGCATACATTTTATTTGAATGTAAATTGTTCTCAAGCAAATATAACTAATGGTCTCTACCAGTATATGCTATGAGGGAAAATTGATTTCAAATTGAGAGGTCAGTGAAAAACTGTTGTAAGTTCCTGCACTGATCCTTCATTAAACCCATTACCAGACGGCAAATTTTTAGACTGGTCTAAATTGAAAGGAGCTACAGACGCCATTTACAAGTTTATGAAATTTTCAAATTTTTCAACTTTCTGGGTAGAAAACATAGTGTTAAATGAAGAAATTGCTTGCAATTTCTTCATTTTACACAATGTTTTCCAAAATGTTTTTCTTGAGGGGCATTCAAAAGCGTCACTGAAAAATTGAAAGGATTCGCAAACTACCTTTCAAACTATGCTAAAAGTGGAATATAAGTGCAAAATAGGATATATAACATTGTGAGAAAAGGAGAAATTGCTTGATACATTTAATTTCTCGGTTTCCTGCAAAGTTTTCCAGGGCACCAGAAGAGTCGATGTGTAGTCATGGGTTATAACCACTCAATTCGGCTTTTTCAAGCCCTAAAGAAATATTATCATGGAAAACATTATGAGAAAAACAAGTAATTGCTTTCAACAAGCAAAATGTAATTTTGATATACATCTTCTTTGAAATTTTAACATTCTAAAACTTATTCGTCTGCAAATGGGTTCAATAGAAATGATTCCTGAAATGAAGTTTTTCAGAAACCCATAACTATCGATATAAACTTGGAGTATACCGTATATTATCTTGATAAGAAGAATTAAACATGTTTATTTTTCTCAATTTACTTTACTGTTCAAATAGTTAATTCAGATCAATACTTATATTTCACTCTTCAATAAATAAAATGTGTGAAATTAATGTATTGAAAATGTTAAGGACAATTGTATTATAAGATCTACTTATTATAATGTAGAGCTGGCATGCAAGAAAAAAAGATAAATTTGGCCATAGCATACACAAATTTTGTGCATTTTTAAATTCTGCCCTTTTTTGTACACTTATGCTCAAATTATGATTTTAATGTTGAAAAATGGAAAGAGTGGTGTATGTTAACTCAACTGGAAAATTTTAAACTGGTCAGAACTGAAAAAAAGTTGCAGACTGATGGAATTTTAAAAAAGTCTTTGTCTATTGGAGCAGAAAACATTGTGGATAATGAAGAAATTTTGCTTACTGAAAGCAATTTTTTCATTTTCCATAATGTTTTCTATGGCTTTTTCCCCTGAGGGCTTCTAAAACATCATTGTATGGGAACTGGTTGATATTTTTGAACTGATTACATTCCTATGCCAATCGATTGAAAGGCAGTTGTTTAGAAATTTAAACAAATCTGAAATTAATGTCTTTTTTATCATTAATACAGGCTATCTCCAATATCAGAGATTCATTTTAACCAATAACCATGACTTCCTTGCTGCACAAGTGGTAAAGGTGCTTGACTTCTGAGAGTTCCAGAGGGCTTAAAGCCTTCATTACAATTGAACTAAAATAAATAAGTATAAACTAAACTGACCTATTATCAGATGATTGGTCTATGTTGAAAAGTGTTGCAGACAATAATTTCAAAATTCCTTTTTTTAGTTAGAAAAAATTGTGGATAATGAAGAAATTGATTGATACATGCTTTTTTCTAAAAATATCACACAAAGTTATCGTATGTGGTATTACAGGTCCTGAAAAATGTAAAACAAGAAATTTCTTCATTTTCACATTGTTTTTTACCAAGAAAAATAGATATAATTAAAATTCAATCAACTTGAAATTAAATGTTTCTATGCAACTAAAGTTGTTGAAATTGGGCAGGTCTAGATTTTGTCAACTGTTAATGGGATAAATAAGAATAATGTTATGATATATTTTATATACCTGCATCGATGGATCATTATGACCATATCATTTTTTCATGTTTGTTTACAAAAACTTTTACATTAGTCATGGCTTTCAAATATCACATGTTTGTGTACCACTTGTGACAAGACTGTTCTTTTGATACCAGCATCAAGGTCATGTCTCAATGTCAATGGCAACTTCATAAGGTCAAATTTTCCAGTGGCCATAGCTTTAGCTCACCTAATTACAACATGCTAATGGTGAGCTTTAGTGATCATTGAATGTCCCTCTTGCAGTGTTGGCTTCAACAGTACATGTATAAGTTTTGACACTCTAGAGGCCACAATGTTTTCTTGATCATTTTGAAACTAGGTCAGAATGTCAGGAGGATGAATCCTTTTGAACCTGGGATTGTTACATTTAGGGGCCTGAATGACTTTGGATATACTCTAAGGGCTACAATTATGGCTCAATCTTCATGAAACTTGGACAGAATGTTTGCCAGCCCTTGGATATGCAGAATTAGCTCTATCAGAGTGGGAATGTTCAGTTGGAAAACACCGGAAAAGGGCCTTATTGACAATTTCACTATTAACTGAAGTTTACTGGTAATCAATACATGTATTGTGCAGATCTTGTGTTTTCACATATGGGTCAACTCCACTCCGGAATTACTTCCAATGGTTGTACCCTAAAGTAGTCCCCTAAGAAAATTTGATATCCTCAATTTGTCATGCTGTTTTAACGTTTAAATAACAGCAAGTTGCTTGATGTTAGGTTCTGCAGAGTGAGAGATCACTGCTACATGTCATGCATGTGATTCAAAGAATTTCATAGGTTGATGTGTTGAATGAAAATTTGTGAAAAATTTTATCACTAATGATACCATTTTCCTGGTCTATAATTCAAGACCAAAGACTGCTCTTTAAGACGGACTAAGATTTAAAGCCAAATGAAACTTTCAGGAGGAGCTACAGATTGCGAAAATGGGCCCTTTTGCTCTTTATTGAATGAGGCAAAAGCGGACAGGACTGTAGCCATACATGATCTGCTTTGAAATTTCATGTTTCCTTTATAAATAAAGGATTCTGTTGAGTGACAAAGGGACATCTTGACCCTCTTATTTATATTTTTACTGATTGGACTTTCATATTTCACCATGCTTGTGAATTTCTTGTGTTTAACCTTTTCATTAGCTTTGAGTAAAGTCCACCAGAGCACCAAGTGCTCGGGTGAGTTACTGCTGTTTGCCTGGTGTCCATGAGTTGTCCCTTGGCCCAGCACATGAATAATTTTTTTCAATAATATCTAATTATCTATCACCAGACTACAAAATTTAAGATTGGTCTGAATTCAAAGAAGTTTTAGGGGACAATTTTTCTTAGTTTTTTTTTTTTAGTTTTTTAAAGTTTAAAACTTTGTCTGAATTTGAGTCATAAATATTGTGAGTGAGGAAGAAATTACAATTACTTGCAACAAGCAATTTTTGACAATGTTTTCAATAGCTTTATTCATGTTTGGCATAAATAAAGCAGGATTTCGTTGGCATGGGTTAAAGCACATTGTCAATTTGAACCAAATCTATCAGCAGTCCTCTTTCGAATTGGCTAAACTTGTGCTTGGTCTCATAATTATAATTGAAAATTTGGCATTCTGTCAAATTGATATAGCTGAAAGGTATGATAAACAACTTTCTCTAAAACCTCTAACAAAACATGTAAGAGTTTAGACCCCTTTTCAGTTTTATCCAGTCATGTAAGGATCATAAAGTTGGACAGCTAAGCTTTGTCTCATTGATAACCAAGCCAACAATTTAACCTTTTACTGTACAATCACTGGTTTTTATGTCCTTGTGATTTTATACTTGAGAAAACATTGTTGGAAAAGAAGAAATTGCTTGGTAACAAGCAATTTCTTCTTTTTCCACAACATTTTCTACCCTACTGAATGATTATTTTTCAAAATAAATCCACTATAAATTGTTGTCTTCAAAACCTTTGAAATTTGACAGGTCTAAAAAAAATTAAAACGTGAAAGGGTTAAGCGCTAATCCCTGACATTGTTGTCTCTTGATAAACTTGCCAATGAAGATTTGTTGCTAAGAAAAGACACTAATAAACACTATTCACATTAATAATGCAGTTAGAGAAGAACACCTCTGATATTAAAGTCTCTTTGTTCCCTATGCTTAGAGTGTCTTTGGTCGCTTAATCCATGGCTCAGTTATGAGGATTTGAACCCATTACAAGACAACAAAATTTTAGACTGGTCCAAATTGAAGGGAGTTGTAGATGACAATTTAAAGTTTATAAAATTTCAAATTTTCTCAACTTTCTGGGTAGAAAACCTTGTCAAAAATGAAGAAATTGCTTGTGTTTTTTTTTTTCCTCATATCATATTATGCAGGGTCATATCATTTTTACAGATGTATATTTGTTAGTTTTTCTGCCTGGCCACCTGTCAATCCAATTATTTTTCTGAAGCTTCATGTCAAACATTTTCCTGTTACTTCAAACTCATTTTCCACAGCATTCCAACTTTTTAACCCCCCTTAAGTAGGAAAATAAGCTTGGGATAACATTGCTGAAAATGTAGATGGAGAAATTGCTTGTGATAAGCAATTTCTAAATTTTTCACAATGTTTTCTTTAAAAAAAAAAAAAAAATTCCAAATAATCGATCAACTAAAATTGTTGTCTGTACCTTCTTTCTATTTTAATCAGTCTAAAACGTTATTGTGTGTTAGCGTATAATGTTCATACTCAACCAGAAGGTTTATCATAGCATCTGCCAATGTCAAGGTTAGGAGATTTATAAAGGTGAAGCTTGATAATTGAAGTTCAGAGAACATTTTTGATTCCTAAAACATCTTTTATAACTAGGATAAACCATCTACAATCTGGACAAAGTGCGGGAAAAGAAAAACCTTTTGAGATGCAATCCCAGGATCTTAATGGAACAGAAGAGGTTTTCAAGGGACTGCTATAGACTGAGTCCAAATTAAAAGAGTGCAGATGTCATTCAAAAGTGACTGTGCATACTTTGATGAATAACCATCAAATAGGGTAAAAAACTTTGATGAAAAAGAAGAAATCACTTGTGACAAGCAATTCCTCCTTTCTTATATATGACATCTAAGGGAAGTTATTACCAAGTAAATAGATAGCTTTTGAGTCACTATCCAGCACATAACAGTGGAATATGAGGGCTCTAAATCGTAAAACTTTTTTTTGTACTAACTTGAGAATGAACTTTATTTAACCCTGTCTTGCTTTACAAAATTTTAGACCTGTCCAAATTCAAAGGTCTTGCAGATGAAAATCTTAAGTGGATTTAATTTGGAAAATAACCACTCAGTAGGGTAAAAAATGTCGTGGAAAAAGAAGATCAAGCATTTCTTTTTTTTCCACAATATTTTCTACCCTGCTTAATTGTTATTTTTCCCCCGCCGATGAAATCATCGGGAGGAGGGGGGGGGGGGATATTGTATTTGCCATGTCCATCCATCCTTCCATCCATCCCAGTTTTGTTTCCTCACTATTTCTTGGAAACCATTGACCGGATTTCAATGAAACTTTGTGGAAAGCTTCACTGCAAAGAGGAGATGTGCTTATCGTTTGGGTTTACCAGTTCAACTATTGAATTTAGAGTTACTGCCCCTGATTGGTGAAGCCATATACATACAGAGTAATTTTCGTTTCTGCACTATTTCTAGGAACCCATAGACTGGAATTCAATGAGACTTTTTGGAAAGTTTCGCTACAAAGGGGAGATGGGCTTAATGTTGGGGTTACACAGTTCGACTATTAAATTTAGAGTTACTTCCCCTGATAGGTGAAGCCATATACATACAGAATAATATTCATTTCCGCGCTATTTCTTGGAAAACATTGACTGAATTTCAATTAAACTTCGTGGAAAGCTTCTCTACAAAGAGGAGATGCGCATATCATCAGGGTTATCTGGATCAAGTATTAAATTTAGAGTTACTGCCCTGATTGATGAAGCCATATACATACATAGTGATATCATAAGATTGATATACTCTATTGACAAGCAAGATATTTTTGGTGGGGGATATCAATTCAACCAATTTGCTTGTTTTTCAAATAAAACCCAATTTAAATTACCATCTGCAAAACCTTTGAAATTGAATATGTCTAAAATTCTGCAAAGCAGGAAAGTTTTAAAGAAAGTGTGGTTGCTTGATAGAGTTGGCTGCTAGAGCAATATTGACTGTGCGTAAAAGAGACCGGAGGAAATAGTTATTTGTTTATTTATATAATCCAATAAAGGAATGATTTCTTCTTAACCCTTGTCATGCTGTATGAATTACTTTACTTAACTGATGAAAATTCAAAGGGCTGAAAGCACTGATAGAACGAGTTGTTCAGTAATGTTGTTCTCTTAGAAATCAATTTCATAAACAACTCTGGCGGGAAAATTACAAGCAGGAGGTGAAGACCAAGATCAGACTGCACTTATGTGCAGGCTGATCTTGGTCTACATCTCCTGCCAAAACCGGAATATTCAGGGATCAGCATGACAAGGGTTAATGTCACCATGAGTAGAAACTTTATAACAACAAAAATGATAGTAGGCTGATAAATTTTAGTAGTAAAGTAGGATTTATTCTTGATGAACTAAGATACTAGGATTTATTATCTACAATAAGGATACTAAATTTCATTATCTGCAGTAAGGAAGAAAAGTATAGTTTACAAATTGTTTTATGAAATTGTTTGAACCCAAGAACAGACTTTAAATGTTATTTAAAACCCATTACCACACAACAAAATTTAGACTAGTCCAAATTCGAAGAAGTTGCAGACAACAATATTTAGTTGATAAGATTTAAAAATTCTTTGTCTTTTTGGGTAAAATCATTGTCAAGTATGAAGAAATTACTTGTTACATGCAATTTCTTCATTTTCCACAATGTTTTCCAATGTTTTTTCTTGAGGTGCGTAAAAAGGCAGGTTTGTGTTGGAATGGGCAAATCCATTACAACACAATTCTGCATTTTGAGGCATTGAAAAAAAAAAATTGCTACCGGTTATTGTATCAAGAATTTTCTCCTCTTCTCTATATTTTGTACACGAAATAATATGTACACTTTTTTCCAATTTGTACACCTTTTCAGCTGCAACTGTTTCAATTTAGAATATTCTAAATTTTGTCATCTGGTTACTGATTAGATGATGCTTTACCCAATAGAATGGATGGTTGGTAACCTAAATTTTTTAACTACAGCTTATATGGGCTGTAGTTACTATCTTTAAGTTGCCAAACCAACAAAAACACTTCATATAAATGTCAACTAATGACTTAGTTTAAAGTTCACTTCTATTCTCAATACACAATTTGATTGATCTATTGATTATTTTTGATTGACAGCCAATATCTGTCAATTATAAAGGTAAGTAGACTGACTTTTTAGAGGGCTGAAATAGACAGGAATTGACAGATCACTGGCGCCGCCCACTGGCTTTGCCAGCCAGGCCTACTGACTCCGACAGTACGTTCCACTTTGATATTAGACAGAGTTATTTTGCAAAAGTTATGGCCAGTATCATGTAACAAATAAAACTGTTGATTGGAGAACTAAATGTGATAACTACAGCTTGAATATGTAACAATAATAAAATGGCCTTATCAACAAAAGCGCTTCACATAAATGGCGGCCAATGTCGAGTTTGTACGTTCACTAAACGTCTAAACAAATGATTTGATTGGTCAATTGATTCTTTGATTGACAGTTGTAATTGGTGGATTGAGAGAGGATGCAGACTATTTAAAATGGGTTCTTAGTTTTTCCCATTACCAGACAACAAAATTTTAGACTCTTCCAAATGGAAGGAAGTTGTAGTCAACAATTTCTAGTTGGTGAAATTTAAATCCCCTTTATCTTTTTGGATGGAAAACATTGTGGACAACAAAGACATTATTTGTTACATGCAATTTCTTGATTACCCACAATATTTTCCAAAGCTTTTTTTTTATTGAAGGGCATTATCCCTTGTCATACTGAATAAATGTCCTTCTAAGGATTTCATTAAAACCAAAGGACTGAAAGCACAGATTTGCTTCAATCAGGGTCAAGCTACTGTACATGTTTCTACTGGCAGGAATGTTCCTAGGGTGACCCTTTGCAATACTTGTTCATGAAATTTTGATTTGCCAAAAAAGGGAAATGTCAGGGAGGGGCTTATCAGACTTAGAGATATCAGGGATTGATTCATTCAAAATCTTCTTCTCCTAAACCAGTTGGCCAATTTGGACCAAACTTGACAGAAATGTTCCTTGGTAAACCTTTTTCAAAACTGGTTCATGAGAATTCGATTTGCAAAAAATTGTTGGGGTGGCGCTATCAAACTTAGAGAATCTACTCCTTATAAACCATTTAGCTGATTTGGACCAAAGCTGGAGTGTTGCTTAATTGACCTTTTTCATAACTTGTTATGTTTCATAACTATGTTTCATAACTTTTT
Organism: Fragum fragum; assembly: GCA_946902895.1. NCBI lineage: Eukaryota > Metazoa > Mollusca > Bivalvia > Cardiida > Cardiidae > Fragum > Fragum fragum. The sequence continues at coordinate 46,512,528 of OX336371.1, forward strand.
CATAACTTGTTCGTGAAATTTTGATTTGCTGAAAAAATGTAGGTGTGATAGGGCCAGGCTCATTAGACTAAGAGAAATCAAGGAATAATTCTTTAAAAATCTTCTCCTCTGTAACTATTAGGCCAGTTTTGACCAAACTTGACAGGAATTTTCCTTGGGTGACCCTTTTTGAAACTTGTTCGTGAAATTTTGATTTGCAAAAATGTTGGCATATGGCAGGTCTAAGCTTATAAGACTTAGAAAAATCATGGAATTATTCTTTAAAAAAACATCTTCGCAGCAGGTAGGGCTTAGTTCACATCATTTTAAGGTGAGCAATTTAGGGCCGATTTGGCCCTCTTGTTTCAAAGTTACACATTATTATAATACACAACCAATAACAACATAATTTTGGACTTGCCCAAATTCAAAGCAGTTGCATATTTGAAAGTGTGAGTAATGAGAAAAAAAAGACTGAATATGGAGAAAATATTACAAGCCACTTCTTCCACAATTTTTTCTTTAGTATTATTTGATAAGGGCGTCAAAATGCACTATTGAGTAGTAATGGGTTAATGACAGATATTTGTGTCACGATAGTATCCTACTAGTGAGACATCAAATCTTGAAGACATTCAAAGAGTAATGTTTGCTATCATAAAACAGTTCAATGTTATGAAGCATAAATGCACAATTTTGCCAATCTTATCGTATAATAAATTACACTATTTCACTGCATAAAAAATGTGAAAACATTAAATTTTTAGATTTATTGACAGTGCTTACTCCGAACGTTTTCAAATTTGGTGATATAAAAAGTAACTGTTATCTTTTCGCTCTTCCCATGAGCAATTCGTCAATTAGAATATGGATCGTAAACATCCACGCTTTTTAATGCCACTAAGAAAAAAAAAGAATTGGGAAAACTTGGTGTAACATGAAGAAATAGCAATTATTTCTACCCAGAAAAAGAAAAATCTATAATTTTATTAACTTAAACCTCGTCATGCTGTATAAATTACCTTACTTAATTGCTGTAAAATCAAAGGGCTGAAAGTGCTGATAGAACTTGATGTTCAAAAATCAATATTTCTTTTAGAAACAAATTTCATAAACAGCTCTGGCAGGAAAAGTACAGGCAGGAGGTGTAGACCAAGATTAGACTGTATTTATGTGCAGGCTGATCTTGGTCTACACCTCCTGCCAAAACTGGACTGTTCAGGGTTCAGCATGACAAGAGTTAAATTGTCATCTGAAACTCCTTTCAACTTGGATCAGCTTAGAATTTTGCAGTCTGTAAATAGGTTAATATTTTAGCGGAAAGAATAACATGGTCCAAATTAAATCACAGCAAATAAGTCAAAAACAAAAAATGGCCAAATGTAAACACTTCAAATATACTGTGTGTCTCTCACCAATGGGTTGATAATCGTAGACCTATGTGGGATAGCAGCTGGAGGCTAGGAAAGGATGTAATGGTAGTACTGGTGTGAGAAATACCAGGAATCCATTGTTAGGTGCTCCAGCCGCCGCGATATAACTGAAAGACTGTTGAAAGCGGCGTAAAACCCCATTCAAACAAACAAACAATCAAATATACTGTGTATTTACAGTATTGCTAGATACCATAATTCAGTCTGGTCCGAATTTACAGAATTGGAGTAGTTGAAATATGTATGTCTGATAGGATAGAAAATATTTTTAGAAAGTGAGAAATTGCTCAACAGAGGATATAAATCATAATTAAGAGATGAAGAGAATATTTTTTTGTTTTCATGGAGGTATGATTTGTTTGAATTGGATTTTACACCGCTTTCAACAATCTTTTAGTTATATCGCGGCGGCTGGAGCACCTAACAATGGATTCCTGGTATTTCTCACACCAGTACCGCCATCACATCCTTTCCTAGCCTCCAGCTGCTATCCCACATAGGTCTACGATTATCGACCCATTGGTGAGAGACAAATAGTCGGAAACGATGAGTGCCACCGTCGGGGATCGAACCCGGGACCTCGAGATTGACAGTCCAACGCGCTACCTACTGGGCTATGACAGCGGCTCATGGAGGTATGAACCGAAAAAAACTAATCACACTGTATGAATACGCAAACAAAAAATATTCTTTTCATTTCTTATGATTTGAAAGCATCGAGCGGAAAAAACAAGAGCTTTACAAAGTTTGATACCATTTTGTATGGGACTGTTTTTGCGGAAGCATACAAAATGCTGCATGCTCAAAATCTTGTTCATAGAGTTATGATTAATTTTTATGACCAATCAGATGGCTCGTTTTTGTTAGAGGAAACTAAAAATTAAATTTTTGGGGTATGCAAAATATTGTAACTACAGCATTATTTAAGCTGTTGTTACAATATTTTGCACGCCCAACTATGATATGTATCGCGTTAACTCATTCCCACAGAATTAGACATCCCTCTAGAAATAAATTGGGAAAACATTGTGTTAAATGTAGAAATTGCTTGTAACAAGCAATTTCTTCATTTTAGTCAATGTGTTCCACCAATAAAGTTGAAAAATACTAAAACTTCATAAACATTAAATTGCTGTCTTCAACTTCTTTCAATTACGACCAGTCTAAAATGTTGCCATCTGGTAATGGATTAAAAATGGTACAAACATTACACCTCAGGTTTAATTTCAATACTTATTTATTAAAACTTTATTCATTTTTTCAGGAAGCACCCAGAAGACATGTATTCTCACACCATGACAACAGACAAGCATTTCTAAATGATGCCCTCATTTTCCAACAGGTATGAAAAAAGTTTGTTTTATTCATATAATGTTTATGATATAATCTGACCCCATCAACCCATTCACACATAATGACTCTTTTTGATGCCCCCCCAAAAAAATAATTTGGAAAACACTGTATAAAATCAAGAAATTGCTTTCAACAAGCAATTTCTTCATTTTACTCAATGCTTTCTTCCTAGAAAGCTGTAAAAAGTCTAACACTTTATTAGCTCGGCTGTTTTCCGGGAAAACCCGAGGTATTGCGGTAGCCTTGGCGTCCTCGTTATAGTCATTGTTATTGTCGTCATGCGAAAACTTTGACATTTTGTGATATGTCTGGTTCTACTGAAGGCATTCACTTGGAGCTTGATACACATGTTCACTATCAAAAGAGGAACCTATACTATCAAGGGGGATAACCCTTGATGCATTTTGTGCGAATTATGCCCCTTTTTGGACCCAAGATTTTTTATCCACTATCCAGCACCTAACAGCCTAGCGTAGGCACCAGTAGGTGGTGCTATTGGTAGCTTTAAAATGTCGTCTGCAACTCTTTTCAATCTGGACCAGTCTTAAATTTGCTGTCTGGTAATGGGTTAATGAGTCACATGGCAAAGACTGACTTGGGTCTATGCTCTCATTAAATCAGTTAAAAATCAAACTGATAGATTAACCATATCCCATTTTTGGAAATTTCAGACTGCTGCAAATTGAGAGAGGTTGCAGCAGACAATGAAAATTGGATATATAGTAGAAAATATTGCAGAAAAAGGAGAAATTTCACACAATGTTTTTTTCCAAAGTATTTAATCACACTGATGTAAAATCCTGGGTTTGTACAGGAAAGGGTTAAACTTATAGAAGCTAATTGGTTAGAACAACACTGGTGACAGTGTTGTTATTCTTACAGCAAGTGAAATTTATTGTCTGTTAATTATAGAAGAAGAAATTTTGACACAGTGAAAGCTTGTAACAACAGTCAAACCTGCAAACAGTCGGGGCTGTTACCTGTTTTTCCTTTTACAACACAATCACACATCTTTTACCCATTACCAGATGGCAAAATTTTGGACTGGTCCAAATTGAAAGCAGTTGCAGACAACAATGAAAACTTATGACATTTTGTATATTTTCAACTGTCTTTAGAAAGCATTGTGAAAACTACAGAAATTGCTTGACAAGCAATATCTTCATTTTACACAATGTTTTTCGAATTTTATTTTCTTGAGGGCTGTCAAAAAGCGTCATTTTGTGTAGGAATTGGGTAAGTGCCTAAAAAAGAAGCACGCTATTTGTAAGCTGTCCCAAACATGACAAAGACAACTTAGTTTGGTGGATAGGATAACATTGGCCAAAATAAGTCAAGTTAAATAAGTCAAAAAGTCAAATATGGACATCACAAATATATATACATTTACAATATTACCATACAACAAAATCATACTAATCAAGCAGTTAAAAAATATGTGCCCAATAGGATAGAAAACATTTTTTTTCAAGCCCACTTAGGGTAAAAGAGGCCTAATCACTATGAGAATTTGTGTGTGTGCATTAGTGTGTTATTTTGTCAGTCCGTCTGAATTTCTCCACAGCTCATTTAGTCTCTTACATTTATAGACCGATTCAAAATAGCAATTGTTAATCATGAGCAGAAGCACCATTTCAAACAATTTATTGGAAAGCTCCGAGGTCATGGTGCTTAGTCAATCATTCAAAATTGGCTTTTAAGAGTATATCTCCTACATTTATGGATGGTATCAAAATAACTTGACACATTCTGTACTCCATCATAAGTAAATAGTCCATCTGAAGCAAATTTTTATATAGCTTCAATGTGAAGGTCAAAACTCAAGGTCAAATATTTGATGGCTCAATGTGTACCCCCAGACAATTTTCTAGATTGATTTAGACTTGAAAATTAGAGGGAAATAGAAAAGAATTAAGAGAGAAGCGATGGTGTATACCTAGATAGTTCTATTCCTTCTGCTAAAAAGGAATATTTGGGGTGTAGCATGACAAGAGTTTACAAGCAAAATTTTTTCCCTGTAAGTTCATCAAAATTATTGAGGATACAAATCTCTTATTTGAATGTACCTCTCATTTATATATATCTGCTCTTGTCAAGTTTTAGGTTATCATATATGGTCAAGGTCATTTGTCAGGGTCATGAAAAATTATGCAATTACATCTTTATTAGTGTCTCACATACACACCTTATTTTTGCAGGGTTTAGGCAGGAGAAGGGTTCCAAATAGTACTTATGCATTCAAAAATGATTTCATGGCATGGATGCCAGAAAGGGAATATATCGAAAGATCAAGACCCCTAGCTTCAACCTATAAAAAAGACTTTAATCCAGATGATATAAAATCACAGAAAATTATCAAACGTCCTAAGACATCCTTCGATGGTGTTCCAACCACATCTTATCGTTATAGCCACGGAAGTGAAGCTCCAAACAAACAAGTCATTAATGCAATGAACAATGAGGCCCTTATGCTAAGTTTGATGAATAGAAAAGATCGGGCTATGTCAGCAGTTAAGAGTGGTCGTGATTCTGTAGCGTCTTGTCTCACATGGATAACAAATAAGACAGTACAAAGCCAACCATCGACAGAGACTGTACGTCCGGTGATCCCCGCAGCTACACAAACAACACAATTTGTACCTCACCCACCTTCACAACCTAAACAACAACCTGCTGAGTCAAGCCCTCCACCTGTACAACAACAAGCTTGGTCAGAGCCCCAGACTTCACAGCCAGTTGTAGAAACCCCTCCCCAAATACAAAATGAACCAATGAATAATTAGCATTCTTTGAATAATGTAAGATTAATTTGTAGCTTAGACATTTACCAGACTTAAAATAGAAAAAGACGACAATTCTAACAAAATGAAAAAAATACAGTCATATTTAATCTATTTCAAGAGAACAAAATTCTAGACTGATTTTTAAAGAAGTTGTAGATGGCGATTTTTAGTTAATGAAAAAAACTTGTATTTTGTAACAAAAAATACTGTTGATAATTAAGTAAGCGATTTCTTCATTTTTCACAACGCTTTACAAAGCTGTTTTCTTGTGGGTCTTAAACTATGGGTGGATTTTGAAATTGATAAAAAAAGAATTGTGGTAGCAAGGTACTTGTCAGTTGTTCGTCTCCAGTGTATCAATATGCATCAAAATGCGTGTGTTAATGGGTTAACCCATTACCACACGACAAAGTTTTAGACTGGTGCAAATCAAAAGGAGTTGTAGACAACAATTTAAAGTTTATGAATTTTTAATTTTTTCAACTATCTGGGAGAAAATATTGTGTATAATGAAGAAATTGCTTGTTACAAGCAATTTCTTCATTTTACACGTTGTTTTCCCAATTGTTTGTCTTCAGGGGGGGGGGATGTCAAAAATTATCATTGTGTGGGAATGATTTAAGAGAATAGAAGGATTATTTTGATTTTAACCCTTGTCATGCTAAATAAAAATCTCTACAGAACTGCATTAGAATCAAAGGGCTGACAGCACTGGATGCACTAATTTAGGTTAATAATTATTTTGAAAAATCATTTCATGAACACCTTTGGCTTAAAAGAGACAAGCAGGTGATGTATACTAAGATCAGACTGAACATACATGTATGTGCAGGCTGATCTTTGTCTGTACTTCCTGCCAAAACAGGTATATTCCGGGTTCAGCATGACAAGGGTTAAAATCATAGTTTTTCAATTCTATTAAGTTTCACAAGAAATAGAAATTATAGAACAATCTGATAAGAAAGTTTTCCCTGCCATAAGGTGTTTGTATCAGCAAGGATGGTACTGTTTTGTACTTGTGTAATTTGAGGATTCTTTTTTCTAAACAATTGTTTCCATTGATAATTTTAAAAAAAGATTTAATTTTCCAAAACATAAAAAAGGTCAACAAATTATGCTCATCTCAGTTATTTGATGTACATATAGGGACTAAATGTGACAAGGATGCTTAACCCTTGTCATGCTGTATGAATTACCTTACTGAATTCCTGTCAAATCCAAGGGCTGAAAGCACTGATAGAACTTGTTCAAAAATCATTTTTATTTTAGAAATCAACTTAATAAACAACTCTGGCAGGAAAAGTACAAGCAGGAGGTATAGACTAAGATCAGCCTGCACATAAGTGCAGTCTGATCTTAGTCTACACTTCCTGCCAAAAACGGAATAATCCAGGTCCAGCATGTCAAGGGTTAAATCATAGAACTGGAAAAATTAGAACTGAAAAGGATTTCTATATGGAAGTTGACTTAACCCTTGTCATGCTGTATAAATTACTTTATTGAATTCCTGTAAAATCAAAGGGCTGAAAGCACTGATAGAACTTGTTGTTCAAAAATCAATATTTCTTTTGGAAATCAGCTTCATTAACAACTCTAGCAGGAAAAATACAAGCAGAAGGTGTAGATTAAGATCAGACTGCACTTATGTGCAGGCTGATCTTGGTCTTTATCTCCTGCCCAAACCGGAATATTCCGGGTTCAGCATGACAAGGGTTAAAAAATGTCTTCACTAAAGAAAATGTCCTTTGTATCTCTGTTGTCAAGTTTTGATGAAATCAAATGTTGTTTTTGCCTAATTGTGAATTGGCAATGAAAAACTATTGAATCCATTTCCACACAATGGCACTTTTGCCCCCCAGAAAAAATCTTTATACAACATTATACAACATTACACAACATTATAGAAATGAAGAAATTACTTGTTACAAGCAATGTCTTCTTTATCCACAATGTTAACTACCTTGATGGGCAAATGAATATCAACCAAAACTTGTCACCTGCAACATCGCTAATTTTGGATCAGTCTAAAATGTTATTGTCTGGGAATAGGCTAGATGATATACATGTATATTGAATAATGTTATTATAATGGTATTGCACTGTCTAATTGAATTTTGCTTTAGCTCAATTAATATGAATTGCCTGTATATCAAAAATAATGTCTTTCCTTTCAAAAAGATCCATGTATTAGCACAGAAACCTTGTGTTGTACTTTTAATAGACTTGAACTCATTTCCAGAGAACAAAATTTTTCACTGGTCCAATTTCAATAAAGTTACAGACAATTGTTAGGTGATGAAATTTTAAAAAATCAGATTTATCCGGAAGAAGACATTATGTATTATGAAGAAAATTTCTTCATTTTCTGCAATGTTTTCCAAAACTGTTCCTAGCGGGGAGTTACAAAGTGGGATTGTGCTGGAATGGGTTATATTAGTCATCAATTGATTGTTATCTTACTAAAAAGGAATTAATTTCATTATAACCCAAATAGTTTGATGGATATTTCATTTTAAACTTTTTTTAAATTTTCCCAATAGAGCATTTGGTAGCACATGGGACTTCTAATCATGTTGTCCCAGGTTTGGTTCCCTGCCTTGCCTGATATCCTTTCATACATTTGTCTCTGACCAACGGGTTGATAAAAATAAATCTAAGTGGGATGAGTAGCTTGAGGCTCAGAAATGATCTTGTGGTAAAACAAGTGTGAGAAGTACTAGGCATCCAGGGTTAGGTGTTCTAGAGGCCCCATATGACTGAAATATGGTTAATAGTGGAGTTTAACTTTATGCAATCAATCAGTAACTTTGAAATGAATGGTGATTAAAACTGTTGCAACATTCTTTGAACATCTACCCGAACCAATTAACACACAGCAAAACTTTTGACTGGTCCAAATTTAAAGGAGTTGCAGACGACAATTTAAAGTTTTGTTACCAGCAATCTCTTCATTTTACACAATGTTTTCCAAATTGTTTGTCTTGAGGGTCGTCAAAAAGTGTCATTGTGAGGGAATGGGTTAAATAGGTACTGCCCTCTTAAGAAATTTGTTCCGTAATGCCAATTATTCTACATATTTAGAGACTGTCTCCCCAATTAACAGCATTTATGTATAAAATTTTGTAATTTTTGTTCACTGCTTTTGAAAAATGGAAGTGTTGAGAGAAAATGTAATAAGAATGCCTAAATAAAACACTTGAATATGTCTCTCTTTTTTATTCACCTATTGTATATTTATATGAAAACAAACTTAATGTAAAGCACATGTTAGTCCAAGGGATATATGGTTAAAATAGAAAGACTCATTTTTTTTAAAGCTAAACTCATCTTAGGTAAATTAAATGAAGATTTAGTGCTGATTTCGTCTCAAAATTTTGACAATTAGCTGACATTGAGTGAATCAACATTCTTTCATTGAGCTAATGAATTGGTCAACCAATTCGTTTATGTTAACTTTGAACTCCATCAATGGCCCATACAAATGTGAAACATTTTTGTTGGTTTCGCAAGTTAAATTTTAGCTCACCTGTGCATGAGCTATTTAGATCACTTGTCCATCTTTGGTCCATTCATCAGTCTGTTTACAATTTTTAAAAATCTTAGTTACCCATCAGATTGCAAAAAAACTTTCAATGATATTTTACAGAAATAACAGCCTTCCAGAATACTTCAAGGAATTGTAATTCATCATTTACTCTGGTTGCTATGGCAACAAACAGGAATTTTTTTGAAAATCTTTTCCACCCAAACTGTAAGTCACAATTATCTGCAAATGCCCTTTATGGATTTTGTTTCAATTTAGAGTCAAGACCTAAATTTGGGGACAGAACAAGACTATGTCCGATTCCGAATATCTTGGACAATTGATCCCCTGCCCTCCCTTGGGTTGGTAATAACTTGGTTCTTAAAAATGTCCCAGTCCCTTGTGCTACAAACTACTGAGGTTTTACTGTACATCCTCAAGGATGAAAATCATATACTAATGTTTTTGTTTGCCTAAGTTGATCATAGAAATTAACTGTTATTGGATGTATGTTTTGATAGTTTAATTTACATAAGTTTTGTTAATAACCATGACAGAGTTATTTGTTTTTTGCTCATTTATTTATTAGGTAGATTTAGTCAATTCTTTCTCCCTTAAAGAATAATGGCCTCTGATTATCATAAAATTACTTGTTTTTTATCCATTTAATCAATTACTAGACCACAAAGCTTAACCCATTTCCACACAATCCCAATTTTTACATCCCTGGAGAAATAAGCTCTTGAAAACATTTTAGAAAACTAACCCTTGTCATGCTGAATAAAATCTTTATTGAGAATAACATCAAAATCAAGGGACTTGAAGTACTGTAAGGCTCAAGTTGTGGGTCAATATTTCTTTTGACAATTTGATTTATAAACAATTCTAGCTTGAAGAGGGCAAACAGGAGGTGTATATAAAGATCAGGCATCAAAACAGGACATTGTGTTGGAATTGGTTGAAAATCCTGTTATCTAATATTGTAAACCTTGAGATATAATGACATCCTGTTTAGTTTGACAATCTTTTAACCACAAATAAAAGTCTTTACTATGTTTTTTTTCTTATAGAGAAAACATCGACATTTGATAGGTATTATGTATGTATTTGTAATTCATATTTTATGACTAGAAGCTGTACAAGCTTAGGTCAATAAAGATTGTATATATAGGGTATCTTTTTCTTTATTGATAAATTTTTAATGAATTTGAAATAGTAATAATGCATAATTCCCAGTATATTTTGTATTTATAAACCCATTACCACTCAATCACACTTTTTTATACACACCTAAAAGAATAACTTGGGAAAACATTGTGGAAAATGAAGAAATTATCAACAATATTTCTACCCTAAAAGACAAAGATTTTTAGAATTCCACTTAAAATTGTCTTCTGGAATTTCTTTGAATATGGACCAGTCTATAATTTTGTCATGTGGGAACGGATTAAAACAGACGTTTTTTGTAAGTTTATCAAGGGTTACAAATAATCCTTTTTTATCCTGTTTTTTTAGCTCACCTGAGCACGTAGTGCTCAAGTGAGCTATTGTGATCCCCTTTTGTCCGTCGTTTGTCCGTTGTCCTTGCGTCAAGTGTCATGCCATTAACCCATTACCAGATGGCAAATTTTAGACTGGTCCTGATTGAAAGAAGCTACAGACAACATTTTAAAGTTTATCAAATTTTGGATTTTTTCAATTTTCTCACAAGAAAACATTGTGGATAATGAAGAATTTGCTCGTTACAAGCAATTTCTTCAATTTCCACAATGTTTTCCATAGCTTTTTATCTTGGGGGCTTCTTAAAGCGTCACTAAGTTGGAATGGGTTAATTAGAAAAAAAGAGTAAAGTAAAAGTAGAAAATATTGTGACAAAAGGAGAAATTGCTTGTTAATAGATATTTCAAGCTTTTCCATCAAATTTATTCCATAATATTTACAGGTCAAATAACAGGACTGAAAGTTAAAGGGTTAACATTTTCCCTCACTATAAAATTATAGACCAGTCCAAATTCGAAGAAGTTGCAGACAAACAGTTTAAAGTTGATGAAATCTTTTAAATCTTTGTCTGTTTGGGAAGAAAATATTGTGGATAATAAAGAGATTTCTTGTAACAAGCAATTTCTTCATTTTCAACAATGTTTTCCATAGCTATCATATTGAGGGGTATTTAAAAGTGTCATTGTGTGGGAATAGTTTAATCTGATAAAAGATTGTGAGCACTATATTACGAGCAAAAATGACATAATAGATTCGTATTGTAATACATTAAATTTATTTGATTTTCAGTTTATTTATTTGAATAACTCTGCCAAAAATAATTTTACATAATAGCCTAGGGTTTTATATTAAAGCCATTGCATTTCAAAAATGACGACTTAACAAGGATCTTCAATAAATCAAGACCCATAAATATAATAATGTATTTTATCCAAAATGCAAGAGGAGCAGGAAGTTAAAGATCTGATATATATTTGATGCATGTTTGTTGTGAAAACCCCTTCCCTTCGTACTAAACCATTCCCACAAAATGACACTTTTTGATGCCCCTTAACCAGATTAATTCAGAAAACATTGTGTAAAATCAAGCAATTGCTTTATTTCACACAAAGTTTTCAACCTAAAAAGTTGAAAAAATCTGCAATTCATAAACTTTAGATTGACGTCTGCAACTCTTTCAATTTGGACCAGTCAAAAATTTTGCCATCTGGTAATCGGTTAACTTATTACAAGACAATAAAATTTTTGACTGTTCCAATTCAAATAAGCCACAGACAACAATTTTTAGTTAATGAAATTAAAAAAAATTCCTGTCTTTTGAGGTAGAAAACATTGTAGGTTATGAAGAAATTGTTTGAATCAAACTTGTTCTTCATTCTCCACAATGCTTTTCAATACTTTTTTCTAGAGGGGCAAAAAACAGGATTTTGTGGGAATTGGTGCATGAAACTAACTGAAAGTAGAAAAAGTAAAAGTCACAAACAAAAAAGTCTCAAATAAATGGGCTACCTATTAAATTATTTATAAAGAAAGAAAACATTTTAATAAAATTAGAAATTGCCTATGTAAAGAACTTTCCTCTTTCATTACAATGCTTTCTGTTTTTTATTGTATTTGAGACTTTTATGTGGCTGTTATAAGCATTTTTTTTGTGTTTTCCCGGAATTTAGATCTCAGGCTTATCAGGGAATGCTTATAAGTTGTTAATTTATGATGAGACTTAATACATTGTAAATTTTTTCTGGCTGAATTCTCTTGGGTCTGAATATTTAAATGTTTGAGATTTGTAAGGGAAAGGGTTTGAATTAATTCTGTGATTTAATTTCATAACATTTTTGTAGATTTCTTTATTAAGTTTTATTTTTACATTATTTTTCAATTGATAACTATGTACCTATAATTGACATGTTAGCACTTTTATGTTATTAGATCAAAATCAAAAATATGTCCAAGATCTTCAAAAGTGATATATTTATCAACCCTTTTCTTTTCAATCCCTAGTTTTTTTGTCTGTGTGATTTTATAGCTAAGAAACCATTTTGAGAAAAATAAGACATCGCTTGTAATGAACAGTTTCTTCTTTTACTATATTTCCTACCCTAATGAATCATTACTTTTCAAATTGAACATACTTATCTGTAAAACCTTTGAATTTGGACAGGTCTAAAATTTTGTAAAATAGGAAAGTTTTGATATAAGAAAGCTAAAGTTTAGACTGGTCTAAATTGAAAGGAATTGCAGACAATAAATTCAAGTTCATGAAATTTTAGACTTTTTGGGTTGAAAACATTGTGTAAAATGAAGAAATTGCTTGTTACAAAGCAATTTCTTCATTTTTACACAATGTTTTCCTAATTCTTCCCCTTGACAGGTGTCAAAAAACATCTTTGTGTGGGAGAGGTTAACACAATACAAGACAACAGACTTTTAGTCAGGTCCAAATTCCAAGAAGTGACAAACAACAATTTTGATGATGAAATTTTAAAGTATTTTGGGGTAGAAAACTTTTTGGACAATGAAGAAATTGCTTTTAAAATGTCTCTAAAGCTATTTAGCCCCCATGGCAGAAGGCTTTGTATATGTTTGCCTTGCACAGTCTGTCCGTTGTCTGTAAACTTTTAGTTAAGAAATCTTCTCTGAAAATACTCCACTGATTTCTTGACCAAATTTCAATGGAATGATCTTTGGGGGACCCTTATCAGATATATTGAAATAAAATTTGATCGTATTAAAACCATGACTTCTGTGGACAGCCCAATTTTTCAAATGTGGTGTATTGTGAAAACTTTGAAAATCACACCTTAGATATAATGTTTAGATGAATGCTTTTTGGGGAAGATGCATTACTTTGCTAACCAAATTTATCCTTTTCTCACAATAGTTTATACCCTATAGCTGCATTTTGCTCAATATGCAGTTGTCTATATTCTTTTGACCACAGCTCAAAATTTTAGAGTTACGGAAATTTTGGATAAGTAAAAATTACTACATTGTAATTTCTTTTTTTGGGCTAAAATCCTCAAATAACAAACTTGGTATTCAGTTGATACATGTCATCTGAGTATCTAAAATGACATTGAGATGTAGTTTCAGGATATTTTGTTTTGTTATGTCTGTTATATGATATCTTTCCTTTACCCGTCATATCAAAAGGAATCATGTCATTGTTGGGCATGCAAAATGTCATAGCTACAGCTTGAATAAAGCATTGACATTTTGCACACCCAGCAATGTTATATTTCCACACAATGACACCTCTTTACGCCCTCAAGAAAATGGTTTGGGGAAACATTGTGGAAAATGAAGAAATTGCTTGTGGAAAGCAATTTTTTCATTATCCACAATGTTTTCTACCCCAAAAGACAGAGATGTCTTAAATTTCATCTACTTAATTAAATATGTCATCTGCAACTTCTTTCAATTTGAACTGTTCAAAAATTTTGTTGGGTGGTAATGGGTTAAAAAGATAATTGTTTGCTTCAGTTTACCATTGATATGGCTTTCATTGAGTGAACATTAAAAGCTACATTTTTATGACTGACAAAGCCATCAGTGAAAATATACATAAGCTGTTCATGGGATAAAAGATAAGTTGTTTTTAAATGAAATACAAAATAATTATTCTTTTTATTTACTGCAAAAAGAGACAAAATATTACCTCTTTTGGCCAAATCTCATAGAGCATATCATTTTGCATCCAAATTACATGGCAGCATAATGATGTCATCAGCATTAACCCTTGTCATGCTGAACCCGGAATATTTGTGTTTTGGCAGGTAGTTAAGACAAAGATCAGCCTGCACATAAGTGCAGTCTGATCTTGGTCTTTACCTCCTGCTTGCCCCCTTTCAGCCAGAGTTGTTTAAATTTTCAATTTTCAAAAGGAATGTTGACCCTCATTATGACCTTCAAGAGCTGTCAGTCCTTTGATTTTAATGCAAATTCTGTAAAGGATTTTTAATTCAGCATGACAAGGGTTAAAGAAATGTGTACATCAAGCAAAAGGGACAACCTTTTACCCATTACCAGACAGCAAATTTTAGACTGGTCCAAATTGAAAGGAATTGCAGACCACAATTTGAAGATAGGAAATTTAAGATTTGTTCAATTTCTAAATAGAAACATTGTGGAAAATGAAGAAATAGCTTGTTACAAGCCATTTCTTCATTTTACACAATGTTTTCCGAATTGTTTGTATTGAGAAGCGTGAAAAAGCGTCACTGTATGGGAATGGGTTAATGGAATATGTCAAACTTAACAAACTTAACCATATACCAGCAATTTCTTCATCATCTACAATGTTAACTACCCCAAAAGACAACATTTTTTTAGAATTTCATCTACCTAAGAATTAGATCTGTCACTTCTTTCAATTTTACTCAAGTCTAAAATTTTGTCGTCTGGTAATGGGTTAATGGTTCACCCATTCCGAACACTTGATGCATTTGATTCACTGATTCACTTCTCAAAGTACTTAAAGTACCCCAAACCTAATCAAGTGTGATGGGGTACTGCACCGCTTTAATTTGAGTACTTCATTCTACAAGATACCTAATGGGAGAAAATCACATGGTTCTAGTGGCCTAAATATTGGATGGGATTGAGTAGGTCTGTATGGAATGTCTAAGTCATACATTAGCAATTGATGGGTCGCTGGCGCCGCCCACTTAGCTCTTACAGGAAGTTTGGCTGCAAAATTAAACAAGGTTATTTTTTAAAGTTTATGGCCAGAAACAGAAAAAGTTATATTTTTGGTTGGCGTTCTATTCATAACTACAACTTATTCAGCTGTAATTACAGCTCTCCCTATGTTTAAGTCGACGCGCAAAAATGAAATTGTTAAAATAAAAGTTGGCCAATGTCAAAGGTCAAAGTTCTTTTCTGGTCTAAATGAGTGATTTGAATGGTCATTTGATTGTTTGATTGACAACTGTCTTCTATCAATTGCTAAAAGCAAGTCTGAAAATTGATCATTAAGATGCATTTTGTTCTGTAATACAATAGTGCTTGATATAAATTGTGAAAATCAGATGTGATTGTACAAAACCCATGTATGTCTGAAATTGTTTGTTTATACAGTCAAACCTGTCTTAGCAGCCACCTTTATTAAGCAATCAAGCTGTATAAAGCCACTATCATTGAATTCCCAAATAAAGCTAATTGATAGAAATAAATAAGTAAGCACCTGCATTAGGTAAGCACTTTGTGCATGCTACATAAGTGCTTGCTTAATACATATTGAACTTTATGGATTTTCACCATTGTCATGCTGGACCCAGAATATTCTTGTTTTTGCAGGAGGTATACAAAGCAAAGCCTGTACATGTGTGTAGGCTGATCGTTGTCTACACCACTTTGAGTCCTTTTAACCCTTTCCTGGACAAACCCGGGATTTTACGTCACTGTGATTTTATACTTGAGAAAACATTGTGGAAAAAGTAGAAATTGCTTGTAACAAGCAATTTCTCCTTTTCCCACAACATTTTCTACCACATAGGATGGTCAGATTTCACATTGCATGCATTTTTCATTTCTGCAACCTCTTTCAAGTTGGACCAGTCTAAAATTTCATAAAACAGGAAATGGTTAAGGCAAGCATTGTTCATGTGATAATATTTCACAGAAATATTGACCCACTGCAAATGCTTACAGTGCTTTCAGTCCCTTTGATTTTAATTGCGTTTCTGAAAGCATTACAAGGGCCAATAAGAGAAATCAATAAAAAGATTTATTGAATAATAGAAAATGTATTGTGTGATTTTTATTGTAGGTATAAGAGAATAAATTGTTATAATATTGTTTTAAAGTTAGAACTTATTTTAGGTACTACTTTCCTTGTCAAGATTATATGCAGATATTAATAATTTAGATATTTGATTATGTTTGTGTTGTTAAATCTTTTAGTATACTTTATAAAGATTCTATTAAACACCAATACTTTAGATAATTGCCAATCCCCATTTTCAATTAATATCAAATTTTGCCATTTTAACAAAGTCAAACAATCCCGCAGTTTTACATGTCAATGATATATATTTATCGAAAACATTTCATTTCTCACCATGTTTTCTGCTTCATATCATCCTTATTTTTCAATTTAAACAAATTTGTTTTGTTATCTGCAACTTCTTTCAATTTGCACCAGTCTAAAATTTTGTCGTTTCAAAATAAGTTGGCATAATTGTTTACCGTCATCAGTTGTTGTGCCATTTGTAAGAATGTTTAGAAAACTTTAAGGTCAAGTTAAAGCATCAAGATAGTATACACTTAAATTAAGCCTCATTAAAGCAAAGTAGCTCTTCATAATAAGAGATGCCATCGGAATGATAGTTCACACACCAAGGTCAAGTTTTAAATTTGAGCTTGCCAAGAGTATAACCCCTACACTTAATTGTGTATTTTAATCTATTTTTGTGGAGTTGTTTTACAGCATAAGTATGTGTGCCATTTGAAACACTGTTTGGGTTCAAGGTTAAAGTCAGGTCTGAATTGATTGATTACTGGTACCGCCTACTGACTCCAATGGCCACACCCACTGACACTGACAGGAAGTTCCGCGTCAAAATGAAAATGTCATTTTGTAAACTTTTGTGGCCAGTAATGTGTACCAAAAAAGTAAAATTGTTAGTTGACAACTTAAAAATAAGCTGTAGTTATGACTTCTAAATCGCGTAACCAACTAAAATGCTTCTGAAAAATGTCGGCTAAAGTGGGAGTTCAAATATCACCTCCAGTGAAAATATTTCATTTGAAGTTACGTTGTTTGCTTCAAAGTAAAACCCATTAGGAAACAACAAAATTTACGATTTGTCCAGAGAAGTTGTAAACGACATTTCCAAGTGGATAATAACAGTTATATGATCGCCGCTGTCCATCAAAATATTGATAGACTAATCATATCATACGTTTCGACCGGAAATGATCTTTGAACTCTAACATTGGTTGACATTCATGTGAAGAATCTTTGTTGGTTTTGCGGCTTGAATCTCGTAACCATAGCTTATTCAAGGTGTAGCTGCGACGTTTAGGTCCCCAACCAACCATACTTTTTTGTTACATGTTATTGACCATTATTTTTGCAAATTAACGCCATTTGCTTTCTAAATGGAACTGCCCGTCGGAGTCAGTGGACGTGTCAAGTGGTTCCTCAATCAGAATGGCACGTCGCGAAAAAACTGGTCTTTATTCACCAAGACTATATTTGATACTAGTGCATTTAGCTAAAGCTTGTTCCATCCCAAAGAGTCGTACGACCTCCCCCCCCCCCCCCCCCCCAAAGTGCAAAATTCATACTTTCGAAGAAAAGGGCTTTGGAACGCATTGTGTAAAATGAAGAAATTGCATGTGACAAGCAATTTCTTCATTTTCCACAACGCTTTCTACCCTAAAATACAACTGTGTTTGATACCCATCAATTCTAAATTGTCGTCTGCAGCTTCTTTTTATTTGGACTGGTCTAAAAGTTTGTCGTCTGGTTATGGCAATTGCTCAATGTTACAGCTGGTTACATTGATATATGTGTCGGTACCCACGCAGCTACCATTTGAGCCTGTGCGTGACATTTCCAACAATTTCGCATGTGCGTGACTCGCACACATTGAGCACCCTGGACAGCTATTCGGGACAATTAGAATATTCGCTGAATGTTTAAAGGAGCTTTGGGTCAGTATCAATCTATAGAGCGCAGAGTGAAGACTCTGATCAGACTGTGCGGATGCACAGGCTGATCTGAGTCTTTACTTGGCGCTCATGTGTAATGGTTGGAATTGTCACGCACGCGCTCATTTCTTATTTTTCATTGTACCAGGAAAAAACAATTCGTACAGGTAAAAAAAAACCCAAGTTATTTGTGTACAATGAAATCAATATACAAATTAGCAATGTCTTGATTTTTTGTGGCTTTTTGGCGGTTACTTGTACAGCAAGTTGGTAACCCATCCTATAAGTGGGTGAAATTAAATGTTTGATATCAATATGCGATTATATCTACAAGCCGCACTTCCTTTTTCTCTTTACCACGTAAGTCTAGTTAGCCCTTTTCGTTCAACAAAACAAATCGACTGAAAAACTTTTTTTTAACAAAAATATGGACTTGATGACCCTGTGGCAAATACATGTATGTCGAATCGGCATGTATACTACGCTCAAGGATCTCGGGAAAGGACATACCCCCTGAAACGTGTTTCACTTTGCCTTATATCGCCAAATCCGTTGGTACATTTAGCGAACTTTCAACAAAGTTATCACAAATTTTAGATTGTTTTCCATTTTAATATGGCAGACAGACGTTTAAGACGCCATCTTAGTCAGTATGAGATGCGTAAGGGCAATTGGATGCTTCATTCTGGGTTATCCAAAAGGCATGCTGCTAGTGTCTAGTGTTTCCCAGAATGTTGCTTCCAGAACGAGGACTCGGTTTATTAAGACCGGCAATATTAAGCAATTGCATGCTGGGGGCGAGAACGCTCAACCAAAGAAGTTCGGAACCAATTTCTGGTAGTTTCGGCATGGGCGTCACCGATTTGACAACGCAACGACGTTACATAAGGACTTCAAGAAGGCTACCGGCGTGTGTATAAGTACCCTTATCATCAGAAATCGGTTTCATGGTGCGTGCCTGAGGTCAAGACGACCTGTAATTCGGTTCCGTTATTCGATGTCGCATGCAAAAACGTTTAAAATGAGCACGGGATCATGTCACTTGGACCAAAAATGATTTGGCTCCAGTCCTGTTTAGAGACAAGTCAAGGTGTATGTGGATTTTACCGATAGACGTGCTCAGGTATGGAGAATGCCAAATGAGTGTTTTGCTCCAGTTTGTGTGGTAGAACATGATCGGTTGACGAGGGCCCAGTCATGGTTTAGACTGGAATAAGTGCTCAGGAAAAAACAGACCTCCGCGTCACTGACAATGGCATTTTAACGGCTCTAAGGTACGTAAACGAAATCTTGGATGTTTACGTTCGCCCATATACAGGTGCTGTTGATGAAAATTTCATTCTCGTGAATGATAATGTGTGTACAAATTGAGCCCGCGTTATGGATCAATATCTAGCCACAAAGCTAGACCCCCGGACCTACATCCAAGAGAGCATGCTTGGAATATGTGTAAGACATCTGTAACATCACTCATTGTGCAACCAGCATCTGTAAAGACGCCCCGACGGACTCGTCTTGAAGAATTGGATCAAATTCTACGCTATCAAAGTACATGAAACTTTTTGGAAATACTCGATTTCTTTATTTTCTTGGTGGCAACGAGAAATTAGGAATTTTTACAACTGCGTCCTTCGTTTAAACTTTACTCTTAAATTAACACCAAAACATTCGATCTTAAACAAAATCCTAATACCTTAAACCACTAAAGTTCTAGGAAACACAAAAACACTTGTGTAATTTCCCCAAGATGCAAAAATATTTAAATAGAAAAATTGAGTTGTATTTATTTGTCTGATATTGAAGATAGATCATGATACGCATAAAACATGTAATTTTACAGTAGAGTCAATAGATACAATGTTTTTTTATGATTGGTATTATTTTGGATACATTGATTGACCTTTTAATGGATCGATTGACAGTTTGACTGATTGATTGATTGATCGGGGTTCAACGCCATTTTTTTTACATTTTTCCCAGTCATATCGCGCATTTAACTGTGGATTCCTGGAACTTACTACCACAACATCCTTTCCAAGCCTCCAGCTGCTCATCCCAATTACGATTATCTACCAATTGGTGGAAGACGCATCGGTGGCTTAGTGCAAAACATCATAAGTGTCTTTAAAAAGTATAGGCACTTATGATGTTTTTACACTAAGCTAACGTCATGTCGGCAAGGATATTTGCCGCGCCCGCGGATCGATCGGACCGGGACCACAAGATTGGGAGTCTGCTGCTCTATGGCTGCAGACACTGGACGAAATGCTGAGAAGAAACTAATCGCGGATAATTTATGAAATTTAAAATAGAAAATCGCCCTTCTACGAAAAAGAAAATGGCATTTAAGAGGTGAGACTTTGTAATGCATTACCGGATATTGACACACCCTAAATAAAAATTACGACTGTCAATCAAAGAATTTATCGACCAAGAAATCTTTAATTATGACCAGAGGTGTACTTTGAACTCCGACATTGGCCTACATTAATGCGAAGCGTTTTTGTTGATTTGGCGATATAAATGTTGTAACAACAACTTTCTAAAGCTTTAGATACGACGTTTAGGTCGCCAACCGACGATTTTCCTTTTCTTGGTGATCGTCTTCAACGTCAACTATTGTTACCAGTGGTAGCGTGTATAGGACTCCTTGACATGGGGACCCGGGTTCGATCCCCGTCCGCGGTGAATATGCTTTCCGACATTTTTCTCCCACCAATGGGTTGATAATCGTAAACCTCAGTGGAATGAGCAACTGGTGGCTCGGAAAAGATGTTGTGGTATTGTTGCTACAGAAATACCAGGAATCCATTGTTAGGTGCTCCAGCCGCCGGGATATGACTGAAGTACTGTTAAGAGTGGCGTTAAACTCCGTTCTACCAATCAACCAAAGAAACGTATCTCGTCTAAACAACTGTTCATTTTGAAAAATGTCGTGATACGACGATTCTATATAATTTGTAGAAATCGTAACGACTCGTTTTACGTAGATACCTACCAATATTCCGTTAAGCGTAGATGTGGCAACGGTTTCAATAACGCGCAGGAGCAGTCGTCATAGCGCAGTCGGTAGCGCGTCAGACTCCTAATCTTTAATCATTGGTTGTCAAAGGTTCGATCACCGATCCTCGATCCCCGGCGGCGGTGCATATCCTATCCGACCATTTGTCTTTCACCAATGGGTGAATAATCGTAAACCTAAATGGGATAGCAGCTGGAGGCTAGGAAAGGATGTAGTGGTAGAAGTGGTGTGAGAAATACCAAGAATCCATTTTCAGGTGCTCCAGCCACCACGATATGACTGAAATACTGTTAAAAATGGCGTTAAACCCAAACCCATTCAATCAATCAATAACGCGCAGACTAGCGAGTAATTAGCCTTCCATTTGTAAAGCTGCGGCCCAGTTAAGAATGAAAAACTATTACATGGAAATTTATAGATAAACGGGCACAGAATGCGTAATATGTTCAATGGAGTTTCTTTGTTGTTTGTTAGCCAACCGTAGCTTCCTGTCATTTTTCACACAAGGACATGTATAAGTACGATTGCAACATTTGCTGCTCAGCCAACTTATATGCAAAGTTTCTATTGGTGAGAGACAACCGATGCGTTTGGAAATGGCATTTATTATTACCGGTTACCGGTTTAGGGCCAAAGGTTTGCTCGATTCCCCCTGTCCGTCCTTCTGAATGTCTATCCGTCCGTCCTTCACACTTTTGTCTGGATCACATCTCATAAAGCGTTAGTGCTATAGCAACTTCAAAGTTTATACACATATAGATCACAATGTAGAGAGGTGTCGTGTATAAGAAACCGTAACTCTGTCTTGTCCACTTTTTACTTATTGAGCTTTGTTGTTTTTACCTGAACTTTTTTGTCTGGAACATATCACCTAAGCTATTAGTGCTAGCAACTTCAAACTTGATACACTTATAGATCAAAATGTTTGAGAAGTGTCATGTACAAGAACCGTCAACCTCCCACGCCATATTTTTAGTTATTGTAGTTATTGCCTTTTGTTGTTTGTACCTTTTACATGTTTGTCCGGACCATATCTCCTTAACCATAAGTGCTAGCAACTTTAAGCTTTATAAACATATAGATCACAATGTGGAAACGTGTCATGTACAAGAACCGTTACTCTGTCATGCCCACTTTTTGAATTATAGCCCGTTGTTGTTTTAACTGTTACATTTTTGTCTGAACCATATCTCCTAAACCATAAGTAACTTCAAACTTTGTACATTTTTAGACCATAATGTTAAGAAGTGTAATGTTCGAAACCCTGCCACGCCCACTCTTTGAGTTATTACCATTTTCATCTTTCATCTTCTCAATCCTGCCTACATGTATTTTTTAATACATCCAAATTTGGTAAACCCTTTCCCAAACGACAAAAAAATTAGACTATCCCAACTTTATAGCTGCTGCAGACGATTATATACAGAAATAATGAACATTAAAGTACACGAAATATTGAAGAAAAGGGAGAAAATGTTAATTAACAGTATTTTCTTTTTTCTCTTTATGTTGACCTAAGCTTACTCTTAGAGACGTCAAAACCTGTTCATTTGTGGCAAAAGATTGACCGTAAAAAATTTTTTTTTGATCGGCTTGGGGGCCTTTGCATTGCATTGCAATACAACATCCACTTGTTTTTATTCTTATTATTATTGTTTTAGCGAACTGGTGATCATGCTCAAGACACTAGAATAGACATATCTTGTATTACCTATTAAGCTAGGGGAGACGTTCTGCTTTAAGCAGAATATCTATATGAAAAATGCCATTTTCTACGCCGAAACCCCACATCACTCTTCAACACCAAGTGGGACGCCAACCATCAATACTTTCAGTGCTTTGATTGTAACTAACACGGTATTTGCCAAAGACAGCCGTTTGATATGGAAGTGGAACTTACTGATGAAGTCAGTGGGCGTGGCCAGTTTAGTCGTTTGGAGGGGACGGTAAACCGTCTATTATGTCATAAATGCACTTGTTTTACTTTTCTTCAAGGCGCGGCTTTATGTAATCGGATTTTGCAACTGCCTCTTAAATTTTTCATTTAGACCCAAGTATATAAGCCCAGCTTAGGTCCGTCGCCCAAAACGATGGATCGTTGGCCACGCCCACTAACCTCCAACAGGATGTTCGACTTTTATATCTAACGGCGTTGAATTTTGCAAAACTTATGGTCAATAATGTGTCACATAAATAAAATCGTTTGTTGTTGACGTAAACGTAAGCTGTAGTTATGACATTTAAGTCGCAAAACCAGCATAAATGCTTAACATAAATGATGGGGTTCAAATTTCATGTCTGGTCTAATTAATGATTTCCCCTTTGAAAAACGTTAAATGCTAAATTTGGACCAATAAAGCCAGTAAATTTAAAGGTAGATTATTTTAAACGTAAATGTCTATATTATTACCTTGCAAAGCGCCAGCTTTGAAAGCTTATTTTAACAGACGAAATTTTGAGGTCTTCTCAAAGTTCAACGAGTGCAGACTGCCACTGGAGGCTTAACCACTAAATCCATCAAATGCCTACGCCATTGGAAATAGTTCTGCCCAGGAATATTTCAAACTCTATTCAAATTGTAGAGAACTCTGTCAAATGCGTGCTATTTAACCCATTCCCACTCTATTCCGCTTTTAAGCATCTCGAGAAAGAAAGCTTTTGAAAACATTGTGGACAATGAAGAAATTGCTTGTCACAAGCAATTTCTTCAATTTCCACAATGTTTTCTACCCAACTAAGGAAATATTTTCTAAATTCAATGATGATTTGCTCGCTTACAGTACTTTCAGTGCTTTGATTTAATGACAAACTGCTGTCACCAATATAACGTAACATGACAAAATAGATCGAAATAAAGATGATGGCTTCAACCTAATACTTATCCTGCCCATTCTGCCTACCAACTCTTCCCAATGTTCTTCATGTTGTGCTTCTTTTCTCAGCGCAATAATGATAAGCCATAACACTGCTTTTTATCTAGACTTGAACAATTAATTAGAGGATCGCCGATTTCATTTAGAAACATAGACAAATCAAATTATTCCATTAAACCGGAAGTGAATACACCCAAACATATATGGGAAACATTTATGTATGCTTTGCTATACTATTCAAGTTGTTGTAAGATGTTTGGGTCCCCCTGTGGCGTTTTTTTTTTGTTTTTTTTTTTGTTTTGTTTTTTCCCTATCCAAACATTTGCGATCATAAATAGTTTGATATCCCAGTCGAAGTGCGATGTGAGAGGTCACTGGGCCTGGCCAACAAGCCGTCAATCAGCTATAAATCAAATATGAAATTTAAAGTAACGAAATTGGACAAGTGTTGTAAATGTGATGCCAACCATATGCTTTGACCTTCCGATGTAACCTTGAACTTGATAGCTACAAGACCTTGGCAAAATGAATGTTCATGTGACATGTAAATGTCATAATCGTAATGTCCTACAAGTCAGGTAGTACGGTTCTTGTAAATCTTGAACTTTAGGTGTACATGACCATACAATGACCTTGGCTGATGACATTGTCTTAAACCAACAGAATGGTCTTGTAGAAAGAAATATAAGTGGAATACAAAGACCATGATTTCCTCATAATGAAAATGCTTGAGTGTTTATTTTGAACAAATATGACTTTGAAAAAATGATTTGACCTTGAAATTATTTCAGAAACGTCTTGTCACAAGTTATTTGAAGTATGAAGACTCTATCCTTTACTACTCAAAAGCTAATGTTATCGACTGATTAATGTTAAAGTCTTTATTCGAATGGATTTAATGGTTATTACTGGCCTTGACATTTGATGATGACCTGGAAGCTTGTACTAACAGAATGATCTCATCACTTCAACTTCACTTCAACATTTTACAGCCCGAAAATCAATTTTGATTACTGTTGGCTAACGCTGTCTGGGACAGGTCTAAGTAAAAAGGTTTCGCTGTTAACCCTTTCCTATATAATCCAAATTTTACGTCCTTATGGTTGTTTTTTTTTTAGAAAACATTGTGTGAAAAGAAGAAATTTCTTGTTACAATCAATTTCTCCTTTTCCGACAACATTTTCTACTATGTATGTTAGATACTTTCAAATTAAACACACTTTTCATTTTTGTCTGCAACTCCTTTGAAATTAGACAGTTCTAAGATTTTGATAGACAGGAAAGGGCAAAGAGACAATATAAAAGATAGAAGGCGCATATAGCAAACGATAGTTTGCAATAAAAGAAGTTCTACATCTAAAAGTTAAAAGCTGCTGTCCTCGCTTAGACATACATTATATCCAAACTGTCGACAAAATCCGACAAACAGCTTATCCAAGCTGTGGTTACGACATTAATGTCGCCAGCCAGTCATTTTAGTTCATGCTTTATGTTTCTGGCTATATTTTTAGCAGAAACGCCGTTTAATATCTGAGTGGAACTCCCTTTCGGAGTCAGAAGACGTGACAAGCGGAGTCATTGGACAGGGCCAGCGTCGCGTTCAGTCAATTAAAGACATGAATGAAAGAAGTTGTTCAAGATTCAACGCAAATAAAAGGATAATATGAAGCAAAACAGATCAGAGTTTTTTCAAGACAAGGCCCTTTAGCTGCTATACTCCTGTAGAACATGATTCACGAACACTTGGACGGAATTGAACAAATTGCTTCTAACAAGTCTTTTTATACGGTAATTGTTTACAGTCAAGTCTAATTTTTGAGGCGTTTTTGGTTATGATATAGGTATGATTGAACGCGGAAATAATCTGATCATTATCGAAGCCTATCAATAATCTATATGAGATATATTTACAAACCTTTTTTCGCTATTAGTTATTAATATATCCGGATGAGTTTTAAAAACCACCACCAACCGGGTTGCAGATTGGTTAACACGTCGATATGCTCCGGTAACGTTATGTAGTCAATATTAACCCATTACCAGAGGACAAAATTTTGGACTGGTCCAAATTGAAAGGAGTTGCAGATGATGCAATTATAGATTTTTCAACTTTCTTGATAGAAAAAAATGTGAAAAATGAAGAAATCGCTATTTACAAGCAATTTCTTCATTTTACACAATGTTTTCCAAATTGCTTTTCTTGAGGGGCGTCCAAAGGCGTCACAGTGTGGGAATGGGTAAATAGGACAGACGTCATTTCCTATGGCAATTAAACAACATTTCATCTATCATTAATGTTACCGTTTTAGATTGGTCCAAACCTATGCTCTAACGTGGATTCATCCGGGGCAATTTGTTTCACAGTTATGTGTCAGTCCATCCGTTGTTCGGCTCGTTACTTAATGCGTCAATATCGTTATAAAATGGCTCTCAGTTGCTTCATTGCGTTTTAACAAATTTCCACTCAATCTGCACCCCCTTTTTACGGGACTCAAGAAAAAATGATTGTGGAAAGTGAAGAAATTGCTTGTATCGAGCATTTTCTTCATTATCCAAAATGTCTTCTACACCCTAAATATAAAATTAAAAAAAATATCCGAAATTTTATCATTTATAATTTGTCATCAGCAACTTCTTTCATTTTGGAACAGTCTAAAATTTTGTTATATGGTAATAGGTTAAGTAACAGAGCTCGTGTGAAATGTAGATAAGCAACTGACAGATCGCGATTTTCTATAATGAAAAAATCGATCGACCAATCAAATCATTCATTTATACACATAGTAAAGTTTGAACTCCAACGTAAATATAGAGTACTTTTGTTGGCTGTAGTTGCGACATTTCCGTCTCTTACCAACCATATTAATTTTTGTTACTCGTCACTGAACATACATTTTGGAAAAAAAGGCGTTCATTACTTCCTGTCGAAGTTATTGGGCGTGGACAGAGACCCGTCAATTCAATCTATAACCATTTAATGCTGCATTTTCAGGCAACGTTACTAAAGAAATAAAGGTTTGGAAAACATTTCTAGAAAAGACAAATTTGCTTGTAACAAGCAATTTTTCCGTTTCTCATAACGCGTTCTCCCCCATATGAAAGTGTTGCTTTTTCATTTCAATTGAACTTTAGAATGTCGTTCTCTGGATTTGGGCCAGTCTAAAGTTTTGTTGTTGTTGTTGTTGTTGTTTTTCCTTTTGTAATGGGTTTAGGTCAAGGATAAATGTATAATTCCTTATGGACCATTTTTGTTCACTAAATTCTTCTTTTTGTCTTTTTTCCTTTATTCTTTAGAAAATGGTATAAGATCAATTAATTACAACACGATTTGAATGTCATAAATGAAATATATTTGGACAGCATTTTTTAAAAGGAGAAAGTAATTTCTGCTTTTCTTAGAAGTTTTTCTACATATCACAGACGTCATTCTAAAACCTAAAAGGTTTAGAACGACATTAACGATATGAGTCACTAATTTTCAATTTATTATTATAACTTGTCTATTTTGATCCAGGTTTTATCACCTGTAACTATCTCTTTTAAACGACGTAGTTCACATTTAACATATTTACTATAACTTGCGATGAAAGTCTAAACCGACTTAGTTTCTGTTCGACAGGAGGCAAGTGCAGTGAAGTCGCCAATATCGGATATTCCCCAACAGCGGGATAGATTTTATTTTCGAGTTCTAACAAAGCAAAAGTTAAGAAAACTTTTTTAGAATTATTAGTTGCCTATCATCAAATGACCACATGAGCGTCGAACGCAAGACGAAAGTTGATTCAAAACCGAAAGTTGGATACACTAATGTTATCGCAAACTTGACAGTCTCACAGAAAACTCTGAAATCGCATTGTTTTGAATTTCGTCTGCAGCAGTTTTTGTTTAAGTGCAGAAAGTTTGCAAGAAAAAAGCATTATCTGTACATTAATCTGAAGAATAACACTTCTTTATATTGTACAATCATCAAACATATCAGTCAAGTGAGTAATTTACAAGTTTTTCAGTTGAATATAGCCTGTGGTCGGGTTGCCAATAGCACATCCGTGCAGTCGACTTTTTGGAGGGGTTGTCTCAAAATATTTTTGTCCTGTCATCCGGCAAAATTCTTTTGTTGTGTATCTCTTAAACCATATTAAACCCTTTACTAATCAATCCCGCATTTATAGAAATATAGCTATGGAAATCATTGTTAAGAGAAGAAGAAATTGCTTGTAAAAAGCAATTCCTTTTTTTTCTCACAACGTTTTCTACCTCATGTGACCACTCAATTAGAATTTAAGATAGCTTTGTTTTGTTGGCTTTACCTTTTTCGAATGTGTACCAGTCTAAATTTTTGTTGTTTGGGATTTGGTAAGTGCTTCATGAAGACAAAACAAAGTCAAACTGGATTACAGGTTTGTAAGAGAATGTTTTAGAAAATGTGGATAGACAGACAAATATGAGTGCTAACAATAGAAATCTTTTGTACTTAGGTTGGCTAAAATTACTCTATACAATTTCCCCCAGGTTTCCTGCTATCTTTCCCTCTCTAGATGATACCAATTCACATACTGATGTAATGTGTGAAACTTTAATCAGACAACAAAACTTAGACTGTTTCAAATTGAAAGAAGTTGCAAAGATAATGAAAGAAAAAATAGTTGTATTTTTGGGTAGATCAAGCAAACAATGTGCATAATGAAGACATTTCTTGAACACTTAATTTCTACAATTTCCACAATGTTTTCAAATGATTTTTATACGTGCCGAAGGTTGTCGTACATTGGTATCATCTTTTCCGTCCGTCCTGACATCCGTCCGTCAATCCAATTTCTCTTTAACACTTTTCCTCCTACATTAATGGACAGGTTCTAATGAAATGTTCACAGAATGTTCCAGGTCAACTGACCTTGTGCATATTGTCATAGATTTGACATTTAAGGCTTGTGTCACAGAAAAAGGGGGGGGGGGCTTAATGCAAAATTTCTTGTCTGGCTAGGCATATTACTGCGTACACCATTCCAAGTGATGGGTCTAAAGAGACGACAACAACCAAAAGGAGGAACACCTTCTAATAGTCCTGCCCAGCAAAAAGCCCGCACATTATCCAAGAAACTGGAGGAGGTAAACGGGTGAGTCTAAGGAAAAAGGAGTGTGTGAAGATGCTTACTATAGATTATATAGATACAAAAATATATTGAAATTGAAAGATATAGCAGACATGTCCCAAGTTTTCTTCGTTGGTCAGCTCCTGGCCGTGTGGGTGGTGTAGTGGTTATTCCTTACTACTATATCATTACTTACCAAGTAATTTTCTTTGAAGCATCTCTATGATCTTCTTTAAAGTCTGATCAGACCCGAGGGATCAGTTCTTCGTTTATCAATTGTTGACTCAGATATAATTGTTTAGGATTGTACTGGGTATTATAGATAATCTTAGTCATTGGTATTACTGTTGTGACAGGTATTGTACATAATAGCCCGCCTCTACTCTGTTTTGTTACAATGACTATCATGAAACGATGCTACCATTTTGTTTAATTAAAGTAATCGTTTTCTGTACTTTAGTACATTTCCATGTATTTTTACCCTTATACCTACAACAAACCTAAGACTGGTTCAACTGTACCATGTATCTAAAAACATTTCTTACAAGGGTACAAATTAAAAACTTTAAACTAAGAATCTTTTTAGGTAAAAAATTTCCCTTGCTTAGAATTGTCAGGTTGTGGAAGTGATTGTAAACGGGAATTATGTCTTAAGCAGGTACTATATACACGTGCGCAAAGAGGATATCAATGAATGGACCATTTGCATGTCATAAATAAGTCTTAGTTCTGTAGCTTTTCGGTCCCTTTAAATCTTCATTACAACCCATTCACAATAATATAGCTCATTCTTTGCCACAATATAACATTTCAGACTAGTTCAAAATTAGAAAAGTTGCAGACGACAATTCAAATTTGGTGAAAATTGAGAAAAATAGCTTTGGCATACTGGGTAGGAAAAATGTGAGAAACGAGGATATTACTAGAACAAGCAATTTCTGCATTTTCCACAATGTTTCCACATTCTTTCCAT
Organism: Fragum fragum; assembly: GCA_946902895.1. Lineage (NCBI taxonomy): Eukaryota > Metazoa > Mollusca > Bivalvia > Cardiida > Cardiidae > Fragum > Fragum fragum. The sequence goes on from OX336371.1 coordinate 46,542,716, forward strand.
CTTCATTGTCATAAAATAGTGGGATCATGCAGTTCAATTTAATATTGTTTCGGGCCTGCAATCTTTTGAAGTGCGAGTTTACAGCAATTTCTAATTTTCGGACTGGTCTATAATTCATCTTGTTATCGAGGGATAGTTGTGCATTTTTGTTACAAATTATGATATTTTGAAGAGTATTTGTGACCATTTGTAGCAAATAAAAGTGGAAATACAGCTATAGATTACTTTGTTAATTTTGATACTACCCCTTATCACATGACCCTGTATTGGAGAAAGGGGTCCGGTATTTGAGAACACGGTGACCATGTAAAAAAAAGTCTAATTGCAGCTCACGAGAAAGTGAAACGAAATAACAAGGGATTGACTTGAAAGAGCAGTAAATAGTCTTTTTTGGAAATAACAAATTAGCTCACCAAGGAACTTCGAACCGAGTAAATTTTCGGGCATAGCGCTTAGCGATCCGCAATTGGCGACTTCACTGTCGGACAACCAGCGCGCGCAGATCTTTCGTAGCCGAAGTCGTTTACGAAAGATCTTCAAAACACTTAACGAATGAATTAAACATAATTCTCCTCTCTCATGCATGATTTAGCGTGTGTGTTACTCAATTAACGTATTCATAGTAGCACGATCTTTTCCGTCAAAACGGAATTGATTGATTGATTGATTGATTGATTGATTAGGGTTAACGCCGTATTTTACAGTATTTCAGTCAGGTCGCGGCGGCTGGAGCACCTAACAATGGGTTCCTGGTATTTCTCAAACCAGTACTACCACTACATCCTTTCCTAGCCTCTAGCTGCTTCCCCATTTAGGTTTACGATTATCCACCCATTGGTGAGAGACAACTGTCGGAAAGGATATGTGCCGCCGCCAGGGATCGAACCCATGACACCCTTTGACTGAAGATTAGGAGTCTGATGCACTACCGACTGCGCTATGCCCGTCAAAACGCAAACCACCCGAAGGTCATTTTCAAATGACCCCCGACCATCATTTAAACGACGTACCCACTTGCAAACTACAACATATGAACAATATTGAGTAATCGCGGCCGTCAATCAAATTACCGGTCGACCAATGAAATCATTCATTTAGACCAGATATGAGTTTTGAACTTCGACATTTGCCGCAATTTTTGTTAACCTTTATGTTGTTTTGGCGACTTCAAAGGCGTAATCAAGTCGCCAACTAACTATTCTCGTGAAACTTAACCAACCAGACCCAATTTGCAAAGGAACAATCCTTATGTTTGATAGTTTGAAGAAAATAATAAATACTGACGACTTTATTGTGATAATGGCGTATTTGGAATAAAATTTCACGAGGATCCTTTTTTTGTGTCGCTTAACCAATCAGACCCGATTTACAAAGGAACAATCCAAATGACGGTACAATCATTCTATTTAAGTTTGTAGAGATTCTGATAAGGACTGAGGACATTCTTATATTAATGAGGATTTGGTAATAATTTTTGACAGACCCTTTTCCTGTGATATTAGGCATATCAATCCCAATTTGGATGGTACAAGCATTCTCTAAAAGTTTGAATAGAAGCGATGAAAACTATAGACTTAATTATGTTAACGAGGATTTTTTAATGAAATTATTATAATGCCCCTTCTTACATGATACTTGACTGATCATACAGAATTTGTAATAGAAAAATCCTTATGATACTTTTATGCAGACACTTTACGTGTCATATCGTTTATTATATCTTTAGTTTAATTTTAAATTTGATATTTTGTAATATTAAATTTGATATTTGCTACCATGTTTGATTACTGCTACCAGGTCTGATTATCATTTTTGTTTTCTGTGAAGATCAAACTTTGTCTCATTCTAAGTTACAACGGCATTTCGTATCCCGGGGCAGGGCTTAAGTTACTAAATTCCATAGGTACCTAGACTTCTTTTGTTAGGTATGTGTAAAACTGTCTTTGATGATAAATCTTTATTGTTTTCATTATCGATTATATTCCGGTGAAATATGTGGGTTCTATTGATCGAAAAACACCAGAGGGATAAATGTCACTTTGGTAAGTCGCCGAAACAATGACGGTTTTCTGACACGATTATCGTCACTGACTTTTATCTGCTGCGCTCTCTGATCTGTGGAAAATTCTTAGTAACGAGGAACGAGAATCCTAATTGGTCAGCTTGTTTACTCCGAATAGAATTTAAGATGCAGTTTCGCAAATGTAAATTTAAAATTCATGCGAAATTCGATGAAATGAACTAGTGATTCAATCGGGAAATCTCTTTGATCTTTTTAGTTCTCGAGTGACCCGTCCTGTCACAACAACAACCCCAAAAACGAAAGCAGAATACTTGGTGGGTATCTAGAAGACCAAACCTCTCAATTAGCCAGCGGGGAATGGTTTTAACAACACGTCAGGAGTAAATCTCGTCCAGACCCGATCGAGGAGCGCTGCCGAAACGTCTACATCCTCGTCAAGTTCACCACAGATAGAAGCTACAGCACCTGCCGCTGCCACTCAAGGTACACAACCTACATCGACATTTAGTGCTCTATTACAAAATAATTATGGCAGCTTCTCTAAGGTTAGAAATCTTCACTGGAGAGCAGGACGTTGAACAATTTTTAAGACGTTTCGACCAGTATTGTCAGTGCCTAAATATAAAAATGATCAGGCTTTAGCCCAGTTACTATGGCATTTGGACGGTGTGGCTGGTCTTTTCATTGTAAGCCAACCAAGTATGCCGGCTAATTTGGACGCTCTAAAATCTTTGTTGACAACGAAATTAAAAAAGGTCTAACCCGTTAACCTTGAAATTTTCAATATGAAGCAGGAGCATTGTGAGAACGCCGATTCATTCCTGTCGCGCCTCGAACTGGAAACCTTCAAGACTCGAATATCTGGCGAGTACCAGGTACAAATTGCGTTAAATGGCCTACAACCTACGGTTAGTTTGGCGATAACAACGCATGCGCCGAAGTCCTTGTCGGATGTCAGACAGCTTGCCAGCCGGTTAACCAACATCCGACATACGGCCCCTGTCGCGGCTGTCGAACCAACAGCGTTGGAGAACACCATGAACGTACTATCGACAGCATCAGATCTATCTCGACAAGCTTCTGGCTCTCAAGCTCAGGCTTTTCAAAATTCTTTCATAGTTGAAGGTGCACGCCTGTCAATAGGAGAGAAAATTTAAATCCTATGGATGGGCACAAGGAGGAATCAGTACGGGAAAAACCCACACATAGTGCCCCACATAAACTTTTAAATAAATGTGCATATAATAATAGTACTATTAATTCACATCAAAATATCGCCGAAATTCAGGCAAATTTTTCTATTGACATGGTCAAAAATACAGTAGGCGTTTCTGTAAATCTAAAAAAAAACTAATGCTCTCTGCGATACTGGTGCTAATATGTCTTGTATAAGTAAATCACTTTTAGATAAAGCTTACAATCAGCGCAAACCAAATTTTTCGTCTTCAATGTATACTTCAATTAGAGGCGTTGGTGGTACTATACATCACGTCTCCGGTTCAGTATCGCTGGAGGTAAAATTTCAATCAGTTGCTTTGGTTCATGAATTTTTGGTAGTTGAAGACTTGCATCACTCTTTGATACTTGGTCATGATTTCTTGGACAGGTATCATTGTATTGTCGATATTCCAGCAAAGAAACTTGGAATAGCCGACATTGCGGTTTGTAGACTGCGCACTGATACAGGCTATGCACGAACGATTAAACCAGTTTATGTTATGGAAAATTCTGAAGTGGTACTACCGGTTTAGTTTGCACGAGTGCCCTCTAATACGGAAGTGCTACTTGAAACAGTTGTAAATTTAGCAAACTGCAATTTCCTATGTGCAAAAAGTCTAGTAACAGTAAGAAAAGGAAAGGCTTTAATTAGGATCGTTAATCCAACACAACAAGATGTAACACTAAAAGGTAATATAGTTTTAGCTTTAGTTTCAATTATCAATCCAGAAAATATCAGAGGTCTTGAAAATGAAACGATGCAAAACTTGAACAATCAAACACAAATGAATACAGTAGATAAACCTGAAAACCAAACCTTACCAGATTTGTCTTTAAATTTTGATTTAAGCAACTCTAACCTAGACAGTAATCAAAATGAAGTTCTGTTGGGCGTTCTTCAAAAGAATATTGAGGCTTTCTCTAAAGGACCTTAAGATTTGGGTAGAACACATTTACAATAACACGATATTGACACAGGTGATGCAAAACCCATTCGAACTCCAATTTACAAACAAACATCTCACATGCGAAGAAAACAAGAAGAAATGGTATCCGAAATGATAGATAATGGCGTACTTAAGGAAAGCAATTCCGATTGGTATTCACCCGTAGTACTTGTTAAACGATCCAATACCAATGAGACTAGTCAATTAAGATTCGCTTGTGACTTTATAAAGCTCAATAAAATAACCAAACAAATAGCTTATCCACTACCACGCTTGTCTGATATACTTGATGCAATAGGCGAAGCTAACCCCCAATATTTTACTTCTTTAGATCTCGGCAAAGCATTTTGGCAGGTTCCCCTGACTGAATCCAGTAAACAGAAGTCAGCTATTATAACGCAAAACGGAATTTCGGACTCTCCGGAGCCCCAGCTTCCTTCTAATCCTTAATGATGAAGGTTTTGAAGGGGGTTGCCTGGAAATATGCGCTTTGTTATGTTGATGTCGACATATTTTTTTCAAAAACTTTCAAGACGACCTGGAACATATTGACGACATTCTTACCAGGATTAAAAATGCAGGTCTAAAATTTTCTACAAATAAATGTAAGTTTGCACAACACAAACTTCATTATCTAGGCCATGTTCTTAGTAATATTGGCATTGAAGCTTACAAAAGTAAAATTGAAAAAATCCAAGATTTAGTTCCACCCAAAGATCAAAAAGGTGTAAAATGTTTATTAGGACTTACCAATTACTATAAGAAATTCATCTCAGGGTATAGTAAGATATGTTCGCCGCTTTTTGGAATATTAAAAAAGGATAAACCTTTCAGCTGGACTCACGACTGTCAAAATGCTTTAGATACAATTAAAACGGCCCTTACATCTGCCCCAATTCTCGCTTTCCCTGATATGGATAAGCCATTCATTTTAACATGCGATGCATCTAGGTCAGGGTTAGGCTATATATTGGGTCAATTAGATGATCAAGGTAAAGAGAGGGTCATTGAGTATAATGGGAGATCTTTTCAAGCAGCTGAAAAGAATTATTCGGCTACAGAATTAGAATGTTTGGCAATTGGAGAAGGCATTAAAACTTTCAAAGCGCATTTATCTACCGGTAGGAAATTTACTATCATCACTGACCACAAAGCACTTAAAACACTAAACACTCTAAACACTTCAACAAATAATAGGATCGCTAGGTGGCACATGCTACTGATTGGATATAGATATGAAGTGGTATATCGAAAAGGAGAAAATAACAATGCTGACATACTATCTAGAATCAATCAGGATTCGAATCAAATGCAAGAACCCATAACAACTGACAAATATGATTCGCCAAACGAGTCCCCAAAAAATTTAGAATACAAAAACACAGAAAAAGACTCCAACACTAATGTAACACTTTCTCCTAATTCGATCAACCAAGAAAAGCGCGAATGGTTAGAAGTAACACTTGAATATGAAAGTCAAACAAACATATGCTCTTTGGATGATATAAATGATAATAAAGTTATTCAAGAAGAAACTTCTCAAAATTTCAAAGATCTAATGCAACTCCAAAAGGAGTGTTCCGATTTTAAGCCTATTTATGAATACTTAGAAAATGAAACAATTCCCGGAGATGAAAGAATGCAAAGAAATTATAAATTCAAAAAGAACATTACCAGTTGTTAGATGGAATTCTTATACGTCTCTTCCAAAATAGGGCTAAAAAGAAACCAACTTATGAACGCTTTATAATGCAAATTTAAGGGTGAATATTTTGGAACAAATTAACGACAATAATGGACATTTCGGACAGAAGAAAACATTCAGCGCAATACAAAACAAATATTACTGGCCCCATATGTACCAATAAATTTCTGATTAAGTCTTGCGAAAAATTTCTAAGAGTAAAGAGAGATCCAAATGCATCGTCCCTGCTATTAAATCCGTTGCCTGTTGTGGGACCATTTGAAAGGCTACACTTGGATATAATTGGACCTCTGACAAAATCTGAGGCAGGTCATTCTAATATACTTGTGTGTGGCTGTAGCTTTACTCGATGGGTAGAAGCTTTCCCACTAAAAAAATCAGTCTGCTGCTGAGATTGCAAGGTTATTACATGATGAAATTTTCTGTAGGTACGGCGCCAGCAATACCAATGTAACAGATAGAGGTCGAAACTTTTTGTCAAAACTTGTAAATGCTATCTGTGAAATTTATCAAGTAGCTCGACATAAAACTGCAAGTTATCATCCACAAGCAAACGGTTGTGTTGAAAGGCAAAATGCTACTATCAGCAAAACAATAGCAAAATACACCGACAAGGACCAGAAAAATTGGCACAGAGTTCTTCCGGTGGTTCTGATCGGCACGCGTTCCCATCCAAATACGGAAACCTCTGCTTTTAGCCAATTTAAAATGTTGTTCGGGGCTGAAATGGGATTGCCTTTTGACATAAACCTGATTCCAAAAGACACCTTAAAGCCAGAAGACAGGGCAATAGTAAATGAGCTACTTGATACATTCAAACTTGTACATGGCACTGCTAAATTAAATACGGAACAAAGCCAAAATGATAGTAAAATTAGGCATGATTTAAAAGAAAAGAATCAGAATATAGGATTTTAGAAAAGGTACTTAGAAAAGTTCACAAGCATACCCCTGGGTTATCTCAAAAGTTTGAAGAAAAATGGGATGGATCATATTACATTGCAGCAAAAGGCCCACACAATACTTACAGGTTAGCACATTATGAAACCAATAAAATGTCCATGTCTTTTGATACTGCCAAAAACATAAAGCGTTACTACGACCAAGAGGTATACAGACATTCACTACAAACTATTCCGCCCATGACAACACACAGCAAAATGATAATGATACAATGGACGAACACAATCAAAATTTACAAGACGCTAGTCAGCGCGAGTCTAAAAATAAAACATTAGCACTTAAAACATCAACAGAAAACATTCAATGTAAAAACAAAAAGCCTGAAAAAACATTTGATGTTAAAAAATCACCTTTACAAATTACGAAACCATTCCCAATCCCCAAATTAAAACTAAAACAGATGATCAACAAAGTAAATGGTACAAAGTTAACAAAATTCTTAAACAACGTGTACGAAATGGTCAAAAGAGTTCTTGTTAGAATGGGAAGACACTGAGTACAGCCCATCGTGGCAACATGAGAACAATGTGTCTCCTGAACTTAAAAGAGTATTTTATGTAAGACATACTAAAGCCGGTAAAAGTCGCAAACGTAAAGCCTTGAAATATTTTACAAAGAATGAATGAGATATGTTTAGAAATGATATGAAACATGATATACAAATGAAAAGTCAAATTGAAATATTGTGTAATGTTAACATTATTCTTATACGACATTTATTCAAAATTACGTTTGGCTTATACAAGCTAGCAATGTTTCTCCTTTTACATTTAAATATCGGGGAGAATTAGATTTTGCATATGCAGGTTTAGAGTCGGGTTACAGAGCAGCGAAGTCAAATCCATTTCTGTTATTTCACTCACTTTGAGGGGAAATAATATCGGTTATCCCTATAACAGTAGCGGGATGTTGGAGAGTAAGTTCCTGAGATTGAGTGCGTAAAAGGTGGTTTGAAAGTTGAAACAACATTGGGCTCTGTCAGGATGTAATATACTGCAGGTATTGCGTCCACGGGTCGATAACAAGATATTCTTTTATTTCCAGTTGGCTGGAAAGGACTTCTGCTGGTTCTGCTATCCCTGACCTTCTGTGTCAGCATGGCTTCTGGAAAAATTCCAAATGAGCTACGGCGGCTGAATTATGGTGTCGTGTTTGAACCACTGGACCAGATACACTTGGCAACGGAGCACTGGATGCACACATTTGCCTTAAAGTTACCGGAGACATTTAATGTCATAGACATAAGAGGGTGTAATCTGGACCAAAACAAATGTAAATTTGTTAATGATGTCTTACTGGAAATTAACCAGATAAGACAACAAACTGAAGACATGATGAATGACACAATCAAATCAATTATAAATCTTATCTGAAAGGGATATGATTCTTAGTCAATCACGAAGGCGTAGGTCCTTACTACCATTTATTGGTAAAATTTCAAAATCCTTGTTTGGAACAGCAACTTCCTATGATGTGCAAACATTAGCTAACCATGTCAATGCACTAAATAAATTAACTAGGGCAATGGCACAGAGCATGCAGCATCAAGATAATAATTTAGCATCATATATGCACACAATGGACTACAGAATTGTCAAAGGGATAAAAGAAAATGAAGTTGCTATCGAACATATTCAAACTCAATTATTTGAATCGTTTAATGACCTCGAACAAACATTTTCAGCTATGAATGTCTTAATTGCAAAACAAATAGAAAAATCAAGATCACTTGAAAAACGATTTTCTGAATTACTGAGGCACGTACAATTTAGTGGAAGGTAAATTATCACCATTCTTGATACCAGCTTCAATAATCCACAACACCTTATTGGACATCCATGATATTTTACACGAAAAGTTTAATGGACATCACTTGGTATACAATCACCCTGATCTTATTTATAAGCATTGCAAGACACTTTACGCAAGAAAAGGCTTAACACTATATATTTCAGTTAAATTTCCTTTTTCTCCTTTTCGTCACCCTTTATCACTTTACAAAGTATTAACCTTTCAAGTACCATTAAACACAACATCGGATCATGCAACGCAGCTACTAAACCTACTAAAACTTTTTGCAGTATCAAGTAACTTCGAATATTATACTTCCTTTGAAATGACCGAATACAATAAGTGTACTTCTGACAAAATAACACTTTGCAGCGCAAGAAAAATCCTTATTTCTATGATTTATGCAAGTTGTGTTTCTGCTTTATCTAAAGGAAACAAACCATTATTTAAAAAGCATTGTAATTTCAGATTTATCTTATATACTTTATCAGATCTTGAATCTGGAATTATCCAACTATCACAAACTTCAGTCTTAGTGTACAATACACCTTCAATTGAATATGACTGCAAAAGGTCAAAAGTTATGAGAAAAGGTTGTACTTTTTGTATCATTGAAATTCCATGTGGACGTGCAATCAGCACGTCTAAGCTATATTTACCACCAAGTCTATCTTCATGTCATCAAAACACCTAAAGCACTTTGCACCCAGTTAATCTAGCAGTTCTGCAATACTTCTTCAATGATACGGATTTAGATAACATAGACAGCAATTCCCTCTTTAAAAATCCCTTATCTGTGAAGGTACCAAACTTTCAAATCTACAAACATTCCATGCAAAATATTATCGCAGATGACAGTAAATCACATTTGAACTTAGAAAAAATGGCTAAGGCTGCTAAAAATGATGATATCATTTTTCAGGCAATGACCGGTCCCCTTCTCTCTGGTGAAATCAACATAAATGATAATTGGCCAGAAAAAGATGATATTATTTTATATTGTACATCAGCAGTTGCTGGTATTTGCCTTGTAATAATAATTTTGTTTTTAAAATTAAAATTAAAATTACGTAAGTTAATGATCATTGTTTCTGTTCTGAAAAATTCTTCAGTTCAACATGTGTATGCAGCAACAATTCCTTCATTTTTTTTTGCGGCCGACGCCATAGCGCAGTCGGTAGCGCGCTAGACTCCTAATCTTCAATCATGGGTGTCATGGGTTCGATCCCCGGCGGCGGCAAATATTCTTTCCGACAATTGTCTCTCACCAATGGGTGGACAATCGTAAACCTAAGTGGGATAGCAGCTGGGGGCTAGGAAAGGGTGTAGTGGTAGTACTGGTGTGAGAAATACCAGGAATCCATTGTTAGGTGCTCCAGCCGCCGCGATATGACTGAAATACTGTTAAAAGCGGCGTTAAACCCCATTCAATCAATCACTTCATTTGTTTATAAGAAACCTATTACTACTCAACAACCGAGTATTTACATTTTCGATACCTTAGATCTAACTCTTGATCACTAAATTTTAGCTTTATGTATTGTAAGTATCCTTCTTCTATCATTGATATTAATCAAAAATATTACACGTAAATACAGTACGACTCAAATTATAATTGAATTCACTAATGGGATGACATGTGTGCAATTTCCTGTATACGATTTGTCGCTTTGTCCAACTTACTTGGACATCGCTGTACCACAAGATATCTCTGATATTCAAATCAAAGGTCGCTGAAAACCGTCTATAACATTAAATTGGGATAGTTTTGTGGTACAAAATAAATTAAACGGCAAGGTCTGGACAATTCCCAAGACCGTACGAGTTCATATGTTTACTTCCAGGAAACTCAGAAATATCGTTCGCCACCCTTATACTGTTCATTTTTTCATTTAGCATCACAAACTTCTGATTTCAAAATATTAAGTGAATAGACGCGCATGACAAATGGAGGTACACCTCCATTTAAAAGATTGTATATATGTTATTATAATTATGTTGTATTAGTCCATTGTTTTTTGTAATAGTTTCTCTGCGTTTTCTTACATGTGGTTGTTAAATATTTGATGGTTAAACATAGTTGTTATTTGCCATATTTTATCTTTAAACAGCTTACATTGGGATAGCACAAATTAGAACAACAATACTGTTTCCTTTTAGCTTTATAGGAATAAAGCTAAATAAAGGAGGGATAATTTTTATGCAGATACTTAACGTGTCATATTGTTTATGATATCTTTAGTTTAATTTTAAATTTGATATTTTGTAATTTTAATTTTGATATTTGCTACCATAATTGATTACTGCTCCCAGGTCTGATTATCATTTTCGTTTTCTGTGAAGATCAAACTTTGTCTCATTCTAAGTTACAACGGCATTTCGTATCCCGGGGCAGGGCTCAAGTTAATAAAATCCATAGGTACTTAGACTTCTTTTGTTAGGTGTATCGTATGTGTCAAACTGTCTTTGATGATAAATCTTTATTGTTTTCATTATCGATTATTTTCCGTTGAAATATGTCGGTTCTATTGATCGAAAAACACCAGAGGGATAAATGTCACTTTAATAAGTCGCCGAAACAATGACGATTTTCTGACACGATTATCGTCACTGACTTTTATCTGCCGCGCTCTCTGATTTGTGGAAAATTCTTGTTAACGAGGAACGAGAATCCTAATTGGTCAGCTTGTTTACTCCGAATAGAATTTAAGATGCAGTTTCGCAAATGTAAATTCAAAATTCATGCGAAATTCGATGAAATAAACTAGTGATAAAATCGGAAATTGTCTTTGTTCTTTTTAGTTCTCGAGTGACCCGACCTGTCACAACAACAACAACAACCCCCAAAACGAAAGCAGAATAATAGTACAATCATTCTGTGAACAATTGAAAAGAATCTGATGAAAACTTTTGACTTTATTGTGATACACGGATTTTAAAATGAAATTTTCATATGGCACCGTTCCCTATGATGCTTGACAGATCAATTTCTAATGTCAACATTAAGGATCGGTATTATTGTGCAATCATTCTGTGAAATTTCGAAGAAAATCCGATGAAAGCTCGGGACTTGGTAATAAGGATTTTTAATTGAAATTTTCATAAGACTCCTTTCCCCTTATTTCTTAACAGGTCAGACCCAATTTTGAAAAATTGATCCTTTAACATTCAGTCATTCTGTGAAAGTTTCAACAAAATCTCATCAAACCTGTGGGGTTCATTAAATACATGAGGATATTTTAAACAAATTTTCATACAGCTCCTTTTCCCATGTAACTTGATGGATTAGACCCAATTTCGAAAGGAACTATCCTCGCAATAGTATAAGGGTTTTGTGAAAGTATGAAAACAATATGATGAAATCTGTGGACTATGTGTTTGACAGATCTGGCCAAATTTGGAAAGGAACAACCCTTACGATGGTACAATCATTCTATGAAAGTTTGAAGTAAATCCGATGAAAAATATAGACTATAGAGTGTTAACAAGGATTTTTTAATCAAACTTTCATAAGTCCCCATTTCCTGTGATACCTGATGGATCAGACCCAATTCCGAAAGGGACGACCTTTATGATGGTACAATAATTCCGAGAAAGTTTGAAGAGAATCGATGATAACTGTTTCTAGTGTGTAATCAAGGGTTTTGAATAGATATTTAATCAAATTTTCATAAGGCCCCTTTTCCCGTGTTGCTTGAAGGATCTGACCCAAATTCGAAAGGAACGATCATTATGGTGGTACAGTCATTCTTTGAAAGTTTAAAGTGAATCCGATGAAAAATGTGGACTCAAGTGTGTAAACGCGGGTTTCAGATAGATTTTAAATCAAATTTTCATAAGGCCCATTTCCCGTTTCTAAACGGATCTGGTCTAATTTCGAAAGGAACGATCCTTATGATGGTACAATCATACTGTGAAAGTTTAAGGTGAATCCGATGAAAATGTGGACTCTACTGTGTAAACGAGGATTTATAAATTTAATTTTAATTATGCCCCTTTTCCCGTTTTTCTTGGCAGATCTGACCCAATTTCAAAAGGAACGACCCTTTTGATGATAAAATGATTCCGTGAAAGTTTTTAGAGAGCCCGAAGAAACTGTGAACTCTAGTGCGTAAACGAGGATTTATAAATCAAATTTTAACTAGGCCCCTTTTCCCGTGTTTTTGACGGATCTGACCCAATTTCGAAAGGAACGATCCTTATGATCTGAGAAAATTTGAAGAGATTCCGATGGAAACTGTGGAATCTATCGCCTTCGGCTAGTAGAGCTAAAATGAATTATAAAAGAAAAAATATCTTTCGAATTTCAGTAGCCAGAGCTGACTAGCATATTTCAGTGAAGTAACTCATTCCAGCAAAACAATTCGTATCTGGATCTTGGTAAGGAAGATGATTTTCAATGTATTACATTAATAAGCCCCAACCAATATTATTGAATATAGTTAACCTATTCAATAGATATTTTCAATATTTCGGATTAATATCATATACATTTACATTTCATGATATCATGTGGTATATTCATATAACAAATAAATGTATAGATACAAAATTGAAAAACCTTATAGTAAAAGATGTTTTGTCAAGAATAAAGAGCGAACGACAGACACATTACCATAGCCCCTCTGGAACATAACTAGTTCATAATGCGAAGTTTGAAAAAATAATCAATTGACAAAAAAAGAGACCCGTTCGTACCGGTATATGCCTCGTACAACGGCTTTTCCGTATAAGAATGACCTAGCCACGTGATTCATAAAACATCTCGACATCCCGGACAAAATGTAAGTCTTAAAAACAATAAAGGGCAATAACTCCAAAATTATGCAAGCAAGAGTTGCGATTATTGTGCACTGCACTTTTCCTCAATGAGGTCCATCCACCTGTGAAGTTTCAAGTTGATAGCTATTATACTTTCAAAGATATGCCCCGGACAAAATGTAAGTCTTTAAAATAAAAAAGGGCAATAACTCCAAAAGTATGCAAGCAAGAGTTGGGGTTCTTGTGCACTGCACTTTTCCCTAAAGAAAGGCAGAGAACTTCTAGACAGTTATGAAGAAAACGTCGATGACGACAGAAAACGCCTGTGTACAAGTAATCAATCAGACCAGCTACACAACCTTATGTGAGAATGGTTCAAGCGATATCCCAGGGGACTCCATTATCGGGCCCAATGCTACAAGAGAAAGCCGTATGGGTGCTTTGATCGTTTAAGATAACGTCACAATATTAACTTTGCTCCTGGGCGTGGTGATTGTGGTAGTGTTTGTAAAATTACATGAGATGAACGGTTAGATAACCTTCCTTCAATTTTATCAGGTTATGAAGTGTGCGACATTTACGATATGTATGAGACTGGTCTGTTTTACAGAGCTCTTCCTGATAAATCGTTGTCAATTAAGGGTGAAGACTGTAAAGGGGGTAACATGGTAGAGATAGGACAACTGTAGCCTTGGGTGTAAATGCTGTTTTTGATTTTGAAGAACACCTTGTGATTTTAAATCAGCTGTGTCTAGGCTTTTCGGAAATCTTAAAATTCAGAACCTTCCTGTGACTTGGCGACATAATAAGAAGACATTGGTGACAAGTCGATCAAAGAATGGGTCGAAAACTTTAATCGCAGAATGAGGCAGACAAATAGACAGATCCTACTATTATTTGATAATCAACCATCCCATACGTCCTGAATGATATTGAGTAGCATGATGATTGTATTTTTGCTTGCAAACACTACATCTAAAGTTCAACTACTTGACCAAGGCATAATTCAAAACACGAAGCAGCTGCATAGAAAGAAACTGATTTGTTTGTTTGTTTGAATGGGGTTTTACGCCGCTTTCAACAATCTTTCAGTTATATCGCGGCGGCTGGAGCACCTAACAATGGAATTCTGGAATTTCTCACACCAGTGCTACCATTACATCCCTTCCTAGCCTCCAGCTGCTATCCCACATAGGACTACGATTATCGACCCATTGGTGAGAGAGAAATAGTCGGAAAGGATGAGTGCCTCCGTCGGGGATCGAACCCGGGACCTCTAGAATGACAGTCCGACGCGCTACCAACTGCGCTATGACGGCGGCAGAAAGAAACTAATAAGATCTGCTTTGTCTAAAAATGGTAATATCATTGACGTAAATGCTGATGCCTTATCAAAATCTGTTTCTGCTCAGCTGGTGTATATTTAGTCGTCAATTCAGAAAATCAAAAAATGAGACCATGGCAGCTTATTTCGAGACAGCAGGTGTGTCAATTGACAATGATTCAACCCGTCTCTCTCTGACTTAAGTGAAAGCAGTTCCTCTAAGAATTAAAGGAAATGGTACGAAGTGCTCAAGGTCACTCGAACCTAAATCCTGTATTGGCTGAGGAAGAGTGACATTCCATTCTATGGTGAATTGAGTGATAGCTGGGAGATTGATTTGATTTGATAAGAGGTAGTGATGGCGAGGTCGTGATGATGAGGTCGCTAGTACAATAGATAATGTTGAAGACACTGAGCCTGAAATCGTACGTAAGATATAGTCTCATTATGAGGCTGTAGAATGGCTTACACAAATCAAACAATTTGGTTTCCATAAAAATATGGTCTCACTTGCATACGAGTGCCGTCGATTGCAAGAAAATCTTGAAAAACAGGTCCTTAGTTTTAAATCAAGTGCAAAGCAGACGACATTAATCAAGTGTTATAAGTAAACACGTCTTTGTCGTTTTGTATGTACAAAATATATTACAAAATAATAAAAGATGTAATGAAGTTTAGATAAACATGCATAGTTTCTTTCGAACACCCAACTTCGTTGACATACGACCAAACCTCGGTAATAAAACCACCCCTCTATTAAGACCACTTTCAAAAGGTACAGGTACTATTAGAAGGGGTATTACTGTAGTAATATCTTTATTCTATGAAGGTAAAACATTAAGACACTAGTTTCAAATTAAACAACTTGAAATTAACTCTTTTCACAATGTTGCCTTCACTGATGCCACGTTATAAGAATAAGATATGATGACATTACAAAATGATAACATATCGTGAAATTATGATAGATGGGTTTGATGTGAACAAATGAAAAGAATACATGCATTATTATATTCTCGGACAGTAACACCTTGTACTTTAATTATTTAGATATGTTCGTCTTGTGCTGTTGATTTGTTTACTAACAGATACTGTTTAATTTATTTTTGAAGTAAGATAACGAAGTTTGACAGGATTTCATTCCACACACTCATGCCAGGGTATGAGAAAGATCGTTTCTTGTACACCGAATTATATTTTGAGTGTGTGACGTCACTATGTGCAGATGACCTTCAGCTATATTAAGTGTTGTCACAAAATAGAATAACCTCATTCATGTAATCTGGTGAAAGGTTACTACAACATTTAAGAATTAAAACACTAGTGCGATAGTTACATCGCGTTTCAAAAGTCATCCAATTTAGTTTAGTGAAAAGTTCAATAGACGGTGTTCTTGACTCCCGAAAAAACGCGATCTGTTCTGTTTTGGAGTACAGATAATTTAGAGTTCCCATATTTAGCACTTTTCCACCTAACCAATGAGAGGAAGCATATACGATTTGTAATATAGTTGATTCATTTCTACTGTGAGATAGTTCAAGATTCTTTTGAGCAAAGTAGTTTTAATGTTGATTTTATGGCTAGTTTTGTCAACATGAACATGTACACCCAAGATCTTCTGAGAATCAACGATTTCAACGCAAACGTCATTTATTTGTAAACCTAGCCTAATATTCTTAATCTATATTTTGGTCCAACATGTATACATTTCGTTTTAATCCGATTCACGAGTTTGTTTTATTTGAACACCGTGAAAGTATAGATTTCAAACTATTTGTAGGTTGGTTTGTATTTGATTAATGTGTGCTCCAGACTTATATAGTGTCGAATCATCTACATATAGATCTAAACTTGAACCATCAACAATAAACCCATGTCATTTATTTAACAAAAAAAAAAAAAAAAAAAAAAAAATAGGAGCGGCCCTAATATAGAACCTTGTGGGACACCAACATATATAATACTGTAAATCGGGTAATTTTCGCGTCGTCTTATTTTCGGGTGTGCAGGACCCGAAGACCTGTTAGAGAGTTCATGAATTCGCGAGCGTCCGTATGGTATTTCGGTAATTTCCGTAAGAATCTCCGGAAATACACGGACGAAGAAAAATTGATATTCGATAACAGCACGATTCGATGCCGAACTATGTGAATAAAATGGTCACTGGTAATCCATCTAAGAATATTTTACCTACGATTTCCCTTATAAGATCGTTGTAAAATCGCAAAGTAACGTTAAGGTATAAGTAGAATTTATAATAAAAATCATAACAAAAATAAGTAGCCATTCTTGTGAAAATCCTCGATTAAAATGTCAATTAAACTGTTGTGGATAAAATAAATACACATACAATTTTGTAAGAGAATTAAACAAATTCAGGAAAAGCAACACATATTTTTTTATCAAAAGGTATGAGTATCTGGCGGCTCGGAAAGGGCGTAGTTGTAGTACTGGTGTTAGAAATACCGGGAATCCATAGTTAGGTGCTCCAGCCTCTGTGATATGACATGTGAAAGTGGTGTTAAACCCCCACCTATACAAAAACTTACATACGGCTTAATCAAAGTTATATCTACGATTTTTGGTCGATCACATAATATATTCTTATAAGTATAAATAATTCATCATTAGTCTTTAATTCAAACACACACTTAAATTGTCGTCAGCATTTTTTTCTTTAGAAGACAACATTTCCAGCTTATCTAAAAATACAAAGAAACAACTGGCTTGTTCTTGAAAATAATCAGAAAGTGAGTGGCTGTGGCTTCCTCAAATTCGTCATCCAAAGGTATTTCGAAAGTGAGTCTCGGAAATAGCACAGTTAGTTACGCGTCGGAATCTCAATCACTTAATCACGGGTTCTAGTGTCGATTACGGTAAATATCAATTCCGAAATTTGTCTCTCACCAAATGGGTGGGTTATCGTAAACCTAAGTGGGGTGAGCAGCTGAAGACCCAGAGAGGATATAGTGAAATCACACTTACTGGTAAGAGAAGCACCAAGACTCCATGGTTAGGTGCTCCAGCCGCTGCGATATGACTGAAATATAGTTAAAAGTGGCGTTAAACCCCATTGAATCAATAAACTTTTTTAGAAGTGAAGATCCGTAATTGAAACAGTGCAGTGAATTAGATACCACGTGCTTGTTTAGACATTATTCACGCAATTCCAAGACACCATATATTGGAAAACGGTCGTTACGTTGTAAAACGTAGATCCGCATTTAGACGTGAAAATCGTGCATTGTGCGCTTAATGATAAAAGCGCCTGGAAAAAGACTAAGACAGTTAAACGTTAATAATTGAAAATTAGACGATTTAAACAGCCGAAAGGAGAATGAGTAAAATTTTAAGTATATTAGGTATTCACAAACCTACATAAATCATTTAAACACGTGGGAGATCATGTTGCAAGTTCCGGGTCTACCTTGAGTACATTAACAAAAACCAAACAAGAAATAGAATACCTTGTATAAGACCACGAATGAATTAGATTCGGCAATCAGAGATATCAAGCATTGAAAATTAAGACTTTTTTGTGGACTCATTTATAAATTTGTCTGATAAGCAGCTCGTCTCGGATTTTCTTCTTCCAGATTTAGATTGATATACTTCAAAGTTTTACTGGCTGTCTTCAGGTCGAATTAAGTATAGTGATGACCAATACGTATATTTTTTTCAGTCGGTTGCATTTAGACAAATTAAGACTCATCCTGTAAAATCACGACAGCTTTTATGAAATCTATTTCTCACAAACCCGTGCATCTTATTGGCTAGGGTCAGAGCATCTTAAGGGCATGGAAGACGAAATGCGTTTTCAATAGTTAACATAGAAAAACCTGATTGTAATATCATTTCACATGTGTTGTTCTCATAATTAAAAATATGTTCAATGTAATAATATAACCAATGTTAACAAACTGAATACACATGAATTTCGTACTAAAAGAAATTAACACAATCGAAACGAAAATCTTATCATTTTTTCCAGGTTGAGACATATAAAAGGGGCAAAAATGTAGAAAAAGCATGGATGGTCACGTGGTCAGTCAGATGGAAAATCTCGTGTCGCGGTAAATAGAAAATAGACAGTCGCTATACCAGGCACTCGTTTTCTATCCCATGCATGTGAAAAATACCCAGCGTAAACGTTTTGAAAATACCCAGCGCTGCGCGCACGTGCATCTCGTGTGCCGCATATCGTGACACCGTGCTAGAGAATAATGTTTAGGCTTGTTCAGTGTGATAAAAACACGTGCAACTTCACAATCAAGTTAAAAAGTTAACGGCTAACTCTGCGAACCTCGTGTTCCGAGCTTTGTGGCCATATTGAGGAAGGATAGCAAAAGGAAAAATCTCATAGATTTAGGCTAGATCCTATTCGACATAAAAAATCCATGACTTGAAAAATGAAATAAATTATGTAAACACAAACCTACATATTGTTGGTGCGCGAGCAAAGTGCCTAACTATAGCTGTAATAAAGCTGTAGTTACGCCATGTTGCTTGCGGTCCGATGACACATGCATTACTATGAGATAATGTTGCTCTCGCGCACCGACGATATATAATTTTACCACATGTGTTTCAAGGAGATCATATTGCGAATCCGGGTCTAAATACACCTAGCAAGAAATACAATACCTTGCATTGTATGGTGTGACGAGATAAGGAGCCGACCGAGCTAGATTACAAAATAACAGAGCGCTTGCCACGCCCTAGGACCTCCGTCATTTCAGTTTGACTGAGGTAAAAAAACGACATCATTTTGTGAGACATGTAGTCAAGGACATAGAATGAAATACGAATCGTTGGTTAGCTGTCGTTACCACAGATGGAATTAACCAATCGCGGCTGCTAATCAAATAATCAGTCGACCAATTAAACCATTCATATA
Organism: Fragum fragum; assembly: GCA_946902895.1. Taxonomy (NCBI): domain Eukaryota; kingdom Metazoa; phylum Mollusca; class Bivalvia; order Cardiida; family Cardiidae; genus Fragum; species Fragum fragum. The sequence goes on from OX336371.1 coordinate 46,562,345, forward strand.
GACCAGAAATGATTTTTTAACTCCAACATTCGTCGTCATATTTTGTTAACCCTTTTGCTGGCTTGGCAACTTAAAGATCGTAACTACAGCTTATTCAAGCTGTAGTTACGACATTTACGTCGTCAACCAACTATTCTATTTTTTGTTACATACTACTGGCCATAGATCTCGCCAAATAAAGCCTTTTAAAATCAAAGCGAGACTTCCTGTTGGAGTCAATAGGCGGGGTCAACGTTGTGAGTAAACGGGGCCAGCGATTGGTCAATGAGTTGGTTGACAGCAGAAATCTTTCAAATGGCTGTCGTAAGAGCCGAGTCGCTGTGTGACGATGATATTCTGGTACAGAGAAGGCAGAGTTCTCAGAAGTTTACCCAACAACAACTAATCGTCTTCTAGGAAGCCACCATATGGCAGTGGTGGCTTGTAGGACTCCTAGTCAAGGGTCCCAAGTTCGATCCCCGGCTGCGGCGAATATCCTTTCCGTCATTAGCCTCCCACCAATGGGTGAATAATCGTAAACTTATGTGGGATGAGCCTCTGGGAGTTCGAAAAGGGTGTGGTGGTAGTAGTGGTGTGAGAAATACCAAGAATCCACGGTTATGTGCTCTAGCCGCCGTGTTATGACTGTTAAAAGTCGCGTTAAACTCATATCGTATAATCTAGGAGTACTGCTCACAAACGAAGGCTGGAGAGGAGAAGATAAGCATAGGTACACTGGTTAAAAGGTAAGAAAAGGAATAGAAAGAAATATAAAGCAAGATCACACGAAGCGACACCTGATATTCATGGAGCTTTTGGATAGATCAAAGTTATAAGTTTTCTTCATTGCATTATATCTTTACGGTTGGTGATTTTATGCCTGTATTCCCTAACCCAAACTATAACATAAACAATGTAATGAAAGAAAAATCGCCAGAGTTTTATAATATTTAGTAAAACGCCAAACTAAACCGTTACTTGCAAAGCGCTAGATACAAGAAAAAAGCGGTTCAAAGTCCCAAATATTTCCAAAAAAGTTATTCGCGAAGCCCCTCGAGGAGAAAGCTTTTGAAAACATTGTGGAAAATGAAGAAATTGCTTGTACAAAGCAATTTCTTCATTTTCCATAATGTTTTCTATTTAAAAAGACAAAAAGAAAAAAATAAATAAATAAAAAATGAAATAAAATTCCATCAATTTTAAAATGTTGTCTGCAACTTCTTTCAATTTGGACCAGTCTGAAATGTTGTCTTCTGGTAATGGGTTAAGGGCGCTGATAAGGCGGTCCAGCTCTTCTCCTATTATAACGAAGAGTTTGATACAAACTTAAAACAGCCAATTTACGCTGTGGTTACAAACTCAACTTTTATTGAAAAACGCTCGATACAAACTAAAAGCGGTCTAGAATTCCATCTAAACTGGGTCGGTATTGTCTAAGGGCTAGATACAAACTCAAAAGGGACATTTTTTTCAAACTGAACCTTTATTTACGACGCCATAAGCGGTCCGCTGCTATTATTACGAAGCGTTCGATAAAAGCTATAGCGGTACTGCTCTGCTTTTAAAGTGGACCCCCACACTTTTTGTATGAAGCGTAAGTTAAACACTCAAACCGATCCAGCACTTTATAAAAATAGATTTATCAAGAAAGCCTAATATACACATTAAACTTGCCTAGCACTTCCTCGAAACTGAATTTTTATATAGGAAGCGCAAACATACTCATTCAGCTTCCAATCTGAACCTTTATTGACAAAGGGCTAGGCGGTACATTCATTGAGACAAGGAAAGCGGTCAAGCTTTCAAACAAACTGAACCTTTATTGTAATAGAGCTAGGTAGACTCATGACAGACGACCGGAAGCTGTATTGACACAGTATAAAAGCGGTACAGCACTGCTTCTAAACAGGGTATATGTTTTTGGTTTCTACATTACAGTTGACGCACACTAGCTCGCCAAATGACTCCGACATTTGAGTAAGCTGTAGTGACGTCGTTTTAAGTTGCCAAATAAACAAAGATACTTGACATAAACGTTGGACTTCAAAGCTATCCAAGCCCATTACCAAACAATAAAGGTATAAGAAGACTGTTAGAAATTGTATAAAGTTCAAAGTACTAGGAATAGCCAAAGTACCATTTAAGGGAAAAACATTTTTTAGAAAAGGAGATTAGCTTATTACAACAATTTCTCGTTTGTCACTTTACTTAGTTTTTTTACCTTCGGTGCGTAAAAAGTAGGATCAGGTAGTAATGCGAAAAATATACACATACGTAATTTGCTACGCTATGAATTATGCTAACTTATTTGCAATCTAGGTGAAGCCATAACTTTTCTCAGTTTTCCATAATTTAAGCAAATTGATTAATTGATTGAATGGGGTTAAACGCCACTTTTACTGGTTTTCAGTCATATCGCGGCGGTTGGAGCACCTATAACAATGGTTTCCTGGTATTTCTCACACCAGTACTGGCACCACATCCTTTCCTAGCCTCCAGCTGCTATCCCACTTAGGTTTACGATTTTCAACCCATTTGTTGGAAACAAATGTCGATATGTGCCGCAGCCGGGGATCGAACCCATAACTTCCCATTAATGAAAATTAGGAGTCTGATGCACTACCGACTGCGCTATGACGGCGGCATAATTTAAGAAAAACGGTTTAAGCGCCCACTAAGTATAAAACTTTGGAAAGCATTTTGGAAAATGAAGAAAACAAGCAATTTTTCAACAAGCAATTTCTTCATTTTCCTCAATGTTTTCTACCCAGAAATTGAAAAAAATCTAGAATTTCACAAAACCTTAACTTGTTGTATGCAACTCTTCCAAATTTGGACCAGTGTTAAATTTTGCCGTCTAGTAATGGGCTAACCTTAACAACCCAGTAACACCCACGTCAATGGGGATTTTTTGAATGCGTAATTCAGCTCTGGGTTCCTGGTGGGTACAAAGCGTGAAGCCGTAGCTACCTATTTAATACGGTTACTCAATTTACGCACCGCAAATGCATACAAAAATTTAGGCCACTAATGCTATATCAGTTTTAGGCACAATTTAGTTGAGTTCAATCATGCGGGCTTTCGTGTTTTGCTGTCTTTTGCTTTTCCTTGTGGCGGGTGAGTTTGACTTCATCTTAATTAAAACTGGTGTTATTGAAAAAAATTGCCTCCTACGACTTCGGTCACATAGGAGGAATTAGCTTATATATTTTAATAACTTTGAAAAAATCACAACAACAGCAGCAACAATATCATCATCAACAACAATAACAACAACACTCATTTTTATGTCATTTTGTAAAAAAAAAATCTAGTTAAACGATTGTATTATTTACAACTATACTAAAACAGCTCTAAATAGATAATAATGACAATAATTTCACCAATCAGAATGATGATAATGTGATAGACAGTTAACCCATACCCACACAAACCCCACTTCTTTACGCTCCTGGAGAATAAAAAAAAAAAAAAAAACAAGATTGCAATTTCTTCATGTTCAACCTTGTTTTCTACCCCAAAAGATAAAGATATTAGATTTTTTACCATTTTGAAATTGTTGTCTGCAACTTCTTTGAATATTGACCATTCTAAAATTTTGCTGTGTTGTAATGGGTTAAACATTATGGCCAACGAGACGCTACGATAGTAATCGTGCAATTATGTTTCTGGAAATCTTTCGGAACATTTAACCTCTTACTGTTTTCAAAATTTCAGACTTGTCCAAATTCAAAGGGGTAGCACACGACTTTGTAAAGTAAGTGCTATTAAAAAAGAAACCACAATATATGATAGAAAATAGTGTGGAAATGAAGACACGGAAAGGGTTAAAATGGTTTTTCGTTTTTTCTGAAACTTGCGTTTGTAAAAGTAATAAATCTGTTTCTATCGTTGGTCATTTAAAACAGCTGGTATTGATTATTAGTATTATGTGACAGAAAGTTTAACCCATTAACCAGACGGTACTATTTTAGACGGGTTCAGATTTAAAGACTTTGCTGACAACTATTATATTTGCTTGGTGAAACTCAAAAATAATACTTTTCCTTTGCAGTAAAATCTATGTGAATACAAGCAATTTCTTCATTTTCGTAGTTTTTTTTCTTGGTTCGACAATTGACCAATCAAAGAAAACATCGACTTTAGGTGCAATTAGAATAAAAAAAGGAAATAGTTATCTTTTTTGTTGTTTATAAAATTTCAAAGAAAGAGGTTGTGCGTAACGTTTCAAGTGTGAAGCAAATTTCAGAATGAAGCATCTATTGAGAGGGAAACCTTGTTATATTTGCAGTAATATTCTAAGTGCAGCAACTGTATCTTCCTTGATATTAATGGACCAAAAACATCCAAACTTATTCTGTTAAGAGATGAAGAGAATATTTTTTGTTTTCATGGAGGTATGAACCGAAAATCCTAATCACACTGTATGAATACGCGAAGCGGATTCATACATTGTGTGATTAGGTTTTTCGGTTCATACCTCCATGAAAACAAAAAATATTCTCTTCATTTCTTATAATTTAATAGTATCGAGCGAAAAAAGCAAAAACTTACATCTTTTGATACCTTTTTGTATGGGACTATTTTGTGCGGTAGCATACAAAATCACTGCGTGCTCAAAATTTTGTTCATGGAGGTATGAATTCAATTTTTCGACCAATCAGAACGCTTGTTTTTGATAGACGAAACTAGCAATTAAATTATTAACTCATTAATCCAGACTCAAACCCAAAATCTGCTCAATACCTTCCAAAGTTCGGAAAGGGTAATTTGCCAGTAAGTCCAGCATTCGTTTCTTCCTAAAAAATCAATGAACAGGAACGAAACTCGATCTTGTTCAGTAACTCATCAATGCTGACTCGCATATCTAAAATTAGCTCAATACCTGCCAGCGTTTAGAAAAAAGTCCGTAAACTTGATTTACTGGCACAGACAGACGAACGGACTGACGGATTACAAACCTAAAGTCTCCTTCGGCTTCGCCGGTAGGGGACTAATGACAGAATCAAAATGATTACGATTAAAAGTTAGGATGTTTGAACTATGAAACGGTGGTGAATTCAATTTCTTTTTATACGATTCCTTTCTTTAACCCATGCATTTCCAGACGACAAAAGTCTAGACTGGTTAAATTTCAAAGAAGCTGCAGACAAAATTTTCAAGGTTTTTTTTTAATCTTTGTTCTCTTTGGTGTGGAAAAAAAATTCCAAAATTTTGTAACTTTTGAATTGTCATCTGCAACTTCTTTCAATTTGGAATAGTCTAACATTTTGCCGTCTGGTATTGTGGGTTGATACGATTCTCTAGAGCGATGAAAACCAAGGATTGTACCAGAGATGGGTCTGTTTGTACTTACACCACACCTCTCCTTCGCCGAAATTTTAATCCAAAAGGAGAAATCAACATGTCATGTTATTAAATTAGATACTAAAATTCTTAAGTTTATAATGGGGATTGGTTTCTTCACTTGAATAAATTAACTGATGCATCTATTGGATTTAAAAAGGATTGTGTATCTTAACCTTGTAACTGCAAGAACACACAAAATGGGGCTATTTCTCACACCAGTACTATACGTATACAACTATATCCTTTCTAAGCCTCCAGCTGCTTATCCGACTTAGATTTACGATTATCCACACATTTGGGGTCGAACCCGGGACCCTTTGGCTAGGATTCTTACGCACTAGCACTGCGTTGTGGCCGTGCGTGAAATGAACAATTTTTTTGTAGTAAATAAGTACGCCACAATACTTATCTTTTTAAATTACATTTCGTTTGATTGATTGAATGGGGTTTTACGCCGCTTCTAACAGTATTTCAGTCATATCGCGGCGGCTGGAGCACCTAACAATGGATTCCTGGTATTTCACACACAAATTCTACAACTACACCCTTTCCGAGCCTCCAGCTGCTATCCCTCTTAGGTTTACGATTATCCACCCATTGGTGAGAGACAAATGTCAGAAAGAATATGTGCCGCCGCCATGACGTATCATGACGTCCCATGAATGAAGATTAGGTGTCTGACGCGCTATACCGACTGCGCTATGACGGCGGCTAAATTACATTTCGTATAATGCTGTCAACAATTTCAAGATAATAAAGGGCGTAAAGCCAGTTACGAGTAATGCGCAGGTGTATGGTGGGGCCACTTAAGCACACTAATGTAAGAATCCGCTTCGCGCATCTCACAGTGTGATTAAGTTTTTAGGTTCATACCTCAATGAAAACAAAAACAAAAAACAAACAAACAACAACAAATATTTTTTACCAGTCAAGTAATTTAGTCTAAAGTTTATGTAAGAAGTTTAAAATTGTTTTTAGGGGGTTCAAAACATTCTGGGAATTCATGAAATTGCTTGTAACACTGAATTTCTTTAATTCACACAATGTTTTCGAAGGCCTTTATCTTGGGCGGCGAAAAAGCGGGATTATGTTGGAATGTAATGAAATTATGTCTCTTTTTAGCTAGCAAAGCGTCATCTTTGGTAGCTGAAGTTAACAGACAAAAATTTGAGGGCGCCCCAGAGTTCAACGATCACAAACTGCCACACTGGAGGCTTAATTACTAAATCCATTGAATGCCTACGCCATAAAAAGTAGTTCTTTTTTCAGGAATATTTCGAACTCTGCCGGTGCTTTTTATGCCACATGAACTAACTTTATACAAAATGTAGAAAACTCCTTTTGAAGCATCTCGGGAAAATAGCTTTGGAAAACATTGTGGACAACGAAGAAATTGCTTGTAACAAGCAATTTCTTTTTTGTTCACACTGTTTTCCAACATACAAGGTACAGGTTTTCTGAATTCCACTAAACATGATAACCTTTGACAAAGAAGATAACTTAATAAAATCATGCTTTGCTAGCTTACAGTACTTTCAATACTTTGATTTTAGCTGTTTTTCTCGGCGCAAATGTGTCATTAAAATGCAATTTTTCCCCGAAAAAAAAAAAGAGTTAATTCAAATGGTATAAATATGTTAATTTTCATTGCTTTTATCTTACTCTCGATTCTAAACCCATTCCAATGTTTGATAGCAAGGAAGACGAAAAAAAAAAAAAAAAAAAGAAAAAAAAGAAATTCCGTCAACTTAAAAATATCGTCTGCAGCTTCTTTGAAAATTCGACCAGTCTATGATATTGTTTGTTGGAATGGGTTAAAGCGGTGAAATTCGGTAAAGTTCTTTAACATTACACACTCTATGTATTTTCATGAAATTCCCCGGGAGTTCGTCCACAAAGGGTATGTGTGATTGTGTGTGTGTGTGTTTTGTGTGTGTGTGTGTCTGACTTTAGGTGTGTGTTTGTTTTTTGTATGTGTGTGTGTGTCTGACTGTGTGTGTGTGTGTATGTTCAACCCATTCCCTCACAATCCTTCATTTGTATTTTCCTCAAGAAAAAAAGCTTTTTGAAAAGATTGTGAACATATCAGAAATTATTTGATTCAGGCATTTTCTCAATGTCCACGATGTTTGCTATCCTAAAAGACAAAGTATTTTAGAATTCCACCAGCCTAACATTGTCGTCTGTATCTTCTTTCAATTTGGACTAGTCTGAATGTGGTAAATACAGCCTTTAGGACGCTGTTTTTACGATGATTTTGATCGCCGACCGACGGTATGCTTTTCAATAAAATAGAAAGCTAACAACAACAAACACACCCAAGAATCCCCATTCTGATGCAATTGGAAGGGTCCATTCATTCGAGAAGATTCCATAGCAGAGAGTAGGACTACCCACAGCGTATGTTCTGTAGGAGAACTAACATCAATTCTATGGGTCAGCGTCAAATAGTTGTAACTGCCTATGAACATGAAAGCAGTTACAACTGTTTCGCGCCATCCTATCGAGTTTGTCTATCTAAAATTCTGTTTTCTTCATTACTTATATTACGGATTCTGTGCCGTTTGTGCACATAATATTTTGTACAACTACCTTTACCAAACGACACAATTTTAAGTTGACGAAATTCTCTCGGGTAGAGATCACGGTGGATAATGAAAATGTTGTTTGTAACAAAACCTAGGGGGCGCAAAAACCATTCGTTTTCCGTTGACCATAGATATTTGCCACTTTTTGCCCTACACCGAAAAGATCTGGGACAAAGTGTTACTCACTTACTCATCTGTCCGTCAGTATGTTCGTCTCTCTGTTAAAATAGTAACCCGAAGTTTGACAATTTGTTATTTCTTGAAAAGCTGTTACTCTAGCACTGTTTGTTTAAAATATATCAGATTAGATAAAAATTGCTGCTTTACAAGGTCATCTGGCATTGCCAAAATCATGAATTTTAAAGTTTGCAATAACGAGAGCAAGCGTAAATCTTATTTCAAAAAAGCGATTGGATTTTATTTTTTATCATCGAAATGGCTCATTCACGGGAAAGGGTTGATAATAAAATGTTTCAAACTATAAATGGCTTCATTAACACAATCAGCATAAAATTACTACCAGTATTCGCGTGGCTATAAGCGAAAATAAACCAATTCCCAACAAAATTTTAGGTTGGTCCAAATTGAAAAAGGCTGCATACGACGGTTGATGTAATTTAAGATTTTTTCTTCTTTTTGGATAGAAAAAATTGTGACAAATGAAGAAATTACTTAATACAGGCAATTTCTTCATTTTCCACAATGTTTTCCAAAGATTTTTTTCTTGAGGGGCATCAAAATGAGGGACGGTGTAGGAATTGTTTCAGACCGACAAGTTATAATGAAACATTCCGTAGATACCTATCATGTTCAAGACACCATTTTATTTAAGTATTTTTAACACTTTGCCTTTGAGATTGAAAAAGTTTTGTCGTAAAAGAGAGGATTTGATCCCTTCGACCAAAAAATATACCACCAAAAAACTCAAATCTATCAGTTATCGTCATTCGGAGGCCAAATAATCGTAGTTACGAAAAAAAGACCGATCGCGACTGTTATTGAAATATTCCGATCCGTCAATCAAATAATTCATTTAGAATGGTCGAAGTGAACTTTGAACTCCAACATTAGCCGACATTCATGTTCATGTATTCGTACAGTGTGGTTAAGTTTTTAGGTCCATACCCCAAGAAAACAAACAATCAAACAATAACAACAACAATATTATCTTCACTTCTTGAATGAAAGAATTATCAAATTAAGAACAGGCTAGTCGAGGTTCTTAATTGAAGCTTGAACGTTTAAATTTAAGAAGACTAAAAGTATACATAATTGATCCTAGTCAGCCTGCTTCATCAGCAATTCTTTACTTATTATACACCTTAGTTGTATTTACGACATTTTGTCAGCCACTGACGATTGATTACGACACGGGCTAATTCGTAAAGTTCTTGATGTTACATTTTTATTAGACATAGCTAGAGGAACAAATCGACCAATCAGGAGAAAAAAGAATGCCAGTTGGGAGGTTTTAAAAGAATAGATGCTGATCAGAATGTGCAACTTGACCAGGGTCGATAATATTGAACCATTGCTACAGTTTTTCTGAATCCAGACTGCTTATTCTACCTTACTATTTTCATTTTATTTATTTATTTATTTTTTTTTTTTTGAATTATCAATTAACTACTGTTGGACTTGATCTCTTCTTCAATATTCAATACGATTCCCAGATGGTCCTGTGACAGGTCACGAGTTCGGTTCATCCATTTCTGAACGACCATACCTTAGAAGGGTCCATATTGAGACTAATTTGACTTGATGAAAAAAATCGTTGTATTTTGGGGTTTAAAACATTGTGGGTGATAAAGAAATTACTTTTAACAAGCATTTTTTTCATTTGTCACAAAATTATCCACAAAGCCTTTTTTCTTGCGGGTGTTAAAAGGAGGGATGGTGTGGGAGTGTATTAATTCTTTACAAGTAAGTAAAATGTTATAAAAGTTATTCTAAAACTTTATTATTCTAACGTTACATTAACAGAAATACCAAATGTTATATATATTCCAATTATCTCACGTGTTTCACCTCATTTAGGGGTTCATATTGCTCGTATAAAGTTTATGAGCTGTTACGTTCAAATCTATCTCCCGGCAGTTAAAACAACACTGCAAATTTGATATATGTGTATATATTTATGGTTTTCAAATCAAGTATTTAAACTACTGTATTCATAAGTCAAATTTAAAGGAGTGGCGCGCATCAGCGATGAAAATGTTTGGGGAAAATAAAAACTAAGTTAAAACAACGAAAATAAAAAACAACAAAAGCATTTAACAAATCGTGGTAGTAATGCCTAAAAGTAATATATGTACCAAAACGTAAACGGCTTTGGTAGCAGATATATACTCCAAATTTTCCCCCGAAAAACGGAGGTCGGAGTTCAAAGTTCCATACCCGTGTAAATTAATGATTTGATGGGTTGATTGATTCGTTATTCACTGCGGTGAAACGTCAATTCACCCATTTCATTATCTATAAACAGGTGCTACGGCGACAGACAATGACATTGGTAACATAGCTGAGGAGATACGCGACATTCTGGTTGATAAGAAAGCTGACACAGAAGATGTGGATATTGATCAAGATGCGTCAGACGACGAAAAGGAGAAAAAAGAGATAGATTTGTAAGTAGGGTTACTCGATAACGGAGAAAACATACACACACACAGAGAGAGAGAGAGAGAGAGAGAGAGAGAGAGAGAGAGAGAGAGAGAGAGAGAGAAAGAGAAAGAGAAAAAATGAGAGAGAGAGAGATAGAGAAGAGAAGAGAGAGAGAATTGAGAAGAGAAGAGAGAGAGAGAGAATTGAGAAGAGAAGAGAGAGAGAGAGAGAGAGAGAAAGAGAGAGAGAGAGAAGAGAGAGAGAGAGAGAGAGAGAGAGAGAGAGAGAGAGAGAGAGAGAGAGAGAGAGAGAGAGAGAGAGAGAGAGAGAGAGAGAGAGAGAGAGAGAGAGAGAGAGAGACTCGGGATTTTACCCACCGATAATATGCGATCATTTTCTTTTTCACTTTTTTCCTTTTCTAATTTTTAAAACAGGCGAATTATACAAGATTTGCTTTCCGGGGATGAAGACGGGTTAGCCCTAGATATGATGACAGAATGGCCGTTAACTTCCGCAGACTCATGAGACGAAGTTTTGAACCCAAACTACGGGGAGATCGTTGAAAGCGCTCTTGTCGGCGCTGATGTAAAAATAAGGGATAAACTTAATGAAGTTGCTACTGACTCTGGCATCAATAATTTCTTTTGTCGTTTTCAAAGAAGTGGACCAAGATTTGTTCGGCAGCTCAACCGACTTTTGTTTGTCCTAGACAAAACTAGAGAACTTGTTGAGAATGGATGTCATTAAATCAGAATCTCAATGACAGATTGCTACTGCCTATCGAAACATCGATTAACCAATCAAATTAATCATATAGAAACAGGAGCGAAATATTGACCTCTGCTATAAATTTACAAGTAAAATTTCCTTTGATTGCTTAATTGTCCCTTTACTGTACAAACCCAGGAATTTACGTCGCTGTGATCTCATAATTGAGAAAACACTGTGGAAAAGCAAGAAATCGCTTAAGCAACTTCTCCTTTACCCACCACATTTTCTATCATATAGGATTTTTTCATTTCTAATTGCATTCAATTTGATTGTCGTCTGCAACTCCTTTCAGATTAGACCAGTCTAAAATTCCGTCCTGTGGGAAAAGGCTAAATTCCTTATCGCATATTTTAAGAATAAAGTCGTTTAAAATCTCAGTCGAACTCGCGGCCATGTCTAAGTTCAGTTCGCATGTTCAGCGGTTCGTCAATTTGAAAGTCTTTTTGAAGACAGAATATGTTTTTGAGTAATGTATTTCATGTATATCATATCTGTGCATTGCTTAATTTAAACCATTACAACACAATCCCACCTCTCAAGAAAAAAGATTTATAAAACATTGTGGATAGTGAAAGAATTGCTTGTATCAAGCATGGAAAAAAATTAAAGAATTAAAATGCCATCAACTTGAATTTGTCGTGAGTGGCTTCTTTCAATTTTGACCAGTCTAAAATTGTGTTATGTGGGAATGGGTTAAACACTTCAATGATAATGGATTTTGAACACCTACACCACCACCACTACGAATGTAATGTAACCTCCGTTTTTGGTCTAAGTGAAGTAAACCATTTGCCTGTCATCTGTCAGGTAAGAGCCCCGGTCCATAATAACACAAGATCAACTTGGCCTCCGACTGGATAATAATATTGGAATTATTTTTCTCATGACCTTTTATGTTCCATTGACAACAACAACAACAACAAAAAAAAGAACGAAAAGGAACGGGTTTGAATCATTTCGGCAATTTAATAGCGGTTTTAAAAGTAGGTACATTTTTTGATATGCCGGTAGAAACAGCTGTGCGCGGAGGCTCATCTCAAAAACGGAGTCAGAAGTCACAGAGAAAAGGGATGGTGCCATACTAAAATTTAATCTTTTTGGATGTTTGAATGAATGTTCTTTAATTTAAAGTAGGTCTGCTCATTCTCGCAAACTCTTGGTCTGAGCTATATAAGCGAATATGTTATAATGGCCGTCTATGGAATCCCTTTGACCTAAAACAATGCTCAAAATATTTAATCAAAGTACTGAAAGTACTGTTAGTTAGCAAAGCAAGTTTTGTTAAGTAATCTGTTTTGTCAAAGTTATTATGATTAATAAACGAGGTTAAAGTAACCAAGATCACTCGTTTTTACGCCCATAAGAAAATAGTTCTGGAAAACAAAGCAATTTCTTCATTATCCACAACGTTTTCTTTTTAAAAAGACAAAAAGAAAAAAAGTGAATAAGTAAAAAATAAAGTTACGCTGTGGTTACAAACTCAACTTTTATTGAAAAACGCTCGATACAAACTAAAAGCGGTCTAGAATTTCATCCTAACTGGGTCGGTGTTGTCTACGGGCTGGATACAAACTCAAATAGGACATTTTTTTCAAACTGAACCTTTATTTACGAAGCCATAAGCGGTCCGCTGCTATTAATGTACGAAGCGTTCGATAAAATCTATAGCGGTACTGTTCTGCTACTAAAGTGGACCCTCACACTTTTTGTATGAAGCGTAAGTTAACCCGTTCCCACACAAGCCCTCCTTTTTACGCCCCACAACAAAAAAGCTTTGGAAAACATTGTGGGCATAGAAGAAGAAATTGCTTGTAACAAGCAATTTCTTAAATGTCCACAATGTTTTCTACCCCAAAAGACAAAAAAAAAAAAAAAAAAAAAAAAAATAGAACTTCATCTCCTTAGCATTGTCGTCTGCATCTTCTTTCAATTATGACCACTCTAAAATTTTCTCGTGCGGGAATGGGTTAAACACTCAAAGAGATCCAGCACTTTATAAAAATAGTTTTATCAAGATAGCCTAATAGACACATTAAAGTTGTCTAGCACTTCCTCGATATTGAATTTTTATATAGGAAGCGCAAACATACTCATTACAAAGGGCTAGGCGGTACATTCATTGAGACAAGGAAAGCGGTCAAGTTTTCAGACAAACTGAACCTTTATTGACATAGGGCTAGGTAGACTCATGACAGACGACCGGAAGCTGTATTGACACAGTATAAAAGCGGTACAGCACTGCTTCTAAACAGGGTATATGTTTTTGGTTTCTACATTACAGTTGACGCACACTAGCTCGCCAAATGACTCCGACATTTGAGTAAGCTGTAGTGACGTCGTTTTAAGTTGCCAAATAAACAAAAATACTTGACATAAACGTTGGACTTCAAAGCTATCCAAGTCCATTACCAAACGACAAAGGTATAAGTAGTCTGTTAGAAATTGTAAAAGGTTCAAAGTACATTTTAATCTAGAAATAGCCAAAGTACCATTTACGGGGAAAACATTTTTCAAGTAAAATAGCTTATTACAACAATTTCTCATTTGCCTCTATTCTTATCTGGGTTATTTTACCTTCGTTGCGTAAAAAGTAGGATCAGGTATTAATGCGAAAAATATACTCATACATAATTTGCTACGGTATGAATTATGCCAACTTATTTGCAATCGAGGTGAAGCCAAAACTTGTTTAAGTTTTCGATAATTTAAGCAAATCGCTCTAACCCATTCAAACACAATGACGCTTTTATTGATTGATTGAATGGGGTTTAACGCCGCTTTTAACAGTATTTCAGTCATATCGCGGCGACTGGAGCACCTAACAATGGATTCCTTGTATTTCTCACACCAGTACTACCACTACATCCTTTCCTAGCCGCCAGCTGCTATCCCACTTAGGTTTACGATTATCCACCCATTGGTGAGAGACAATTGTCGGAAAGAATATGTGCCGCCGCCGGGGATCGAACCCATGACACCCATGATTGAACATCAGGAGTCTGGCGCGCTACCGACTGCGCCATGACGGCGGCAAATGACGCTTTTAAGCACCCAAACAGTATAAAATTTTGGAAAACATTGTGGAAAATGAAGAAATTGCTTTCAACAAGCTATTTCTTAATTTTCTATAATGTTTTCTACCCATAAATTGAAACTATCTACAATTTCACAAACTTTAAATTGCTGTATGCAACTCTTCCAAATTTGGACCAGTGTTAAATTTTGCCGTCTAGTAATGGGCTCACCTTCACAACCTAGTATCACCCACGTCAATGGGGATTTTTTGAATGCGTAATTCAGCTCTGGGTTCCGGGTGGGTACAAAGCGTGAAGCCCTAGCTACCTATATAATACGGTTACTCAATTTACGCACCGTCACTGCATACAAAAATTTAGGCCATTCACGCTATATCAGTTGTAGGCACAATTTAGTTGAGTTCAGACATGCGGACTTTCGTGTTTTGCTGTCTTTTGTTCTGTCTTGTGGAGGGTGAGTTTGACTCTATCTTATTTAAAACTGGTGTTATTGAAAAAAATGCCTCCCACGACTTCGGTCACATAGGAGAAATTGGCTTATATCTTTAAATAACTTTTTAAAAAATCACAACAACAGCAGCAACAACAACATCACAACCATCATCAACAACAACAATCTCATTTTATGTCTTTTTTTTTTTAAAAAATCTAGCTTAACGCTTGTATTATTTACAAATATACTAAAACAGCTCTAAATAGATGATAATGACAATAATTTTACCAATGAGAATGATGATAAAATGATAGACTTTTTGCCATTCACACACAACCCCACTTCTTTACGCCCCTCGAGAAAAAAAATTAAGGAAAACAAGATTGGAAATGATCAAATTGCTTCTCACAAGCAATTTCTCTATTTTCAACCTTGTATTCTACCCCAATAGTTAAAGATATTGATTTTTTTACCATCTTCAAATTGTTGTCTGCAACTTTTTTGAATTTAGACCAGTCTAAAATTTTGCTGTGTGGTAAAGGTTTAAAGATTATGATAAATGGCAAACAAGAGGCTAAGATAGTAAACGTGCAATTGTGTTTCTGTTAATCTTTCAGGATATTTGACCTCTTACTGTTTTTCAAAATTTTAGACTCGTCAAAATTCAAAGGGGTAGCAGACGACTTTGTAAAGTAAGTGCTATTAAAAAAGGAACCACCGTATGTGATAGAAAATATTGTGGAAAAAGAAGAAATTCCTTGTAAACAGCAAATTTCTCCTTTTCCCACAATGTTTCTCAAGTACATTATCACAAGGACGTATCAAGGACGTAACATCAGAGATTGCACGTGAAAGGGTTAAAATAGTTTTTCTTTTTTTCTGAAACTTGCGTTTGCAAAAGTAATATATCTATTTCTACCGTTGGTCATTTAATACAGCTGGTATTCATTATCAGTATTATTTGATAGTATGTTTAACCCATTACCAGACGATACTTTTTAGACGGGTTCAGATTAAAGACTTTGCAAACAACAATTATATTTGATGAAATTTAAAATCAATGTTTGTCTTTTGCAGTAGAAAACTATGTGAATACAGAATAAATTGCTTGTTATAAGCAATTTCTTTATTTTCGAAGTTTTTCTTTCTTGCGAGCGTAAAAAGGTGGGATTGTGTTTAAATGGGTTACTCAAGTTCGACAATTGACCAATCAAACAAAACAAGGGCTTTAGGTGCAATTACAATAAAGAAAGGAAATAGATATCTCTTGTTTTGTTTATGAAATTTAAAAGGAAGAGGTTGTGCGTAACATTTCAAGAGTGAAGCAAATTTCAGAATGAAGCATTTATTGAGATGGAAACCTTGTTATATTCCAAGTAATATTCTTAGTACAGCATCTGTATATTCCTCAATATTAATGGACCAACAAAACTCAAACTTGTTCTGTAACTCATTAATGCAGACTCACATACCCAAATACCCAAATTCAATACTCAATACCTTCCAACGTTCGGAAAAGGTAATTTCCCAGTAGTTTTCTAAGTCCAGCATTCGTATCTTCCTAAAAAATCAATGGACATGAATGAAACTCGACTCATCAAGGCTGGCTTGTATGCCTAAAATTAGCTCAATACCTGCAAGCGTTTAGAAAAAGTCCGTAAAACTGATTTACTGGCACAGACAGACGAACGGACTGACGGAGGCGAACCTTAAGTCTCCTTCGGCTGCGCCGGTAGGGGACTAATAACAGAACCCAAATGATTTTGATTGAAAGTATGGATGCTTGAACTACGAAACGGATGATGAGTTCAATTTTTTTTTCTTTCAAACGACTCCTTTTCAAAACGACTTTGTTTAAACAATTTCCAGACGACAAAAATCTTGACTGGTAAATTTCAAAGAAGCTGCAGACAATATTTTCAGGTTTGTATTTTTTTAAAGTCTTTGTTCCCTTGGGTAGAACACATTGTGGATGACGGGAAATTGCTTGTCACAAGCAATTACTACATTTTCAACAATGTTTCCGAAGCCTTTTTTGAGCGGGTTTACAACGATATTTGTGTGGGAACTAATTAACCTATTCCCTCTCAATGACAATTTTAGACCCACCCCCAAGAAAATAGCTTCTGCAAACATTGAAGAAAAATAAGAAATTGCTTGTCATAAGCAATTTCTTAATTATCGACAATTTTTTATACCCAAAGGTAAAAAAATCCAAAGTCTCTTAACCTCTGAATTGTCGTCTGCAACTCCTTTCAATTTGGAATGTTCTAACATTTTGCCGTCTGGTAATAGGTTAATACGATTCTCTAGAGCGATGAAACCCAATGATTGTACCAGAGATGGGTCTGTTTGTACTTACGCCACACTTCTCTTTCGCCGAACTATTAAACCGAAAGGAGAAACCTACATGTCACGTTATTAAAACTAGATACTAAAATTGTTAAGTTTATAATGGGCATTGGTTTCTTCACTTGGATAAATTAACTGATGCATCTATTGGATTTAAAAAGGATTGTGTATCTTAACCTTGTAACTGCAAGGACGCACAAACTGGGGCTTTTAAATCAAAGTAGAACACTCAATTCATGTGAACAAGCCACCTTTATAAGACATCAACCTGTTTAAATAAGCCATTGAAAGGCACTCCCGTTGCACCTAACTATATAATGTATCCGTGTAAGCTACATCTGTCAGACTAAGCTAGGACTTCTTTGGGTCAGATACCAATCTAATATCTGTATGTAAGAGACACTCTAATGTAAATTGTTTAACAATTTCCTGTTGAATTCCCGGAATATACGTCCTTATAAATTAATAAATTTAGAAAATATTGTAGGAAAAGAAGAAATGCTTGTACAAGCAATTTCTTAATTTTCAACAATATTTTCTACCTGACTGAACTTAATTTATACAAATTGTAGAAATCTCCTTTTGAAGCATCTCAGGAAAATTAGCTTTTGAAAACATTGTAGACAACGAAGAAATTACTTGTAACAAGCAATTTCTTTATTGTCCACACTGTTTTCTACTATAAAAGCTACAGGTTTTCTGAATTCCACTAAACATGATAACCTTTGACAAAGTAGATAACTAAATAAAATCATGCTTTGCTAGCTTACAGTACTTTCAGTACTTTGATTTTAGTTGTTTTTCTAGGCGCCACAGCGTTATCATTAAAATGCAATTTTTCCCCGAAAAAAGAAAAGAGTTAATTCAAATGGTATAAATATGTTAATTTTCATTGATTTCATCTTACTCTTGATTGTTAACCCATTCTCACACTAGCCCTCCTTTTTACGCCACTCAAAAAAAAAATGCTGTGAAAAACATAAAGGAATATGAAGAAACCGAAGGACTTTCTTCATTACCTACCGGGTTTTTATAGCAAAGAAGAAGAAGAAAAAAAAAGAAATTTCGTCAATTTGAAAATATCGTCTGCAGCTTCTTTGAAAATTAGACCAGTCTAATATATTGTTGTGTTGGAATGGGTTAAAGCGGTGTAATTCGGTAAAGTTCCATTACATTACACATTCTATCTTTTTTCATGAAATTCCCCGGGAGTTCGTTCACAAAGGGTATGTGTGTGTAGGGGGGGGGTTCTCTTGTGCCAGCTACCTCCACTCTCTCGTCTACGATCCAAGCCGTTTAACTCATTCCATTGCTATCCCTCATTTGTACGTCTCTCGAGAAAAAAAGTTTTTTGAAAAGATTGTGAACAAAGCAGAAATTGCTTGATTCAGGCAATTTCTCCAGTGTCCACAATGTTTTCTATCCCCAAATACAAAGAGTTTTAGAATTCCATCAACCTAAAATTGTCGTCTGTAACTTTTTTCAATTGGGACCAGTCTAAATATGGTAAATACAGCCTTAAGAAGGCTATTTTACGATGATTTGATCGCCCGCCGACGGTATGCTTTTCAATTAAAAAAAAGAACGCTAACAACAACAAACACACCCACAAATCTCCCTTCTTATGCTATTGGTAGAGTCCATTCGAGAAAATAGATATTTGCCCCCTTTTGCCCTACACCGAAAAGATCTGGGACAAAGTATTATACACTTACTCATCTGTCCGTAAATATGTTCGTCTCTCTGTCAAAATATTAACCCGAAGTTTGACAATTTGTTATTTCTTGAAAGCTGTTACTCTAGCACTGTTGGTTTGAATGTATCAGATTAGATAAAAAAAATTGCTGTTTTAATAGGTCATCTGGCATTGCCAAAATCATGATTTTTAAAGTTTGCAATAACGAGAGCATGCGTAAACCTTATTTCAAAAAAAACGATTGGATTTTATTTTGCTATCATCGAAATGGCTCATTCACGGGAAAGGGTTGATAATAAAATGGTTAATTTATAAATTGCTTTATTAACATCAACATCATAAAATGACTATTCGCGTAGCTATAAGCGAAAAGCGGAAATGAACCGATTCCCATCAAAATTTTAGGCTGATACAAATTGAAAGAGACTGCACACGACATTTCCGGTTGATGAAATTTTAGATTTTGTCTTCTTTTCGGATAGAAAAAATTGTGACGAATGAAGAAATTGCTTGAAATTGGCAATTTTTTCATTTTCCATAATGTTTTCCAAAGATTTTTTCTTGAGGGGCGTCAAAAGAGGGATGGTGTAGGAATGGGTTAAGACCGACAAGTTATGATGAAACATACGGTAGATACCTATCATGTGCAAGACACCATTTTATTTAAGTATTTTTAACACTTTTCCTTTGAGATTGAAAAAGTTTTGTAGTAAAAGAAAGGATTTGATCACTTCGGTCAAAAATTTAACCACCCAGAAACTCAAATAAATCAAATATCGTCGATCGAAGGCCAAATAATCGTAGTTACGAGAAATAAACCTGATCGCGACTGTCAATCAAAGAATCAATCCATCAATCAAATAATTCATTCAGAACGGAAGAACTCTTACATTAGCCAACATTTATGTTCATCTATTCATACAGTGTGACTAAGATTTTAGCTTTATAACTCAATGAATACAATACAAAACAAACAAACAAACAAACATCAACGACAAAATATTTTCTTCATTTTCAAATGCAAAAATGATTAGAATAAGGACAGGCTAGTCGATGTTCTCAATTTAAACTTAAACGTTTGAATTGAAGAAGATCATAAATATACATGATCGATCCTTGTCAACCTGCTTCTCTCGCAATGCTGTTCTTATTATACATCTAGGCTTTAATTACGAATTTAATACGAGTAGACAATTTCAGTAGTAAAGGGCTTTACAGACAAAACGATATTTTATTTTGATTAGACATTGCTACTGTAACACAATCGATCCGTCAGGATAAAAAGGGTTAGTTTGAAGGTGTTAACCCATTCCCACACAAAGACGTTTTGAGACGCTCCGGGAAAAAATCCTAAAACCGAATGTTTCAAGCAATTTCTTCATTATCGACAATGTTTTCAACCAGAAAAGAAAAAAAATCTAGAATTTTATCAACTTTATTTAACTTGTTGTCTGTAAGTTCTTTGAATTTGGACCACATTAAAATCTTCCCGTGTGGTAACTGGTTAAAAGAGACGATACTGGTCAGACTTTGCAACTTGACTAGGGTTGGTAATATAGAACCATTGCTAAAGGTTTTTTTCTGAATCGAGACTGGTTATTCTGCCTTACTGTTTTATTCATTTTATTTTCAAATTATCAGCTGACCAGGGCTAGACTTGATTTAAAATTTGATTCTCTGAAGGTCTTGTGACGCGTGACAGGTCACGTGTTCGATTTGCCCATTACTGAAAGACCAAATTTTAGAATGGTCCAATGTCAAAGAAATTACGACAAATTAGAATTGATGATTTTTTAAAAAGAAATGTCTTTTTTGGTTGAAAGTGTTGAGTAAATAAGAAATAACTTGTAACAAGCAATTTCTTCATTTTCTAGTTTTTCTAGGCTTTTTTTCTTGAGGGGCGTAAAATGTGGGATTCTGTCGGAGTGGATTCATTCTTTGCAAGTATAAAAATGTTATAAAAGGTATCTTAAAACTTTATTATTCTAACGTTACATTAACAGAAATACCAAATGTTATATATGTTACAATTTTCTTACGTGTTTCACCTCATTTAGGGGTTCATATTGCTCGTACAAAGTTTATGATCCGTTACGATCAAATCTATCTCCCGGTAGTTAAAACAAAACTGCCAAAATTAATATATATATATATATATTTAAGTTTTTTTTAAATAAAATATTTTAAATACCTGTCTTCACTAGTTAGATTTAAATAAATGGCACGCAATAGAAAGGAAATGCTCGGAGGAAGAATAAAAACTTAATGAAAACACCGAAAACAAACAACAAAAAACAACATATAATAAATCGCATTAGTAATGCTTAAAAACACATACCAAAAAGAGGTTAACGGCTTTGGTAGCAGTTAAGACATATAATCCAAATCCCCCCCCCCCCTGATAAAACGGAAGTCGGAGTTCAAAGTGCCCTTGTAAATTGATAATTTGATGGGTTGATTGATTCTTTATTGACTGCGGTGATACGTCAATTCACCGTTTAACCCATTCCAACACAGTGGAATTTTAGACCAGTCCAAATTGAGAGGAGCTGCAGACGACAATTTCAAGTTGATGGAATTTTAATTTTTTTCGTCTTTTTGGATAGAAAACATTGTGGATAATGAAGAAATTGCTTGATCCAAGCAATTTCTTCATTTTCCACAATGTTTTCCAAATCCTTTTCGTTGAGGGGCGTAAAAAGGAGGGATTGAGTGGGAATGAGTTAATTATTTATAAACAGGTGCTACGGCGACAGACAATGACATTGGTGATATAGCTGAGGAGATACGCGACATTCTGGTTGATAAGAAAGCTGACACAGAAGATGTGGACATTGATCAAGATGCGACAGACGATGAAAAGGAGAAAAAAGAGATAGATTTGTAAGTAGGGTTACTCGATAACGGAGAAAACATATAAACACACACAGAGAGAGAGAGAGAGAGAGAGAGAGAGAAAGAGAGAGAGAGAGAGAGAGAGAGAGGGGGGGAGGAAGAGGGAGAGAGAGGAGAGAGAGTGAGTGAGTGAAAGAAAGAAAGAAAGAAAGAGAGAATGAGAGAGAGAGAGGGGAGGGAGGGAGAGAGAGAGAGAGGGAGAGAGAGAGAGAGAGAGAGAGAGAGGGGGGGGAGAGAGAGAGAGAGAGAGAGAGAGAGAGAGAGAGAATGGGGGAGAGAGAGAGATTTACCTACCGACAATATGCGATCTTTAAGTTATCATTTTTCTATTATATATTTCTAATTGACAACTTTTTTTTTCGTTTTCTAATTTTTAAAACAGGCGAATTATACAAGATTTGCTTTCCGGAGATGAAGACGGATTAGCCCTAGATATTGATGACAGAATGGCTGTTAACTTCCGAAGACTCATGAGACAAAATTTTAAACCCGAACTACAAACGATCGTCAATGACGCTCTTGTTGGCGCTGATGTAAAAATAAGGGATGCGCTTAAAGAAGTCGCCACTGACTCAGATATCAATAATTTCTATTGTCGTTTTCGGAGAAGTGGGCCACGTTTTGTTAGGCAGCTAAACGACCTTCTATTTAAACTAGACAAAACTAGGGAACTTGTTAATAATGAATGTCCAATTCATTGAATAAGAATCCAACTGACAGATCGCTACTGCCTATCAAAATATCGATCGATCAATCAAATTATTCATATGGAACAGAAAGGAAATATTGACCTCTGCTATTAATGTACAGGTAAAAATTTCTTTGTTTGCTAACTTAACCCTTTCTTGTACAAACCCAGGAATTTGCGTCGCTTTGATCTTATACTTTAGAAAAAAATGTGGAAAAACAAGAAATTGCTTGTAACAAGCATTTTCTACTTTTCCCACCTATGTTTTCTACCACATGAGATGGTTTCATTTCAAATTGCATTCAATTTTGGTTGTCGTCTGCAACTCCTTTCGATTTGGACCAATCAAAAATTTAGTTGTGTGGGAATAGGCTTAATTCCTTATAACATATTTTAAGAAATAATGTGGTTAATATTCTCAGTCGAACTCGCGGCCATCTTGTAGTACAGTGGGCGTGGTCAGCGATCCCTCAATTTGACAGTTTTTTTTAACATTGATTTCATGTATTTTTTTTTTTTGTATAAACACTTGAATAATTAAAGACCATCACCACTACAAACAACAACAACAGCACAAAAAATTGTACGTTTGTTATGCAGCGAATTACCTTTGTTTTGCACACTGCTCGAATTATCTCAAGAGAAATGTCAGAATTTAACATTTAAATACTTTACATTCTTTACACTTGATTATTATGTTAAAGAAATTCGTTTATTCTATTGAAATAAAATAATATAATAAATCTCGTTTAAGTTTGATACCCCTATTGCTGATGACCAACAATCTTTAGGAAAGATCGAAATGTGTTTGCTTCAAATTATAGAATACTCTTTTTACGCTATTGTCTAATTAACCCATTCTCACACAATAAAATTTTAGACCAGTCCAAATTTAAACAAAAGGCAGACGACAATTTACAGTTGATGAACTCTTTAAATCTATGATAGAAATATTGGTGATACTGAGGGCAATTTCTTCATTTTACACAAAAGTATTCACATCGGGTGGCATTTAAAAGCGGCATTGTGTGGAAAAGGGTAAAATAGAATGAAAACGCAAAAGAAATATGTATTCAATTTTCCAGATTCTCTAGAAAAAAAAAAAAAAAAAACAAAAAAACAACCACACATAAAAAAGCCCCCCAGAAACAACATCATAGGTGATTGGGCCGAGACATTGTGTTCAGCACTTTACTTGGTTTTATAAAATTCTCTGAAGTTATAATTAATCTCCGCTGTAAATAAAAAAAAATCTATTGACCAAATCATTTATTTATTGAGACAACTAACTCGTGAAATAGTGATCTCCGGCATGCATTTGGTCAATCTTCATTTAGAGATGTCTCGAGCGTCGTATCACTGCTTATTCAATCTGTAGTTATGACGTTTAGGACGCCCATCAACGATTTTCATTTTGCCTAATGTCCCAGACCACGTATTTTTCAAACTAATGGCGTTTGGTGTCTCAGCCAGGCTGGCTTTTCGGTGGTCGTAGCTAGGTATGTATCGACTGTGTTTCCAAACGTGAAGTTGTCTCTCACCAATGGGTGACTAATCGTAAATCTAAGTGGGATAGCAGCTGGAGGCTAGGAAAGGATGTAGTGGTAGCACTGGTGTGAGAAATATCAGGAACCTAAGGTGATAAAATCTAAAATTTAGCAAACTTTAAAATGCCGATTGCAGACCCTATCAATTTGGACCAGTCTTGAATTATTTTGCCGAGTAGGTATGTATTATACGTAGATTGTACATTCTATCCCTGAACCGACTATCGAGGTCGAGATTAATTCTTTGGCGCCGAAGTAGCAGCCTATGAAACCGATTTTGAAACTTGGTACTGGATCCTATTTATTTTTTCCAAATATTTTCTCTGAAAAATGTTCATATGGTATCTTTTTCAATTGCTGTTAAGAATGACTGGAAGCTACAATTCGTGCAATTCGATAGAATGACAAGGATTATATTTTAAATGGCCTTATTAGCAATGAAATTTTATAATATAGGGACGCAAGTAATTGTAGTAGAGCCTTGAGTATTGTTTAAACCATTGTAGATAAACAGTTCAGGTGTTTTCTTTCCAAACGAACGTTTCGGAAGGGCTGGTTCGGTTTAGACATGATAACATTTAGAGAATACTTTGAATACTTTAACAAATATAACCAACAGGAGAAAACAATTATGACATTTTAAATAGTAAAAGAAATTAATGTTACTTCTCTATAATCTTTCTTATCAGTTTTGATTATAAAATCCGTCGCTGTTTCTTTAAAAAAATGCTTCCGACTTACCAGAGCTATTTTACCATTTAATTAATGTGTGTGTTTTTTTCTTCAATGGCTATATCAATACTCAATTTGTGGATTAATTGAATTGGGTTTAACGCGTCTTTTAACAGTATTTAAGTCATATCGCGGCGTCTGGAGCACCTAACCATGGATTCTTGGTATTTCTTAAATCAGCCTCTAGCTGCTCATCCCACTTTGTTTACGATTATCCACCGATTGGTAGGAGCCAAATGTCGGAAAGGATAATCGGCGCGGCCGGGAATCAAATCCGAAACTATATGATCATTCACGAGGTGCGAATAACCGTTGTAACCTTGAATTTAGTTTAAAATACATCAAACCAACGTCATCGTTACGTCATCAGGAGTAATGTTCGCTAGCCGGTCTTTAATTCTGTAAAGATCAGTCCAAAACTGTCGAAAGCGTTATTACGAATATAAACGCCTACCGTAGTTTGCGCTAACCTTTTCATGTGACATGAATTAGGACGTTGGCTGTTTCGCTAGTAAATTTGTCACCTTCAGTTGACTTTGGGTCATATGCAAATGAGGTCATTCGAAGTCGACAGCCGAATTCCGTGATATCTAAAAATAACCTGGAATTCCGCTGAACCTTTTCGATATAGCCACAAAAAGCCACTTTAGGCCTATTAGACTACAACCAAGACAATACCTGACTCAACTTAAAGTATTAAATGTTCGTTTGAGTGTATTTTTCGGCACTTAGTATTTTATTCTTATATCTAAGTTTCAGAAACATCGATACCTCCCTTTAACGGAGATCGAAGAACTTGTTCTAGCTTTAGTTCCGACGTTTAGGTCGTTCACCAACGTTTTGCCTGTTATGTCCCTGACTATGAAATACGTCGCAAAACTAATGTCGAGCGTTAATCTTAGCCGGAGGATGGTGGGCGGGGCTAGCCATCCGTCACTTCTATGACACCGTAGTTACATATAATTTTTTTTCCATAATTTAACTCATAGTTTCGTCTATCAAAAACGAGCTTTCTGGTTGGCTGAAAAAAATATTCATACCTCCATTTTGGATTATTTTAGGTACGCAGATATTGGGTGTGCTTCAGAACAAAATGGTTCCATACAAAAAGTATCAAAATTTTGTAAAATATTTTCTTTTTTCGCTCGATGTAATTAAATAGTAAGAAATGAAGAGAATATTTTTTTGTTTTCGTAGAGGTATGAAACGAAAAAACCTAATCACGCTTATATATGAATCCGCCCAGCGTATTCATACCGTGTGATTAGATTTTTAACTAAATATGCCTACTATCATCTACATCAAAATTAACCCATTCCAACTCAATCCCTCATTTTTACGCCCCTCAAGAAAAAAAACTTTGGAAAACATTGTGGACAATGAAGAAATTGCTTGTATCAAGCAATTTCTTCATTATCCAGAATGTTTTCTATCCAAAAAGACAAAAAAATTCAAAATTCCATCAACTTGAAATTGTTGTCTGCAGCTTCTTTCAAATTGGACTGGTCTAAAATTTTGCTGTGTTGGAATGGGTTAAATGGTAATATCCTGTCTTAATTGACGGATCGTTTGCCACGCCCACCAACCTCAGACAGCCGGACTGAAGCTCGACTGAGATATTAACCCATCATCAGCGGACATTTTCTGAGACTGGTCTGAACCCAAAGTAGTTGCAGATGACTATTTCAAGTTGTAGAAATTTTAAAAACATTTTTTTCGGGGGGGGGGGGTGGCGGCTAGAAAACACTGTGAATTATGAAGAAATTGCAAAAAACGACGCTGTTTAAATATCAAAGTCGAACTTCCTTTCGGTCGCTGGGAGTGGACTAAGATTTATAAATTATCTAGATTTCTCTTGACCAATCAATGTTCCCCATTAAAATACATTATTGTTCACTTCACCCTTGCATAAGGTTTAAGTTTGGTTTTAACCTGTTTGTTTTGAATTGATCGGGATCGAGTTCTTCCAACTTAGATTAATCCCTATCGATTCTACTTCCTGGAGAATACACTAGTACTTGTGCCGATTATGCATGCCAGTGACAGAATTAAGATCGATAGCCGCCATTGGGAATCTAGCCCGTGACCAGTCTTGTGCGGGAAGTCGACGCTCTACCTCTGGTTCAAGGACATCACAGTTAATCTGATTGAGATCAGATCCACAATAATAACCTATACAATGTATTTACATCCCTGCGTAACGGAGAGATGACGTAGTGGTTTCGTAGAGATAATTTTAACCCATTCCAACTCAATCCCTCTTTTTTACACCCCTCAAGAAAAAAACTTTAGAAAACATTGTGGAAAATGATGAAATTGCTTGTATCAAGCAATTTCTTCATTATCCACAATGTTTTCTATCCAAAAAGACGAAAAAATTACCATCAACTTGAAATTGTCGTCTGCAGCTTCTTTCAATTTGGACCAGTCTAGACTTTTGCTGTGTGGGAATGGGTTAATGAGATTGATATCACAGTATAACGTCGTATATGGTCAACAAATCTTTCATTGATGAACAACAACGATATATTTTCACTTGTAGCTCAGTGCCGCGGGAATACTTATTTGTTGTTCGCCTAACTCATTCCCACACAATTACTATTCTAGACGCACCTAAATATAAAGGGCTTTGGAAAATATTGTGGAAAATGAAGAAATTGCTTTTAATAAGCAATTTCTTCATTTTGCACAATGTCTTCTAATTTCTATAATTTCATAAACTTTCAATTGTTGTCTGCAACTCCTTTCAATTTGGACTAGTCTCAAACTCGTTGTGTGGTACTGAGTTAATTGAAGATCATTAGGTTTTTTTTTTTTTTTTTTTTTTTAGACAAGTCGACCCAATGGAAAGTATCGTAGTTTTTCTATTCTTGACAACGTTGTAAATACATGCATTACCAACCATTCTTAACACATTACCAGATGATAAAGATTTAGACTGGATTTAATTTTGAAGATGTTGCAGACGACATCTAAAATTTCACTAAAAATTGGTTGATATATCTCTCTCAAGTTTTAGGTTTTTTAAATCATTTTGTTATGGCAGTCAACGAACCTTTGACGCACATAAACAAAACACAAAGACTGCAGCTTACTCAAACAGAAGCAATTTTCAAACTGGTCCAATTTAAAAGAAGTTGCAGACGACAACTAAAAGTGAGTGCATATGTAAAAGTAACCAACCGACAGGGTAAAAGAAGAAATTGATTGTTACAAGCAATTCTTCTTTTTCCACAATGTTTTCTAAGGTATAAAATCACATGGGACGTAAAAAACAGTTATTGAACTGGAAAAGGTTAGTTATCTCCCTTGATTAGACTGGATATTCCCGGTTTAAACTGCTGCAAAAAATGTATAAGATCCGAGACAAAAAGGCTTATGTTTTTTAACAGAATAAGATATTATGTATACAGAGAAACATTGAATCTTACTTACTTCACTTAGAATGTTACAGGAAACAAAATTATTGTGATAAAAAATAAAACTTTTTCAACACTGTATTTTTTCAAATCTGAGAGATCGATACATGTGCACGGGACCGTCTGTAACCTCTTTCGTGCTGAGATTTGATTGTATCTGTAAATAATTAAACAGTAACTAAATTTGAAAAATTAATGATGTCCTTCTAAAAATCCCTGTATTTACCCGCCTCCAATCAGTATCTTTGATTGCGTAATAGTCCGCGGGTGATAGGGCTAGAATCACTAAATGTTGCTTTTTTTTGGTCGGATAGAATTACCATATCGCATTTGCACTATAGGGCTATACAATGTACAACTCAAGTCAACAGCAAATTCAATTTTCAATGTGTTGCCATGGCAACGGTATTTAATATCTATAAAAAATGAACATTTTCAGTAAAATTTGATTTAAAATGGTGTCAGGGTACACGATTCACATTTCCGCAGTCATAAAAACGTATAAACGCTCTCCATTAAAACAGCATAAATTATTTCTCAGTTACATACCTTGTAGATGTTGCTTTGTAACTACATTCGTTCTTATGAAATACACTAAACTCTATTTAGTAATTCATTTGGTAAATTATATTTTGTCGTGTAAGTCTTTATTGCCGTTTTAGACGTATGACGCGTTAAATAGATAGCTGTAGACTCATAATCTAGATATGCGTTACCATGGCAACCGATTATCAAGTAATGTAAATAAGTAAGTGTCTGTCAGGTGCTTCACCGTAAAAAGATAACTTTGTGAACATCCATAAGTTTGGTTGAGTTGCCATTGTGGTTAAGGATATGTTTGAGAAAGTAACATAGTTTGCTCGCGTCTTATTTGATTAGTTTTGTATCAAATCTTTAGCCGCAAAAGTAATCTGAATACAGTCATCTTCAATACTTCTAACTTTTCACTTTTTTAGATTCATTAAAACGATACCCCTATTTTGTTGCCCATTAGATTGCCAGTCAAGTACACGCAGGGAAAGGTCAAGGTTAATTAAGTTTTTACGTTCCTTAAGCTAATATTTTGCGATCAAATTGTTCACATTGAACATCGTCTACGCGTGACCAAGGACACTGGTCACGTTATCAGGTTGCCATGTAATTCACGTGCGAAATGACACAATAAAAATAATAAACAAAAATCATGTATGGTCTATTTTTGCATTAGAGTAGTATTTTTTCCATTTAAGATCGATTTATCTTTCATTTCGTGACCAACTAAAGCATATGTGTACCAGTGACTCCGCCACTTTTGGAATCTAGCTTTTGTAATTCATTCGATGAAAGATAACCCGATCTTACACTGAAAGATGTGTGCATATCCGTTTACCTATCGTCCTACCGTAGCATGTGCCCTAATGATCGACGCCCCCAATAGACGGTTAGTTGTTACGGGGGGATAGCAGAAGTGTACAGGATGAAACTGTTATCCCTTTCCCGTTTTTAGAAATTTTAGACTAGTCCAAATTGAAAGAGTTTGCAGACGACAATGAAAACTGGATGCCATTTGAAATGAAACCATCCTATGTGGTAGAAAACATTGTGGAAAAAGGAGAAATTGCTTGTTACAAGCAATTTCTTCTTTTTCCACAATGTTTTCTCTAGTAGGAAATCAAAGGATCGTAAAATCCTGTATTTGAACGGGAAAGGGTTATTATTGTTATTATTATTTATTTCCTCCAATTATGAAGATTATATAGACAAAATTACATACAGTACAAATGTAGCTAGTTTACAAATACAAATAGATCACTGTAAGACGGGAAAGGCAGCGGTTAGGTTGAGTTAGCTAGAACGAATGCTTAAGAATCGAGAGAGAAAAGGGAAAAACTGGATGAAAAGAATAACAATGGGAAAAATAAGAAACAAACTGTGCCACTGTGACAACTGTCCTCTATTTATTTTTTTTTTTTCTTTTGTAGACTCTTATCCATAGATTAGTAACATCGCGATTGCCATCTTTTTTAGATCTTGCACTATGATAAAGTTAATTTCATTGGTGTTAAAAATCGCATTTTCAAAATGGCCGCTTACCTCAAAATAGCCATCATAAAATGAAATATAGGTTAGACCTAAATCTAAGTCTTTAGTTTACGAAATCTCTTTAAATTTGGTGAATATGTTTAGAATTACGCATAAAATAAATTTCCTTAATAAAGAATTTTCAAAAATGGCCAATAGGAACATTTAGTTTGGTTAATATATTAGACACTTTATTTACAGTTCATCAAATTGTTGGATATATACAAGACGAGATCCCTCCCCCATCCATTAAAGATGTCCGACATCAAAGGAAATATCAGACGGGCTTTCATCTCAGACTCTTGGAGGATTTTTAATAAAATGGATTGATACATGTATATTCAGTACGAATCATTGGTCAATTTTCAGAAGGAAACAAAATAAAACAAAACAAACAATATACAAAACAACAACAACATAAAAACAAAAAACACAAAAACAAAACAAACTACCCCTTCCCCACCCCTCCACCCCCCCCCCCAAAAAAAGAAGAGTCACCATTTGCAAAATTCCAAAATACCTGAAGCATTTTTCACGAGAAATTGAACAGTGGTTAAGATTTTTTCTAGCAGCCGAGCCTTTTTGAGACAACAGCAGGGGTCTTTTTTCTCCCCGAGCTTTTATAATCTCTCTTAGGGTCTCAGTAAATAGTTTATTATAGTGACATGTGTATACATATGAAACATATAAATACAAACATACAAATGGCGAATTCAAACACCCGGCCCCATGGGCCTATATGGCACTTTTCTCGATATTATATCTTAATCCAAATAAAATGTACTAGCGGTTATTAATTTAGCACTAAGAGTAAGAAATCTGAGACGACAGATTATAATCTACAAAGCGACTTCCAAGTTTAAATTAGTTTATATTAATTCATTTTAGTTCGATTGCGACGAAATCTTTAAGCTTATAGAGTCGCTCTCGAACACACAAACCAGATGTTTTCACGTCCCTGAAAGAGAGGCAGTGGCTTAATCCCACTGCTACCCACTTCTACAGCTGGGTAGACTGAGGCTGGCTATTAAGTGTGTTGCCCATGAACACACCTCGTTGACGGTGGGGCTCGATCACGACCTTCAGATCACGAGTCAAGTACCTATACCACTCGACCATCGAGCCAGTTTAAGTTCACCTTTCGAACAAGATACTAAGTATATTCGCAGTATAGTCGACGCACCTCATCTGACAGGCTCATTTAATTGAGACAACCTAAAATTCAGTGATAAATGAAATACAGAAATAGTATTTGGTTCTAGCTAGGTTTCAACTATAAGATCGATTCTTTCTTTTATGTTCTAAAGGAAATAAAATGATAAATGGTCTGAAAACCTTGTCGAAACTAGATACATGTATCAGGTTTTCAGACACACGATATGCCTATTTCATTTCATATTTCAGTTAATAGAGAAAATTTTCTATTGTGCTCAATATTGATGACTAAATCAACAATCAACAACAACAATCATCATATTTATCATCATCAATACCATCATCATCATTTCTATCTAATAAAATTTCCAACATCAATTCAATATCATAAGAATAGTCATTATCAGCATGTTTATAATTGAAGTTCTCATTTCAAGCACAACAACTACAACACCGTGTTTTGGGGGGGTATTTTTTCCCTCATTTCTATAATTCACCGATTAGAATAGAGTTCTTCGACGAATTTGCTTTGCTGTTACAATAAACTTCGATAGTTTTCTTTCGTGGTAAGTTACCAAGAAGCAAAGTTTCTGTTTAAGAGATAATCCAAGAAATGAGTCTGTGCTGAGTATATGTCAAAATACTTGCGCTCTAATTTCATGATACCTAGAACAAGACATGACAATATGACTCTCGTTTTCAACGCAAGAATCAGCACACAAAACGCACAATCGACTGTCCAGCTCTTCACCCACGTATCGACCTGTTTCTATACGGAGGGGTAGTATACCACACCTTAGCTGGGCTAACACAGAACGTTCATTTTTTTGTCAATTTAAATAGATATGCTTTTCTTTAGAGGGAGTATCTTTAAAAAGTTTGTATGTCCGAAGTTTGGGTGATTGCTCTTCACGGTTTGACCAAACGATTTTATAGTATTGCTTGACTTTGCTTTCTCCAATTGATATTTCATTGATTTAACAATGCATTTAACATGTTTACAAAAAATAGATGGGTAAGGTATCAAATGATTATGTATCTGAAGAATGGTGTAGTACTGTACAATTTGTAAACAAAATTGTGTACTTTGTAAAAGCGTTTGAATTATGCAGGGTAGGGATCTGGGGAGCCTGAGTTGTATTCCTTGTAGATATATAGTACTTCTAATAGGCCTGTTCTGACCCTCGGTCAATTTAGATCATATTTATTTTACATAACTGCTTCCTGTGGGTTGAACGTTTTCTGTTATTATTATTATTTTTTTTTTAAAGTTTTAGACTTGTCCAAATTGAAAGAGGTTGCAGACGACAATGAAAATTGGGCACAATTTCAAATGAAACCAACCTATGTGGTAGAAAATATTGTGGAAAAAGAAGAAACTGCTAGTTGCATTTTCCACAATATTTTCTCTAGTATAAAATCACAGAGACGTAAAATCACGGGATTGTACAGGAAAGGGTTAAATCACGAGATTTCTTTAACTCGTCGTACCCCATAGAACTGCTTGTTAAAAGAAAAGTTTCTTGATCGTAGAATGTTAAGTTGCCCTGTTATTTATAAATTTCCCATTATTATTCTAAATCAATGGCATGTACCTATCAATCAACGATCGCTCAAACCCGTTTGATAACCCTGCTTTTAACATCGGACCGCCGTCATAGCGCAGTTGGTAGCGCGTCGGACTTTCAATCTAGAGGTCCCGGGTTCGATTCCCGACGGCGGCACTCATCCTTTCCGACTATTTGACTCTCACCAATGGGTCGATAATCGTAGACCTATGTGGGATAGCAGCTGGAGGCTAGGAAAGGATGTCATGGTAGTACTGGTGTGAGAAATACCAGGATTCCATTGTCAGGTGCTCCAGCCGCCGCGATATAACTGAAAGATTGTTGAAAGCGGCGTAAAACCCCATTCAAACAAACAAACTTTAACATCGGACGGGCGAAATACCAAATCTATGCGGGGTGATGCCTTTCTACTTACGCGCATGCGTATTGGTTGTAAACAAACGTGTGACAGCAAAAATGCAAAAACAAATTATTTCGACGATATTGTTGTTGACAGTCGCTACTGCTAAGCGATATGAGCCGAACTGGGCCTCTATCGATTCCAGACCCCTTCCTGTCTGGTACGATAAATCAAAGATCGGCATCTTTCTCCATTGGGGCGTGTTTTCTGTGCCGAGTTACCGGGGAGCTTGGTTTTGGCACGACTGGAAAATAAGCCATAATCCTGACATCGTATCTTTTATGAAGAAGAACTACAAGCCTGGTTTTACATATGCAGATTTTGCTCCCGACTTTACTGCAGAACTCTTTGACCCGGATGACTGGGCTGATTTGTTTTCAGCGGCTGGTGCTAGGTTAGTCTCCTCTCTGTGTCTATCTATCTATCTATCTATATATACTGCCCAACTCCCCTTTCGGGTATTACTGGCAGGTGCGCGTCTGTGCTGGAATAAAAACTGTTAGACATTTGTTAGGGTGCAAAATTTAAAAGTATTGTGAGTGTTAGATTAAAAGAGCTGATAAAACATATTTTGGTCATTCAGGGACGGCTCACTATCTGAAAAGAATCAAGACTCTTTTTGAATGCTGCAATATCAGGTTGCTGTACAATTGTTTCTGGGAGGCTGTTCCATAGTATCACTGTGTAGGGAAAAAAAGAATATTTAAAGTAGGCTGCATTTGTGTGGATCTGTCTGAAAGATGCTGTGTGCATATGTCGGGTGGTCCTCATTGGTCTTTCAAGATAAGCTGGTACTGGCACTGCAACAAAATTGTTAACGATTTTATGAAACATGGTGACTCTGGAGATGTCTCGTCTGTATTGGAGAGTTTCCCAACCAAGCTCCTTCTGCATGCAGGTAACACTGTCATAATAAGAGAAATTATTTTGAACCCATCTTGCCGCTCTACGTTGTACTTTTTCCACTTTGTTGATATAGGTTTTTGTGTAGGGGCTCCAAACTGTTGATGCGTATTCTACCTGGGGTCTCACTAAAGTTTTATACGCTATTTCTCTGATCTTCTTATTTTTGGTCTGGATGTTTCTGCGGAGAAAACCTAAAGTTTTATTAGCATTTGATGTTATATTGTCAATGTGTTTGTTCCAGGAAAGATCTCCAGATATTGTAACTCCTAGGTATTTGGCATTGTCCACAGTCTCTAGTACTTGTCCATGTAACCTGTAATCAAAGGAAATCTTTTTCTTCTTTTTAGTAGTAGTGTCTCTTCTTTACAACTGCTCTAGCTGCGATATCCAGACCAATGTCATGATTAGCAATGAATATTCCTTTATCAGCAGGAAGTATATACAAGGATTGGCCTGCATTTGCCTGCAGTCTGGTCTTAGTCTTCACCACCTGTTTATCCCATTTAAACTGTTGTTGTTTATAAGAATAAATTTTCTAAACAAATATTTACCCTTTATCAAGCCATTTGGTGCTTTCAGTCCTATTATTTTAAAGCAGGTCTGAAAAAGATACTTGAAGGTCTGAGAAAGATATTTGAAGGTTGCTACAATATTATGGCTGCTGGTAAAAAATCTATGTAATATCACAAATCATGTACTCTTCTTCTCTGGCTTCCAAAACATTGTAACTAAAGCTCTGCTTGAGTGAAGTCTTATCCAGTTATCAGATGACAAAATGTTAGACTTCTCCAAATTGAATGAAGTTAGAAACTACATTTCAAATGGTGCTAAAATTGGAAAAAAGTGCCAAATTGGGTGAACAAATTGTGAGGAAAGGAGAAATTGGTTGTTCCAAGCTATCTCTCCTTTTCCCACATATTTTTCCATGCCTATTTCTTCAGAAAGATCATTGCTAAGTAATGGGTAAATCTATTAAAATACTATACAACTTTTTGACACCGTGAAGAAATATAGGCAATGAAAATTATGTGGCAAAAGAAGAAATGGCTTGTTACAGCAATTTCTTCTTTTCTCACAAGTTTTTATTATCTTATTTAGGACTTCTTTTCCAGTTCTAGTGCACTTTTAAGTGTTGTCTGCAACTACTTTGAATCTGGAACAATCTGGAAATTTGTTGGTTATTAGTAAGTTTAATATTCAATCTCACTTTTAGTTATTTCTGCTAATTTAAGTGATTGCCATGCTAAATCAAATCATTTTCAAAACTTCATTAAAATCAAAGGGCTGAAGGCAGTGGGAGCACTAGTTGTGGGTCAATATGTCTTTTCAAAATTAATCTTGGAAAGAGACAAACTGGCAGTACAGACTAAGATCAGACTGCATGTTTATGCAGGATGATCTTTGTCTATACCTCCTACAAAAATAGGAATTTTTACAGTTTAAGCATGACAACTTGCTTGACCATTTACATCTTAGATTTCCGACTTTAATTCAACAGGTATGTTGTTCTAACCAGCAAACATCATGAGGGTTTCTGTAATTGGGCATCCAAACACTCATTTTCATGGAACTCTCAAGATGTAGGACCAAACAAAGACTTAGTAGGTAAGTGACTGCTTGTTTGACAGCCATATCAGGGACCTGATCCATTTCCTAAAATGTAAATTTTAGACTGGCTCAAATTGACAGAGGTTGCAGATGGCAAAACAAAGTTTGTTTGAATTGAAAAGTAAGGACAGCAATTATGAGGTTGAAACATTGTGAGAAAAGAAGAAATTGAAGAAAAATACATTCTTATTTTCTCACAATTTCTTCTAGGTGTTGTAATGGGTAAAGAGTACATTGTAACTGGAGAGTCAGAGAAATTTCTTCAATTTTATATCTTCACAACATTCAGTACCTTAAAAGAGTTTGCTGTCATTTATATCCACTTTAAATTTCTGCATGTCAATGAGTTATCAAATGGAATGAGACTAAATTTTCATATTGAAAGGCTATTAGGTAAAGAGTTAAAAATCAGTAGATTAGTGAACTGATTCTCATTTATGCAGAAATGACTTTGGGGAACTTTATGCTGAATATGAAAATGTTGGATTTAAGTTCCTACAGTTGCTAAAAAATAAGTTTCTCATTTCTTTAAGGACAATATCTTTGCCTTCTGTATTGACAGGGTTACTTGCCAACTCAATCAGAAAACGGACAGACATTCATTTTGGATTGTATCATTCTTTGTATGAGTGGTTTAACCCACTGTACCTTGAAGATAAGAAAAATGGGTTCCAGACTAATGATTTTGTTAAGGTGAGTATATAATGAATCTTCAAACATTTTTTTTGTACTTAAGCTTTGTAAAATATAGTTAACAGTTACGTAGAGTTTCCTTTGCCTGTCAGTGTGTTGGTCTTTCTGTGTTCAGTTATATTTTGGATCATGACATTTCTACAAATAAGGATGGATTATAAAATAATTTTTTGTCTGATGAGTACTTGTGGCATAGGGAAGGTTTAGGGAGATATGCCTGAAGTAAAAATTACACTTGAATCATGACATTTCTATAAATAAGGATGGATTATAAAACAATGTTTTGTCTGATGAGTACTTGTGGCATAGGGAAGGTTTAGGGAGATATGCCTGAAGTAAAGATTACACTTGAAGATCAAAATGTGAAATTTTGAAGCAAAAATAAATTTGTGGGAGCATTTTTTTCTACAAACTTAGGGTTTAATATCGTCTGTTAATGATGTCTGTTTCTAAAGAAAACATTTGACTATGATTTTTTTTATAATAAGGCTTTATGGTTTTCAGTCTTATTGAGGTTGAGACAGACAAATGCATTCAAAAGAATTAATTGAAACAAGTAGTGCAGATTATGAAATGTTCAGCTAGTCTTTTTGACAGGGTAAGAATGTCGAGGACGATTGAAGACGAGCACATAGCATTTTAAACTTCCAAAACTGTCACTTCTTCCCAGCTCTGATAAATAATGATAAGCTTAAGATTACAGAAAAAGGAGAAATTCTCATACTGTTTTTCTACAGTATACTTTGGTGGTAGTTTACTCAGTATGTACATCTCATATAAGTGCACTTGCATATCTATATGGACCACATGTACCTAGGAGTAAGTGAATGCGTCTACATCCAGGTTATACAAACATAATTTTGCCATAGAAATATAGGACCACTTGATTCCAATTCTTACAAGGTCTCCCATGTGGTTTTACCCATTCCAACACCATATATGTACTGCTTTTTGACACCCCTCAAGGATAAAGCTTCCGAAAGAATGGTAGAAAATGAAAAATTGCTTGTTACAAACTATCTATTTATTATCCACAATGTTTTCTACTCAAAAAGACAAAGATTCTTTGAACTCACCAACAAAAAATGTCCCTTTGCAACTTTTTTCAAAAGTCTGAATTTTTGTTGTCAAGTAACAGGTTAAGGTTATCCAAATCTATGTTCACTTTTGGCAATATAGAAGATCATGTAGTAAGTGGTTTAACCCTTTCCTGTTTTTCAAAATTTTAGAATTGTCCAAACTCAAAGAAGTTGCAGGCGACAGTTATAAGTGAAGGCAATTTGAAAAGTAACCAACCTACAGGGTAGAAACTATTGTGGGAAAAGAAGAGTTTGCTTCTTTTCCCACAATATTTTCTTAAGTATAAAAGAACAGGAACGTCAATTCCCGGGAGTAACCAGGAAAGAGTTAAAGTTTATACTTGAAATGATTTGAAGCAAAATATTGATTCAGAACAGTCTAGGAAAAGAAGGAAATGCTTATTACAAGCAATTTATTCTACAATAAATCTATAAGTGAAATCAAGCATAATCCTAATCTTCTCTGGAAACACCTTAAAGATCTCTCGAGTAAATGAAGACATCAAAACACACTTTGCATTAATGATGATAATGGTAACCCTGTTGAGGATGCTGAACAAACAGCAGAGACTTTCAATACCCATTTTTCTAATGTATTTCAGAGAGTACCTCTCAATAATAGTTCAAATGAATTAATGCATGATGATAAATCAACTATTCAAGATTTTGTGAAAAGCCTGGATAAATGCAATAAATGACAAAAAGAATGTTGGAACAGTATTTTTAGATTTAATTAAGGCCTTTGCTTTAACCAATCATTCAATTCTTCTAAATAAGATGCATGAATACAACATCAAATGCCAGTCTTATGAATGGTTTAAGTCTTATCTAACTGATAGGAGTCAGAAAGTATCTGTTGCTGGGAAACTGTCTACCTCTTCAGTTGCTAAGTCTTGGATACCGCAAGGCTCTGTACTAGGCCCTATACTATTCTTAATCTATGTAAACGATTTGCCTTTACACCTTAATGTCTCATCAACTGACTTATGCCGATGATACTACAATAAGCGCTTTTGGCAACAGTATACAAGAGGTAGCTTTGTCACCCCAGGACAGTCTTAATACTATTGAATATTTGCGCTTAAGAAACTCAATGATTCCCAACCCATTAAAAACAAAGGCTATGATTATATCACCCTCTCTAAAATCTAACACTGATCATCAAATAAATCTTTTTCTTTTCAACCAGCCAATTGCTTTTACACAAAGTGAAAAGCTTCTTGGAGTACATGTAGACAATATGCTGAATTGGAAATGTCAGGTGGAGAAAGTGCTTAAAAAATGTAATTCTTTATTATATTTTCTCCTTAGAATAAAATCATTCTTAAATATTCATACTCGCAAGCTATTCTACAATGCATATATTCTTCCTCATATTGATTACTGCTGCACCATATGGGGCAATTGTAATGAAAATTTTCCAAAAAGTATGTATAAATTTCAAAAAAGGGCTTCACGCATAATCCTTGACAAAAGTATCGAAGTTCCAAGTAAAGAACTATTTAGTGAACGAAAATGGATGAAATTTGATGAACGAATTTTATACAAGAAAGCGATCTCTGTATACAAATCAATCAATAATCAATCTCCAAATTATATGTCTCAACTTTTAACAGAAAAAGGTATCTCAAATCTAAGAGCATGCACCAAAAAAACTCTTTGCATTCCGAAACCCAGAATAGAATTCTACAGAATATCTTTCAGTTACTCTGCTCCTAAATTATGGAACCGGATTCCTCTTCAAATAAGAAATAGTGAAAATCTAAATAAATTCAAATCTTCATATCTTACATGGTGATATTCAGGTGGAAATATGACTATTTTTTTGTAAGAAATCTGATTTATAATCTTGATTCCTTCTTAAACATAAACTTTATTTGATCACTATATTTACATATACCGGTATATGAAAATGCTGGTTTCCTCTTTTTAACTTCTTAAATTTGAAAAATTTGAATACCTGTTCTGTATATATTTGTATTATATTGTGACTAATTGATTGCATTTTATGTTTTCACATTATTGTTTTGCTGTAATATTAATTCTAAATGTTGTTAAAAATGTCTACTTAGAGGCCCACAGGGAAGACTGGATTTATCCAACTGTGTAGCCTCGTTAAAAAAAAACTTCTTTTCCCACACCATTTCCATGATTAAATATCTGCATTTCATTTAAACTAGTGATTTACTGAAAAATAGCTAAAGGAATCAATTCACATGGATTTACATTACATTAGGAAACTTCAGACCTAAAGGACCTAAAGCTTAGGACCTACTGTCAGTCCTCCTTATTAATCACAGGCCTCAGGCCCAGGGACTGCTGTTATTGTTGAGCCCTGTACCTTTAGACCATTTCCAAACAATGACACTTTCTGAAGAAATATGATCATGGAAAACTTTGTGGGAAATGAACAGGAGAAGTTGCTTGTAACAAGCAACAGTTTCTTTTCTCACAATGTTTTCTACCCTGTTTGGTATTTGTTTTTCAACCTTTTTGCAATGTGAAATGTCCCCTGTAATTTTTAGCTCACCTGAGCACAGAGTGCGAGGTGAGCTATTGTGATCGGTCTTTGTCCGTCGTCTGTACGTCTGTCCGTCCGTCCGTCCACAATTTCTTTAAAAATCTTCTCCTCCTAAACCAAAAGGCCAATCAAGCTGAAACTTTGCAGGGATGTTCCTTGGGTGAAGTTCTACAAAAGTTGTTAAAAGAACTTAATTCCATCAAAAACTCTGGCTGCCACGGCATGTGAAAATGGGAATCTTTAGTAAATCTGTAAAAATCTTCTCCTCCTAAACCAGTAGGCCAATCAAGCTGAAACTTTGCAGGGATGTTCCTTGGGTGAAGAACTACAAAAGTTGTTAAAAGAATTTAATTCCATCATAAACACTGGCTGCCGTGGCATGTGAAAATGGGAATCTTTAGTAAATCTATAAAAATCTTTAAAAATCTTCTCCTCCTAAACCAGTAGGCCAATCAAGCTGAAACTTTGCAGGGATGTTCCTTTGGTGAAGTTCTAAAAAAGTTGTAAAAATAATTTAATTCTGTGAAAAACTCTGGCTGCCGCGGCATGTGATAATGGGAATCTTAAGTAAATCTGTTAAAATCTTTAAAAATCTTCTCCTCCTAAACCAGTAGGACAATCAAGCCGAAACTTTGCAGGGATGTTCCTTTGGTGAAGTTCTAAAAAAGTTGTTAAAAGATTTTAATTCCGTCAAAAACTCTGGTTGCCGTGGCATGTGAAAATGGGAATCTTTAGTAAATCTGTTAAAATCTTTAAAAATCTTCTCCTCCTAAACCAGTAAGCCAATCAAGCTGAAACTTTGCAGGGATGTTCCTTGGTTGAAGCTCTTCAAAAGTTGTAAAAAGAATTTAATTCTGTGAAAAACTCTTGTAACCGTGGCATATGAAAATGGGAAATTTTAGAAAATCTATGTTGTCTTTTTTCTCAAAGACTACAAGGCCAAAGGCATTTATATTTTATATAGAGCTTAATCATATGGTTCTCTACCAAGTTTTTAAATATTTAATCTCTGGGGTCTAAAATGGCCCCGCCCTAGAGGTCCGAAGTTTGGAAAAATGCTTACTTAGAGCAATTTCAAAAGACTTCTCCTCTTAAACTATAAGGTCTAGGATATTCATATTTGGTATGGAGCATAACTAGATGGTTTTGTACTATCACTAAAAGTTGTCTTCCTCAGGTCAAAAACGGTCCTGCACTAGCAAACGCTCAATTAGAGCAACATCAAAAGTCTTCTCCTTCTGAAATATAAGGTGAAGGGCATACATATTTGGTATGTAGCATGACTAAATAATTTTGTACTATATAGCAGGAAAATATGCTCTTAGGATAAAAAATGTCTCTGCTCCTGGGGTAGAAAATTGCGTAAAATGCATTGAAAGAATTCTTCTTAAATATAGGCTCTAGAGCATTTACAACAAAGGATAACATTATTGTTATCTTCAATGATTATATCCTTTTGACAAACATGGCCCTTCCCAAGGCATCCAAAGATATGAAAAACGCTTAATAAGAGCATGTTCAAATATCTTCCACTCAACATAAGTTGTAATGCATTCATATTTTGATGTATAGTACATCCAGATTGTTCTCTACCAAGGTTGCTAAATTACACCCATTGAAGTTGCAGACAGTAATTAGAGTTTGATTGAAATCTAAATACAAAGAATTTCAGGTAGAAAACACTGTGAGAAATGGATAAATTGCTTGTCACTCTCTTTCTCACTGTGTATTTTTCAAACCTATTTTCCCTGAGGGTCACAAATTCTGGGATACTTTGGTAATGGATTAAACTATAAAGCCAAAGGCATTCATTATTATTGTAAAACATTACTGAATTGTTTTGTACAAAGCCCAAAATCTTATATATCTTTTATAAGTTGTGCCTTTTTTATACTAAAAAGTACTGTAATTTGGAGATGCCTCAGGTGAGCGATTTAGGACCATCATGGTCCTCTTGTTTTTTCAATTTAGGCCAATCTAAAATTTTGTTGTCTGGTGAAATTCAATGGTTTATTGGATTTTTTGAAAATCTCAACTCACGTTTTCTGGCACAAAATTACCAACACACAGCTGATTAGGCATGACATATACAAAGTTCATCAAATAGCTTTTTTCCATTACTACAAAATCCCTCCTTTTTAAGCCTTACACCCCCCTTTTCCCTCCAGAAAAGAGTTTGTGTTTGATTGCTACAGGCAATTTCTTCATTTTCCTCATTGTTTTCAATCCAGAATGACAGAGATACATGTAATTCTGTCAATTTGTAATTCTCAGACTTCTACTTCTTTGAACTTGGACCAGTTTAAATTTTTGCCATCTGGTAATTAATCTTCCAGTCGAAGACACTACCTGAGTTATACGAGTTAGTAAACAATTACAAACCAGATGTTATTTGGTCAGATGGAGATTGGGAGGCACCTGACTGGTACTGGAATTCCACAGAATTTATAGCCTGGCTATATAATGACAGGTTAGTTGACACTCTAGTTACCTACCTTTATTATAATATCAATTCATTACCAGATGACAAAATTTTAGACTGGTCCAAGTTGAAAGCTTATGTATTTACCCTTAACAAATGAAAGAATTTTAATTCTGTCTAAAAATGAAAAAATGACACGACAAAATTTCAAGTTGCTTAATGTCTAAGAATTAGTATCAAAATTAATGTGGTTGAATAGATTGCATGAAAGTGGAAATTATTTGTAGCAAACAATTTCTCCTATTCCAGCAATATTTTCTGAATAACATTTTGTTGGGAGTAAAATTTGGGATTGTGTGAAAATGGGTTGAAATTGTTAAGTAAAAGGCAAAACAGGGTAAAAAGTGTAGTGACAAAAGGAAGAGTTGCTTTTCAATGTAATTTCTCCTTTTATCACTTTGATTTGGTAGGCTATTTTTCTTCAGAATGTAAAATTGAAGGATTTGAGATAATGTCTAAACCCATGACCACATTTTGATACAATGAAATAATAAGTTGTGGAAAAGATTATGGAGAAAGGTAAAGATTGTTTCTCTTCTATC
This sequence comes from Fragum fragum, assembly GCA_946902895.1. NCBI lineage: Eukaryota > Metazoa > Mollusca > Bivalvia > Cardiida > Cardiidae > Fragum > Fragum fragum. The sequence goes on from OX336371.1 coordinate 46,605,448, forward strand.
TCTCACACACTGTTAAACCTTTCCTGTTTTGCAAAATTTAAGACCATTCCAAATTCAAAGGTTTTGCAGACGAAAATTTAAAGTGGATTCATTTTGAAAAATAACCAGTCAGAAGGTTAGAAAATATTGTAGAAAAAGATGAAATTGCTTGTTACAAGCAATTTCTTTTTTTCTTGAATATTTCCTTGATTATAAATTTACAGGGACATAAAAACCAGGGATTGAACAGGAAAGGGTTAAATTACTCTATGGTGCTTATTTATCAATTTAAACATATTTCTTTATGTCTTCTTCAACTTTTGTCAATTTGGACCTGTTTAAAATTTTACAATCAGGTTATTGGTTAAGAACCCCATTCCTAATACAACTTCAGTTTGAATACACACAAAATCTGAAGTATCATTATAAAATAAGTTTAACTTTGAAGAGGTATTATGATCTTGTTTTTTTACTGAAAAGGGAAATAATTCCACTATCATTATTAATCTTTATTTCCACCATAGTTGAAGATACATAGTACATGAAAAACTTTAAGTAAAAAATACACACAAAAGTACATACAAAAACCACAAAAGAAACTCACATATATATATTTACAACGAAGACATACAATTATACATGAAATATGAAAGCCTGAAACTGAAGACATAGACAGACAAAAGAAGAAAGAAAAGATTGAAGTTGCGGAAATTAGATAGACAAAAATAATCAGACAGACACAGAGACACAGGTTCAAGATTTTCAGTCCTATTTTACGAAGAACTTAGCCGAAATGAAACAACATGTTTATACAAAAGGGGTGCAGAATATTTAGTTTATAAAATAGCTGTATGATAGAATTAGACAACTCCATGTTGGTCTGCACAGCAATGCATCCATTACTAAATAAGCCTTGTCTTTAATCGGTAACCAGGCTGTATATTCACATGCACAAAGGCAACTGTGTATTCAGACTAAGTATTCTAACTGCATTAACAATTCAAAGTATAATGATTCCAAACTTTGTTTAAAAATCTATTCATGTTAAAATGAAAATTGTCAAAATTTGGGCCTAGAATAAAAACGATTTTCATGCAACCCTAAAACAGCTTTAAGATACCATCTTCTGTTCAAAGAGTTTAGATAATTCAACACATCCTCTCCCAAACAATCATGTATGATACAATCAAAAGATATTCTACAGTGAACGAGACCTTAACATACTAGAAGTATATGCTCAGTATAATTAACACTAATATCGTCTTTACCACATCAAGAGCAGACAGGAATGAAAAGTGAAAGGTACAATATTAGCTGTGCGATTGTAAAAAGGGCATTAAGCAAACATTGGAAAGCACTAGCCAAGGGCCATACTGGGTCTGAAAAAAAAAATGTACTTGAATCTGCCTGTTTAGTTTAAATTCAAGTGAAGAAGTTCTCAGGTCCCATTCATTGACAAAATAGTTTTTAGCTTGCTGGCTGAAAGCCAGCAAGCTATTGTCATGGTGTTCTGGTCGTGCATTTGTCCGTAAACTTTTACTTTAAAAATCTTATACTCAGAAAGTACTAAGAACTCAACCAAATTTCACAGAAATGATCATTGGGTGGCCCTTTATCAGATTCCTTCAAGGAATATTGACCAACATGAAAAACATGGCTTTAATGGGTGGAAGTAATTTCCATATATTGTGAAACTTCTAAAAATCTTCTTCTTAGACCCCGATTGATGGATTTGAACTAAACTTTTAGGAATGAACATTTTGTGACTCTTTATTAGATTCCTTCAAAGAATTTTGATGAAAAACATGGCTTTAATGGACGGGGCTTGATGGATTTCAACCAAATTTCTCTGGAATGATCCTCTGGGGTCTCATTTTCAGGTTCCTTCAATTAATTTTAATTGACAAGATTTATTTGCTACACAAGGTGAATATGATTCTGGAAAACATCATTTTCTTAATCAGTACAATCAAGCACCTTTAGTTTACTTTAAAGGAAAAAACTTGTTTTGTCATAAGTTTGTTGGGAAATGAACCAGAATTGATAACATCTATCACATGATATAAATCATATTTAGAAAAAAATGCTCATAATTTTGGAAACAATGCCTTGAGAGGACAGATTATTAAAAAAAGAACAGATATGATCAAGAAATGATTGTTTGGCTAAACAGTCCCTCTCTAATCTACACAGTTGACCAACAAAATTTAGCTTCCTTTGATCAATATATGCTTGCATTGGTAAGGCACTTAATAATCCAATTACTACTTTAATTATCAACAATGATTTTTACCACTAAAAGACAAATATTTTGAAAATCTTATCAATTATGAATTGTTGTCTGCAACTTCTTTCAGTTTAGATGGAATTTTTGTTTCCCTGGTAATGGCTTAATTTGGTTTAAATTACAGCCCTGTTAAAGATACAGTTGTAACCAATGATAGATGGGGAAAAGGAATTGTGTGCAAGCATGGTGGCTATTTAACATGTCTTGATAGATATGATCCAGGTATGTAGCCGTAGGTTGAAATAAAGTGACCAATCAAGACTGTTAATCAAAGAATTAATTGACCAATCAGGTTATTTATTAACTTTTGCCATGCTGAACCTGGAATATTCCTGTTTAGGTAGGATTAATAGACAAAGATCAGTTTGCACATATGTGCAGTCTGATCATAGTCTACACCACCTGCTTGTCCCTTTCAATTCAGAATTGTTTATAAAATCAGTTTTCAAAAGAAATACTGACTTGCAACTTGTGCCTCCTGAGATTTCGGTGCTTTGATTTTAGTGCATTTCTAAACAGGTGGTGCACTTTAAACTTTGACATTTGCCGATGTTAATGTGTAGCTTTTTTTTGGTTTGCCAACTTCCAAACGTCATTACTGCAGCTTATTTAAAGCTGTAGCTACAATCTTGAGGTTTCCAACCAGCCATTCTACTTTTTACTGGAGTTAGGATACTGACTGTAATCTAAGAATTGTCAGAATTTGTGCTTTGCCACTAGAAACCTAACAGCAATGTGAAAAACGTTTCCTTTCCCATGAATTGTTTCATAATTTCTTTAAGTAATATTTGAAAATGTAAGCCCATTCATAAAAAAATGAACTCCAAAAGTGGAATCACTGATGTGCACAGTGATTAAGGCCACGACCTTGACTGGTACTTTAATTTTAACCATCCTAGAATGCTATCACTATTCTTACCAGATTCTGACTGGACCTAGTTCACAAGTGATGCAGAGCTACAGATAAGATGTGCTTTGTGTAATAACATATTGCAAATCACAAAAACCCATTTTGAAAATAATTATTGGGTTAAAAACACATCTAAAATTACTGATCAGCATTTCAAATATTTTAAGTGCATATTTTTTTAGGTACCTATATTTATTCCCATTTCAAAAAAATCGCCAACCTGACACATGAATTGATTTTTTCCTGGTCTTTCAGATACCAACAATCAATTTATGGATGAAGAGGGTAGAAAGATTCCCGAACAAAATATTAAAAGCTTCTAAACTTTCTCAAATTCCAGAGAGTAAACTTTACTTAGAAACCCCTATTCTTTTGAAATCTTTTGAAAGATCGGAGGGCGATGCTTCTAAAATTATCCTTTGTGAATTTTGTCCGAGTTGACAATTACGCCATTGATCAAGCCAGTTAAGGCGAAGGAAACATAGTGGGAAATCTGTCTCCTTAATTCCTTAAAGACGGTTGGCAGATGGAAAATGCGATTTCCCTGGCTTCATATTATTGGCAAAGGAAAATACAAGCTTTTGAAATGTTGCATTTGTGGACAGAAAAAAGTAGGTAGTATATAGTTTGATGAGGGGTCATCAAAATTCCAAATAGGTTGTATCAAACATCACAGTGAGTCAAAGGAACATCAGCTAGCCAAGTATGAGCTGCTGAACAATTGACAAATCTTGGCTGTCAATCAAGGAATAAACCGACCAATCAAATTTTTTATTCAGCCAAGACATGAGCTTATCAACTCCGCCATTTTTGTTTATCTTTATTGTTGGTTTGGCGACTTTAACGTCGTAAATACAGCTTATTCAAGCTGTAGTTACGATGTTTAGGTCACCAACCAACGACTTCACCTTTTTGTTACATGTAACTAGCCATAAATTTTGCAAAATAAACACTGTTAAAAATCAAAGCAGAGCTTCCTATCTGAGTTAATGGGCGGGGCCTAGGTAGTCAGTGGGCGTGGCCACCGATTGCTCAGTTGTGCGTGTCTCAGTGACATTCAAAGAAATCATTTGAAAACAGGCAATCATGTGTTGGCATGAGTAGAAAACTGGCTTCTATCAAGCAACTTCAAATTTCAAATTGTTCAATTATGGTAGGAACATTAGTTTTGGAGGTGCCCCTTTGAAAAATAAATGACTGGAAATGCTACATGTTTTACAAGCATGTACTTCATTTTAGAGAGGAAATGAAAATGAAAATTTTCCTGTGTTTCATTGGATAGTAGTCTAAGCTGCCATCAGAAGCTGTATTAACTGGATAATGAGTTCGATCATAATTTAAGAATGTTGTTTTTTTTACATATTTCACAGCCATTAGTCATTCTTGTCACCTCCTCTATTAATCATTATTCAGCTTCAACTCAATCATGATTACAGAATATGTTTACAATTGAGCTTTTCATAAAAAGTGGATCCCCAATATGAGTAAGTTCTCTTAGAGAACTCGACTTAAACCTTTAACCCATTCCAAAATGAGTAAATTTTAGACTGGTCCAAATTGAAGAATTTGCAGACGTCATTTATAGGTTGATGAAATTCTAAATTTCTATGTCTTTTGGGATAGAAACGTTGCAGACATTGAAGAAATTGCTTGATTCAAGCAATTTCATCTATGTCCACAATGATTTCTAAAGGCTTTTTTCTTGAGGCGTAAAAAGGAGGAATTGTGTGGGAATGGGTTAAGGTTGTAGATTTGATGACCTCAGGCTGACCAACAGGCTCTAAGTTTCCAGACTTAGCAACAGGAATTTTATTTCTACATATAAAAGCATTTTAAGATTTTACAGCTAAATGTTTTCAGCTAATGGAATTTATTTTAAGTGCAATGGATCTGTAATAATAGATTCAAGCATGTTCTTTGTCAGAAACCAGCTCCCAGTAGCATTTAAAAAATTTGGTAGGAAAAGGTAGAAGTCTTCAGATGTGATTTCATAATAAGGAAAACTTCACAGACAAATCAGAGAAGGGCTTCAATTATCATACTAATTTCTAATATAAAGTCCTGACCGCATTTGAGGCTGTTCAGGCCTTTGATTGTTACGAGGCACTGGCCATTAATTTTGAAAATTAAGGCTGATTCATATTGAAATGGATTTTCTTGTGGGAGACAGTGGGTATGGTCAAAGGATTCAGTGGGTGGGACCAGTGTTCCTAGTTTAACCCATTTCAACACAGGTGAATTTTAGACCGGTCCAAATTGAAAGAAGCTGCAGATGACAATTTCATGTTGATAGAATTTTGAATTTTTTCTTCATTTTGGGTAGAAAACATTGTGGATAATGAAGAAATTGCTTGATGCAAGCAATTTCTTCATTATCCACAATGTTTTCAAAAGCTTTTTTCTTGAGGGGCGTAAAAAGGAGGGATTAAGTAGTAATGGGTTAATGCCCTTATCAAAAAAAAAATATGATCTTCATTGAAACCTAAGGTACATTGTACATTTATCCTGGCTTTTTTCCAGTTTATCTGTTTTTCAAAAATCTTACAGTGGCCATAACATTTGAGTGTAAATGTTAGGAATTTTCACTTATGACACTATTACAATAATATACTCAGAGTACTGTAAACCCATTATCAGTCAACAAACTTTTAGATTGGTCCAAATTGAAAGAAATTGCAGATAACAATTGTTACAAAACAATTTCCTTATTGTTCACAATATTTTCCAAATCATTTTTTTAGAGGGGCATAAAGAAAAGTGGGACTGCGTGGGAATGGGTAAAAATACTAAACATATTCATATTTCTGGAACAAAAGACTTTATGAAGAAAAAGTATGTTATATTTAGAACATAATTGTGTAATAAAGTAATACAGGGGCAATGGTGTTTCAATCCTATCATGCTGATCCTAGAATAGTCCTGTTTTGGCAGGAGGCTTCATGACTTTTAACAAGAAGTAATATCCCTTTTTAGAGATGAAATTGTAGCTTTGAGGGTGAATGGAATTTAGTGCGGAGAAATGCTGTACAAAAGAGTTGTAACTTTAAGAGAAAAAAGTACAATCTGCTTTATCCTAATTTCAACCTGTTTCAGCCTCATTTCCTGAGTCAATTTAAATATATTTTTTATGACACTTAATAGGGAGTATAATCTGTCTCCAAGGGCTCTTGTTTTGATAAAATTAAATGAATAAAGAATAAGAAAAAAAGAAAGAAAACTTAACTTTTGTCACACTGAACAACAAAAACCTCTGTTTTTGCAGGGAGGTATAGACATATTTATCCAATCCAAGCAATAACTGTTTATGAAATCATTTTTATAAAGAAATACTAAAAGAAAACTGGTGCTTTCAGTCCTTTGATTGTAATACATTTTGAACAAAGATTTTATTCAGCATTACATTGGTTCCTCCTTCTGAACTTGACTCACCATTCTTTTTATACGCCCGTCAAAGATGGAATTTATTATGGGATCACCATTAGCATCCAATGTCAGATGTCCTCTTCTTTGTCCAGAGCAAATCTCTATCACCTTATGTCTGGTTTACTAGAACTTTGGCTGCTATATTCTTCTCTTGATTACGGAGTGCAGTGCACAAGAACCATAACTCTTACTGGCTTATTTTTTCCTTATTGCTCTTTGTTTTTTATCACACTTGGATCTTGTCCGGAGTATACTAGCTATGATCATGAAACTTCATAGGTAGATAGATCTCATCAAGGGGAAGTGCAGTGCAAAGGAACCATAACTCTACTTGGCTTATTATTTGAGTTATTGAGTTATTAAATATCAAGGATTACAACAGACAACATTACATTTTTCTTCCCTCTATAAAGAGTAAGTAGATTTAGTACTTTTCGTTTAGTTCATGACAAATCCACTTGAATAGGTTTAAAAGATAATGATATACTCCTACTACATTTATCAATCCGTCTGTCTACACAAAAATTGTCCAAATGATATTCATTCAAAATTACTTCAATTCTAATCTTAACCCAAACTCACATCAAGCTGTGTGATGGAGGTATCATGTGACAATTTGGCACCTTGTTTCTCTATGTATAGGTATATTACAAAAGAGAAAGTGGGAGAATGCTATGACTGTAGATAGAAGTGCCTGGGAATACAGAAGAGAGGCCACCTTGAAAGACATGTTAAGTGTGACGGAAATAGTGGCTAAACTTGTCCGAACTGTCAGGTAAGGAACAGTATTTTAATTTTTTAACTTCTTACCTTTCAATCCTGATTTTTAATACCCAGAGGAAATACGGCTATATAAATCTTTGCGGCTAAAGGGCAAATTGCTTGCCTTAAAAATCACAAGCCAGGTAATTCAAAATAGACAAGCAATTTTGTCTTTGATGTCAACTGATGGATCACTGGTTCAACACACTGACTCTTCTGACTCTTCTGGCAATATTCACTGACTCCGACAGGAAGTACCACTTCAATATTGAGCAATGTTATTTTGCAAAATTTGTAGCCAGAACCATGTAACCAAAAAATTGAATAGGGACCTAAACAGTGTAACTACAACTTGATGAAGCTATAGTTAAGACATTAAAGTTGCAAAACCTACAAAATGATTCAAATGAACGTGGGCAATTTTGAAAATCAAAGTTCACATCCAGTGTAACTGAATAATTTGATTGATCAAGTCTTCGATTGACAGCCATGATTGGTCAATTAATATTATGGTCCAAAATGTATAGTCAGGTACAGAAAACCAAAGGAAATTGTTTAACCCTTTCCCGTTTTTGGAAATTTTTAGACTAGTCCAAATTGAAAGAGGATGCAGACGACAATGAAAACTGGATGCTATTTGAAATGAAACCATCCTATATGGTAGAAAATATTGTGGAAAAAGGAGAAATGGCTTGTTTCAAGCAATTTATTCTTTTTCCACAATGTTTTCTCGAGTATAAAATCACAGGAACGTAAAATCACGTATTTGAACGGGAAAGGGTTAAGGGTGCCCCTTATGTTGAAGCTACAGCTTGAATAATCTGTCTTTTCCTTTCTTCATCACCCACTGGTGACGGTGTTAAGGGTGTTAGTAGTTAGTTTGCCTGACCCTTAGATCTAGATAACAAAGTGTGATACCAATCTAACTCTATTATTCCTCTTCTTTTAAGAACTCTTGGGTATTGTCTTTTTGAGCCCTATTCTGAGCTTCCTAAGAGTACCAACAACATAGGGTTTGATTAATCACAAAAGAAATTTACATTTTTAAAAATAGAAACCCCTCTCTTTATCTGGAGCTGGCACTACTTTGTTGTGGAATGTGTTCTTTGTGTAAGGGCCAGTCCCAATAACTCAGCTATTTAGATTAAAAAAAAAAAGTTTTCTTATTTTCAAATCCTTTCATTTTATATCTGTTTGGCTAAGTGTTGGAAATCATTTCCATTTAATTTATAGTCTTTGAATTATTGATTACAAAAATAAAAATACATGTCATACTTTTGAATATGTCTTTTCAATGCTTTTCAAGTGTAATATTTTTTAGCAACCATTTCCATATACACTCTATGGTCAAAGGGAGATAAGTAAAGAATTCCCTCTTCCTGTCTAATTTGAGTCAGCCTTTCCAAAAATAACCTACTTAATCCTTTTCTTTTAAAATTCTGTTTTTTTTCTATAAACCTTGAAAATAGTGTGGAAAAAGAAGGTACTATATTTCATTAGAATTTTATGTCACCCACCCTGATGGCTGGATAGTAGTAAACCTAAGTGGGATGAGCAGCTGGAGGCTCAAAAATTATGTTGTAGTAGTACTAGTGTGAGAAATACCAGGAATCCACGGTTAGGTGCTCAAGCTGCCGCGATTTCACTGAAATACTGTTAAAAGTGACATTAAACCCCCCTGCAATTAATCATTTCTAAAGCTCGATAAAAAAATCGACAATCAATTTATTAAAATAAATGTCAAATGTTGGTTAATCAGAATTAAAATTACTTATTCAAACAGTGTTTGATAGACATATTATCTGATTAACTGGTAAATTTCAACCTAAAATTTTAAGTTCAGCTCAAAAGAAAAAGAAAAACAACAATAGAAACTCTACATAACAGGAATGGCTGATATTGCTGATACAAGATAAAGATTCAATTTTATATGAAATTAAGAACATAAGAATATTACCTCGACACATCCAGAAGTTGAAGATTTCCAATTTCGAGATAATGAGTGTTGACTGTAATTATACATTATAAAAGATCTGTGATCTTTTAACTTCAAACCTGGCTAGATTAACATGATACAGTTATATTCGCCTGTTACTTAGTGATATTTTAGATTTATTTCTCTATGAGTAATGAAATCATAAACCCATCTGGAACATGGCTACATTTAGGACCTTCAGTCCTTTGATTTATATCTACAAAATCACTGCTGTGGTGACAATCTGTTCAATGTTGGACCAACCATAGATGGTAGGATCAATGCCTTGTTTGAAGAAAGGCTGTTGGGTATGGGAAAATGTCTGAATCTTTTAATTCTGGTCAGCCTGAGCAATCTCTGCAGTCTAAACAGGGATGATACTTTTAACCAATTCCCACAAAGCGACGCTTTTTCACGTCCCTCAAGAAAAATAATTGGGAAAACATTATGTAAAAGGAAGAAATTTGTGCAATAGGCAATTTCTTTATTTTACACAATGTTTTCTACCAAGAAAGTAGAGAAATCTAAAAATTTTATCAACCTATTCCCACTTTTTTTACTGGATGTGTCTCAAATATTTTCTTTGATTTTTATTATCATAGCTGTGGTGGCAATCTTCTTCTTAATGTTGGACCAACCAAAGATGGTAGGATCAATCCCATATTTGAAGATAGGCTAAGGGGTATGGGGAAATGGCTGAAAGTGAACGGTGAAGCAATCTACAATACAACACCCTGGATTCATCAGAATGACACAGAAACTCCTGATGTTTGGTATGTTTTAACCCATTCGCGCACAATAATGCTTTTTGATGCCCCTCAAGGAAAGAAAAATTGGGAAAAAATTATGTGAAATGAAGAAATTGCTTGCAACAAGCAATTTCATTTTACATTATGTTTTATACCCAGAAAGTTGAAAAACCTTAAGTAAACAACTTGGAAAAACATAGTGTAAAATGAAGAAATTGCTTGCAACAAACAGTTTCTTCATTTTACATTATGTTTTTTACCCAGAAAGTTGAAAAAATCTAGAATTTCATACACTGTTATATGTAACATGTAATGTCATCTGCAACTTCTTTCAATTTCCTGGTAATGAGTTTTTCCTATTACAAAATAAAACATTTCTAGACAGTCTAAATTTAAAGAAGTTGCAGACGAAGACTCCAAGTTGGTATATTTTTAATGTCACTGTTATACTAAGGTAGAAAACACTGTTGAAAATGCAGAAATTTCTTGTAACAAGCAATTTCTTCATTTTCCACATTGTTTTTCTGAACTTCTTTCTTGAGGGTGTAAAAAGCAGGATTGTGTTTAACCCATTCCCAGACAACAAAATTTTAGACCAGTCCAAATTGAAAGGAGCTGCAGACGACAATTTCAAGTTGAAGTAATTTTAATTTTTTTCGTCTTTTGGGTAGAAAACATTGTAGATAATGAAGAAATTGCTTTATACAAGCAATTTCTTCATTTTCCACAATGTTTCCAAAGCTCTTCAATTTCGGGGTGTAAAAAGGAGGGCTTGAGTTGGAATGGGTTAAGAGGTTGCAGGCGACATTTTTAACTCGGCTGTCTTGGGAGAAAACCCCAGATATTGCAATAGCCTCTGTGTCATTGTTGTTGTTGTTATCATCACCGTGCAAAAACTTTGACATTTTGTGATATCTCTGGTTCTACTAAAGGCATTCACTTGAAACGTAGCACACTTGTTCACTATCAAGGGGTATAACTCTAGATGCATTTTGTCCACGATCCACCACCCAACAGCCAAGCCTAGGCACCTGTAGGCAGTGCTCTTGTTTAACCCTTTCCTGTACTATCTCTTATTTTATCATCCCTATGATGTTATACTTGAGAAAACATTGTGGAAAGAGAAGAAATTGATTGTAATTGAAATTTTTTCTACTACAACAATATTTTTATCAAATAGGATGATTTCTTTTTAAATTTTATTAACTTCATATTGTCGTCTTCTACCCCTTTTATTTTGGACAAGTTTAAACATTTTGTAAAACAGTAATGGGTGAATGATGGAGTAAACAGAACTACAAGTGAACTGTAAGATAGAAAACATTATAACAAGAAGTGGTAATGGGTTACTGTTAACCCATTACCAGACAACAAAATTTTACACTTTCTAGATAAAAAAAGTTTCAGAAACAAACTTTCAGTAAATGAAAATTTAAAAAATCTATGTGTTTAGGAATTGAAAACATTGTTGAGAATGAATTAATGAAATTATTTTTTTTAACCTACTCAGGATTGCATGCTATTGAAATAAAGGTGGTATATTCATTTTTGTTGACATGAAAACCTGTGATTGTTTTGGTTACAAAAAAAATTGAATGGGAAAAAGCATGCTATATATATTCACAATTGATTAAATCTTATTCAGGTATACAAAGAACGGAGAGTATGTTTATGCCATTGTCCTGGAATGGCCTGAAAAAGAGCAATTGTATCTAGAATGTCCCGAACCTACAGCATCTACAGTCGTCTCACTGGTAGGATACAATGGTCATGTGACATGGTCAAGCCAATCTAAGAAAAGTGGGATTAAAATTGAATTTCCTGTCATTCCCTTCAATAAGATGCCTTGTGAGCATGCCTGGGTGTTTAAAATGACATACCTTAGTAATAATTAACCTGTTACGGGACAAAAAACTTTTTAGACTGGTCCAAATTCAAAGAAGTTGCAGGCAACAACTTTTAGTCAATAAATATTTCATTTTTATTGTCTTGTGGGGTAGAAAACATAGTAGGAAATGAAGAAATTGTTTTTACAAGCAATTTCTTCATTTTCCACAATCTTGTTCTTAGTCCTTTTCTTGAGGGTCATAAAAAGGCAGGATTGTGTGGAAATTGGTTAACTCATTATCAATAACAGAGAGAATTTAAGAAGGATCCAAACTGAAAGAAGTTGAAAATAACATTTAAAAGTGAATGTAAAGATAACACATTCCCAAAAGGCAAAATTTTAGAGTGGTCCGAATTCAAAAAAGTTAAAGACGATATTTCAAAGTGTGTTTAATTTGGTTGATAATGTTTGAATACCATAAAAAATTGTAGGAAAGGAGATATGAAAGAGAAAAGAAGTTGAAATCAACATTTCAAAGTATGTGTAAAGTTAGCCCATTCCCAAGTGACAAAATATTAGACTGGTCCAAATTCAAAGAAGTTGCCTACATTTCAAAGTGAGTATTATTTGAAAAATAATGTCTCAATATGGTAGAAAATCTTGTGGTAAAAGCAGAAATGGCTTGTACTATTTTGCAGGGGCAGAAAAAGGCGTTACTGGATGGTAATGGGTAAACTCATTACCAGACAAAAATTTTAGACTCAAAAGAAGTTGCAATTCCAAGAATGCTAGAGTTTAAGAACAAGTGTCAAGTAGGGTAGAAATCATTTCTACTTTTCCCACAATGTTTCCCAAAGTTTTTTTTTCTTTGGTTTGTGTAAATATGGGATAGATATTATTAGCTTAAACTATTATATGCAAAGGGAAAGTGGTATGCCACATATATTTTCTATGGAAGAAGTGGAGATATTATGCTAGAATGCTGTATCTGCCGACCTGCGAGGACCCCCACCAACCTGTAGTGACAAATTTGAACCAGACATCTGGTATATTGGGTTAACATTCCCAAATTGGCTAGAGTATTAACCCTTGTCATGCTGAACCCAGAATATTCCAGTATTGGCAGGAGGTTTAGACCAAGATCAGCCTACACATAAGTGCAGTCTATTCTTGATTTACGCCTCCTGTTTATAATTTTCCTGCCAGAGCTGTTTCTAAAATTTATTTCTGAATGAATTATTAATTTTTGAACAAGTTCTATAGGGCTTTCAGCCCTTTGATTTTACAGCAATTCAGTAAGGTAATTCATATAGCATGACAAGGATTGATAAGTCAAACAAATTGTACAGATTATATAAATAGGAAAAATGAAATTAAAGCAGAAAATTTAAAAAAGAAGAAAAAAAAACAACTTGTTATAGATCTGCAAACATGTTAGTCTCGAGAATTGGTAATCAGTGTTAAATAAATCTTGGATTGTGCACTCAAACTTGTTTATGTTTATGAGATTTTGTAAGAAATTCTACGGAATTCAGCATAGTAAGATTGAATTAAGTTCAACACTTACCCTTCAAATCTGTTGAAACAAAATAATCAATAAAATTCTACTCTTTGTGTCCTAATTTAAAAAATGCAGAAAGTTCACTTGTGATGTGCTTTGCAATTTCTAGTTGGCAATATTTATTTATCTGAATTAAGTTTAAAAGCAGCAGGAATATTTCCATCCATGGAAGAAAGGGATAAAATCTAAGTTACCCACATAGCAATGTCTCCTTGGAGACAGACGAGTTTTTGAACGCCTGGGATTACTGGTACATAGAGAAAATGTCACATGGATCCAACTTAAAACCTCTATCACGGATAAAGACTTTGCCTTGATTCTTTACTGTCATTAAACCTATGATTGCAATAAATCAACTAAGAACAGTATCTAAACTTTGTCATTTACAAATTTGTATATATGCCAAACATGCACATGGATAAAACTGGATTTAACTAAGTGGTAAAAAACAAGCTTGCTTTTATTTATTAACTCTTAATACATGTATGAGGATTTCAAGATATTTGAAATAATGTTCTGAAATTGTGGGATACCTAAGTTCAGCTCATTGCAATTCAGTTCTAGAAGTTAATAGTTATCACTGCTACTTTCAATTTAGACTTTTTCTTTGACAAAAGCATTTGAATTGGAAATGTGTATGAAGCGAAATTTCAAAAATAGTAACCAAATTTATCAATATCAATGATAAATTTAAACCTAACAACCAATCTTTTATGACCAAAGGCATTAATTACCACTACAGTCCTCTCTTAGATGTGAAGGACTTACTTGGCTAATACTTACCTGGCTTCAGGTATTTATTGATTTTTATATAGGTCCCATCGTTTTCAATTCAATGGTAAAAATCGCTGCTAATACTTACCTGGCATCAGGTAATGATCAATTTCTAGATCCACTGACGGAAGGCCAGCGGGGCTATTGTTATTGCATCATGTCTGTTAAGCTTCCGTGTGTCTGTAAAGCTCCTCAGAAATGTTCATTGGCTGACCCTCTATCAGATTCCTTCAAAGAATTTTGAACGGATGAAAAACATGGATTGGGCTAATTTCATCATATGGTGAAATCTTTGAAAATCTTCTCAGAATAAAGTGGATTGATTTCAACCAAATTTCACAGAAATAATCCATGGGTGACCCTTTATCAGATTCCTTCAAAGGATTCCGAATGAACCAAAAACATGTATATGGTGAAAGATTTGAAAATCTTCTTCCCAGAAACCACCAAATGGATTTAAACCAAATTTGACAGGAACAATCCTCAGAAGACTCCTTATCATACTCCTTCAAAGAATATTTTATTGGATGAAAAGCAAGGCTTATATGGGTAGGGCTATTTTCAATGTATAGTGAAATTTTTGAAAATCTTTTTCTCATAAAGCAGTTGATGAGTTTCAACCAAATTTTTCTGGAAGGATCCTGTAGTGACTCTTTTTCAAATGCCATCAATTAATTTTGATTGGTTGAAAACATTGCTTTTATGGTCATGGCTTATGTCCATATACGGTATACAGTGAATCCTTTAAAAAAATTGCCAATACCTTTTTATCTCACTCCATAAATGAATTAACTTTTGTTAAACAATGAAATGTTTGAAAAATTTAAAAGATTTCATTGACAAGAGTATGAAGATATATTTGCCACACATGGTGATCGAATCTGATTCGTTTATATTGAATTCCTGAAAACTCCATTTGCTTAACCCTTTCCTGTTTTTTGAAATTTTAGAATGGTCCAAATTGAAAGAGGTTGCAGACGAAAACAAAAATAGGATGCAATTTGAATTAAACCAAGCTATGTGGTAGAAAATATTGTGGATAAAGGAGAAATTGCTTGTTTCTCCTTTTTCCACAATTTTTTCTCAAGTATAAAATCATAGAGATGTAAAATTCAGGGTTTGTACAGAAAAGGGTTACAATCAGGCCTGTGGAGCAATACAGGTCCTCTAGCGCTTCTAGTCTTCGTCTTGGCTTATGTGGTATACAGTGAAAATTTGGTTCATACCTTTTCATCTGACTTAGTGCAGGTAAATGAATTTAACATAACTTGACTTAACCTTTGTAAAACAATGAAAGATTTGAAATACTTCTCTAGAACTATTTCAAAGATTTCAGTGACTGGATTTATTTGCCAGATATGACAAAGATGATTCAGTTTATACTGAATTCATGAAAACACCATTTGCTTAATCAGTACATTCAGGTCTGTGGAGTGATACAGGCGTTCAAGCACTTCTGATTTTTTTCTATCAGATGGTAAAAATTGCTGTTAAATCAGCATTAACATCGAATCGAGAACCATCTCGGCAGTAACCAAAATTGATCACCCCTCCAAATTTTGGGAGCCAAGCAGACCCCATGTTCTAATGGACTTTGCGCTATAACAGATAGCGCTTTTATGTAGTTGTAGTGGTTGTATAATACAGTTTATTTTTCTTTTTTTACAATTAATTATGTTTGGTAATATTCAACTGTAAAAGAGGATACTTGCACATTCCAATTTTCTTCCATAAATTACCTGACTACTTACATTAAAACTGATCATATTTGGAACTCTTTGTACCAAAATATACAACAGACATAGAATGATGCCAGCTCAAATAGTGCAAGCAATATTACAGGAATGACAATATCTAAGATGATTTGACCATTTGGGCAGTTAAAAAGTTATTTAAAAAGCAATAAAGAAATTTCAGGTTATATTACACAGTGTGTTTGCCTTTTAGGTCAGCATATGTAGATTATTTAGACCAGATGATTCCTTTTTTTGTGATAATTCATTATTTTTGTAGAATTTTACTTTTATTGGTGAAACTGGTATTTATTTTTTTTTCTTTTTGTTTGTTTTATTATTATATAATACCTGCATAATACTTTTAGTGTCATTTCATAGATAAAAAAGGTGCTTATTGTTATACAATTGTCTTGTCTTTCTTCCCAAACCCTTTCCCATTTTAGACTAGTCCAAAGTGAAAGAGGATGCAGAGGACAAAGAAAAGTGGCTGTAATTTAAAAACAAACCATCCAAGATTGTAGAAAATATTGTAGAAAAAGGAGAAATTGCTTGTTCAAGTTTAAAATCAAGGGAACATGAAATCCCGGTACTGTACAGGAAAGGGTTAATCCCTTACCAGATGACACAATTTTTAAGTGGTTCAAATTGAAAGGCATAAGACTTATCTTTTCATGAAATGTTGTATCAACCCATTCCCACACAGTGACGCCTTTAGACACCCCAAAGGAAAAATCTTTTGGAAAACAATGTGAAAAATGAAGAAATTGCTTGTTACAAGCAATTTCTTCATTTTCCACAATGTATTCTAACCAGGAAAGTAGAAAAAATCCAAAATTTCATTAACTTTGAATTGTCGTCTGCAACTGCTTCGAATTTTGGCTAGTCTAAAATTTTGCTGTCTTGTAATGGGTTAAACCTCTTTTTGACCATTCATATGATTTTATTGTCTACCATAAAAAGCACATGGTGTTAATCCATTACCAGGCAACAAAATTTTAGGTTGATCCAAATTGAAAGAAGTTACAGACAACAGTTTAGAGGGTGCTAAATTTGGATAATAAATGCAAAAAAAGCAGAAAATATCGTGAGAAAAAGAAATTGTTACAAGCAACTGCTTTTCCCAAAGAAAAAAAAACAACTTTGAATGTTTTTTTTTGGAAAATGAAGAAATTTCTCGTCACAATCATTTTCATTTTTACCAATTATCCACGGTGTTTTCTACTTCAATAGATAAAAAGAATTATAATTTTATCAACTAAAAATTGCCATCTGTAACTGTTTTTAATTTGGCCAGTCTAAATCTTTGTTGTCTTGTGATGGGTTATAAAGTTACACATGTTCTGATGATAAGTTAAAGGTTAGAAATGACAAGCTCTTATCATGTCATTCATTATTGCAGAAAATGATCTGTCATGAGGGATTTTTTATTCATAAAAGAAGGCTTTTACATAAAATACTCCCCAAGTTGTATATTACATATTTTCAATGTGTGTTATGCTTTTTAGCTCCACTGGCTGGAAGCCAGCAAGCTATTGTCATGTCATTGTGTCTGTTGTGCATGTGTGCGTCCGTAAACCTTTTCTTAAACTATTTTCTCCTCAGAAATTACTGTACAGAATTCAACCAAATTTGACAAAAATGATCCTTGAGTGACCCTTTATCAGATTCCTTCAAAGAATTTTGGTAGGATGAAAAACATGGCTTTAATGGACGTTGCTAGTTTCCATATATTGTGAAACTTTTAAAAAATCATCTCAGTAACTAATTGATGGATTTCAACAAAATTGAAAGAAATGATCCTTAGGTGACCCTTTATCAGTTTCCTTCATAGAATTAAGATCGAATGAAAAACATGGCTTTAAAAATCTTCTTAGAAACCATTTGATGGATTTCAACAAAATTTAAGGAAATGATCCTTAGGTGACCTTTTATCAGATTCCTTCAAAGAATAAAGATTGGATGAAAAATATGGCTTTAATGAGTGGGGCTTATTTCCATATATGGCGAAATCTTTGAAAATCTTCTCAGAAACCAATGGATGGATTTTAACCTAATTTTAATTGGATTTATCCTTAGGTTACACTTTATCAGATTCCTTCAAAGAATTTTGATCAGATGAAAAACATTGCTTTAATGGGGGGTGAGGGGTGGCTAATTTCCATATATGGTGAAAGGTTTGAAAATCTTCTTCTCAGAAACCATTGGATGGATTTCAACCAAATTTCAGTCAAATGATCCTTTGGTGACCTCTTATTAGATTGCTTAAAAAAGAAAAATTGATTGACTGTAAACATTGCTTTATTTGATTGGGCTCATTACCATATATGGTTAACTTAAAACCTACAACCTTTTAGATTACGAACGATTATAAGTTTTCAAAAAATTTCACAAAATGAACCTTTTGTGATTCTGTGTCAGATTCCTTCATAAAATATGGCTCAGATGAAAATTATGGCTTTTGTAGGGGGCTCGTCTCCATATATAGTATATAGTTGACATTTTGAAAATCTTATTCTTGCAAACTGTAGGATGGTTTTTTAACCAAATATCTCAGGAATGATGATTTAGTGAAATCAGGCTGGTGGAGCAAATCAGGTGCTCAGGGACCTCTAGTTTGAATTTTTGTTTTTACTACATTTATGCAGTATTGACTATTAGCCCCTACTGGTCTAGACCAAGGAGACTTTTGGTTTACACTCTGTTTGTCTGTATTTCTGTCTGAACATAACTAAATCAGTGTGAGCTCTTGTGATCCTTGAATGCTTGTCATGCAATGTCATCAATTTGAAAAACGTTTACACTCTAGAGGCCAAAATTATGGCTCAATCTTTATCAAACTTGACCAGACTGTTTGTCTTGTCATAAAGATTGACCCTATTGGAAATTGGGAGATTCCATTGCAAAATATTAGAAAAGGGGTCTTAATGAAGAACTGTTTAACTCCAGGGGCCATAAAAGATTATTGCTCAATCTTCTATTAATTTGATCAGAATGCTTGTCTGGTGATAATGGTGAGCACTATGGCACTTAGGCATTTTTGTTGGAAAAAAATGAAAACAGATACTTCAATGACCAATTAGCTGTATCCACTCTAAGTGCAACAATTTTGGTCCAATCTCTTTGAAATAGGACCATTCCATTGGAAAAAACAAGAGACAGGGCTCTCACTAGGATTTTGAAAGTAGGATTCCAAGCAGAACAGTTTGATTCAAGCCTGATTGAGCAGGATTTTCATAGTAAATGCAATTTCAACCAAATCCGTTTTTACAGCACTTTCTATGTGGAAATAGTGTGGAAAAGGGAGATTAATTTTGGTTTTAAGAATTATCATATTTTCTAGCCCTTATTATGTTATTTACATGTCTGATCATGTTCATTTGATTTTCAGCAAATTCTCTTCACTCATTACCAGACGGCAAAATTTTAGACTGGTCCAAATTGAAAGGAGTTGCAGATGACAGTGTTAAGTTTATGACATTTTGGATTTTTTCAACATTTTTTATTTTTGTTTATTTATTTATTTTTATTTTGGAAATTTGGACAAAATAATGACTTGTATTGACAGTCAAATTGACAATTTTTTAAACCAAAAAATGACAGTAAATTTATGATTTATGCCCAGCTCTAGAAGTCTAAGAGCCCAAAAAGTTTATCTAATAAATGTCATTTTCAATTGAATTGTTGTACCCACGAAAACCCATGGCAATTTTATTTTGCAATATAAGTTGACTTCTTTATCATGTTTTGGTTACTTTTTCACTAAAATGATCAATAATAATTTGATTTCAGTGAGATAAGAATGCTAGTAAAATAATTTTACCAAAGTTTCACAGGTTCCTAACACCTGTCACTAACGATCATCAATGCATGACTGGTCACAGCAAAGTGGTAATTGTCAATCAAGCTGGGTGTTATCAATGATTGTGGTGTATGTTAGGATAATCAATTAACATTTCTCAATTATCTACCTACTATTTAAATGACCCTTGAACCATGACTGATGATTTTACAGAGTCACTTTGACTTTAAGGCTGCTAACTTCGGACACATGTCATTAAAAAAAATTGTCGTCCGTCGGAATCCTTTGAAAGGATTTTTTGTCGTCCCTTGCGGAAAGTTGTCGTCTCAGACGACAGTACTGTCGTTTCCGAGAGCCCTGAGAGAAGAGGCTGTAATTACAATATCATAGAATTATTGCTCAATCTTCATGAAACTTCACCAGAATGCTTGTCAGGTGATTACAATGATCACTATGGTAAATGGAAGCATTTTGTTGGAAAACACAGGAAACAGACCTTAAAGACCATTTACCTGTATACACTCTAGGGGCTACAAGTCTTGCTTAAAGATGATGATCAACTCTATGGAAAACACAGTAAACCAGCTTTAATGACAATTCTAATTAGCAACCTAGAGGTCTCAATTTTCCTCAGTTTTCTTGAAACTATGTCAGGATGTTTGTCATATCACCTGTCAGTAATACCCGAAAGGGGAGTTGGGCAGTATATATAGATAGATAGATATATATCATAAGAATTTAGTGTGTTGAAAATTGGAATGTTCCATATGAAAACAGGGGAAAAGGGGCCTAAATGACAATTTCACTGTTTACACCAAAGTAATGCTCAGTCTTCATGTAGCTTGGCCAGAATATTCATGAGGTGATAATAATGAGTACTATGGTAATTGGAAGCTATTTGTTGGAAAACATGGAAAAAGGACCTTAAAGGCTATTTACCTGTATATACACTAGGAGCTGGAGTTCTTGCTCTTGTTCCTAAAAACATGAGTATATTAACCTGATTATTAGCTTGGCTGTTTTCGGAGAAAACGCAAGGTATTGAAGTCACCTTGGTGTTGTTCGCGTCGGCGTTGGCGTGACAAACTTTAACCTTGGTCATACTCTGTTGTTATTGAAGATATCCTCATGAAACTTGACATGTGTATTGACAATAACAAGAGCTGTCTAGACTATCAAGGGGGATAACTCTAAAAGCGTATGTAAGCATTATGCCCCTTTTAAGACTTAGAATTTTTGCATTATCCAGCACCTGCAGCCGTGCAGGCACCTGTAGGCGGTGCTCTTGTTGTATTTGACTCAGCATTCATAAGTTACAACTCTAGTTCAAGTCTTATTCTATGTATTAACTCATTCCCATACAGTGATGCTTTTTTGATGCCCTTCAAGAAAAAGCAGCCGCCGTCATAGCGCAGTTGGTAGCGTGTCGGACTGTCAATCTAGAGGTCCCGGGTTCGATCCCCGACGGCGGCACTCTTCCTTTCTGACTATTTGTCTCTCACCAATGGGTCGATAATCGTAGACCTATGTGGGATAGCAGCTGGGGGCTAGGAAAGGATGTAGTGGTAGTACTGGTGTGAGAAATACCAGGAATCCATTGTTAGGTGCTCCAGCCGCCGCGATATGACTGAAATACTGTTAAAAACGGCGTTAAACCCCAATCTATCTATCAAGAAAAAGCAATAATGAAAAAATTCTGTAAACTGAAAAAATTGTTTGCAACAAGTAATTCCTTCATTATACACAATGTTTTCTACCCATAAAGTTGATTTTTTTGGGGGGGGGGGGGGGTTAGCTCAGCTTGGTGCGAAAACTTTGACATTTTGTGATATCTCTGGTTCTACTTAAGGCATTCACTTGAAACTTGGCACACTTGTACACTATCAAAATAGCAACCTATACTATCAAGGGGGATAACTCTAGATGCATTTAATCCACTATCCAGCACCCAATAGCTGAGCATAGGCATCTGTTGGCAGTGCTCTTTTTTCAACTTTCTGGGTAGAAAACATTGTTGGAAATGAAGAAATTGCTTGTTGCCAGCAATTTCTTCTTTTCCCACAAAGTCTTCTTAAGTATAAAATCATAGGGATGTAAAAAAGATGGGATCATGCAGGAAAAGGTTAATAAGTACATTTAGGCCTGTGAAGCAATACAGAGGTTCAAGCGCCTCTTTCTTGAGGGGTGTCAAAAAATGATGTTGTAGGGGAACGGGTCTAAGGGGTTTCAAGCTTACAATTAGGGGGGTTCTTCATTATCTACAATGTTTTCTACCTCAAAAGACAAAGGATTTTAAGAATTTCATCAACTTTGATTTGTTGTCTACAACTGCTTTGAATTTGGACCAGTCTTAAATTTTGTTGTTTTGAAACGGGTTCATAGAAATAACGAAATTAATTTGTAAAATTGAAGATCTGAAATAAGTATGTTGTAGTGCTATTATTTACTGTTCACATAAAAATAAAGTGCTTTCAGAGAAATGTTGTTTTGTCATTTTGTATATTTTACCCCCAAACACTATATTTGGGGGCATATGGGAGTAAGCTTGTTGGTCCGTCTGTAGCTTTTTCGTGTCTGCTCAATTTCTCGGCAATTATTGGACAGATTTTATTCAAATTTCACTGATATAATCAGTATCAGAGATGTGCATATTCTATTATTGTAAGGTCCATTGATTTTTGACAGAGTTATGGCACTTTGATGAAAAATTGTGTCTTCTCAATTTCTCAGCAACCATTAGACGGATTTGATTAGATGATTAAACCAGACTTACCTTGGTAAGGTGAAGTTTGGTCTAATTTCATCCATCACAAAATTCCCTCCAGGCTCACACAATTTCACAGAAAGACTTGGTATAAGTCAGACATGTGCATATCCTATTTTGGTTATAGTCCATTGATTTTTGATGGAGTTATGGCCCTTTGGCGAAAAATCGTGTTTGCTCAATTCTCAGCAACCATTGGACGGATTTGATTCAAATTTCACAGAAAGACTCGGTACAAGTCAGACATGTGCATATCCTATTTTGGTTATGGTCCATTTATTTTTGACTAATTTATGGCCCTTTATTCAAAAAGTCCATTTTTTGTTATGGCCCTTTGGTGGATAACACTTGTATATGGACAAGCACTTTTGGGGGGGGGGGGGTATTAGACCCCTTTGTTACAATTGCTAGTTTTACTCATTACTGAATAGCAAAATTTTAGACTGGTCCAAATTCAAAGTAGACTTGGTTGCAATCTGTAATCCCCCCCCCCCCCCCTGAATGAGGCTTTGGTATAGGGTATAAGTACATGTTATTTGATGCTGCAGAAACTTCAAAATAATAAGACAAACTCTTTATCAATTTTTAACCAATCTCAACACACTTTTTGATGCCCCTTAAATAAAAACCATTTGGAATATATTATTTAAAATGAAGAAATTGCTTGTTACAAGCAATTTCTTCATCTAACACAATGTTTTCTACCCAGAAAGATTAAAATATCTAAAATTTCATTAACTTTAAATTATCGTCTGCAACTCCTTTCAATTTTGACCTGTCTAAAATTCTTTCATATGGGAATGGGTCAAGTTAAATAAGGGGCAATAAATCATTTATCAATCATAGATTTTGCACAAAAAATTGTACCATGCACATCTACAACTTCTAATGAAAACTTCTGCCAAGTTTGAAGTGAATCAGACAGAAAATGTAAGTGGAGTTGTGTTGTTAAGCATTTTTTAGCAGAATCAGGGTTATAACTCAGTAATCATTGATAGAATCTTTGCAAAAGTTGTGTGTTGCACAGCTACAGTTCCTAAGGAAAGCATTTGTAAGTCAAATCAGGGGCAATAACTCACTAATTTTTGATTAGCTCGGTTGGTTTGAGAGAAAACCCGAGGTATTGTCATCACTTTGGCCTCGTGAGCCCGTCGGTATTGGTGTGACAAACTTTAACCTTGGTCATATCTCTGTTGTTATTGAAGATATCCTCATGAAACTTGGCATGATCATTGACCATCACAAGAGCTATCTAGACTATCAAGGAGGATAACTCAAAAAGCATTTTTGTAAGAGTTATGCCCCTTTTAAGACTTAGAATTTTTGCATTATCCAGCACCTGCAGCAGAGAATTAGCACCCATGGAGGTGCTCTTGTTGAAGCAATTGTATCTTAAACATCTACAACTTCTTATAAACACTTCTGCCACGTTTAAAGCAAATCAGACAGAAACTGTTGGAGGAGTTGTCTAGACAAGCACTTGGAAGTCGAATAAGAACTCGGTAATCTTTATGGAATGTTCACAAAAGATGCACATCCACAGCTCCTAATGAACCTCTATACCAAGTATGAAGCAAATCGAACTGAAACTGGAGTTGCTGATTTCTTTGTTTCAACCCTGGAATCAAGTGATTTCTTTTATGCCCACAATATTTTCCAAAGCTTTTAGCTCACCTGAGCACAACATGCTGAAGGTGACCTATTGTGATTGGTAAATGTCTGTCCAAAAACAATTATTAAAAAAATCTTCTCCTCCTAAACCATAAGCCCTAGAGCTTTGATATTTGGTATGTATCATCAGCCATTGCCCCTCTACGAAAATACTTCAAAGAATTACTGTATTCTGATAATTAGCCCCTTTCTGTGCGATCCCTGATTTTACTGTGGAATAAAGAAGGAAATCTTTGAAAATCTTCACCCAAACAATAAGGCCTAGAGCTTTGGTATTTGGTATGTATCATCAGCTATTGACCCTTTACCAAAATACTTTAAAGAATCACCGTATTCTGAAAATTAGCCCTTTTCTGTGCTATTCCTGATTTTGGGTACCATTAAGAAGAATATCTTTGAAATTCTCCTTCTCCTAAACCATTAGGCCTAGAGCTTTGATATTTGGGTTGTATTGATGTCTATTGACCCTCTCACAAAATATTTCAAAGAATTCCCGTATTCAGGAAATTAGTGCTATATGGTGGGATCAATATACTTAGAATTAAAAGAGAAAATCTTTAAACATATTTTCCAAAATAATCAGACAGAGGGCTTTGCTATTTTGTATATATCATAAAGCTATGAGCCATCATACACAGGGGAGCGATTTAGGCCAATCATAGTCCTCTTGTTTCTTGAGGGGCATAAAAAGGAGGAATTGTGTTGGAATGGGTTGGGTTAAAGGTGTTAATTTGCTACATTTTGGAAGGGTAAAAAAACCCCAATCTTTTAGGAAAAGAATGGTGATAAATAAATCATTTTCTTTAATAAAAAGCTATTGTTTTGTTATTTTTGGAAGAAATAGTCATCATTTTTTAGAGTACTCGTTTTAAAAAAATAATGAAAAGGCATTAACAAGAATTTGCTTGTTTGCTTCCGAGTCATTATACATGTATTTCAAAACCCAATCCAAAAAGGAGAAAAAGATGTTCACAATAAGTCTCTCCAGTTCAGCTTATCAGCCAAGAGGACCATGATGGTCCTAGATCGTTCACCTGAATTGTCTGCTGTTGAAAAAATGCAACTAGAGACAAATAAGTATAACCAGTTTCATTAAGATTGAGCCAGAACTGTGACTTCCATATTGTAAACAAAGAAATTGTCATTATGGCCCCTTTTCCTGTGTTTTCCCATAGAACCTTCCCATAATCTATATGGTTCATATTTCTGACCTAACAATTATCCTGACCAAATTTCATGACGATTTAGCCAAAATTATGGTTTCTAGAGTGTTAATAAAGAAATTGTCATTAAGACCCTTTTCCTGTGTTTTCCAAAAGAATCTTTCTATAATCAATAGGGTTCA
This sequence comes from Fragum fragum, assembly GCA_946902895.1. Classification (NCBI taxonomy): domain Eukaryota; kingdom Metazoa; phylum Mollusca; class Bivalvia; order Cardiida; family Cardiidae; genus Fragum; species Fragum fragum. The sequence goes on from OX336371.1 coordinate 46,631,011, forward strand.
TCCTTGTGACCTAACAAATATTCTGGCAAATTTTCATTAAGATTGGGCTGAAATTGTGGCCTCTAGAAAGTAAACAAATAAATTGTCATTAAGGCCCCCCTTTCCTTTGTTTTCCACTAGAACTTTTCCATAATCAATAGGGTTCATCCTTATGACCTAACAATTATTCTCAATTTCTCAGCAAACATTGGAAGGATTTGATTCAAATTTCACAGAAAGACTCGATATAAATAAGACATGTGCATATCCTACTATGGTTATGGCTCATTGATTTTTGACTGAGTTATGGCCCTTTAATTAACAAGATGTGTTTGTGAAACACTATGCCCCCGAAACAGGAATTTTTTAGAAACAAGTGATTTTTATTGTTATTTTTTTGCTTTGTTTTAGGGAAAAGGGTTAAAATTTTGACCTTGACCTTGATGAAATGACCTTCCCCAGTTGCGCTTTGTTGAGACCTATCTACATACCAAATAAAAAAGCATTGTAACTTAATTGGGGTTGAAATTATAGGAAAATGATTAGTTGGCAGGTTAAGTTTTTGAGTAACGATTAAGAGAAAAAGGTTAAAATTTTGACCTTGACCTTGATGAAATGACCCTCCCCAGTTGTGCTTTGTTGAGACCTATCTATATACCAAAAAAAAGCATTGTAACTTAATTGGGGTTGAAATTATAGGAAAATGATTAGTTGGCAGGTTAAGTTTTTGAGTAACGATTAAGAGAAAAAGGTTAAAATTTTGACCTTGACCTTGATGAAATGACCCTCCCCAGTTGCGCCTTGTTGAGACCTATCTACATACCAAATATTAGCATTGTAACTTATTTAGGGATTAAGTTATAAGAAAATGTTTAGTTGGCAGGTTAAGTTTTTGAGTAACGTTTTAGGCAAAAGGGTTAAAATTTTGACCTTGACCTTGATGAAATGACCTTCCCCAGTTGCCCCTTGTTGAGACCTATCTACATACCAAATATCAGCATTGTAACTTAATAAGGGATGAAGTTATAGGAAAATGTTTAGTTGGCAGGTTAAGTTTTTGAGTAATGTTTTAGGCAAAAGGGTTAAAATTTTGACCTTGACCTTGATGAAATGACCTTCCCCAGTTGCGCCTTGTTGAGACCTATCTACATACCAAATATCAGCATTGTAACTTAATCAGGGCTGAAGTTATAGGAAAGTGTTTGGTTGGCAGGTTAAGTTTTGCAGACAGACAGACGAACAGACAGACAGACTGACAGACGGACAATATGCCCCAGATCTATTGATGCGGGGGCATAAAAAGTCTTTTTTTTCTTATGGCCCTTTGGCAGATAGCACTTGTACATGGACAAGAGCTGTTGGGGGGTATTAATCCGCTTTGTGACGGCGAGTTTTTTTCTTTTTTTGAAAGCTTATTATTCAGTGAGTAGTGGTGCTTTAGCGCCTGTATTACTCCACAGCCCTGAATGTACTGATTAAGCAACTTGTGGTTTTTAGGAATTCAATATAAACTTAATCATTTTTGCCACTAAAATCGTTGAAATACTACTAGAGAAGAATTGTTAACCTTTCATTATTTTGCATAAGACAAGTAATATTATGTAAAATTCATTTAATTTTTTTTTTTCAAAAATTTCTCTTTATACCATATATTGAAATAAGCCTTGCCCATAAAAGCAATGTTTTTCCCAAGATCAAAACTCTATGAAGGAAACTGCTAAAGGTATGTACCAGGATGAAATTTGTTCGAAATCCATCAACAGTTTCTGAGATTTCAAAGTTTTCAGTATATACCATATATGGACATTAGCCCCCACCCCCCTCTCAATAAAAAAAAATGCCAAAAATAATCCAATCAATAAGTCTGATAAAAGGATGATTCCTGTGAAATCAATCTACTGGTTTCTGAGAAAAAAGGATTTTTAAAGTTTTCATTATGTCCAATATATATAGAAATAAGACCCGTCAATAAAAGCTGTTTTTCATTTAATCAAAATTCTTTGAAAAAATCTGAGCCATGTTTTTCATCTGATCTAAATCATTTGAATGAATCCTGTGAAATTTGACCGAATTCCGTTAAGTACTTTATGAGAAGTTTTTAAAGTAAAAGTTTATAGATGGATTGATTGACTGAAGCATGACAGACACCAAACCTGACAATAGCCTGCTCAACTCACAGCCTATTTGTTCTTTCCCTTTCATTTTCATACTAAAGCTTCTTTGTCCCTTGACAAATTGTCATTCATTCTTTAAGTAAGGAATCGATACTTCAAAAATGTGTCTCCAAATTTGATGCACTCAATTTAGTGATTGGGTGTTAGAGGTGTCAAGATTTCCAAAAATCACAGAAAAATAGTTGTTTTGATTTCTAACTTGGGGTCTTATCATGCATTTTTCAGAGTATGGGCGCCATTAAGAATTTTTACAGTATATATTAATCAGCCTTTCAATTGCTGACAGAATGTACCAGTGGAGCAATACAGACCCTCTATGACCTTTTGTTTGATGATTTGATCACCAATAACATTCATTTTTAGCAATCTACCCATTTGCAAATACATGTAATTCAATGATTCAGATCAAGAAAAATCTTTATACATCTGTAAATGTTAAATAAAAGGGCAGCCCACTTTCTTAAAGATTAGTGTATTAAAAAATCTAGGAGTAATAAAATAGTCCTTTATGTTACATGGACAACTTCCAACAATTTGGGTAATCTTGATAATGGCGTTGGGCTTGCAAAATGTCATAACTACAGGTTTATTCAAGCTTTCTTCATTACAAGGCTTTCTGATACCCTTAAGAAATATGGTAATGTAAAACTTTGTGGAAAAGGAGTAATTGTTTGTAACAAGCCATTTCTCCTTTCTCACAATGTTTTCTACCTTATTTAGCACTTCTTTTTCAAATTTTTGGGCCCTTTAAAATGTCTACAACTTCTGTCAAATTGAGATAAACAAAAACTTTGTTGTCAGGTAAGGGCAACAAATAATTTGATTAGGAATTAAAGTGGATAGATTTTTTAGGGCATTTCATAATAAAAGAACACAAATATATTATTACCTTTAAAATTTCATGAAATAGACATCAATATACATCTTAAACAGAAGGCATGAACTATAATGGCCATTCAAGGACACATGTATTTGCCATTCGAACTAAATCACATGTTTTCACAACCCTCAAGGATAAATTTGAAGAAAACATTGTGAAAATTGAAGAAATTGCTTGTAACAAGCAATAGACCAATTGCTGCTGTCAATCAAATAATTAAATAGCCCGGAAATGATCTTTGAACTCCGACATTTGTTCAAAACATTTTTGTTGGTTTGGCGACTTAAACATCATAACTACAGTTTATTCAAGCTGTAGTTATTACAATTACGTTGTCAACCATTTTAATTTTTGGTTACATGCTACTGGCTTTATATTTTGTAAAATAATGTTAAAAATTGATTCAGAACTTCCTTTCAGAGTCTATCAGTAGAGCTAACAGAGTAAGAGGGCAGGACAGGCAATTGATAAATACTTAATTATCCACAATATTTTTTTTACCCTAAAAGACAAAGGTCTTTTAAATCTCCAAAAGTTAGAATCGTTGTCTCAACTTTATTTCAATTAAGACCAGTCTAAAATTTTGTCATCTGGGGACTGGTTATACTTGCAAGACCTTTATCTTGCCATCCATCAATGTAGGTAATATAGCCTAGACAGCTATTGTTACACTGTTGAACCCATTAAAATCACTTTTAACAAGCAATTTCTCCTTTTCTTATGAATTTTGTACCCTACATAGCACTTATTTTTCAATGTCAAGCAACTTTCAGCTGTCATCTGCAAGTTCTTGGACCTTGAGCTAGTCCAAATTTTGTCCCCAAGTCATGGGTTAAGTCATCAAACCAACAAAATTCCTCGTCATAAAAATCAAAGTGGCCATTCACTTTTAGTTTGAATGATTGATTTGATCCATCAAATTTTTGAGTGATAGTGCCAATCTGTCAAACATTTAATCCAAAAAAGGGGCATAACTCTTTGAAATTCAAAATGAATTATTCCTTTATGGTTGCATTGCTGTTTTGATACTGATTAATCAAAATTTAACCCATTCAAACTCAATCCCTCCTTTTTACACCCCTCAACAGAAAAGCTTTGGAAAACATTGTGGAAAATGAAGAAATTGCAATTTCTTCATTATCCGCAATGTTTTCTATCCAAAAAGACAAAAAAAATCAAAATTCCATCAACTTGAAATTGTCGTCTGCAGCTTCTTTCAATTTGGACTGGTCTCAAATTTTGCTGTGTTGGGATGGGTTAAATAATGGGGCCAATATGAACGTAGACCGCTCAGCTGAGTTCTTTACTTAACGAAAGTGAAACTACAAAAATTGAGACAAAGAAGTGGCTTCTAGATTGCAATGGTGACGTTATTCTTTTTCCTTTGTTTTGGAACAGATAGTTCAATTTTCAAAACATTGTGAAAAAAGAAGAAATTTCTTGTTGCAAGCAATTTTTTAATCATCAACAATCTTTTCCAACCAAAAAACAAAAAAAATGGACCAGTCTTAAATTTTCCCGTCTGGTAATTGGTTAAGAACAAATAGCTCCATTTAATACCAACTCTTGGTTTATTGCAACACAAATAATGACAAATTGGTCTTGCAATTAACACTGTAATATGTCCGATCTTATAAATGTGGTGGCTTAACCCATTCCCACATAACAAAATTTTAGACTGGTCCAAATTGAAAGAAGCTGCAGACAACAATTTCAAGCTGACAGAATTTTATTTTTTTCGTCTTCTTGGGTAGAAAACATTGTGGAAAATGAAGAAATTGCTTGTAACAAGCAATTTCTTCATTTTCCACTATGTTTTCAAAATCTTTTTCTTTGGGGGTGTTTTACCCATTCCCACACAGTGTACTTTTAGACTGGCCAAAATTGAAAGAAGTTGCAGACAACAATTTAAAGCTAATGAAATTTTGAATTTTTTCAACTTTCTGAGTAGAAAACATTGTGGAAAATGAAGAAATTGCTTGTAACAAGCAATTTCTTCATTGACCACATTGTTTTCCCAAAGCTTTTTGTCCATGGGGGCGTTTATAGGCGTCACTGAGTTGGAATGGGTTAAAAGTGTCACTGAGTGGGAATGGGTTTGATTCAGTACATTGTAATTTTCAAAGTTCTCCCTTGATATATTGTTTAGTGACATTTGATTTGTTAACCCTTTCCTGTCTTGTAAAATGTATACTTGTCCAAATTCAAAGGTTTAGCAGATGAAAAATTAATTTCACACTTACTTTCAAAAATTACTATTCCGTAGGGTAGAAAATATTGTGAAAAAAGAAGAAATTGCTTGTTAAAAATTATATTTCTTTTTCTACAATATTTTCTCATTTATAAATTCAGAAGGATGTAAAATCCAGGGATGGAACAGGAAAAGGGTAAAGTAATCTGCCAATTAGTAAAAGTTCAAAGTCTTTGCGGTTCACTTTAGACTTTTTTCGGGCGATACACCACTAAACACTGGCCTTCTGGGGGTTGGGGGAGAGGTGCATTCCTTCAGTACTTGTCTAATATGCCTTAAACCATCTACCTGTGGACTCTGAAAAATATGAAAGGATATGGTTGCACACCTCAGTAGCGCCATTTCTATCCTTAAATAGTTGAGTTGATTAACCCTATCCTGCTTTAGGAAATTTTAGACTGGTCCAAATTTAAAGAGGTTGCAGACAACAATGAAAATTGGATGTAATTTGAAATGAAACCATCCTATGTGGTAGAAAATATTGTGGGAAAAGTATAAATTGCTTGTTTTAAGCAATTTCTCCTTTTTCCACAATGTTTTCTCAAGAATAAAATCATTGCAATGTAAAATCCTGGGTTTGGGAAGGAATGGGTTAAAATCTAAGTAAAAAGAGGTACAATTCTGACAAGAATGTAATTTGGTGTTATCTTTCTTAATTGAAAGAAATTCTCTTTGAAGAAGAAAATATATTCCAAGTTTCAAGCTGATTTGTTTAGTAAAACCATAAAAACAAATCGGACACTGCCAGGGTTATAAATAAATTACAGGCTTTCTGTGACAAAAAATTATCCTTAACCCATTACCAAACGAGAAAATTTAAGACTGATCCAAATTGAAAGAAGTTGCAGACAACAAATTTTAGTTTATAAAATTCAAGTTTTTTTGTCTTAAGAGGTAGAAAACATTAAGGATAGTTAAAACACAAGCAATTTTTTTTATTTCCTACAATGTTTTCCAAAGCTTTTTTTCTTGGCGGCGTCAAAAAGCATCATTGTGTGGGAATGATTTGATGCTAAGAGCAAAAATAAGTGCCTTCTGAGCAATCTTAATTGCTGATTTACCCGGACAAAGATCCTCAAGAATGATATAAACAAATCACTAACAATTTCCAAAATTATCTTTTTCTTTCTATTTCTTGATCAAGAATAATAACAAATAATTTAATTGTTAGTTTCGTCTATCAAAAACGAGCGATCTGATTGGTTGAAAAATTTAATTCATACCTCCATGAACAAAATTTTGAGTACGCAGCCATTTTGAATGCTTCCGCACAAAATAGTTCACTACAAAAAGGTATCAAAATTTGTTAAGTTGTTGCATTTTTTGCTCGATGCTATTAAATTATAAGAAATGAAAAGAATATTTTTTGCTTTCATGGAGGTATGAACCGAAAAACCAAATCACACAATGTATGAATCCGCTTCGCGTATTCATACAGTGTGATTAGGTTTTTTGGTTCATACCTCCATGAAAACAAAAAATATTCTCTTCCTCTCTTAAATGAATAAAGATATATTTAACCCTGTCCTGTTAAAGTCCAGGTTTTTATTGCTGTGATTTCATACCAGAGAAAACATTGTGGGAAGAGAAGAAATTGCTTGTGACAAGCAATTTCTTCTTTTTCTACAATATTTTCTACTACTAGGATGATTTCAATTCAAAATGTATCAAATTTTCATTGATGTCTGTAACCTCTTTTAATTTGGACTAGTCTAAATTTTCAAAGACAGGAAAGCGAAAAAGCATATTCAGTTGTTTTAAAATCAATTAAATTATTTCATCACTTGATAAAATCGATAATAAACTGTTGATGCATTTAACCCATTCCCACACAGTGACGCTTTTGAACACCCCAAGGAAAAAAACATTGGGAAAACATTGTGTAAAATGAAGAAATTGCTTGTTACAAGCAATTTCTTCATTTTACACATTGTATTCTATCCAGAAAGTTGAAAAAAAACTAAAATTTCACAAACTTAAAATTGTCGTCTGCAACTCCTTTCAATTTGGACCAGTCTAAAATTTTGCCTTGTGGGAATGGGATAAACCAAAATATTGCTGCACTTTTCAAATTGAAATTTCAAAGGTCAGAACTGACTTGTGTAGTTACTAGTTTTTAAACACAAAAGACCAAATTATAGACTGGTTTTGCAATAATTTAAGTACATGTAGATAGTTTTTCAATTTTTCTGTCAATTTGGGTCAAAAACATTTTAGATAATGAAGAAATTGCTTGTAACAGTTTTTTCCCCAGTGCATGAAAAGAAGTTATTGTGTAGCATTATTTAAAACAGTGAACTATCTGGAGTTGGTACTGAATTTAGTGGTCAGAATATCAGGGCCTCCATTTTACAGGGGCTTGCTATCATTGAAACAAAGACATTGCTATGTGGCCTTTAGTTTTTCTAACATTTGTTAAATACCAAATAGCCACCTAATGACCAAGTTTTTGACCCCATGTGACAAAATATCAATCTTAACCTAGATTTGACTGACACAAATATTCTAACCAAGGTTCTGAGCCTAAAATCTGGCCTTTAGGGTGCACACAAGGTTTTCTAGGATTTGACCTTGTAACCTTGGTTTTTACCCGATGTGACCCAATATCAAACTGAATTAGAATATTCTGAAAATATTGAATTATATGAGCCATTTCATATCACATTTTAAGGAAATCTATGTTAAGGGAAGGATCTGCACTTCTATCATATCCATCCCCCAAATAAAAAAAGAAAAGGTCTGAAAAATCAGTTAAAAAGAGGGAAACCCTATTTCCATGCTGGTTGTAAGGGGGTTTTTTTCTTAAAAAAAGACATGTTGGAACTATTCCTTATTATGAAGCCTATTGAAAAATGATTTGAGGAAAACATCAAAAGTACTAGAGAAATTTCTTGTAACAAGCTACTTTCTCCTTCTCTCTTACTGGTTTTCTGCCTTAAATTATACTTGCTTTTGAATAAACATCTACTTTAACCTATTCCCAAACAGTGACGCTTTTGATTGCCCCCCCAAGAAAATCTATTGGGAAAACATTATGTAAAATAAAGAAATTGCTTGTTAAAATGTTACATAATGATTTCTACCCAGAAACGTGAAAATAATTAAAATTTCATTAACTTTAAATTGTCGTCTGCAACTCCTTATAATTTTGACCAGTCTAAAAATTTTTCCTCTGGTAATGGGTTAAAATGAAGTCTATAACTTCTTTCAGTTATGATGAGTCTAAGAAGAATAAAATTTTAACCCATTACTAGACGACAAAATTTTAGTCTGGTCCAAATTGAAAGAAGTTGCAGACAACAATTTGTAGTGGATGTAACTGAAGCTTTTTTTCCCTTTTTAGGTCAGAAAACACTTCGGATGATGTTTTCAGAACATTTTTATCGAGAGGCGTCATAAACCAGGATTGTGTGGGAAAGGGTAAATAAGCTGACCTGCTTTATATGCTGTAGCAAGTCTTCCTCCCCTTCCAAATATTCGTGTTTACTCAATATCAAAGCAACATGATGCCAGGTAGGTAATGATTTATGTTTGACAGGTGACAGATGATCCAACTCTGTTGACGATGCAGATTTCATGGGAGATGACTGGGGACTAAATGATGATTGGCTGGTGTTGGATAACACTTTGTTTCGTATCCATGGACACCAATATCTATGTCCTGCAACTGGATCAAAATTGTTCTGTATCTGTGCAAAAAACAATACAAGAGACTGTGTGAGTTAATCAAAACAATGTCATATGCATGAAGCACAGACACAGGGAAACCTGGATAGCTATACCATTTTTTAACGCATTCCAACACAAAAATGCTATTTGTTGCCCCCCCAAAAAACAAAGCTTTGGAAACCATTGTAGACAATTAAGAAATTGTTTGTTACAAGCAATTTTCTTCAAATTCTACAATGTTTTCATCCTCAAAAGACAAAAAAATAATCATCAAGTAAAATTTGTTGTCTGCAACATCTTTGAACTTTGACCTGCCTTAAAGGGAGGTATCGATGTTTCTGAAACCTAGATAAGAAAAAAACACCAAGTGCCGAAAAATAGACCCAAACGAACATTTAACACTTTAAGTTAGGTCAGGTATTGTCTTGGTGGTAATCTAAAAGACATAAAGTGTTTTTTTGTGGTTATATTGGAAAGGTTCAGCGGAATTCCAGGTTATTTTTAGATATCAGGGAATTCGGTTGTCGACATCGAATGACCTCATTTGCATATGACCCAAAGTCAAATTAACGTAACAAATTTACTATTGAAACAGCCAACGTCCTAAATCATGTCACATGAAAGGCTAATCGCAAAACTACGGTTAGTGTTTATATTCGTAATAATGCTTACGGCAGTTTTGAACTGATCTTTACAGACCGGCTAGCGAACATAACTCCTGATGACGTAACAATGACGTTGGTTTGATGTAATTTAAACAAAACACAAGGTCTAGCGGTTATTTGCGCCACCTGAATGCCCTACAATCTTCGCAACTGTCTCAGATTAATCTAAAAATAGGTTAATAGCCTACGTAGGCTATTAGGGAAATACCCTGCTTTTTTCAGATTTTTGCAAAACTCCTTTGCGGCATATTGTATTCAAATAGTATATGAGAGGAAATAAAAATAATTAAAATCTGTGACATGAAAAAAACATTGATACCTACCTTTAAATCTTATCATCTGGAATTGGTTAACCCTTCCTGTTCAATCCCTGGTTTTTAAGTCCCTGTGATTTTATGATTGAGAAAATATTGAAGAAAAAGATAAAAAATCGCTTGTAACAGGCAATTTCTTCTTTTTCTACAATATTTTCTACCCTACTGAAAGGTTATTTTTTCAATTTAACCCACAACTGGATCAAAATTGTTCTGTGTCTGTGCAAAAAAACACTACAAGAAAATGTGTGAGTTAATTCATACAATGTCATATGCTTGAAGCGCAGACATAGGGCAGCTTGGATAGCTATACCATGTTTTAACCCATTCCAACACAAAAATGCTATTTGATGCTCCCAAGAAACAAAGTTTTGGAAACCATTGTAAACAGTGAAGACAAAAAAAGAAGATTTCATCAAGCAAAATTTGTCATCTGCAACATCTTTGAATTTAGACCTGCCTTAAATTTTATTATCTGGAATTCTGTTAACCATTTCCTGTTCTATTCCCTGGTTTTTAAGTCCCTGTGAATCTTTGATAGAGAAAATATTGAAGAAGAAACTGCTTGTAACACACCATATATGGAGATTAGCCCCACCTTTTAAAGCCACGTTTTTCATCCTATCAAAATTCTTTGAAGGAATCTGATAAAGGGTCACCATAATTATGATCATACCTGTAAAATTTGGTTGAAATCCATCAATTGGTTTCTAAAAAAAGATTGTTGAAGGTTTCACCATAATGGGTATGAGCCCCAAAGCATATTTTTGATCCAATCAAAATTGTTTTAAGGAATCTAATAAAGAGTCACCAAATGATCATTCCTATAAATTTTGGTTGAAATCCATCAATTGGTTTCAGAAAAGAAGATGTTTAAAGGTTTCATCATATATGGAAATTAGCCCTGCCAATTAAAGCCATGTTTTTGATCCGATCAAAATTCTTTGAAGGAATCTGATGAAGGATCACACAAGGATTGAAAATTTGATTGAATACTGTTCAGTACCTTATGAGGAGAAGATTTTTTAAGTAAAAGTTTACGGATGCACAGACACACGACAGACACTACGCCATGACAATAGCTCACTGGCTTACAGCCAGAGGAGCTAAAAAACCAGATCACAGTATAAATCTGAATGTGTTTCATCAATGCAAAGTTTACCTTCTAATAAGCCTTTGCTATTTTTCAAAATTTTGGACTAGTCCAAACTCAAAGGGGTAGTTGACAACATTATAGAGTAAGTACAATTTAAAAAGTAGCCATCCCATATGATAGAAAATATTGTGGAAAAAGAAGAAATTGCTTGTTTCAAGCAACTTATCCCCCTTAATGTTTTCTCATGCATTATATCACTGACAAAAAATATAAGGGAAAGGGTTAGACTTGTCAAGTTTTAACTGTTATCTCAGTTATAAACATGTTAATTCTACTTTGCTGGCTTTCACAAGGTTTTGCTATGTCCAAATTCAACGGTTTAGCAGACCGAAATTCAAAGGACATTTAAATCTAAAACTAACCCTTCAAAAGGGTAGAAAATATTGTGGAAACTAGAACTTGTCACAGTATGTGACTCAATATCCCCGCAAGTGCTTTCAGGTTAATCTTTGTATAAAGTTTCAATGGTATTGAAGCAAAACTGAAGGAGGAGTTTGCAACACAAAATTGGTAGTATAGTTAGCTGCATATGTCTACAAAGCATAAATAATGTCTAAGTTCAAGGGCAGATAATTCTTGAACCAAGGGGAATCAAGACTCCAAAATTGCGTCTTACAAAACCTCAATATGTGGTGAATTTTTGTATTAAGTTTCAATGGTATTGAAGAAAAATTGAAGGAGGAGTTTGCGACACAAAATTGGTAGTATTTTGTACACAGACAGTCGGACACATCAACAGACAGGCTGATTCCAGTATACCCACAAAAACATTCGTTTTGCAGGGGTGTAAAAAAGAAATTGCTTGTTACAAGCAATTTCTTCTTTTCCTGCAATGTTTTCTCAATTATAAAATCACAGGGACATAAAAAGTAGGGATTGAACAGGAAAGGGTTAAATCTAGCTCAGCCGTTTTAAGAGAACATACCATTTTCTGTTTCTTTAAAACAGGTTCTCCATTTGCTGTAGGTTCTTCATTAGATGTGTTGTTGACTGTATCTGTAGAGCAGTAGTTCCACAATCCCACTTTACGACAGCAGTAATTGCACTGTAATACTTGGATATCCCTTTGAGATTCTCTGTGGATGAAATGAACTTTATATTGTGTGATTGCATTTTTTGCACTGGTAATAGATATAATTACAGTTATTCAAATTCTAAATCAAGACACTGATTCGAAATAAGAGTTATGAATCTGACTTTTTATTCTTGGATCTAATAAAACTAATAGAAAACTAACATAAACAGTCGGCAGAAAAAAGCTTGAATCTTTCCATTTGCTCTAAGATCTCAACCTTAGAAACAGGCATTCAAAAATATTACAAAGATGCAGATTGTTAACCTTTTCCTGATCAATCCCTAGTTTTTTATGTCCATGTGATTTTTTTATAGAAAAAAATATTGAAGAAAAAGAAGATATTACTTGTAACAAGCAATTTCTTCTTTTTCCACCATATTTTCTACTGAAATGATTATTTTTCAAATTAAATCCACTTTAAATTTACGTCTGCAAAACCTTTGAATTTTGACAAGTCTAAAAAAGGAAAGGGTTAAACTAGACTGGTACCACTGTCTACTTTAATAAAGCCGACAGGTATACACCGAATTTCGGTACATACACAGAAAGCCTGGCCCGTTAGGTTTTTTCCTTACTAAAATCAAAGACGAGGCTTACACATGCGCAGCAAATTTTGGTGAAAAAATTTTTGATATGCTGCTGGATGTCCATCCGATACGATAAAAATCTTCCTTTTGTAGTTTTAAAGTACTCAGTTTTATTGTTAAAACATTTCTCATATCAAAAATCGAAATTGTGTGCGAGAAAAACCTTGCTTTCATGTAAAATATATGAAGAACACCGCATTCCGCTTCCCCCATATTGTTTACAAACAATCCATCACCCAATCAGATTAGATGTTTGGGTTTACGTCATTAAATGCCCATCAGCCAATCTCTTGATGCAGTCTTTTGGGATCTACCAGTCTGCTTTGTTAAAGTCGACGGCGGTACCAGTCTAAGGGTTAAACAAGCTATTCCCCATTTTGGATGGACAAACTTTTCTGTTAAGACCTTGATAAAACACCAATCATGGAATATTTTGGGAAAAAAAGAAATATTGTAGAATCCCTTTATTAGCAACTCAGATAATCAGGATTTTCAGATATTAGCAACTTTTTCCCTAGCGCAAATCCATTTACTCTTGGATCTATGTAAATTTGATCGGATATTAGAAACTCGGATATTAGAAACTCCCGGTAAATAGAAATAATTGGAATAAATACAATGTATCCTGGGCCCACTAACAAAAATGCAGTTCATTTTTAAGATCCTTTTCAGAATTTTTTTTTCTGCATAAACTTTTCTAATAAGGAAACGCAAAAATAACATCAAAAGAGTGTACTTTCTATTTTGTCAATGAGTGCTAAGAGAGCCTTATAATAACCATAGTTGAAACCTTATTCAAAAATGGCCTTGTGCAAAATGATCGAATAGCCTAGGAAAACTTTCCTTATTAGCTCCTCAGATGGAAAAATATTATTAAACAAGAGGTAATTTGATAAACTAATTACAAACACTAGTTTAAGAAATTATTTTATTGACAATAGGTCACAAATCATAACAAGAAATCGATACTGGTGCAAAATTCTTGCCTACTTTCGGTTTGCCTTCAACTTCTATCATCTGCTGTCGCACTAGGATTATGATTCAAGTGCATAACCATCCATTATACATAGTTTTTTTTAATTGAGTTTAACAGTATTTCAGTCATATCGTGGCGGCTGGAGCACATAACAATGGATTCCTGGTATTTCTCACAACAGTACTACCACTACATCCTTTCCTAGCCTCCAGCTTAATCTTTACTTAGGTTTACAATTATCCACCCATTGGTGAGAGACAAAGTAGGAAAGAATATTTGCCACCACAGGGGATCGAACCTATGACATCCCATGATTGAAGATTAGGAGTCTGGCGTGCTACCGACTGCGCTATGACAGGCTTTGTAACTTGGGATTCCAAAGTCAAAATTTAGCAATGTTCATTTAGCTATTGTGAAAGAGGACCACGTAAAGGACATTTCTTTCTTATTTGGTTCAAATTGGTCCAATGGCTTGGAGGACATGTTGTTTAAAAATCTTTAAAAATCCTTGTTTCTATATAGCCCCCCCCCCCTCGGGAAGCCATCCCTGGGGACCTGATGAATGACCTGTGCAGATTAGTTTGCATAGCAGCATCTTTTCCTTCTTCTGTTAAAAAGCAATAAATTTGATCAAAGGCATATATCGTTGAAGGGTGACTTATTCATGCTGTAGATACGAATGTTTTCGCTCACTGCTGATATGTATTTATAAAAGAACTGTTGTTATTGTGATTAATCACCATTTTCAATATACTATGGGCTTTCATTCATTCAGTATCTTTTTAAAATTTCTTTTTAAATTTTATCACCATAGCAACCACAGTTTTGACAGATCTCTTTTCTTTAAGCTAATGTGAAAGAGGATCACCGATTGTACATATCTGCCATATTTGGTTCAAATTGGTAAAATAGTTTGGAAGGAGGTGCCATTTAAAATTCTTTTATTTATTTCAATGGAGAAGCACCTTCCCACGTGGCTCCTCCCCTAAGGACCTGAGAGTATTGATTTAAGCTATTTTGAAAGAGGTAAATATACTGATGTTTCATGCAAAATATCAAGTCTCTAGGCCTTCTTGGTCAGGAGAAGAAATATTTTAAAGATTTTTCTTAAATTTCACATTTGTTGCCATAGCAACCAGATTTTTCAACAGATTTTCATTCATTAAGCTACATGTATTTAGTAAGGAGTGTGCCTATGGAATATTTCTGCCTAATTTTGTTTGAATTTGCCCAGTGGTTTGGGAGGAGATGTTGTTTAAAGGAATTGTTGATTGACACTTGACGGATGCATGAAGGAGATGATTTAGAAGAGGGAGCTCTCTGATTGAATTTGCAAAAGAGGGGTGTGTGTAAAAATTTGGAGGAATGGGGAGGCTAGTTGCTAAAAAAGAGTTTACATACACAAGACATGTCTTTTCCTTGTCAATTATTTATCATTATTTGAACAGACAGACATGGTGAAACCAATACCCCCCACTACTTCATGGGCTGGGGGTATAAGAAGATCATTAAATTTTGAAGGTTTGAAAGGGCTCTTTTTAACAGAGATAGACTACTTATTATTTCTCGTTTTTCAAACAATCAAATTAAACAAATAAGAGCAATACCTTTCTTAACCCTTGTCATGCTGAATAAATTTCCTTACTGAAATACTGTCAAATCAAAGGGCTGAAAGCACTGATAGAACTTGTTGTTCAAAAATCAATATTTCTTTTTGAAATCAACTTCATAAACAACTCTGGCAGTAAAAGTACAAGCAGGAGATGTAGACTAAGATCAGCCTGCACCTATGTGCAGTCTGATCTTAGTCTACACCTCCTGCCCAAACCCGAATATTCCGGGTTCAGCATGACAAGAGTTAAAAAAGTTTAAACTTACTGATAAGCCCAGCCTGTCATACTGTATATTATAGTCTTTTCTGTACATTTTATATTCATTTCATTCAGATAACTAGTTATTTTCTCCAATATGTCATGTAACCTGTCTTCACTTAGTTTCTGTTGAAAGAAAAAGATTCAGTCCTGTAAAATGTTACTCATGAAAAAGGCTTAACCCATTACCAGACAACAAAATCTTAGACTGGTCCAAATGAAAAGATCTTGTAAAGGACATTTTTTAATTGATAAAATTTTGAAATTGTCTAGTAAACATTGTTGATCATGATTTTTTGGGGAATGGGATAAACAAAAATGAGTGCATATTATAGATTTTCAGTAAGATATTCACTTATACCGTTTGCTGACAAACAATTATTCCATTTTCTTCAAGTCTTTTAACCCATTACCACATCGGAAAATTTTAGATTTAAACTCAAAGATTTAAACTCAATTGTTTTCTAAAGATTTCATATTGAGGAGTGTTTAAAAGCATCACTGTGTGGGAATGGGTTAAGGTGGATTTTGATGATAAGTAACCTGATAGAATAATTTTAAACTCTGTAATATGGATTGATTTTCATCCTTCTTTATTTTTTTAAATTTTGAATGTTAACAAGGCAGGACAAAAGCCGCTTATGACGTCATTAACCAATTACCATACAAGAAAATTTTAGGCTGGTCCAAATTCAGATAAGATGCAGACAATAATTTAAAGTTGGTGGAATGTAGAAAATTTTTGCCTCTTAGGGTAGGGTAGATAATAATGTGGACATTGAAGAAATTCAAAAAGTAGGATTCTGCAGATGTCTTCTTCATGATTGGCTTCGAAATTTCATCATTTACCTATTTTTGTCAGAATTAAAATACATGTTTTGTATGGTTTAATGTGATAAATCTTTCATTTCTTGGACTTTAATAGATATATTTTCACCAGAAGAAAGTTGTTGTTAGGTGCACCTGCTGTTACATTTTAACTGTAATACTCCTAAAAACGACATTAAACCCATTACTAGACCAACATTTTTTTAGACTGGTCCAAAATCAAAGAAGATACAGATGACAATTTTAGATTAATTGAATTTAAAATCTTTGTCTTTATGAGAAGAACGTGTTGTGGGAAATGATGAAATTGCTTGGTACAAGTATTTTTTTCATATTTTCCCAATTATGCTTCTTGAGGGGTGTAAAAGGAGGGTTTATGTTGGAATGGGCTAACCCCATACAAACATACAATATTACAGACACAGCCATGTTACCGAAAGAGAGTGTTTCTGCATGAAACCATTGCCTGAATGGGTTAACACCATACAAACATACAATATTACAGACCCAACCATGTTACAGGAATACAGTTTGTCTGTTATGATACCACAGAAGAAATGGTTAAACCTATACAAACACACAACATTATGATGTGATTGTGCGACGCATTATACAACAAGCATTCACAGCTTAAATTGTAACCTTTAGAGCAGTAACAAGAAAATTATCAATAAGAAACCTTTTTCCTTGAAATAAGTCAGAGTGTCTCTTTATTCAGAAGGGATCTTCTTCATGACGACACAAAAAATTGTCACCAAGTTTGAGAAAGGTTGAACCAATATCTAACCCTTGTCATACTGAACCCGGAATATTCCGGTTTTAGCAGGAGGTATAGACAAAGATCAGACTGCACATAAATGCAGTCTGATCTTGGTCGACACCTCCTGCTTGTCCCCTTTCAGTCAGAGTTGTGTAAATTATCAATTTTCAAAAGAAATATAGACAATTATCAAGACCTTCCAGTACTGTCAGACCTTTGATTTTAAAGCAAATCTGTAAAGGATTTTTAATTCAACATGAAGAGGTTTAAGATCTCTAGAGTGCTAAGAAGGAAACTGTCAATAAGGCTCTTTTTTCCTAAATATTGGTCAGAATGTCATCATATTCAGGGGTTCTTCCTCATGTCAATACAAATTTTTTACACAAGTTTGAGAAAGTTTGAGCCAAAACTGGGATCTGTAGAGTTGTAATACTGAATTATTGACGAAACATGGCAGACACAATTATGTAAAATTAAATAGACTAGTATACTTGATTGGTTGTTAATGTTGGTTACCTTTTCATCTGATTGGGCAATTAAAGAACCATATGAGACATCTGGTAGTCGGTCCTCTATAGATTCAAGGGACCTTACTCTGCTACAGAAATCTTTTAAAATCTGGCTTCTGCTATCACATGGCACTTGAGTAAATGTTTCTGAAAAAGTTTTATTTACAATAATGAATCAGTATTATTGAAATTTCAATTCAATTTGATAAAGCATATTGTATACACTGGTCTTCAAAATCCATTCCATACCACATTTATGCTATTTCTACATGACAACATTCATTTGAAACCACAAGTAGGTGTTTTAATAGCTAGAAAGCATTTAGCATCATCTTACAATTTGTCACACTCCTAAACCATTCCCCTGCAAGGATGCTTTTTAACACCCCTCAAGAAGAACAACTGGGAAAACATTGTGTTAACTTAAGAAATTGATTGCAACAATAAATTTCATCATTCTCAACAATATTTCCTACCTAGAGAGTCTATTCATTCAAGTCTTCCACTGAGATTTAACACGCTTTTATTTGTTCTTGCTGAAAATTGTTTTTCCTTGCAGAGCTTTTTCTTTCTACTGCAAGATTAGCCAAGAGATGGTACAACAGCTAAGAAAGCCATGCTAAAGTACCAAGACCAAGTGTTAAATGAAATCATAATGAAATAATTCCTAATGGGTCACCAGTCAATGGTCCAGATTTTGTAACTATTTCTGCGAAATTGGTTCAAATTGACCCTGTGCTTTGGGAGGAGATGTTGTTTAAAGAAATTGTTGATGGATTACACACGACACATGATGAATGATGGATAAAAAGTGACCATAATAGCTCACTTTAGCACTACATGCTTAGGTGAGCTAATATAGACTTTTAGCACACAAAAAAGTCCTAACAGAAACAATAACATATAACATACTTGAGTACAATTCAATGTAATACGAGCCAACATTGTTTATGAAGAGATTATTAATGTAGACTGGTTAAAGGCCAATTAGGAATAAATGCCCACTATCTCTCATATGCTTTGATGAAATTCTAACAACAATTAACCCATTACTAGACAACACAAATTCAGAATGGTCCAAATTGAAAGGCGTAGCAGACTACAATTTCCAGCTTGTTAAATTTAGGATTTGTAACAATCTTTTTTTCTTTGGTACCTCTCAAAGTGTTATTTTGTGGGAATGTGTTAACCAAGCATAGAGTTTTTCCAAAGAATCTTTACAGCAGATAAAGAAAAGTGTTAAATGAAATTGGTTGATGGAAACTGTCAATCAAAGAATCAACAAATCAAATCATTCATTTAGACTATAAGTGAACCTTGAAATCCTTCATTGGCTAACATTTTTTTGAAATTTTTTGTTGGTTTGGCCATTTAATTGTTGTAACTACAGCTTATTCAAGCTGCAGTTACAACATTTAGGTTGCAAAACAACCATTTGACTTTTTTGTTCCATGTTACTGACTATAAATTGTGCAAATTACCACTGTTTAACCCATTCCCTCACAATGACGCTTTAAAACGCCCCTCAATATAAAAGCTTTGGAAAACATTGTGGAAAGTGAATTTGATTTTTGAATGGGGTTTTACGCTGCTTTCAACAATCTTTCAGTTATATCGCGGCAGCTGGGGCACCTAACAATGGAATCCTGGTATTTATCACACCAGTACTACCATCTCATCCTTTCCTAGCCTCCAGCTGCTATCCCACATAGGTCTACGACTATCGACCCATTGGTGAGAGTCAAATAGTCGGAAAGGATGAGTGCCGCCGTCGGGGATTGAACCCAGGACCTCTAGATTGACAGTCTGACGCGCTACCAACTGCGCTATGACGGCGACTTGTGGAAAGTGAAGAAATTGCTTGTAACAAGCAATTTCTTTATTATCCACAATGTTTTCTATCCAAAAAGACGAAGAAATTAAAATTCCAACAACTTGAAATTGTTGTCTGCAGCTTCTTTCAATTTGGAACAGTCTAAGATTTCACTGTGTGTGAATGGCTTAATATCTGAGAGGAACTCTCTATCAGAGCTCAGTGGTCAGGACAAGTAATCAGGCAATTGTTAATATATTAACACTTATCATGCTGAACCCGGAATATTAGTGTTTTTGCAGGAGGTATAGACAAAGATCAGCCTGAACATAGGTGCAGTCCGATCTTTGTCTACACCACCTATCTGTATCATTCAAGTCAGTATTATTTATTACATTGAATCTCAAAAGAAATAATGACCAACAACAAACGGAAAGGATTTTATTTAGCATGACAAGGTTTTAAGTATAACTTACCAGGGGAAGGCGTAGAGGACCACTTACAGAGTTTCTCGTGTGAATCTTGTAAGTTTTGTTTTAATTTATTGCAACTATCTTTGTCTGAAATAAAAATATCAAACTCAACCTGTGGTTCTGTCCTTACACAAACACAAAGACACACAAAAAATGTAATCTTAAGCTATTTTGCAAAGACAAGGGCTAATAAACCCTGAAACACTTATGGAATCAAATTAATATGATCTCTTGCACAAATAGACATCATAGAAATTAATTGTGACAAGTTTCAGTTCATTAATTCAAATTGGAGGAGGAATTGTGCACAAACAAATTTGCTAATAATAGACCGAAAGACAAACAGACGACCAGGTTATGACATCATACACCCTTCAGGAGTATGATAAATAGGAAAACTGTTACAAAAGTAAAACAACAATGTGTATTTGCTTTGAGCTGCAGAAGAAGATTTTGATATTTCACGAGACCAAGGGTCCAGTGGAATATCGAATTTTCCTCCACAGCAAGAGGCAAAAACAAGATTGTAAAATCATATTCCATTTATATACCCTTCTTTAATCAAATAAATTCTATAACATAATAAAAGAAATCTGTATATCTACAAGTATGTCCCTTCTCCTCTACAAATCTGATTACATTTATTTGCATTATGACATCACATACTTTATGAAAATGACATCATATTCAACTACCTCATATGGAACTGTATTTGACACTATCAGATACAGATTTTTCATGACATGTCCTATTTTGTCTGTGTGGAATGGATATATTTTACTAGATATATTCATAGGTATATAGGGAATATTACCACAGTGTCTTTTTCTATTTGTTGTTATCGTGTTCGAGAATCGTGTGTAGGTATTTTTTATTGGATGAGACCTTCGGTCTCATCCAATAAAAAATACCTACGCACAATTCGAGAACACGATAACAACTAATAGAAAAACACACTGTTGTAATAGTCCTTTTATTATATACCTTTCAGGACATGAAATTAAGAAAATTCTCTTAAATGATTAAGAAATAACCAACTTTCCCAAACGTCAATACACAAAAAAGGAGTCCGTGTTGGTACTCGACGAATACGGTTTTTTGGTACACGCCGAATATTGATTTTTTTTCTGACGAGTTGTATTAGATAGCCAGCTTTTAATTTATATTGTTTATAGGTATATAATAAATAATGATATAAATTATAAAACATTTAATATACTTATCGTTATTGAATAGTCTCACAAAAATGTTGCATCTTCACCTGTATTTGTTTGAAATATGTTGGTTGGTGGCTTGACTTAAAATTTGTTATATCAAATCTACATCTACTTTCAGCTATACTTACAATTCTGTGATCCCACAGCTTTAGGGAGCTGACCAGACAAGAAGGCTCTGCAATGACTACACTATTGCATATTTTCATCAACATTCAACTAGACTTACAATTCTGTGATACCACTGATTTATGGAGCTGACCAGACAAGAAGGCCCCACAATGACTACACTTTAACATATCTACATGAACATACAGCTAGACTTACAATTCTGTGATCCCACTGTTTTAGGGAGCTGACCAGACAAGAAGGCCCCACAATGACTACACTTTAACATATCTACATGAACATACAGCTAGACTTACAATTCTGTGATCCCACTGTTTTAGGGAGCTGACCAGACAAGAAGGCCCTACAATGATTACATTGTAACATATTTACATGAACATACAGCTAGACTTACAATTTTGTGATCCCACTGTTTTAGGGAGCTGACCAGACAAGAAGGCCCTACAATGACTACATTGTAACATATCTACATCTACATTCAGCCATCCATATTTTGCACATTCAAGTGGTGACAGATTCATTGGCTTGGCACACCAGGTAACTGGGTCACACAGTTAAGGCATCTGATATTCAAAATTTCACATTCTAAAGGAATGTTGCTTTTAATTGAGTGGGCAATCATTTTTATTTTAGTGATTTGGATTACATGCCCCTTTCCAAAAGTAGAAAACTAATGACTTAGGGATATACATGTATTTGCTCTTGGGGTAAAATCTTCAATAAAACCTTACATCACATAATAATAACTTAGATGGTACTTATTAGAATCTGTCTCTATGACTATAAACATCAAGGAATTCCATAAAAATATTGCAATATCTTTCATTTGCCTTCACATCAAACCCTGGCTTTTTCCAAATGCTAAAGGAAACCAGTGTATTAAGCATTTCTTCAATTTATTGACCCTTTTAAGAGTTACCTAAAGTAGTTTCATAACTTGTTACCAAATAATGATATTCCTGACAGGTCAAAATTCAAAGAAGTAGCAGACTATATGTAAAGTTTGGCTTAATCAATGAAAATGGTATAAGTAAAGCCTTTAGGTACAAAAAATTTGTGCAAAAGAGAAAATGCTGGTTACTATTCTCCAAACATTATTCAAAACTTTATTTCTTTATAGAATTATCATAGCTAGACACAAAACAACAAATACCACAGAGGTGTTTTAAACCTTTCCTGTACAATTCTGGGATTTTATGTCATTGTGATTTTATGATTGAGAAAACATTAATTGAATGGGGTCTTTCAGTTCAATTGTGGCAGCTGTTGCACCTAACCATAAATTCCTGGTATTTCTCACACCAGTACTACCAAAATATCCTTTCCGAGCCTTGAGCTACTTATCCCAGTTAGGATTGTGATTATCCACAAAATATTGGGAGATAAGGATATTCTAAGGCTAATAGAGTGACACAGTGCCTCCAATTCCAGGGCTGATTAGGGATAAAGGATATTGAGTAGGTTTCAACACGCTGGAAGAATTCGGTCTTGTTCCTGCAGTCAGGAACATCTTTTGTATTTTCTCCTGTTGTAGAATTTTCAGTACCAGTTGATTTCTGTTTGTCTGTAGTTTTATTTTTTGTGAAATCTGTCCTGTAAAATAGATAAAACAAGCATTCTGAAGTATTGCATGGCAATACCAAGTCCCCTACCGGCTTTATATATATCCCTAGATAGGTATCTTTTTTTGGGATAAAGGGATTACTACCCCTCTAAGATATTACAGTTGTATCAAATTTTATGAGCAATTCTTAAACACACACACATACACACAAACATAAAAATAGGTGTCTCTTTTTGTTGTGCAAGCATTTAGAAAAAAAGTATGGAAGACTGAAATTTGTTGGCAATTTTCAGAGTCCAGCATCCGTATCTTGCTAAAATATCAATTGGCACCATAGTTAATCTCGTTCTGTAACTCATTAAAGCAAACTAACATACCAAAAACCACCTTCATATCAAAAAGGGTTTAAAAAAAAGTCTGGAAAAACTGTAATTTCCCAATTTTAGCATCCATATCTTCCTCAAAAATTTATGGACCACAACAAAATTTAAACTCATTCTGAATCTCATCAATATTGACTCAATTACCAAAAATCAGCTCAATACCTGCAAGCATTTAGAAAAAAAGTCAGGAAGACTGAAATTTGTTGGTAATTTTCAGAGTCCAGCATCCATATCTTGCTAAAAAATCAATTGGCACCAAACTTAATCTCGTTCTGTAACTCATTTAAGCAAACTCACATACCAAAAACCACCTTAGTATCAAAAAGGGTTTAGAAAAAGTCTGGAAAACTGAAATTTCTTGTTATTTTTCTAAATCAAGCTTCCGTATCTTCCTCAAAAATCAATGGACCAGAATCAAACTTAAACTTTTTCTGTAACACATTGATGGGGACTCACATACCAAAATTCAGATAAATATCTCCAAGGGTTAAGAAAAAAATTCCTGAAAACTATAATTTCCTTGTCATTTTCTAAGTCCAGCATCTGTATCTTCCACAAAAATCAATGGACCGGACCAAATTTGAACTTGTTCTGTAACTCATTGACACTGACTCACATACCAAAAATCAGCTTAATATCTCCAAGGGTTAAGAAAAAAAGTCAAGAAAACTTTTATTTTTTGGTAATTTTCTGAATTCAGCGTCCACATCTTCCACAAAAATCAATGGACTAGAAACAAACTCGAACTTGATCTGTAACTCATTGACGCTGACTCACAAACTGAAAATCTGCTCAATATCTCCCAGGGTTAAGAAAAAAAGTCCGGAAAACTGGTATGTCCGGACTGACAGAAGGACGGACGGACAGACAGATGGACGGAGTGCAAACCTGTAGTCCCCTTTGGCTTGGCTGGTAGGGGACTAATAACTGGGAAGTGATTATTACCCTTAACTCATTCCCACACAATCCCACATTCTTACGATTCTGAAGAAAAAAACTTTTGAAAATATTTTGGAAAATCAAGAGACTGCTTCTAAAAGCTATTTTTCATTTCCCAAAATGCAGTCTAGATTAAGCTGCCAATGCTCAACTTTTCATGTGCTTTCCATCATAGCTGTTTGGTTTTCAAAGAATACTGTGTCTTCCAAATTTTCATTTGCTGTCATTTTGGCAGGGAGCTTGAGATCTGGTGAGATCTCACTGTCAAAAAGAAAAAAAGACCGACATTTGATTAAAATGGCTTGAAAACTTGGATTTTGATGGTGTAACAAATCAAAACTTTAATCAGAATGCATGATGCCATGAAGTATCCAAACTTCTTGCAGAAAATGGTTATCGGAGATAGATAAATAAATGGTTAAGGTCCATTTAAGTATTAAACTATCTTTGAACTATTCACACAACTTCAAGTAACAGACCTCAAAGTACCCAGTCAAACCAGCCCCTCGTGAAACCGGCCCCCGGTCAAGCCAGCCCCACTAAAAGGTCAAACTTGCCACTACATAAAAATAATTGGTTTAAGTGTTAACCCACCCCTAAATCGTCAAACCGTTCCCAAAATTGTCAAACCAGCCCCAAGTTATAATAAGATGTATGTAAAATGATAAATGCATTTAACTATAAAGTATTAATGTTTCCAACCTTTTATTTATAAACTTGATTTGTTATTTAACTTTGTTGTTTAAGAAATTGAAAGCTATGTATGAACAAAAATAATTTTTGTTTATTCTTGATATAAAGAACATTTATAACTCTACATTAATTAACAAATAAAAAGAATAATATAAAAAAAAATGTGTTTGTTTCCTCCGAATAAAACCTGATGAATCTCAAAGAAATTCCCATTCTAAATTTGAAAAGGTTACATTTACAAAATCAAAGGACATGACAATATTCCATGACTGTATGTTACAAATTCAATTTTTAATTAAATTCTGTTATATTGATGAATTCTGCAGAAAATGTGATTATGCTTGTATGTTGAAAATTTATCTGTTTTTCCCCTATGCATAATGCTCCAAAGAAATCAGTTGAATTGTTAAATCAATCCATGCTTATATGTATATAACAAATAATCCTTTATGCATAATGCTTAATTTTGTTTAAATTGTTAAATCAATCCATGCTTATATGTATATATAACAAATAATCCTTTATGCATAATGCTTCATTAAACTGAATGCAACTGTTGTATCAATCTACTCTAGTATGTTAAAAATGTATCCTTTGTGCATAATGTTTCATAAAACCATGTTAACCCCGGTCATGCTTAACCAGGAATATTTTGGTTTTGACAGGGGACGTTGACTGGGATCAGCCTGCACAAAAGCACGCTCTGGTCTTGGTCTGCAATTCTTGCCTGTACCTTTCCTGCCAGAGTTGTCTATGCAGTTGTTTTTCTATATCAAAGAAGTAATGATTCTTGAACAACAAGTAACTTCTATCAGTGCTTTCAGCCCTTTGACTTTACACCAATTAAGTAAGGTAATTTATGCAGCATGACAAGGATAAATCTGCACTGTTGAAATCCATAGAAATTGTGATTTCTATCTCAAAGGGCCCTATCTGTGAAAACCAGTCATAACATTTCCATGCCTGTGCTACTGATATATAAATTATCATTTTCCTATAATGATCATGGTAAAATTGTTAATTCATTTGAAGGAAATATTAGAGGTTCCACTTGCAACTCCAAAGGTCCAACCAGAGTTGTGTTCCCTTGCTTTGAATGGTAAATCGCTTGCCACAAGTAATTTATCCTTTACCAATAGGGTTCTCTGCAATTGGTTGCGTCTTTATGTGACACAATGTCTGTTTCTCACCAATGTTCAGGGTTCTCCCCAGAAATTTTTGAAGGCGTAGTGGCAAATGCACGGCGTGTTGTCTGTTAACATCTTGGTATGACTATACATAATAAAGGTCATTAAAAGTGCTTTTTAGCTTGATTATTGACATCTTGTTGTTTTATTGAGAGTTATTCTTGAATTATATTCTTCAACTTTTTAATTATTATAAGTTGATTTATCTATTCTGAGGCTTATTTTGATTCCAACCAATTGTGACATTACTCAGCTTACTTCAACTCTCTATCCTATTTGTTGGAAAGGGCACTAAATTGTCTCATAAAAAGGATGTGAAAAGGAAAGATAATGAAAGAATATACCCAAAGGTCTCATGAGTAAAAAAAAAAGTGTCAAGTGCTTGTTTATTAGATAGGATTAGCTTTTCATGCTTGGCCATTTTATCAAGTCTGTCCAAAAATCATATCCTTGAGGACTCTTTAAAAAAGCACCGAGTGTTGGATTGACGAAAAATGCCCTTCATCAGAAAAAAAATAGAAAATATTATCAGTAATTTCAAAAATGTATTTATAAGGTTCCTGTGTGAAACACCTGGTTTCATTTTCAAATTTTGCATCTTAAAGAGCTCCATTAGATTCTCTGTTTAAAATTTGAAATGCTCATTATTTGCCCATTCAGAAGCCTTCGACTGTCTGACACTATAACTATTCTTCTAACAGTACTTTAAGCTATTTGATTTCAACAAGTTAATAAAAAATGTATAATATATCAGCAGTGTCCAACCTTATTTCTCAAATTATAACATGAAAATTGATCATATTTATTAAACAAGTGTCTTTACTCTTCTCTTCTTTAAGTGATTTCAGCACTTTGATTTTCAAAAGATGATTTTGTTTTCCAAATATTATAGCGTGAATGATCTTTTTCTGATTCTAAATAATTATTAAACCATTACTTTTTATAAAAAGAAATCCCCAATTGGTCTAAGGCATTCTTTTCTTGAATTGCTTTCAGCACTTTGATTTTTATGGGGGTATTTTTTCTTTTTGGGTAAAAAACATGAGAGGATGAGATATTATTAGATGATTACTAAAAGTATAATAATTTTTTTTCATCAAACTTTTAAAACAAATTTATTGAAAAAATGGGTTGAACAAACAAAGGTACGAATGTTAGTGATAATGCCCTCCATGTTGGATAAAAAATAAATGGACCTATTCCAGAAGATACATGTGTGTAATTATTGGTATTCGTAATTATTAAACTGAGTTGAAAACAAGAGCATAGTATAACTAGGATGGCTTCTATACAAATCTGTCATTATTACATTGGCAAATTCTCGTAAGGAAAAAAGATCGCGAAAAGGGTATGTTTTCAGCGATCAATGTATGAAATAAACTGACCCAATAAATCTTTCCTTCAAAAAATTAAATTTTAAACCACTGTGGCTTTAATTTGATAGTTGTCACATCAAATAACCACATCTTTTACTTTTAACTAGACCAATCTCAGCCGAAGTGACAATTTTCCGGAACCGGGTCGCCATTTTGAATTCATTGTTTACATATTGGTACCTATCATGCTTGGTGACTGATAGCGAGGTACCAGTGGGAAACGCGAGAAAAAATCGATAATCACCAATTAGTAAGAGTGTAAGGGTCTTATCAGTAGAGATGTGATGTAATACGTGGTATACAACATTATAGATAAAGAGCCTGTCGTGTCCGCGCTTCTGCAGCCAATTTTAATGGTTTGCTTAACCCTTTCTTCTGCCTGAAATTAAGCCGTATCGGTGACCAAATTTAAGCGTATCGGCGATCTGAAGGCGTATCGGCAAACTCTCTTAATTAATGAAGGCGTATCGGGGCCGATACGCCATAATGGCCTGGGGAGAACCCTGATGTTTCAAATATGACTTATGAGAGCCATGTAAATAATGTACAAAGGGAAAAAGGTTTAGGTCACTTAGTACAAGTGACTTCGTCTTTTCCCACCAAGTTCTTGACAATCAGGTGTATGTACACAAAACAATATGTATATCCCCTTTTCATATGCATTTTATATTGTAAATATCTAGTCCAAATCATTAGTTGAAATATTCTTTCATTAATACTTGTTGATTGAAAAACGATATTGTCCAAATTGACCAATCGCTGCATGGCCACGCCCACTTTCTACTATGGCAATGCCCACTTACTCCGACAGGAAGTCCAGCTTCGATTTTAAAAAGCCTTTAATAGAAAAATTCATGGCAATAAAAGGGAGAATAATTGGTTTGTGACCCAAATAGTGTAACTACAGCTTTCATAAACTGTGGTTCAGAATGTTAATTCACCACACCAATAAAATAGGTTCAGAGAAATGGCGGCCTATGTTGGAGTTCTAAACTCATTCATGGTCTAAATTGGTGTCCTCATTGGTAGACTAGTTATCTGCTTGACAGCTGTGATTGGTCAATTGGTAAAAATAAACAAACAAACAAAAAAAATCCGTTAATTAAGACTGAAAGAGTAAGCTATGTAAATTAATCAAATTATTTAGGAAAACTAACTATTGTAGTTGAAAATACGAGACTGATCATAATATTAAATTTTCAGTGCTCTCAATAAACAGATGTCTACGTATGTTACGTCCAGAAAATCAGAAAAACGTCCAGAAAATCAGACACGGACATAAATTAACGTCTGAGATTCTAGGAAAACATCCCCATTTCATGATTCGGACGTTTTCTGAAGTTACAATATAAAGGGTTTGACAAACAAAAGAATGGCCATACCCTCGGATAAAGTTGAATAAACAAGGAGTTTATCGAAATGTCTCCATGACAACCCATGTAGATGGAAATTTATATAGAGCATACTTGATTATAGTCGGTTTGGTAATCGAGCCGTCGCAGCATCTTGGACCATTTCTTTGGAAGTCACTTGATTAATAACGTGCCGGGCAAAAATCAAGCAGGCCCATTGAAGCCGCCCAGTAGGATTTATGTAAACTTAGTTTAGGGCCAGAATTCACCCGAAATATCATGTCCCGTCTTCAAGTTCGCGGCGGATACAGAATGGTGCATCAAATTTGCATTCTGAATACGTCTATGACGCTGGGGATTCTATTTAGTAACTTGACATGACGTCAGTCCTAGAAACATCGTAGTTACTTGATTCATCTCGCTAGAGTTCGGTCCCTTTTTAATGACGTCGCACATGTTGTCTGTAAACATCAACTAGCAGAAAAGAAACAGGGAATTTCTTAAAAGATGCAACTCTGCTACTAGTTTAATTTCTTTTTGTACTGTAACTTTTATTTACGTAAGTTTTATTCATGGCTTATGCACTTGGATATCCATGATGTGACTGGAGACGGTCTCGGAATAATCCAGTCTCGATTTTTTTGTACCCAAAACGTTTCATACAGTCTGTTTTCGGACATTCTAGTACTTGTGTCCCTTGTACTCGTTTCCTTTGACTTTATACTCGAGAAAACATTGTGGAAAAAGAAGAAGTTGCTTGTTACAAGCAATTTCTTCTTTTTCCACAATATTTTCTACCACATAGGATGGTTTCATTTCAAATGGCATCCAGTTTTCATTGTCATCTGCAACCTCTTTCAATTTGGACTAGTCTAAAATTTCCAAAATCTGGAAAGCGTTAACTAAACTCCTAAACTATACAAGGTACAATGTTCATACTAAGCATGAAGGTACATCTCATCACTTATGTAAGTCTTGGGTCAATGTCAACCTAAGAAAAAAATATTTATAAACTTGTTCTTGGAATATTGTTTGATGAAATGTGGTAAGATTTTTTTTCAAAATTTAAGAGAGGCTTCTTCAAGTTTTAGCCCTCAGTATATACCATCGTCGATCGAGCCGACGTCACTAAGCATTTTCCAATTTCTCATTTCCCCACAATATTTCACATAATTTTTCATTTTTACAATTATGGCACTTTTTTGTGATGAATTTTTCATTCTAATTAAGTGCCTTAGATCTACATATGTTCCTTCTCAATTTTCTTGATATGTTGTAAATGTATGTATATAAAAGAAACATTTCGTTATTCTAAAATTAATTTCAAAAGGAAAAAAATACATCAAAATTAGTGTATAGTAAAGTTGAATATCATTATTAAAGCTGAATTGGGAAAAATACTTACTTACGCTTTTGATATTTTCACAGTATTTTTAAATTATTATCCACAGATGACGAATTACATATGTTATTGTCTGACATAATTCCCTTTGCCTGACAAATTTGTGCAATTACACCGAGATATATTTTTTTACTAATATGATATTGAAACACAAAGACAAAACAAGATGCCATGATCAAAAACTGAACTTTTTGGGCTGATTTTGGGGGCCGGTTTCGGGGCCGGTTTGACAGACAGAAAATTGATGGGCCGGTTTGACTGATTTGGGACTGGTTTGACCGGGCCGGTTTGACGAGGAGCCGGTTTGACAGTAAAGCTGTTAATCACACTTTGCACTGCAACAACGAGTAAAGACGGCGGTTGTCGTAGCCCTTGCCAACAGATAATCAGACAGAGGGCTAGTAAGATATCGGTGCTACAAACGCGAAATGCTATTATGAATAAGAAAAAAGCGTAATATTAACGATAAAAATTATAAAAATCATACAGATTCTTTAATCATTATCTACCTGGTATTAATTTGTGAATCTTTGCGACCACTATTATTGCTTAAGTTGCTTATAAACGACGAAAATAGTTGCCTAATTTTGTCGGGCTCGTTCAAATTCTCCATTTTTGTTGTTGTTGTTATGTTTAGGAGTAGTTACCTCCCTGGAAAAGGTGTCAGACTGTATTATTTTTGTCATTATCCTCTGTAAATAATGACCACAAAAAATGTAGTATAACTCGATAACCCATCCCACAAAATGACGCTTTTGGACGCCCCTTAAGACAAACAATTCAGAAAACATTGTGTTAAATGAAGAAATTGCTTGTAACATAATTTTTTCTATCCAAAAAGCTAAAGTTTCATCATCTTTAAATCGTCGTCTGCAATTCCTTTCAATTTGGTACAGTCTAAAATGTTGCCGTCTGGTGATGGGTTTCACAAAATAGAATAATAGCAATACATTGAAATCGTCTATACCGGTCTCACTTCAAACATCGCCTAACTTAATTCAAGCCCGTGGCACTATAGGACAGGGGAAGAGATTAGAGAAGACCGATTCGCTGCACAGCAATCGTGAATAATGATAATGAAAATGGTGGTCAGGGCCCGTGTTTTCACTCGTAAATAATGGCTTTGACCCTCAAAAATCATGAAAAAAATCCTGTTTTGAATCTAAGATTTTTTCTCTGTGGGGTCATTTTGACGGAATTTTGGCCGTGAAAATCATTTAAAAAACTCAGTGTATCTCATGTACCAATGAAAATTATATGAATTAACTGCCACTTCATATCTCTGTAAAGAAAAAAATAGATAAAAGTAGACAAACACATACATAAATAGAATAATCACGCATTTGGCTTGCTCTTCTTTTTGCTTTGACCCCTTTAAAATCAGTTTTGACCCCTTGAGTATCCCGGGGGCATGGTAAAGGAGTCAATGTCTCTGCAGTGTCCAAGGCTAGCACACGCTCTGAATGATGAGGATGATAATAATAATGATTATAATAGAGAGAATTGACAAGTCGGTCAATAATGGACTATATGGACCATTCAAATAATTCATTCAGTCCGGAATTGACCGGATTTGAACTCAAACTTTGGCCGCCATTTTTGTAAAACGTTATTGTTGGTTTGGCGAATCAAACGTCTTAACTACAGTTTATTCAAGCTGTAGTTACGACGTTTAGGTCGCCACCCAACAATTCTACTTTTTTGATACATGCCGTTGGCCATAGATATTGCAAAATAACGCCGTCGAAAATCTGTCGGAGTCGGTAGGCGAAGCCAGCGATTGGTTAATTATAATAAGGATAATAATAATGATAATGATAAACAAATTAAATGAGCCTGTGCGTGACATTTCCAACCATTTCGCATGTGCGTGACTCGCACACATTGTGCACCGTGGACAGCCATTTAGGGCAATTAGAATATTCGCTGATTTTTAAAAAAAGCTTTGGGCCAGTAACTATCTACAGAGCGCAGAGTGAAGACTCTGATCAGATTGTGCGGATGCACAAGCTGATCCGAGTCTTAACTTGGCGCACGTGTGTAATGGTTGGAAATGTCACGCATGCGCTCAAATACTTTTAGATGTCCATGACATACAGTTTTGCAAGCCCATTCTTCTTTGTAAAACCTCTATGAAAACTTTCCGCCAGGGATTTACAAACATGTTGAATGGTTGAACGACGGGTTAAATAAAGCTTTTTAAAACCGTTGAACAAGAGCTATTGCCGGTATAGAAACGGATTTGGACGATGCAAGTGTTTGTGAGCTCCAAATTACTCATAATGTAGGCATAACCTTTCTCTATAGAATTTCTTTTTAGAAAAGTAGTCCACTCTTAAAGGTCTCTAATGGATAATGGGGAATTTGGTTTGATTGCGTGATTGAAACAAAGGATTTGAACCACGTATTTCTGTTGCAGCTTCTCGTGTGAAGAAGACTGGGAGAAAACCCCACCCATAATAACAACGAAATACACAGTCAATGATAATTCTCGGTTGTAAACCAAAGAATCAATCGACCAATAAAAACATTTAATTAGAGCAAAAGTGATCTTTGAACTCCTAGATCGATATTTATGTAAATCGTTTGTTGGTTTGGCGACTTAAACGTCGTAATTACAGCTAATTCAAGCTGTGGTTAAGAAGTTTAGATCGCCAACCGACCATTTTACCTATTTTTTACATGTTATTGAACATAAATGTTGCAAAATAACGCCGTTTAATATCTGAGTGGAACTTCCTGTTGGAACACAGTTGGAGTAGCCAACAATCCGTCAATTTAATAAATCATTTAGTCTTGTAATGAAAAATGATTGTAATGGAGGCGGGCATATATAGAGTTACCTATATCATTGTGAGAGCGTGAACGTGGGTGCGTGTGTGGGTGTTTTCGTGTATGTGTGTCCAATTCTTGTCCATAGTATAACTTTTACGTTAACTAATGGATTTCCAAATGGTTGTTCCCATTGAAGAGTATTATTGTCATGTCTAGAATTGGTCTGACCAGAGGTTGAGACTGCATTTTCTTTTTAAACCTTTTCTTTTGCCTGTATGTGAATTCGTTTATTTATCGTCACTACCGTAGCACTAGACTGGTACCACTGTCGACTTAAACAAAAAGCCGGCTTTTTTAAAGTCGACAGCGGTACTGGTCTACCGTAGCACATGCCCATATGAGCGACGCCCCAGAAGACGGTTAGTTGTTACGGGGAAGAGTGAAAGGATACAGGACGAAACTGCTGAGAGTGTCGCCTGGTTCTTTAACGTGCTCGATGGATAGCATCGTCACACGGAGCGTCGGTTTAACGACTCATCCGAAAGACAATTAGTTTATTAGTCCATATGGTCAGCCCAGGGCTAGAACTCATGATCTTGAGGATTGAGGTCAATTAACCTACCAACTGAGCTAATGGGACTGACTTCTTTTGCCTGTGTGAGAATGTAGGATTAAGGTCCCTTAGAGCTCTAGGCATATTTGGTATGGACCATGAGAGAGAAAAAAGCGGATACAAGGAGATTCGGGTTCATGCGGCCCTCGCTCTTCTACGAATAGATACCCTTGGTTCTATAACGTGCTCTGTGTAAAGCACCGATACACGCGAAGCTAAGTCTGTGTTTCTAATCAGTTCACCTCTAGTTGGGCGGGAAAAATCCTACCGTGTTCGGGGTTCGAACCACCTAACGATTGGTGGTCCTACGTTTACCACTGGACCACCGGGTCTCCTTCTTTTGCCTGTTCCAAATCATCAATATATATAGGCTTATCGCTTCCCCGAAACCGATCATGTGACCGAGTCTAAAGTAAATCTCGCATTTAACGCATTATCTTCCGATAGGTGGCTTACATTGCTTAATCCTCATTCATAGGTCTGTCTTTAAATAAAAAAAATCATAGGTCATGAAGGGTGATTTTTTTGCTATTCTAGCCATTGTAGAGGCGCCGTCTTTTTTCCACTCAGGAAAAGGTTGGTTAGTTTGGGTACGCCCTCCTTCGTTTGCCGGCCTCTGGATTATAAGGTCAAAGACGGAGACGGCTAAATCAAGCGTAAAGCAATAGAATATATGCGGGACTCATGAAAAAGTAAACATTTGAGCATGTGGATCACGAATGTGCTCTGAAAATACTACTTTCGTATTGGACTAGTTTTTGTAAAAGAACTACTAGGCCCCCCAACACATGCACAGCGAGAGCGTGAAAAGATATAATGGTACAAAAAAGTTTTTATGAATATCTGATTCAGCGTAGATCAATTAGGTTTGGTATTTTGAAAATGAACATGCAGTGTAGAATGACCATGTTTTATTCAGATTGATTTAAGCCCTGTTCCAATCGAGCAATCTGCACAGTCTTGTCAGGATCGATACTTTTCCGCACAAGGAAGCCGTCCAATTGAGATATATTTGCACCCTCCCACATCCGGATCATTTTATGAATTTTAAAATACTTCTCTACTATCCTCTTTTAAAAATATGGCAATGGTTGGAATTGTTTTTCCAAGTTAAAGACGTAGATTCAAAGCCTGATATTAACAGTAAATGTGTGTTCAGGGATTTCTTTTAGAAAATTGTAAAGGATAAATGAGAAGGATTCGTCTACAGTAAAAAATCAAAGCGCTGTCAGCACTATTATCGCTTGTCAATGAATAGTTGAGAAATGTTGATGTTCTCGTGATTTTTAGCGTTGTATATTTCTTTAGGGGAAACATTTTTTTAAAAGAAAATAGACACGTTTCTTTTAGACTAGCACAATGCGAGTCAGTCCTAGAAATAATTCCTTAAAGTAATATGCCTTTGGTGGAATAAGATTGCTTTAGACAAATATATTCCTCCAGCTTGAAATTTTCGTCTGAAACATCTTACAATTCGGACTAGTCTAAAAACTTGTTTAGTGGGAATGGGTTAACAAGTCATCAGCAAGTGCACATATATTCAAGTTACCTACATACAAGATATGATCATAGTATCTTTGACTAATATTGAATATGACTATGACTTAATAGACGAATTTTTTTAAATAATATGTACCGATCTTTTAGAGGGAATTTGGAAAGAAGAAACTACCGATAGCTCTTTGCTTTCTCGTCTGCAAATTAATACAGACTT
Organism: Fragum fragum; assembly: GCA_946902895.1. NCBI lineage: Eukaryota > Metazoa > Mollusca > Bivalvia > Cardiida > Cardiidae > Fragum > Fragum fragum. The sequence goes on from OX336371.1 coordinate 46,666,332, forward strand.
TATGAGGGCCTTCTTCAGTCCGAAATACCCACAGCTAAAATTGTTGATTGATAAATACGAAAGTTATCGATTCTTCCTCATTATAAAAAATGATAACATATCTATTGCGCTAAAATCGTACAGCAACGTTTTGGTAGCTCTGGAAAAAAATTGAAATGTACCTTTCCAATCTAGCTTGGCGCTTGATGTACAGTACTTTCGTGAGTGTTCTGAAATTGGCAAAATTATCAAAAATTGATGAGTAAATGGACAAAAAGAAAGCAGATACATAAATATATTGGACAATTATTAATCATTTATAATTATATCATATTGTTAAGAAAAATTACGTCTTCGTTTTATACCAAAATAATATTACTTATTCCAGAGTTATAATGTTAAAACGTTCCGGTTGGACGAAGTTACTGTATAAAGCTGATTAGCGAAGCTGTCGGTTTTACGCACAATTGGAATGTTTTGTTTAAGAAATTAATTGGTCATTCACAGGATCATATTCGCATTCTGCAAACAGTTTGGTCGTGCTCGGACTTTGTGTCTATATATATTTACCTTCGAATTCAACCCAAAGGATACAACGTCTGCATATAGCTTTTGAGAGATGTACATAATCATGTAAACCTGGTCCACCAAATGACCACCCGGTCTCTCTCGCTCTCTTTACCTGGAGATTATAAAGCGCATATTTACATAACGAAATTGATCTGTGAAGTAGAATACCTGCATCGCACGCGAGAGACTCCTAGTTCGAACCTGGCTACACGCTCCATTTCCCACCCCTCCCTCTCCCCCTCTAGCTCTATCTCTCTCTCTGTCTTTTTCAAGCTCCACTTGTTGAAAGCCATCAAACATTTGTCATGATAAGGTGTCCGTCGTCCGTCCTTCCGTCCGTCAACTTTTACTTTAAAAACCTTCTTATTAGAAAGTACTGAACATAAGTCAACCAAAATTCACAGGAAGGATCCTTGGGTGGCCTTTATCATATTCCGTCAAAGAATTTTGATCGGGTGAAAAATATGTAACGATATGTACATGTAAATATAACGTTAAAATACCTGAAAAGTGAGAACAGAATTTTATGGGCAGGTTGTGTCCACATGCGCACATATTGGCAGATCTGCGCATAATCGACAGTACATTAGGATAGAAAGAATAATCCGATAATCCGATCATCAATCTTTTTCTGTCCAGGTTATATATCTCATATATACATATCTCAGGCTTTCAGCGCTTTGGTTGAAAAAATAGAAGTCGTTTATTTTTGCTAGAATTCATTGGTCAAAGCCTCGTTCTAATTTACCGCTAGCATGTTGCACCGGTTTATTACATAATTACATTCGCCGTCCAAGATGTTCAAAGTCCACGAACAGTTACCGTAAAACCACGCGCATTAAAGAAGATAATCCAATCAAAGCGTCTTTATATTTAGCTTATAATGTTTTTTCCAAACTAAGGACATCCATTTCCCTTTTACTCTACGTTGGAAATGTATTAACTTGTAATTCTTATTATTCAACGAAACCTTAAAGGAATCTTGTTTAAGCCATTATGGCTTGTCCTGAAAAAGATATTCCATACTCGATATTCAAAATAATGCAGATGCTCCCTTATTGACAGCTATTCGAAATGCTTATTAACAAGAATGTTCAGTATTGTATGCATCCAGTTGAGTTAAACAGGGTCACCAACTGAATTTCGAAAACGCGGACACTAATAGCTCACGAAAGGTCGCGATTAATAAACAGGATGTCGGCGAAGATCAAATTACGCATTGGTCATCCCGATTTACTGTTGAATATTTAGACAGATATATATTTTATTAGCGTCAATTTTACAGTTTCTTGTCATATCAAATACAAATGATAATAATGATAATAATAAACAAACAAACAAACATAAAAACGGTGACATAACGACGAACAATCGAAAGACACTAAATAAAGCATGGACTGTTTAGTATCTGATGGATAACCGTCACCGCCTTTTGTTACGGTAAATCGTCACAATGTTATTATTACAAATAAATGGATTTTATCCCCTGTCAAAACCGCCGATCACGTTTCTTCTGAAGTCTACGTGAAGCATGTGAAACTCCCTTCAATTTAAACAACAGTTTTGCCCTTTTCATCGCTATATATGATTTATCGGCTCAAACATTGAGCCACACACCTTGATAAAGTGTTTAGAGAATCCCTTTAATTTAAAAAAAAAAAAAAAAAATACCGTGATCTGTAAATAAAAGCCGTATACAATTCATCGACATAAAGCATCTGCATGTAATGCTCTACTGTACTTAGCCATCATGGATTTTTAAAAGCTCATCACAGTTTCATAATGTGTCTAAAATTTTCAGAATTCCAATACTTGTGATAAATAACCGCCTAACCGTTTTCTTTTCAGTGACAGATAGCCATCATTCTTTTTAATGCTCTTTTTAGCTTTATTTTCTTCAATAATACCCAGTGACGGTTAAGCATCACAATGAAAATGAAACTTGTGATTAATATCCATGACGATAAGTGGTGACGGCTAGATTCTGATACAAAACTGATAAAAAAGAAGCTGGAGAAATGTGTGAGTACTGTAAAAAGTATATTTCGATGGAAAAGTTTGACATAACAATAAGTGCTGGCATAATGCATCGGCACCTAGTACTTTATAACACACACCAAAATGACTTATAACCATTTGGTATAAAATTAACGATTTTTTTCAAAGGAGGTTATTTGAAAGAGAAATCATTATTCTTACTTAACAATTATACAAGGAAGCCTTTCGACAAAATAGTGAAGAAAATAGTATTTTATTCATCTCCAAGTTAAAAGCTATAATTTGGTCTCTGAGTAAGGACAAAATACAAATTTGTGGTAATTTTGAATTTAAGAAAAAGAAACGTGTTTGTAAATATACATGTATACAGGGTGTATGGGTTAGGGTAACCCTATTTTCATATACGCGAAAAGAAAACCTTATTCATATATTTGTCTTGGTTAGATTTAAAAAAGAATAAAGTAAATCAAATAAGCAAAAACCCCCAGTTGACAGTTTACCTGGCAAACCCTTTCACCGCCAAGAAGAGACAGGGAGTATATTTGCTCCCCTCCAGAAGTAAAAATATGTTATCCAAACTAAAGAGCGACAAATGGCAAAATAAATCAGGGGAAGAAACAAAGGTTCTCGGAAAGGCCTATTTAGATAACTCCTTATATCACCAGTTTGACTAGGCCTAGAACAGCAGAATCTGCAAACACTTTCTACGCGTGATTCCATGTTCATTTGAGTGTCATAGATTTCATAGATATTTAGGAAGCGCAGACTTTAAGTGATTATACTATACACGAACGCTCTTAGTGATGTCATTCAAACACAATTCTAAACGCCTGACAGCTTCATCTTTAGAAAGGATGCCATTTGGTATAAAGGAAAGACAGAGCTGAGATCGTGGCTTCTAAAGATCGTGCCCGATGGTTTTGTGTACATGATACAGTTTTTGGACCCAAGCACACAACTGTATAATTTCATGAACATAGGGTCTGACGATAGGGCGATAGCTGCTAACGTCAATTGTCTCTACCATTTTATAAAGATTGGAATTATTTTTACCTGTTTAAACAAAGATTGAGATGTACAAGAAGAGGTGCTTTGAATGAAAAGAAACGTGTACATATTTGGCTTGCAAAACGTCATAACTACAGCTTGAATAACACTCTGCACGCCAAACGACGATATATCATAAAATTTTTGCTCGAATACCATCACTTATATTTAAAATCAGCTCACACTATATGACTGGACACACACAGCATTTCTCTTATCGCTGTCAATCATGTTTTCTCGTGTAGTCAGTGGATGACCAAAGACGAAGTAACGATGCTTTGGTCGCAGACCGACGGCATATAAATTCTGTTTCTCTGGTATATCGCTGCGGGAACATCACTAAAATTTTATAATGGCTGATTTTTGAGACTTTATACGTACACATATCGTATGTAAAAAGAAAAGGATAAACTGGCAATGAAAGCCTATTCAATCTAGTTTCCTACTATTTTTTTTTAACTTATACTAGAAAGTCGTCCTAGGACAATTTTTCATGCCCACCAAAATTTCACCTTGAGCTGTGACCTTGATCATGGTGATATCTGAAACTTTGTTTAAAGTGGCACATCTACTCATGATGGAGAAAAAGTGTCCCTTATTTTTTTTGAAATCCATTCACAGATGTAGACGATATGCTTTGTACAAGCACATTTTTGAATTTTGACTTTGACCTATGAAATTGACCTTGAAATTATATTTCCGTTAAGTTGCGCATCTACTCATGATGGAGAACAACTGTTCATAGTTATTTGGGATTCCATCTATACATATAAAAGTTATGGCCTAGTCAAAGTCGAACGGGCTGACTAAACACTGCGCATAATGAAAACTGTGTCTCGTTCATAGCAAGCCTGTTCGACATTCACGGTCTACTCACTAATAATGAAGCATATTCATCGTAAGTCAACGCCCGCCGGAAGTAGGGTACCAGTCAAAAGAGGAAAAAAATTAGACAAATTGTCAGTAGATACGTAAAAATGTTTTGAGAACTATGTATAAGTTCAACGTATAGAATCGCACTTTAGATATACACGTATTTTAATAGGCCATTGATCGAACTTTAGCGAAAAGATTTCCCGAAATCGGATTATTTATACATGTGTTCGCTACTTGGTAACCGTTCCGAAAATGTCAACCCGCAAAAGTCACGGATTCTAGAATTTTTTTTTTTTTTACGGTTTGCCGCCCAAAGTTACATTGATATGTTCTTTCATTATGCGTGTCTGAATACGAAGACAAATACATTTGTTTCTTGGAATTTGATACTGTGTGGATTTAATCACTTGCTTTGTACCAAATTAATGCAAGAAATACCATAGCTCACGAATCCCACAATTCATGTCATTTAATATCTACTACAAAAAAGTACACAGATAGAAGCATATGTAATCTTGTTTATGACACTCAGTTCTTTCTTATGATCAGTGATGGAGATCTCTCGTTAAAAATCATAAGAGTCTGAACGAAACACTTCGGATGTGTGGTTTTTGCAATTGCACAATGACTTATTGCTTTCAAAATTTCTTTCTTTCGTTTAGCTAAAAAATTCGTTGCATACCTCTCTGATAAAAAAACAAAACAAAACAAAAACAAAAACAAAAAAAAAAAAAACACCCCAAATCAACAAACAAACAAAAACGTATGCAGCTATTGTGTATTCTTTGGAATCTTTAATATCAAATTATGAGAAAAGAAGAGGGGTTTTTTCCCATTAAAGTATGAAACTAAAACCCTAATCAAATATCTATGTGAATCCGAATCGCCCAACAATACAATACTATTAAATTTCTTATCTTAACCCTTTCCTGTTTTACAAAATATTAGACCTGTCCAAATTCAAAGGTTTTGCAGACGACAATTTAAAGTCTATTTTATTTGAAAAATAACCTATCAGTAGGGTAGAAAATATTGTGAGAAAAGAAGAAATTGCTTGTGACAAGCAATTTCTTCATTTTCCACAATGTTTTCCAAAGCTTTTTTCTCAAGGGGCGTAAAAAGGAGGGATTGAGTTGGAATGGGTTAAAGAAAAATAAAACCTATTCATCTCCTAAAGGAAGCATACATGGATCATAAGCAATAGATTGGCCTCGAGATTGGCGTCCATTTGATTGACTACTCATTAGGAAATGATGAATGCTATTTTTTTTCGCATTTTTAGCTAGCAAAGCGACAGCTTTGATAGCTTAAGATAACAGACGAAATTTTGAGGTCGTCTCAAAGTTCAACGAGTGCAAACTGTCATTGGAGGCTTAACCACTAAATCTATTAAATGCCTACGCCATTAAAAGTAGTTCTCATATATTTCAGGTATATTGCAAACTCTTTTCAAATTGTATTGAACTCTCTCAAAAGCACGCTATGTAACCCGTTGCCTATCAATTCCGCTTTGGGAAAAAGACTATGGAAAACATTGTGGACAATGAAGGAATTGCTTGTATAAGCAATTTCTTCAATGTCCACAATGCTTTCTACCCAACAAGGAAACGTTTTCTAAAGTCAACCATGCTTTGCTAGCTTAGAGTACTTCCAGTACTTTGATCTTTATTATCTTGATGCCTAGATAACTTTATAGATGTGTTCGAATTCAAAGCAGTTGCAGCCTGCCAAAAAATAAAAACACCATGTCGAATAGAAAATATAGTAGGGAAAGGGCGTAGTGCTAGTCAAAAGCATTTATCTTTTTAGCTAGCAAAGCGTCAGCTTTGATAGCTTAAGTTAACAGATACATTTTGAGGTCTTCTCGGAGTTCAACGAGTGCAAACTACATCTGGAGGCTTAACCACTCAATCTGTCGAATGCCAACGTCATAAAAAGTAGTTCTTATGTATTTCAGGAATATTGCAACTCTGTCTGTATCTCAAAGAAAACAGGCTTTGGAAAACATTGTGGACAATGAAGAAATAGCTTGTAACAAGCAAATTCTTCAATTTCCGCAATGTTTTCTTCTTATTTGAACCAGTCTTAGATTTTGTCATGTACTTGGTTAATTCATTGGCTACTTTATTTATCATGTAATCAGCTTTGACGCAGAGGATTACCTAACAAAACTATATGATTTGCTAGCTTACAGTACTTTCAGTACTTTGATTTCACAATGTCTTAATTTACATCTTTCTTCAGCGGCGTCTTAACAAGGGTTACGGGAATGGGAGATACGCAAAATAATTTCAATATTTATTTTCTAATTTCCATATAAGCTAACTAACGTGTAGGTCTAGCATACTTTAAATTTCAATCATATCGCGACGGCTAGAGCACCTAACCATAGATTCCTCGTAATTCTCACACCAGTACCATCACTACATCCTGCTGATACTCATCCTGCTTAGGTTAACGGTTATCCATCCATTGGTGGGAGCTGGAATACTAACACCATAATTTACAATTACGATTTCTGAGACAAAATGAACACTATTCAAGTTAAGCCTTCTATGTACAATCCCTGTTTTTTAAGGTCCTGTGATATTATACTTGAGAAAGCATAGTGGAAAAGGAAGAAATTGCTTGTTACAAGCAATTTCTTCTTTTCCCACGATGTTTTCTATCATATAGGATGGTTACATGTTGAATTGTACTTACTTTATAATGTCATCTGCTACCCCTTTGAATTTGGACAAGTCCAAAATTTTGAAAGACAGTAACGGGTTAAGTCTATTCTGATTTAGATATATATTTAGATAAATTTTCTCGTAAATCAGAACATATTGTCTACGATTTAGAGAGAAGTGATATTAGCTTTTCGTTGAATAATGGATTTTAATATTTACTTGCACATTTAACTCTTTCCTGTTTTGCAAGATTTCAGTCCTGTTCAAATTCGATGGGTTTCAGACGAGGTTTTAAAGATTATTTAATTTGAAAAATAACCATAAGGCTATTTCTTCTTTTCTACAATGTTTTCTCAATTATAAAATCGAAGGGGCGTAAAAACCAGGGATTAAACAGGAAATGGTAAATTAATCGATAATCCCTGATTAAGGCGTCATGTTGCTATTTAGTGTTGCGAGAGAGATAACCAGGACAATGGTTTGTGGTTATGAAATTGCATTCAGGCATATAATAACTAGATTTTATCGAAAAATTTCCAAACAAAACTATGCGCACAGAGTTTATGTATGACAGACGCTGTGTGTTAGGCTACTGTGATATACGTGTCTGTTTCAAAAAAGTTACAGCCGCCGTCATAGCCCAGTCGGTAGCACGTCAGACTCCCAAATATCATGGGTTTTTAACACCCCCCCAACTTTTTTTTAACGATAATAAGTGGTTTCTTATTTTCTCTCATTAATTTTCCCCTATATGGCTTAGGCTACACCTTTAACTCAAATGTAAGTTAAAATACCATCTGGAAACTATTTAAAATTGGTCAAGTTTAAAATTTTGTCATCTTGAAAAGGTTAAACATTTCTGGGAAAACAAGCATGAATTAACTCCCTCGATATAATCTTTAATCTACAATATAACGAGTTCTTTCTTTGTGTGCGTGCTGTTATTACTCTTATTAGAGTCCGACTTGTCCGGGTAAGGAATCGATCTTCTAATTGTCTTTTTCTGTCTACACGAGCACGCTTGTTTCACCAAGGTAACACATCGGCGACGGAAACTGATGTTCAGAAAACTGTAGATAAGTGGATTGATCGCGTTATTAATGAAGTAAAATCGACCAAACAGTTTACTGACCACTTGTTCAACAAGCGTCTGGTTTTCTTCTAGATCTTTAATGACGCTTCTGCAGATCATGATCACAATAGCGGGTAGATAGCTGACGGCGAAGGCAACCGTAACTGCAAATAATATTACGGTGGTTCGGCTGACACGGAATCTTTCTGCAATGCTTTGAAGTCTTGGTCTCATAGATAGCCTGAATCCCGAGGAGTTTTCTGTGTCCTCATCGCTGACGTCAGAACAATATCTCAATCGAACTCTCTTTGGTTTTATCTTGTCTTTCGGTTTGGGGTAAGTCATTGGGATTTCTTCTCTTGGAGGGGCTCTCATTCCGTCACCAATGACGAGGTTTTTCCGTCGCTTAATCTCGACCCATATTCTGATATACAAAGCCGACAGCAAAACCACTGTTAATACGAATACAGAACTGAGCGCGTAGTAATATATCTTGGAGAATGTTTGTTTTTTGTATTGTTCCTCGACAGAACAATCATAGCCCTCCACTACTACTCCATTGGATGATATCGGAGTCCGAGCTATTCCGAACAGGACGAGAGCCGGAATGGAAATCAACACAGCCACGACACCCGCCATAATACACATTATTCTGATTTTGTGTATTTCTATCATGGTTAAAGGTCTACAGATTTTAAAATATCTGTCTATGGCGATTTCGGTCAAAATGATGGCTGATCCATACACAACGACAGACTCTGTGTATCGAAAGATCTTGCAAAATGTGGAATTGTAGAACGTAAACGAGTTCCTCAAATCGAAGATTTCTGTTGGTAAGCCTATTAGACAAGCTAAAAGGTCAAATATGGCCATGGCAACAATGAAATAGTTTGACGACGTCTTCCTAAATCTTTTACAGTATACAAAAAGCACCAGTGAGTTTCCGATGACGCCAACGCACATGATGATGACCAAGAAAACGAAGACAGGAAAGTATCGTAAAGCCTGAATATCGCTCATTTGTTGCAGAATCTTCTCTTCTTCTTCATAGGACAGGGTAGTGGCTGGAGGCTCGGACACGTTTCCGTTAACGGACAAAACATCATATGACGCCATTCCGTCACCCGTCTTTGACTTGATTCTGAAAATAAATACAGTAAATCTTGTATTAAGCGACCACTCAAGGGACGACCAAAAGGTGGTCGCTTAAAAGAATGGTCGCTCTATACACTTTTTTGGCGAAAGATGTGAAGGATTGGTTTTATTACATACATAAACTATAACAGAATTCTCAATTTATCCTTTGCTGTTGGAACTCATAAGAATCGTCTCATTGAAACGATTCTAATGAGTCCCAAAAAGACAGGATTTTACTTTCATTTCATCGCGTTATGATTCCACTTCCTTAGTACTTTTGCTTTTTAAAAAGGGTTTTCGATTCTGGGTGCTTAATGGACCTGGTCGCTTGGGCAAGATCAACTGTACCAATATAACCTTGATACGTTCTTATTGGAAATGCCTCAATTCTCTATGCCGCGGTACTCTACTCTAGATTTAGCCCTTGATTGAACTGAACGGATATGAATTGTCATGACGATCATTGTCTAATAATTTGATCGGAAATATTGATCAATGAGATGATATTATTCCGCGAAATACGCAGTTTATGAACCGGACTCCGTGTCCTAGATCAACATCGAAATTTGGGCTGTCACACCAAACTGGTCCATCTGGAAACGCCACAAATCAGAATAAACGAGAGGAGGTAGGAGACAGAACTTTTCTGTTTAACCCTTTCCTGTTTTTCAACATTTTAGACTTGTCCAATTTCAAAGAAGTTGCAGACGACAAACAAAAGTGGTTGCAATTTGATAAGTAACAAACAAACAGGTTAGAAAATATTGTGGAAAAAGAAGAAATTGCTTGTTACAAGCAATTTCTTCTTTTCCCACAATATTTTCTCAAATATAAAGTCACAGTGACGTAAAAACCAGGGATTGAACAGGAAAGGGTTAAACCATTACCAGACAATATTTTAGACTGATCGTAATTCAACGAAGAGTTGCACACGATAATTTGTAGTTGGTGGAATTTTAAAACTTATTTTCTTTTTGGGTTGAAAACATAGTGGATAGTGAAGAAATTGCTTCTATCAAGCAATTTCTTCATTTTCACGATGTAAACAAAATCCCTTTATTCAGGGGCGCCAAAAGGTTATTTTGTGGGGATGGCTTCAAGACGGTTGTATTATAGGAAGGATTGGACATGTTTTTTGATAGAAAAAGGCTCACGAACGAGAAAATACACGACTTTTATCAGACTGCGCAATCCGAAATATTCAAATTGTGGCGAAAAGGTTCCCTTTCGTGTGGCAGTTGAAAATCGTGTTCATTAACTGAACGAGGATGTCCTGTTAAAATTTCGTGCGAAATGAGTTCTACGCCATTATTTCGAAGTCAGTAGACACACATCAGTCAGCACAAAGCACCATTACCACACGACATTTAAGACTGGTTCAAATCCAACGAAGTTCGAGACGGATATTTCACATATTTGAAATTTAAGTAATCGATATCTTTCTGGGGAGAAAACATTGTTGTAACTGAAGAAATTGCTTGTTACAAGCAATTTCTTCATTTTCTACAATGTTGTCATAGGCTTTTTCTTGAGTCGGGTAACAATCGAGGTTGTGTGGGAATGAGTTAATTGACGGATTGTTCGCTCGATCTCCCACAGTTTGATGTTAGTTAGCCTTGTTTATGGTCATTCAGGAATATAGAATAAAAAGCAAATGGTTGGTTATCGCCAAACCAATGAAAAAATACCTCACATTAATATCGGGGGTAAATATTCACTTCCTGCCAAATTTGATGTAAATTAAAAAATCGGTTATCCAATGAAATCGTTTATTTAGACAGGAAGTGAATATTGACCTCCGATATTAATGTGAGGTATTTTTCATTGGTGTGCAATGTCGATTAAGAATAATGATTTCATTGGATAACCGATTTTTTAATTTACATCAAATGTCTATTATTCTTAATAGACAGACGGATCGACGGGAAAACCGTTTAACATTATTCTAAAAATAATTTCTACTTCTAGGCATGAAATGTATCACGAAACAATAAAGTATTGCAATTTTAATGCTTGAAATTAAATATTTTTCACTTATAGTACAAGCAGACTTCCCATTTATCATGTTTTGTATTTCATGAAATATCTAGCATTTAATTTGTTTTGTTGTGTTAACCATTTAGTGTTTTTTGGGTTTTTTTATCTCTCCAAAATTATAGGACTGTCCGAGTTCAAAGGGGTTGCAGACGACATCATAAAGTAAGTACAATTAAAAAAATAGCCATCGTATATAATATAAAGCACTTTCTTCTTTTTTCACAATGTTTTCGAAAGTATTATATCACAGAGACGTTAAATTCAGGGGCTAATCGAAGTATTAGCTATAGAAAAGGGTTATTGGGTGTAGAAACTCTTGTTCATTTGATGAAATTTCCTGTCCCTACAAAGATCAAAGCACAAATGATCAACAGTAAACAAACGCTCGTGGAAATGACGTCTTCACTGATCTATCTACGTAGGCCAGCTTTAGACGTTGACATTCCTATTTGCTGTGGACGTGAATATCCAAATGCATTTATAGAAATGCAGATGCCAAGAAACTTAAAATAAAAAGTTTTAGAGGTCATCAGGCTATTTGTGTATGCATGCGTGTGTGTGTGTGTGCCTGTGTGCGAATATGTGTGAGAAGGAGGGTGAGAGAAAGAAAGAAAGAGAGATAGATAGACAGACAGATATATATAAAGAGAGAGTTAAAAGAAGAGAGAGGGAGAGAGAGGGGGGGATAGGGGGAGATCTTAAATGTTTTCCAATGATTTTGTTTTCCCTGAAACTTAAAACGTAGCAATTAACCTGTCCCTTCAGAAATACCACCACCAACAACAACAACAACAAGAACAACAACCAAAAAAAAAAAAAGAAAAAAAAAAAAAAAAGAAGAGAAGCTGAAGAAGCCACAAAGCAATAAGATTTTCAAAAGAAGTGGATTACACCAAAGAGCGGGAAATGACGTTGTCAAAGAACAAATTAATTTCCTCTCTAACCCTGTTTACTTTATTTTTTTCACAAACATTAATAAAATTTCTATTAAATATCGACCATGAATTTCCACAATAACGTAACTGCATTTTTATTTCTAGTGTGTGTGTGTGTGTGTTTCCTCAAATCTATTTCAATGACCAGTTAATGACGATAACAAATCTGGATCACGTTGACATGAAATCAAATATCAATTATTGAAAACAATCGTTTTTAATCCCCACAGGAAATCTCGGCATAGTATCATCCAGTTTTTTTTCTCTCTCATTTTTTGGTGTGTGAATGAATAAATAGCAAGGAATTGAATTCTTTCTTGACGAATCGCCTGTGCCAAAAAACAAAACAAACAAACAAACTAACACCACCATCGACAACAACAACAACAAAATCCCAAACATTGACCAACATTAATAACAAAAAATATTGACAAATAAAGCCATTACTAATCAACAAGATTTGGGTTCAAAGACTGGTTCAATTGAAAGAAGTTGCAGACGACATTTAAAAGTGATTGTAATTTGAAAAATAATGACATACTATTGAAGAAAACATTGAGGGAAAAGGAGAAATGGCTTTGTACACATTGTTTTTCTCGGTCGTTATCTATTTAAACTCAGGTGAAATGAATCTCATTTCGTTATGCTTCAATTTTCAATGTCAGAACAGATTGTCTATTATCTCAGTTATTATTTCGTTGTCATTAAGTGGTCCGAAACAATTGAGGTATTTGTAGTTTAACTCGTTACTACACGAGAACATTTTAGACTGATCCAAACTGAAAGAAGTTGCAAACGCGAATCTCAAGTTGATGAAATGTTAAAGATCTTTGTCATTTCGGACAGAAAACACTATGGACGATGAAGAAATTACTTGTTATAAGTAATTTCTTTATTTTTCACAATGTTTTCCAGAGACTTTTTCTTGGCCCCGGTCTCAAAATGAAAAAAAAACAAAAAAACAATAACAACAAAAAACTCGTTTTTGTTGTCTGTCGCGTGACAAAATGGTTTTACAAAAGTGTCAGAGGTAAAAATCACATTTTTGAACCGAATGTTAGATTTAATTGGCAATTTAATATTTCGTCGTTTTCGTTTTAAAACTTCGTAACTACAGCTTGATTCAAGCTGTAGTTACGTGGTTTTAGAACGACAACGACGATTTGTCATGACAGCGTAGCGGCAATACAGCAATTATCGAGGCCTAATAATATTTGCAGAAGGCAAAGTAAGAACTTGTCTTTTTTGAAAATCTGAAGGTTGTATTATTATTTTTCTCATTTTTTATTCAAATGATGGATTGTCGCTCTCAACGATTACCCAATCAAATCACCGAAATAGGACTTTGAACTCAGACATTGATGATGACCTATTTGTTGTCTTAGCTGATTTTTAGGTCCTTAACCGACAATTTGCATTTTATTTTTTGTTTGGCCACATAATATTACTAAATATTATCGTATATTTCCTCCGTCCGAACTGTCTTGTCACGACGGAGGTCAGGGGCGTGGTAAGCGACCCGTCAAGTAAAGAAATTGACATTCGATGGACAGTTGCTAGGCGGGTATAAAGTAGCAAATTCTACGTTATACCTGACCGCGCCATTTCTCAAAGACTTTTTCAACTAGAATCAGACATATATGGGGATAAGAGAACTATAACACACATTACATAACATGACTTAGGTTTCACATTCAAGTGAGTAGGAAGTTAGCCCTGATTCTTATAGCAAGAATTCAATCGACCAATGAAATCATTAATTTAGATCCGAAGTTAGGCTTCAATTCTTGACAGCCGCGGTCCGTAAATTAATAGGCCGGTATAAAGTAGTAAATTCCATTGAATACATGACATTTTGTCAGAGACTTGTTCAACAAGTGCCTGATACTTATTGGGACAAGTGAAATATACGCATTAAAATAACATGAAATAGATTTTCCAGTCACATTGAGCTTGATTTCATTGAAGTGAGATAAAATAAGCCTTGATTCTCTACTACTTGATTCTCATTACAAAAAATAACATTTTGATCGAATGGCGTCTGATGATATTGTCTGACGGTCTCGAAAGGCATTTCGTCGGTGTTCTACAAAAACCTCGCAACTACAGCTTAGAATAAACTGTAGTTGCGAGGTTTTGGTAGAACGCCGACTAATTATTTCTGGAACTTCAATAACTTGTCAATTTCAAGGTTTTATTCCTAGGAAAAGCTATATCCTATAAAGGATGACCAATATTTGTGAGCGTTCCAAAATTTTAATTGGGTAGCCTTGTAATGATAGGGTCAAACAGAGTTTTCTTGTGCTATCATATAGACTTTTTACTCGAGAAATGAGTAATTGCTATTTTATTTGTCCTAAACTGAAGTGTTGCCATTACTTGTTCGAATAGAAGTAACCCATCGTGTGGAACAGAGATCAATCGGGTGTTCCGTTAAACATATACAGTAAATCTTTTATTATGCGACCGCTCATGGGGTGACTGAAAAGTGGTCGCTTAAGAGAATGGTACCTTAAAATACTTTTTTTAAAATAAATTCATAAATGATTTATCAAATTGCATAGATAATTCTTTACAGAATTCCCGCTATATCCTATGTTGTTAGAACTCATTAGAATCGTCTCACTGAGACGATTCAAATGGGTTCCAACAACATAAGATTTAGGGATAACTTCTTTATGAGAGCGTCCGAATTTGGGAAGGGGATTTTGATTGTGGTCGCTTATTAGACGTGGTCGCTGGAGCAAGATCGACTACATTTGCAAAAGTATCCGATTCTGCAGAGGTGATTAGGAGGTATAATTCTTAAAAATGAATCTATAGTGATTGACAATCCAAGATTAAGAAACTTTCCAAAAAGTTCGCAAAATCTTACTAGCGTCTAGACTTATTAAACTTACCAGGAAATCATTTTTACAAATAGTTTAACCCCCCCTCACTAACTTTTGCTTACCTAAACAAAGTATTTCTACGTATCTATAGTATTCCCCAAAAATAAGATAAAGGAAGTAAAGTTAAGAAAAAAAAAAGAAAAGAAAAATTATTCACTTATTAGTCAAGCAGCATTCTATGAATACATCGGACGTAACTTTAAACTGGCTGATCACCGCTGCCAATCAATCAGTCAATCGATTATCCAATTAAACAATTCATTAAGACAAGATGTAAACTTTGAACTCTGATATTTCTGTAGAAGATGTTTGTTCGTTTGGAGAATTAAAATCCCCTAAACACGTTCTCATACAATGACGCTTTTGGACGTCCCTCGCGGAAAACATTTCGAAAAATTGTGGAAAATTAAGAAATTACCTGTAACAAGCGATTTCTTCATTTTCCACAATGCTTTCTACACATAAAGTTGAAAAAAATAAAGAAAAAACTTTAAATTGTCGTCTGCATCTCAATTCAGTTTAGACCAGTCCAAAATTGTGTTGTCTGGTAATGGGTTAACACATATTTTGTTAACTAAAGTCGTTTGATATCTCAGTCGTACTGCCTTGTTGGAGATCAGTGGGCGTTGTCAGTGATCCGTCAATGGTTGACGAGTGTGTCTATTATTTTTGAGGCGTTGTCAGTGATCCATAAATGGTTGACGGATGAGTCTATTATGGCTGATGCGTCGTCAGTGATCCGCCAATGGTTGACAGGCGTGTCCATTATGGTTGAGGCGTTTTCAGTGATCCGTCAATGGTTGACTGGTGTGTCTATTATGGTTGAGGCGTTGTCAGTAATCCGCCAATGGTTGACGGGCGTGTCTATTATGGTTGAGGCGTTGTCAGTGTTCAGTCAATGGTTTGCGGGTGTGTCTATTATGGTCGAGACGTTGAGACGTTGTCAGTGATCCGCCAATGGTTGACAGGCGTCTCCATTATGGTTGATGCGTTGTCAGAGATCCGTCAATGGTTGGTGGGTGTGTCTATTATGGCTGAGGCATTGTCAGTGTTCCGTCAATGGTTGTGGGGTGTGTCTATTATGGTTGAGGCGTTGTCAGAGATCCGTCAATTGTTGACGGGTGTGTCTATTATGGTTGAGGCGTTGTCAGAGATCCGTCAATGGTTGACGGGTGTGTCTATTATGGTTGATGCGTTGTCATAGATCCGTCAATGGTTGACGGGTGTGTCTATTATGGTTGATGCGTTGTCAGAGATCCGTCAATGGTTGACGGGTGTGTCTATTATGGTTGATGCGTTGCCAGAGATCCGTCAATGGTTGACGGGTGTGTCTTTTATGGTTGATGCGTTGTCAGTGATACGTCAATGGTTGACGGGTGTGTCCATTTTAGTTGAGTCGTTGTCAAAGATCCGTCAATGGTTGACGGGTGTGTCTATTATGGTTGATGCGTTGTCAGAGATTCGTCAATGGTTGGTGGGTGTGTCTATTATGGCTGAGGCATTGTCTGTGTTCCGTCCATGGTTGACGGGTGTGTCTATTATGGTTGATGCGTTGTCAGAGATCCGTCAATTGTTGACGGGTGTGTCTATTATGGTTGAGGCGTTGTCAGAGATCCGTCAATGGTTGGCGGATGTGTCTATTATGGTTGATGCGTTGTCAGAGATCCGTCAATGGTTGACAGATGTGTCTGTTATGATTGAACAAAATACTTGAAACATGTATGCGTGTTGTACTTTGGCATTTGGTGTCGTATACAATAAATAGAGCAGCAATTTTTCTACAACACAATTGATGCTTAGCATAACTAATGATTTGTTCTAAATTTGTTCTGGTTAACGGGTGTGTCCATTATAGTTGAGTCGTTGTCAAAGATCCGTCAATGGTTGACGGGTGTGTCTATCATGGTTGATGCGTTGTCAGAGATCCGTCAATGGTTGGTGTTAGTGTCTATTATAGCTGAGGCATTGTCAGTGTTCCGTCAATGGTTGACGGGTGTGTCTATTATGGTTGAGGCGTTGTCAGAGATCCGTCAATTGTTGACGGGTGTGTCTATTATGGTTGAGGCGTTGTCAGAGATCCGTCAATGGTTGGCGGTGTTTCTATTATGGTTGATGCGTTGTCAGAGATCCGTCAATGGTTGACAGATGTGTCTGTTATGATTGAACAAAATACTTGAAACATGTATGCGTGTTGTACTTTGGCATTTGGTGTCGTATACAATAAATAGAGCAGCAAAATTTCTACAACACAATTGATGCTTAGCATAACTAATGATTTGTTCTAAAATTTGATGATGGCGTTTAAAGACACGGACTTCCCTGTGGAAACATCAAAACGTCTGCACGAATTGACTTCCAAATACGGGTACAAATTGTCCCCGCGTGACGTCCATCACATTAAAATAGCGGATAAAGTATCATAGACTATTAGCGCAAATGGATTGCAAAGTGGTGTGGGCTCAATTTATCGTTAAAATCTATAGTTGTTACTCGGCGGTAATCAATCTTTGCTTCGTAATTGCTGCTAAGGGCAAGGTTGCGTAATTCCAACACGTTGTATTTGCTACCTCTCGAAGGTCTCCGGAAAACCTTCATTTACGAATCATTGGGGAAAGCAAGAGAGTGGCATAACATTTGCACAAATTGGGCGAAATTAATTTTACCAGGCTCCCTATTATTACATTACTTAAACAAATAGGTAACTAATTGTCACAAAAGCGAATTTTATCTATTTATTTTTAGGTATGCATTACCGATAGTTAATTAAAAAGAATGATTGAAGCACAGTTTTAGCTCACCTGAGCACATAGTGCTCGATATATTTGAGCTATGTTCATCGGGCATTGTCCGTCGTTTGTTTGTCCGCTCAACCGTATGAGAATTCTGACTAATGATTCAACCAAACTTCACAGAAATGATGCTAATGTCATGTTCTTTCAGAATACTTAAAAAGTGAATTCATCAAGAACTCTGGTAGGCATGGCATTCGAAAGAAAAAACTTCCTCAAACAATTTGACCCTATATTATGGATTACAGATAAACAAATTTGATGATAAGCTTGTATACTGCTTACTTCTTTGAAAATATTATCTAATTTTATATTGTAGACTTATTTTTCATTGTTCATTTCAGAACTCAGGTGGGCTATCCAGGGTCATTTTGCCCACTTTTTGTATGGGATGTATCAATTTACGTTAACAAAAATCTCATCATATTATAAAATCTGTATAATTATATAATTTATCTCTTTAACCCATCAATTTGGATTGAAACAAACCCATTTAAAATAGCATTCATCCTATTACCAGACGGCAAAATTTAGGACAGGTTGAAAGGAGTTGCAAACAACAATTATATAAGTTTATGAAACCTTAGATATTATCAATTATTTTGGATAGAAAACAATGTGTAAAAATGAAGAAATTGCTTGTTACAAGCAATTTCTTCATTTTACACACTGTTCTCCTAATTTTTTTTCTTGATAGGGCGTCAAAATGCGTCATTGTGTGGGAATTGTTTAAATGAATAAACCGAGTATTTCAAATTGATACCTTTGCAAAACTTCCTTAAGAATATCCATGATCGATACTTCACACCTTCCGTACAAAATTACAAATGATGTTACTGGCCCATCCTAGGTATACTTATAGTGTATGTGTGCCCACTTCATGTGAGTTAATTCTTAATATATGAGTGTTAATTGAAATCAAGTGGTCAGCCTCCAGTAACACTTTGCATTGAATGATCTTAGATTATCTAAGGTATACATTTATTGCTGCATGTGCACTCTAAAAAAGAAGGATAAGTAGGAAATAAAAAAGACATAAATACTAATCAACTTTTACAAAGAGAGAGAGAGAGAGAGAGAGAGAGAGAGAGAGAGAGAGAGAGAGAGAGAGAGAGAGAGAGAGAAGAGAGAGAGGGAGTAAAGGAGAGAGAGTAAAGGAGAGAGAAAAGGAGAGGGAGTGAGAGAAAAGGAGAGAGAGGGGGGAGAGAAATGTTCTTTGTTCATCGTTTAACCATTTCCCGTTTCTTGAAATTTTAGACTGGTCCAAATTGAAAGAAGTTGCAGACGACAATAAGAATTGGATGTAACTTGAAATGAAACCATCCAATGTGGTAGAAAATATTGTGGAAAAAGGAGAAATTGCTTGTTACAAGCAATTTCTTCTTTTTCCCACAATGTTTTCTCAAATATAAAATCAAAACAACGTAAAATCACGGGTTTGTACAGGAAAGGGTTAAACGTGTCAAATAGTTAACAATATCAAAATAATAATTGTTGATCGCTCGTTTTTTTGAGGTTGAAAAGATATTTATCAGTTACATGTATATTTTGCCATTGTAATTGATGGATCGCTGATCCCGCCCATTGACTCCGCAGGAAACGCCCACTGGCTCTGACAAGAAGTTCCAGCCTTCGATATTATATGACGTTATTTGCAAAATTCATTACGACATGGTGAAAATGTTTCAACAAATCTTTTTAGAGAAATGATTACTTTCTGTAACGTAAATTCCATTTGTTTTAGGAGTCTTGATTTTACGTTGAGTTACAACAAATGGGTCTTAGTCATCGAATAATATGTTTAACCAATTACCAGACGGCAGAATTTTAGACTGGTCCAAATTGAAAGGAGTTACAGACGACATTTTAAAAGTTTATAAAATTTTAGATTTTTTTCAGCTTTCTGTGCAGAAAACATTATGAAAAATGAAGAAATTGCTTGGTGCAAGCAATTTCTTCATTTTACACAATGCTTTCCTATTTTTTTTGTCAGGTGCGTCTAAAAGCGTCAATTTGTGGGAATGGGTTTATGCTGAACTGGATTACACCAACACAAGAACCAAACAAACAAATGGTGTTAATTTCATCCATGTTCGATTTTTATTGCAACAGATTTTCGCAGCGCCATTGGCACGTTTCTCGGATAAGTTTCATGTTTACACGGAAATAAATCGCGTGTTAAAAGATACTTTGAATGGTGCTTGTTTTGGGATTAGCCGGATTCTTGGAATTCCGAAAATGGCTCATGAAACCCAGGATAAAAAAGTCATGAATATCATTGAAATGTACTTTATGGAAAAAAAAATAATAAAATGAGGCCCTTCGAATAGAAACCAGAAAAGCAAAACAACAACAACAACAAAAAAAAAACAAAACAAAACATCCTCTCTAGGTCTACTAAAATTTTATCAAAAGTTTTTGAAGTCAACAGCGAATGTTGCGAAAAATTTACCCGGCTTATAGCACGCACTCATTTAGTATTCATTTATATATATATATAAACAATTGCATTCATACGACATGTAAAACTCAACAAGCAAGAAGGCGATGGATGATGAACTAGCGAAATAACAAAATTTGTTTTGTAAGTTTAAAATATTTCTTTTGCTGTTTTTCAAAATTTTGGCCTTGTCCAAATTCAAATGTGTATCAGGCGGCATTATAAAGTAAGAACAATTAAAAAAGTAACCATCCCACAAAGTGGAACATATTGTGGGAAAAGAAGAAACTGCTTGTCACGAGCAATTTCTTCTTTTTCCAGCATGTTTTCTCATGTATAACATCAAGGGCACTTAAAAATCAGGGATTGTACGGCAAAGGGTTAACAATAATGTTATGACGGACCTAAATCGAACTCGATAAAGTGGGTAAGAAAATGGCATTTGTATCACGCTTGGTGAAACCTAGGTCGGGGCTCGGATAAAACCTTAACCGATTACCTTACGGCAAAATTTTAGACTGGTCCAAACTGAAAGGAGTTGCAGACGACATTTTAAGGCTTATGAAATTCCAGATTTTTCAACTTTCTGGGTTAAAAAAACATTGTGGAAATTGAGGAAAAAGCGTCCTGCCACCAATTTCTTCAGTTTCCACAATATTTCCTAAGTGTTTTTCTTGAGAGGCGTCGAAAAGCGTCCTAGTGTGGGAATAAAATAAGGATCTTGTATAGCACATATGAGCTGAACCCTTGTAGAGGCTTGCTGGCTCTTGGTTAAGGCCTTCTTGATGTAATGTATACAATGAACGGATCGCTTCCCCCGCCCACCGAGCTCCAACAGGATGTTCCACTTCAATAACAAACAGCACTATTTGCATGTCCAGCAGCTTGTTAACCTTTGTCATGCTGAACCCGGAATATTCCTGTTTTGGTAGGAGGTATCAGTCTGATCTTAGTCTACCCCTCCTGTTTGACCCCTTTAACCCAGTCTTGTTTATGAAATTTATTTCGCAAATATTTTTTATCCTTATTTAGTGCTTCTAGTGCTTTCAGGCCTTGTATTTGATGAAGAGAATATTTTTTGTTTTCATGGAGGTATGAACCGAAAAACCGAATCATACTGTATGAATACGCGAAGCGGATTCATACATTGTGTGATAAGGTTTTTGCGGTTCATACCTCCATGAAAACAAAAAATATTCTCTTCATTTCTTATAATTTAATAGCATCGAGCGAAAAAAAACAAAAAACAAAAAACAAAAAAAAAAACAAAAAAAAAAAACACACAAACAAACAAACAAAAGCTTTACAAATTTTGATAACTTTTTGTATGGGACTATTTTGTGCGGAAGTATACAAAATCGCTGCGTGCTCAGAATTTAGTTCATGGGGTTATGAATAAATTTTTTCGACCAATCAGAACGCTCGTTTTTGGTGGACGAAACTAGAAATTAAATTTTTGCAAATTCAGCTAAGCATTTTATTCAGCATGACAAGGGTTAAAAAAGTAAAATGGCTGTTTGACGACATAAACGTTGAAACTACAGCTTGCCTGTCCTTTATCTTTTCTCATTGTTTTCTATCCAGAAAGAGTGAAATAATTCAATTTCACCAACTCGAAGTTGTCGTCTGCACCGTCTTTCAATTTGGACAATATTCGTCATCTGGTAATTAATGAATCATTATTATTCACTTAGCAAAGTATTAGCATAGTATCTGATTCGTAATTTTTCATATCTGTAACACCAAAACAAAGACTCGATTGAGCCATAAGTGACGAGCAATATCGTACTAATTCACACATTCTGAACTCAATTACATTTTCCTGAATAAGGTCAGTTAAGTATGGAAACCATTTTTCCATTACACCTTGCCTAGGCGTTCCTTCATACACCAAATTAGACAGAAAATCTGCAAATAGGTCTATCTTTTTCGTTATCCTTCAATTTTATAATATGTAATGCACATTATTTATTGTAGAGCTTAATCCTTGTCCCGCTGAATAAAACTTGTTCAGAATTGCATCAAAGTCAAAAGACTAAAGAACTGAAAGTACCTGTTATGGGTCGAAATTTGTTTTTAAAATTACCCTCCTAAACAACTCCGGTTTGAAAGAGACAAGCAGGTGGTGTAGACTAAGATTTGTGCAGGCTGATCTCCTTTTATACCTTCTGTTAAAACAGGAATATTCTAGGTTCAGCATGACAAGGGTTTAATTTAAAGATAATGGTCTGTTTCATAAAACAACAACATGTGCTCAGAAATGGCATGTTCGTTTTGTCCCCTACAATTTTCTTGGTTAACAAGGCAACCATTTTAATGGCTTGCGTGAAACGGAAATATTCGAGCGGACTCGGGGAGTCACAGTTGGCAAGGGTGGTTCACGTGATCACCTTCACTGTCAGAACAAAATCCACCGAAACGCAGCAAGCGTAACATGGGTCGTAAGATTAAGTCGACAATTTTGTCGCAGGGACTGATAGCACGAATTTTCAACAGTCCATCATTGTTCATTGAGAAGCTAGGTCTTTTTCTCAGGCACGCTACAGCTTATATAGTTACGACATTTTGCACGTTTAACGACGAAATACGAAACATGACTGGTATAAACGTTAAGGCCACGACGACTCGTCGTGCTTGGTCATAACTAAAGAGATGCTATGGAATTTGAAAGCTAAAGACATGCTTGTGTGTGAATCTCACGACGAACTACATATAAGATTTAGTACCGTGACTGTCGTAGCTCCTGGGTATACTTGGCCTAAATATAACCCATTCCCACGCAGTACTGATTTTTAAGCCCTTAAAGAAAAAAATTTGGAAAAAAATACGGACGATTTCTCCGTCATCTGTAATGTGTTCTAGCCCTATAAAGGACAAAGTTTTTTTTGTACATTGCATCAACTAAAAATGTTGCTGCAACTTCTTTGACTTTTGATCTGTCAAAAATTTTGTCACCCGGTAAAGGTTAAACATTTCGCGTGACATACCTTGTCATTCACGGCCTGTACTACTTTGTGTAATTTGTGTTTACTATAATATGCATACAAATATCATTTGAGGGAAAAGAAGTGAGGTCATTAGAAATACTTAACCCATGCACTCAAAAAAGACATGTTCATTCATAAAATAATGCTAAAACAGTGAGCTGGTCAAGTGTTTGTAGTAATATAAGTTACTCACTTTCCCTTCCACTTACGATGTTCGCTGTAATAAGGTTACATAGTTACAAAAATAGTATGGGAATAATAGAGAAGAGCGTCTATGTCTGCTGATTTCTAGCGTTTCTTTATACGTGTATTTTAGGTTTTTCGTCCTTAACACTTTTTAGCTAGCAAAGCAAACAGACAAAATATTGATCTTCTTAAAGTTTAACGAGTGCAAACTGCCACTAGAGGCTCAACCACCTTATCCATTGAATACCTACGCTTTAAAAATAGTTCTTAACTATTGCAAACTCTACCTGCAAGTTCATCTACTGGGTACTTTTAGCTCACTTGAGCATTATAGTTTTCGAACTTAGTCTGATCAGAGTCTTCACTATGTGCACTACTATATTTAGCCACATGAGTTAACCTTGTTCAAATTGAAGTGAACTCCTTCAAAAGAGTATTATTTAACCCATTCCCACTCAACCCCACTATTTAAGCATCTCAAGAAAAAGGCTTAAGAAAACTTTGTGGACAATGAAGAACTTTCTTGTCAAAAGCAATCTCTTCGAAGTCCACAATGTTTTCTACCCTACAAGGCAAAGATTTTCTAAATTCCGCCAACTTAAAATTGTCGTCTGTAACAAAGAATATTACTTAACAAAACCATGCTTTGCTAGCTTCTGTATTTTTATTAAATTTTGACATGAGATAAGGAGTGACCTAGACTGGTACCACTGTCGAACTTTAACCCATTCCAACACAGCAAAATTTTAGACTGGTCCAAATTGAAAGAAGCTGCAGACGACAATTTCAAGTTGATGGAATTTTGAATTTATTCGTCTTTTTGGATAGAAAACATAGTTGACAATGAAGAAATTGCTTGATATCTCAATCCCTCCTTTTTACGCCCCTCGAGAAAAAAGCTTTGGAAAACACTGTGGAAAATGAAGAAATTGCTTGCATCAAGCAATTTCTTCATTATCCACAATGTTTTCTATCCAAAAAGACGAAAAAGTTCAAAATTCCATCAACTTGAAATTGTCGTCTGCAGCTTCTTTCAATTTGGACTAGTCTAAAATTTAGCTGTGTGGGAATGGGTTAACAAATTACCAGATGTCAGAACTATGAATGAGGATGAAGCATTAGCATCCGACCGTTCTAAATCCAACAAAAAATTTCATAACGAGGCACTATTTATTCCAAGCGACTGTCTCTCTTTCGGTGACACAAAAACATATGAGCGCATGCGTGACATTTCCAACCATAACACATGTGCGCAAATTTAAGTCTCAGATCAGTCTGTGCATCCGCAAAGTCAGATCAGAGTCTTTACTCTGCGCTCTGTAGATAGATACTGACCCAGAGCTTCTTTAAACAATCAGCGAATGTTCTAATTGCCCCAAATTGCTGTCCAGGGTGCTCAATGTGTGCGAGTCATGCACATGTGAAATGGTTGGAAATGTATCGCATAGGCTCATATTCGAGACCTACTGGAAAATAGTTAAAATGGCATCAAATAAAACTTGTCATGGTATTTTTATTGACCCATTAGCTTTTGACGCCTCTGTAAAACAATACTTCCGAAAATGCTGTAGAAAAAAAAAAAAAAAAAAAAAGAAATGGAATTAAAACGAACCGTTTCTTCTTTTCCCACAATACTTTCTACCATATTCAGTCATTTTTTTTTTCAAATTACACACACTTTGAATTGTCATTTGCAACGTCTTTCAATTTGGACCAGTGCAAAATTTTGCCGTTTGGGAATGGATTGAGTAAGGTTAGCTAAGTCCTTGTTTTATAGTAATGGGATTGAAGAAAAGGAAATCATACTTGAAAATGTATCTCAATATCTGTTCTATTTAGTGAAATCGGTACTTAGGGCAAAAACATTGAAATTGTCGAAATGGTTACATACTTGACGTATCGCTGCCCAGCCCACTGAACTCAAACAGGTAGATCGACTTAGATATGAAACGATGTTACTTTTGCAGGATCGTGTAACAAATATAATAGAATGGTTTGTTTGCAACCTAAACATTGTAACTGTAACTGTATAGCTTGAATAAGTTGTGGTTACGACGTTCAAGTCGACAAACCAACAAAATTCCTTCAAATAAATGTCGACCAATGTTGGAGGTCAAAGATCACTTCCGGTGTAAATGTATGATTTGATTGATCCATCGATTTTTATCTTGTATGCCAGACGCGATTTGTCAATTTTCGACGTGTTAAATAGATAAGGGGATTGCAGTAGTTCATGTGGGTGAATTACTCCTGCTAGACCGGTGTGAATAAATGCAGAAATTAACCGTTTTGAGTACAAATGAAATGGGAATTAGCGAGGAATTGAAATATTTTATACTCCAAAATTAAATTGGACCTTCTTCACTGCCATCATTCCTAATTTGTAAAATCTGAGACCATTTACTGAAGCATCTGCTCTCTGCTTGTTTGGCGGTTGGGTTTCTTTTTCTTACTGAATGTAAAGGTATCATTATAACTTTCTTCAACCCTTTCCTGTTTTGCAAACTGCAATTTCTTTTTTTCCCACAATGTTTTCTCAGGTAAACAATAACAGTGACGTAAAACTCGGGGATTATACAGGAAAGGGTTAATATCCATATACAATATAATACAACATACATGTATGTATTTCAGCCAAAGGAGTCAGACCACAAGTTCTAATAACTAAGATGGCGACCTTTCCCTCGTCTTACCAATCCCCACACGAAAAGTTTTAACGTGGTGTAAATAGAAAGACAGTTAATTGAATAAAAAGAATATTTGTCTCTCAGGATAGAAAACATTGTGGACATTGAAGAAATTGCTTGTTACAAGCAATTTCTTCAATATCCACGATGTTTTCTTAAGTTTTTGAAATGGGTTAAAAGACTCATATTTTAGTCTGTATTTTCGCAATCAAAAGCTTCCCAGTTTCATTCGCTACAATATTCACAGAAACCCATATTCACTGTAGATACAATCAAAAGTAATCAATGTTTACTAGCAATCTGTTATCAGCTCATCCTCTTGTATTAATTAATACACAGAAGATTTGCTGATAAGCATCGGGTTACTCATGTAAGTCATGTTTCTCGCAAGAAAATATTCGTATTTGGTCTATGGAATTCATAAGTTTGCTTTCTATAATACTATAAAAAAAAAATTTCAATATTCGTAATTTGTATATTTTGTCTTTTGGCTGGCTCCGCCTACTTACTCCGCTAGTCACGCCCACTGACTGACAGGAAGTTCCATTCCGCTAGTTAACGATGTAAATTTGCTGGGTATATGTAATATGTAACAAAAAAGTAAAACTGTCGATTGGCGATCTAAACGTCGTAACCACTGATTGAATTATATGCAGATACGCCGTATAAGATGCCATACACACACACACACACACAACACAAAATATTCACATAAATGTCTGCAAATGTCGAGCTATTGTCAATGTTTACTTCCGGTCTAAATGAATGATTTGATTGGTCGATTGATTCTTTGGTTGACTCCGAGATCTGTCAATTCCTTGTGAACTCTATTATTTCAACTCGTTCAGTACCTTAATATTTCGATACATATCACTTATTATCCGATTATAAAGATCTACAATTGGACGGAATACTTCTCAATATGATAGCATTGGAAAACATTGTGGAAAATGAAGAAATTGCTTGTTACAAGCAATTTCTTCATTATCCTCAATGTTTTCTATCCCAAAATGCCAAGGTTTTAAAGATCTCATCAACTTTTGAATTTTCGTCTGCAACTTCTTTGAATTTAGACTTGTTCAAAATTTTATCGTGTGGGAAAGGATTAAACTTCGCTGTCAACAATGTGTTCAAGGCCGCGTTAAATATTGTACGAACTAAGACGTTGGAATTAGTCTTCGGGGGTAAAAATTTCATCGTTCGAAAATGAAATCTTTGCAATAAAAAAGATTTCGGAACAGTATAGATTTAAAATAAATATCAAATCAACCCTTTAAAGTACTGAAAGGTTTTGCAAACAACAATATAAGTTCAATTTTGATTTTAAAAAAAAGTACTGAAAAGTTTTGCAAACAACAATATAAGTTCAATTTTGATTTTAAAAAAAGATCATGCTGTAGGGTAGAAAATATTGTGGAAAAAGAAGAAATTGCTTGTAGAAAAAATAAATAAATAAAATTCCATCTTCTAAACATTGTCGTCTGCAACTTTTTGAACTGTGACAAATCTAAAATTTGATCGTCTGTTAATGGGCTTATAGATAAAAACTCTGAGACAAAATATTGCTTCTTTCGAACGAGTTATTTTAAGAGCGACAATTTCAATTTGATGAAATTTTATATATATTTATGTCATTTTGTTCGAAAAACATTGTGGATAATAAAAAAGAAATTGCTCGTACCAATACCTTTTTTTCTTGAGGGGCGTAATAAGGCGGCATTTTGTGGAAAAAGGGTTACAGGAGTTGAAAAACGTTACCTTCAAGTCCATAGATTTTAGATATCTTATATCTTTCTAGCTAAAATCAGAAGAAAAATGATGAAAAAGCTCGTAACAAGCAATTTCGTCATATTTCTAATTGTTTTCTCAAACTCTTTTCTTGACGGAGTAAACACGAGGGATAACATGGGAATGGGTTAAATAATACCTCCTAAATCGCAAATGACCAGAATGGTGTCAAAGAGAAAATGTCACATCTCTATGTTTTGTGGTTTGCCTGGTGGAAGGTTTTTATAGATAATTATGTAAACGCGTTTCTACTTTCAAAGTTTTCAAACTTCACGAAATGTGAAATCTCTACAACCACTAATCAATGCTGGGACCCATTTCAAGGCAACACAAATTAGTCTGACCCAAATTTAAAGGAATTGCAGCGACATTTCGAAATGTGTTACAAATTTTAAAATAAGTGTTGAATAAGTTACATTTTGAGAAAAGAAGAAATTGATTGTTACAAGGAAATTCTCTTTTTCCCTCACAAAGGTTTCCATAACTTTATCATTTCAAGGTGTCAAAGGGCGGGGGTCATAGGGTAATAAGTAAAAGGAATCGTCTTGTGGTCAGTTGATCCTCAGGTTACAGAAATACATGAATTAATCTCAAGTCATTTTCATTCTCCAGTAGTTATGACATTTTTAAGTCAAGAGAGCATAACACAATATAAAGAATAAAGTACTTAATTACTTCCGAAAGTATAAGTGGTGAAATAAGATAAAATTAACAACCTTATTTTAATTTATCTAAAAGATTCGAACCAACAGTTAAGATCTTGATTTAGTCAAAATAGAATCAAGCTACAATCAGGATCTACTTTAATTCTCACGAGGCGATAAAGATTTGAGAACAACTGATGACGGAAAACAACATCAACAAGGCACATAAACGCACACAAACAACCCCACAACAAAATTTTTAAGGCCTTAACCCTTTACCTTTCAATTACGCCATTGGACGCTCCTGTTAAACAATACTAGGGAAAACATTGAGAGTAAAGGAGAAATGGCTTATAACGAGCGATTTCTTTTTATCCCACGTTTTCTACCATATTAAGTCATAATTTTTCAAATTAGACACACTTTGAAATTTCGTCTGCAAGCTCTTCTAATCTGGACTGGTCTAAAATTTTGTTGTCTGGTTATAGGCAAAGTCTGAAAATAGAAGCTTTTATTATTTTTTTTATTTTTTTTTTCAAACTTTGACGCTCGAACGGAAATATCGACTATTGTCAGTTTCACAGATTGGCCGGTTGGAGATTTCTCGCCCTCTATAGACCGTTCTAACACTGGAATGCGCATTCAACATTATTACACCGTTTTAGTCTAGTTTTCAGAAAAATGCCTCTGACTGACCTCTGCTATCTGTCTCGCAGAGAACCTATATCGCCTCTAATATCTCTTTTACTCTGTTTCCGGATGGAGCTAATTGACTGGTCGCGACAGAATCAATCGACCAATCAAAGCATTCATTTGGATCGGAAGTTTACCTTTAACTCCGACATTCACTGACATTTGTGGAAAACTTTTTGTTGGTTTGACGGTTTAAACGCCGTAGCTACAGCTTATTCATTTTTTAAAAAGCTTATGTCGTTAAATGCGTTCGAATATTTTTGAGTGATTTGTTATAACAAAATTGAACAAAAAGAAGAAATCTGGACTTTTAATTTCAATTTTAAATAGTATTTACTTAAAAATTACGAAATAGTACTGATCCCTACTAAGAAATGAAAAATTTGAATAATGACCGATGATAATTTCATAGTTCAAAGATTGTTTTTCTCCCCCCCCCCTCTCTCCCTCTCTTTCTCTCTCCCACTCTCTCTCTCTCTCGATCGCTCGCTCGCTCGCTCTCTGTTTTTGAGACTCCATTTTTCTTACTTTCACAATGAGATAAAAAAAAGGCTATCAGCATTTCACGTCAATAATAATTGAAGGATTTCTTGCCCGACCATTGACTCCAACAGGAGTTATACTCAAATATTTAACGCCGTTAGTTTGCAAAATTTATGACCGAAGCATGAAACAAAAAAGAAAATTGATGGTTGGCTACCTCAACATCGTAACTACAGCTTAATTGAGCTGTAGTTATGACGTTTAAACCTCAAAATCAACAAACGCACAGAACAGAAATTTTATTCATGATAACGACTTGAACACGTATGGTTCATCGTCGGTATACAAAACATTATACAAAGCATACATGGGTATAAACATACATTTAGGCTAAAGTTGAACCTAAATATTTGGCGATATCACAAAAACATACACACGCACAGGCAAGCACACTCAAGCGTGCAAGCATACAAACACACAGATACACACACATTAAAAACCATTTTTAAGAATATTACATAAAATATCTGATTAACTGAAAAAAGATTAAAACAATGAATCTAATTTATCTGCCAAGAAAAAAGTTCTTCCTTGAAAGAAAATTACTTTGTGCGGACGTATCACTCGTTGACGATTTTCTAGATCAAAAAATGCCCATTCGACCTTACTATATCAATCTTTTCGAAATAGCCGCCGATTGACATCTGCTTGTTCGTTTACAAGGTTTTTTTGGGGTTTTTTTTTTTTTGTTGTTTTTTTGAAAAACAAAAACAAAACGTAAGGTCCCTTTACACCTGACAAGTCAATAAAAGATTAACTCGTAAAATGAATACAAAAGTTGGCGAATAAATGAATGAATTAATAGTTAAATAAATAAATAAACATACTTCTCAATTAATCATATAGTAAATGATGTGAATCTTTTTAAGGGATTTTATAACATCTCTGTAATTTTTCTTTTCAAACGATAAGAAAGATGGATTTCTTTTTCCTCTAAATAAGGTTTAGTTATTATAAATATGAAATTTCATTACCAGTATATCTTTAATCCAGCGGCATCAGCTAAAGTATAAATGTTCCCATTTTAGTTGTAGGAAACAAGGCGGAAGTTAAAGTTATATTGATCCGGTTTCATTCCGATCAGCGCCGATAATGACAAACCGCTACAGTTACAATCATTAACTTGTGCAGGTTTTATGGCCGAAGAGTGATATTTACGAAGACAAAGTAATGCATATTGGTTTACCCATTCCCACACAATGATGCTTTTTGAACCCTCCCCCCGCCCCCCCCCAAAAAAAATGGGAAAACATTGTGAAAAATGAAGAAATTGCTTCCAGAATGTTTTATAACAAGAAGATTGAAAAAAAAATAATAAAATAAATAAATAAATAAATGAAATGAAATAAAATTGCACAAAGTTTATATTAACGTCTGCAATTCCTCTCAATTAGGACCAGTCTAAAGTTATCTTGGGAATGGATTTACTAGAACTATGTGAACGTCAGGCGAAAAGGGACATTCTGAGAAGTGTGTTTAGGTATCGGTACAAGACAGACTGCATGGACTGCGCAAGCTTACTAGGGATGAAAAAATTCACTCTTTGTAGATTTTTAAAATTAAGAATGGTTATTCTACCTTACTATATATTCATTGTCGAAATTCCGCCCCCGAATGACTTCTGCTTTATTCAAATTATCTTCCATTTTTCGTACAGATTTCTTATGAGCCAGTTTTATGGGTCTCATGTGAGTTTCTCCTTGTGAAGATCAGTTGAAGTTTGAATTTCTGTAGTTTATGATAATTTCTAGTCATGGCATTCTTTGGTTTACTGATATGTAATGTAGGTACTCTGAGTTTATCAGTAGTCTACTATGAGAATGTTGACTAAACAATTACCTGAAAATCAATTGTTTTTAACCATTGTTTTTATGCTTTTTGCATTGAAAGCAAAGGACTGAAAGCTCTTGAAGTACCATTTATGGATTAAGATTTATTTTGGAAATTTTTCTTATAAACAACTCTGGCTAAATGTTTTTAAACATTGTCATACTTAATAGCATTGAAATCAAAGGACTGAAAGCATTTAAAGCAGTAATGACGGGTCAAAACTCATGTTGGAAATTATCTTATAAACAACCCTGGCAAAATATTTCTAACCCTTGTCATACTTATTATTATTGAAATCAAAGGATTGAAAGTACTGGAAGAACCAATAATGGGTTAAAATTTATCTTATTAACAACTCAGGCCAAATAGGAACAACGGATGTGTGCAGGGTGATGTTTTTTTACACCGCCTACAAAAACAGGAATATTGCGGGTTAGGCCAGAATATGTTTAAGACTCTGAAAATCATATGGATATTTTTGGGAATGAGAAATTGCTTGTCGCAATCAAATATGTGACGACCAAATTAATAATTAACTTCGACCAGAGGTGAGCTTTAAACCCCGACATTGGCCGCATTTATGTGAATTTTGTTGGTTTGGAGATTAACCGTCGTATCTGCAGCTTATTTGAGCTCTGGTTACGATATTTATGTCGCCAGCCAATTGTATAACCTTTTTGTTACTAGCTAAAAGTTTTGCAAATTGACGCCTTTTACTACCGAAACGTAACTTTCTGTCGGAATAAGTTGGCGTGGCCAGCGGATTCAGTGGGTGGTGTCAGCGGTGTTAATGGGCGTGGCCAGCGGTGTTATTGGGCGGTGTCTGAGATCCGACAATTATGTTGGTTGAGAAAATATCCCCGATGAGGAAATAATGTTTACGCGGAAGTGAAACAACACGACTGGTCAAAATGGGTCACAAGATACCCGTAATTTTAAACTGACCAATTGTAGATCTATC
The DNA here is from genome assembly GCA_946902895.1 of Fragum fragum. Classification (NCBI taxonomy): domain Eukaryota; kingdom Metazoa; phylum Mollusca; class Bivalvia; order Cardiida; family Cardiidae; genus Fragum; species Fragum fragum. Next base: position 46,699,094 of record OX336371.1, read on the forward strand.
CGGTATAGTATTTTGTAAATGACGAATTTATTTTATCCTGGATTCTGTAACCTCGAGCAGTGGAGTTTTTATTTTTTATGAGCAACATCTTAATATTTTTAAGAGTCATTCATTGTTGAAATGTAACACTGACGTGGAAATGACTTATTTTGAGAATTTCGCGATATACTATTCTGGCGTCAATTGTAGAACAGGGGTACAGTTCCTAGTTGTTTGATACTTTAAAAAACCGATGAAATAATGTCAGCTCAATAATAATACGGACTTCTGTTACCGCAATCCACTTTTCGACCTAAGAGGGCCTCGAAAAGTAGAAATTGGGCGCAATAACTTCCACTTTTCTAGCGGAAGATTTTGACCTGACAACTGTCATGAAAATTTCGACTTTGTCTCAAAAAGTGGTAAATTGGAACTACTAACTTCAACTTTTTTGCATAAACTTTTGGGTCGAAAAATAGAAAATTTGGAGTTTTTCTCTAGACAATTGCCCAAAAAATTCGACTTTTCCATCTGGCAAATAGGAAAGGACTCAAAATGAAATAAATGAATAAATAAAAAATCTTATTTTTTTTCGAATTCTGCGAGAAGAAGGAAAGGACTCAAATGAAATAAATAAATAATAATAAAAAAAAATATCTTAAATTGTTCGAATTCTGCGAGAAGTCGAAAAGTTGAAAAGTCGAAATCAATGGATTTTTATGGATAGGACTAATTATTCGGTAGGACTAATTTTTCGTGGGATAATTTAAATGCGTTATTATTCTACCTTCAAAATAAGAACAACAACAACATCGTTCTGGTCAGACCCTACCAAATTTTCGGCCTTCTTTGTTCTGTATAAAATTACACGTGTTTATGATAATGTATCAGATTATTCAATATTAGTTGACATATGACCTCTCTAGTGCTCTATCTTCATTCATTGTTCTGTCTTTTGAGACCAAAATTCATAAGTCATGAATGACGATTTTTAGCGATTATAAATAGTTTGACGAAATAAGCGTCGTCGCAACTACAGCTTGATTAAACTGATGTTGTGACATTTAAATCGCCATCCCATCAAACATGCGTAACATAATGTCGAAGTTCAAAGTTCACTTCATGTCTAAGTGATTGGTTTGATTTGTTAAACAATTTTTTGAATGACACTCTTGATCCGAAGGTAGATCTGAGTTTTTCGCGAAGACAGAAATTTTTATTTGACACTCTTTTTATTATATTTCATACGACTTCAGTTGTATTAGTTCTGAAAATGCATGTGAAAAAGGTGTCGTTTCCTATAAAAATGGACCAACCAGTTTCAGTGGCAAGAAAACATACAGGAGTACTAGGTCGGTAACTGTGAGTGCAACATCCCTTCTATGGAAATGTATATGCTTACAGTGAACAGATATTGAGTAGAGAAAAGGCTTCTCAGTCTTGTCTGACCTGTGATAACGAGTTCATGCCCCACCATCCGGTTTGATGTGTTTTTGGATAGTCGTCTCAGTAAATCAAGCAGTAAAGAGAGTAAGAGCGTTTCCAAAGGGAGATCAATGCCTTCAATTATGATAATCACTTTGTCAGGACTCGTCGCCCTTATGTATCCCCCCACCTCCTCATACGTACTGTCCCATCAAGACCGCAATATATTTGCCCCTTTTTTGACAAATTGCAAGGATTTATCTTTTCATTGCCATAAGTTGAAAGCTGGATCGACATTCAGTCACTGAGTTCGATTGATTTCCGGTGAGAAGCTATCGAAACAAAACTTTCCTTCCTCAATTGAGAATACTTAATCCAGTTTATTCTCGTGTCATATAAAAGGTTCCATATATTTCATTCACATTCATGACCGAAAATTTATCTGATTGATGACACAGTCATTAATAATAGGGAGATTTGAAGTGTTCATTTCAATTCAACACAGTTTTAGACTGGTCCAATTTGAAAGAAGCTGTGACATCAATTTCAAGATAATGGATTTTTTTTATCTTGTTGGATAAAAAATATTGCGAAAAAATCGCTTGACACAAGCAATTTCTTCTTTTTCCACAATATTTTCTACAGCTTCCTTTCTTTTTACACATAAAAAGGAGGGGTTGTGTACAGCTTAGAATAAGCTGTAGTTACGAGGTTTTTGTAGAACACCAACGATTATTTCTCGAAACATTGGCGTTATCCTTGATCTTGTATAAGGATGTCAACGAGCTTGACTCTATAAGACTCCATTATCTAAGATGCAGTAAGCAAGGACTTGGTAAGGTTGTACGAACTGGGCAGGTTGAACATGGTAATAGCCTTTCACGTTTTTGAAAGTTTTTCCCCGTTATGTTTAATTAGGAGAATCGCACAATTTGACTAATCTGCTGTACTGGTAGCCATTTTTCGATATAAAACAAACGGGCTGCATTTTATTACTTATTATTTCAGACAGAGAAAACCGAAAAAGATTTTTGTTGCACCCCTTGAAGACTGAACCAAGACAATAAGAGGAAGACAAACATTATTATATAACCCGTCAAGCATACAGGTCTATCTCGAACGTGCGATAGTTTCTGAGTCGAGTTCAAAACTTATCAATTTAAATGGCCATTCTACCATTCTTTACGACTTTACCCATTCCGAATTCATGAAACAAGACCTGGTCAGCCTATCCTGGATCCAATTTTCTTTGCATTATTGGTTTTCAGTATATTCAGACATACGAAAAATATGCATTAAGAGAATTTGAGAAATAGATCTTTCATGATGAGCTGTTCAATAGCAACAATACATTTTCGTTAAAATTAAAATCAAGCTAAGTTTCTGCAGGAAGCCTTGCAATGTAGAAGAAGAAAGTAGAAGAACATCCGAAAAAAGACAATCAACAAAGAAATAAAAAAGTAAAGATTTATAGTTATACAGAAAAAATGATAAAAAAAACACTATCTCTCTATCTCTTCCTTTCTCTCTGCCTGTCTGCCTGTCTGACAGTCCGTCCGTCCATAAGCCCGACCGCCTGACCGCCCGCTCGCCCGCCCATCTTTCCATCCATCCATCCATCCATCAACCATATACCCTCCGATCCACCCACTATTCCACTCAGCATTCAACTCACCAACCCATCATTCAACTCACCAACCCATCGATCTATCAATCCATCCATCCATCAATCCATCCATCCGTCCATCCATCCATCCATCCATCCATCCATCCATCCATCCATCCATCCATCCATCCATCCATCCATCCATCCATCCATCCATCCATCCATCCATCTATCTATCTATCTATCTATCTATCTATCCATCCATCCATCAATCCATCCATCTATCTACCTATCTATCTTGCTATCTTTATCTACTTATCTATCTACCTATCTATCTTGAAATTAGTCCAGTTTCGATTAGGACAATTGAGACATAGTGGAAGCGAAAGTTTTAATCGAGGGGTTTTATCAACAATTAAGCGAGTACATGCATTATGCATTTATGACCTGTCAGACAAAAAGGTACCTTCTTGGTGAACCATAAAACAAATATTTAAAAATTGGAAAGGTTCCATTAGAGGTCGATTAGATTCACTATTGGATTTAAAAAAAAAAACATCCCCAGAAATACTGTAAGGTAAAATATTTTTTGATTATAATAATAATAATGATAATAACTTTATTTAGTTAATCCATTACCAGACGAATTTTCTAATACTGGTTAAAATTAAAAAATGAAGCAGATGAAAATCTGAGTTTGTTGGAATCTAAATTTCTTTTCTATCTTGAAATAGAAAACATTGTGCATAAAGAAAAAGCAATTCCTTCATATTTCACATTGTTTTCCGGACCTTTTTTTCTTGGGGGGGGGGGGGCATCATCAAGGCCTTCTAACAATAAATCACTCAAAACGTATTTACTTATCAATCCCAAACACGCGTACGCACACAAATACATTCAGGCACACTACACTTACATGTTCTCATTTACTCAAATCGAAAAAACATATCGTCGTTGTCGTTCTAAAACGTCGTAACTACAGCTTTATTCCAACTGTAGTTACGACGTTTTAGAACGACAACGACGATATCCCGATATACAGAGTTGTCCTCTTTTGTTCTGTGATTTTATTATTTTGTGTTTTATCATTTCTGTGGAGGATAAAACGGTAAGTCAATTTTGACTCCTGGTTTAAATAACTGACATGCTTCTAATCGGTATCTTTTATTGCGTAATTGTCACAGATAACCACCAGATATCTCTCATAGCATTCAGCTGTTCGATCTGATTTTTACCCATCTACTCAGATGTCCTCTTTTTACAAATAATCAAGGTAATCATTTTCCTATAATTGCTTTTAATTAATCTAGTGTTAAAGAATATATAAATAGAGTTTGAGTATTTTAAAAAGGATTATAAAAACAAACGGTAGTGGAAATAAATTTCAAACTTTTCTCTTCAGAAAAATCTTACAAATCCCTTTTTAGATACATTAAACCAATCTCTTTTTACATTATAAATATCAACATTTTAATGAATGAATTTTATCAACTTATTGTATTAACACAATCAAAATCATAGTTTCAAAAATATAGTACCTCTTAGTTTGAGGCTTTTCTTTGTGCGAATAATTGTTCTAAATTGTTCACTTTATTTTTAGCTAGCAAAGCGTCAGCTTTGATAGCTTAAGTTAACAGATAAAATTTTGAGGTCGTCTTAAAATTCAACGAGTGCAAACTGCCACTGGAGGGTTAACAACCAAATCCATGGAATGCCTACGCCATAACAAATAGTTCTTATGCATTTCAGGAATATTTCAAACTCTATTCAAATTGTATTATTTAACCCATTCCCATCCAAATTCGCTTTTTAAGCATCTCAAGAAAAGTTTTTTGGAAAACATGGAGGACAATGAAGAAATTGCCTGTAAAAAGCAATTTCTTCAATGTCCACAATGTTTTCTACCTAACAAGGGAAATATTTTCTAAACTCACCAATACTTTGCTAGCTTACAGTACTTTCAGTACTTTGATTTATATATCATGTTTTCTACCCTTCCTACCACAACCTAGCAAATAAATGAATACGGATATTAAAAATCAAAAGCCAGTTTGAGGAAGCGTTTCGTCGGTTGGCGACATAAACTTCTAAGCTATAGCTAACAATCAGCTGTAGTTATGGGTTTTGGTCACCTAGCCACCATTTTAAAGTAAAGCATACGGCGGTGCAATAATTCACATTTTACATGACACCATTTATTAGATTCTAAGTAATACAAGTTTTAATTTCCTTTACATAAAATTTAAACATAAAATAAGGAATATATCACTTTTCAAATTCGATCGACATATACTTAAAAGTTCCATGTAAATGTTCATACTATACAGAAAAAGCACTTAAAACAAACAAACAAACAACAAACAAAATAGTCGACGGATTTTTTTTGATATTTTGAAATAAACTTAATCTGCAATTTTAAAAGCTAGAAATGTGGTAAGATAATTCCATTAACGAGTCGACAACAGCAAATTATACCTAGCAGTGCGATTCACTTATGATATTTTGGTGTTTCAAAGAGCTTTAGTTTTCAAACAAATTGACCATGGAACTTAAACAAGACCAAGAATAACAAGGACACGCTCTGATTTTTTTGGACAAGGCGAAAAAATACCGCATTTTAAAGGTTTATGTATCTTCTTAGGTAGAACCAAAGTTCAAGGGATGTAACTGGTCAAGCGGCGTAACTCCGTATATCTGTAGAGACCAAAAACCGTTATCTTCCGATAGGTGGCATTTTCTAATACTGACATCTTCGGAGAATATGACATGCGCAGACAACGGACAAAAACAGACATAAAATCAAAGTAATGAAGAGTGCTGTAAGCTAGTAAAGCATTTTTTTTTGTAATCTTCTTTGTAAAATGTTATCATGAAAAAGAAACGATGATAAAGTAATCATTGAGTTGACCCATTCCCAAACAATCCCTCCTTTTAACACCCCAAAGGAAAATGTTACAAGCAATTTCTTGATTTTTGAAATTGTTTTCTGCATAACGGGATAAATATTTTAAAATTGTCAACAATAAGAAATTGTCGTCTGTATTTTTTTTTGAAGAACCTTATCAGAGTCATCTTGAAAAAGGTGTGCTCAAGTGAGAAAAAAATAAAACGGATTGAGTGGTTAAGCCTCCAGTGGCATTTTGCACTCGTTGAACTTTAAGGCGACCCCAAAATTTAGTCTGTTAACTTAAGCTATCAAAGCTGACGCTTTGCTAGCTAAAACACACCCTTATGGATGGCGTTACTGACAGCTTGTCCAAAGTATTAATTAGGTAAAAAGAAAGAAACCATAAGCTTTATTAAGATTCAGATTCTAGATTCAGAAAGTGCACAAAGGGTGAAAATTATCGACACTATCAACCCTGCGTAGTTGATGTTTTCGCACTTCCATGGAGACGCCCTTTTCCTTGTATATTGACCAATCGCTGCCCCCCCCCCCCCCGCCCCCACTTACTTCGTTAGCCCCATTCATTGGCCCCAACAGGAAGTCCGGCTTTGGTTTCAAACGGAGTTTATATTTTTAAAAATAAAATGACCAATAGCATGCAACAAGAAAGTAGTATAGTTGGTTGGTGACCTAAACATCATAACTACAGCTTGTATTAAAGATGTTTTAGTCGCCAAACCAACAAAAAAAGGCTAACAAAGATGGTTGCCTATGTCGGAGATTAAAACACATTGCTGGTCTCAATGAATGATTTCATTGGTCGACTGGTTACTTGATTGACATCGCGATTGACAATTACCAATATAGACCGTACCTAGATGCAACTATGTCACATAAACAGGCGAGAAACGTTTGCCAAAAGTAAGGTCACCTCAGTTACGTCGAATAAATTCTATCGAACCCTTGAACTTCAATATTGACCTGTATTATCTCAAAAATAAACACACTTCCTGACCTAATGTGGTCATTTTTTATCACCGGCGATTTGAAAATAGAGTGTCAATTTGGGTGTAAGCGTGTTTTTATATTTTATCATGTGATTTCATTTTAATGCACTATCTTTATCGGATTTCAATTACACTCTACTTGAACGTAAGTATACACACATAGATGTATATTTCGAACGGTTTGTATCTGCATTCCAATCGGCCAGAAATTCCGAAATAAACCAACCTGGTCAAAGCTAGAAGTGCTTGCAAACCGATCAGGAGCTTTACAAATTTGTGCTTAAAATGTGTTTGTTCGATCTGATTTTGATACGATCTGAATTTAGTACGATCTGATGCATAATAATTTTCTCTTGCGCTGAATTCGCCGCCGTCATAGCGTAGTCGGTAGCGCGTCAGACTCCTAATCTTCAATCATTAGAGTCATGGGTTCGATCTCCGCGATATGACTATTAAAAGTGGCGTTAAACCCCATTCAATCAATCAATATTGCGCTGATTTCTTTTCGACTTTTCAATTCGATTTATGGTCGGGGGGGAATTTCGTCTAGTCAATTCAACATTACGGGCAACATTCCTTTGTATGGCGTTAAACCCATTACCGGACGACAAAATATTAAACTGGTCCAAATTGAAAGAAGTATCCTTTCCATTGAAGGGATATCGGGAATCATCGTTTTCTCTTTAACATTCGCTGCCCTTGGTATGACAAGATGTGAAAGAAGTTGCAGACGACAATTTTAAGGTGAACCGTAAAAATCTTCGCCTTTTGGGGCAGAAAATATTGTGGGTAATGAAGGAACCGCTTGTTACAAGCACTTTCTTCATTTCCCACAACATTTCGCGAAGTTTGCGCCTTTAGCGGCGTCAAAAAGCGTGATTGCGTGGAAATTGTTTAATGCCGCTTACAGTTATATCATGGCGAGTTCACTTATTCATGTACTTCTGTGGTGTCACCAACACAAGGCCGGGTCTTCAACCTATTCCCACTCTATGACACTTTTAGACGCCCCCAAGAAAAAAACTGATAAACATTGTGGTAAATGAAGAAATTGCTTGTTACAAGCAATTTCTTCATTATCTACATTTTTTCTACCCCGAAGGTTAAAAAATCCACAATTTCATAATCTTTGAATTGTTGTCTACAACCCCTTTCAATTTGGACCAGTCTAAAATTTTGTAGTTTGTTAATTGGTTAAAAGGGCTTGCCAAAGGACATACCCACGTGACCAGCGGCGCTGTCTGGATTCGAACCTATAACCCCAAACTTCTCTCAGATAATGAGTCCCCCACCATACCCACTGAGCAATAGATAAGATTTGTAAGATTAATTTTTATGTAAAAAGATCTTAATGGCTCGGCACGTATTCTAAGATATACAAGTTATAGTGAGTGATTAAAGGTCAATTTCGTCCATACAGGTATGGAAAAAATTGAGCTTTAATCACTCACTATATCTCTTACATCTATAAGTATTAATTCTACACTGTTTGGGACCCGTTGAAATAACTAGGGTGATTGATTATACGAGGTGAAAAGCCACTATCACTAGTACCGGTATTTCAGTCATGTCGCTTAGGCTCGTGAAACACTAGCCCTGGTTTCCTGTACCAGTGCAACCACAATCTTCTATACGAGCCACAAACTGTACTACAGAGATCAAGCGTACTTCTGGTGGTTAGCGACAAGTATCCATCCTTTAACCCATTCCCAGACCTTCCCTCACGCATCTCGAGAAAAGGACTTTGGATAACATAGCGGAAAATGAGGAAATTGCTTGTTACAAGCAATTTTTTTCATTATCCATAATGTTTTTTCAACTGTAAAAGACAACGATTTTTCTTTTAATTTCATCAACGAAAAAATGTCATCTGCAACTTCTTTGAATTTGGACCAGTCTGAACATTTGTCGTATTGTAATGAGTTAAAGACTGTGCGGACAGCTTAGCCAGACCATTATGATCGCTCTTGTAATTCTTTTTTATCATTATCAGTTTATTTGTTTATAGAATGGTCTATTTTCTTTAATTAATCCTCATTTTCAATACAATTTTTTTTATAATTGACCTCTGCTTGATATGTTTGTTCCAAGGAGATTTCGGGAGGTCTTTTCTCGCATGACAGTAGCATTTGTTAACTCTACTCTGTTTCCTTTTATATTTCAGTTCATAGTCTTCGACGATATTGGCTTAAAACTAAGCCAATCGATGATACTTTAAGTTATCCTTTCCTGTTTCCTTTAAGTGTTCTAGAAAAATATTTCTAGTTTAACTGACCCCACCTTGACCTTCCACTTCCATATTAACAAAACAGGCTTGTCACTGACAGTTTCTCTTTTCTCTAACAATGTTTTCTAAAGCAAATTTTCGTTGAGCGAAGAAATGAGAGGTTTGCAGTTTTAGCAATTAAAGGAATGCCGAAATTTTAAAAGCGTCGACTGGGTACCAGTATAGGTTATAAAACCTGTAGCAGTAAAATATGCATACTGTAGTGTAAATATCAAATAACAAATATCATCTTTCAACTGTCATTTCAAATAGTTTACAGCCCTGGACATCAATGCTAAATTTGTTAATAACCAGCAAATTGCGTTTCATCGTAAAGCTACAAACGAGCCTTAATTGACGGATCGCTGGCCCCGCCCACTTACGTCGTTGGCCACGCCCATCGACTCCACCAGGAAGTCCCGCTTCGATTTTTAACGGCCTTATTTTACAAAATTTGTGGCCAGTAATGTCACAAAAAAGTAAAATAGTTGATTGGTGACCTAAACGTCATAACTACAGCTTGAATAAGCTGTAGTTACGACGTTTAAGTCGCCAACCAAAAATAAAGGTAAACAAAAATGGCGGCCATGTTGGAGTTGAAAAGCTCAGGTCCGAGCTGAATAGATTATTTGATTGGTCTGTTTATTCCTTAATTGACAGCCGCGATTGGTCAATTGATGGATCGCTGGTCCCGCCCGCTGAGCCCCGACCGGAACGGTTCCGCTTAGTTATTAATCGGCGTTATTTTGAAAAGATTAAAGCTTACATGTTAAGAAAAGTTAAAATAGTCGGTCGGCGACTTAAATGTTGTAACTACAGCTTTAACAATCTGTGGTTACGACATTTAAGTCGCCAAGCCAACAAATATGCTTAACAAAATATCGGCCAATATCGGAGTTCTAGTCTGAATGAGTAATTTAATAAGTCGAGTGATTCTCTGATTGACAGCCGCGATCTGTTAGTTCAAACTTATCCAAGCTGTAGTTTCGTCATCTCACAACGACCATTTGATATTTGAATATGTTATCTCGCTCATCTTTTTGGCTGTTGACAGAAAACCCATGTTTTAAAAAGAAATTTGCAGCAGATGCAATAATGAAAATTAATATTCCGATTATTGTTAAAAACGAAGTAAAATAGTTAACACTTTCTACCTTGATAAGTATATCAATATGTCGACCTTTTGTGATGTCCTTGGTAGATATCTCTTATCTGAATTAATATCAACCCTTATCAGGGATTTTAAAATTCACTTTTAAACAATGAGCCAAGCGTTGTGTGATTTATCAAAGGTAAAGATTCGTAATTTGATTGATTTGTATATAACGTCTTCTTGCTTCAAAGAAATCGTAACTACAGCTTGATTGAATAGGTATTTACACATTACCTACAATCCCGTATATGACTCCTTTCCAGATAAGCTTTGGAAAATATCGAGGGAAATAAAGAAATTGCTAGTAACGAGCAATCTTGACAATACTTTCTACCGTCTGAGAAAGACAAGCTGTGAAAAAATTAAAGAACCGTTATCTACAACTTATTCACGCATGACAAGTCTGAGAGAGGGGGGGGGGGAGAAAGGAAGAGTGGAGAGAGAGAGAGAGAGAGAGAGAGAGAGAGAGAGAAAGAGAGAGAGAGAGAGAGAGAGAGAGAGAGAGAGAGAGAGAAAGAGCGAGAGAGATGGGGAGAGGGGGAGAGGGGGAGAGAGGGGTGGAAGGAGTCACATTTAGAGAATTTGTTCATCAAATATGTTAAAAAGACAATGTAAAGTTAAAGAAAAGAAATCATGGTCGAAGTATTATCTTATTCAAAGCTGTATCATCAATAGGCAACCAGCAAATATTTCAAGCTACAGTCATGTAAATGAGGAAACTATCGACAAAGTTATTTAACCCATTCTCACACAGAGACGCTTTTTGACGCCTCTAAAGAGGAGAACAAATTTGAAAACATCGCATAAAATGAAGAAATTGCTTGTTACAAGCAAGTTCTTCATTTTACACAATGTTTTCTACCCAGAAAGTTGAAAAAACCTAAAATTTCATAAATTTTGAATTGTCGTATACAACTCCTTTCAATTTGGACCAGTCTTAAAATTTATCGTCTGGTAATGGGTTAATGTTACCTCATAACGACATTTCAAAATTACGTATAATGGATAGTTACCATCCTCGAATACCCCGGGGTAGCGTAGCAAATAAGGAGACCCCGGGGTATTCGAGGATGGATAGTTACTGGATATTAACTACATTATTTTTGTCTTTTTGGGGTTCTCATCTGTAGGCTTCGAGAAAAACAGATTCAAGATTATTACTTTCACCAAAGATCTGCGCTCATACGATCGCTATGATTCCATTGTTGCTATTTTACCAATAAAAAATAAGATGATAACTTTCACCCAAGATCGGCGATCAACAATCGCAATGATTCCATTGTTGCTATTTACCAATTAAGATTCAAGAATATATTTTGACCAAAGATCGGTGAATTTTCAGGTGTTTTTTTTTTATTCCTTTGAAAATCATGACCAATCAAAGGCAACAGGAATTCTCAATAAATTTAAATTGAAAAAAGACGCCGGATCCAGCAGAGGTCAATACGGAATTTGATTGCCAAATGAATAAATAGACAAAGTAGAATGGTCATTTTACATCAAAGAATTATGTCAATTCGAAAAAAATCGACTCCAGTCTGACTGCCCAATAGGCATTGGTCGATACATTTCGCGATGCCTAGACGCCCCCTTTTTATCGTGAAAGATGGTATTTTGATAGCTTGTTTTTGATCAGGACTGTATTATCACGTTTACCTTGTCGAGTGGGTAGTATCAATATCACGAGATAAAAGAAAGGGGCTCTACAACCTAAAGTACCCGACCGTAGAAAATTGATGTAATAAAATTTACCTTTCTTGTGCACGATATAATGATTTGTACAAATCCGGCGTTTTTCCTTACTCGGATACTTCGACCTGTTTTGTATGGATTTATAATAAGGTGTTTGTGTTCTTTGTGAAATAATACTCATTAGAGGCGACCAATCCATTGAACAAGTTAATCAACTGGAATTTTGGACATATTTTGGATTAACCCTTAGCCTGAAAACGAAAGTAGGTGTAGATTAAATCTTTGTATATTTACTTTTTCTTCTCATAGCCTACTGAACACAAAATTCACAAAACACACAATCTTTACTATGTAGGGTTCCTGGTTAAAGGGTTATTTTTAACTTATTATTAAGAAAAATATGAATATTATGAAAGGATGCCCTTGGAAGTGCAATAATATCGATAATTGGCAAAGTGTGCAGAATGAACAGGCTTATCAGGATCGACTTTTCTCACTCTTTAACTATTTCCTTTATCTAGATTGACGATTCTACCGTGCTGTATAATTGTGATCGGAATGCGATCTACGATTGACCTCTGCTGAGTACAATCTCTTTTTTTAATAATTTATTTACTCGACGGTAGGTCCGTTTTCACCGGACGGGTCACAATAAATTACATGAATACGAATGCGATATTTAGTCTTCTTTCGACCAAATGTCCCCGACCAAGGAAAGATCCCTAGACTATTGCTTAACATATTCCAACACAAGGACGCCCAAGGACGCCCCGAAGAAAAAAGGCTTTGGAAAACATTCTAGAAAATAAAGAAATTGCTTGTTATAATCATTTTTTCATTATCCACAATGTTTTCTACCTCAAAGACATTTTCAAAAAAACAAAAACAAAAAAAACTTAGAATCGTTTTGCGCAACCCGAAGGGAAAAAAGCTCTGGAAAACATTCTGGAAAATGAAAAAATTGTTTGTTACAAGCAATTTCTTCATTATCCACAATGTTTCTACCTCAAACACATTAAAAAAAATCATTAGCTTAAAATCGTTTGGTGCCACTTCTCTGAATTTGGACTAGTTTGAAATTTGTCGTGTGGTAAGGGGTTAATAGACACGAGATTTACGCTAGGGAGATAAGTGTTTCTTTCCGACAGCACTATTCTTCCATTTTGTGGTTATACAGAGTCGTCTGATTGAACCGTGTAATTTTCATGCAGATTACGGTAGGGTAGAAGCATTCTGTCACCCCCGGGCTTCGTATACAAAATGTCTTCCGCTGTAGGACGGTAGAGTCCGTAACGTTGTAATCGGCAAGTAAAACTGGCATTTCAGTTTCAAAAAAAAAAAAAAAAAAAAGATTTAACTAAAGTTTACACTTTGGAGACTTATCATTCATAATGGAGTGTGGATTAATCATCTAATTGGATTACAGATAATCCTAGTGAGTATTTTATCAACAATTCAATCCGTTCAAGTATATAAATAAAATATTATTCAACAGGATATCATATGTGAAATATTCTTAAACGCAGTAAATGTTACTTGTTTTCCTGCTAGGAACAGCCGCAAATGGTAAATCACCCTTAGTTTGAAGGTCTGTTACTGATCCTGATACTGATAATTTTCAATCTGTTAAATTATCCAACGTTTAATTAGTCACCTCAAAAATTCAAATTTACTTCTAGTTTAATTAACCCTTTTTATGCCGAGCCCGGAATATGCCTTTTTTGGCTAGAGATATAGACAAACAGCAGCGTGCACATATGTGCATTCCATTCTTAGTCTAAGCCACCTGTTTGTCCCTTTCAAACTAGTGTTGAAATTATAAGAAATTGATTTTCAAATGAAAAATGACCTGTAACTAGTTCTTCCAGAGCTGTCAGCCCTTTGATTTTGATTCAAATCTGTAGAAAATTTAATTCAGCAAGTCAAGGGTCAACAAGACCATAGTAATTATGGCCAAACCGTTTGTAGCTTTGTCCGTCCTCCAGCATACCCTGTCGGTGTTCTATGTGGCAGGGACAAGGCCGACGAACGCCCTTGGTGATCAAGATTTCAGTTTACGAAAATATTGAAACACTTCAAGGTGACTTGTGTCCTATAGAGCCGGTTGTACAAAGAATTAACCCTTGTCATGCTGATAAAAATCTGATCCAAAAAGACATTTAAATCAAAGGACTGTAAGCAACGGAAGCTCTTACAGAGAACTAATATTTCTCTAGTCATTTATTTTATGAACAATTCCTGCTCAACAGGAACAAGCAGGTGGTGTAGACAAACATCAGCCTACACGTATGTGCGGGCTGATCTTTGTCAATGTCTCCTGCCAAAACAGAAGTATTTCGGGTATAGCATGACAAGGGTTAAAACTTGTATATCATGTAAAACAATTACTGTGTAAGTTTGGCTCCTGAAATCCAGAGTCCTACCTAATAGTCCGTCCAGTTGGTGGGAGTGGATTGGTTGAATGGGGTTTAACGCCACTTTAACAGTATTTGAGTCATATCGCTGCGGCTGGAGCACCTAAAAATGCATTCCTGGTATCTCACGCCGGTACTACCACTACATCCGTTCCTAGCCTCCATCTGCTATCCCACTTGGGTTTACGATTATCCACCCATTGGTGAAAGACAAAGGTCGGAAAGGATATGTGCCGCCGCCGTGGATTGAACCCAAGACATCCCATTATTAAAGATTAGGAGTCTGACGCGCAACCGCCTGCCCTAGACGGCGGCTTTGTGAGAGTGGAGGAATTGTTGCAGAGCGAATGATTTATTATTAATCGACTATAATACCTTTCAATACCCTGTTTTACAAGCCTTAAAATAACCAGAGAAAACGTTATAGGAAAAGAAGAAAGTGCTTGTGACAAGCAGTTTCTCTTTTTCGCGCTATATTTTCTTACCTAAATGGCACTTGTGTCTGTTGCTATAAAAGGCGTTTAGACTGACGTATGCATCAACTATCAATTAGGAAAATGCTAAAATGTTGTCGTCTAGGTATGAACCAAAGCGTAGACAAACAGTGAGTCACTCGGAGGGTCTTTCAAATCTGTGAGATTAAGTAAAGAATTTACGGATAATACGCTTTTTTCTGTTGAATAGACCAGCAATAGTTTCGCTATGTCATCACGAACAAGAAACTAAACATGTCTTTCGAAAACGCACAAACGGCGTTTTCATGTAATTTTTTATTCAAGCTGACCTTTTACATTACTTATTTGATTTTTAATTGTGTCAATGAATTCGAGAAGTTGAAATTGATTTTTAAACTGCCCGAACTGTTAAAATATTTATTCATTTGATATGTTTTGATCTATACCCCCATTTTAGAAGAGGATAATAATTATCTTCAATGTGTTATGAAATTTAAAAAACAACAAAACAATACTTTTATGTCAATAAACTTTGTTCGTCTTTTAAAACCAATACATTGTTACCACTGGAGGCAACAACGTGTACCGACTGTTATTACTGACGAATCGCAGCTGTTAATCAAAGAATCAATCGACCAATCAAATAATTCATTTAATCAGGAAGTGAACTTTGCACTCTGATATTTGCCGACGTTTATGTGAAATGTTTTAGTGGGTTTGCCGATTTAAACGTCCTTACTAGAGCTTATTCAAGCTGTAGTTAGACGGTTAATTCGGTGATCAACCATATTACTAACCATAAATTCTTCAAATAATTCCGTTTAATAACTAAGTGGAAGTTTCTGTCGGACACAGTGGGTGCCGCTAGCAATCCGTCGATTACGAAATACGTTTGCTTATCATTAACAATTTTAGAAATGATGTCCAGGGCTGTATAGGAGTGAAGCTTAATGTTGGAGTCAGTGAGCGGGGCCACCAATCGGTCATTTGTCAAGGCTGACCAGAATTTGATCGGGAATTTACTTGTAAATGAGTTATAGAATTGATTTCACAGATCGAGCATTAGTTTCCTCTGAAATGTATTATGAATAAATGGGTTTGAAAAAAAAAGTAGTATATCTTGTGCTAATAGAAAACAATTGTAAATGGTACCGAGTTTACGGAGAAAGTCAAGTCATGTTTTACTTACTAATTCATTTGTTTCATGTATTTCTTTAAGGTTTTTATTAGAACAGACTAAATACTGTTATCTATTGATCGGGGAATATAATTTAGACATAGCCAATGTGTCTCAATATAGTGACTTTCTATAATAAAACAGAAGGATTTGGGCTTAACTAAAAAAGCGGAAAGCCCGAGGTCAGATATTATTGATATTACCTCGACTCAAAAGAGTGGGTTTATTGGTTTCTTGAAGACAAATGTGACAAAATTACAAATCATATAGAATCTAATGAAAAAACTGCGTCGCAAATAGAGTGCGTCTTTCATTTGTTGATACTTATGATTTGCTTATCTTCAGGCGCGACAATAAGTTTCTTAAAAAAAGTAAACACGCAAACAATGGCATTCCAAAATGGACGTGGATAGTGGAAGATGTTCTCCAAGTTTCCCGCCATTTCCTACCCACAATCATGTAGACATTGGTGAGCAGAGCGCATGCGCTGATGACGTCACCATCCAGCAAATCCAAAAAGCCGCGGCATCACTGCTAGTACTACATGACAGTGTTGATGAAGATGAGATACAAGACTATCTAGAAGAACTCGAGTCATGTGTTCTTTGTGGAAACGGTAAAATACTCATTTCTATTATCTCTAGCACTCTCCAAAAATGTGGCTTTCTTTATAATGTACAAGCTCTGGATGTAAAGCACATATAATGTAAGAAGCATTTTAGATTTGGTCCTTCAATTCTTTATCATCCCATTACCAGACAACAAAATTTCAGACTTGTCCAAATTGAAAGGAGCTGCAGACGACTATTCCAAGTTTTTGAGTTTTTAAATTTCTTCAACTTTCTAGGTAGAAAACGTGGATAATGAAGAAATTGCTTGTTACAAACAGTTTCTTCATTTTACACAATGCATTTCCACTTGTTTTTCTTGAATGGCGTAAAATGGCGTCATCGTGTGGGAATATGTTTAAAAGTCATTCAATTAAAGGATAGATAAAGTTTTGATTTCCTCGGGGATGGACTATCCGAGAGCCACTATTCGTAATCTGAAAACTTTCGTAATAATTGTAATAAATTAAACTATGATCCACATTTTTTCAAACACCCCCCTCTATTTGAAAAAAATTAGTAAATGGTTGACCACGTGAATTAATTATCTAAGAATAAACTTTAAACGAATTATAAAAATTTTCCTGGCTTTGAGGATTGAATTTTTTTATCATTATTATTATTATTATTTTTTTTGTTGTTGTTGTTGTTAAAACTTTATAACTTTAAATATCGTTCTCATTCTTTCAGATCACCTAGTAGAGTACCTAGAGAGGAATCAAGCTCATATTCATATACAGTCCGTAATGAAGCATGTACCTAGCTCGTTAATGATACAGCAAGTAAGACCTTAAGCATCCTTAATGAAATGTACCTAGGTACAACCAGTTATGATTTACTGCCATATATATTTCATAATGAAACTTGTACTCAGCTCGTTGTAAATAATATGACAAGGATTTGATGTCTTATCCAATCCTTTAAGAAAGATGTACTCAACACGTTGTAAGTAATATAACAAGGATTTGATGTCTTACCATATCATTTAAGAACAAGATGTACACAGCAAGCTGTCGACAATACAAGTAATGCTGTACTGTCACATGGAATTCGTTAAGAAAGGTGTACTCAGCACGTCGTCAATGATGCAACTAGTAAAGCAATCCATAATGAGGCATGCACTCAGTACGCTGTCGATAAAACACAAAGTAAGGGGTTGTTATCGTATACAATCCGTAATGCTGCAAGAACACAACATGCAGATGATACAAGTTAGAATTTTGGTCATTTACAAAAGCATGTACCTAGCACGCTGTCAATGGCATATCACGTAATGGTTGACTGTCTTACACAATCCTTAATGAAGCAAGCTGTCATTGACTCGAAGAGAAATGATTTCCTGTCAAATATAATCCATAATAAAGCATGTACCCAGCGAACTATCGTTGGTTGAGTAAGTAAAATCCGCACCGCAATGGAGTATGTACCCAGCCCGTTTTAACCCTTGTCATGCTGTACCCGGAATATTCCTGTTTGACAGGAATTATAGACATGATTATATGATAAGAATTATTAACCAACAATGTTTGCATCTGGTACTGTCAGCCCTTTGATTTTAATGCAATTCTGAAGAGGATTTTATTCAGCATGACAAGGGTTAAACCGACAAATTAGTAGGCTACTTACTGTTATTTAAAATCCAAAAACGGACATGGATCAAATGGTCAGTCGTTCCTAATTTTGGTCAATATTAAGCTTGCAGCTAATCACTGATGTAAAATGTAAGAATTAAATGAATATGTTTTTTTTAAACTTATCCCCACACAAACCCGTTTTTTGATGCCGTCTCAAAAATACTTTGGAATAAATTGTGAGAAATCAAGAAATAGCTTGTAACAAGCAATTTCTTCATTTTCCACAATTTTTTCTACCAAGAAAGACAAAGATTTTTTTCTTTATGATTTTATCATATTGATTATGTCCTCTGCAATTTCTTTCAATTTGGATCAGCCTGAAATTTTGTGGTCTGATACAATTGATGATAAAGATTCGGTGCTCTCTAAAATGATATTGACTAGTTTCTCTAAAAGAAAACGAAGTAAAATGCGTGGATGTTCAGGCTTCTGCATAGGTACCTGAGAATGATACAATCGTCAATTTTATTATAATTTACTAGAAGCTTAGAAATGAGATTTTGATTTCTGTACAATAAATATCGATCAGACATCATTGAAATAAGATAAAATAGAGACAAATTTGATAATAAATGCCACTTGAACTTTGTTGTAAACCGTTTTAGCCAGTGTCGTAAATATTAAATCGGTTGTTTCAAATATTTGATAGAATTTCAAAGTATTCGTTTAATTATTTGAACCCCGCCCCTATTCATTCAAATGTCCGTTGAATTCCACATTGTATTTATTCAACAGAGAGGCTTGAAAATCCTACATCATTTAGCGATGAGCAGCACAAGTTTCAGAGACATGATGATTGGATATGACTGTGCAAGGTAATTAAATATAATCTCTTCTGTCACGTCTGTCCCAGCAGTATCCTCCGACAAGATGTTCGACTTAGATATTAATCAGAGTTGTTGTTTTTTTGTTGCTTTTTTTGCAAAATATATGATAACTTTCATTTAAAAAATATTTATAAATTTATTATTTGGATAAGCTGTAGTTACTACGTTTAGGTCACCAAACATGCAAAAATTCTTCACATAAATGTCGATCAATGTTGGAGTCCAAAGTTACTTCCAGTCTGAATGGATGTTTTGAATGGACAGCAAACTTTCTGATTGACAGCCGCGTGCGTCAGTTAAACTAGGGATCCGAAAGACATTTTATCTATTTCTCTGATGTCATTTTTAGCTCTACTGGCCGAAGGCCACTAGAGCTATTTCGATGGCTTTTTCCCGTTCGGCGTCCGTGCGTCCGTCCATCCGTCCATCCGTTAACTTTTCCTTGCTAACACTCTAGAGACCACAGTTTTCATCGGATTCCCTTCAAACTTTCTCAGAATGATTGTACAATCATAAGGATCGTTGCTTTCGAAATTGGGTATGATCCGTCAAGATACACGGGAAAAGGGACCTTTTGAAAATTTAATAAAAAAAATTCTCGTTAACACTCTAGAGTCCACAGTTTTATCGGATTCTCTTCAAACTTTCACAGAATGATTGTATTATCATAAGGATTTTTCTTTGCGGAATTGAGTATGATCCGGCAAGAAACACGGGAAAAGGGCCTTATTTAAATTTGATTTAAAAAATCATAGTTAACACTCTAGAGTCTCTTTAAACTTATACAGAATGATTGTACCTCGATCAGAATTGTTCCTTTTGAAATTTGGTTTGTTCTGTAAAGTATCACGGGAAAAGGGGCCCTATGAAGGTTTCACTGTAAAATCCTCATTAACACAATAAATTCCTCGGATTACACAGATTGATTGTACCATCATTACAATTGTTGATTTTGACAGTGGATCTGATATGGCAAGTATCACTTGAAAAGGGGCCTTATGAAAAACTTTCCTACATATTCTTGTTAACAGAATGATGTCCCTAGTTTTACCAGAATCACTTCAAAATTTCACAGAATGATTGTACAATCATAAGGATGGGGAACAATCCGTCAAGTATCATGTAAAAAGGGGGTCATATGATTTTTATTAATTATTCTAGTTAACATGATGAAGTCCCCATATTTCATCAGATTCACTTGAAGCTTTCACAGAATGATTAAACCATCTATAAAGTATCACGGGAAAAGGGGCTTTATGAGAACTTGATTGAAATATCCTCCTTTACACAATACAGTCCACAGTTTTATTGGATTCTCTTCAAAGATGCAAGGAATAATTGCGGCATTGGAAACACAGGAAAAGGAACCTTACAGATTATCATTCAAAATATTCTTGTTTATGTGATGAAGTTAACAATTATTATCAGATTGTCTTTGAAATTTCACAGGACTATTGTAGGATCATAAGGAAAGTTCCTTTCAGAAATGAAATGGATCCATAAGAAAACACAGGAAAGGTGGCCTTATGGATTTTCAATCAAAACAACCCTGTTGGCCTTGTGGATTTTCACTCAAAACAACCCTGTTTACGTGATCAAGTCCATAAATATTATCAGATTCTATTGAAATTTCACAGAATAATTGTAGGGCCAAAATGAAACTTCCTTTTGGAAATAGAGTGGATCCATCATGAAACATGGGAAAAGGGGCCTTAAGGATTGTTGCTCAAAAAGATAATGGGGATAAAGTTTAATTTGTTATTTTCATTTTATGCATTCTTCTTTAAGCAATTAACTTCCTTAAAAATATCAGGTTTCTTTAATGGAGAACTTGATAACCAGTAGAGCGTCTCAGGCCCTCATGGGCCTCTTGTTTAACTTTGTCGTGGAAATGAATCATCAGCTGAAATTTGTGGTAAACAAATGAATAGATAACATGTGATTATCAAAGCTCAAATAGTGTATCCTTTGAACATTTGTTTGTCCTTTTTATTTTATATTAGATATCATCGGTAGGCGACCGAAACCTCTTAATTACAGCCTACTAAAACAGTAGTTGAGAGATTCAGTTTATTGAACGACGATATCGTCGTTAGGCAAGCAAATGTCGTAAATACATCTTTATTGAAGCTGTAGTTACCATATTTTGCTTATCCAACGACGATTTGTTACGCTTAGATGTATCCGACTTTTTGTCCAACATAATTACGTTGTTTACACGAAACAGATAATACGACAGATATATAGTTCTAGGTCTGGCAGGTTATGAGGCATTATCATTTCCATTATCAGTTCAATGTTTTTCTATATAGTGTAATAGTTACCACTAAACATGCCATTATAACAGTAATTGACCAATCGCTGGCTCCGCCCTTTGACCCCTTTGGCCCCACCCAATTGCTACTACAGGAAGTTCCGCTTCAATTTTGAACGGCGTTAATTTGCAAACTTTAAGGCCAGTAGCATGTTTGTTTCAAATAAGTAGTATGGTTGGTTGGCGACCTAAACGTCGTAACAACAGCTTGATTATGCTGAAGTTAAGACGTCGAAGTCGCCTAATCAACAAAAAGGATTCACCAAAATGGCTGCCAATGTTGGAGTTCAAACTGAGTGTCCAGTCTAAATGAATGATTTTATTGGTCGATTGACAGTCGCGTTTGGTCAATTGTCGGATTGAGCGTCCTGTCCACTGACTCCTACAATAAGTTTGACTTATATGTGAAAAGGCGTAATTCTTCTATATGATGGCCAATGGCATACAGCAAAAAGTTTAATGGTTTGTTTGTGGACTGTACGTTGAAACTATAGCTTGAACAAGTTCAAGTCACACATAAAAAAAAAAAACCCAAAAAAACCAAAACACTAAAATATATCAAATGAATATCGACCAATGTCTATTTGACAGCGGCACTCGTCAGTTGACGAATCGCTGGTCCCTACAACTTACCCCGTCGGCCTCGCCTACTGACTCGGACAGGAAGTTCCAGTTCGATTTTAAACGGCGTTATTTTATCAAAGTTTGTGTAGCATGAAATAAAAATTAGTATGGTTGGTTGGTGACCAACACGTCGTAACAACAGCTTGAGGAAGCTGTAGTTACGAATTTTAGGTCGGCAAGCAAACCAGAATTGCTTCACATAAATGGCGGCCAATGTTGGAGTTCAAATTGAACTTCCAGTCTCTACGAATGATTCCATTGGTTTGTTGGTTATTTGATTCACAGCCGCGATTGGTCAATTTCCAATGGCTACAGTGGCTTTTTAAACGAGTTAGCTGTTAAATAAAAACATGGTTTGTGACCAGGTTTATTCTGACTTATTTTGTTTCAGCCAATCCTTATGTCTTTTATCAACAAATACGAAGGATCTATGTATACAGTATCATGGCCTTGGACTGCTCGCTTGCTTTCTAGAAACAGGTATATGTAGAGAAAGGGAGAAAAGAATACATCCTGTTGCCAAATTTGACTGATCGCTACATACCAAACGACACTATTTCATTGGTTGTTTACGGTTTTAACCCATTCCCAATCAGTGACGCTTTTAGACGTCCCCAAGAAAAATAGCTTTGAAAAACATAGTGGAAAATGAAGAAATTGCTTGTGACAAGTAATTTCTTCATTTTCTACAATGTTTTCTACCCAGAAAGTTGAAAAAATCTAAAATTTCATAATCTTTAAATTGTTGTCTGCAACTCATTCCAATTTGGACCAGTCTAAAATTTTGCCGTCTGGTAATGGGTTAAGGCTATCTAAATACCTGAAATCATAAGCTTAGTGTAAAAACATCATAAGTACACTTATTATTATTTTGCACTAAGCCACCGAGATACAGCTAGACCTGCAGCTTCCCTGTTTTTGTAATCGCCAACCAAATTAATTTACATAAGTGCTGGAGGTGTGTAATGGTTTGATTGGTCAATCCATGTATTGGTTGACAGTAGAGATCCGTCAAGTAACGACAATATACTGTCAATCAAGAAATCATTTATTCAATTGGACGCTTGAACGATTATATCCAACACCTATGTAGCTGGTCCGTTTCCCTCGACCGGAAGTTGGACTTAGAAATTATCGTCGGTTTTTTTTTTGCAAATTTAAGATTAGCATCAGGTAATTAAAAAATAAAATGGGTTGTTGGCGAACTCCATCTTGAAAAAGTCGCAAAACCAACAAAATACTTACATAAATGTCAACCTATGTTTGGAGTTCAAAGTTCACTTGGCGTCTATTTGAATGGACGATCGATTTTTTGATCGATAGTCGCAATCCTTCAATTATTTTGTCACTAGGCAACCAAACGTTGGAATTATAGCTTTCTCGGAAAATTTTATTTTGAAGTGATATGTCTGAAAAATGGATTTATAATAGGTAGAATGGAAATTATGCGCTAAGAAGAATATCATAGGGAATGATCCTAATGTTTAATAAAGATAATTTTATGCATACTTAGTTATAGTTGTATTGAAAGACATGATTCAACTCTTATCCTTTAATAGCGAACTATATAGAGTACTGATTAATGTACAATGTTTAATAATTCAGTTTTAGTCAGGTACATTCTAACTGGCAGTACAAGTGATGGATTGCTGGCTCCGCCCACTAACTCCGATGGTCACGCCCACCGACTCCACTGGCCACACGTAGTGACACCGAAAGGAAGTTCCACTTCGTTTAGTTAGGCGGCTCTATCTTACAAAATGTGTGGCCAGTAACAAAAAAATTAAACTATAGGTTTGCGACCTAAACATCGTAACTACAGCTTGTTGTAGATACGACGTATAAGTCTCCATACCAATAAAAATGCTTCTCATAAATGTCACTTCTGGTCTATATGGATGATTTGATTGGTCCGTTGATTCGTTGATTGACAGCTGCAATTCGTCAATTCGTTTCATACCTCCATGAAAAAAATGTGTATAGAGGTATAATGTATACTTTAGAAAGAAGTATTTCCATAAGAAACTGGTAACTTTTTACTTATCTTATATCAATTTTTGGCATATGCCTTGGTTACATTAAATCATAAGAACTGTAAAAAGATTTTTTTCAATGAGGTATGAAACTAGAAACATAATCATACATATGTTAGAATCCACTTCGAGGGTTTCTACAGTGTGTTTAGGTCTTAAGTTTTATATCTCCATGAAAACAAACATAAATTATAATGCTTGTAATAACTCTTGATCAACCCTACACCATGCAGGCAAGGGTTTTATGTTAATATCCAAAAGTAAGTGTGAAGTTGGAATATATCTAACTGTACCACAGTTAAGTTACAACATTTTTGCACACTTCCTGGTAGTATCATTAGGACAACTGGTCTGTATAAATGTTTTCTCGTTTTTCATATTGAGGGATTCTAATGGACTACAATTTGAAGTTGGAATATATTTCATCTTTTATACCATGGATTTAGTTTGGTGACGTTATTAATTTGAGTGACTGATTTAAGTGTTTAAATCCATTACCACACAAGAAAAAATGGACTAGTCCAAAATGAAAGAAGTTGCAGACGGCATTTTAAAATTTATGAAATTTTAGATTTTTTTCGATTTTCTAGGTAGAAAACATCGTGTAAAATGAAGAAATTGCTTTTTACAAGCAATTTCTTCATTTTACACAATGTTTTCTCAGTTATTTTTCTTAATGGGCGTCCAAAGGCGTCATCGTGTGGAATGGGATAAACTACTTTTTGTTGGTTATTGTGTGAAACCACCAGTGACGACCTGTCTCAGTTGCATATCGAAGAAGACATACGAAAACATCGGATATAATGCATACCCAAGCTTGATTTGCGATATTTTAAACCATTACCACAAGAGAAAATTTTAGACTGGTCCATATTGAAATAAGTTGCAAACGAAAATTTCAAGTTGATGAAATTTTAAACCCTTTGGGTTTTATAGTGGAAAACATTATGTATAGTGAAGAAATTACTTGTATCAAGCAGTTTCTTCATTTTCCAAAGTGTTTTCCAAACCTCTTTTCATCGGAGATGTCAAAAAGTGGGACTTTGTGGGAATGGGTTTAATCATGCTCACACAATTTCAGTTTTTTCATAAAAAAATTAGTTTATAAATGTTGTAGAAAATGAAGAATGAAGAAATTGCTTGATGCAAGTAATTTCTTCTACCCAGTAAGGGAACTTTATCAAGTTCAACTCTGCAACTTCTTTCAATTTGAACCGGTATGGTGGCTATTTCTTCATTTACACAATGTCTTCAAAAACCCTTTTCTTGAGAGGCTTAAAAAGCGGGATCGAGTGGGGATGGGTTATAGCCAAATGTAGATGTTTGGTAATTTCCGAGAAAAATGGCAAGATTGTGAGACTACGAAGTAAACTCAGAATGTTGATTACTTACCTTCTGTCAGAAATCTTAACCCTTGTCATGCTCAACGGTACATCCCCTTTCCAGGTAGTACAGACAAAGATCAGCCCGCACATATGGACAGTCTGATATAAGTTTATACTGCCTGTTTGCCCTTTTCAAATTTTGGTAGTTTATGAAATTAGTTCGCGAACGAAAAATTGACCCACAACTTGTCCTTCCAATACTTTCAGCTTTTTAATTTTTGTACAACTCTCAAAAAGCATTTTATTCAGCATGACAAGGGTTAAACTGAACCATATTCTGTTTTTGAATATTTGAACCTTAATCAATATAACCCATTACCATACAGTCGTGAACTTTGACGCTAGAGAACGTCAGTTCTATCAAGAACTGTACGAAAAGAAAAGAATGCTTGAACAGGCATTTTCTTCTTCCAACATGATTTCTTCTGTTGTGTAAAATATAAAGTTCACTAATTTGACTACATTTTGAATGTTGTCAGCACCCTCTAAAACCTATATACCAGTTTTTATTGTTCTCATTTAGGCATTTGACCAATCGCTGGCCCAGTCCACCGACTCCTTAGGCCCCGCCCAACGACAGGAAGTTCCGCTTCAATTTTTAACGGCGTAAGCCTATTTTCCGAAGTAGCGTGTTACAAAACGTAACATTGTTGGTTGGTGACCTAAACGTCGTAACTTCAGCTTGAGTAGCTTGAGTAGTTATGACGTTTAAGTTGCCAGCACAAAAGGTTAACAAAATGGCGGCCAATACTGGAGTTAAAAGCTCAGGTCCGGGCTGAATAAATGATTCGGTTGGTCAGTTGATTTCTTGATTGACACCCGCGATTGGTCAATTACCAGACGACACAGTTTTAGATTGGTCAAAATTGATAGATTTTGCATGCGGCATTGAAAACAAACAAACAAACTAACAATACAAACAAACAAAGACAACAACAACAAAGAAAAAGCCAATAGCCACAACAGGTAAAAAGATTGTGAAAACAGAATAAATTGCTTGTTGCAAGCAGTTGATAATTTTCCAAAATATTTCTTCCTATAGTGGGGGATGGTATGGTATGATATGGGTTTATGATATATTAAAGATTTTCGGGATGGTAAATCCGCAGGTTTCTATTGAAATGGTTGAAACTTTTGCTTGTTGTTGTTTTTCAGAAAAAGGGAAGGAA
Source organism: Fragum fragum (assembly GCA_946902895.1). Classification (NCBI taxonomy): domain Eukaryota; kingdom Metazoa; phylum Mollusca; class Bivalvia; order Cardiida; family Cardiidae; genus Fragum; species Fragum fragum. The sequence continues at coordinate 46,725,749 of OX336371.1, forward strand.
ATAATACAATATGACAATTTAGAAAGATGCTTAATTGATGTTCTTATCTACGCAATCGAATTTCTGTGTGAAGAAAAAGAGGTTCTTCGATATGCTCTATCAGTCCTTGAACTTGCCCTGGACCTTGACTGTGTAGTGAAGACCTGTATTATAGTGTCTCATTGTGATCTTCTCGAACACAGACTTCAACAAGCAGACGAACCAGAAATACAAACCCTGTTGATGAAGTCTATGAGTACGATTTCAACAGAAGGTACGTCTTTTGAGATAAACTACACACCTTCTGTAGATAAAGCTTGAATTACAAGTTGTTTGAACCCTTGTCATGCCGAACCCGGAATATAAATGCTTTGGCAGGAGGTATAGATAAAGATCAGCCTGCACATATGTGCAGTCTAATCTTACTCTACACCATCTGCTTGTCCTTCTAAGCCAAAATTGGTTATAAGATATTTTTTTTATATAAATATTGACCAATGATATGATGCCTCCAGTACTTTCAAGCCTTTAATCTTAATGCAATTCTCTTGTGGGTTTATATTTCAGCGTGACAAGGTTTAATAGTCAGAGGTAATTGGGGGAAAAAACAAACAAACAAACAACAACAACAAAAAACTTAGGCTAAATAAAAAAAACACTTGTGGGTATAGTTTGTAAACATGTTTACAATTCTAAATAACGTAAATATATATTTCCAAATTAAAATTTCAAATGAAGATAGAGAGCAATGTATGTGCGGTGCAGTTTGTAAAAGGCGTGGTAAAACAAATAAGATTAAAAAATATATTCAAACGATAACAAATTTAATCATAAAAATCTTTAAATCGAGGTGGTAGTCAAGGAAGATCACAAAAGGGTGTTTTGGTGCATGCTGAATAAAATCCTTATCTGACTTTGTGTTAAAAGCAAAGGCCTGAAAGCACTGGAAGCACTAGTTAAGAGTCTAAATTTGATTATAACAAATAATCTTATAAACAACACTGGATTGAAGGAGACAAAAAGGAGTTGTAGACTAAGATCAGACTGCACTTATGTGCAGGCTGATCTTTGTCTATACCTTCTTCGAAAACAGAAATATTCCGGGTTCAGCATGCCGAGGGTTAAGTTATTAAACTGGGTTATCGTATGAACTACTGCATGGACTTTGTTAATTCAGAAAATTATACGAAGGCAGACTACGCTCTTCTATAAATAAACAGGGTTCTTTCTTCAAAATGCAATGAGAAACACTGAAATAAAATATATTGAGTACATTGTAAATGATATCAGTTATAGAGTACCTTTTTCCTAATGGAATGTCGAAAACAACATTTTTTCCTCACCAGATAAGCACAGAAAGAGGTTTGTCGAGAAAGAGTGTCACTTCACAACAATGGAGATCTGTTCAAAACCGCAAATAACCGAAGATCTTGCAGTTGAAGCATTAAGACTTCTATCGCAACTGTGCAAAGAAGGTAACGTTTTTTTTAGCCTGTGTGATAGTAATGGCTACAGCTAGAGTGGACAATCGTATTCTTGAAGGATGAATTTAAAGCCAATCTCCATGTATCACTTCCCCTCTTTTTTCTCGAGACAAATACTAGCTTTCCCACTCTTTCCTTTTCCTCCGGTTCTGAGCTCGAGATTATCAAAAGGTTTTTTTGTACTCAATTGAAAACTTACTCAAATTTCGAGTCCGGACGTGTTTCATTGTAAGTGCATGGACTTTTTATTCATTAAATCGGTGAATTATTAGCCTACTTATAAGTAGAATAAAACCGAGAACATTATAAAGTTAAATTTAAACTCTAACTCAAATATGAAGTTTGAGAAAATTCTTGACTGAGTACAAATATGTTTTATGATCTCGGACCGTAATGTTCATCAAACAAGCCTTGTCTTATTTCAAGTTTTTAATTGGTTTCGATAATTACCAATAACGTAATGTGTGGAGAGGTTATGATTATATACTCATTCATTTTATTGTGTCGCCTCATAGGCGACACCAATTGTGGTACACTCATTCTAATTTTAGACATTACGTCATGAGGGAACATTAATTGTACCTTAGAATCGCAATTGTATTCTACACAACGATTGTTTACAAGATATATTTTTAAAGCAGTACTATAAACCCTTCTATGAAGTTCATCTAATCTCACAACTAGCCGAAATTTAATGAAAACAAAGTTTTAACTGTTTTATTTTTTGCAAGTTACTGGAAAGTCCCTACTTCCGGTTTGCCCATAAACGGATACGTCTAAACCCCAACCGATTATGCCGATATATGTTTTATGTTACACTCTACTAAATTCTATATTGCGTTGCGCCTATTTTTTTTATTAAATGCTAAGTACAGAAACGTGGTATTGTGTACATTATGTTACATCTAATTCATTATCAAATAGGAAATATCCGCTATAATCCTGATTTTATATTTCAATTTCGTGTGAATCAATTCACGTAGAAACAGTCCGCTAAGATTTGGTAATGTTTATCCATACTAAATAGATATTCTTCACGAGAATATAATTTTTACGATTCCGTTAATTTGAGCGGGCTTTTAACGGCTATATGAATTGCGCAAGATATTTCGATAAAAAATCTTAAACTTCTTAAAAGATAATTACCCTACCAAATTCACCTCTTATAAAATTTCATATTGGTTCAAATTGTAAAAAAATATTTTAACAATAAAAGTAAATGCAAATAAGTTAAATCAAAGCACTCAAAGTACGGATGCTGGACGTCCGTATTTGCATAGTAGAGTAATATGCTCGTTTTGGTTTACATAGTGGCAATTTTCATATATATTAACTTTTTTTAGCCCTTTCCTTTTCAAACCCTGGATTTTACGTCACATTGATTCTATACTTAAGAAAACATTTTGGAGAAAGAAGAACTTGCCTGTGACACTATTTTCTTCTACATAGGAAAATTTAATTTCAAATTACATCCGATTTTCATTGTCGTCTGCAACATCCGTCGAACATTTCAAAAAGTGAGAAATTTCTCGCCTATCCCGGTTTGTTTAATAAGTACATATAATAAAGGATTGAGTCGTCAACAAGATCACAAGTTCGGGAAAAAAATGTCAGTGTTAAACACGCCATTGTCTTTCACCGATGGAAAAAAATGATAAGTAATTTGCCTGTTAAGTTGGCTGAGCAACTATACATGTAATAACCAAAATTTATTGTAGTTGTACATGTTACTGGTGTAAATATTGACAGAAAGTCATGGTTGGGTGGACCTACCCACCGCGGTTTTACTGAAACACTACTGAAAGTCACGTTAACCCAAATTCACTTGATTGCAGTCTAACTAGCTTTCAAGATCAATATTTTTTTTTTTACTTTTCCGAGAATGTCATTTTCCGACAGTCCACAAATATATAACATATCATTTATGAAACTTGGACAATATAAGAGTACCAATATTCATTGAGATTTATTACCTGCAAGAAACAAATGAGAGATTCTGTATATCTGTTAGACCTTTCGTGATCCAGTAGAAGCTTAGCCAGTTCCCACACAATCAAGCCTTTTTTATTTCCCTGAAGAACTGCATTAAAGAAAACATTGTGAAAAAAGGAGAAATTGCCTTTTTTACACAATATTTTCTACACTATCTGGGACTTAATTTTCAATTTCAAAGCGATTTGATTTTTCGTCTGTAATTTGTTGATCATGGATTAAAGAGGCTAATTCAAAATAGTTATAACAGTAACTGTAGTATCACTCCCGCGGTATACAGGTGGTATGCAGAGTTCTCAAAACAAAGGGCAAATTACTCCGCGTTATTGAAACCGAGACCGCATCTACGCGAAGCGGATCATTGGTTGGTGTTTTCGTGTGTAAGAGTCTTAACGCGTTCTACGAATAAAACTCGTATTACGTCATTTTCAAAAGATACAGTTGTATGGGGGAGACAGGTTTGAAAAATAAAATTCATTTACTTTCCCTTAAACTATTTTGATTATCTACTACAATACATGCACAAGTTATGGTAAGTAATGAGTCAATTTTGTCCATACTTGTAAAGACAAAACTCACATTTCATCACTCACTACAACTTGTGCATCCATGCAACAATTTCAACGTTCCTAATTCCACAAAAACATTACTTACCTAGCCTTTTTCAATTTTTCAAAGATTTTTTAATTTATGAATGTCATGGCTTCAATAAGCTTAACCAATTCTCCAAATGCCAACCCGGTTAGACCAGCCATTAAGACATTGACTCTCAATACTTTGGTTGTAAGATCAATCATCATCTCGGCAAACTCTCGTGTGACATTTGAAAAAGTTATTGTGGCATGCCTCATTTATCTTCAACCAAATCATAACAAGTACATGTATGCCTAGGTTGGATGGGCCACAGGTAGCTCAGGTGAAATGTTTTCGCTGTACTGGTGTAAGAAATAACAGGAAGCCATTTGTAGCTGCACAAGTCACCACAGAATAACTGAATACTGTTGAAAATCACATTTAATCTCGTTAAATGAAAAAAACCTCATATTTCGGAATGATAATATTTCTATCATGCATATATTAAATGACATGGACTAGAACTCATTTCATTTTGTCACAAATAAAGGGTAAGTGTTAAGCAATAAGTATTACACAAGTAACATATTTTGAAAAAAAAAACTTTTTTTTTTAACTGAAAGTGTCAATTCTTGTTTAAAAATATTATTACAATTCCGTTATATTCCTGAGACATCATTAAGGCCTGTATAGTGAATAAGACTCGTGTACCTCTAGTGTTCATACATGTCAAACAACAGTATTAGCAACTTTTTTTTAGCTCACTTGATCAAGGTACGATAATGACAGCTATTTTTTAAAACATTGCCTTTTTGAATTTTTAGTTTTGCTGTTACTATGAGGGAGAATACTCCAACTTTTGTTAATTTTATTTTGTAAAAAGTTTATAGATACCGTTGGCTTTTTCATTTTTGTAGAGCCAGCGTGCGGTGAGCGAGACATGGTTGTCACAATGACGGCTCGGTGTGGGTGCATTAGTGCATCTGTTGGTCACTCAGTTAGTCCGTCCGGTTTTGTCTGGACAATTACTACTACATTTATGAATTGATTTCGGAATAGCGTTGCAAAATTGTTTTACATCATGAGTATATGTGCTTCAGATAGCCCCAAGGACAAGGTGACAGATCAAGGTCAAACGTTTAAATAAGGGCTCGACAGCAGTTGTCCAATGACAACCACCTATTATTTTTAGATAAATGGTATATATCCTTATATCACAAATCATTGGTCAGCAGTGTTTATAAGCTCAGCTGTTTTGGCATAGAATATTTAGCTTTTGTGATCTCGTCACCAAGTTCGCTTTCATGCAGTTGTCAATGTTGTTGTGTATGTTTGCATGACAAATTTTATAAGTCATAATGTACGTATTACTATTCAATACACGCACTTGCAAGTTAATGTGTGTGTTCAAAAGCACAAGAACAATCCGTTCTATGATAGCTCTGAACCCTAGAAGCATTTTTCTGAGGAATTATGATTCTCTTTCAACTTGGACCTTAAAGTTTTTCAATATCAAGATCTACTTCAGTGTTTTCCTTATCTACACTAGTCACTGGTGCTGTTGTCATGCAACTGTATCCATTGTAAATTAGTCAGTGCATGTGGTCGTCTTTTTTACGCACCTACCCGCATCGACCCATGGAGGGATAATGGTTACCGCTGTCCGTCTTTCTTGCGAGCTATAAATTTTGTTATGATTATAAGAAGTATTTAAAAAATTTGATTGGACAAAAACCGTTTAAGCCGGACCTTAATCCAACAGGATAAAACATTTGCAAGACACAGCATGTTCAGTCATTTAATGTTCAACAGTTTAATTTAACGTGGTATTGAAAGATTCTTGCTATACACAAAGCTTTGGAAGACAGTAAAAGCTTAGATGAGCCTGCAAAGACATGTATTCGCTGTCTATATGCTACGTCAGCCTGATTAAAAGATCCCAATTTGAAATAATATACCTTCAGCAATTTCAAAAGAGAAGACTGTTCACACGCACGATTTCAAATATTGCTTTATTTACTTATTTTTTTTCCATAATTATACCATTTCATCCACTACTTAGATATTGACTTTTAAGGGCGACACAATTCACTTTGCTGTACATTACAGCAATTTTTTACTTGTTCATTTTGTCCTACATCGTACTTTATACCTTTCAGATTCGGTCCAGTCAGTATTAGTTTCGTATGGGTTTGTACAGACAAGTGTTCAGTCAATTCTCAGCAAATTCCGGACCTCGGACAAAATACAGAGGGTCGGATTCCGAATCATAGAAACTGTTGGTAAGGCCTGGTTCATGTGTCATTGTGATATTAGCATGACTTTATTCCCTTAACCCATTACCAGACAGCAAAATATTAGGCTGGTCCAAAACTAAAATGAGTTGCAGACGACATTATAAAGTTTATTAAATTTTAGATTTTTTCATCTTTTGTGATAAAAAATATTGTGTTAAATGATGAAATTGCTTGTTACAAGCAATTTCATCATTTAACACAATGTTTTCCAAATTGTTTTTCTGGGGGGCGTCCAAAGGCGTCCCTGTGTGGGAATGGGTTAAAAGGAAAGAGACATTAAGATCTTCGAATAGAGTTACAGGTGTCATAGTCTAATAAGTAACAATATATCGCCTTCAAGAAAAGAATTATCATTAATTTCATTTTCTAAACTACGAAACTTTCTAAACTACGAAACTAACTCTTCGCTGGCTTTATAGGCTAAAACTCGTCTGCAAAGGGGCCAAGATTTTGCTTATAAAATACTGTGCACAAGGGAGCCGAAAACGCTTGTAGACCAACACACTTGCCTTACGAGAGTATTGGGCACATTAAATGAAAACATTCTGTAAGATAGGGGTGAATCCATGAATTGGCCAAGGGCTGGCATATTCACCAACAAAACCTGTGGGACAAGCTGGTAGGTCTCTGTAGTTGAAGGTCCGCAAGTTATGCTACATAAAAGTACACATAGTAAATGTTTAATCCATTCCTGTTTTTCAAATTATAGGCTGGTTCAAATTGAAAATGGTTGTAGACAAGATGAAAATTTGGATGCAATTTGAAATGAAACCATCTTATTATGTGGTAGAAAATATTGTGGAAAAATCAGAAATTTCTAGTTACAAGCAGTTTCTCCTTTTCCATAAGTGTTATTAAGTATAGAATCACAATGTCGTTAACTCCTAGGTTTGTACAGGAAAGGGTTAATGTACTAGCTATTGTTTGATAAGTTAAGACTTGTTGATGATGGATGTTAGGCGACCAAGATGTGGCAGGCAGCTTGGATAATCTGAAGTAAGGATAAATTTGATTTCCCAACAACGTTATAGAATTCCATTTCAGTCCCTTTGTTAGTGAAAGACAAAAGTAAGAGTGAAGATATTTCCAAACTGATTGTCCGACTAGTGTTCACTGCCATGTTCTCCCATATCAACCAGCCACAGATTCAGGTAAGTCGCCATAAGCGTTCTCTTCAGCCCTGTAACATTCAATCCAGACTTCCATGCACTCCAGCTGGAAACAAATGTGAATTAAGGAGGAATTAATAAAAACAAGCAAATAATGTAGTTTTATCGCAAGGCTGTTTCTTCCACAACAATGATACATTATATTTCATTTGGCAAGTCTCGATTTTTGATGTTACAAACATGTACATTGTATTTCATTTACAATCTCAAGGAGGTAGAATTTTGATTTACCAGTTTTCTTTTAGATGGAAAACTCAATGAAATAGCTGGCAACAAGCAAAAGCTTCACAAACTTCGTTACGGCATCTGTCATGTTTCAGTGAGAGAGTGTTGTCATGATACCCTATGCTAAATCAATAGGGTATATATTTGCTAGAGAGTAATGTGTCACAACTTTTGCATGAGAAGTCTATAAGGAGAACACTATTTTTCAATTTAATCCATTCCCACACAATCCTGCTCTTTGGAAATATTGTTTAAAATGGTGATTTTTCTTATTACAAGCAATTTCTTCATTATTGACAATAATTCATTAACCCTTTCCTATTTTTCAAAATTGAAGTCTTTCCCAATTTCATAGAAGTTGCAGACGACAAATAAGATTGAGTGCAATTTAAAAAGTAACCAGAAATATTGTGGGATAAGACATTGCTTGTACCAAGCAACTTCTACTTATCCCACAATATTTTCTCAAGTATAAAAATTCAGGGACGTAAAAATCAAGGGATTAACCAGGAAAGAGTTAATCACAATGTATCAGTCTCGAAAAAAGATTTTTAAGATTCCATTAACTAAAGATTGTTGTCTGCAACCTCTTTCAGTTTGGACAATTCTAAAATTTTGATGCCTGGTAATGCCTTGAATGTCTTCAACACATTTTCTTTCAATTTAAACCACTCAAAGATATCATCTTATGGTCAATGAGAAGTTATGTCTTTGGTCACTCTTTGTCGAAGATGATTTTATTAACTTAATTTAAGGGTTCTAATGGTAGTTTTGTTAATCCAATACCAGACGGCAAAATTTTAGACTGGTCCAATTTGAAAGGAGTTGCAGACGACAAATTAAAGTGTATGAAATGTTGCATTTTTCCAACTTTCTGTGTAGAAAACATTGTGGAAAATGAAGAAATTGCTTGTTACAAGCAATTTCTTCATTTTATACAATGTTTTCTCAATTGTTTTTCTTTAGAGGTGTCAAAAAGCGTCACTGTGCGGGAATGGATTAAAAAAGAGTAATTTTGTAGTTATTTTTGAAGATTGCAGCTTGCAAGACAATCTCAACACTGCTAGAACATAGTCCATCAGCTAATTCTTGGATTGGTGAAAATGTTGAAGAAAAACAGTAAGTTTATTTCTTCATTTTGTGTAACAAAATAACATTTCTTTAAGTTTTGTAGAAATAAAACCAAAAAACTAACATTTTTCTTCCAAGGTAATAAATAAGATAGAGCAATGAAAGATAACTCTAATCTAAATTCCTTATTATTTGAAAGACAAAAAAAGTTGGTAGATGATTTTCTCTATAGATGGAAAACATATGACATTCATTACTGCTTGTATAATTGATTACTTGCATGTTGTTATGCGTTTCGTAAAAAAAAGATATTTTGTCTCAGTGCTTTTTTGGTGTTCAAGGAAAGTATCCAGGCATGAACTTTCCACAAAATTCTGCCTTTTTACGGCCCTCAAAAAATGTTTCAGAAAATAATGTGGCAATGAACAAATATAGCATTATCACACTGGACCTTGGTCAGATATTTATGCCTTTTATTTTCTGTCCTACAGGGAGCCTCTCCACACATTATGTCTTGGTGCAATCATGGTGTCCAGAAAAAGTGCCGAGGTCTTCAGTGCTGCGGCTGAGGCTATCTATTGGATAGCTGCAGATAATGGTAATCTCGGTCCATTAGTAAATGTTCATGCTTTTTTAAGGACCCAAAGAGGACATTTGTGGAAAACATTGTGGAAATTGAAGAAATTGAAAATTATAATACATCTGACAAACTTAAAATGGTCATCTGCAACTACATGCAATGACTCACTGTAAAAAAAGATATTTAAGATTATTGTGAGAAAGAAGAAAATACTTGTCATTAGCAAGTTTTCTCTTTATTTTCTACCTTATTTGTGAGAGGTTTATAGTTTTTGTCTGTGTCCGTCTGTCTCATAATTTGTCTCGGGTAGGGAGACATTGCTTTACCTGTGGTATTTGTCTGTCTGTCCTCATTTTCTTTTACGAGCAAATTCTTTGTAACCATGTAGCCAATTTTGATGAAACTTGTTTAGTATCATCTATGGTTACACAAGACTCTTTCTAATTTTTCCAAAATGGTTGTGTTTTTCAAAACGGCTGCCATTTTAATCTGTAAATTAACATTTTCTATTCTAGACAAATGCTCAGTAGCCATAGGTCCAATTCAGATAAATATTTAGATGCTTGTTCAAGATGACCACAAATTGTGCAAGACACTTTTCTTTTTTTCAAAGTGGCTGCTAGTTTCAAAATCGCCACCATTTTACTCCATCTGCCTACTTGGGGACATATGTTCTTGTTGAAAATAAGTTCTAGCTAGCTTTTATTTTTCTCTCACTATGCTTCTAAATCATTGTCTTCAGTCTAAAGTTACTTGTCCTTAACTCCTTGAGAATTTGGATGCTAGCATGGATCTTGTCTTGATAAAATAAGTTATAAGTGTTTGAACTATGTCGATGGATCAGTGCAAAACAGTTATAACTGCCCATAAACATATAGGTAGTTACAACTGTTTTGCGCTGAACCATCAATTGTAATAAGACTTGCAAGTTGGAAAAGAATACAAGTGCAGAAATGTAAAAAACCCACTTTGAATTATGGATGTTTGATAAACAAATGGAAATACGTGTGAGTTGGAAACAGTGAATTCAAAGTTTCTTGCACGAATTATCACAACTTTATACTTATCACAGTCTCAAGAAGACTGTGATTTAACTCATTCCAGACAACATCATTTTAGACTTGTCTCTACTGAAAGAGGTTGCAGATGACATTTCAAAGTATGTTGTATTCAAAAATAATTGTCATGTGAGGCAGATTATGTGTGAAAAGGATAAATTTTCTTGTTACAAATGGTGATGATCATATGAATGAAACTGAAAAAGATACCTGAACCTTCAACATTTTCTTGCTTACAGGAAGGCTCTGCACATCTTTGATGAACAAAAATGTTCACATTGCAATCATAGAATGTTTGAAAAGACACAGGAAGAATCCAATTGCAGTGGAAAAGGGATGTAAGGCTTTAAGAGGACTTTGTATATTTTTGTAAGTTCTTAATTTATTGGTGCTAATAATGCTCTTCACCAGCAAAAGACTGATCTTTTAACTTTATTGAAGCTAATAATGCTCTTCACAAACAACAGAATGATCTTTAACTTTATTTGAGCTAATAATAATCTTCACAATTAACAGAATGATCTTTAACTTTATTGTAGCTAACAATGCTCTTCACCAGCCAAAGAATGATCTTTATCTTTATTGGAACTAATATTGCCCTTCTCTTTCAAAGAATAATCTTTAACTTTATTAGAGCTAATTTTTTGAGCTTATAATGCTCTTCACCAGCAAAAAAATGATCTTTAACTTTATTGAAGCTAATACTGCTCTTCACAAGCAACAGAATGATCTTTTACTTTATTGGAGCTAATAATGCTCTTTACCAGCAAAAGACTGATCCAACATAAAGAGGCTGCTGACTACAAATTGGAAAAGGAAAGATCTAAAACAGTTTAAAATGTTGGACAAAATATTTGCATGTAACAAACTATTGTCTTTTCCCACAATGTTTATATAAATTGATTTTGTCAGGGTGTGAAAACCATAGGTTGCACAGGACAGATTGATCATTCACTGTTGTCCACCCATGTGTTTGCAACACATTCAGTTGCATGAACCCTTCCCCGTTTCTTGAAACTTTAAACTGGTCCATATTGAAAGAGGTTGCAGACGACAATGATAATTGTATGCAGTATGAAATGAAACCATCCAATGTGGTAGTAAATATTGTCGGAAAAGGAGAAATTGCCTGTTACAAGCAATTTCTTCTTTTTTCCATAATATTTTGCAAGTATTAAATAGTGACGTAATATCCTCAGTTTGTACAGGAAAGGTTTAAAATCAAAGTGCTGAGCATACTCATAGGCCCTGGTGTGGGTTATTATTTCCCATTTGGATGTAGAAAAAAAAACATGATTACCAAGCCACACTTTTAATTTCCCTTTTACTTTTCATGAAGGTAACTACAATTACCAAACCACACTTTTATTTTCCCTTTTTGTCATGGAGGTACAAAAATCAAATCCATAAATCGCAATTTCGAAGGATAGAGAAAAAAATTGGTTGGCAAGGAACAAGTTTGGCTGCTCAACTAATACAGGGTTACCTGTGTATTGCAATACATTTTTTACCCTCCATAAGGCATGGACAACCAATAATAGGTTCTGAACCCTAGATTATTCAGAATAGCAATCACCATCACGCCTTGGTACCCGAGACGTGAAATGGTCATTGGTATAATCCAAAATCTATTTTTATTCTGCCACAAATAAATTTCTTAAATTTATCCCCAAATAAAAATTAAGTTTCCTTTAGAGTAACCAATGACCTATCTAGTCTTAACCGGACTGTAATAGTTTTTTAGCTTTCAATTAAGCAATCAGCTTAGATATCGTAATGTTTTAGAACTCATTTTGAAGGCACATGTTTCCTAACCATGTCCTTGATATAATCTTATAAAACTCCAATCCTACAAAATTTTATTGATCCCAATCCGAACAAAAGAAGGCCGTTTCCTCATCAATATCGGGTATTATTGTATCTGATTTACCTGATATGCCCACCAACTTGTGGCCAATCCTATTCACCCTCCTTCACTAACACTCGACCACAGCACACCTCCGCAAGGCCACCTGTCTCTGCATGATATCCATCCAACAATGTTTGCTTGCCGGAAAGCATCACGGAGGTACGACCCCTCCGAGCGCATTGCATCCTTGATTCTAGAATGGAGAATTTAACCAAATCATTTCCTCCTAAATTATCTATAATAAGAGGTGGGGAAGAGTAAACAAAACTTTTGCCTCAATTGCTTTTCTCAATCCATTCCACCCGAGACCTTGTATTCCAAGCCATTGGACTGTGCCCTTGGTTAAGTTGAAAACAGATATTCCCCTCTCTATGGCATGGACGCCAGCCCAATAAGGGATGGAATCGCCGAGAATCCACACAGCTTACAAATAAAATTGCATCAATTAGTTATTTCATTTCATCATGATAGTTGTTGTTAAAGCTTTTATATTCGAATGTTATTATTGAAACAGTTTAAGCCCCAACAGCCTAAATACTTGATTATTTCTGAAGATACCCCTTGTATCACCAAATAAGTTGATAAATAAACGGACGCATATTTGATAAATGAGTCAGTCCAGCGATCAATGTTTGATATCCTATCTTGGCATTCCTTTGGCATTGCCTCAAACAAACCTTTTTAGCTCACCTGAGCACAAAGTGCTCTGGGGGAGCTATTGTGATCGGTCATCGTCCATCATCCGTCCATCCTTCTGTCCGTCTGTCTGTCCGTCTGTTCACAATTTCAAAAAATCTTCTCCTTCTAAACTAACCATGGAATTTCAACAAAACTTTACAGAAATGATCCTTAGGGGATGCTCTTTCAAAATACTTCAAAGAATTGAAATCCATGAAGAACTCTGGTTGCCATGGCAACGGAGTGAAAAAACTTAAAAAATCTTCTTCTCCCAAGCGGTAAGGCCTAGAGCTTTGACATTTGGAATACATCATCAACTATTGACCCTCTACCAAAATACTTCAAAGAATTATCGTATTCTGAAAATTAGCCCTTTTCTTTGTGATCACTGATTTTACATAAAATAAAGAAGGAAATCTTTTAATTTCTTCTTCTCCTTAACCATATGGCTAAGAGCTTTGATATTTGGTACAAATCATCATCTATTGACCCTCTACCAAATTAATTCAAAGAATTTCTGTATTCTGAAAATAAGCCCTTTTCTTTGAGATCCCTGATTTTACATGGAATAAAAGAAGGAAATCTTTAAAAGTCTTCTTCTCCTCAACCATAAGGCCACGAGCTTTGATATTTGGTACAAATCATCATCTATTGACCCTCTACCAAAATAATTCAACGAATTACCGTATTCTTAAAATTAGCCCTTTTTTTTGTGATCCCTGATTTTACATAGAATAAAACATAAGGAAATCTTTAAAAATCTTCTTCTCCCAAACCATAAGGCCTAGAGCTTTGATATTTGGTACATATCATCAGCCATTGACCCTCTACCAAAATACTTCAAAGAATTACTGTATTCTGAAAATTAGCCCTTTTCTGTGTGATCCCTGATTTTACAAAGGAATAAAGAAGGATATCTTTGAAAATCTTCTTCTCCCAAACCATAAAGCCTAGAGCTTTGATACTTGGTACATATCATTAGCCATTGACCCTCTACCAAATTACTTAAAAATAATAGCCCTTTTATGTGCAATTCCTAATTTTAGTTAGGAATAAATAATGATATCTTTGAAAACCTTCTCCTAAACCATTAGGCCTAGAGCTTTTATACTTGGTATGTATTGATGTCTGTACTTCAAAGCATTACCATATTTTCAGGAAATTAGTGCTATATGGTTGGATCATCAATATACCTAGGATTTAAAGAGAAATCCTTAAACATCTTCTCCAAAATAATTAGACAGAGGGCTTCGCTATTTTGTTTATATCATAAAGCCATGAACCATCATACTCAGGGGAGCGATTTAGGACCATCATGGTCCTCTTGTTTATTTATTTTGACTAATGATCCCTGACAATAGTCTACCAGTTCTATTGCGCTTTTAAAAGAAGTGCTATATTGATAAACTAGCCCTGCATATTTTTCTTTAATGGCTGCCGGGACATGCACTGCAATGTCATTGTCTGCCAAACATGAACATAATGTGCCTGCAGGCTTGACAATGTATCGACTGTCCTAACACCTGCATTCAGACTTACATGACTGACTTTTGAATTAAGGGAGAGCCTGTGTCTGTTGTAGAATGAAGTTGTAAGCTATTGGTCACTTCAGGGTGCCCAAAAAGTGAGACATTTGACGCTTAACCCATTCCCACTCAATCCCTCCTTTTACGCCCCTCCGGAAAAAGCTTTTGGAAAACATTGTGGAAAATGAAGAAATTGCTTGGATCAAGCAATTTCTTCATTATCCACAATGTTTTCTATCCAATAAGATGAAAAAATTCAAAATACCATCAACTTGAAATTTTTGTCTGCAGCTTCTTTCAATTTGGACTGGTCTAAAATTCCACTGTGTTGGAATGGGTTAATACATGAATTGCATTTTCCGTTAGACTACTCCCTAACAACTTTAACTAGTGGTCCTTACTTGGAATAATATTAAAGTCTATCTTGTTTTGTGACCTTCCAGCCAACGGTTTCACCATATCCTCAACCGTGCCCTGAAAATTGTCCGGTGCCTTTCTCTTTTTAGCTCACCTGAGCACAACGTGCTCAAGGTGAGCTTTTGGTATCACCTTTTGTCCGTCGTGCGTCGTGCGTCGGAAGTCGTCAACAATTCTTTAAACATCTTCTCCTCAGTAACCACTGGGCGGAATTCAACCAAACTTGGTAGGAATGTTCCTTGGGTGACCCTTTTCAAAAGTTGTTCTAGAAGTTTGATTGATGACCAAATAAGGGCTTGGAAGGGTAGGGCAGTTTTCGCAGAATTTTGATTTATGCCCAAATATGGGCGTGGCCGGGCGTGGCAGTTTTTGACTTTGAAATCTTTAAACATCTACACCTCAGGAACCATTGGGCCAATTTCAACCAAACTTGGTATGAATGTTCCTTGGGTGACCCTTTTCAAAAGTTGTTTGGCAGAATTTCGTTTCACGCCCAAATATGGGCGTGGCAGGGTCAGGCACTTTTTTGACTTTGAAATCTTTAAACATCTTCTCCTCAGTAACTATTGGGCCAATTACAACCAAATTTGGTATGAATGTTCCTTGGGTGACCATTTTCAAAGTTGTTCGCAGAATTTTGATTTATGCCCAAATATGGGCGTGGCAGTTTTTTTAACTTTGAAATCTTTAAACATCTTATCCTCAGTAACAGTTGGGTCAATTTCAACCAAACTTTGCATGAATGTTCCTTTGGTGACCCTTTTCAAAAGTTGTTCCTGGAATTTTGATTTATGCCCAAATATGGGCGTGGCAGGGTCAGGCACTTTTTTGACTTTGAAATCTTTAAACATCTTCTCCTCAGTAACTATTGGGCCAATTTCAACCAAATTTGGTATGAATGTTCCTTGAGTGACCCTTTTCAAAAGTTGTTCTAGAAGTTTGATTGATGACCAAATAAGGGCTTGGAAGGGTAGGGCAGTTTTTGACTTTGAAATCTTTAAACATCTTCTCCTCAGTAACCATTGGGCCAATTTCAATTTTGAATCATCTTACATTAGTCAGGTGAGCGATTTTAGGGTCATTCTGGCCCTCTTTTTTCCTCTCCTAGTCACCCATACTGACGTTGCTGTACCCTGTTAAGTCCGACCACAGCCACGGCAATCACCACTACCCAAACCTGTACTTGGCATTCTCCTCCAGTCAACACATAAATAATTGTCTTGTTTTCCATCTGCCAGTTACTAGTGCTCTGAGAAGCCCGCAAGTAAAAACAGTGTAAATAGCTTTGGTTGGCAGGAAATCCTTCTGCAATCAATTGGAACATACACGAGAGGTTTATTTCCATATTTGCTATACAAAAAAAAACCAAAAACAAAACTTCCAAGCAGACAACTTTTCTCCAATGGAAATGACCAAAATTATTTTGATACTAAAATAACTATAAATATTTCATTTGTTCATTAATTTTGGGAACATATATTTCAAACATCAATTAGGTGGGTTAAACTGGGATCAAACTGCACATTGTGTGCAGTGACTGTAGTCTTATCTTAATATTTCAAGCAAAATAAAAAACATTCCCGAATAGTATGACACAGGTTAAACCTTGAAACAGAGAGTTGAAACATTACTTTACCTCTTTCTTGTATATGGACTGAGCCCATCAATACTCATAGCAAGCTTGGATAGGGTCAAGGTTATAAAATAAAGATGAGACAATGACTAAAGTCTCATTTCGTGAATCAAAATTTTTAACCCATTATCATACAAGAAAATTTTAGACTTTTCAAAAATGAAAGAAGTTGCGAAAATCAATTTTAAATTGATGAAATTTTAGATTTTTCAACTTTCCGTGTAGAAATCATTGTGAAAAATGAAAAAAAATGGCTCATCACAAGCAAATTTTTCATTTTCCATAATGTTTTTCAAAGCTTTGTTTATCTTGAGGGGGGGTATCAAAAACCTTCATTGTGCGGGAATGAGTTAAAGGCAGCAAAATTGTTTTTCTTTTATGTTTTATGATGGATTATTGAGATTTCTTGGTTGATTTTCAAAGGATGATTTTACAGAAAAATAGTAAAATAATTTCACTGGATTTTTGGTGAAATCATACTGTGAAAATCAATGTTTTGAAAGATTTGGTCCAGGTTTCTTTCATTTCAAGCTACTGAATGTCCTCTAAGTAGGACTCAAGACACTGTTTGTCATCATGTTGCCATGTAGGTCAAGTGGGTAATGACGTCCTTTTAGAGATTTTTGATGAAAAAAAAATGATAAAAATTAAATTGCCTCCTTTTTGGCATAAAGAAACAGAAATATCATTTGTTTATTGTGCAAGATCAAATGATTTTTCATTTTGGGAACAACTAAAGCAAATTTTAACTTGTGGCTCTGCCCCTTGTTAAGATATAGCTTTTGTTGTTCACTCAATGAAAGACTAATTAATCTTACGCTAAAACAAACAATTATCATCTATATCTTTTATGTTTCTATTTTCTGCAGGCCACAGCATAAGAATGTAATGGTGAATGAAGGGGTGTTTGATATTCTGATTGACTTTCTTCCAAAGTTTAAACATCATCTAGACACAACGATAGAAGTCATTAGTCTGATTGCCAGTCTGGCTGATATTGGTAGGTTTTGAGAAATTGCTAAGTATCTAAAAAAAATCCAACCAATTAATCCAACCAATTGATGGAGTGCCGCTGTCAATCAAAAAATACATGGAACAATGTTAAATTTTTTGTTGTTTGGTAATTTAAATGTCATAACAACAGCTTCTTTCAGCTGTAGTTATTATACGAAAATTGCCAACCAACCAGTTTATTTGTTTTTAGGTTCATTCCTCATTGAAATAAAAAAATATTCACTTCATTTCATAAAAATCTGTTTGTAATCTTCTGTTCAAACTTGCTTTGTAGGTTGAAACAGTGTGATTTATATTTTATTCTCTTCATCTCTTAACCCATTCCCTCACAAGCTCACTTTTAGACACCCCTCCAGAAAAGAAAGTCAGAAAAAACATTGTAACAAATAATTTCTTCATTTGCCACAATCTTTCTACCAAAAAAAAGACAAAAATTTAATTGTTGAACTCTTTCAAATTGGACAAGTCTGAAATTTTGTTGTATGGAAATGAGTTAAATAAAGTCATTATAAGGTAACAAATTTTGCTTTTAATTGAAGTAGTAAAGTTGTCATATATCTGCATTAATAACTAGTCTTGCTTTGATTTTACTTTACCTATTAGCAGACAATAAATTTGAAAATGACAATTTCATGTAGATGAAATTTAAAAATCATTATCTTTCTGGGTAGAAAGTATCGTGGGAAAATCAAGAAATTGCTTGTAATTGCAGGTTATTTCTTCATTTTTACACATTGTTTTTCCATGCTTTATTCTTGAGGTACATAAAAAGTGGGATTGTGTTGGAATGGGTTATCATGATGAATCATTACATTGGAACTTAAAAATAAGTTTTCAAAATTTTCAGAGTTGGTAAGACACCAATGTTTTGTTGAAAGGTTTCCAGAAATGGTAGTAACTGAGATGGCAGAACACAAAACAGATCCTGTGTTACAAGAAATTGGTTTGGAAACATTTGCTGTTCTGGCTGCAGCCGGTAAATATTCTGTGTAGTGCCTTGTGATATATTTGTGTAACTTTTCTTAACATCTTAGCCTAAAACAAATAGCAAAGAAAGAAATTCATACTATTCTAAACTAAAAGAAATTGAAAATATGACCATAATTTTTCCCCACCTACAAAGTAGAGGGAGGTTTCACCATGTCTGTCCATCCATCTGTCTGTCCATTGGTCTGTAGACTTTTAAGTTTCAGTGCTCCAACTGAAGAACCAATAGACCAACATTCTTCATACATATGTTGCCAATGTCCCAAGGAAGTGCCCTATTGTTTTTAGGTCACATAGGTCAAAGGCCAAGGTCACATTTGAGCTTTGATTCAAAACTGTTTCTGTGCTTTAACCCAGTCCCACACAGTGACGCTCTTTGATGTCCCTCAAGATAAACAATCAGGAAAACATTGTGGGAAAATAATAAATTACTTGTAACAAGCAATTTATTCATATTCCACAATGTCTTTATTCCAAAAAGTTGAAAATATCTAACATTTCATATACTTTAAATTGCTGTATGCAACTCCTTTAGATTTGGACCAGTCTAAAATGTTGTCGTCTGGGAATTGGTTAACTCATAAGCCATGTGACCTAGAACCATGAAACTTTATACACATTTTGTCCTGACCAAAGGAGTTGTGTTATTGATTTTGGGTCATGAAGGTCAAATGTCTGAATGGTCACAATTATACTTTAATTGAAAACTGTTTTTGTGCTCTACGTCATAATCAATTTGACCTCGGATCGTGAAACTTTATACACATGTTGTCCATGACCCAAGGAGGTGCCCTATTGATTTTGGGTCACGTAAGTAAAATGTCAAGGTCTCAATTGAAATTTATTTGAAAAACATTTCAACTCATAATCAATTTGACCTAGGACATTGATTTTTATACTTTATACACATATTGTTCATGATCCTATGAGATGCCGTATTGTTTTTGGTAATCTAAGTCAAAGGTTTACTATTTTACTTGAGTTACAGAGTGCTGGCATGTGGTATTAGTCTACTTTGCAACAATTCTAGTTTTTTTGTAAAACATCACAATAAAGTAAAATTGCATTCAATTCCTTTTTCGCCACTACTTTTCAGACATCAAAACTAGAGAGTGTACAACATTTGGTTAAGTTCATTTCTAGCTGAATGAAACTAATTTCATTATTCTTTTTCAAGAGCTGTAACAGGGACAAAAACATAGTGGAAAAAGTAACCATAATGTTGGCTGAAGCATTTAATCTAATCACAAGGATGCATGTAAACAGTTATTATCTCATTATCATGATTATTACCTTTCAGAGGGAGGTTCAGAAATGCTGTTACTCAATGGAGCACTTTCTTCTGCCTTTGCTGCTATGGAATCTTTTCAAGACATAGCATGTGAGTGTTTCAATTAATCCTTTCCACACAATGACACTTTTTAATGCCCCAAAGAAAAAAATCTTTGGAAAACACTGTGGTAAATAAAGAAATTGCATGTTACTATACAAACAGTTTAAATTTCATAAACTTAAAATTATCGTTTGCAACATCTTTGAAACTGGACAAGTCCATACTTTTCTTGTCTTGAAATGGGTTAAGTTTTGAGCATTATTTTTTATTTTTCTTTTATGTTAATTTTATGTTCTTTAATCCAGTTTCTAAGGGTTCTTTTTTAGTTCATTTGAGCATAGAGCTTATGGTGAGATTTTTTATTAATCCAAATGTTTGTATTTCTGGGGTAAAAATCATGCTGGGAAATGATGGAATTCCTTTTTACAATTTTGTGTAAAAAGGTGGGATTATAAGGGAGTGGTTTTACCCTTGTCATGCTGAATAGATAGCTTTCCTAGAATTGTATCAAAACAAAGGACTGAAAGCACTGGACTACTTGATTGTGGGTCAATGTTTTTTTTTAAAAACTAATTCTTTAAACAATTTTTGCTTCACTAGAATGGACAGGTGGTGTAAACTAAGACCAGACTGCACATATATGCAGGCTGATCTTTGTCTATACCTCCTGCTCAAACAGGAATATTCCAGGTTCAGCACTATACCTCCTGTTAAAACAGGAATATTCCAGGTTCATCATGACAAGAGTTAATCTTCAAAACTAGTGAGCTCATCATTGTGATTGTTTAAATCTGATGGAAATGATCAGGTAATAATCAAGCAAGAAATTTGATAGCTTTGAAGAAAACAAATTTTTTTTCAAATGTGTCTATATGGTTGATATTTCTTTCACAGTGATACAGAAGAAGGGGTTGATAATACTACAAGTGTTAACTAATAAACAGCTGTTACAGGACAGAGCTGTTAGAAAACGTATTACAGATATCATTGTGTCTGTCATGAGTATCTTCTGTGATGTAAAGGCCATCTGCTCTGAGGTATAAGGGACCTTTTCTATCAATATTTGCTGTAATAAAACAGATAATCAATCCAATATAATCTAGATTATGACTGCAGCCTATTGAACCACATGAGGAAATTTTAAACTGTTTATTGATTATTTATGTGCAGTCTGATCTTGAAATGTCTAGACCTCCTTCTTACTCCTTTTACTTTTTAAATTTTAGATTTTTTCATTTTCTGAGTAGAAAAACACGGTGAAAAATAAAGCAATTTCTTCATACTCCACAATATTTTCTCAATTGTTTCATAAGGGGAGTTAAAAGGCCTAATTTTGTGGGAATAAGTTAGTTTTTAGTGTGAATCTTAAAAATAATTATTTACCCAAAGTTGGTGCTTTCTGTGCTTAAGGTCCTTTGTTTTTAGCATGATTTTATTCAGCATAACAAGAGTTAAGATGATACCAAATTTTACTTATTTATTGTTAAATTCCATCAACCCATTTCCACTCGATCTTGCTTTTTTACGCATCTCAAGATAAACTTTGGAAAACATTGTGGGGAATGAAGACATTGCTTGTAACAGGTAAATTCTTCAATGTTCACAATGCTTTTCTAACCTGCAAGGAAAATATTTTCTGAATTTAACCAACTTGAAATTGTTGTCTGTGAGATTTTGGTGTGTTATAATTGATTAATCCTTTCCTGTTTTAATTTTTTTAGACCTGTCCAAGTTCAAAGGTTTTGCAGACGTAAATTTATAGTCGATTTGATTAGAAAAATAATTGAAAACATTGTGGAAAAAGAAGAAATTGCTTGTTACAAGCAATTTCTTCTTTTCCCACAATGTTTTCTCAAGTATAAAATCACAAGGATGTAAAAACCAGTGATTGTACAGGAAAGGGTTAATGTAGTTGACATTGTTCATCAACAGGTATGTGTCACAATCCAATTACTAGCAGAATGTGATGCAATCATGAGTAAGGAGTTTGTAGAGAAAGGATGCCATGAATACTTGTTTTCTATGTTGGAAGATCAAGACCAGCAGGCTGGTAAGATTTTGTAGTTAATTGTTTTTGGAGAAAGCCTGAGGTATTGCCTTTGCCTTGTTATCTGTGTCATTGTCATGCAAACACTTTGGCTTTTTTAATAAATCTGGTATTAATGAACACATTCATTTAAAACTTAGATTTAATCTTCACTATTAAAAAAGGGCATCTGATATTATTAATGATGGCAACTCTCAATTCAATTTTGTCAGAGTTATGCCCCTTTTTCTACTTTGATTTTTTATCCACTGTCTAGCAACCAACAGCCAAGCATCATTCACCTATAGTTGGTGCTCTTCTCTAGATTTACTGTTGAAATTATGTAAGAGTCCAGGTTAGTACAGAGTTTTCAGAATCATTAGGTAATTCACATCTCTACATTTACAAGAATTGGCCAGTGAATGCCATTCTTTTTTCTAGGACTACATCAATTGGCAGGTGAATGTGATTCTATTTTCTAAGATTACAATAGATAGCCAGTAATGATGTTCTATTTCCTAGGTTTACAAGTACCTTAGGAATACAAAAATTGGCTAATGAATGTTGTTCTATTTTCTAGGTCTACAAGAATTGGTAACTGAATGCTATTCTATTTTCTAGGTTTACAAGAATTGGCCAGTGAATGTTTGTATGTCTTAAGCCAGGAACAGAATCTGAAATCAGCCATGTTGATGTCTGCATGTAGAAACGGCATGTTACCGGTAATTTATTTACTTTAATTTCATACTTCTGTCAAACCTGTTGGTTAATATTATTTTTTGCACACAAAAATATTTCTTAGTATATCCATCATCTATTGCATGAGGTCATGCAAAATGCATCTTTGAAGAGTCAACTTTCCTTGGTTAAACTTTAACTTCAAGGATGCAAAAATAGTTTAACCCATTTCCACACATTGAAATTTTAGCCTGGTCAAAATTGAAAGAAGTTGCATACGAGAATTTAAAATTGTTGATTTTTTTAAAATCTTTGTCTTTTGGGGTAGAAAACACAGTGGATAATGAAGAAATTGCTTGTTACAAGCATTTCTTCATTGTCCACAATGTTTTCCAAAGCTTTTATATTGAAGGAGCATTTAAAAGTGTCATTGTCTGAGAATGGGTTAAACAATCTATTATTTATTTGGTCAGTACAGCAAACAAGAGCCTCTTAATATCAATATGCAAAAGGAGGGTATTTGAGAAGTTCTCTTGAAAGAGTACTTGTGTTTGTTTTTGTTTTTTATTTCAACTCATGTATGTTTGCATTTGAGATCAATTCAAATGCACCCAATTCTTTACTGGAACTGTTTTATAATATTTGGCATCGATTGTTATAATCCTATGTACTGATGACTAAAAGATTTGGCTTTAATCTGAGACAATAATGCATATGTCTTAACCCTTGTCATGCTGTATAAATTACCTTACTGAATTGCTGTAAAATCAAAGCGCTGAAAGCACTGATAGAACTTGTTGTTCAAAGATCAATATTTTTTTTAAAAATAAACTTCATAAACAACTTTGGCAGGAAAAGTACAAGCAGGAGGTTTACACTAAGATCAGCCTGCACATAAGTGCAGTCTGATCTTAGTCTACACCTCCTGCCAAAACCAGAATATTCCGGGTTCAGCATGACAAGGGTTAAAATCGGGAGTGCTTAGTAGTCTGGTTATTTTCTTTTTACTAGCTCATCATTTATATGTGTTTCCAGGCAACAGAATGTTTGATAGAACTTGGAGCTGATGTGAATACAGGAGATGGGTCCAACACTCCTCTATATATAGCTGTATGTAATAAAAGGGAGGATGTTGTAAAACTTATCATTAAACAGGTATCTAATGTTTTTTCAATCATTTCTCAGGTGTTTGACCCATTCCTACACAATATCACTTTGTTATGTCCTACAAGTTGAAGCTTAACCCTTTCATGTTCTTCAAAATTTCAGACTTGTCCAAATTCAAAGGGAAGCTGACAACATTATAAATTAAGTACAATTCCAAAAGAGACAACCGATATGTTAGAAAATATTTGGGAAAAGAAAGAAATTGCTTTTAGCATTTTTTCTTTTTCCACCATGTTTTCTCTGGTAAAATATCACTAAGACGTAAAAATTAGGTAATAAGAAAACAATGTGGAAAAGAAGTGCTTTTAACAAGCAATTTCATCATTTTCCACATTGTCTCTACTTAGAAAGATAAGGATATAATTCTTCTGGTTTTCATTGATTATTTGTAAACCATATGATTCACAATAGCACAAATTTCATGTGCTTGTAAGTTTGATTAGTGAAGAAATTGTTTCAGTAATAGATTTCTGGTATGTGATTGTATATTCTGCATTTCAGGAAGTTAATGACATGCTGACGTCGCTTACCAAAAGTTTGAAACAAGATTCTGACGAAATCAGTGGTCTTCTTCTAAAGGAAATAGGATATGACAAAAATGGTATTGTGATTGATTTTCTATCCCCAAAATTCATTTCATGTAGAAGACAGATATTAACTCTGATGAACGCATTATCAGACTGCACTTTTTTTACACTGGTTCAAATTGAAAGAAGTTGCAGACAACAGTTCAAAGCGAGTTGGATAAAAGAAAATGTGCCAAAATAACACTGAAAATGTAGGAAAACTTGGAGAAATTTCTTGTTTCATGCAATTTCTCCTTTCCATACATCCTTTCCGACTATTTGTCTCCCACCAATAGGTTGATAATCGTAGGCCTATGTGCAGGGCTCCGGAAATTTGGAAATTTAAATCGGTCCGGGAAAATGCACCCCCCCCCCCGCTGGCAAAAACGACCCCCCCCTCCGCCGACAAAAACGAATACCCCCGCCTTTTTTCACCTTTCCCGTACGTAAAATTATTCATCATTCGTTCAGTAGTTGCCTTCTTTTTCAAAAATGATGATTAAAATACGGATGTGAATAAATTGCAATTCCCGCAAATTACGGCAGTCCACGAAATTCCAATATATTGTAAAATTAGATAGACAAATAAATTACATAATTAAAATTTCCGGGTTTTACGGAATATCTCCATGACGTACGCTTCCCCCCCCCCCCCCCCCCGAGTAGCGCCGATTTAATTATAGTATTGATATACTTTTTTCATTTTCATAAGCTAGTTATCCAAAGTTCTGTTAATTTAACACAAGCATGTCGATTTTCTTTCAACACGAGCGTCTGTTGATGGAAAAACACAGCCGACGTCACAAAAATGTCGGGTCAGCCCATTCTACCCCAAGGGATCGCAGAGTCGTGACGTACATCAAAAAGACCGACGAGACAAACTCGAGTGGGTCGCCCACGTGTTGCACTATTTTTCTAGAGTAGAATTTTTGCACAAATCTCGGTCATTTATTTATTGTAGTTGATTTCCGATTTATTATTCGGACATTTCAACCCCTGAAGTAAGATTTAATTTTATTGACGGAACTAGCGATATTATTAAGCTTTCGTTGTCGTTTATATTTAAATTATCTGTATTCTGCGGATTTCCATTTATTGTTTGAATTCTATCTTCTATCTTTCTTACCGTGAATGAAAAACTATAAAACATACATTAACGACGTGACTTTTTTTACAAATTTCAAACCCAGTTTCACGCGCTTTCTTGTGATAAATTAATTTCATAAAAGCGTTATGCTGAGCTATTCCGACTTTGTACGAACGGCAACTGAAGCCTGTTCATGTCTCGATTTATATACGCATTCCATGTTATTGTAAGAGAAATTAGTTTCACGTGTAACGTCAATCTATTTCGACGCAGTATTAGAAGCCCATTTTGATCAGACTTCGAACGAGTGTAAGTCAAACGGATTCTCTATTGCATATAGTGTACAAAACTCGATACCCGAAGTGTGAAACTGCAAATTAGGTCCACGTGCGGAGGGGCATTTGACTCGCCGGCGGGTAAACTAATTTTCGATTTTTGGCAATTGTTTATCTCTTAATCTGCAGGTAATGTGTGAAACCTTTCGATTAGTTCGGTTTAAGTGAATTTTGATAGATGGTGGGCGAGTTTATCAATATTTCAACGTGAAATTTGATGAAAATTTCGGACCGATTTTGGCGAAATTTTTGGGATTCCAATCGGTCTGACAATTCAAAATTCGGTCCAGACCGGCAAATTATCGGATTTCCGGAGCCCTGCCTATGTGGGATAGCAGCTGGAGGCTAGGAAAGGATGTGATGGCGGTACTGGTCTGAGAAATACCAGGAATCCATTGTTAGGTGCTCCAGCCGCCGCGATATAATTGAAAGATTGTTGAAAGCGGCGTAAAACCCCATTCAAACAAACAAATCCTTTCCATACAATTTTTTCATCATCAGTACATATGCGTAATGGTTTAGTAAAGGATTGAAAAGGACAATGCAACATTAATTACAAGAATTCGAGGGCAAATAAATTTTACTGTTTTATTTTACCCTTTCCTGTACAAACCGAAGATTTTAAGCTGCTAAGATTTGATACTTGAGAAAACGTGGAAAGAGAGAAATTGCTTGTTATAAGCAATTTCTCCTTTTCCTACAATATTTTCCACCATATAGTATAGTTTTTATTTCAAATTGCATCAAATTTTCATTGTTGTGTAAAACCTCTTCCAGTTTGGAACAGTCTAAAATTAAAAAAAAAAAAAAAAAAGAATAGGAAAGGGTTAAAAAGGCAATTACCTCTCCAAACTTTTATTTAAGTGTACTGCCTGTAACAAGAATGTGATAAACTTGCTCAATTTCAAGTAGGATGTCCCAGACCAAAGCTTCACAGTGACAGTGTAAATGATGACGCTTAACCCATTCCCAGACGTCAAAATTTTAGACAGGTCCAATTTGAAAGTTGTTGCAGACGACAATATTAAGTTCATGAAATTTTAGATTTTTTCAACTTTCTGAGTAGAAAACATTGTGTAAAATGAAGAAATTGCTTGTTACAAGCAATTTCTTCATTTAACACAATGTTTTCCAAATTGTTTTGTCTTGAGGGGCGTCTAAAAGCGTCACTGTTTGGGAATTGGTTAAAACATTACCAGACAATTACCATTTTAGACAGCAGGCATTACATTTCTAAGTGGTTGTTAATAGAAAGATAATGAATATCTAGTTAAAAAAACATTTTGAGAAAATCAGAAATAATTGTCCCCTTTTCTCACAGTGTTTTCTTTGATATTAATATTTAGTCCATTTCAAGTATGTCTCGTATGGTAAAAGGTTGTTTACTGATGAAATATTTTAGTTGTTTTCATAAGTAATAGCTAGATCTTTTTCCAAACAGACTTTAAATATTTGATATTATTACATACTGCTTGACATGTTAGCTTTCTGTTTATAGAAGTAACCCTTTCCTGTTTGATCCCGGGTTTTTATGTCTCTGTGAATAATAATTGAAAAAAATGTAGAAAAAGTAGAAATTGCTTGTAACAAGCAAATTCTTCTTTTTCCACAATATTTTCTACCTTACTGCATTACTGCATACCGTTAAAAGTCTATTAAATGCCCATACTCTATCAAACTCTCACCCCCTACTTTGGAAGTCAAAACAACCATTATTTGTTAGATTTTACAGAAACCCTGCAGCCTCTATAAACACCAAGTCACTAAATTGTGTGTTTGAAATTAGGAGACACATTTTTGAAGAATTGATTTATTGTACAAAGATTGCCTTTCCCTTTTTGTCAAGCACAGCTGAAGCTTAGGTACAGCATAGAAAAAATGAGAATAGAGCATTAGTTGATCGCGAAAAAAAAATTCTTTTTGAGTCCGAAGCTTTATTGAAATATTTGTAAATTGATCTGAAAACAGGAAATTATGACAAAAACATAGAAAAAAGTTTTTTGTCATGATGCTTGGTAGCAACTGCAGCCCAAAGTGCTACCACCAGATTCAAATGTCCGTATATTCTTATTTCATAGTTAATGCAGTGAGGTGTTTATACCAAAATTAATTGCAAGAAACGCATCATTAAAATCAAAATATTTTATGATAAATTTGTTCATTCACTTGTTCGGATTTTTTACAAGTGAAAAGATGAGTCCAGATTGTGCTTGTACTTTAAATGATAATTGATGAATAAATGGGTTCTAAAGTAACAAGTATTATTTAGTAATTAAAATTTATCTATAGGAGGAGCTGTTTGAATTGGTCTGATTGGTCAAATTCCAATGGATTAACATTTCATGAGACACGCATGTTGATTAGATTTAGGATTGTATTTAGGCTTTGGAATATAGTGAGAAAAAGTAAATTTTTTGGTAATCTTTTCATATTTTCTCTTTTGCTATCTGGCTTGTTTGGAATATTTATTTCATCACAAGAAATTAAATAATTTCCATCGCGAAAAAAGGATAGTTTGGTAGATTTAGATGTTAACTGAAAACAATCATTTCTGATACCATTCAGCTTGCGTAAATCTTGCAGGCTCATTGGTGTTGTAGACGCCTGCCCCCTTCTTTCATAAAGTTTGTGATTCTAATAAATGCTCGGGCATCTATTATAATTTTTACGGTAAAACCCACATTTTTGTCTGCAAAACTTTTGAATTTGAATTTTGCAAAACAGGAAAGGGTTTAAGATAGAACATTTACTGTTTCTTATTTTCTTTTGTTTACACAGCCGGTGTTATAAGTTGGTCTGGTCTGGAGTTACAAAAACTCAAGTCATCATGGATTTTAATTTCACTCACCAACAAACCACACAGTGAATTTGACTCAGGTATTTCTAAAATATTTTTCTTACATACCTATTGTTGCCTCCTTTAGCAAACAAGCATCACAAATATACTAATTATATTTCATATTATATTAAAAAATTTTGCATTACAAGTTGATCTTAACCAATTACCAGGCAGAAATTTAAGGCTGGTCCAAATTGAAGACATTGTAGATGACAATTAAATGTTTATGAAATTTTAGATTTTTTTTAACCTTTCTGGAAAGAAAACATTGTGGAAACAATATGGAAAATGAAGAAATTGCTTGTTGCAGTCAAATACTTCATTTTACACAATGTTGTCCTAAATGTTTTTCTTGAGGGATGTCAAAACAGTCATTGTGTGGGGATGGGTTAACAGAATCTAAAATAGAAGAGCTATGCCAAAGTTTGTTTAACCCATTACCAAATGTCCAAATTGAATTTTGTTGCAGACAACAATGCATGTTTGTGAAATTAAAAACAGATCTGTTGATATCAAAGGTATTATTTATTACAAGCAATTTTTTAGTTGTCCACAATAAATCAAAGCTATATTCTGTGCCTATAAAAAAAGTTGAATTGTGTGGGAATCAGTATAGATTATCTTGTTTCAAAGGGATCCCATATATCATGGTATTTGTGGCTATTGAGGTACAGCCTGTTTTCTATGGTCATGAAGTCTGAGATCAATTCAATTGTTGACCCATTACCACTCATCACTCATACCTTTGCTGTTTAGAAAACATTGTGGATAGTGAAGAAATTACTTATTGTGTGCAATTTCTTCATTGTCAACAATGTCTTCCAAAGCTTTTTTCTTGAGAGTCATAAAAAAGTGGGAAAGTGTGGAAATGGGTTTGGCTTTTAACATATTTCGACACTATTAAACTGCTTTTTGAAAATAATGTGGATTCATTCCCCACAAAGTTTTCTACCCTAAAAAGACTAAGAACTTCACAAACTTAAAATTATTCTCTACATCTTCTTTCAAATTTGAACAGTCCTATCATTTTGTCTTGTAATTTTGTAAGATCCAAGGTTTTTCTTAAATGTTCTTTTGGACATTGAATCAATAGTAATTATGACCCCCAAAACTATGTTTGTAAGGCATATAGGAGTCAGCCAGTCAGTTGGTCGGTCGGTCCGTCTGTCTGTAGCTTTTTTGTGTCCACTCATTTTCTCGGCAACCATTGGCCGGATATGATTCAAACTTCACTGATATAATCAGTATCATGTAGAGATGTGCATATTCCATTTGGGTCACGATCCGTTGATTTGTGATGGAGATATGGCCCTTTGGTGAAAAATCGTGTCCGCTCAATTTCTAAGCAACCGGTGGACGGATTTCATTCAAATTTCACAGAAAGACTCGGTATAAGTCAGACATGTTCATGTCCTATTTGGGTTATGATCATTGATTTTTGACTGAGTTTTGGTCCTTTAATCAAAAAGTCCATTTTTTGTTACGGCCCTTTGGTGGATAGCACTTGTATATGGACAAGCACTGTTTGGGGGTATTAGTCCGCTTTGCGACAATGCCTAGTTAGATGTAGTATTAAGTGATTAGCACTTGTTTTTGAGTAGAAAATATTTAAGGGTAGCTGGCTATTTTATTCTTTTATCACACAAGCAGGCTTTTGAAAAGCTTGATAAAGTAAATTGTGGAAAACATTGAAAATACTTGTTAAAAATGTTATGAATCAAAATGCTTCAGGAAAAGAAGTTTTTTCTTTAGTTTTCGTACCCTTTATGTATTGTCTTCATTTTTTTTTTTAATTGGATCAGTCTTAATTTTGTCATGCGTAAATGGTTTTATAGATTTATAATTTTACACTCAAATACAATCCAAATCTCACTTAGAAATTTGTCATATTTTTCTTATCTATTTACAGAAAGTGGCCGTGTTTTCCTGGAAAAGATCAAGAATAGTGAGTTGAAAAGAAAGCGACGTAAATTAGCCAAGTCAAAAAGTGATTCTTCTGTACGAGTGCCAATTGGATTGAGAGTAAAGCTGGCCTCTACTTCAGAAGTTCAAGACATAGCAGAATTACCAGAATCTCCTAAAACGGCCATGGGTAATTTATCATATTTCATTACTCTGCGGCAAAAGGAATATTGTAGTGCCAAAAAATTTCTATTTTCTTTTTTAATTCAGCTGCCTTCCTAATTCAAAATTTTATACTATTAAAAATCAAAAGAAGTTGCAGATAAAATTACAAATTATTGAATTAAAAAACCAACAGCCATATGTGGTAGAAAACATTGTGACAAAACTTTCTTCTTTCTTTACAATGTTTACCATACCGACCTTTTAGCTCACCTGAGCATGAAGTGCTCATGGTGAGGTATTTTGATCATCCTCTGTCCAGTGTGCGTTGTGCGTCGTCCGTCATGTGTCAACAATCTTAAAATGACATCTCCTCCCAATCCGCAGGGCAGATTTTTTTCAACCAAATTTGGCAGAAATGTTCCTATGCTGATGCCCTTTGACAATTGTTAAAAGAATTGAAATCTGTTAAAAACTGTGGTTACCATGGTAATCAAACTGAAATTAAAATAGAATCTTTAAAACTTATCTTTTCCTAACCCAGAAGGTCTAGAGTCTTGATATTTTGCATGAAGCATCGGTGTATTGACCTCAGAATTTCTAAAATCATCAATCTCAGGCCCCCAGGGGCAGAGCCTTAATAGAAATAAAGAAGGATTTTTAAAACAAGATCTCCTCCCAAACCACTGAGCTGATTCAATCAAAGAATTTAATCAGTTGAAAACTCTGGTTGCTATGACAACAAGAGTAAAATTTGGAGAAAAAAAATCTCCTCCTGACCCAGAAGTTGAAGAATCTTGAATTTTACATGAAGCATCAGTACATTGACCTCTTCATAATTGATAAAATTTCAGAGTCACAGGGTGGTAAGGCTTTAATAGAAATAAAGAAGGCAACCCTTTCAAAACTATATGGCAAATTTAAACCAAATTCGGCAGAAATACGTTAGTTTGCCCCCTTTTAATAATTACTGAAATATTTTAGATCTGTTGAAAGCATTGGTTGGCATGGTAATTAAATTGATTTTAGTTAAATGTTAAAGGACGTCTTCTCCAGACCCATTTTGTATTAGGCTTTGAAGAAAAAAAAGAGCCTTATCTCAGGTGAGCACCAGGGCCACTGGCCCTCTTGTTCTATATTGTGCCTAAAGCACATCAAATGTTGAACTGTGTGGCAATGTTTTCGATATACCATATATTCTTTATTCAAAATCAGAATCTTTTAGAACACTGTATCTCCTTATGTATACCATATAGAAAAAATAAAAATGAGACTGATCTGCAATCTCATTAACCCATTCCAACTCAATCCCTCCTTTTTACGCACCTCAATAAAACAGTTTTAGAAAACATTGTGGAAAATGAAGAAATTGCTTGTTACAAGCAATTTCTTCATTATCCACAATGTTTTCTATCCCAAAAGATGAAAAAATAAAATTCCATCAACTTCAAATTGTCGTCTGCAGCTTCTTTCAATTTGGACCAGTCTAAATTTTGTCGTGTGGGAATGGGTTAAATAGATAAGTTTCTTATGAGGATAAACCTAGCACTAACACTGCGTTTCACATTGACCTACTTCCATTTTAACTAGAATTAACTTAAGGGTTGATTTAGTAATTCAAATGTAACTGTTATGTTAACTTAATTATTGGCATTAATGAGAAAACAGAATTCTGTTGGACTGGTCTTGTAAGGATAGATTGAACAGGAAATCTTAACTGAGAGTCAGTTAACCCTTTACTAGATAACAAAATTTTAGACTTATCCAAATTGGAAAGATTTTGCAAACATTTTTATGCCCCCCATCGATAAGATTGGGGGCATATTGTTTCACCGGTGTCCGTCTGTCTGTCCGCCTGTCTGTCCATCTGTCTGTCTGTCTGCAAAACTTAGCCTGCCAACTAAACATTTTCCTATAACTTCAACCCTGATTAAGTTACAATGCTAATATTTGGTATGTAGATAGGTCTCAACAAGGCGCAACTGGGGAAGGTCATTTCATCAAGGTCAAGGTCAAAATTTTAACCCTTTTCCCGTTTCTAAAGAATTCCTGTTTCGGGGGCATAGTGTTTCACAAACACATCTTGTTTAGTTGATGATATACTAGACACCTTTGCCTATTGGGTTAAAAAACATTTAGATACTGGAAAAAAAATGTTTGTAACTAGATATTGTAAATAAAGAGGAAGAAGAAGCAAATATTTAACCCTTTCCCGTACAATCCCTTGTTTTTACGTCCCTGTGATTTTATACTTGAGAAAGTATTGTGGGAAATGAAGAAATTGCTTGTAACAAGCAATTTCTTCTTTTCCCACAATATTTTCTCTCCTACTGAATGGTTATTTTTTAAATTAAATCCACTTTAAATTTTCGTCTGCAAAACCTTTGAATTTGGACTGGTCTATAATTTTGCAAAACAGGAAAGGTTTAAACAGTTTTAATTTAAATTTCAAGGACCTGCTTTGTGTGCAAAATGTACCGTAATTTGTCCATATATTCGGACACTCCAAGAATTCGGACACCATTAATTATTTCATGAAATAATTAATTTTGTGCCTCTAATTTCGGACAAATGGTGTCTGGAATTTATCTATAAATTCGGACACCGAATTTACGAACATAAAATATCAGGTTAACAAATACCGCATCCATTATCGGTAATTTGGAATCTTGGCGATCGGTATCTCCAAACTGTCTGGGTTAAGTGTCAACAGGTGTATATTGTTTATAACAGTGACCGAGAATAGGCACGCACCTCGATATGCTTAAGCTACGAACCGTGAAGGTGATGCAATTAAAATATCACGCTTGTTCCTCTCTCCGATTTCCTAATTTTCTATCCCCGCCAGGACCTGCTCTGAAAGGATGGCTACGATTAACATGTGCGACCCTATGAAATTAGTCGAATTGACCTGAACCTACTTTCGATTTTACTACACTTTCCTCGTATCCGGAGCTCATCGAGGGTATTGTCATCGGCCGTATAAAATCAAGAAAAAAAATGCAATGATATGCTTCGAGAAGAATTAGCAACGACGTTTTCCCTGAATACGGAAAATGCGAGAATTTTACTTGTTAATTTGTCACAAAATTATTAACTTCTCATCCGATATACAATATTGGTAGATTAAAATAAATTTTATCCCCGCTTCTTTTAATAATCCAAAAATTTAATCTCATACTGTTCAATAAAACACACGTAACAAGTCTCGTTCGACAAATATAAAATAAAGGTTTTCGGGTAAAGTTTATTTTACTACGAGGGAGGAAAGGTGATCAAAGGCGCGGCCGCCAGATGTTCAGCTATATTTGGGAGAGTTTCCGGAGTTGGCACGTGCCAGACGCGTACCCCGTGAGAATTCTTGGTGACCGAATTTTTACCCTTGTCATTATGCCGAAAGTTTACATGGTTTAATCGGCTGTCTGAATACTCTTAAAACATTACGGATATAATTTAAAAAAAAAAGGATTTTTTCTCACAGGTAGGCCAATGCATTTACTTTAAATTTGCGGTGAATATTACGCGATGATTCATGTGAAGCAGATCAGAGAAAAACTGTCGTAATTGACCGATGCCGTGATTTTATTCTGACAAATTACTTCTTATCTCTTGGTGACTTTAATACATGAACAATTGACATGCAAGATTTTGTTTAGCTCTCCATATCAATATCCCTTTTTTCAATTCAACCGACGATGATTGTATATAAATGACAGAAAAAGAATTTACCATACTCTCAAATCGGACTTTGACTACCGAAACGTCGTAACAATTTTGCCTGAACATGATGCAGTTACGATCTTGTCGTATTCTTACGGTGATATGTGGGATTCTATCAATCGTTAAAACGAAGAAAAACAACAGCTTAGAAAAGTAAATCGTTTATTAAGGTTTTTAATCAGTGAATGATCATTAAATTCACGTCGTCTTCGCCGGTATCTTGAAACAATCTGAAAAAATAAAATAATAATGAATAAATTTACGAACGTAATGCGTAACACATATCAAGTTTATTTACTGTTGAAATGAATTCAGTGTCTGAGCAAAACAGTTGGTGACTCATGAAAATCGGCAATGGTTGTTCCCGGCCGCACGACGATATATCTATAAATTCGGACACTGGCTTGAGTAATTATCTATGTATTCGGACATGAAAAAAAATAATTTTTTTAATTGTGTCCGAATATATGGACAAATTACGGTATAATTATGTGCTCAAAATTTGAAAAATTCTGCCAATTTAAACTCTTGGACCTTGATAGAAAATGAATTGAATTAGATAAAATGAGAGCAATAATCTATTTTAGTGGTACCAAATATTTCACCTTTCACAACCAGAAGAATCTATGTAAGATCGAAAAGCTTTGAAGTCATGCCATCACCAAATCATAGAATAGTCCGAAGGCCAACTCTTCCAACTATAACAGCTTTCAGCCCAGATGATCTAGGTATGTAACAATATCCTGCTATGCCAACACAATGCCTAAAATGAAGAAAATATATAATAAATGCCATATTAACTCATTAAAGTTAGAAGTTAAAGTTTTGGATTTATAGTCTGTTTCTATGCCTTATGTAATCAAACAACTTTACACTTTAACCCCTGATCTTTGAATTGCAAGTTGGCTGTTAACATACTCATTACTAGATTACAAATTTTAAGACTGGTTCAAATTGAAAAAAGCTTCCTACAACTTTCATAATATGCTGAAATTTAAGAAGTTGAAGTCTATTAGGCTAGATGACGTTGCGGAAAATGTGCTTGCTGCAATTTCTGTATCCCAAAGCTTTCTTCTTTAGGGTCCAAAAAGATAAGCAGGATTTTGTAGGAAACAGGCTAATACAATAAAACCCCTCTAATGAGACCACCTGCAATACTTTTCAAAAGTGGTCTTAATAGCAGGGTGATCGTATTACTGAGGTTGGTCGTAATTTTAGCTAATGTCATGTAAGTTGTCATTTGAAGGTTTGGATGTTTGTCTTCTATTTGTTATTTACTTTGCCTTAATATTCAGTATGTAAAGACAATAAAACAACCAAATGTATTACAGAGAATCTTATTTCATTCCCAACTTCCATTAACATTGAATTTACCTAATCTTTATTGTTTCTCCATTTTGATCTGATTCGGAAGGCCGAAATACAGGTTCATTAGGTCAAATTATTGATATTATATCTTCTTTAATGTGATAAGCAAAAACTAATTAAGTTGAAATCAAAATTTTAATTGCTAAAAAATCAAGCAAAACGCAATAAACAAAAATATAACAGCTCTGACATTTCACTTAATGGTTATTACTCAAGTGAGAACCCATGACAATGACAAATAACAATAAATATTATGTAAACTGTTATTTCTAAGTTCCATCAGCTTTTTTAATCTGTTCAATAAAAATAATACATAGCATATCAATTAGGGGTTGATACTACATAATCAAAACGAGATACTGTATTGGTGATGAATTCGTACCAAATTAGTTTCACTC
Source organism: Fragum fragum (assembly GCA_946902895.1). Lineage (NCBI taxonomy): Eukaryota > Metazoa > Mollusca > Bivalvia > Cardiida > Cardiidae > Fragum > Fragum fragum. Next base: position 46,761,922 of record OX336371.1, read on the forward strand.
TTATTAAGTGCGAAATTTTGATGGTTGGTCTCATGGTGTGAAGTTACGGGTCTTTTAATTTGGGTTTAAAATAGTGTAAAATCTGGAGTTGGTACTGAATTTGGTGGTTGTAATTCAGGGGAAAAGTGGGGTGCTCGTTTTAGAGGAGTTTGCAACTATTGAAATAAAGAACGAAAAATCCTTTCTGTCAAAATTCGATCTTAGTGGCGGGGTGCCCGTATTTCTGGGGTGGTTATAAGGAGGGGTTTTACTGTACTACTTTTGGGTGTTTATCATATTAACATCTCTGTAAGACCAGTGTGTAATTTTATTCAAACAATTTCATATTCAGTTAGTTCAAATATGGTAAGAGAATGTTAAACCAAGTCATATTTTCTATGAATGAAATAATTCAGGTATAAGACTTGTCTAATTTGTTCCCCTGCATTAACAAAGTAATTTACAGATTCTGTATCATTATTTCAGAGATTTTCCCTACCTTAAACCCAGTCCCACACAATCAAAAGAAAAAAGGCTTTGGATAAAATTGTGGACAATGAAGAAATTGTCTATTACAAGCAATTTCTTCATGGTCCACAATGTTTTACCCTGTTAGTCAAATAATTTTAAAAATGGCATGAACTCAGAATTTTTGTCTGCCAGCTTCTTTCTATTTGAACTTTTGTTGTGTGGAAATAGATAAATCCAATCACAAAGCTCCATTCTCCCAAGGAAAAAGCTTTGGGAAACCTTGACAATGCAAAAATTCCTTGTTACAAGCAGTTTTTTCATTATACACAATGTTTTCAACCTGAACAAACAGAAAATAAGTTAAGATTTCATCGACTTGAAAATATCCTCCTTTCAATTTGGACCAGTCTAATATTTTGTAACTAATTAACACAGAAAATCCTATTTCAGAATTTGACTTGTCCCCTACTGAGGAAGAAGTATGGAGACAGACAACCTATACTGGTGCAGATGTACCTTACAGCTACAATGATCCTAGACAACAATTCACTGATTCCACTGAAGACAGAAAACTTGTGGCTAGTTCGGAGGAGGGTACGGTGTTCAAAGTGATAAAATCTGTAGCATATCATGACTTTGACATGGTTAAGCCAATTCCCACACAATCCTGCCTTTTTATGCACTTCAAGAAGATAGTTTTGAAATCAATATGGAAAAATCATTGATTTCTTCCAAAAAAGACAAAGATTTTAAAAATTTCAATGATTTGAAATTGTCGTCTGAAGCTTCTTCCAATTTGGGCCAGTTTAAAAGATATATGTGTGGGAATGGATTAAAATCTCATATAACACAGTAACGCTTTTGGATGCCCTGAAGAAAGACAATGATGGAATACATTGTGGAAAGGAGAAATTGCTTTTTACCAGCATTTTCTCCTTTTTCCAAAATGTCTTCTACACTATTCGGCACTAATTTTCTAATTTTAGCACAATTTGAAATAGCGTATTCAACTTCACATACTAAAGAGTAATAGCTAATAGGAAACATTGTAAGAAAGAGAGAAATTTCTTTCAGTCCTTGTTTTCATCTTCTGCATAGAATTTAGCTAAATCCAAAATTTTGTTGTTTCCTAATTGATTAACCTTTTCTCACACATGAAAATCAAGAATTAAGCTTTTGAAAACATTATGGAAAATGAAATAAGTTACCACTCAAAAACTTTGGAACACCCTACCTAAATCAGTTAGGGATTCCAATTACATTAGACATATCCCCAAAGTAAAACTTTTGATGCTGTTGTTAGTGGAATACTTAACCCTTTCCTGTTCAATCCCTGGTTTTTACATCCCTGTGATATTACAATTGATAAAAATAGTGTGGAAAAAGAAGAAATTGCTTGTAGCAGCAATAAAGTAACAAAAATACAATGTGGATGGCAGTGTTAGTCATACATGTGGGTTATTTGCAGATATCTAAATGGAATTTTGCCCTGTTTTTCTAGTTTTCATTTTGAAAATGGAGACTCTCACTATTTCTGATGTATTTTTTTTAGCTCTCTTAAATATTATAATTACAGTTCCATGGATAAGAAAAGGAAGGAAATCTCCAGCATTTTCAACATCAAGTGAGGATAGCGTACCACCAACTATTTTAGGAAGCAGAAAAGTATGCATTTTAGATTTGTGCTATTATAAAATCCTTTGTAAATTTAAGAAAATAAGACACATATCATTCAGGGTTGGAAGATTTTTGAGAATCAATATCTCCTTCTACAACATTGTTTTTTTAAAGAATTTCATCATGTCTCGTAGGCTTCCCAAGCTTTCAAGAAATGCACTTAACCCATTCTCACACAATGAAATTTTAGACCAGTCCAAATTCAAAGAAGTTGCAGACGACAATTTTAATTTGATGAAAAACTTTAAAATCTTTGCCTTTTGGGTAGAAAAATTGTGGATAATGAAGAAATTGCAAGTAATTTCTTCATTTTCCACAATGTTTTCTAAATCTTTCATATTGAGGGGCATTTAAAAGCGTCATTGTGTAGGGATGGGTTAAAGTCTTGCAGAAAGTTTATATTAAACCTTTCACAGAAGACAAAATTTTAGACAGGTCAAATTCAAAGAAGCTACAGACAATACTTTCTTGTTGATGAAATTTTAAAAATATCTTTTGGGGTAGAAAATATTTTGGATAATGAATAAATTGCTTCTAACAAGCAATTTATCAATTTTCCAAAATGTTTTCCAAAGCTATTTTCTTATGGGGCATCAAAATGCGGGATTGTGTGATTATAGGTTAAACATCAAACTGCTGTCTCAAGGCGAAGTAAGATTCTGGGGACATGCATCAGGAATTTTCAATACAATAGATTTTATTGCAGATTGTTATCAGAAACAACTTCAACCTTGCCTCGTAAAACTTTCTTGAAATCCTTTAAGCTTATTATCCCCTGCCGTTTCGGCGAGGGGGATATAGTAATGGTCATTCCATCATTCCGTCACTAAACTTGTCCAGAGCACAACTCTTGCTTGCATAATTTTGGAGTTATTGCCATTTGTTGTTTTAAAGACTAAGATTTAGTCCGGGGCATATCTCTGAAAGTATAATAGCTGCTAACTTGAAACTTCATAGGTGGATAGATCTCGTTGTGGAGAAGGGCAGTGCACAATAACCACAACTCTATTTTTTTAAATGTCGGATGCCTAATTTATCACCTGGATATAATTTTAGCGACTTGCTGCTGTCAAATACAACATGAAAAGGAAGTTGAAAGAATGACCCAAAAGGATTTAATTTACACAAATGGACTATGTGCTGTCCCTGTAAAAGGTTTTAAGCCTGATTGCTTAAAACTTGTTACAGAGTACAAACACAGCTAATTCACTTTCAATATGTAATGAATAATTTTCACAAAGTATTTCCAATTTCAATTTATTAGAAGTTGGCGAAATCTGGCAGCAGTCCCTCACACAATTATTGATCAAACAAATGAGCCCTGGTGACAGAGACCCAAAGCACAGTTCATAAACTTCACCAAAAACTTCAAAAATATCCGGAGTCAAACCAAAAACTGATACTGGTGAAGGTACATCCCGCCACATGGCAAAGCCATACCGCCACCAGTAGCAATCAAATTACTTACACTGAACGCGGCCAGATTCCCCGTGGTCAGGGTAGACGTTTGTGCTAGAGTTAAGGAACTGACATAAGCCATTCTTAATTGTTTCCAAAAATATCTCAGTTCCTTCATCAGACAAGTGCACCCCATCAGAGAACATTTCTGTTGACAAATTTGTTATTCCTGGGTATCGCAAATACCTCCCACCCTTCTTCAAGACATAAGAAGCTATACTGTTGTTAACCCTTTTCCTGATCTTTTCAACAGCATCGTGATCCACTTCATATCTCCAATGCAAACGCGGGAGTATTTGCGACCAGACAATTGTAGTTCCTGTGAACGTTTTCTCTATTTTGTCCAAATCATTTTTATTGACTGAATTAAGGACGCACCTTTACGCTGCCCAATATCATTGCCTGCACAGTGTAAAACAAGAAAAGTAGGTTTGTCATTAATTGTTTTTAAATGCCGTAGCAAAGGGAAAATCTTGGCCCAGGTGAGACCACTCCTACCCTGCCAAAAAAGCTCGGTGTTATCTGGAAATCCAAGTTGAGAGCCATTCTTTCCGCAGGTCCTAACGTAACAAAAAGCACGCTTTATGATAGACGAGCCAACAATCCAAATGAAGACACGTTCATCTGAAATGGACTTAGAAGTATTGTGAGTATATGATAAGAAAAGAAGTTTATATTTCCCATAAGAAAATAAAGAAATCAAGTCATGACATGGAGACTGGGGCACCTGGTATATCTCCATCCAGTACTAGCCCAACAAACTTTCCAAGCCTCCAGTTAGTCATTCTATTGCTGAGATGAACTACTCATTCCAGCTCAACTTCATGAACAAAAGTAGATTAACGGAGAATCAGAGTACTTGTTGGGATCCTAATGTAAGATTTATAAGCATCAGATCGCCAACGGCCTACCAATTTTGTGGTTTCATCAGATAAACCATTCTGCGAAGCACATGTTGCTGCCCCAATGCGGAAAGAATGACTTTTGTACTGCTTGCAATTTAAACCTAAAGCACTGAGGGTTTTATTTAAAACAGACGTCACTTGGTATCTTGTGACTGGGCGACTGTTGGCATGACAAAATAATACATTGCAATCACAGTTCTTCCTTAATTTAAGGTATTCAGATACGTTGTGTACTGGGCAACATTCTAGTTCGGTTACTGTACTTGGAACATGGAGAACTACACCTTTCCCATGCTGATCTGTTTTAGAGGACCTTAACAAAATTCTTAATAAGGTATGGTTGACGACATTTACGTCCTTGATTGAAAGAGCATGTCCTCCGCCATAAAAAGTCGATACTACAAGTTCGCCTATGTGAAAGAAACCAAAATATGCCAAAGAAAAAATTGCTTTGAACAAATGAGCCTCAAAGGCAGTGTAGCAAATTGATGGTAGAGCCCCAATTAAGGACTTAAGGATCTTGTAAGTGATTGGAAGCCTGGTATCTACTCTTCTGCGTTTCCTGTAGAATCCAGTTAACAATTTTGAAATGATAAAATTATCGGTAGGATCAGCTAGATTTCTAATTTTGCAAAAGAAGGATATTCCCGATATGTAAGATCGAGCAGTGCTTGGAGAAAAACCATTTAATGACAAGTAAGCTATGAATTCAGTAAGACTGTCAAGCGCGGGAGGCCAAATCTCTGGATGTCTATTTTCTTGCCTAAAGTTATTGAACTGACAAATTGCTGACTCATATACTGCTCGAGTGAAATGCTGTTGTTTAAAAGCATGCAGACTTCAGATTGGAGATTAGTTGTAGGAATGTGGATGGTACTTCTTGTCCTACTGTGATTGCGTTCGGTGATACCGCCCTGAACCGCTCCCACTGACAACGAGATAAAGAATCTGCCATTTTGTTAGACGAGCCTTGTATATGCACTGCTTGGAATTGAATTGAATTGTGCATACACAATAGAATAAGAGGTCTTAAAAGATACATCACTGGTTTTGAACGCGACGACTTCCTATTCAGGATGTTTACTAAAGACTGGTTATCAATGTGAAGTCTTATTTTCTTGGACCCGAGTGCGTCAATCCATACAAAAAATGCCAACAGAATGGGGACCAACTCCAAGACCGTAATGTCATCAAAAAATGCTGTTCCTATCAAATTCTTTGGCCACGAAAAGAATACCCAACTCACACCAAAAACAGCCGCACAGCCCAAGTCTGGCGAGCCTGCGCTATCTGTGTAAAGATTTAACGTTTCATTGTTATTCCAATCCAATTCAGGAAAGCTACAGAATCCATTAAAGTCTTGTATAAAAGAAAGCCATAAAAGCAAATCGACTTTCATTTGAGCTGTCAATCTAACATGATGAAAACGCTTGGTCAAACCTGTCATTGCGTCATAAAAACGTCTATTAAAAGCCCTAGCAACTGGAATAGCTCTGGTACAGAAATTCAGCAGACCCGTTAATGATTGTAATTCTTTCAATGTGACCTTCTTTTTAACTAAAAATGCTAACAAAATTGACTTTAACTTCGCAATTTTTTCAGGTGGAATTTGTATTCTGAATAAATTGAGTTCAGTTCAAGACCAAGAAAGACCAAAATTAAAGACAGACCAACAGTTTTCTCGTCGGCCAACGGTACTGCTAATAAAGCACATAAATCCTCAAACTTGGACATTGTTTCCTGGCACATTTGTGTGTCCTGAGCTCCTAAAAATATAAAGTCATCTAAATAGTGGTGAAGACAACTACCTGGGTGCAAATATTTAACCAGCCATTCTATGAATGTAGCAAACTTTTCCCAAAGTGCACAAGAGATAGAACAACCCATTGGAAGCATTTTATCCACAAAGAACATACCCTGAATATAAATACCTAATAAACAAAAGTCATCAGGGTGTATCGGTAGTAACCTAAAAGCGCTTTTAATGTCCATTTTGGCCATCTGACAATTTGTCCCTTTCATTATAATTGAATCTATTACGTCATCTATAGAGGTGTAATTGACTGAACAAAGGTGATCATCGATATAGTCATTGATGCTAGAACCCGTAGGATAAGATAAGTGCTGTATTAATCTCCAAGAACCATCCTGTTTCGGAACAAGGCCAATGGGTGATATAGTCAAGTTGTTGATTGGACATGTCTTAAAAGGGCCTGCAATTCTACCTAACGCTACTTCTTTCATAATCTTATTCAAAGTATCATTTTGATTATTCTTAACAGAAACAAGATTTTCACATTTTTTGAATTCCCTAGGACCATAATAGTTCAACCTAAATCCATTTTGGAAACCTTCGGACAAAATTTTAGCATCTTCCCTATTTGGGTAAAATGACAGAAATTTGTTTAATTCATCATGATTAATTGGCGATGGAGCTTTCGATGAAAAATCATGATTACTGCGACAAAGACCTTGACGTTCCAGGCTTGGATAATTGGAATCCATCCCTGCTATCACTGGACCTAAAAGAAGCATTTCTAGGATTACTAAAACATTTCTTAAACGCATGCTCACCGTTACATTTTGTACATTTGTGGGAATATTGGCATATTAATCTGCGACATTCGCCCTTATAATTAAAATCAAAGCATTTTAATGTTTTTACAGGCACATTGCCTATCCGGGGTTTAGGTTTGCACATATACAAAAGCCACAACTCCTGATCTACTATAGCCCATGACATGCTAGGACAGTTAGACTTCTTAATTCTGAATTGTTCATCATAAGTAGACCAACCATCCACATATTGTTTACCTCCTAATCTGATAATATGTAGATATTTTAAAAGGTCCTGGTATTGGTCCACATTAACTTTGCAATAAATGTCTATGAAAATAATAAAAGCATCCGTCCACGCTTCAATGCTAGTAATCTTCTTAGTATTTTTAGCAGGAAATGAAACTTTACATTGCTCATTAATAGTGAAGGATTGGTCGGGGTTGTCCTCAGGCTTTGATAAAATAGAAATATTAATATACTCCCCTTTCCAAATCTTTTGCTTCACATTATGGGGAATCTGGTCAGAGATCGACTTATAGGAAGTTTGTAACGTCTCACCTGAAACCTTAGTAGACGAGGGACCCGGAAAAGGTCCAACTGGATCAGATAATGTCTGCTGACCCTGTAAACCAAACAATGGCATAAGTTTATCAGCAACTTTGGAAGCTACTTCCTCAAGCTGACAAGGGGACAGTTGCACAGGTTCCACATCCTTTTGTAATAGAGGCTGACTAACAGGTTCGTCAGGAACTACATGGTCTACTTGGGAGGAAGCCACTGCCGGCTCGTGACGTCTGTTTGTCTTTCTCCTGGCTTTAGGCATTGTTATAACTAAATTTTAATGATATCTGTAAAAAAAAATCTCAAACAAATTACATTCAGCAACCTCCAACTGAATACCATTGACGGTTGAGCCTTTTTAAATACGCAAAAATACAGTTAGCTTAATATCAAAACATGGATCTGCCAACATAGCGTAAAGACTGAAATAAATATATGTGTGTGTATTTGTATATTCTTAGATATGAGCCACAACCAAAATATATCGACCGTTGATGGCATTTAACTGTAGCATTTATGAGATGCCCTCCTGTATGCTATAAATACTACATACCAAGACTGAATGAAAGTAAGTTAAATCAAATTGCGCATACACTATCTATTCCTGAATAATATTCAAACACTACGTTATTTCAGTAAATTTAGACCCAAATTAACACAACAATAAATCAACTGCACCGATAATTACCATGTTATCATAATCGCGGAACAGGCACATTTGGCGGTGTCAGTCAAACATTCATGCATAAAAACAAATATCCATCCTACAACCAAGTTTTGAGGACTCGACAGAGCACAGCTGTAAACAACTTGAATATACACAAGCACATTATGTCATACTGCGAAGACTGTCAACAACAATATCGTTTAACTGGCTCGCACATGCCAGTACAACAAACTAAACACAAACCAAATCGCATGTACACGGCGTAATATCCAAACCATGTGTGTACAAACATATATCCAACAACACAATGAGACTACTAAAGCATTCAAGCATAGTCTGATTTGTATACACCAAAAAACACATATATGCGCCAACAACATCATCAATTTGTTAAATAGATATCCAATAATTTCAAAATAACTCCTGTAGGTGCATAGTGTCTGAGAAAACACTAATCGAAATTCGACAATTAAATCATGTAACAAATGAATGAGAACGAAATCAGACGTAATGCACCGTTGACAACTTGATTATTATAATTGGAGGATGTCACATCCAAACAAATTCAAGATCATAACAATCATACACAAAATTGCACTTTTTTGCTGTATAATATATACAGCCGCGCCAATCTTCAACAACATTGCCATCGAGATGCAATCAATTTCTCAACGACGAGTAGCATCAATCAAATTTCATATTACAAATTCATATGAAATACAAGTTACAAATAACTGGCACCGAGATTTCATTCAAACTCTCGTGGGCGCACAGTGACAAAAACAAAGCACAATCACAAATACTGACAATACAATTACATTCACATTTCTAAGCAACAACAAAATCAAGTACAGCGCGACATTATCACAGCCGCTAGAGCAATATCTTGACATGACATGGTAGATTTATAAAAGTTAGCTTGTACCGAAATTTCGGACGAACTTACGTTTGCTAAACAGTGAAAAATGCAAGAATTGAACACTTAACAAAAGTTGACAATTGAATCATGGAACAATTGGACTATAAAAACATGAACAGACGTTATTCATCGTTGACAACTTGATTATTATAATTTGAGGACGTCACATACAAAACAAATTCAAGAACATAACAATCATACACCAAATTATCATATGCTCTTTTTTGCTGCATAATATATACAGCCATGCCAATATTCAACAACATTGCCATCGAGATGAAATCAATTTCTCAACGACGAGTAGCATCAAACAAATTTCATAGTACAAATTCATGTGAAATACATGTAACAAATAACTGGCACCGAGATTTCATTCAAACTCGTGGGCGCACAGTGACAAAAACAAAGCACAAACAAAATTACATTCACATTTGAATACAGCAACACAATCAGGTACACCACGATATTAGCACTGTCGCCTGAGCAATATCTGGACATGGCATGATAAATTCATAAAGATAAACACATAAGAAATAGGCTAGTAAAGCTTGAACCGAAATTTCGAAAAAACGTTCGTTTGGCAAACAGTGAAAAATACACAAATTGCATTGTCATTTCTAGCCCTGGTGCATGAGATTCAAACAACTTCTGATAGACACGCAACAGCCAGCAAATTCAATCCTATCAAACACATTTAAAATACAATCAATCACCAAATAACTAGCATAAATTTTTTTAAGCAAACTGCGGGTTGCCTCCTGTTTATGACGAAGATATCCACACTTAAACAATAACATAATGCTACATAATACCAACACCACCAACCATATAAACACCGGGATTGAATTGACCTTCAAAAGCTCTCATGACGTCCATAATAAAACAAAAACCATTGTGAGAAATGCAATTTTACATCAAATAATTCAAATATTAACCTGTAGAATTTATTTTGTATCTATGCACTACATCAAGAAATGCAATACTTCATATTATGCCAAATTAAGAAAATAACAACTGCAGAGCACTTTTTGAAGTTCTATTTTTAAATCTAAATTACAATAGTGTACATGAACCCAAAGATGTAAACAGACAGGCGCCTTCAACATGTTGCAACTATATTTCTATTACATTTTTTAAAGTAAAATGCCTAATTTTGAAATTGTACACTATACATTTATTATTTTGTAATTTGCAAATATTTTGGTTTTATGTCAAATTAAGAGTATGGTACATGAATGTCAAATAATGACACAAGATCTGAAATAGGGAACCAGACACCATTATTGCTCTCAATTTTGCATCTATTTTGCTTTTAGGCCCAATTCCCAAATGTGTACATGACAATGTCACGTGATTGAATAAACATCGCTGATCTAGTTAAATAACCACTACATTTCTTGGTAAACCACTACATTTCTTGGTAAAAATGAGATTGGAGATTTAAAAGGATTATACATGGTAGGAATCTATAATGAATGTCACGTACTTAAACAAGAACCTATTCGAGGGCAACCGTCGGCTCATCGCTCTTGGTTGAAAGAGAAGTTAAACGTTAAACAAATACAACCTCGTCAATACAATCATTAGATGGTTTGTTTTTTTTCACACGGGATACTTTAACCGGAGATTACGTGCAACGTAATCAAGCGTGTTCAATTTCCAATAAAACTACACGGTAACATACACATGCACGAAAAATGAGGTTTGAATTAAGCTGAACTTATAGAGTACGAAGTGAGCGACCTAGTTTGGTTTGAACATCGATCTTGTCAGTTACAATGATTCACCTGCATCAAATGGTTACATGAAATTCAATTTAGTTTGCAAGTAATGGAATGAAAAGTCATTATTTGTGTACGAGAGCTACAAATAGCAGTCAACAAATCAGACAATATTATCAACAAACGCACAAATACGGGGGAAAATCGACCGATGGGCAAAAGAAACAAATATTCAGTAACAAATACAAAGCCATAGTTATTTTTTTAAATGTCGGATGCCTAATTTATCACCTGGATATAATTTTAGTGACTTGCTGCTGTCAAATACAACATGAAAAGGAAGTAGAAAGAATGACCCAAAAGGATTTAATTTACACAAATGGACTATGTGCTGTCCCTGTAAAAGGTTTTAAGCCTGATTGCTTAAAACTTGATATTAAACCTTTCACAGAAGACAAAATTTTAGACAGGTCAAATTCAAAGAAGCTACAGACAATACTTTCTTGTTGATGAAATTTTAAAAATATCTTTTGGGGTAGAAAATATTTTGGATAATGAATAAATTGCTTCTAACAAGCAATTTATCAATTTTCCAAAATGTTTTCCAAAGCTTTTTTCTTATTGGGCATCAAAATGCGGGATTGTGTGATAATAGGTTAAACATCAAACTGCTGTCTCAAGGCTAAGTAAGATTCTGGGGACATGCATTAGGGTTTTTCAAGACAATAGATTTTATTGTAGATTGTTATCAGAAACAACTTCAACCTTGCCTCGTAAAACTTTCTTGAAATCCTTTAAGCTTATAATCCCCTGCCGTTTCGGCGAGGGGGATATAGTAATGGTCATTCCATCATTCCGTCATTCCGTCACTAAACTTGTCCAGAGCACAACTCTTGCTTGCATAATTTTGGAGTTATTGCCATTTGTTGTTTTAAAGACTAAGATTTTGTCCGGGCATATCTCTGAAAGTATAATAGCTGCTAACTTGAAACTTCATAGGTGGATAGATCTCGTTGTGGAGAAGGGCAGTGCACAATAACCACAACTCTTGCTTGCATAATTTTGAGTTATTGCCCTTTGTTGTTTTAAAGTCTTAGATTTGTCCTGAGCATATCTCTGAAAGTATAATAGCTATTATTGAACTAATTGAGAAGAAATGCAGTGCCTAATCTAACTGGCTTCAGTTTACTATCAAGTTTTTTAGGCGGGGGATGGCCATGTCCGACATGGCTCTTGTTGAGAAATAAGAAACTTCTGACAGGAATCAGATTCTCCTACTATTAATTACTGTAACTACACAATCCTGCCTTTTGATGCCCTTAGGAAAAATTGTAATGGAACAATTTATGGGAAAAGGAGAGTTCATACCTTATTTGGCAATTATTTCCAAATTTAGTGTACCTGCTGGTACTTTTAAGTGTTTAAAGTTTTTAAAGTGTTATGCAACTTATTTGAATTTAGACTAGTCTAAATTTTTTTAATCTGTTAAAAGTTTAAGGAAAAGACTAATTTCAAATTTTCAAATGAGTGTGTAAAGGATAGTTGTTGTTTCAGAATAAGTTTTTTTCATCTTTCCTGGAGTGAACAACAAAAGCTTTGTTTTCCAGAGTGATGGAGTGTACACAAGTGTATATAGCTTTTGTTGTTCACAAAAATTCAAGAGAAATTGATCTTATTTGTGAAATTAACATTTATTTAACCTATTTCCTGACAGAAATTTTTAAGATTTGTCCAAATTGAAAGGAGTTGCAAGTTTATGACATTTTAGATTTTTTAAAATTTCTGGATAGAAAACATCATGTAAAATGAAGAAATTGCTTGTTACAAGCAATTTCTTCATTTTACACAATGATTTCCAAATTGTTTTTCTTGAAGGGCGTCAATAGGCATCAATGTGTGGGAATGGGTTAATTAAAGAAAGTAGACAAATTTTCTGAAACCGGTCATTTTGTACATGTAAACTCTACATATAGTTGGCAAAATGTTGTTGTCATTAGTATCTTTAGTCTCATTAGGATATCATCATCATCCTGCCATGGGCAAAATGGATGAAAGCAGGGAAAAATCTATTAAAACAATGTTTTTTTTATTTTGATTATTTCACTGGTTGGTCAGTGACATTATCAATTGATAATCCACTGAGATATCTCCATAATTGACCAATCGCTGGCCCCACCCACTGATTACCTAGGCCCAGCCCATTTACTATGACAGGAAGTTCCGCTTCGATTTTTAACAGGGTTATTTTGCAAAATTTATGGCCAGTAGCGTGTAACAAAAAAATAAAAATAAAATGGTTGGTTGGTGACCTAAACGTTGTAACTATAGCTGGAATAAGCTGTAGTTACGACGTTTAAGTTGCCAAACCAACAATAAAGGTAAACAAAAATGGTTGCCATTGTCAGAGTTGATAAGCCAATGTCTGCACTGAATAAATTATTTGATTGGTCGGTTTATTTCTTGATTGACAGGCGTGATTGGTCAATTCATCTAAAAGCATTAAGAAAAAAACAATGATTATGAAGGTCGTCATGTTCTGAATTTGGTAAATAAATTTGCAAGAATATTTTCTTAGACTTAAGTGAATGTATAAAAATTCATTTCATTTAAGAATGATATAAGTTTCTGCTGTGAAATGAAGTTAAAGGAAATTAATGCGTGTATTGAACAATTTATTGTTTTCAAATCAAATCATAATCTTCATAATTAACTCATTCCCACTTGACAAAATAATTAGGCTAGCCTTAAATCAATGAAGATGTTGACAACACTTTGTATATCTGGGTAGAAATTATTGTGAATAAAAAAGAAATTTCATGTGACATACCATTTCTTCATTTTCCACAATGTTTTCCCAAGTGAAGCTCTTCAAGGGCATAAAAAAGTAGGATTGTGTGGGAATGGCTAAACAAACTATTCTTATTTGATTACAGGGCTCTGCACCAGACCTTCGTTTGAGTTTTAATCCAAGTCTTCAGCGCAGAAAAACACTTGGCACATTGACAGGTTTCATTTTCTTTTTTATAGTGGATATCTTCAAACCATTAAATTTTACAAACACCTTGCATATATTGTATGAACTATAATTTCGATTTCATAATGATTCATCAAGTTATTGGTTTGTAGTCTGTTCCCACCCTATTGTGTATTCTGCAGACTTTACAGTGAATTGCAAGTTGGCTATTAATCTAATTATGGTGCCACTGACAGTCACTGCACATTGACTTGCAGGTGAAACTAAATGAGTTTTTGTGATCCTTGAAGAAAAGTTGTGTGTTGTCAGCATCAACAATCTCATTGTTTACACTTTAGAGGCCACAGTTCAAGGTCAAATTTCTTTGTTTTCACACTAGATGCAAAAATGTAGGTTCATTCTTAATGAAACTTGGTCAGAATGTTACCTTATCTGTTGGCCACGAGTTAAGCCAAACCTTGATAAATTTGGTAAGCATGTCAGTTAGGTCATATGGTTGACTACTACTGTAAATGAAAAAATACCATTGGAAAACAAAAAAGCAGGTCACTAGGTCAAATCTTTTATGATATCAATGAGTTTTATAAGTTTTGAGCACTTCTTGTTTCTTCAAGTTCCAGTTTTTAGCTCTACTGGCCAAAGGCCACTAGAGCTACTGCGATGGCTTTTTCCCGTCCTTGTGTCTGTGCGTCTGTACGTCCGTCCGTTAAACTTTTTACGCGATAGAGTCCACAGTTTTCATCGGATTCTCTTCAAACTTTCACAGAATGATTGTACCATCATAAGGATCATTTCTTTTGAAATTGGGTCAGTCCCGTCAAGAAACATGGGAAAAGGGGCCTAATCAAAATTTAATTAAAAAATCCTCGTTTAGGCAATAGAGTCCACAGTTTTCAACGGATTTTCTTCAAACTTTCACAGAATGATTGTACCATCATGAGAAAAGGGGCCTTATGAAAATTTGATTAAAAATTCCATTAAAAATCCTCATTAACCCTCTAGAGTCCAGTTTTCATAGGATTTTCTTCAAATTTTCTCAGAATGATTGTACCATCATAAGGATCGTTCCTTTCGAAATTGGGTATGATCCATCAAGAAACAAGGGAAAAGGGGCCTTATGAAAATTTAATAAAAAAATCTTAGTTAACACTCTAGAGTCCACAGTTTTCCTCAGATTGTTTTTAAACTTTCACAGAATGATTGTACCATCATATGAATGGTTCCTTTCAGAATCAGATATGATTCCTCAAGAAACATAGGAAAAGGGGCTTATCAAATTTTAATTCAAAGATCTTTGTTAACACTCTAGAGTCCACAGTTTCATCTGATTGACTTCAAACTTTCACAGAATGATTGTACCATCATAAGAATTGTTCCTTTCAAGAAGTAGGTTTGATCCATCACGTTTCATGGGAAAAGGAGCCCTATGAAAATTTAATAGAAAAATCTTAGTAAACACATCATGGCCCTAGATTTCACCTGATCAACTTCAAACTTTCACATAATGATTGTACCATCATAAGGATTGTTCCTTTCAAATTAGGTCTGATCCATTGAGAAACATAGGAAAAGGGGCCTTAGGAAAATTCAGTTAGAAAAATCTTAATTAATGCTTGTAAGTCCTCATGAGCCTCTTGTTGTTATTTTCAATTAGGAAATTGGATAAGAGATTTAGGGCCATCCTGGCCCTCTTGTTGTTTAAATGTTGGCCTAACGCCTAATATCTTTTAGACATTCAGTCACAGATTCCATATTTTTTTCATATTTTTTAACAATTTTTATACGCCCGTCGAAGACGGGACGTATTATGGGATCACCCGTGGTGTCCGGGCGTCCGGGCGTCCGGGCGTCCGGGTGTCCGGGCGTCCGGTCGTCCGGTTGTCCGGGCGTCCGGGCGTCCGGCGGTGTCCACTTCTTTGTCCGGAGCATAACTCTGTCACCTTAAGTCCGATTGACTTTAAACTTGGCAATTATATTCTTCTCATCAATACGGAGTGCAGTGCACAAGAACCATAACTCTACCTGGCCTAATTTTTGAGTTATTGCCCTTTGTTGTTTTTCACACTTGAATCTTGTCCGGAGTATATCTCTAAAAGTATTATAGCTAGGATCATGAAACTTCATGGGTGTATAGATCTCATCAAGGGGGAGTGCAGTGCACAAGAACCATAACTCTACCTGGCCTATTTTTTGAGTTATTGCCCTTTGTTGTTTTTCATACTTGAATCTTGTCCGGAGTATATCTCTAAAAGTATTATAGCTAGGATCATGGAACTTCATGGGTGTATAGATCTCACCAAGGGGGAGTGCAGTGCAAAAGAGCCATATCTCTACCTAACCTATTTTTTGAGTTATTGCCCTTTGTTGTTTTTCATACTTGAATCTTGTCCGGAGTATATCTCTAAAAGTATAATAGCTAGAATCATGAAATTTCATTGATGGATAGAGCTCACCAAGTAGGAGTGCAGTGTACAAGAACTATTACTCTACCTGGCCTATTTTTTGAGTTATTGCCCTTTGTTGTTTTTCATACTTGAATCTTGTCCGGAGTTTATCTCTAAAAGTATAATAGCTAGGATTATGAAACTTCATGGGTGTATAGATCTCACCAAGGGGGAGTGCAGTGCACAAGAACCATAACTCTACCTGGCCTATTTTTTGAGTTATTGCCCTTTGTTGTTTTTCATACTTGAATCTTGTCCAGAGTATATCTCTAAAAGTGTAATAGCTATAATCATGAAACTTCATGGATGGATAGAGCTCACCAAGTGGGAGTGCAGTGTACAAGAACCATAACTCTACCTAGCATATATTTTGAGTTATTGCCCTTTGTTGTTTTTCATACTTGAATCTTGTCCGGAGTATATCTCTAAAAGTGTAATAGCTAGAATCATGAAATTTCATGGATGGATAGAGCTCACCAAGTGGGAGTGCAGTGTACAAGAACCATAACTCTACCTAGCCTATTTTTTGAGTTATTGCCCTTTGTTGTTTTTCATACTGGAATCTTGTCCGGAGTATATCTCTAAAAGTATTATAGCTAGGATCATGAAACTTCATGGGTGTATAGATCTCACCAAGGGGGAGTGCAGTGCACAAGAACCATAACTCTACCTGCCCTATTTTTTGATTTATTGCCGTTTGTTGTTTATCATACTTGAATTCTATGGAGTATATCTCTAAAAGTATAATAGCTAGAATCATGAAATTTCATGGATTGATAGAGCTCACCAAGTGGGAGTGCAGTGTACAAGAACCATAACTCTACCTAGCGTTTATTTTGAGTTATTGCCCTTTGTTGTTTTTTATACTTGAATCTTGTCCGGAGTATATCTCTAAAAGTATAAATGCTAGAATCATGAAATTTATTAGATGGATAGAGCTCACCAAGTGGGAGTGCAGTGTACAAGAACCATAACTCTACCTAGTGTATATTTTGAGTTATTGTCCTTTGTTGTTTTTCATACTTTGTTTGACAAAAAATATTCATTCAAAATAACATCAGTTCTATTCAAACCCCCAGTTAATATTAAGCAGTGTGACGGGCGTATCTTGTGACAATTTGGCACCTTGTTTTATAATATTAATACATTTTGATTAAATGTTACTGACAAGATGTAAGAGTTTATACATTTTAGCCTGGTATCTTTCTTATTATTCTATTGGAGAAAGACTGTGCTTTTAATTTTGATAAAAAGGAAATTTGTAACATAAGTTATTTTTCTTCTTTAGATATAGTTGTGAATAGGTCTTTACCTGTGAAAAACAAATTGATTCAACTTGACATCTCTCAAACAAGTATTGGAGATATTGAAGCTCTGGTTAGTCTTGATCTACGTCCTTATTTTGTTAGACTGGATACAGTGGATATCAGTGATAATAATATTAAAGAAGTGCCAACCAATTTGTATAAGGTTAGTTTTTGATATCCTGCTTAACCCATTCCAACACAGCAAAATTTTAGACTGGTCCAAATTGAAAGAAGCTGCAGACGACAATTTCAGGTTGATGGAATTTTGAATTTTTTAGTCTTTTTGGATAGAAAATGTTGTGGACAATGAAGAAATTGCTTGATACAAGCAATTTCTTCATTATCCACAATTTTTTTCAAAGTTTTTTTCTTTAGGGGCATAAAAAGGAAGGATTGAGTTGGAATGGGACCTTTTATTAAACATCAACAGATAATAAAAGAAGCTGTTTTTATAAATAGTGGAATTGGTAGAAAATCCAGAAATGTAGTTTATAGATCTAGAGTATGTTTATTTTATAATTGATTATTCAATTGTAACTTTGTATTTCATGTTTAAACCAGGTAAAACCAGCATCATCTTTTTAGACCCTTGAGACAAGAGAACACAGTGGAAAGAGGATTCAATTATCTCATTACTAGATGACAAACTTTTAGACTGGAGAAAATTGAAAGACATTGCAAACAATAACTTTTAGTTGATTGAAGTTTAGATATGTTCCTCTTTTGAGGCAGACAGCATTGTTGATAATGAAGAACTGCATGTAAGAAGCAATATCTCCATTGTCCACAATGTTTTCTAAAGCTTTTTTACTAGAGGTGTGTAATAATACAGGATTGTGTGAATTGGTTTAATATTTCTCTTTCTTGCAGAACCTGCCAGCCCTGAAGACATTGCACCTGTCCTCAAATTTGATAGAGGTTTTTCCAGATTCAGTCTTGAAATGTGAACATCTTGTGCACTTAGATCTCACCCACAATAAAGTAAGATTAATGATTTGCAAAATCTAATGATAAACTTGGAATCCTCATTCTTGTAACCCTGATAATAGCAAATCACTGCTTAGTTGTAACTTACTGGCTTTAATTTTGCACAAACATTAGATTTGAAGAACAATTATCTCCTTTAAATAGCAACTGCTATCTTTTTTTAAAGCATTTATACTTTTCAAATTTCAAAGAGATAGCAAACAAAATAAAGTAAGGACAATTAAAAATTGACCTTCCTACATGAAAGAAAATATTGCAGAAAAAGAAGAAATTGTTTGTTACAAGCATTTACTTCTTTCTTCATAATGTCTTGTCAAGTATAATATGACAGATGTAGAAATCAAGGATTGTACGGTTTAGGGTTAATTGCAACAAGAGTATTGACAAAATGGTACTGCGATTAACAGAATTCCTCTGTATCAATCTGTATCGGGGATTAATATTATGATTTAAATTATATCTAGGTAATTCAAATGAAAAAAGTTATAGTAATATTTTCATTTTATTCCTGATTTTGTAGTGATCAAATTTCTTTGTTATTAATGGAGGGGAATGATAGCACACTTCAGCCACAAACGTTCCTTGTTAATGTTTATTCAATTTGAAAGGACTTTTTGTGATATTTGGGCGACCACAAATATGGAATATTTCTTTTATAGTGAAACAGATAGAAAAAGTTGTGATTGAGCCGTTACGTCTGGCCAAGAAAGAGTTCATTTCAATCAGAACAGGGAAGCAATCAGTGTTCAACCACAACTATTCAATCAAAATTTGTCTTCAATCACAATTGTAAGCATTCAGAGTTCAAAAGTTTTCCAACCAGATTGTCATCAAACTGCAATACATTCTATTTATGGACTGGTCTAAAAAGAAGCACACAAATATATTTAGTTGACAGAATTTGAAAACCTCAGTGTTTTGGGGTATGAACTTTGTGGATAATGAAGAAATTACTTGTATAAGCAATTTCTTGATTTTTGCAATGTTCTCCAAAGCATTTTTCTTGAGGGGTGTCCAAAAGTGTCATTGTGTTGGGACAGGTATGATATGATGTGTCAAAAGCCTTCCTTTCTTTTTAGATAAAAGACTTGACAATCCAAACGTTTTGTTCATCCCTCAAAAAACTTTACCTTTCCCACAATAATTTGAAGAGTTTGCCAAGAGAAATAGGAAGTTACTGCCATAATCTGCGAGAGCTGACCTTAGATGAGTAAGTTGAATATCTTTGAACTGTCATGCAAAAAAGTTCCGTATGACAACTAACCCTTTCCCACAAGAAAAACATCTTTTAAACTTGATCATCAAAGATTGTTCAAATTTTATTTCATTTTGGTTTAACTTTAACCCTTTCCTGTTTATCAAATTTTTAGTCCTGTCCCAATTTGAAATAAGTTGCAGACGACAAATAAAAGTGAGTGTAATTTGAAAAGTAACCAACCTATAGGGTAGAAAATATTGTCAGAAACATTTATTTTCTCATGATATTTTCTTAACCCTTTCCTGTTTAAACCCGGGATTTTACATTGCTTTGATTTTATACTTGACAAAATATTGTGGAAAAAGGAGAAATTGCTTGTCACAAGCAATTTCTCCTTTTCCACCAATATTTTCTATCACATATGATGGTCTCTTTTCAAACTGCATCCAATTTTCACTGTTGTCTGCAACCTCTTTTAATTTGGACCAGTCTAAAATTTGGAAAAACAGGAAAGGGTTAAGTATTAAATCACTAGGATGTAAAAAAGAGATTGTGTAGGAAAGGGTTAACTGTCTGTCTGTCCATCCATCTGTATATTCCTCCATTCATAGACTTATTCATTTTTTTTTTAACTCTAGAACCAATTGAGCTACAACTGTGAAAATTTATACAACTTTTAAAACATTGTCAGAATGTTTATTTTTTGATATCATGGACCCTATTGAAAATGGGTGTGGTAGGGTCAAAGAGTAAGTCACTAGGTCAAATCTTAAACAATTCTTGTTTATTCAAATGGATATTTCAAATGCTAAAAGGGAGAAGATTGTTTTCAGTGAATCAATCTTGGTGAAACTTGGTCAGAATGACTTTAGGTCTTAAGGATGAATAATTTTGAAAATGGGAAGGTTCAATTGGAAACAGGGGTCTCAATGACTTTTTATGCCCCGCATCAATAAGATCGGGGGCATATTATATTATCAGTGTCTGTCTGTCTGTCTGTCTGTCTGTCTGTCTGCAAAACTTAACCTGCCAACAAAACATTTTCCTATAACTTCAACCGGGATTAAGTTACAATGCTAATATTTGGTATGTAGATAGGTCTCAACAAGGCACAACTGGGGAAGGTCATTTCATCAAGGTCAAGGTCAAAATTTTAACCCCTTTTCCCTAAAGCAAAGAAAAAAACCCCCAATAAAAATCACCAGTTTCTAAAGAATTCCTGTTTTGGGAGCAAGGTGTTTCACAAACACATCTTGTTTTTGTTTAAACTTTAAGGGCCATAATTTTGACTAAATCTTAATGAAACTTGGTAAAATTGTTTGTCTCATCTTAAGGATGTCTCCTATCGTAAATGAGGCTGTAGAATTCGAAACCGAAAAAAGTGGGTCACTGGGTCATATTCTTGAACAATATGTACACTCCCTTAGTCCTGACAAATAAGACCAGCTTTAATGTTTCTTTGTTATATTAAGAACTGAGGTGAGCAATCTAGGGCAATCTTGGCTCTCTTGAACATTAATCTCTTAAATAATAAACCCACAACAGAAAGATTTTGGGAAAAATAGAAAGTGCTTTTAACAAACAATTTCTCCTTTTCTCAATTTCTGTTCGTTTTTCAATTTATGTGAAGTTTCAATTGTTGGACATTTCTAGCTATTTGAACTGGTGTGGATTTTTTTCAACCATTTCAGGTTTATTTATAATTTTTTCATATTTATCTTTTGTAGTAATGAAATACAAGAATTACCTGAATCATTTGGACTGAAGGACCTAAGAAGATTGGATCTGTCAAAAAACCAGATTAACCGTATACCAGAACACTTCTTAAGTCTCTGTCAGAAACTAGAGGAACTGCTCATATCTGATAATCAACTAAGTAAGTATGCACTCTTAGCCACATAAAATCTTTTAACTAATACTTTGTTGAAAAAAAAAATGCTGTAGAAATTCCTTAAATAAATCATCTCCTGATGGTTTATCAGGAGAGGTATTGTTGAATATTACCTTATTTGTATCTTTGTAAAATAGGATAGGCTATGGAGCCCAAAGGAGATCTCAGGAAGCATAATTTCAACAACTTTTGTAAAGGATCATCAGACAATGTCACAAGCAAAATTTGGAGTCTCTAGGCTTTATGGTTTCTTATGAGAGTCTTTCTTTTTTTTAGAAATGTCAATCTTAGTTTCAATGTTAAAAGCATGCACCAAGATAGAGCCAAAATGAAAACCTAGAGGCATGCTTTTTAACAACAATTGTAGAGGGCCATCAGATGATGCAACATATAAATATTTCATCTATAGGCCCACTAGTTTGTAAAGAGATAATTTCAGATGATTTTTCTCTTTGATACTTTATACAAAAGGTTCAACAATTATGTTGCCATGGCATGCAGATTTTCTAAAGGAGTTAAATTCTTTTAACAATTTTAGTAGATTTTCATGCAAGGATTATCCATGCAAAGTTTGGGCTTGAGTGGCTTATTGGTTTTGGAGGAGAACATTTTTTAGATTGTGGACATACACAGACAGATGGACAGACAGATGGAGGATGATCAATAACTATAGCTCTACTCGTGCATTATTTCAAGGAGGGCTGAAATAGTACTGTCACCACAAAAAAAGTTGTTTCATAAAGTAAATGCATTCCAAAAGAGTACTGCTTCTTTTCACTTCTCAGGAAAAAAACTAAAACACATAGTGGAAAAGAAAAAAAATACTTGTAACTGGCTATTTCTTCATTATACCACTCAAAACTATGTTTTGGGGTATGTAGGAGTCAGCTTGACAGTGGGTCGGACGGTCCGTCTGTCTGTAGCTTTTTCGTGTCCCCTCAATTTCTTGCAACTATTGGACAGATTTCATTCAAACTTTACTGATATAATCGGTATCAAGCAGAGATGTGCATATTCTACTTTGGTTACCATCCATTGATTTTTGATGAAGTTATGGCCCTTTGGTGAAATATCGTGACTGCTCAATTTCACAGCAACCATTGGACAGATTTCATTCAAATTTCACAGAAAGACTCGGTATAATTCAGACTTGCACAAATCCTATTTTGATTTTGGTCCATTAATTTTTGACTGATTTATGGCCCTTTAATAAAAAAGTCCATTTTTTGTTACGGCCCTTTGGTGAAAAAAGTTGTTGGTGGATATTAGTCCACTTTGGGACAATTTCTATTTTATAACAATTTTTCCATCAAAAGAGTCAAAGATATTTGAAATATCATCAACTTGAAATTGTCGTCTGCAACTTCTTAAAAACGGACCAGTCCAAAAATTTGTTGTCTGGTAATGTACTGATCCTGTCACTTACTGTCACTTCCAGAGCAGTTACCGAGTGAAACCTTATCTCCACAACTAACCAAGTTGACAAGGGTAAAACTGAAGAATAATTTGCTGGAGGAGAAGTCACCATTCTTTATACCAAGATTTATACTGGAACTACCTTGGTAAGTATTAAATATGATTCTCCTTAACCCATTCCCACACAATGACGCTTTTGGATGTTCCCCAAGAAAAATAATTAGGAGAACATTATTGATAATGAAGAAATTGCCTGCATTATCCATTATGGTTTCTACCCCAAAATATGATTCTCCTTAACCCATTCCCACACAATGACGCTTTTGGATGTTCCCCAAGAAAAATAATTAGGAGAACATTATTGATAATGAAGAAATTGCCTGCATTATCCATTATGGTTTCTACCCCAAAAGACAAAGACTTGGGAAATTTCACCTACTTAGTATGTTGCTTTGCAGCACTGAGGGAAGTCGAGCCTTGCTGTCCTCTGACAGCACTTGTTTAATTTTGTTATATTGTTGGAGACCATTTTGAGTTGTTTACCTCAAACCATCTTTTAATCGGAAATTTAGATATGCTTATACACACCAATTCTACGTTACTTTTCTTGATCACTACCAAAACGTCTGTAGTTTGGCCATGTGATTTCAAGACAAGGGAATTGTCCTTCGAAGTAATCTGGACTAGGTGCCTTTTCTCTCAATGTTGACATTGTCACAATGAGAAACCCCCTGTCGAGAAAAGTATAGGATCAATTTGTCAAACAAAACCTGGTATTTCATCTTATTTAACTGTCACAGCTACGGTGTTTGATCGCTGAATGATGAGAATCAACAGCGTTCAAGACAGAGAACAACAGCCAGAATGAATAATTTGTCTTTCAAAATGCCAGATACTTATATGGACAACAATATTTCAGTTTAGAGTTAAAAATCACCTGACATCTGCACATAGTCAACTGCTTTTAAGAATTATCCAATTAACAAATGTGCCTTAGGTTACACACAACCATGTTTATGTCTTTTCCTGGTAGACAAACTGAAAAATGACGTCACATCGGTGTCTGGGATAGCTGAAGTAACTGACATATGCACGTTAACTTATGTGTATTGCGTGATTTGAAGAGGAGTGGCTAAAATCAAGTTTAATGGTAATCGTATGGCTATAAGTGAGAAATCACAGTTGTTCAAAACTGTTGTTTCAAGTCTAAAGAATTAAACTTCTGCATACCTTCGTTTCTTTTACCTCTTCAACAAAGCAGATCTTTTTACATCGAGTTTCCAACAAAATTTTGGAAAATTATGCAGTTCAAAAACACTATGTCATATGAAATTTTAGAAAAGCCATTTTTACTTGTCTCAAAAAAATTGAAATTTTGGATATTTTTAGAAAATATTTTTTTGTGAGTGAAGGGTATACAAACTATTAGGGCCCATTTTAGGAAATTTACCGTGTCATTTGTGTAGTCTATTAGAATTCATGTGAAGATATATTTTATTTCAGATTTTTTAGTGTAAGATCCATAGATCTGAGTGGTAATCGTCTGAGAGGTTTACTGCTTTTTCTAATGTGGAGATCCAACATGATTAAGAATTTCATTTTTACAGTCTATTGGAGATTCATGTTAAGATATTTTATTTTTGTATATATCTAGTTTAAGATCCATAGATCTGAGTGGTAATCGTCTGAGAGGTTTACCGTCGTTACTAATGTGGAGATCCAACATGATGAAAGATGTCATGGCTTCAAACAATCAAATAACAAATGTAGGTTAAGTTCTTTTTATTCATTGCAAATCTTATAGTTAGGTTTGATAAGGCAGCCATTACATGAAAAGTCAATTTCAAATGTTTGGAATAATGTTGTTAATTATTGGGGTTTAGACTCCCTTTCCTAAAAGATTGTGTTTTGGTTAAGGTCACAAAATGGACTTTGTGTCGAAGCAATTTCCTTCCTTTATCTCAACAGATCTAAGACCAAAATCAGTATGTGGTTTCTTTTATCCAAGAGAAGTTTACTATAATTGCTTTCTGTGTATATGAATCGAAGGTCACTTGCATATTTTAGAAATGATATGAAAATTGATCCTATTTGTGAAAATGGTTTATATTCATTGACTTATTGAAAATGAAATTTACTTGCAGTTCTAGTTTTTTCAGAAAATATACCGATTCCATGAATTCTTCTTTGACAGCTCAACTTAGAGAATGCTAAAGTCTGGAGTAAATTGGAAAAACTACATCTTGGCAAGAATTACCTTACTGAGGTAAAATTGAAATTTATACCAATATATACCCTATACCAGATTGTCTTTGTAGATCAAAAATTTGATTGCCCAATCAAATCATTCATTAAGTCTGAGAGAGATAATCTTTGATGTTTATGTCAATCATTTTTGATGGTGTGGCATCTTAAACACAACAATTCTCATTTCGTATGGCCATCAATATGTCAATTATCATGTTGTGGTACTAGTTTGTCACATTGCATTTGATTTGATTTTTATTTACCTAGAAAAATAAAATATATCAGTCAATCTTCATCTTAATTGCCTTTTGAGTTTATTATAAGATCTCAGAAGGGTTTTGCAACACATACATCTTGGTAGCATTTTTTCATCATGTACAGGTGTCTTAAATTAACTCCTTGGAAATGTCTCACTGAGATGTTTGGTGTTGAGGAAATACTCTGTTTTAACCCATTCCCACACAGTGACGCTTTTGGATGCCCCTCAATGAAAGCAATTGGGAAAACATTGTGAAAAATTAAGAAATTGCTTGTAACAAGCAATTTCTTCATTTTACACGATGTTTTCTACCCAGAAAGTTGAAAAAATCTAAAATTTCATAAATTCTAAATTGTCGTCTGCAACTCCTATCAATTTGGACCAGTCTAAAATTTTGTCCTGTGGGAATTGGTTAAGCAGATATATATATAGAATGGTTGTCATCTAGAAAAAAGAATACAAAGGATTAAAAAGCTTGAGCCACTAATTGTGGGTTGATATTTCTTTCAAAATGGATTCTATAAACACTTCTGGCTTGAAGTGACAAAGAAATGGTGTAGACTAAGATCAGACACCACTTATAAGCATGCTGATCTTTATTTATACCCCTTTGAAAATAGGAATATTCATGTTTCAGCAAGGATTAAGTTATAGATTGATTTATCTGTTATTGAGTGAATTATAAAAACTATTTGCACATTCAGTGGCTTGGCTACAAGTGAAGATATGACTTTTGGTGATCACAATCTTTCACAAAAAACAAACAATCGTTCCTTAATATATTTTCTTTATTGTAAAAAAAAAGGAAAAAATCTAAAAGTATGTTTGTCTGCAAATGAAATATTTAGCAACATGATGATGTCATCAATGTCTTTGGTCCTGCTGATATAATATTCAGTAGTTTTGTTTGTTTGAATGGGGTTTTACGCCGCTTTCAACAATCTTTCAGTTATATCGCAGCGGCTGCAGCACCTCACAATGGGATCCTGGTATTTCTCACACCAGTACTACCATCACATCCTTTCCTAGCCTCCAGCTGCTATCCCACATAGATCTACGATTATCGACCCATTGGTGAGAGACAAATAGTCAGAAAGGATGAGTGCCGCCGTCAGGGATTGAACTAATGTTCTGTAGTGCAAAATGATCAAAGCAGGGCTAAATCTGTCAAAACAGTGAGTTTGTCATCTTGATGATTCTACTGGTTTGCTAGTGGAACTACTAGTTGATAATCTATGTAAAAATCTTGATAATCCATCAGAAAGTAATAAAGTAAAATTATTACATGTACAAGGAATTTAGTGCTTTCTAAATCAAAACATTCTGAAAATTAAAAATTTTGGTTCTTCAGCAAGATGGACTGCGTTACTGCTTATGCAAAAAAGTTCTCAGATCATGAAAAGAAGTTAACCTAACCCCACACAATAACACTTTTTGATGCCCCAAGGGAAAAAACAAACTTTTGAAAACAGTGTGGAAATTGAAGAAATTGTGTGTTCCAAGTAATTTCTTCATTATTCACATTGTTTTCTATCCCAAAAGAAAAAAAAATCTCCAACCATAAAATGTCATCTGCAACTTCTTTCAATTTGGACCAGTTAAAAATTTTAATATACGGGAATGGGTTAACAGTTTTGATGACTGACAATATAAAACGTTTGATTGATATAAAAGGTCAATTGTTTCTTGCCATCTTTCTAGTTACCAAAAGAAATAGGCCAACTTACTTCATTGATCTCATTGGATGTTAGCCACAACAAGAGTATTGTAACATTACCAGATGAACTGGGGAAATGCTCTAAACTTTATGAGGTTAGTGATTTTTTATTGTAGAAGTATTGTGTAAAATGAAGAATTGCTTGTCACAAGCTTTTTTCTTGAGGGTATCTAAAAGCTTCATTGAGTGGGAATGGGTTAAAAGTAACATCAAGAGCACTGGCTGACTAATATCATTAACCCTTGTCATGCTGAATTATTAATACTTTACAGTGCTTCATTAAGAACAAAGGGCTGAAGGCAATGGAAGCATCTATTGTGGGTAAATTCTTATTTTGAAAATTCATCTTATAAACAACTCTGGCTTAAAAAGGAACAAGCAGGTGTTGTAGATTAAGATCAGACTGCACATATGTGCAGGCTGATGTGGGTCTAAGCCTCCTGCCAAGACAGGAAATAATACAGGTTTAGCAACTAAATCTTCTGCATCTTTTGGTAACTTTTCTGGGCTATTTTTTTCAGGAAGCTTGCTAGACTGTAACCTGTAGATAACCTTGGCTTTTCTCCGAAAACAGCCAAGCTAATGATATAAAAATAAAACTGTGTTTGTTTTGACAGAAAATATATTCTTTATTTTAGCTTAACCTTGATGGTCTAGATCTCAATATTGATGCAACCTTGTTGAAGAGAAGAGTGAAAGACATTATTAGTTATTTACATAATAGACTTAAAAAGGTAATCATCAATCTATATACAGTCGAAAACCTTTACCTCTAATGTCCCTTAATTAGCTGAAGTTACCCCTCATTGAAAAGAAAACATTGTGGATAATGAATAAATTGCTTGATACGATTACAACCATATTTTGAATAAATAGTCCTTTGGTGAACTTTAATTAGATTCCTTGAAATATGTTGAAACTATAACAATATGGCTTCTCTGGGAGGGCCTTATTTCTGTAAAGATAATAAATATGCAGATATTAGTACCCTCGCCCACACGCGTCTATCTGTCTGTTCATCAGTCCATCCATTAATTTCATGCTTTACCTCTAGAACCAATGCAAATGACATAAAACCTTGAAAATAATTGTTGCCAATGATTCAAGAAAGTGCCCTATAGTTTAGGGGTTACATGGGCAATAGGTCAAGGTTAGCATTGAGCTTTGATTGAAAACTGCTTCTGTGCTTTAACACCTAAGTCATTCGAGAAACAAGTTTTATCCATGACCCTAGGTGGTGCCTTATTGTTTTTGGGTAACATAGGTCAAATTTCAACTGTTCTACTATGTTGACAAAATGATTGTTGCGGTAAAAGTCTGCTTTGTGACCTGAGTCTAATCAGTTCTGCTTTGTTGGTCGAAAATAAGTTGAGTCCTTTGATTACTAATGTTGTAACTTCAGAGCAGTAATATTTCAAGGGGAGCAATGCTACTAGACTAAGAAATTGCTGTTTGAGTTGGCTCCTTTATTTTCTGTAAATCCATGGCTGATTGAGTAATACAAGTACCAACAAAACTTGGCAAGAAACATGCCCATGGGAAGGCACCTCAGATTTGAAAATGTCGTGGAGTTACCTCCCCTGAAGACCCCAGAAGTGGCAAAAAAGGGTACATCTTTAAAAACCTTGTTATGAAATGGCTTTTTCATTGGATTCACAGTTAGTATTTAGAGTCTATAGGGCAAGAACCAGAAAGATTGTACGAAAAATCTTTCAAGAAATGGCTGTGCTGGAGGGGGTAGCAAAGCTTATATAGTAAAAACTTTAAAAATTGTCTTTTTCTAAACAGAAAGGCCTAGAGTTTTGATATTTGGTATGCAGCAGCATCTGGTGGACTGTTTTTGTGCTCTTTGGACTCATGTGACCAATAAGGCCCTATGGACCCCTTGTCTGGTTCTGCAGTTGCTTTCATTTTGGACCATTTTGTATTTTTGTTATGAGGCATAATATTCAAAAGAAATAAGGCTTCAGGACTAGTACTCATATTACTTTCTTGTTGTCTGCTAGCAAATCAAGGCTCAGATTACAGATTACAAATTAAATGATATGAAGTTTCCTTTTCTGCTATAAAACATTGATGGAAAAGAAGAAATAGCATGTTGATAGAAATTGACTCTTTTCCCAAAAAAGTGATCTAAAATTGAATATTTTTAGGTAAAAAAAAATGAATTGTGGGATATTGTTAAAAAATGACTATCAATTTTTCAGGCTCGGTGTTATTATCGTATGAAGTTAATGGTGGTGGGGTATGGTAACAGAGGTAAAACAACTTTACTAAAAACTCTCATGAAAAGACATTCCAAGAGGGAAAACAAGGCTACTGTTGGTGTTGTGGTTAGAGATTGGATGTAAGAAATGCAACAATTATTCATCTCATAGTCAGATTTACCAGTTGGATGACAAATAAAAAAATTGAGGGCATTTGTAGACAAAAATGATGCACCAATATTTAATAAACTGTCAATCAATTAACAAAAAATAAGAATAAGACTTGTTTAATTTGGAAGAAGTTGAAGATGAAAATTCAGTGTGAGTTTAATAAAAAAAAATTGTACCAAAAAGGCTCGAAAAAAATTGATGAAAGGAGAAACAGTTTAAAACAAGCCATTTCTGGTTTCTCACAGTGCACACCTAAGCTATATTTCTTTGAGCATCAAAGCAAAGGATTGTGTGAAAATGGGTTAAGTATATATATTTTTGTGTCTGCAGTAAGTTATTAAGCTTTTATTTTAGCTTTAAATTTCTAGTCCCACAGGCAGGTTGACTATTGTCATTATCTGGTGTCTGTTGTGTGTTCTTTTCTTTGTCACTTAACTTTTTCTTAACCAATTACCATCAAACAAAACTTTCGACCAGTCCAAAATCAAAGAAATTGCAGACAACAATTTTGAATTGATGAAATTTTTAAATTTCTTTTTCTTTTGGGGTAGAAAAAATTGTGAATAATAAAAAACTGCTTGTAACAAGCAATTTCTTCATTATCCACTATGTTTTCCAAAGCTTTTATATTGAGGGATATTTAAAAGTGTCATTGTGTGGGAATGGGTTAAAAGATCTCCACAAATACTTCTGAGAGAATTTCACCAAATTTCATAAGACTATTATTTTGGACATTCTTCCTCAGATTCCTTAGACAATAGATAGAATGAAAAGAACGGCTTAACCCGTTAACAACAAAATTTTCGGCTGGTCCAAATTAAAAAGAGTTGCAGACGACTATTTAAATCTTATGAAATTTTCAATTTTTTTACCTATTGGGTAGAAAATATTGTGGATGAACATTGTGGATAATGAAAAAATTGCATACATCATGCAATTTCTTCATTTTCCACAATGCTTTTCAAAGGTTTTCTTCTTGGGGTGTCTAAAAGTGTCAGTGAGTGGCTTAATACTAGCTTTAAGATGTTGAGATCTTAGTTCTCTACTCTTGTAAAAGTCAATCCTCTCTAAAACCAACTATTATTTTATTATCTATGTAGATACACAAGATATGAGAAGACAGAAGAAGATGGTGTTTGGTTTCGAGGTTCTGGAACTAAAACCGAACACACATTGAGTACCTGGGATTTTGCTGGTCAAGAGGAGTTCTACAGTACACATGAATGCTACCTTTCCCAGAGAGCTGTATACCTTGTAAGTCTTACTTTAATCCATTACTAGACAACAAAATTTAAGACTATTCAAAATTGAAAGAAGTTACAGACCACATTTCAAAGTGTACTAAAATCTGAAAATAAATGCCAAACACAGGAGAAAACACAGTGAGAAATGGAGAAATTGCTTGTTACAAGTAATTTTTCTTTTCCCACAAAGTTTTCTATGATCAATATTCTTCAGGGCCTTAATAAGCATTGCTGTGTGGTAATGGGTTAATTGTTTTTCTATATTTGACTTGCAGGTAGTGTTTGATCTACGTAAAGGGGTGGCTGATGTAGAGAATCTGAAGACCTGGTTGGCCAGTATAAGGTCACATGCTCAGTATTGTCCAGTCATTGTGGTGGGAACACATCTAGATAAATTACCAAAAGGTAAAGGAGCCTTTCTGATGACAAAACAGTTCTGTGGTTCAGTGTGACACAGTTGTAGTTAAATTATAAGATATCAAATCAGCTAAGCTAGTTATGAGGTAAATCAGTAATTTCAAAATGGCTAAACTTTGTAACATGGCCTTGACAAAAGTCTCGGAGGAGCTATTGCTATACCTCGGATGATGGCATCTGTGTTGGCATGTTCACTTGGTCATTTCTCTTTATAACAAGTAGTAGGGGTCTCATATTTCATACATGCATTCATAAGGAGATGGGCTTTTATTTCAGACCCTGACCCTGTGAACTGGTGACCTTGACCTTTAACCCATTATAAAAACTTAAACTAAAAACTTTAACTTTTTCCTTTATTAGTCATTTCATCAAAGGGTACTCATATTTTATAAAATCATGCACTTGTTAAGAAATGAGATTTCATTTTGGAAAATAGCCTTGACCCTGTGACCTTGACCTTGAACATATGAAAAACTTTAGGAAAACACTTGACTCTGTGACCAGTCACACTTTATCTTTAACCCTGCACCCAAAGTGTGAGCTTTGTTGTCTGTAAACAACCTATGTTTTCTTTAATGAAGTAAAATACTCTTTGTGAATAAGAAAATTAATACTTTTCTATCTTATTTTTCATGCAATCATTTTAAAATCTATCTTATTTGAATATTCAACTGAAGTATAAATTATAAGAATGTGCAGAGAATTGTTAAATATTATTGTGTCTTTTCTTCTAGATGAGACAAAAAACAGAGAAGAAATCAGCAAGATATCAGAAAAACTAAGAGAATTCAATACACAGCCAGGTAGTTTAATAATAGTTCCTTTGACTTGGACTGGGAACCCATTCGCACACAATTTTGTTGTGTGGAAATGGGTTTTAACTAATTACCTGTTCATCAAATGGTTACTGTAACCTTATTGTGTGTTTTTTTGGTTTATCTAGTGACTCTCATTGTGCAAGGATGATGAAGAAGATACTGGGAGTCCAATCAGGTTCTTAAACCATTTCCAGATGGCAAAATTTTAGACTGGTACAAGTTGAAAGAAGTTGCAGATAACAATTTAAAATCTATGAAATTTAGATTTTTTTAACTTTCTGGACAGAAAACTTTGTGTAAAATGAAGAAATTGCTTGTAACAAGCAATTTTCTCGTATTTCATATTGTTGTCCCAATTGTTTTTCTTGAGGGGCGTCAAAGAGGGTCACTGTGCGGGAACGGGTTAAAAATATTTATTGTAAAGCAGCATTGCATAGGACTCAAGTTTAACATCTCTTGTAAAAGATAATTACATGTAGTTCAGTTTGTTGGTCATCCCTGGGCTCAAACCTGCAGTCTCAAGATTTGAAGTCAAGTGCTCTACCAACTAAGCTAATGGATTTATAACCTAATTACCATTCAACAAATGTTTAGACTTGTCCAAATTGAATAAGATTGTAGATAATAATTATAAGTTGATGGAATAGTCAAATTCTTTGTTTTTTAGGGTTGAAAACATAATGGACAATGAAGAAATCGGTAGTTACAAGCAATTTATTCAATGTCTACAGATTTTTTCCCCAAGCTTTTTGCTTGAGGGGCATGAAAAAAGTGAGATTGCATGAGAATGGATTAGATATTCTCTTTTCTATCATTAGTCCTGAGTGATGTGAATTTTCTTTACAATTCAATGATTCAGCATGAAACAGTTGTAACTGTCAATATGTTTATAAGCAGTTACAACTGTTTCGTGCTGAACCATCGAATTGACAGATCGAAAAATAGATAGACCAATCAAATTATACATTTTGAACGGAAGTGAACTTTGTACTTGAACGTTGGCTGAAATTTTTGTTGGGCATTTTTGTTTGTTTGGAAACCTAAAAATTGTAGCCACTACTTATTCAAACTGTAGTTACGATGTCTAGGTGCTAACTATTTTACTTCTTTGTTACATGCAACTGCCCATAAATTTTGCAAAATGATGTGGTTTAATATTGTTAGTGTAACTTCTAGTCGAAGCTTAGTGGACAGGGATCTGTAAGTTATTTCAAGAATATGAATTTTACAAGCATTATAATCAGGAGGGTGGAGGAAGGTATACTGAGCTTATTCTAATTTTAGTCTTATCAATTGGTTTAAATGTTATTGTAGACTGTTGATGGTTCAGCTTTCAACAAAAAAGATAAAATTGGTCAAGAAGCAAAAGCTCCCTATTGTACCAATCTTATTTGCCTTTTAATATGGCAAGGTATTGGCTCTGATAATGAACCTATTGCCAGACAAAAAGATATTAGACTGGTATGGATTCAAAGACAATGCAGACCACAATTTAAAGTTGATGAAATTTTTAATCGCCTTATCTTTTTGGGTAAAAGATATTGTTGATTGTGGATTAATATATGAAGATATTACTTGTAGCAAGTCAAGCCTTAATTTTCCACGCTGCTTTCCTAAACTATCTGTTTTCCTAAACTATTTTCTTGAAGGGGAGTAAAAAGGCAGGATTGTGTGGTAAAGTGTTAACCCATTACTAGACGATAAATTTAGACTAGTCCAAATTGAACAAATTGCAGATAACATTGCAAATTTTGTGAAATTAAAAAATCTTTGTCTTTCTTGGTGGAATACATAGTGTATAATTGAGAAATCCCTTTTTATAAGCAATTTCTTGATTTTCCACAATGTTTGCCACACTTTTGTTCTTGAGGGGTGTGAAAAAGATGAAATGGGTTCAGGACTATTTCAGGTTTACCGACAATACATGGGGATAGAGTATTTCTTGTGGATGGTTCATGTGAAAATGAGTCAGTTGAAAGATTACGCAATGGAATCAAGAAAACTGTGTCAACGTATGTAATAGGCACACTCACCAATATTAGCTAAAATTTATCTTTTATTCTAAACTTTTGGTTGGTTGCAAGATAGGTTGATCATTTTGATCTTGTGTATTATACATAGGTTGATGATAATCAGAACAAGTTCCTCATTTGGCATTTTATTTTCTTTACCATTAATCTAGTAGTTTCATAGTTAATTGGCTAATTGTATATATCCTGTTAAAAGCAATATTTTAACATTTTTACAACAAAAAATAGGAACTGCCTTTGAAAAGAAATATTTTTGTTCTATAAATATAAACTGCATTTATCAAGACTTTCCTGTTTTTTGAAATTTTAGACTAGTCCCAATTCAAAGGGTTTTAGACAACAATTTAAAGTTGAACTTCTTTGAATAATAATCATTAAGTAGGGTAGAAAATATTGTGGAAAAAGAAGAAATTGCTTGTTACAAGAGGCATAAAAACAAGGGATTAAACAGGAAAGGGTTAAGAGGATACTACTGTACCTACTGATAAAATTTCTTGCAGATTTGAAATTAGAGGAATAAGAGTGATGGGAGAAAAAGTTCCTGCTAGCTATGTTGTGAGTATTTCATTTAAACCATTACCAAATGACAAAAAATAGACTGGCCCAAGTTAAGAGTATTTGCAGATGATAATTTCAAGCTGATGCAATTTCGAGAATATTCCCCATTTTGGTTAGAAAACATTGTGGTCATTGCAGAAATTGCTTTTTACAAGCAATTTCTTCATTGTCCACAATGTTTTATGAACCTTTTTTGTGAGGGGCTTCAACATGGGGTATTGTGTGGGAATTAGTTAAAATTTCAAGACTATATTTTTTGTGAATGTTGAGGTGTGGATCTTTAATCAATATGCAGAGAAGATTCATAAGTGAGTGTGAATAAGTTCTGACAATCATACCTCAATAAAAAAAGTATTCTTTTCATATCATATAATTTAACATCATCAAGCAAAACAAATCAAATATTCTACTAGTTTTTAGTAAAATTTTATGGATCTGCTTTGTGGGCAAAATATGCTCAAAGTCTTGTTAATGGAAGTATGAAAACATTCCAGCCAATCAATAACTCTAGAATCTTAATACTCAATACGAAAACTAGAGGGTGTCTTAAAAGTAATTATTCAAGGACTATTTTTTAGCTCACGTGAGCAAGAAGTGCTCAAGATGAGCTTTTGTGGTTAGGTAGATGTCCATCGACCGTCATGCACGTCTGTCGTGCAACGTCAACATTTACTTGTGGTATCTTATTACTCAAAACAAAAACTAAAGGGTGTCTTTAAAGTTTTTATTCAAGGACTATTTTTAAACCCCCCAAAGTATATTTGGGGGGTATATAGGAGTCAGCTTGTCAGTCGGTCTGTCTGTCTGTCTGTAGCTTTTTCTTGTCCGCTCAATTTCTCGGCAACCATTAGACAGATTTGATTCAAACTTCACTGATATAATCAGTATCAAGCAGAGTTGTGCATATTCAATTTTGGTTAGGGTCCATTGATTTTCATTGGAGTTATGGCCTTTTGGTGAAAAATCATGTCCACTCTATTTCTCAATAACCATTGGACAGATTTGATTCAAATTTCAGACACGTCATATCCTATTTTGGTTATGGTCCATTGATTTTTGACTGAATTATGGCCCTTTAATTAAAAAGTCTGTTTTTTCTTTTGGCCCCTTTGGGGGATAGCACTTGTACATGGACAAGCCCTTTTGGGGGGTATTAGTCCACTTTGCGATAATGTCTAGTTTAGCTCACCTGAGCACAAAGTACTCAAAGTGAGCTCTTGTGGTTAGGTGGATGTCTGTAGCCCATCGTGTGTCGTTCATTCTTAAAAAATATCTTAGAAAAACCTTGTATGCACTCTAGAGGCTACATTTCTTGTCTGATCAACATGAAATTTGATCAGAATGATTGTCTTGATGAAGTCTTGGACAAGTTCATAACTGTGTCAACTGGGGTCAAAATCTAGGTCATTTGGTCAAATCTTAGAAAACCTTGTATGCAATCTAGAGGCCACGTTTTTAGCCTAATTGACCTGAAAATTGGTCAGAATGATTGTCAAGATAGAATCTTGTGCGAGGTCAAAACTGGGTCAACTTGGGCCAAAAACTAGGTCACTTGGTCAAATCATAGAAAAACCTTGTATGCAATCTAGAGGCTACATTTTTATCCCAATCAACCTGAATTTTGGTCAGAAGGATTATCTTGATGAAATCTTGTACGAGTTTGACTGGTGTCAAAAACTAGGTCACATGGTCAAAACTTAGAAAAACCTTGTTTGCAATCCAGAGTCCATGATTTTTGCCTGATTGACCTGAAATTTGGTCAGAATGATTGTCTTGATGAAATCTAATGTGAGTTTGAATCTTGGTCAACTGGGGTTCAGAAACTAGGTCACTTGATCAAATCTAAGAAAAACCTTGTATGCACTCTAGAGGCCACATTTTTTGCCTGATCAACCTGAAATTTGGTCAGAATGATTGTCTTAATGAAATCTTGTGCAAGTTCGAAGCTGGGTCAAATGGAGTCAAAGACTAGGTCTAAGGGTCTTACCTTAGAAAAACCCTGCATGCACTCTGGAGGCCACTTTTTTGCCCCATCAACCTGAAATTTGGTCAGAATGATTGTTGTGATAAAATATTGTATGAATTTGAAACTGGGTCAAATAGGGTCATTAACTAGGTCACAGGGTCTAATCTTAGAAAACCCTTGAATGCACTCCAGAGACGACATTTTAAACCCAATCAATTGCCATCAATGAAATTAAATAAAAATTTTGAGACATTCAACTCAGGTGAGCAATTTAGGGCCACTATGGCCCTCTTGTTTTCAGATCAAATTCCATCTTAAGATCAAAAGCACAATTTCTCAAATTCACTATTTATAAATACAATTTAATTTAAAAATAATGCTTGAAATCATCATAACTTTTATGCACTCTTATTTGTTATATCCCATTTATTTCAGAAACTGTCTGAGTTACTAACAGAGAAAGCCAAGACCATGACTTTTCCCATATTACGACATCGAGAAGTTATGAAGCTTGTTCATGAGGCAGATCTCCAACTTGATGATGAGGATGAATTGAGACAAGTACCTGACATCAATTTATGTCCATCTGTCATTTCTTTGAATTGACCAATCGCTGGTCCTGCCCACTTACTTTTTTGGCCCCTCCCATTGACTCCAACAGGAAGATCTGCTTTGATTTTAAAAGGCATTATTTTGCAAAATCTATGGCTAGTAGCATGAAACAAAAGAGCAAAATGGTTAGATGGTGGCTTAAACTTGAATAATCTGTAGTTACGATGTTTAAGTCGCCAGACTAACAAATTTGTTTCACAAAAATTGCGACAAAATTTTTTTTCACAAAAATTGCGGCAAAATTCTGAGTTTAAAGCTCAATTTTGGACTGAATGAATTTTTTGATTGGACAACTGTTTTTTTGATTGACAGCAGCAATTGGTTAATCGATAA
Source organism: Fragum fragum (assembly GCA_946902895.1). Classification (NCBI taxonomy): domain Eukaryota; kingdom Metazoa; phylum Mollusca; class Bivalvia; order Cardiida; family Cardiidae; genus Fragum; species Fragum fragum. The sequence continues at coordinate 46,799,635 of OX336371.1, forward strand.
ATGACTGCAGTAAATGTAAAGCTGATTAATCCTTTTACACTCAATTCTGTTTTTTAATGATCATCAATAAAAAAGTTTGTGGAAACTAAATGAAAATGAAGACATTGCTTGGTTTTCTGGCTAGGGGTTAACCTATCAAAGCATTTATTCGAATCTGATCTGTAATGTTTAATTTTGACCCTTATATGAAACATGTGTGATGGTAGACGATAAAACCATAGCAATTGCTTCTTTTTTCACAATGGTTTCTACCTCATAATTATGGTAGTTAATTTTCAATTTAAACTAACTTTGTTTAGGTATCCACAACCTTTTTCAATTTGGACCAGTCTAAAATTTTGTCATTTGGGAATATTTAGAAGTATTAGTGTTTGATATATAAAAAGCAAACATGAATTTACTGACTTTAACAGGCTGTAAGATTCCTACATGGGGCTGGATTTATTCTTCACTATGACGATATGTCAATGCAGTTACGAGACTTTTACTTCATCGACCCGGGATGGCTCTGTCAAATGATGGCGCAGGTAGTCACAGTAAGACAGATCAACCCATTCGTCAGTAAGGATGGGGTGAGTTCATTTTATGTAATTCACTACTTCACAATCCTTCTTCTAAACACCCCTTAACCCATTAACCCTTAACCCATTCCCAGTTGACAAAATATGAGACTGGTCCAAATTTAAAGAGGTTGCAGATGACAATTTCAAGTCAGGAGAATTTCAAGTGTCTCCGTCATTATGGGAAGAAATCAATGTGAGAAATTGCTTGTAACAAGCAATTTCTTCATTACCAACATTGTTTTCCTTAACCATTTTCTCATGGGGTGTAAGAAGGCGGGATTGTGTAGGAATTGGTTAATGTGAAAAAAATATGTTACTGGATTTTCTTAACTGTGTCTCGAACTAAAATGATTTATAAAGTTTGACGAGGCTGGCATAATAACTCTTTCTGTCTTAGATTAAGTCCAGTGTATCTCAAAGAAAAAACTTAAGACAGATTCCATGTTTCTCTTATAAAAAAGATGACAATCATTCTGTTTGGTCATCATTTACTTATTAAACCAATTTCCACACAACAAATTTTATACTGTTCCAAAATGAAAGGAGTTGCAAACGACAATTTAAGATTTATGAAATTTTATACTTTTCAACTTTCTGGGTAGAAAACATTATGTGAAATGAAGAAATTGCTTGTTAAAAGCATTTTCTTCATTTTAAATTATGTTTTCCGAATTGTTTGTCTTGGGGGCATAAAAAAGTGTAATTGTGTGGGAATGGGTTAAATTATAAGTGTCCCACAATTAGCATTTTAGAACATTGTAATCATAACTGACAAACAGGAAATTATACAGACATTTTTTTTATGACCCCCATAAATATATTATGTGAAACATTTTGGCAATGACAAAATTGCTTTTATACAAGCAATTTCTTCATTGTCCATAATGTTTTCTGTCTTAAAAGACATAGATTTTCAAGATTTTATTCATCGATTTTGTTGTGTGCAACTTCTTTGAATCTAGATTAGTCTAGAATTTTGTTATCTGGTAATTAAAGCTTAAGATCTTAATCCTTCTATTTTTGACAGGAATATTTAGTCATTGTCTTTCTAAAAACCTTGTAACTACAACTTGAATCAAGCTGTAGTTATGAGGTTTTAGAATGACAAAGACGATTAATGCCATTTCTGATTGAATTTAAACAGATCATGAAGAAGAATGACATCTACATTTTATTTAAAGAAAAAGAACAGTTTCCAGAGTACCTGGTACCACAGTATATAAAGCTTCTAGAAAAGTAAGTCTGGATTCTTTGGAAATTTAAAACAAATAAGAAATAACAGTTTTGAAAGTGCTTGGTACCAATGTTCATAGAGATAGTAGAAAGGTGAGTCTGAATACTTTTGGAATTAAAAACAAATAAAAGAAACATTTTTTGAGAGTATCTGTTACCACAGTTCAAGTGGACAATGAACAAATTACTTTTTTTCTTGTGGGTCATGAAAAAGGGGGCTAGAATGAGATTATAAGTGAATTCAAGCTTGTTGAGCAATTTGAGTGCTTGACCAATTCCCACTCAGTGACGCTTTTAGATGCCCCAAAGGTAAAAAGCTGTAGAAAACATTGTAGAAAAAGAAATTGCTTGTGACAAGCAATTTCTTCATTTTCCACACTGTTTTCTTCCCAGACAGTTAAAAAAAATCTGAAATTTCATAAACTTTAAATTGTTGTCTGCAACTTCTTTCAATTTGGGCCAATCTAAAATTTAGCCGTCTGGTAATGGGTTAAGCACTTCCTGTTTGATTGACAGTAGATATCCATCTATTTTCTTTTAAGCATGATGAGTTTAACCTTGTCTAGGATAGAAAAGCAATTAACTCATTGACACAATGACAATTTTTGATGCTTTTCAAGAAAAACAATAGGGAAAACATTGTGGAAAATGAAGAAACTACTTGTTGCAAGCAATTTCTTCATTTTACACAATGTTTTCTATCCATAAAGTTGAGAAATTACTAATTTCATAACCTTTAAATTATCGTCTGCAACTACTTTCAATTTGGACCAGTCAATAGTTTTGATGTATGGTAAAAGGTTAAGCTTACCAGGTCCAGAACTGTTGTGACACTTACCCTAGTTTTGCCCAAACCATTCGATGTGTCATAATTTAGGATGTTGGTTGTTTTGCTTGTCTATTTGTCGCCTTCCATTGACTTTAGGTCATATGCAAATGAAACTCTTCTTTTCTAGTGATGGGTAAAATTGGCTTTTCTAAGCGTAAATGTCATGATAGATCCTATGATGTTTCTCAAATGTAGACCATTTCAGTATGAGGTCTGTTTCAGGTTTGAGATAGCACTTCCCCACTCAGAAACAGAACTACTTATACCTTGTAAACTGCCAACCCAGAAACCAGCATTCAGAATTCCAGACCAGGAAAAATTTAGTAATTAGTTACTTTTCTTTCATACATCCTTGAGGTATTGTTTGTCATTTTAACATTGTCAATATATCTGTCAGTAAATGCATTCTGCTTATTACTAGGTCAATATCATCTATGTATTACTCTTGTTCACTTTCATTCATTTGAAGGCTTTGATTTTGATCAATCTCGAATATTGCCATTCAAGCCTTAGTGTGACACTTCCAACAATTTCTAGTTCTAATAAGTGTCAAGTAAGTCTCCGATCAAAATATACATTTACATAGTCTGTTCAGTGTCTTCATTTATAAATGTCTCTAGGGTAGCTGCTGACTCGGAGTTTATTTAGACAATCAGTGAATATTCTAAATGGACCCTGTAACTGTCCAGGTTAATCAGTCTCAGCCATTTCTGCACATATAAATTTTTTTGAAATGTCACACACAGTCTAATAGATATTTTGTAATGAGTACAGAAGTTCCAGTTGACCGCACTGACATAATTCCCATTCCAGGTACAATTAAAAGAATCTACAGCATGCCTCACATTCCTATTGGCTTACGCTTTAGACTTATTGCCAGACTTATCACTCTAACAAAGGATGCAAGATTTAAGGTATAGTTTATTACTCCTGATACAGCTGTGCTCCGAGTTAACCCATTCCCACTCAATCCCTCGTTTTTACGCCCCTCAACTAAAAAGCTTTTGAAACATTGTGGAAAATGAAGAAATTGCTTGGATCAAGCAATTTCTTCATTATCCACAATGTTTTATGTCCAAAAAGTCGAAAAATTTAAAATTTCATCAACTTGATATTGTCGTCTGCAGATCCTTTCAATTTGGACCGGTCTAAAATTCCACTGTGTTGGAAAGTGTTAAACACTAATATTATAACTGAAGGATCAGGGATGTCAATCAAAGAATCAATTGAACAGTTAAATCATTCCTTTAGACCAGAAGTGAACTTTGAAATCCAACATGGGATGGTATTTATATGAAACCTTTTTGTTGGTCTGGCAACTTCAGTGGTATAATTATATCTTATTGAAGCTGTAGTTACAACGTTTAGGTAGACAACCAACAATTTTACAGTTTTGTTACATGTTATTGGTCATAAATTTAACCAAATAACATAATTATATATCTAAGCTCTATCTTCAATGGTCATTGGAGTCAATTGATGGGGCCAGTAATCCGTCATTTACAGAACTAACTGTTGTATTTCATGTGGTGACTGCACATTTACACAAAATGAAATAGTAATTTTATAAGATCATATTTCAAGCAGAAATTGTAAGTATACTAGCACATATATTATAGAGTCCTTCAAAAAAATACCCCTTTGCAGGCATTATTATTTGAACCCTTTCCTGCTTTTCAATGTTTTGGACTGGTCCAAATTCAAAGGTTTTGACAATCAAATTTAAAGTGGATTGTTACAAGCAATTTCTTCTTTTTGTACAATGCTTTCTCAATGATAAAATCACAGGGATGTAAAAACCAAGGATTGAACAGGAAAGGGTTAAAATGCATCATATTTAACAATGAGGGGATGTAATGAAAGCCAGTAGAATATTATGGCTACACTTCAGTATATCTTTAGTCAGGAGATAACCCAAGCGAATGTTAATCCATTCCTAAACAGTGATGCTTTCAGACATCCCACACAGTGATGTTTTTGGACGCTCCACAAGAAAAATAATTGGGAAAACATTGTGTAAAATGAAGAAATTTCTTCCAGAAATTTGAAAATATCTAAAATTCTGTTAACTTTAAATTGTTGTCTGCAACTCCTTTCTATTTGGACCAGTCTAAATTTTTGTAGTCTGGAATAAGGTTAGATAGTTGTCTTTCAAGATAAAGGCCTTTAAAGTTAAAGAGGATAAGCTATATTTCAAGTTTCTGTAAATACTTGATCCATTAAAATTTTGTGTTTGTACACAATCAATTGTCATCATTAAATTTCCAGTTAAAATCTGAAAGCCATTTAAACCATATTCTGATCTTATCAGATTCTACTGCTGCAACATTTGTAAATTATGTCTTCAATTTTTAACTCTTTCCTGTTCAATCTCTGATTTTTACGTCCCTATGATTTTTGATTGAGAAAACCTAGAAAATGTAGAAATTGCTTGTAATAAGCAATTTCTTCTTTTTCAACAATATTTTCTACCCCACTGAATGGTTATTTTTCAAAGTTAATCAACTTTGAATTTTTCGTCTGCAAAGCCTTTGAATTAAAATTTTGCAAAACAGGAAAGGGTTAAGTCGCCAGTTTTCATTGAATTGTTATACTTTCCTTATTACAGTCAGAGTTGTGTCTTGAAGACAATCCAAGACAGATTTGTTGGAAAACTGGAATTTATATGTACTGGTCAGAGGTAAGGTTTTAGCGATAATTTAACCCATTTACAGATGACAAAATTTTGGACTGATCCAATTTGAAAGAAGTTGCAGACAATAATTTCTAGTTGGTGGAATTTTAAAGATCTTTGCCTTTTGGAATACAAAACATTGTGGATAATGAAGCAATTGCTTGTATTAAGCAATGTCTTCATTTTCCACAATGTTTTTCAAACTCTTTTCCTTAGGGGGCGTTAAAAAAGCGTCATTGAGTGGGAATGGGTAAATGGTGTCTAGAATTGTACTATAGAATTCCACCTAGTGATACTTTTATTTGAGATGTGTCAATCTAATTTGTGAATTCTGAATGTCTGAAAAATTTGTTTCCTACCATTGTGAAAAAAGTGAGTACAGAGTTTCAAGTATTTTGCACATTATTTATTTCCAAGAGAAAGCTTTCTTAAACTTGTGAAATTCTAAAAGGGAATAACAATGATAAGCGATTTTATTACATCATAAGAGTAGACCATCTAAATCAAATAAATAAGAGACTAGCAAGTGATGATAAGGCTTTGGAGAGCAATGCCCTAACCATCGACTATGCTTAAGAGATATCTACCTAGTAAATATTTCTTTTAGAAGTAAATTTCATAAACGATTCTGGCAGGAAAATTACAAACAGGAGGTGTAGATCAAGATCAGACTGCACTTATGTGCAGGCTGATCTTGGTCTACATCTCCTGCCTTACAGTATCTTGTTCTATACATTTCAGATGGCCTATTTTCTTCATGATTCTGCTACATCCAACAGAGATGGGAAAAAGGACGAGTTGTGCTTCATTGTTCCTAAGTCAAATCAAGGAATTAAGTAAGTAAATCTAAGAACAACACTAAAAAGACAGATAAGTTCTAGGTTGCTTTAAGCCAATAAAGGAATCAATTACAAAAAAATCACAATTAAAGGTGATCATAGTTGATACATTATAACTCATTCCCTCACAATGATGCTTTTTGATACCCCTCAAGAAAACAATTGGGAAAAAATTGTAAAATAAAGAAATTGCTTGTCACTAGCAATTTCTTCATTTTGACATTATTTTCTACTTCAAAATGAAAAAAAATCTTATCATTCTACACTTGTCATCTGCAACATCTTTAAATTTTGACCAGTCTGATGTCTGGTTTTGGGTCAAGAACCTTCACCATAGTGTTGTACATATGCCAGTGTTTGTCTTTTATCAGCTCTTTTATGCTGAAGCATATTGCATTCCAGGATAAAGACAACTTTTGTGACTCCCAGGGTTTTAAATGATATAAATAGTGGGGTTGAAAATAACATATTTTGTTTTTGGATTCCTGATTATTCTCACACTGGTACTACCACTACATCCTCCAGCTGATCATCCCACTTAGGTTTATGCTTATCTGCCCATTAGTGGCAGACGAATGTGGAAAAGGATATTTGCTGCAACCAGGGATAGAACCCTGGACCTATAATAACATGTAGGGACAGCTCCAGTTATAAGGATAAGATAATATTTGGATAAGATATATATTGTAACAATCTAATTGAGTCACATTCTGTACTAACCTCTTGAATGATTCAAGATTGTTTTGTAAATTTAGAAGGCATTTCTCTTTGTTTTAGATTACTTGGTCAGGTTGTTGATTGTATAGACAATTTGATAGAAGAATGGTATCCAGGTTTGACCAACATAGATCCTCTACTGGGCCATGAAATACTGGAAATATTGGTACCCTGTCCTCAATGTAGAGGTGAGTTTGATTGTAAAATTCTGATTTAAAGAGATGATAGACATCAGTACTATTTGGTACTTATGGTTGTCATTTAAAGAAAGTGTGAAGGTTTTGTTTGAAAAGACAGGATTTGCTTGAGCAACTAGCTACTACTCATAAATGCATTACCACACAACCCTGCTTTTTTATGCTTTGGAGAAATATAGTTAATGAAAACTTTGAAAAGGGGTCATTGCTTGTTACATAAATGTTTTCTACCTTATTGAAACTTATTGTCGAATTTTAGTTTGACTTTTACTTCGACTTTTAATGTGGACTTCTACTTTTTTCAATTTGGACAAGTTTTAAATTTCGTTGTCTGGTAATGGGTTAATTGTTTATAATTTGATTTGTGTTTGACATCAAAATTCTTTTTTGGAGAAATAGTACAATAAATATGATTGACCATAAGATTAGCATTTGTCAAAATAATTTCTCTCTAGCCTTTGTTCTTCATATTGTAATGTGGATGATGTCTCTCAAAATGCAAGTTAAAGACCTTAACTACGTAGTCTTGTAAAGAAAATTTACCCTTTTCAACTGAACTAATCTTATTTTAAACCCCTTAAGAAAAAACTTTCGAAATCATTATGGACAAGCAATCTCTTCATTGTCCACAATACCTCCTGCCCAAAGCGGCAAAGATTTTTTTTTAAGTTTCACTAACTTAAAATTGTCGTCTAAAATTTTGTTGTCTGGTATTGGGTTAAACCTTAGGTTTGTAGTGTAACTTACCATAATACATCAGTTAGATGCTACTTTGTTAAATTGCTTTACTTGCATGATAATTTATTCAAAAGATAATTTTAACCAATTTTAGCCAATTTCTCACTTGTCCCCCTTTCTGATGCCTCTCACAAAAAAAAGGTAACCAGCAGTTTGTCATTATCCTCTATATTCTAAACACTGAAATACAAAGATTTTTTTTAAATTCAACTAAAAATTAATGCTTGCATCTCCTTTCAATAAGGACCAGTTTAAATTTGTCATGTTGTGATAGGTTGAAAAAAACTCAACAAAAACCAAATGCAATGAAATTGCAAAAATGTTATTTATAATTGTAATAACAACTACTACCAATGACATTGATACTAGTGATTTGATACAATTGATAAAACACTGGTTGACCAGTTAACCCATTCCCACACAATGGAATTTTGGACCAGTCCAAATTGAAAGGAGTCGCAGATGACAATTTCAAGTTGATGGAATTTTGAATTTTTTCGTCTTTTGGGATAGAAAACATTGTGGATAATGAAGAAATTGCTTGATCCAGGCAATTTCTTCATTTTCCACAATGTTTTCCAAAGCTTTTTTTGTCGAGGGGCGTAAAAAGGAGGGATTGAGTTGGAATGGGTTAAGTGATTCGTTTACATCAGAAGTGAGCATTTTTGCTGGTTTGGCAATTTAACCCCTTCCTGTTTAATCCCTTGTTTTTACAGCCCTGTTGTTTTACACTTAAGAAAACTTTGTGGGAAAAGAAGAAATAGCTTATTAGAAGCAGTTTCTTCTTTTTCCACAATATTTTCTCTCCTACAGAATGCTTATTTTTCAAATTAAAGCCACTCTAAATTTTAATCTGCAAAACCTTTGAATTTGGACAGGTCTAAAATTCTATAAAACAGGAAAGGGCTAAACACTTATTCATTTAGGTCACCAACCAACAGTTTTGCTGTTTGTTTTATGTTGTACTATTATAATTAACTTTCCCGCCAATGTTGAAGCTCAAAGTTCACTTCCATTAATTTGATTGGTTGATTTTTACTTAGATTGGCAACTGCTATTTGTCAGATGTTAAAAAAAGAATCTAATTTTCAGATCAAGCTAATTGCTATATGTTCACTATAACTGAGCTGCAAAAGGAAGCATCAATGGATGACAAAATATTTTGCCCAACACATGAAGCATATATGCTTCTTAGGGATTTGGTATGTCATTTATTTTGATCTGTTTTAACTATTCATTATATTTTTATTTGAACTGATTTTTAGAATGGTAAAATCATACAAAAAAGTAAAATCTATTCTATCATGGGATTACAAAGTTTAAGGCCAAACGATAACATTTTAGACTGGTTCAAATTCAAAGATGTTGAAGACGAAATCAAAGGTCATGGTGACCTATATTGTGATCGGCAAGAAGCATCCTCATGAGAAGGCACTTCAGATTTGTTGACGTCATAGAGTTATCTCCCCTTGGAACTCCATGAGGGTACATCTTTAAAAATATTCTTGTCATAAACTGGCTGTCCAATTGGATTCACATTTGATATTTAGAGTCTTTAGGGCAAGTTGTGCTGGAGGTGTGTGTGTGTGTGTGTGGGGGTGCATAAACTTACACAGTGACAACTTTGATTTTTTTTTACCAAACCAAAAGACCTACAGCTCATATATTTGGTTTGTGGCATCTAGTGAGCCTTTATCAATATTATATAAATTATAACCCCAGGGTCAAAATTAGCCCATTCCAGGATGTCACAAGTTTAACATAAACTTATGAACTGAAAATTTTAAAAAATCTTCTTCTCCCAAACGGGAGGGCCTAGAGCTCTGATATTTGGTATGTAGCCTCATCTGGTGGATCTTTATCAAGATTGTATGAATTATGGCCCCAGGGTCATAATTAGCCAATCCCTGAATATCACAAGTTTTACTTAGGGCTTATATAGTGAAAATTTCAAAAATCTATTTCTCCCAAAGAGGAGGACCTACAGCTTTGATATTTGGTATGAAGCATCATCTGGTGGACCTCTATCAAGATTTTATAAATTATGGCCCCATGGTCAAAATAAGCCTGTTCCCAGACTTAACAGGTTTCACATAGGCTTGTATAATGAAAACTTTTAAAAAATCTTTTACTCCCCCTAAAAAGTCCTAAAGCTTTGATATTTGGTATGTAGCACCATCTGGTGGACTCTTATCTGTGAAGTGCTCTCTGGACTCAGGTGAGCTATAAGGCCCTACAGGCCTCTTGTTTTCATTTTCACCAAATAATTTCATAAGCCTTATTTCTTTGTGGTGTCAAAAAGCTTGATTGTTTAGGAATGTATAAAAATTTTTGGTTAAAAGAATTTGGATTGAGTAGGTTTTGTCACATTGCGTAGTACAAAATATTGCAATCTTTTTTTTTTATCTGTAAGACAATATGCTATAAAAAAAAATTAATCCTTTTAGTCTAAAGACAAGGTTTAAGTTTGTGTGTTTGTAGTGAAAAAATGGTGTGTCTTGATCATTAAACTCAATAAAGGTTTATTCAGTTTTTGACTAATTTTATATCCTCTAAAGTTGCTTTTGTTGTGAGTGAAATAAGATTTAGTCAATCATAAATTGGCTTTTCTTGAAATTTCAGGACACTTTACCCATTTCCTCACAATCCAGATTTTTTATGCCCTTTAAGAAAAAAAAAATGTGAAAAAAAATGTGGAAAATAAAGAAAGTGCTTATTACAAGCGATTTCTTCATTATCTACATTGTTTTCTTCCCCAAAAGACAGAGATTTTGAAGATTTCATCAACTTGAAATTGTCATCTGCATTTTCTTTCAATTCAGACCAGTCTGAAATTTTCTTGTTTGGTAATGTAAATTTTCAGACCCCTGATCTTGTTCTTGCGGATTTTGAAAACAACTTACAGTTAGACTCTTCACTTCTGGAATTGGAGGAAAGGTTAGTTTTTGTCAAAAATCAAAAGAAAATAGTTATCTATCTATGAAAGTTGTGTTTTCTTTACTTTAACCCATTCCAACACAGTGGAATTTTAGACTGGTCAAAATTGAAAGAAGCTGCAGACGACAATTTGAAGTTGATAGAATTTTTAATTTTTTCCTCATTTTGGGTAGAAAACATTGTGGATAATGAAGAAATTGCTTGATACAAGCAATTTCTTCATTTTCCACAATGTTTTCAAAACCTTTTTTTTTGAGGGGCGTAAAAAAGAGGGATTGAGTTGTAATGGGTTAAATAAAATCTTAATTTAAGAGAAAAAAAATCAGATTTTCATACTCTGATAACATTAACTACCGTATTTTCCCGATATGTTCGGACACCCGAAATTTTCGGACACCATTAATTATTTTCAAAAATAATTTATTTTTTGTCCCTAATTTCGGACACAGAATGGATTTGACATCCCTAAATTTTCGGACACGTACTTACGAAGTACAAATCTTGTCAACGACGAAAGACGTACCTTACCTGTTTAACCATTCATGAGATCGTTTATATCACTGTAAGACGTATTTCTTTGTTTGCCATTAGTTAATCTCCTGTTAATTAGTTTGACACGTTGATATTCCAGTCAAGCGTTACAATACGTGACATTATAAATTAACACCTACGGACAAACTTTTTATGCAAAACTAAACATTCTTGTAAGGTATAGAAAGAACTACGACGAACAGTCAAAGAGACTCGGGAGTAATCTTAACGGAAGGGATACTTCATTACTAAATTAAATCGTCGTAACCCAAAGCTTGTTCATGTGAAAGACGCCTTGTTCTTATTTAACATATTGTGATTAAACAATTTAAAATCGGGCTAGTAGACGACGATCGGATATTGCGAGGTTTAATCATGCTTCCTAGACTAGCGCACAATTGGCGATGGTTTATATATTGGACCGATTCATTTAGTAAAAGACGGTTAAGCAGACCTCGGTGTCAACATGCCATGATATGTCTAGACTTATAACAAGTAAAGCAATAGCGCCGTATGTCTATCGATACACATAGAAGATGCGTGTATATGCTTTACATAACTGGACAGTGTTAGTAGTTCGACACGTCACCATGAAGACGTCCCGATCGAGCGTTGCTGAAAGTTGGACGATAGCCAAGATTTACCTTTACCTTATTCTAATCCGAACACAGAGAAAGATTTTTTACCATCTTAACATAAATTGATTTTGCATAAATCTGATGTTTTAGATGATGAAAAAAAATCGCAAATGAAAAACGGTCGTATAGATGACTGTCTTTCCTTCGCCGTCGAAAGGCAACCAAAAATGTCGTAACTACAGCTTATTCCTGGAGAAGTTACGGCATTTAATCGCCCACCGACTATTTGTGTTTGAATTGAACGCTTTCTGATTCTGTATCCTGTTGCCTTTCTTTTCATTGTTATTTTTTTCCTTTTCAGACAGAAGTGATGGCCGAAAATCACAGAAATGTATCAGCCAATCTATTGTCTATTTGTTGTATCTATCGAATAAAATATTTGAAAGTGAAGCTAGTCCTTGTTATTTATTTAGGGACATGACATAAAACTTCGGAAAAAACATCCCAAACGAAATCACGCATTTGAGACGTCGTCCGTCGTCTGCCAAAACGTCGTCATTACGGAGAATTGTATAAATACAATGCTTTGTTTGGATGTAGCAGACTCATATGTTTAGTTGATGGGCGACAAAAATGTTGTGACTACAGCTAGATATAGCAGTAGTGATAGTATTTTCCGTCGACCTACGGGGATAATGATTTTATAACGACCTGGAACCATTTAAAGGTTGAACAACATAACGTAGGATTGATCTCCATACGAAACAAATAAACTCATATGCAATTTGTTCTGAATTTTATTTTAATGAAATATTTTCGAATCTTCGCCTCCCATTAGATTACTTCTCGAAAAGTACACAGCCACCTGAAAATAAATGAACAAATACATTATTCAATCGGATTACGTACAAACAAATTCCATCAAATATTTAATAGATCGAGTAGGGATAAAGGTCAATTATTGCATAATCTCAAATGCGTACCCGACCCTATTTCTTTTTTAACTGTAATGTTATTTTTGTGAACCTGTGTAAAGCTGTTTCATATTATTGTAGTGTTTAGCCACGGATATTTATGAGGATTCTATTACTGGAAACTTTAAATGAGACAATTTTTTTGGATTAATCACGCATTTGTCGGTGTTTTAAAAATCCTTCGACTCGTCCGTAAATCTCCCGCCGTGAGCATTTACCCACATATATGACGGACTTTCGCCGCAGTACAGTTGTAACCCTAAAAGTTCGGACACTAAGGAAAATAATTTCCTTAATTTTCGGACACAAAAAATATTAATTATTTTTTCCTGTCCGGACATTAAGGGAAAATACGGTATTAATCACACAAACATAATTTTATTTATAGGAAAACATGGCAATCAAAATACTTTTAATATTTCTTGATGATGTAGAAATAACTTGGTATTAAAATTCCTTAAATGAATCTATTTTGAGGATCGAAATGGTATGAATATTAAATTTTGCGTGTATTGGTATTTGTCTTTATTAAAGCTACAATTTCATCCATTCTCTTTCAAACTTTGGGTATGCTTGTAATATAATGGGACAAGTCAACCTTTTGATTACAAGGTGATTTAAGGTCAAAGATTTTTTTCCATTATCTGTCTGTCTGTCTGAAACTTAGCCAAAAAGCTTAAAAAAAAAGATTTACAATTACTTCAAGATATTCAAGATACAATGCTCATAATTGTCATAATGATAGCTCTCAATTATAGCATCAATACAGTATACCCAGATACAAAGTTAGAGGTCATGTGACAAGGTCAAAGGTAATTTGTTAATGTCAAACTTCTGCAAAACTTAACCAAAAAACTGAACATTGACAATTTCTTCAAGTCATTTAAGATAAAATGTTCATATTTGGATGAGGTCATGTGACAAGGTCGATGACTTATCAAGGTCATATTTCCAAAACGGCTGTTTTGGGGTATGCTTTGCACAAACACATCTTGTTTTGTTGAATTTTCCAATGATAGAGTATTTCAATCATAAACATACAATACCACATCTGCCAAAGAAAGATTGTTATTAGAAACAATACTGTACAAGGAGAAATTGCTCTCTTACTCTTTTTGGAAGATACTTTTTACTTCAAATGCATGAAGCGTGTTGCCTTCAACATCTTTCATTGTAGGCAAGTCTAAAATTTATTGTCTGATAATGGAATGCATGATATTTTTAACAGTCCAGACAAGCTATTGGGTGATGGTGGATTTGGAGATGTTTACAGAGCAAAATATGGCAATAAGGTAGACCTATTTATTTTGAATTACATATCCTTTAAAAAGTTAGAGTCAAAATTTTATTTAAGGGCATTGTTTGAATCTAATCCTTAACCCTTTCCTGTTTTTCAAAATTTTAGACTTGTCCAATTTGAAAGAAGTTGCAGACAACAACCAAAAAGGAGTGCAATGTGAAAAGTAACCAGCAAACAGGGTAGAAAATATTGTTGGAAAAGAAGAAATTGCTTGTTACAAGCAATTGCTTCTTTTCCCATAATATTTTCTCAAGTATAAAATCACAGGGACGTTAAAACCAGGGATTGAGCAGGAAAGGGTTTAACTACTTTGAAAATGAGGAGTAATTGTAAGACTGTTCTAAGCTGTAAAATTGTAGCCCTTTCTGATAATCTGCTGGTGATTCACTACGGGCACTTTGAGGTCAATTATTGCAAGTTGTGTAAATAGTGCAAACATAATTTCAATACCAGAATGGACCTTAACCATTTATCTATCTATAGAGATAAATATTTATCTGCAAGAAATTGGATATTTCATGCTATAAGTCTCGATTTACTACACCATCGGAAAATCCGAATTTTCTTGCCATTTTGAATCTAATATCAGCCATATTTGCTGTTTGACAGCGAGATCAAAATGATAACAAATGAAAATTTAGGTCATCATATTTGGAATACATAGTTTTTTTTGAAAACAGGACAGTTTTGATAAAAAAATATGATCAAAGTTGCATGAAAGTAATTCAAGTGTTAAGTGAATTGGATAGAAAAAATAAAAATATTGACAATTTAGTATTTTTGATGGTAAAATTCTATCAATGATGTCTAAAAAATGATACTATGATTTATTACGAGCACCTGTTTTGACAGCATGTCAGCTTGGTAAACAACATGACATAATAATAGATCACATGACCAACAAAATGTCATGGCTGCAAAACATAAGAATGTTTTTATAAACTGAAAAGAAGCTGGTATTAAATTATTGATACAATTGATTTTCTTACTATTTTGATAGTATTTGTCCATAATATTAACATAAGTATGAAATTGATCTGTAAATAGTCGCTCATCACAAAACAATATTAGGACTTGCAACTAAGTGCAAAGGAGGGGGGATTTGTAGCCCTCGCCAGCAGATTATCAGACAGAGGACAACGATATTGCAGCTAGACTGTTCTAAGTGCCAATGTAATGTGTAGACCTTTAAAGCAGTCTCACAATAATCTCATTACCAGACGATAAAAATACAGACTGGTCCAAATTTTATGTCAACAATTTAAAGTTGAAGAAACTTTGAAAGTCTTTGTCTTTTTGGAAGGAAAACAATGTGGATAATGAAGAAATTATTTGTAACAAAAAGAACAGTTTTCAATGTAGAGACTATGTTTGTAGGATAAGATAATCAAGAGGTTTAGAAATATGGCCTGTCAAGTGTTCTCAGCTTACAATGTGAGTAGGGCATTAACCCATTCCCACACAGTGACGCAATTGGGAAAACATTGTGTAAAATGAAGAAATTGCTTGTTACAAGCAATTTCTTCATTTTATACAACATTTTCCATCCAGAACAGTGAAAAAATCTAAAATGTTGTTTTAAAATTTCCCATTTATATCTTTATCGTAATTGTTAGTATTTTTGACAGAAATATTCACATTTGTTCATATATTCTTAAAAGTTAATCCACTGCTGCTTATTTGCTATTCATTATTTTTCCAAAGTTTTCAATTGTCTCAGAGACAAATGTTCATAAATTGAGCTATTTTCAATTTACAGGATGTTGCTGTAAAGCTGTTTAAAGAAATTGCAGACTTTCATCCTCTGAAAATGCTAAGACAAGAGGTATATTTGAACATTTTTATTCACAATTAAGTAGATTTAGAGAGTGGACGACTCTTGCTGTCAATATAGAAATGATTTACAAATTAAGCTTTCATTTATACTGGAAATGAATGTTGACCTCTGACATTAAGGCCAAGCAAAATTGTTGGTTTGGCAACTTAAAAGATGTTACTACTACTACCGCTTGTTCAATCTGTAGTTATGAAGTTTAGGTTGCCAGCCAGCGACTTGCTTTTGTTTTATTGTGCCTTGTCATGAATTAGGCAAACTAATGTTGTTTTATAATTCTGTCGAAATTACTTGATAGAGTTTAAAAATCCATCAATTCACCCATTCTTACAAAATCCTGCTTTTTTTAAGCCCCTAAGAAAAAGTTATGTAAAATATTGCGGAAAATAAATTAATAGCTGATTACAAATACTTTCCACAATGTCGTCTAGACAAATGTTTTTAAAATTTTATCATCTTAAAGCTATTACTAATGCCACATTTATTTTGTCTGTCTACCGATCTGTTTTGTTATTTAACTTCACGATTGTGTAAGTTGAAAGCTCCTATTTAGTGTCTAGATACTTTTGGTATAAAATTATATTATTGTATCAAGAGTTAAAGGGCAAGGTCTAATTGTTAACCCTAAACCTGTAAAATACTATTTCAAAATTTAAGTAACTTCTCTCTTTATCTTGGAGTCCAATTGGTCAAAGGTCATTGTTTGTTTCATGCTTCACGAACATTGTCTCAAAATCCAGCTATTCCCTGCTTTTGCTTCAAATTTTTCTCTTTTTTTATCAACCAATCATTATTTGCTCTGTTTTGTGTATATTTATTTCAAAGTGTTTATAATTATTTCATAAAATTGTTCTCAATAACTTTTATTCTCTCAATAGGCAACAATTCTGCGATATTTGAAGCACCCAAGTGTTGTATCCTTAGTTGCAGTTGGCATAAGACCCCCTATACTGCTACTTGAGCTTGCATCATGTGGAACTCTTGGAACACTGATTAAAAATGTTAAAGGAATGAAAAGAGAACTGTTGCATAAAATTGCTCTGCAGGTAAGATTTGATTTATTGGATTGAGTATATTCCTAAAAAAGAATTGCAATTGCAGCTTAGCTCTGATTTTGGTAGCAAGAATATTTAACTGTCCCAAAACTGTAATGAGCTGCATTTTATCCAGTTTTGTGTAAGCCCATAACATGACAAAGAAAATTTAGACTTGTCCAAATTTGAAAAAGGATACAGATGACCATTTGGATCTTAGTTAAAAGCAGTTTCTTTATTTTCATCAATGGTTTCTAAAGCTTTTTTCTTGAGGGTCTTGAAAAAGTGGATGGATAAGGATTGCAATAGTTCTTCATAAAAGATAACCTGTGTTGCATATTCAATTGAATAAAAGAAAATTTTAAGTGGAAATGGCTTTACCACTATGAAAGGTAACTAAGTGTCTTCAAAATGGCTGAAAAAAACAACGCTTGTTACAGTTTCATATCTTCCAATTTACCTTTATTTTGCAAAGATTTTGTCTGTAGTTTATCATTCTATGAAGTTAAAGCTTATCGTTAATTTGTAGGTTAATGTTTGACTTTGGCTTTTCGATTCTTAATTTTGTCAAGTTTCATAAACTAATCAGTTGCCTAACTTTTGCACTTTATACATTCAACCATTACAGGTAACAGAGGGCCTAGTATACCTCCATGACATAATGATTGTATACAGGGATATGAAACCAGACAATGTTCTCATATTTAGTACTTCACTCAATGATAGGGTAAGCTATGAAAACCTTTTTACTATACAATAAAACTTAGTATGAGTCGAATTGAATGAAAAGTTGTGAACAGAATCTTAAAATGAACTAAAATTAAAAAAATATTAAGTGCCAAACAAGGTAAGAAACATTGTGAGAAGTGGAGTAAAGCTTCTCAATTTCTCACAAAGTTTCCATAAAGCTTTTCTTTCGGGCATCAAAAAGGGGATTGTATGAGAATGGATATTCCTTAGTGACATGATAATTGTATACAGTGATAAGAAACATGACAGTGTCCTCGTACGAAAGACCATTGTAGAATCTGTGGCCTACAGTAGAAACTGACCTTTTATAAACATACCAATTGAGGTTTATGTAGATAAATCATTGATAACAGAAGGATTTATCTCTCTATGTTGTTTAATGGAATTCTCAAACCTATACTCACTATTATCCCTTGTCATGCTGAATCAGAATCCTATATAGAAATGCTTTAAAATCAAAGGAGTGACAGCACCAAAAGATCTTAATCAGAGTCAATATTTCTCTTGAAAAATGATCATTTAAACAAATCTGACTTAAAGGGGATAAACAGGAGGTCACCAAGATCAGACTGCACTTATGTGCAGGCTGATTTTTGTCTATGATTCCTGCCAAAGCAGGAGTATTCCAGGTTCAGCATGACAAGGATTAATGATTTTAAACAAATAGACATCATGTCATCATGCAATTATTCAAAACCTATGCCTCAAAGGCTTATCACCTGAGGAATATCGCAATGACATGGCTTAATGTCATTTTTCTAAATTTGGTAACTAGTATATCTGTTCATTATTCGTATAATGCCGATAAAGCTCTTTTCATTCCTTTTGTGTACATCGATTGGATCTAATAAGACTGACTGACCAATAAATTTTCAGGTAATTGCTAAGATATCAGATTATGGGATTGCCAGATTCACATACCTTCAAAGTTTAAAAGCACAAGAGGGCACATTGGCCTACAGAGCCCCTGAAGTGATCAGAAAAGAAAACTACCAAACACAGGTACATCATTTTTACAGACAAGAATTAGTGTCATTTTTTATTGAACTCTTACTTCCTATCCTTTGTATTGAACAAGACCTCAATTAAAGAAAATTATCATTAGTCTGTTAACCCATTACCAGACCACAGAATTTTTAGACTGGTCCAAATTCAAAAAAGTTACAGACATTTTCAAATTCATAGAATTTTAAAAATAACTGTCTTTATCATAAGCAATTTCTTCATTTTTCTCCCAATCATTTTGTAAAAATTATGCTTCATTTGATGTCCATGTGCAGATAACTTTAATCTGAAAAATTAAACTTTGACAAAAATGAGGAAGTTTCAATGTCTCTAATTAAGTAAAAAATTTTTTTAGAAAGATAAATTCTCTTAGATTTTAGAATTTTATTTAGATTTTAAACTTTTATCAAGATATTTACCCATTACCACACAATCCAACTTTTTAAGCACCTCAAGTAATATGGTTTGAAAAACATTGTGGACAAAGAAGAAATTGCTTGTTACAAGCAATTTATTCATTGACAACAATGTTTTCTACCCAGAAAGACAAACATAATTTAAATTTCATTGATTCAAAATTCTTGTCTGCAATTACTTTAAAATGTGACAAGTCTAAAATTTTGTTGAGTGGTATTGGGTTAAATTTCTGTTAAAAGATTCATTATCTTATTCTCAATTCTGTTTTAGGCAGACATATTTTCCCTTGGACTCACATTTTATGTGATGTTAAGTGGTAGACATCCATTTGATAATTTTGACTCCAAAGGTGAAATGGATAGAGCTATCTCAGAGGTATGACTATACACTGTGTATATTATTCTACATTTAAACAAATATTTCAAGCTTATTTTTGTAGGAAAAAACTGTCAACATATGAGAATTGTGTTGATCAAATGTATGTACAAAATATAATTGTGAAATGCCTTTGCCCCAATAACAGCAAATCTTTGGAATCTTGACCTTGGAGGATGAATTTGACCGTTCTCAGATGACCTTGATCTTTATGCCCATTAATGGAAGATGCCTTTTATTGCCAAAACCAGAATACATGTATTTTGAAATACAAAGAAAATGATAGTTTAAGTTTAATGTAGAGACACAAAAGGCTATAGTACAGGCAGACAGGCAGAAATGCAAATTGTTAGTTGGACAATGGTACTGTTGATCTGTTGATGCAGGAAAACAAAAATGTTAAGTTAATAAAAAATAAGTAAAATGAGAAAAAGTTCATTAAATGCTAATTTATATATTGTAAAATCAATGATTCTCAACACTGAAACTTTTTGAACATCCTTGTATACAAAATTGATAATTTTTCAACATCATAAAGCATAGTTATATGTCAGGTTACAAGAATTATCATTTAGTTTATGATTATTAAAAATACATTTACTTTACACACTTCAGGGTTTGCCAATACCCCCTTTGAATTGCAAGCTGACAGTTCCATGGCCAGATATGCAAAGTTTAATACTTAAGTGTTTGTGCTACTCCCCAGATGACAGACCAACAGTAAGTCTTTACATTTATTTGATTATAATTTAACATAATATAATCTAACAAAAACGGGCACTCTGATTGGTCGAAGAAAAAATATTCATAGCTCCATTAACAAAAATTTTCAGCATGCAGCGATTTTGTATGCTTCTGCTCAAAATAGTCCCATACCAAAGATATCAAAATTTGTTAAGTTTTTGCTTTTTTCACTTGATGTTGTTAAATTATAAGAAAGAAAGAGAATATTTTTTGTTTACATGGAGGTATGAACCAAAAAACCTAATCACACTAATGTATGAATCCGCTTCGTGTATTCATACAGTGTGATTAATATTTTCATTTCATACCTCCATGAAAACAAAAAAATATTCTCTTCATTTCCTAACTAAATATAGATTTCATATTTGCTAATAGAGAGTCACAGATGATCAATGTCTTGAACGACTCATAGGTAATTAAATGATTTGCTGGCCTTACACTAGTGGTGAAACGGTTTACCGATATACCGGTAAACCGCGGTCTGTCAATAGAGAAAACCCGGAACCGGTTCGATTTTTTCTGTACCAGTTTTTCGGCAATATGTTTTTCTTCTCATTTCAAATAAGATAAATAAGTACTTTTTCCTCCAGAATCAATTGCGAAATCGACCATTTATAAAAATTACGAAAGATTTCCGAAAGCGAAAGTTGAACTTGTGATACCGGTGTTGAGGTAAAATAATAACCCTGAATCGATTCAAATTAGCTGTGCACGCGCTGAATAATTGCTTACTGCCTAACTACAATCATATGAACAAAATTTGATTAATAATTATTATTTTTCCTTTCTTAATTCTATATGGTTTGCATTTAAACAAAATAGGTAAATTGGAAAAGTATTACTCTTCCGAATTTCGGTAATAGGGCTGGTTTTAAAACCGAGTACACCATCATGGAAAAACATCAGACGTCAATCGTCACACGGCGGATAAATTCGAGCTGTTGGATAACCTGGCGGCAAAAAGCGCTGTTTGGGCACGTTTTTATCTTGATAGAAAAAGAGATTCTCAAGAGATCATTTTAAATAATGCTTAGTCAGGGTTTTCGTTCGACCCCAAGACCTCGGGTTTTGACGGACGGAAATCAAAAAGAAGCATTTTTGATGTTCGAAAATATGTCACTGTTCGTCACATTGACTCTCGAAAATTAGCAGCCATGCGTCAAGGGTCATCATAAGTGTGCCAAATTATTGGAAAATGGTTAATTGATTATGACAATATACACCCTCTTCACGGATAACACCAAGCTAGATTGGTAAATTTATCACTCTCGAGTGATGGATGTGCATCGGCTATCGTAATTTACAGGTACTTGACACCTGTGAAATTAATGATGAAACCTCATTTCAGAGTTCTAATTCCACTGAAATTTAATTATGTGCTAATACTATTAATAAAATCTCACAAAGTAAAATGAAACCTAAGAAAATGTCATGGGTTTTCGTGGATAAAAATCGGCACTTCTTTTTATGAAAAATAAGTATAATTGGACCCTCTTAGTACTCTTGAGGTTTTCTAAAACTGATTCAAACTAATAATATATACATGAATACTAAACTTTCCCTTAAATGCATCTTGTATAGAAAATAGAATACTGTCAGATTGGAAAAATGTTTCAATCTGAGACACAGTTTATTCTAAGGCACAATTGCTAAAGATTAATAAAAATTTTAATTCTTTTTATCTGTTTATATTTTTTTCTAAATTGCTAGGAGAGACATTTTGCATTTTGACTCTTGGGATTTCAATTTTGACTCTTGAAAATTTTGGCCCAAGGGTCAATGACTCTTGACTTTTGGGTACTAATGAAAACCCTGCTTACTGTGACAGACGGCATGTTGCAGTCAAATGTGCACTCTGAGGGAGTCTTCAAGACTGTTTCTTATACTTACTAACACAGATGGCATCTTTGGATTCTGACAAAGTTGACATGCAATATAAGAATATGCCTTGATCTGCAACTCAATCTCAGAATAACTGTTGACATGTCATTGGGTCATTTACTGAATTTCATGTATTTCTTTTATTTTAATGTAGAATTATCTGTCATTTTCGGTTTGAATTGAAAGAGATACTGCTGGCTTTATTCATTCATCCAAAAGAATTGCATACAAAACTATTCATAAACTTCATTAATTTGAAATAACTGAATAGTTTAAAGGAGAATTAATTAGTTCTCCACTTTAAATCACTTTGAGTAAGTATTACCTCATAATTTTCAGTGTACAGAAAGGTTGTATTGCAATATGTATTGCAATACGGATTGGCCATATTGCAATATATTGCAATACGCTTTTTACTGTATTGTTTCACCCCTACCTTACACTGACCTCTGACATGGCAGTACGACTGAGGTAATAAGTGAGATTATTTCACAAAGTATGTGGTCAGGGACCTGATATAATAGGCAATTTATTGTTATATTAGTTTTGAACGTAAGAGTCACAACTACAGCTTAATATATGTAACCCGATCAACAGAAATACTCAACATACATGTTCGAATTCAATGTTTACTTCCAGTCTAAATGAATGGTTTGATTGATCTTTTTCTTTCACAGTGGTGGTATGTCCATTTTTTAATATGATTGACATAAAAATATCAAAGGATTGTAGAAGACCTCAACTTTTACAACATAATACTTGTCCTCTTAACAAGCAACAAGAATAGACTGGTTGAAATTGAAAAAAAGGTGTAGACGATACTTCAAGAAAACAAATATTGAATAGGCAATTTCTAAGAAAACAAATGAAGAAAAGGAGAAATTGCCTGTTCCAAGCGATTTCTCCTTGTTCCACAAAGTTCATAAAACATCATTCCTTTGGGGCATCAAAAATGGGAATGAGTAGTAATAGGTTAGTTATTTTATGTGTGATTGTAAAAGTAGGTTGTTCAGTGCAAGATAAGGATTATAATCAACCCTTGTCGTGCTGAACCCAGAACATTCTTGTTTTGACAGGAGGTATAGATAAAGATCAGCCTGCATGTAAGTGCAGTCTGATCTTTGTCTACACCTCCTGGTTGTTCTTTGACCATCAATAATACATTCTAGTGCTGTCAGTCCTTTGATTTCAATTTAATTCTGTGTAGAATTTTAATTCAGCATGACAAGGGTCAATCTATTTCAGGCAAAACAACTGTACAGCCATCTGAGAGGTGCTGAAATGTATTGTTTACAACAGATTGTGAATGTGTCTAAATCTACCACTGTTGAATGCTTAAGTGTACAGGTATTTACAGGATAATTGTTGTTTCAGTGTAAGATCGTGTTTATTTTTCTTAACCCAGTCATACACCATGACACTTTTAAAAGCCTCTCAAGAAAAACAATTGGGAAAACATTGTGGAAAATGAAGAAATTGCTTGTAACAAGCAATTTCTTCATTTTCCACAATGCTTTCTACCCAGAAAGTTGAAAAAATATAAAATTTCATAATCTTGAAATTGTTTTTTTGCAACTTCTGTCAATTTGGACCAGTCTAAAGTTTTGCCGTCTGGTATTGGGTTAATGCTTTCTTGTAGACTATCAAGATTTCTTTGTTGATGATCAATTGATAATTTCATCGCAAAGCACTAGCAGACTATCGAGATTTCTTGGTAGATGATCACTTGATAATTTCACCACAAAGCAGTGAAATTATCAAAATTATTAACTCTTTGTTTAGGTAAATTAGCCTCTGCTTACATTATTGGCTACTGAAGATTACCTATACAGAACAAAAGACACAGATTACATTATCAGTATGCCTTGTAAAAACACATTTGAAAAGAAGTGTTATTGGAGATTAATGTCTCAAAAAGTCATACTTTTCTCTTTTTGCATCAAAGAGGTAGAATGATTGTCTGTTTTTCATGCAAGATTGATTAATTTTTCATTGAGTGAAGATCAAATGGTAGATTTTCATGAGTTGCAGAGCCACAAGTGAAAATATAGCTTTTGTTTTTCATGAAATATCTCTTAATCCATTCCCACACTGTAAAATTTTAGACCAGTCCAAATTCAAAGAGGTTGCATACTACAATTTTAAGTTTATGAAATTTTTAAAGTCTTTGCTTGTAACAGGCAAATTCTTCATTTTCAACAACTTTCATAATTTATTGAAAGGCATTTAAAAGCATCATTGTGTGGAAATGGGTTAAAAGAATCATTGTGTGGGAAAGGGTTGTAGTGTATAATTTTACATTTACAATTCAATGCAAAATGATGACATCATCAGTATCTTTGGTCCCCCTCATATGATGTTTTGTAGAGTAAAGTGAATGAAACTAGGGCTTAACCCATTATCAGATGGCAAAATTTTAGACTGGTCCAAATTGAACCAGTTGCAGACAACAAGTAAAAGATATTGAAATTTTAGATTTTTTCAATTTTCTAGACAGAAAATATTGTGTAAAATGAAGAAATTACTTGTTACAACAGTTTCTTCATTTTTCACAATGTTTTCTCAATTGTTTTTCTTGATGGGCATCCAAAAGCGTCAGTGTATGGGAATGGGTTAATCTTTCCAACATCATTTTGATAGATTTACTAGTTTGTCTGTGAATGAATCAAGTGATTGAGTATTGAGAATTATGAGTATTTCATTGATTTGCTTTAAACCCATTCCAACACAGGTAAATTTTAGACTGGTTCAAATTGAAAGAAGCTGCAGACGACAATTTCAAGTTAATGGAATTTCAATTTTTTTCGTCTTTTGGGATAGAAAACATTGTGGACAATGAAGAAATTGCTTGTTACAAGCAATTTCTTCATTGTCTACAATGTTTTCCAAAGCTTTTTTCTTGTGGGGCGTAAAAAGGAGGGCTTGAGTTGGAATGGGTTAAAGATTAATTAATAATAAACTTTAACAAAAAGAAAAGAAAAAGGATAAATGAATGCCGCTCTGTTATGAACCTAGTTCATACTTTCTATAGGTCGATTAAATCATTGTAATTAAAATAGAAACTTAAAGACTTCATGAGGTAAATTCTATTGCTTCTAAGTATTGTATTGGGATAGATGAGTTTCCGCAAATGTTGAGACCATTATGACTAGAGCATCTTACATAAAGTTAAGAAAAATCATTTTAAATTTTTAAGGAATTATTATCAGTGTGAATATTTCATCAGCATTAGAGGGAAAAATTTTATATCAGTTGATAAATTGTGTATTGCAGAGAGGTAATAGACATTCAAAAATTAACCTTTGTAACACTTAGCCTTGAATATTTCTATTTTGGCAGGAGGTATAGACAAAGATAAGTCTGTTAGTCCTTTTAAGTAAGAATTATTAATAAAAAACAATTTTCTATATTTGAGCCCCCTGTACTTTCAGTCCTTTGATTTTATGCCAGTCTGAAAAAGAATTTTAATCAGCATGACAAGTGTTTAGATAGCTAACAGTGACAGTGAAAACTTTCATTCATCATGCAATAGTGTTAGTGGTAACCAGAATAAAACTTAACCCTTGTCATGCTGAACCCAGAATATTCTGGTTTTGGCAGGAGGTGTAGACCAAGATCAGACTACACATAAGTGCAGTCTGATCTTGGTCTACACCTCCTGCTCGTACTTTTCCTGCCACAGTTGTATATGTAATCAATTTCTAAAAGAAATATTGATTATTGAACAACAAGTTCTATCAGTGCTTTCAGCCCTTTGATTTTACAGCAATTCAGTAAGGTAATTTATACAGCATGACAAGGGTTAACATGTAAAATTTGAATTTCAGAAAGATAAACGACATTCCAGAATTAAGATATGGATAGCTAGTGGAGATAGTGACAACTTTCAATTATCATACATTACTGTTGGTGCTAACCAAAATGAAATAAAGGTAACAATTTTTTTTCTTTTCAATTTATGTTTAGTTTGGTTTCAGTTAATAAATTACATTCAAATTTTTTCCTAATATATTCACACATGATTGAAATTTGTGAAATTTCCTAAAGCTAAACCTACACCTAAATATTCAGGTTTAAAATCCATTTTCTGTAACCTCAAATTTTGAGGAAACTTAGGATTTTTGTTCAAAATTATAATAAATGCTCCCAAAAATCAAGCACATTAACCCATTACTGGGCAATAATATTCTAGACTGGTCCAAATTCAAAGAAGTTGCATATGACAATTTTTTGTTGATGGAATTTTGGGTCAGATAATATTGTGGATAATAAAGAAATTGTTTAGTCCCATGGTCCCAATTTGTGTAAGTTGCAGATAGCAAATCGAAGTGTGTGTGTATTTTACAAATAAATTAAATGTGGGAAAGACAACATTGAGAGAAAAGCTGTATGCTTGTATGAACCTTTTCTTGCTTTTCTCACAATGTATTTCAAAGCTTAATTTCTTCAAACTATCAAAATGTTAGATTATGTTTGAATTGGTAAAGTAAGCTGCTGTGGTCTATTTTCAACAGGTTTTTTTTAAACTAAAGAAGAACTTCTTTAATGGAAACTATGAACGATAATTGATCAATCAAAAATCATTTATGAATCAAATCATTCAATTTTACCAAGAGTGAACTTTGCAATCAAACATTTACCAATGTCATACTGTATATATTACCTTACTTAATTGCCGTATAATCAAAGGGCTAAAATTTCATAAACAACTCTGGCAGGAAAATTACAGGCAGGAGGTGTGCAGTCTGATCTTGGTTTTCATCTCCTGCCAAATTGGAATATTCCAGGTTCAGCATGACAAGGGTTAATGTCATGCATTTTGTTTCTTTGGAGATACAAACATTCTTACTACAGCTAAATCAAACTGTGGTTACTATGTTCAGGTTGCTAGCCAAGAATTTACTTTTTATACGCCCGTCGAAGACGGGACGTATTATGGGATCACCCGTGATGTCCGGGCGTCCGGTCGTCCGGGCGTCCGGTCGTCCGGGCGTCCGGGCGTCCGGTCGTCCGGGTGTCCGGGCGTCCGGTTGTCCGGGCGGTGTCCACTTCTTTGTCCGGGGCATAACTCTGTCACCGTAAGTCCGATTGACTTTAAACTTGGCAGTTATATTCTTCTCATCAATACGGAGTGCAGTGCGCAATAACCATAACTCTACCTGGCTTATTTTTTGAGTTATTGCCCTTTGTTGTTTTTCATACTTGAATCTTGTCCGGAGTATATCTCTGAAAGTATTATAGCTAGGATCATGAAACTTCATGGGTGTATAGATCTCACCAAGGGGGAGTGCAGTGCACAAGAACCATAACTCTACCTGGTCTATTTTTTGAGTTATTGCCCTTTGTTGTTTTTCATACTTGAATCTTGTCCGGAGTATATCTCTAAAAGTATAATAGCTATAATCATGAAATTTCATGGATGGATAGAGCTCACCAAGGGGGAGTGCAGTGTACAAGAACCACAACTCTACCTGGCATATTTTTTGAGTTATTGCCCTTTGTTTTTTTTCATACTTGAATCTTGTCCAAAGTATATCTCTAAAAGTATTATAGATAGGATCATGAAACACCATGGGTGTATAGATCTCACCAAGGGGGGGTGCAGTGCACAAGAACCATAACTCTACCTGGCCTATTTTTTGAGTTATTGCCCTTTGTTGTTTTTCATTCTTGAATCTTGTCCGGAGTATATCTCTAAAAGTATAATAGCTAGAATCATGAAATTTCATGGATTTATAGATCTCACCAAGGGGGAGTGCAGTGTACAAGAACCATAACTCTACCTGGCCTATTTTTTTAGTTATTGCCCTTTGTTGTTTTTCATACTTGAATCTTGTCCGGAGTATATCTCTAAAAGTATAATAGCTAGAATCATGAAATTTTATGGATGGATAGAGCTCACCAAGTGGAAGTGCAGTGTACAAAAACCATAACTCTACCTGGCCTATTTTTTGAGTTATTGCCCTTTGTTGTTTTTCATACTTGAATCTTGTCTGGAGTTTATCTCTAAAAGTATTATAGCTAGGATCATGAAACTTCATGGGTTTATAGATCTCACCAAGGGGGGTTGCAGTGCACAAGAACCATAACTCTACCTAGCCTTTTTTTTGAGTTATTGCCCTTTGTTGTTTTTCAGACTTGAATCTTGTCCAGAGTATATCTCTAAGAGTATAATAGCTAGAATCATGAAATTTCATGGATGGATATAGCTCACCAAGTATGAATGCAGGGCACAAGAACCATAACTCTACCTGGCCTATTTTTTGAGTTATTGCCCTTTGTTGTTTTTCATACTTGAATCTTGTCCGGAATATATCACTAAAAGTATAATAGCTAGAATCATGAAACTTCATGGGTGTATAGAGCTCACCAAGTGGGAGTGCAGTGTGAAGAACCTTAACTCTACCTAGCCTATTTTTTGAGTTATTGCCTTTTGTTGTTTTTCATACTTTGTTTGACAAAAAATATTTATTCAAAATAACCTGTTCTATTCAAATCCCCAGTTCATATTAAACAGTGTGACGGGCGTATCTTGTGACAGTTTGGCACCTTGTTGTTCATGTTTTGCAAAATAGCGCTGTTTAACCCATTTCAACTTAATCCTGCATTTTTATGCATTGAAGAAATGAAGTTTTGGGAAACATTTCAACAAATTGAGAAATTGCTTGTAACTAACAATTGCTCCTTTTCTCACAATTTTTCTTCTTCTCCATAAGATAAGTATTTTCCAATTTAATTGCACTTTAATATGTTGTCTGTAATTGTTTCTAAAAAATTATTGATTTTCGAACAACAAGTTCTATCAGTGCTTTCAGCCCTTTGATTTACAGCAATTCAGTAGGGAAATTTATACAGCATGACAAGGGGTAACCTATTCCCACACAGTGAGACATATAAACGCCTCTAAAACAAAAAAATTTGGAAACATTGTGAAAAAATGAAGAAATTGCTTGTTACAAGCAATTTCTTCGTTATCCACAATGTTTTCTACCCAAAAGGTAAAAAAAAATCCAAAATTTCATAAGCTTTAAATTGTCGTCTGCAACTCCTTTCAATTTCAACCAGTCTAACTTTTTCCCATCTGGTAATGTGTATATATTTAAAATCTTTTTTTTTTGTCAGAGGTCAGCTGACATGGTCAGTGATCCATCAATAACTTGTACTTACAGGGTTTTCTGTTTAGTTATGGAAGGATCATGTGTATGGAGGCTTTATGTGACCATTATTTGGCTGTGGGTACCCAGAGAGGGCGTGTCTGGCTGTTTGACACTAACTCAAATACCCTTATACATCAATCAGCCCAGTTACAAGACTCTGTGCTGTGTATGAAACATAGTAAAGGGTGAGTTGTAATTTGAAGACTTTTAAAAACATCCGTAACTGACATATTGCAAAAGAAATCACAGACGGCAATGTTAACGTGGTTATAAGATTTAACTTTATATCAGTAACAAAAATAACTGGAAAACAAATGGTGGAAAAAGAAATCTTTCATTTTATTAGCTTTGCTTCTTTTGGAGATAACTCAAGGTCATAGTCTTTGTCATATCTTTGTCCTCATCTGTGTGGTTATTGTACTAAAACTTGGGACATTTTGTAGTATTTCTTGTGTTACCAAAGGTTACTAGAACTTGGACATTTTGTAATATTTCTGTTGTTACCAAAGGTTACTAAAACTTGGACATTTTTTAATATTTCTGGTGTAACCAAAGGTATTCACTTTATTCCTAGAAAAAGTGTTTGCTATTAAAAGAGCAACCTATCCTATCAAGAGAGGTAATCCTAAATGGAAGCATTGTAAGAGTTGTGCCCCTTTTTCAGCTCAAAATGATTGTAAGTTCTCTATTAAGCAACCAGCAGTTAATTTTTAGCTGGGCTGTTTTCGGAGAAAACCCGAGGTATTACGATAGACTCCGTGTCGTTGTTGTTGCGCAAACTTTGACATTTTGTGATATCTCTGGTTCTAAAAAAGCATTCACTTGAAACTTGTCACACTTGTTCTCTATCAAAAAAAGCATCCTATAGTATCAATAGAGAAAACTCTGGATGCATTTTGTCCACTATCCAGCACCAAACAGCCAAGCATAGGCACCTGTAAGCGGTGCTCTTGTTTGGCCATCTGTTGACAATGCTCTTGTTTTCTAGGTCATAATCATGAAGGTCTATTCAGACTTATTAAACAACAGTTGTATAAGTGAACTTTACTTTAACCCATTATCACACAGCAATATTTTAGACTGGTCCAAATTGAAAGAAGTTGAAGATAACAATTTTCGTTTAATGAAATTTCAAAATTCTTTATCTTTGTGGATAGAAAGAATTGTAGATAATGAAGAAATTGCTTGTTACAAGCAATTTCTTCATTGTCCATAATGTTTTCCCAAGACTTTTTCCTTGAGGGGTGTAAAAAGCGTCATTGTGTGGGAATGGGTTAACTTATGCCTGTATGCAAATACCATGAACTGATAAGAGTGTATGAAATATTTATGTTGATTTCATATGAACTTGGATGAAAAGTTACTCAAGTTTGAGTTTAAACCTTTATACTTTAAATTGACTGGTAAAGAAGTTCTTAAAACTTAGATTGATCCCCCTCAATTCTGCTTCAAGAATTAAAGATAAGATATTGATGGATGATACCAAAGTCATATCCTATAAAATTCCCTCTTTTGCAATTTATTTTGATTCTATATACATCTTTGCACATTGCAATTTGTGGTCTCATTTGACAAAGCAACAATAGTTTGAATTTAGTGATGAAGGTTTATTTCTCACAGGGAAAGAGAGGGAGGCTGGCTTCTAGCTGGATTGGCAAATGGAAAAGTTGCAGTTTTTCCTGTAAATGAACTTATATCAGTAAGTCTGATTCTTAGATAGATGAATGAATTACAAACTCAATTTTTATTATATATTATGCAATGGTTAGATTGCCAACCAACAATCTTACTATTTTGTTACATGTTACTGCCCATAAACTTCACAAAATAATACCATTTAATATTTTATATGATATTCCTGTTGGAGCTGATTGGGTATAGCTAGCAAACCATTAATTTGTTGTCTGGTAATGGGTCAAACTTTGACTTATACAAAAAACTTTCATGAACATCAGCATCATGTATATTTCAGGAGGAGGGTGTAGACCCTGTGTGCCTGTACCCAGGTCAAGACTATGAGCCTGTACTGTGTATGGAGAAACTTGGAAAACGGATATTCTTGTCCTGTGGTACACAGATTATCATACTGGATACAGCTAAAGGCATTGTGATTGAGAAAATACTTGAAACTGTTAAGAATAGGTAAAAAAATGTTTGTATAATTCATTCTTTCATGTACAGTCAAACCTGTCTTAGGGAGCTAACTAAAGGTGTAGACCAGATTGGTGATTTATAGCAAGTGACTGCTTTATCCGGGTCTCTAGTGACTTTTTCACAGCTTCATGTAATTATTACACCATACGATGTAGAAGGGCGTTAAATGGTTTCATTATGTCTGCCTTTCCATCTGTTCATTTGTTTGTCCATCTGTAGAATCTCCCTATGGAACTACGATCCTAGAAAATTCCCTCTTGTTAATGGTCTTGAAGGTCTAAATTCAAGGTCACAATTGAACTTTGACAGAAATCTGTTTCGATGCTCATACTCATAAGCCATTTTACCTATGACCTTGACCTATGAACTTTTTTCAAATGTTATCATGAAACCAAGAAGGTGTGTATTTAATTTAGGGTAACACATGTCAAAGATCAACTGTGCTATAAGTCTGCTTTATTCTAATTCTAGGGTTTTGTTTCACTTTTAGTTTTGGTTTAAGAGTTTTGAATTAAATATTTGACTTACAACAATCAAGGTACTATTTAGAAATGTTTTATGTTAACTGCCCGAATGCTTTAAAAAAAATCCACTCACCTGGTAGGCCAAATACATAAAGTTATTGGTAAATACTACAAGACCTGTTGATTTTACACAAAGGGGTGGTCAGAGATCTCAATTGATGGCAGGATGCCACATGACCTTTCCTGTATATGCTGTCAATGTATTCACATACATCCTGACTGTCAATTAGTTATAGGATGACATCAATTCATTGTTTGAATGCTTCCTCTGTAGGTAATGTGGCTGCAGGTTAATTGTGAATTGTGTAATATTAAGGGCTTGTGTATTACTTGGTCCAAATTTCAAAACCATTTCATATATATATTTGGTACAAGATGGAGCACTCACAATACCAGTTGACCTCCAATAGACAATTTTCTGATATGCCTAATTGCATATTTTGATTGCCATAAGATTATTTTGGACATAAAACAAAAGAGCAACTTGTTAGTAGATGAAACAAGACACACTTAACCCATTCCCACACAGAGACGCTTTTGAACGCCGCTCAGGAAAAACAATTGGGAAAATATTGTGTAAAATGAAGAAATTGCTTGTTACAAGCAATTTCTTCATTTTACACAATGTTTTCTATATAGAAAGTTGAAAAAATCCAAAATTTCATAAATTTTAAATTATTGTCTACCACTCCTTTGAATTTGGATCAGCCTAAAATTTTGACATGTGGGAATGGGTTAAGATATCCAGAGTTTTCTATGCTGCTCAATTCTAATAAAAGGTTTTGTATCACAATTATAGCATGATATTCCTTTCACACTAGCTAGCATTGTACAATTCTGTCATTCTGATTTTACTACATGAATAATATTTTCAATACATACATAGTGTGTTTTATGACTTCTAATGACAAATGAAGGCCTGCATCTGTCTGTTAGTTTCAAATGAAGGCCTGTATCTGTCTGTTAGTTTCAAATGAAGGCCTGCATCTGTCTATTAGATTCAAATGAAGGCCTGCATCTGTCAAATCAGAGTATTGATTGACCGACTAAATAATTCATTTAAACAGGAAGTGCTAGATTGACCTCTGATAGTACTTGCAAAGTTTTCATGTATTAGCAATTTAAACATTGAAACTACAGCTTATGGCAGCTGTAGAAACTATGTATTTAGGTCACACACAAATGTATTGCTTTTTGTTTTAGTTTCTTGACTAGATATTTATTGAAATAATTCCTTTTAACCCTCAACAGAATTGCATTAAAATCAAAGAGATTGACAGTACTGGATGAAATTATTGTGAATTCATCATTCTTTGAAAATTTATCCATATTAACAACCTTGGCTTTATGGTGTAGACAAAGATCAGACTGTGCATAATGTGTTGTCTTTTCTTTGTCTATACCAAAACAAGAATATTCTGGGTTAAGCATGACACAGGTTTATAACCAAAACAAACTACTATCTTGGAGTTGAATGGGTTTTCCCAGAGATACAACCATTACTCTTAATTGTAATATATAAGCATTTTGACATTCACCTATTTTACATCCATTCTAGATCTCCACACCTACCCCCAATATACACACTTGCAGTACTAAAAGGTCAGATTATCTACTCCAAGAAAGGCATGTCAATGATAGAGATATGGGACTCCACTAAAGATACAGTTAGACATACATTTGACGTCAGGGAAAGAATGCAGTAAGATCAGATTTATGTCTTTTTGAGCTAGGACAAAAGTTTCGTATTAAGGGAGAAAGAAAAGTCCATATAAAATTATGTAGTTACAAAGTAACCGATTTGTAAATAAAACAATTCTAGACTGGTCCAAATCAAAAGATGTTGTAGACAATCATTTTTAGCTCACCTGAGTGCAATAAGCTCAAGAGGAGCTTTTAGGATCACTCGGCATCCATAGTTCATCGTCAACATTTGCGTCAAACATGTTATCCTCCTAAATCACATAGCCAATTTAGATGAAACTTTATAAGTATCTTTCTTGGGTTACCCATTTCAAAACTTGTTTGCAACATTTTGATGGTGAAAAAATGGCTGCATGGCAGGGGAGCTCATCAGACTAAAATAAATCATGAAATAGTTCTTTGAAAATCTTCTCCTCCTAAACCGCTTGGCCATACTTTACAAGAATGTTCATTGGGTGACCCTTTTTAAAACATGTTCATGAAATATTAATTTGAGAAAAGATTGGGACATTTTTGAATAGACCTCTGAGCCTGTGTCTTCTGGGGTAGAAACATTTTGGGAAATCAAGAAATTTCTTAATTACAAGTAATGTCTTCTTTTTCCCAGCATTTTCTCAGAAATCTTTTCTCCAGCAGTATTTAGTAGTCCTGAATGACTGAGGGAACAAGATAGCAAAAGGAAATCAAAAGGATCATATTGAGATTTCTGGAATCTTAAAGCTTAAAGTTCAAAGGTACAATCCTCAAATGTTTCCTGAACTCATTTTACCCTCATTTTACAATATTTTAATAACACTGTAACAAATTGTCTTTTATCAATAGTAGACAACCATCAATATTAGGATTAAAAGATGAATAGCAACTTATTTTGATAAACAGAGAGAAAACTGTAATAGAGTATACATTTATAAAATGAGGAAAGGGAAGTAAATATTTAATTGTTTGATTTCTAAACATCACAACTGTTTATATACTGCAGATGGTGCTGATATCATCGTCTCCATCCATTTGTCACAGAAAAAGGGGACTTAATGGAAATTTTCTTGTTCACAAGAATTTATGTATGGCTTTGAATGAAATTTTCACACAGTGTTCACTTGACCTTGTGCATATTGTCTGGGTTTTGCCATTTAAGGTTGTGTCACAGGGGCTTAATGCAAACCTTTTTCTCTTGGCTAGTTGGCAGCATAAATTGTTACTGTGGCACTCTTTTATTTCAGTTTATCAAAGCCAGGATCTAGAGTGACAGCATTATCAGGGGATAACAAGTCTATCTGGGTTGGAACTCACAGTGGCCATATTGGCATCTTTGATCTGAAGACATTAGATGTGTTAGCCATCGTTCATAGATATGAAAGGGCTGTACGAAGTCTTTTACATGTGTATAGTTTAGGTTAGTACACAAGTATTAAACAATTCCCAAATCACAAAGTTATAGACCGGTCCAAATTGAATGAAGCTGCAGACAAGAAAACAGAATTGGTTTGAAATGAAACATAAAGTCCATATGAGGTATAAAACATTGTGTCAAAAGAAGAAATTGCCTGTTACAGATATATTGTCCAATCTCACAATGTTATCAATAGCTATATTTCTTTGACTTGTAAAAATGTGTGATTGCAAGACTTGTCAAAATTTAAAGAAATTGCAGACCATAATTCTTAGTTGATGGAATTTTGAAAATCTTGTCTTGTGGGGTAGAAAAAAATTTAAAAAGAAGAATTTGCTCGTCACAAGCAATTTCTTCATTTTCCACAATATTTTACATTCCTTTTTTTCTTAAGGACTTCAAAAAGCATCATTTTGTTGGAATGGGTTAAATGGTCAACCTATTACCAGATGGCAAAATTTTTGACTGGTCAAAATTGAGGGAAGATAAAATTTGAAAATATGGGATATAAATTTACTTTCAAAAAAGGGCCAAAAGCATTTATGTGACAAATGAAAAATTGTGTGTTTCAAGCAGTTTGTTCTTTTTGAACTTTTTTGTTGTAAGCATACTCACATTATTGTGTGCATGATTTAGTATCAATGTGAATAAAGCTTAACACCTTCTTTAACCCACTACCAGATGACAAATTTTAGACCAGCCCCAATTGAAAGAAGTTGCAGACAACACTGTTTAGTTGATGAAAGTTTAAAATTCTTTGTCCTTTTCAGTAGGAAACATTTCAGGAAATATAGATAATAGTTGTAAATGATTAAAGTCATGAAGTTATTTTTGCCAACTAAGGCTGAAATAGCCTTTTGGACCTGCTATCATAAATTTTGATGAATTAAAAAAAGAAAGGTAGAAATCTTATTTGAGGTGAGCACCTTAGGACCAAATGGTCTTCTTGTTTATATTACAGGATCTTCAAAGTTTGATGTTGTATTAAGTGGTGGACTAGGGTTTAGAGACACAACAGGAGCAGAGAGGGAAGAAAGTAAGTACATGTATGAACATTGGATGGCTAAGAGCTTAACTCTTTATTAGAGAACAAAAAACTTCAGACTGATTTTAATTCAAAGAGTTTGTGGAAAACATTTTCAAGTTGAAAGAATTTATATATCCTTGTCTTTCTGGATAGACAACTATGCAGGTAATAAAGAAATTACAAGCAGTGGTAAGACTAGTGACAAGCAATTTCTTCCTTTCTCACAGTGTTTTCTACTTCATATTGCCCTTATTTTTTTTTATTCAAACCAACTTGGTTTTGTTGCTGACGACCACTTTTAAATTGCTTTGAAATTGTCTTGCTTTGGAATAGGTTAAAAATCAATCTTTGGAAAAGGATGACACAATTTTAGTTATTAATATTTCTTTTCCTATTCAGTATTGTACTGTCTGAAAAAAAGATGAATAAAAAAGTCAATGATTTAACACCTGGAGCTAAATTAGTTCTTTCAAAGACAAAATCAAAGTACTGAGAGTACTGTAAGCTAGCAAAGCATGGTTTTGTTAATTAATCTTTTTTGCCGAAGGTTATCACGATAAATAAACGAGGTAAAAGTAACCAAGGAGTTAACCCATTACAACATGACAAAATCTTAGACTCGTTCAAATTTAAAGAAGTTGCAGACGACAATTTCAAGTTGGTTGAATTTAAAAAATATGTTGGGTAGAAACATTGTGGATATGAAGAAATTGCTTGTAACAAGCAATTTCTTCATTGTCCACAATGTCTTCCTAAGCTTTTTTCTTGAGATACTAAAGTGAGCTAAAAATATCATCAAGATGAACATGCAGGAAGAGTTTTCAATATTCCTGAAATACATGAGAACTACTTTTTATGGCATAGGCATGTAACAGATTTAGTGGTTCAGCCTCCAGTGGCAGTTTGCACTTGTTGAACTTTGAGACGGTCTCAAAATTTGTCTGTTAACTTAAGCTATCAAAGCTGACACTTTGCTAGCTAAAAATACATCTAAACATTAATGTTGTCAAACTTAACTAATTTGATTTGAATAAATGATGATGAAAAAATGGCAATGATCATTATATGATATATGAGAGTTGATTGAAAAGTTTGTTACCAAAGGTAGGAGGCAGAAGATGTTTAATCTAAATATTTTCATTTATTTTTCAAAGCAGTCACCTTGTGAGCCTAAACACACTTTATCCAATGGTGTTGAAACATTTGGATACCTTTCCTGTATAAGTTAGCATCTTGGGCCCCCAAAATGCATCAATAGCTTGTTTTACATTTTGCATCAGAACAAAAATAACAGCCGCTGAGTTCTTTGCTGTGTAATAGCAACAGGCATAAAGAGTTACCTCTGTATGTGTGTGAATATAGGTATGTGTGTGTTGGTGTTAGTGTCCAATTCTCTCGACTTTATTTTATTGCTTTCAAAGTAATTTGGCACAGTTGTTCCCCTTGAAGAGTACAAGTGTCATGCGTATTTTTTTTTTGATACTCCAAAGTCCAAGGTCACAACTGAAGGTCATGTGACAATCAACTATGCAGGATTACTAGTTTCACCTTGGGTAATTTGTATTAGTCAGAGGATGCGAATTCAAGTTAAAAAGGAGGATGTGTGACCAAATTGCAATCACATTTTGAATACCAGCCATGGAAACAAAAGACTTGTGTGCTGGAGCATTGTCCTGATGAAAGAGCACACATAATGACAGTTTTCCACTTCTTGATCTTTTTCACTTATTTGCCGCATGAGGTCAGCAAAATTATTCCCTTTTTCAAAATAATGCAATAGTAGCACACCTTTTGTAATCCTTTATTACCACCATCTTCTGAGCAGATTACGTTGACTCGGGCTCTCTAAGGTAGTGTTCCTTGGATTGAATTCTTATAAATACTTTGTTTGTACTCTTTTTGGCTTAAATATCTTGATATTTGGTTAGAATGTTTGTCCTTTTGAAATTTTTGCCAACTTCCAATTTCAGTCTCTTTGGGTTAAAAAGTACGTCACTGGGTAACAATTTAGAAATATTTTGCGCTTCAGAGGCCCCAGTTTGGGCTTAAATGTCTTCAGATTTCGAAAGAATTTTTCTCTTCATTATATCTCATCAAGTTATCCACTTATATCGATACTCGGTCATGGCAAATATACTTTCTAACATTTGTCTTCCACCAACAGATGGACAATCGAAACCTAGTGGGATGAGCAACTGGAGGCTTGGAAAGGATGCAGTGGTAGTACTTGTATGAGAAGTACCAGGAATCCATGGTTAAGCACTCCATGATATGACTGAAAAACTGTTCAAAGTGGCATTTAACCCCATACAAACAAACAAACTAAGGCAAGCTCGACTTTGGGTTACATTGATTAAAAGACTTGTTAACTATGTCAAATATTGAATTACCATGTTTGTATTCTAGAGGTTTCATTTTTAGGCTCAGAATATTTGCCTCCATGAAATCTTGCATGAAGATTTAAGTCACTTTAGTTCTAAAATTAGTCTCCTAAGCCTTGTCTTAATAATGCATTGTTTGTTTTTTAGTTGCCACAATTTTGGCAGAAATGTCTTGATATTTAGGCAGAAAGATTTACTGCATAATATTTCAGTCAGTTTTAGTTGGGTACTGGTAGTCAAAAGCAAGAAATATCTCCTTTGTATGGTAGAGGCCGAAATTTTGGTTCAATTGTGTCAATATTAAGTCAGAATTTTAGTCTAAGGGATATCTTGGGCATGAACAATATTTGGTCGTGGTCTAATGAACCAAAAACAAGGTCACTATATCAATTTTTTGAAACACTTTTTTTGCACCCTAGAGTTTACAGTTTTTGCTCAGTTGTCATTTTTCAACAGGGCCTTGGTCTAAATGATATCTAAGACTTGTTATTTTCTTACAGTTATTTCCTAAATGTTACCCATTCTAGAAGGACATGAAAATGATTAATTGTTTGGCTATAGGTTAAAAGCCAGTTACTGCTCAATGATTTTTTCCTGTCTAAAAAGTCAAAATCTTTGAGGAAATATCGCTTAGATTGTTTACTTTCAGATAGCATGTGTGGCTGTTTGTTGGTTTGGGATGCTGAATATCCAAAATATGCAAGATCTCTTGCGGAATATGAAATGAAGCGCCGTGAGCTTGATTCTGTGATATACAGAAGAACGTCTCAGTAGAAATATATTGATTAAAATGTGTTTAATGCTGTTTCAAAATACAGGACTGATTCTTGCTTTTTCATTCCCCTCAAGAAAGAGGCTTTGGAAAACATTGTGGAAAATGAAGAAATTGATTGTTGCATATCAACAAGTATGCATCTGTTCCATTAGTTGACCACCAAGTGTAGGAATATTGTAATTTATTTGATCCAACATTGGAACATTATAACACAATATCATGCTTTGATTCATATTTATATTAACTCATTACTAAATGACAAAATTGTGAACTATAGAAATGGCCTCCATATAGGGTAGCTTACATCAGAAAAGAAGAAAATGCTTGTAACAGTGCTAGATACCTTTCTGATATACATAAAACTAATTTTGTCTCATATTATACGTCATCTGCTATCTCTTTAAATTTTTGGTCAAATAGTTTGTGACCTCGTAATCTTTAAAACGTTTTACTGTATTGCAAAATTTTAAACCTGTCCAAATTCAAGTTTTTTATCATTGACAGTCTAAGGTTGATAATATTTGAAAAATAATCATCCAGTAAGGAAGGAAATAATGTGGTAAAAGAAGAATTTGCTTGTTACAAGCAATTTCTTCTTTTTTAACAATGCTTTCTCAATGATTGAACAGGAAAGGGTTAGGAGTTTGTTAATGTTATCTTATATTTGTTTATTTATTTCCTCAAACATGCTCGAAATTTGTGCCCTGAAAGGTTAAATAACAGTCAATAACTAAAATTTCAGTGACTATTTAATTACCACACTTTCCTTCATTTTAGATTATAGATGAAAAAAATTGGAAAGACATTGTAGGAAAAGGCAAAAAAAATGCTTATACATGTGTACCAATATTCTATTACCATTATGGCACTTCTTTATTTCCATTTACAAGTACTAGTACTTTGCAATGCAATCATCTGCAACTTCTCTCAGTTCAAAATTGTGTCCTCTGGTCAAGGCTTAATGACTGTGATTCTCTTTTTTTTGCAATCAGCAGAGTTTTCACGTTTTATAGAGTGTTCCAACTACTCTCTATAGCAAGATACAATTACCAAAATAATGAATATATCTTCAATTAGCAAAAAAGATTAAATCCTTCACTTTTCCATCTTGTCGAATCAAAGGCGGTGAGTATTTTACTTATCTGTATTCATGGGTAAAAAAATCACCCGAAAACATGCAATCGAAAAAAGGACACATACTTTCTTAAATAAAACATGCGCATCTCAAAAATTAGGCTCACGCGCTAAAAAAAAAGTTAGCATGTACGTGTGTGAAATGAGTGCACTCAAAGATTGAGCACGCGGGCGTTGAATTTCGCCTAATTTTAATTGCACACGTTTAAATTTAATCATTTATTTGGGAGTATTCATTGGTCAGTGTGAAACAGTTGTAACTGCCTATAAACATAAAGGCATTTGCAACTGTTTCGCGCTGAACGATCTGTATGTTCTTTTTATGCTTCTCCTATACATTTGAGAAGAATTTGATCTCATTTCTGATAGTTTCTTAGCTCTTCTGATTTTGAGAGTTAGCCCTGGGTTTTTCCTTAGCTCTTTCGTCGTCTGCGTCACTGTCGTTGTGTAAGGACTTTACCATTTTTAGCTCGGCTGTTTTCGGTAAAAACCCGAGGTATTGCGATAGCCTTGGTTTTGTCGCTGTTGTCATCGTCGCCGTGCGAAAACTTTATCATTCTGTGATATCTCTGATTCTACTAAATGCATTCACTTGAAACTTGGAACACTTGTTCACTATCAAAAGAGCAACCTGTTTTATCAAGGAGGATAACTATAGATGCATTTTGTTCACTCTCCAGCACCCAACAGCCGAGCGTAGGCACCCGTAGGCGGTGCTCTTGTTTATCTTTATTATTACTGAAGACATTAATTTAAGATATAGAATTTGTTTTTGCTATCAAAAGAACAACCTATTTTGTCTAGAGATGTAACTCTGAATGCATTTTTATCATAGCTGGGC
Source organism: Fragum fragum (assembly GCA_946902895.1). NCBI lineage: Eukaryota > Metazoa > Mollusca > Bivalvia > Cardiida > Cardiidae > Fragum > Fragum fragum. The sequence continues at coordinate 46,840,872 of OX336371.1, forward strand.
ACCCTTTTCAACTTTTTTTCCATTATCAAACACCGATCATCCGGCACCCCTAGTCATGTGCTCTTGTTTAAGGCAGTAATGTATTTGTTAAACTTTCTTGTTAATTTTTTGGTAAAGTGAAATAATAAAACTGAAATGTAATACAAAACGAATATACGAATGTATAAGCACAGATCTTAAAATTGCCATTATTTATCATGGCTGACGTTATAGATAGAACAGGAATACATTTTTATGAATTAATGCATGCTATACTAGATTTATTAGACGCGTTCCTCAGAAATTCTCCTCATGATATGCTTTGATTCCTGAAATCTCGGCGTTTTCCTTCTTATTGTAAACAAATTCAAGTTTGGAACTAATGCGTTTACAGTTGAAATGATAGCTCTGCGGTTTTGGGAATTGATATGACTATATTAACTTTATTAAACTAATAGTTGCACAGGAAACACAATTTTCTCTTATCAAGTGAATTCAGTTGAACATTTTTTCACCATTTTGTAAAAACCTATGAAGTTTTCCAATAATATACGAAAAACAAGATATGTTATCTTTTGGCCGTTATATTCCTGTGTCCGGTCCGAGTTCATACATAATTGTACTGTTTGGCTTTTCCTCCGAAATGATTCTCAAGTAAATACTAATCAACACTTCTAAACGGCGGTATTTGAATCCTGAAACTCTTTAAAGTCTTCAAATACGCATTGGTTCAGGTACTAAAATGACGCCAATAACGAATTTCTACAATAGGCAGTGGATTTTCAGACATGCTGATTCTTGGCATTTGACTAGAAGCGCCGTTCGGCTTAAGTTGTAAAGGACTGAGAGTGTTAGAGGCATATCAGGAACCATGCGAGCTTCCAATAATAATAATAATAAGAAGAAGAAGAAGAATATCATCGATACTGCCAGTAACGGGTTTATTAGTTAGTTTCTCAATCTTCTACCTGGGCCAAGTCTGTTATCACATCTTTATTGCGAGATATAAAGTTTCGAGGCGTTGTTATGATGAGTTATACTGTTACCTTTAGCACTCTTATCAATAAAGCCTGCTTTGTTAAAGTTAACGATGTTCAGGCACACAGATTTTTCTGAGCAGCTCACCTTCGTTACTTGTGCCCATTGGGTATCGGGTCAAAAGTAGGTGACCAAATTTCGAGACACGGCCGTATATCATTTGATAGTGTGTTAGACTGTGACACACGAGTCACTGGTTCGACCTCTGTCACGACCAACAATTTTTACTACACCGTCATTTTCCTGACACCGTCATTTGCCTTGAATGAATACTCGCCTAAAATCTCAATCTTTTTCTACTGTATTTATATGCCGCACTCTATTGACAGACTTAGTGTTTTCCTTTCTTTGAAGCTGGCAGCTTGTGATCAGTGCAATACGTTTCACGCCAAATATGATATTTCAGGCCCTAAGCTTTTCTCATTTTTTGCACGGATATATTACGAAAGTCAAATGGTTTAGCGCTACTTGTAAAAAATATTTTCATGTGCAGATTTTTATACTAAATTTAAGAATGGCTAGTAGAACTTCTGGTTAGTATGTGAATGAGTACATTTGATATTGTTCACGCAATGAGACCAGTAAGCAAGATCTATTGATAATTGGAAAAAAGCGACACTTCTCAACCAAAAAGAATGATTGGTTTTAGTACAATAACTTGGAATTAATTCTTAATAACTATATCGCACGTCTTTTTACACAGAAATTAGTGTGATTAGATTATGATATTTTGTTGTAAGCTATATAATTGAAATGTATTTTATTAAGATGGATGGAAATTTATACTCGAAGCAGACTCATACATAAGTGTGATTAGGTTTTTCGGTTCCTACCTCCATGAAAACAAATAGATATTCTCTTCATTTCTTATAATTTAATAGCATCGAGTGAAAGAAACTTTATAAATGTTGATACTTTTTTGTATGGGACTATTTTGTGCGGAAGCATACTACATAGCTACATGCTCAAAATTTTGTTCATGGTGGTATGATTTTTTTTCGATCAATAAGAACGCCCGTTTTTGATAGACGAAACGAAAAAGTAAGTAAATAATATGCTTATAAGCTAATGAATAAAATTTGATCACACTGTATTAAGACGCGCAAGGGATCCATACATAAGCATAATTATGTTTTTGGTTTCATAATTTGATAAAAGAAAATCTTCAATTCTTATAATTTAATGTAATTTTGACATGTTTCCGAAAAAACAAGACCTGAAATATGTACATATTTCATCAGTTTAACCCATTCCCACACAATCCCTCCTTTTTACGCCACTGAGGAATAAAGCTTTTGAAAACAGTGTGGAAAATAAACAAATTGCTTCTGCAATTTCTTCATTATCCACTATGTTTTCTATCCAAAAAGACGAAAAAAAAAAATCCACCAACTTGAAATTGTCGTCTGAAGCTTCTTTCAATTCTACCAGTCTAAAATAATGTTGTGTGGATGCGTTAAACAATTTTATGGAACCACTTTAAATATAATTCTGTACTCAAAATTTGTTTTATGGGATATGAAACAACTTTCAACAAACCAGAATACAGGTATATTTGATAGACAAAACTAAAATCAAATTATTTGTTAATAGTGTACATAGATATTGTGTTCCATACGCAGGCGTGTGATCTTATGTTGTGCAATAGAATTCATATGTAGTTCATATATGAATACTTGTTTCAATAAATTGATATTAATGTGTTTGTTGTTCAATGATTTTATCTCAAACCACTTTATCTTCTTTTATGGTAACACTTTGCAGATCGCCACTGTCGGTCAAAAAAACTTTTGACAAATTAAATCATTAATTTAAACCGGCAGTGAGCTTTGGACGCCGAAACCAATTGGATTTTTTGTTGCTTAAGCCATCAGTTAAAAATTTTTGTTGCTAAAGCCATCAGTTAAAAGTTTTTGTTGCTAAAGCAATCAGTTAAATTTTTTGTTGCTTAAGCCATCAGTTAAAAGTTTTCTTGCTTAAGCCATCAGTTAAAAGTTTTTTGTTGCTTAAGCCGTCAGTTAAAAGTTTTTGTTGCTAAAGCCATCAGTTAATTTTTTTGTTGCTTAAGCCATCAGTTAAAATTTTTCGTTGCTTAAGCCATTTAACACATTCAAAGTTTTAGACTAGTCTAAATTGAGAGAAGCTGCAGACCACAATTTCAAGTTGAAGGATTTTTTTTTTCGTGTCTTTGGATAGAAAACATTGTGAATATTGAAGAAATTGCTTGACACAAGCAATTTCTTCATTATCCACTATGTTTTCTATCCAAAAAGACGAAAAAAAAATCCACCAACTTGAAATTGTCGTCTGAAGCTTCTTTCAATTCTACCAGTCTAAAATAATGTTGTGTGGATGCGTTAAACAATTTTATGGAACCACTTTAAATATAGTTCTGTACTCAAAATTTGTTTTATGGGATATGAAACAACTTTCAACAAACCAGAATACAGGTATATTTGATAGACAAAACTAAAATCAAATTATTTGTTAATAGTGTACATAGATATTGTGTTCCATACGCAGGCGTGTGATCTTATGTTGTGCAATAGAATTCATATGTAGTTCATATATGAATACTTGTTTCAATAAATTGATATTAATGTGTTTGTTGTTCAATGATTTTATCTCAAACCACTTTATCTTCTTTTATGGTAACACTTTGCAGATCGCCACTGTCGGTCAAAAAAACTTTTGACAAATTAAATCATTAATTTAAACCGGCAGTGAGCTTTGGACGCCGAAACCAATTGGATTTTTTGTTGCTTAAGCCATCAGTTAAAAATTTTTGTTGCTAAAGCCATCAGTTAAAAGTTTTTGTTGCTAAAGCAATCAGTTAAATTTTTTGTTGCTTAAGCCATCAGTTAAAAGTTTTCTTGCTTAAGCCATCAGTTAAAAGTTTTTTGTTGCTTAAGCCGTCAGTTAAAAGTTTTTGTTGCTAAAGCCATCAGTTAATTTTTTTGTTGCTTAAGCCATCAGTTAAAATTTTTCGTTGCTTAAGCCATTTAACACATTCAAAGTTTTAGACTAGTCTAAATTGAGAGAAGCTGCAGACCACAATTTCAAGTTGAAGGATTTTTTTTTTCGTGTCTTTGGATAGAAAACATTGTGAATATTGAAGAAATTGCTTGACACAAGCAATTTCTTCATTATCCACATGTTTTCCAAAGCTTTTTTAGGGGCGTAAAAAGGAGGGATTGTGTGGGAATGGGTTAAGCGGCGTAACAACAACTGTAGTTACGGCGTTTAGGACGCCAACCAGCGATTTGATTTTATGTCCCTGGCAATTATTTTTAAAAGCCTTTTTTTATATTACCTCAGTTTGATGTGGGTGGGCATGGCCAGCAATCCGCCAATTGCACATAAGTATAGGAAAACTATCTTGTTATACCGGGAGCATTGAAAGTATTATTATGTGCACTGATAATTCGCGACAAACGATTTCTTTCTTTTCAAGCTGTTTTCAATTTTATATTGGTGTTTTGTTTTTTCAAAGTGATGCGCATTTTGATACTTTGTTGGTAGCTTTGAGTGGACCAATATAAAATTTTGTCATATGAAAATCGAAGATTTCTCTTTTTACTTCTTCAATCCCTGGTCTTTTACGTCCTTACGATTTTATACTTCAGAAAACATCGTTGGGAAAGAAGAATGCTATTTTTTCTTTTACCACAATATGTTTCTCTATGCTGTATTTTGGTTACTTTTCAAATTGCACTAACTTTTAAATCTCGTCTGCAACTTCTTTGAATTTGGACAAGTCGAATTTTTTTGGGGAAAAAAAACCAAAAAACGTGAATAGGTTCAGCATTTCAATGAAGATGTTGATATTGTCACATGAAGTTATGTAATTTCAGGCAACACAAGCGGAACAGTTTCAGTAATTTTAATTTGACATTCAGTCGAGTTGGCTACACCTGTACCACGTTAATCCCGCGTATTTACGCCACTCAAAAAGGAAGAGTTTGTAAACATTGTGGAAAAAGAAGAAATTGCTTGTGACAAGCAATTTCTTCATCATCCACATAGTTTTCTACCACAAAAGACTGAATTCTAAAATTTAATCAACTTATAATTGGCCGTCTACAACTTCTTTCAATTAGGACCAGTCTAACATTTTGTTGTTTGGAAAATGAGTTAAAGTTTTCTAGGAGCAATGCTTCGCTTCTTTCTGTTTTTCATCATCTTGTTCCTCACAGCGTTCCACTTGGCTCGTGGGTTACTCGTGTTTTTCCTCACTTTAGCTTGTTTTACTGTGATAATCGCGATGATCAGCGTCGCCACGTTCATACAGAGAGCAACAAACCCGAGACTCTTGGTTACTGTGCCCATCACCGTCATACATTGATTCATCATCTCGAAACCTGCATGTCAGAAAATGAACAAATTCCCGCATGCTTTTTTGACGTCCCTCAAAAAAGCTTGGGAAATTATTGTCGATAATGAAGAAGTTGCTTGTAACATGCGATTTCTTCATTATCCACACTGTTTTTGACCCCAAAAAAGACAGAGTTTTTTCTTAAATACTATGAACTAAACTTCAATTTGGACAATCGAAATTCAACTTCTTTCAATTTGGATCATTCTAAAATTATGTCGTCTGGAAATGGGTTAACTGTGACGCATCTGGTGATAAAGGAACCTTTCGGATGTTCCGTTAAACAAGTATTCGAAATCACACATCGGATCCAGCGGAGGTTAATTAGAGATTGCATGCCGAAAATGGTTTTGATTAAGGTAGAACGGTGATTGTACACTCAGAAAATCACCGTAGAGCGAACAGTTTCTATAGCCTGTATTGTCTTAGCAGCGACTACACTTTCCGCTCTTCCAAAACGTTACCTCTCTTGAAAAGTGTCGACATAAGACGTATGGAATGTGCAGGTCGTCAACTATTGTATCAATTTTTAAATGCGCGCCGAGTCAAGACTCAGATTAGGCTGTGCGTCGGCACAATCTGTTTTAAGGCTTGACTATCTGCTCTGAAGTTAGGTGAAATTCTTATCGCACTAATTGGACGTATATGTTGCCCTGGTTTTGCAATTCCCGTGCACCTGATCATTCATTCAGCCCACTTGGGGCAAGGGAGACAGTTGTCACAATCACAAGTCTGCATATGAGTGTAAGTGCGTTAGACCGTTCGAATTTGTCCATATCATATCTCCTATATTTAACCCATTCCCTCTCATCAAAATTTTAGACTGGTCCAAATTCAAACAAGCTGCTGACAACAATTTAAAGTTATATAATTTTATCAATTTATTTATTTATTTTCATATTTATTGGTAGAAAAAATCGTGAATAATGAAGAAATTGCTTGGTACAAGCAATTTCTTAATTTCCAACGATATTTTCTTTTTCTTTCTTTTTTTTAGGGGCGTAAAAAGGAAGATTTGTGTTGAAATATTTTAAGGATGAATTTCAAAATAACTTGGCACATGTTTTCTCCATCATGAGTAGATGTACCTTTTGAAACAATTTTTTCGGATAGCTCGAAGGTCAAGATCATGGCATAAGGTCAAACGTTCAAATTGAGCTTGTCCTCAGTTTACCTCCTACATTTACGGATGTATTTCAAATTAACTTGGCACGATTATCCTACAACATAAGTAGACTTGACATTTGAAAGAAGAGTTTGTATAGCTCTATGATCGAATTCAAATATTTTGAGGGATCGACAAATTGCCCGTGTACGACTTTGAGTTTTGAAATGGTATGCACATGCTCTAACTATTTAGGACAGTTATACGCTTTATGTTCATTTTGTGTGTAACATATTCATCTTCATGACATGGGTGATCGAGCGATGCTTGAGAATTTAGTTTTTGTTACCCATCCCGTACATATGCACATTTATTTTCAAAAGGCGATAAAATATTTAATTGAGGGAAGACCCGGTTCCATTGTATAGAGCGGCCATTATACTTTTTACCTTTACGTGATCCCTTTCCTGGTTTTTACGTCCCTGCGATTTTACAATTGAAAACTTGTAGAAAAAAAATTGCTTGTCACAAGCAAATTCTTCTTTTTCTCCAAATTTTCTACCCTACTGAATGTTTATTTTTCAAATCAAACCCACGTTCAATTTTTCCTCTACAAAACCTTCGAATTTGGGCAGGTCTAAAATTTTCAAGGAAAGGGTTATAAAAAAGTTCATACCTGCTTGTCCGTCCTTACATATGGGGGATGTTATACAGTTACTGTAATAATACTTGTATATACTTTGTCCTAAAAAACAAATTGAACGTGTACATTATTTGACTCATTACAAACATTTAGGACGTTTGATAAGCCGAAATAACCCTACTCAACTTTTCTATGGCCTATGTCAATCTCCATAAACCGCATTGAATTTGTCCCGAACTCAAGGATCACTACAACAACAGTAAAAATCGACTGACCAATCAAAATATTAACTGAGACCGGAAGTGAACTTTGAAATTCAACGTTTATGTTAGGTACCTTTGTTAATTTATCGACTAAATCGTCTTAATTCAACATGCAGTTACGACATTTCGATAGCCAAACAAGTACTTGCTTTTAATTTCATATACCCGACACCTAGTGACAAAAAAGGACGTTTATTGGCAAGCTGCTAGGTCGGTGGGCGTGTCCAACGATTCGATAACTGGTAACTTACAGAACAATCTTTGTTAGATTAACTTTTGCTGCCCATCTGATTAAGAAATTAGATATCCTAAAGCGACTTGATTGTATTTGGCCGTGCCGGCATTGTTGACAATTTAACTCGATTAGCGGTCTGAGGTGTCACACTGTCGACTGGTGACCAGAATGTTGTAAATTTACACCTCTATCCAAGATGTATCTACGACTTTATGTTCTCAAATCGATGAAAACGATCTGTCACAGTCTGGTGGTGCTCCAAGGAAATATGAGACTGTCGAGAAGACACCCTTCTTTCTATCTCTGGTTAGTTGTCTTATTTATATTGGACAGCTCGTACCCTTCAAATTTCAGAAATTTCTAACCTTCAGTACTACCAGTGCTTTAATTTGTTTTCTTTGAAAAGGATGTCGAACTCCCTGAATGCTGAAAATCGCGTAAATTTATATGGCAGTGAGTCTCTTTGTCGCGATGTTTGCGTTCGAATTAAGCTCCGATAGCGAATAGGATCTATCTGTTAGCACTTTAGACCGAGAGCTACGGAAATTGTGCATGAAGTAGCCTGAAAACGATTATAAGATTCGTTAAAGATTTGATTACGATGGTTGCTATCTTTTGCGCTTTCGCATGCGCAATAAATGACGGCCTATCTGAATTAGGATAGAAGATTGGCCATCGTTGTTGCATGTACATACTGATAAAATTCCCTTTCAATTCCGTATAGCATTCGATCGGGTTCATTTGTGATCGCTTTTTTAAAGTTTACTATAAATGAAACGAATAAAATGATTTCTCATGGTTAAGTTGGTCTTTAAAATTGCAAATCTGACATTCCCGTTAAGTATCACATATTCTTGTAAAGAAAATAATATTCGCCTACCGTTTTCGGCAAGGCGTTTGATATATTCGCTGCTTTGGGCGAAAAGAAGCCATCTGGAATTTCCGCTACACAAATATTTGGAGACGGTTTTGGAACTTGCAGAGGGCGTTCGGGGTTCTGTTTAGAAATGAATGTATCGGTAGTAAGATTGCCACTTTACAGTCAGAAAAGAAAGTTGCCTAATTCGAAAAGTGCCGACCCAGTCAGCCCGCGAAAACAACCTATGGGGTGTCATCTCACAAAACAGTAAACAGGTTTTGACCCATTCCCACACAGTGACGCTTTTTGACGCCATCAAGGAAACAAAAAAAAAAATAATAAAATAATAATCCGGAATTATTGTTTAAAATGCAGAAATTGCTTGTATAAATGCTTTCTATTCAGAAAGTAATGAAAAAACTAAAATGTCAAAAATCTTTACATTGTTGTCTGCAAATCCTTTGACTTTGAACCTGTCTTAAACTGTGTCGTCTGGTAATAGCTTAAACCGAGTTCACCCGAACAAATTATTCTTATAAGTTCTTATAGATTACTTAATTGTCTACAATCAAGAGCACCATAGTTATCACTTCCGTATCTACTAAAAGCTCGTCAAAACCGGTAGACACCCGCGAGAATTCATTAAGTATAGGGAATATTTCTGAAATGTCGCAGAAACCTTATGAGTTTCGATGGATACTTTTGTTTTCGTTATTTACTCGTATTTGTAAATATTTTTTTTATACCAAAATAAGTACATGTATTGCCAACTGCATCTTATAAACCCACCGAATGCCGTAAAGATTTGCAGAGGTTAGTTTATGATTCTTTTGAGAAATATTAATAATGCTTTAGACTCTTGAAGGATTTCAATTGTGTTGAGTCATGATTGCTTTACGGTTGACTGATTTGATGGGGTTATACGCCACTTGTAACAGTATTTCGATCATATCGAAGCTGCTTGAGCACCTAAACGTGGATTTCTAGTACTTCTCCGACCAGAACTACTGATTGAGTCCTAGAAATCTGCGTGATCACTGTTTCTATGTAGCAATATATTCTTGCCAATCGACCTTTACCCATTTTTATGTATCAAGCACTAATGAGGCTGAAGCCCGAATGTATCGTATGTCATGTCTCGCTTGGTATAAGCTTTGGAATGAAGACTGATGAATCTCTGGTCACGCCCACTGAATTTCGACATGGAGTCCGAATTCGATATTAAACCGCGTTATTTTGAAAAAAAAAACAAAAACAAAAAAACATGGCCGGTAACGTGTAACATAAAAATCAAATCGTTGGGTGGCGAACTTACGTCATAAATGCAGCAAACCTGCAGTAACGACGTTTAAGTCGTTAAGCCAATGCCGTTTATGATACCAAACCAACGAAAACGCTCCAATTAATGTCTGCCAACGTTGTAGTTCAAAGTTCACTTCCGGTCTAAATGAATGAATTTAATTGCCGATTGAGGATTTTAACCATCCCAATCCACCATTTTGAGACAAATCCGTCTACTTTTGCGCAAATGAAATAGCCATGTAACTTATCATATTTCAGTCGCTGCTGTCAAAATCTTAAATATAAATCGTTATTTGGTAAAAGGATCGTAACAATCCTAAAACAGCCATTACAGTGCAACAACATGTTCGTATTATATGTAATAGCTCTTTACAAATTATCCCTTTCCTGCAAAATCTCTTGTTTTCACGTCCCGGTGATTTTATACTTGAGAAAATATTGTGAGAAAAGAAGAAATTGCTTGTTACAAGCAATTTCTTCTTTTCCCACAATAATTTTCAACCTATAGGTTGCTTACTTTTTCGAAATCACCCATTTTTTAATTTCGTCTGCAACTTATTTCAAATTGGACCGGTCTAAAATCATGAAAAACAGGAAAGGGTTAAAGGTAGACTATCTGTCTTCAATTAATCCTAAAATCTAATAATTGGTCGTAAATTCTTATTAATTACGCGAAAATTGGCCGTAAAAGGAGACAGCCCGTTACGAATCTTAAAATTGTACAATTATGTTGTATCATATTCAGGGCTCGTAAAGAATCTTTGAACTATTTGTAATGCTTGTTCAATCCCTTAGACAAACCTTAACTACATGTCGAGGATGTTGTACGAAAATCTCGTAAATACACCTTAGAATAAGCTGTAGTTACGATGTTTTTGTAGAACACTTACGATGCATCTATATTTTCCAAAAAGGTACAATTTGTAGGAAACACATACCCGTTGACATGTTACCACTGTAACACATGAAGTCGCCGAGCATGGTGACGTTCGAATCCCGGGTATAGGACACAAACCAGAGACTGGCGCACGAGCACTCCCACTCAATATCGTAGAGACGGACCTCTGTCAGCGAGTTCATCCCATTAAAGATACTGCCGTACAGGGTTGAGAACAGGTTCTCACTGAGGTCCATAAAACGGATCTGTGTGTTGTATGTGAAGGTATAGAACGGCATCGTCAGAATGGAACATCCCTGAAATAAACACGTAGCCTTAGGTTGTATGTTCAGCGGTATTTACTTTACCCTGTGGTTATTTTTGAGCATATCGACGCCGTCTTTGACACCCCGTTTTTATTATCATCATAAATATTATTTTTACATTTCAAAAGATTATGTTTGAGAAATGATGAGAATACTTTTGTTTTCATGGAGGTATGAACCGAAAAACCTAATCAAACTGTATGAATACGCGAAGCGGATTCATACATTGTGCGATTATGTTTTTCGGTTCATTGCTCCATGAAAACAAAAGTTTTCTATTTATTTCTCATAATTTAATAGCATCGGGCAAAAAAAAAAAAAAAAAAAAAAAAAAAGCTTAAGAAAATTGTGATACCATTTTGTATGGGAATATTTTGTGTGGAAGCATACAAAATAGCTGCGTGCTCAAAATTTTGTTCATGGAGTTATGAATATTTTTTTCGACCATTCAGAACGCTCGTTTTTGATAGACGAAACTAAAAAATAAATTGTAAGCGCTTGAAGCAGACAACGAGCAGCCTGGACACCCACACATTGCTTATCTAATATAGGTTGATAGTGTAAAGAAAATGCCAGTCAGTATCTATCAAATACGCGAATGACAAAGACCCTAATTATGATTTCCAGATTATACAGGCTGATCTGAGTCTTTACCTTGGGCGCATGTGAACCTGTTGGAAATATCACTGCACGCTCGATAAATGAATAAATAAATAAATAAAAAAAAATGCATAAAAGTTTAAAAGAGACGTTTATACTGCATTTAAAATGAGTGGGGATAAATTACTTTTATTACATTGATGTCGTAGGCCTTTATTGCCTAAGAACGTACTGGTAAATAACGACAAAGGTTTTCTTAACAAAGATTCAAACCGTCAGCGTTATTTTCCGTTTCATCCATATATTTTGCGTCTAAGACCTCATATCTCTAGCAGTACACTTACTTTCATTGTTATCGATGTAAGGTTTTTAAAGTTGGCAAGGAAACCAGCAGGAATAGTGTTGCTAGGCAACGCAGTATACAAGATCTCGAACATGCCGAGATTCTGCGGGATGCTGTGGGTGTCAGAGGTCAGTTTCTCAACACTCACTCCCATCATGCCATAGGCGCTCATCAAAGTCAATGACCCTCGCTCGATTCCGAAATAATCAAGGTACTCAAACTCTTCGAAAGCATATCCAGAGATGTAGCTTATCTCACAATCTCGAATCTGAAAACACGCGGATAGGTGTATGAATTAAATGCGGTTGATGTAAAATTTGTTAAAACAAACAGATGGATGTCGTTCTTTCCTTCAATCATCACAACTATGTTTTGTCACAGTCAATCCTTTTGGAAACATCGTGGAAGTAAGCATTTACGAAAGTCCTAAAAATCGTGTTTATGGACATCAAATAAAAACAAAACGAAACAAAAAACAAAACAAAAAAACAACAACAACAACAACAACAAAAAAAAAAAAAAACCAGACGCCATAGAGATTTTTGTGGCATAAAGAAATTTACCTTCGATTCTATACTGTGGTATTGAAAAAAGCCTGATTTGACGAGTCAGTTTCTTGTTATATACGTGTCAGTGTTTAAAAACAAAGACTATCCTTTCACAACTTTGTTTCCGGAAAAAAAGAGGACCCTTGAAGCGAAATTGATTCGTAAGAAACCTTATGTCTTCTCTAATTGAACCTCGCCATCCAGAAAGGTGGTAGGTGGACATTAGACAGAAGTTAAATTTCATCCTGACAGCGAGTTACAAAATAAACAAGTAGCTTGTTAATTTACTACTTATGTTCTTTAACGGATCACCACTCCCATTAAAACCTGATTAACCAAATAATTAACTCGGTACCACAAAGTTGAAGTTTTTTAGACTAGTCCAAATTGAAAGAAGTTGCAAACGACAATTTTGAGTTGACGGGATTTGAAAAAAATATATATATATAAATTGGGTAGAAAACACCGTTGAAAATTTTCCAAAATATTTTACAAAGCCCTTTTTTAAGAGACGTTAAACGTGTAGGTGTGTGGGAATGGGTTGATTAATTTAGACGGAATTCAAGATGTTGACCTCCGATATTTATATGATCTATTTTCGCTGATGAGATACTAAAAGGTCGCACCAACGGTTTATTCAAGCTATAGCTACGACGTATTGGTTATACATAAAACGATTTGCATTTTGTTTTATATCCCTGGCAACATATTTTACAAACTAATTCCGATTGATATCTCAGTGGAACTGCCTTGTCGGTGGTCAGTGGGCGTGGCCAGGGATCTGTCAATTGCCTTTATGAATGACATGAAATGCTGTTAAAAGCGGCGTTAAACCCCATTCAATCAATCAATTATGAATGAAATGACTCTTATTATGAATTTTAAAGTTAAATCCATCATATTTTTTTTTCAAAGTTATTGCTCCAGGGCATTCTGAGATAAGGTTGGGAAAATTAACTGATCGCTGACCCAGCCCATTGAACTCCGATAGTTAGTTTCATTTTGATATTAACCCTTTCCTGTTTTTTTTTTTTCTTCAAAATTTTAGACCTGTCCAAAATTCAAAGGTCTTGCAGACGAAAAGTCAAAGTAGATTTAATCCGATAATAACCAATCAGTAGGATAGAAATTATTGTAGAAAAAAAAGAAATTGCTTGTCACAAGCAATTTCAATGATTTCTCAAGTATAAAATCACAGGGACGTAAAAACTAGGGATTAAACAGTAAAGGGTTAAATGGCGTTAAATGCAAGCTTCAACGGTAGTAACGTGAATCAAAAAGTAAGATGGTTTGTCGGCGACTTAAACGCCCTGATCTGCCAATCATAGCGACACGACGAGGTCCGTCAATTATTGCCACACGTTTAAAATTGTCAAAGCATCTCTTGACGTTTTACCTTAAAACTTTGTATATGACTCATGTTAGCGAATGTATCATCCCTGAAGTAGACAGACCCTTTTCTTTCACAGATCATATCGATTTGAGCTGGAAAGTTGTTGTCAAAAGAGGCCTTGTTGATACCGGAAAATCCCGTGCTGAACATCCTTGAGTCGGCTTGAAGAGAGAAAATGATTTAAATATCAACGAAAACAACACAGAAAAACACACCAAATTCCCCAGAGTATAGCTAGGCAACGGATCGCTGCTGTCTATCAAAGAATCAATCGACCAATCATATCTTTCATTTAGACCGGAAGTGAGCTTTGATCTCCAAAATGAATGTTCTGCATTATTGCTGGTGTGCGAATTAAGCATCGTAACTAAAGCTTATTCAAGCTACAGTTATGACGTTTAGAGCACAAACCAACTATCTGATAAATTGTACTAGCCATAAATCATGAAAAATAACGCCAATTTCTATCGGCGTAACAAGCAATTCCTTCGTTATAAAATCAATTTCTCCATTATCAACAATGTTTTCTCACATTAAAAATGAAATAAATAAATATAAAATAAGATGAATAAATAGAAAATAAAACCCCCGAGATCTTTTAAATTTCACCAACTAAAATTGACGTCTGCAACTTTTTTTTTTATTTGAACTGGTCTTAACTTTTGTCGTAGGTGAATGTGTTAAATCAATTGGCAGATGCCGATTTATCTTGAAAAAGAGAGTCTTTACCATCAAGGTCAAGGTCACAATTAGAGGTCACACTTCAAAATGATGGTGTAATGTCAATATTTTTGTCTTTTGAATAAGATGCATTGTTCGTGTTTAGTTTATTGCATTAGTATTTATCTTTTATGGGTCATAATTTGTAGTTCATGGTCGTCTGACGAGATCCAGGGCATCAGCTCCTGATATACATAAAATATAACACTTTCTTTGTGGGGTTTAAATTTCGTTTTTAAGTAGCACCTTTTTGTAGTTCCATTTTCGATACTTACTCTTGTAGGGAACAAATCCGTTGACCTTAACCTCAATGCTCTGTGGGGTTGGACTAAATCCGGAATAATCTATTGGTCTGTAGGCGCTATTCATAACAGTGTAGTCACAGAAGAATTGGTTACCGCTAACATACGAGCAACTGTTGGGAGCTGTCTGACTAGTCACGTGACCAAACAGAAGTACACACAATATGAGTGTCAACATCATTGTCGGCGCCTGCAATACAATGTGAAATTGACTGTATATTTCCGTATATTTACCGTCGCTACTGTAGCACATGCGACGCCCCCAGAAGACGATTAATTGTTACGGGGGATAGTGCAAGATTCAGGACGTAACTACTGAGAGCTCCGCCTGGTTCTTTAACATGCTCGATGGATAGCATCGTCACAAGCAATTTTCCCTATTCTTACAATGTTTTCAACCCCAATATGACATCTATTTTTAAACTTAATTGTACTTTTAAATCTTGCCTGCAAGTTCTTTCATTTTTGACCTGTCTAATATTTTGCCATGTTGTAATGGGTTAAGATATTGTCTTATTTCTTTCACTTTTGCGAATCAAGGAGATAACATTTTAAGATATGAAGAAGAAATTCTTTAGTCATTTAAGCGGGTTTTTCTGGAAGACAGATCAAGTACATATGTACCGTAAGGACACAAACGAAATTTGGATCTGATTATATTTCTGAGCTCACCTGTCTAGTACAAAAATAATCCCTCTTATTTAGCCACCGTAGACAAAATGAGCCTATGCGTGACATTTCCAACCATTTCGCATGTGCGTGACTCGCAAACATTGAGCACCTTGGACAGCCATTCGGCGCAATTGGAACATTCGTTGATTGTTAAAAGAAGCTTTGGGTCAGTATCTTTCTACAGAGCGCAGAGTGAAGACCTCTGATCAGCCTGTGCGGACGCACAGGCTGGTCTGAGTCTTTACTTGGCGCACATGTGTAATGGTTGGAAATGTCACGGTTGCGCTCAAATATCTTAGGACAAAACATCGTGATAAGCAGTTTCAAGTTTTTTCTGGGATGAACGCTTTTTTATTTCGATTGTTCTCTGCACCTCTTGAAATGGACAAGACTAAAATTTGCCGTTTGGTAATGTTTTAACTTTCTGTTGCTTCGTTTGTTTAAGAGATGAAGAGAACATTTTTTGTTTTCATAGATGTATGAATCGAAAAACCTAATCACACTGTATGAATACGCGAAGCTGTCCCCACTTACTCCGTTGGACCTACCCATTGACTCCAAAAGAAAGTTCAACTTTGTCTTGAAAGGGCATTATTCTGCCAAATTAATGGCCGGTAGCGTGTAACAAAAAGTACAATAGTTGGCTGACGACCCAAACGTCGCAACTACAGCTTGAAAAGTCGCCTAACCAGTATAAATGTTCCACATAAATGGCGGCAAATGTCGGAGTTCAAAGTTGACTTTCAGACATAAGAATGGTTTCTGCCGTCGACTGATTATTGGATTGGTCAATTGCCACGAAGGTAACTATCTTATATTCAGAGATACGCCGATGCTAGTGCTAACAATTTAGGAGAAAGCGAGTTTCTAGCTTGCTGTATAAGCTAAACGAAGGACAGAAGTTCTCTCATCAACAATTATTATATATGATTTTTTTCTTCGAAAAGGAATTGTTTGTAGATGGTTTTTCGATTATTTAATATGCCTGTTAAACTGTCTTAATATCAATAAAACATACACACCTTGTTTTGTGGCTGAATCCTTGTATTTGTTTCTCTCATTACACATTAGTAAATATTTTACTAGCGAGATATGAAAGAAATATCACTTAAAGACTCCATTTTGTTTTCAATTAAACAGAAATCTGCCAGATTAATTGTTGACCTTTGGCAATCAGCCCTATATCTAAAATAGATCCGAACCTTTCATTGTTATATTAAACATATGTGAAATCGAAGTTTTGATTTCCAGAAAATAGCATGAACCTCCAGAATTCTGTTTGTCAAAAAAATAAATATTGATAAAAAGGGGGCACAAAGACCTGGTATAATTGATTTTCTGTGATTGACATGATTTTCGGTAATAGGATATTCCAAATTCAGTGAAACCCAATTTGTGGCTTTATCATGGCCTGGTTTAAAACAGATTAATGGATTAAAGGATCAACTAATTTCAGCTTAACACGTACATGTACATGTAATAAGAGTAATGTAATCTAAACAGGCATGTTTTCAAATCAAGGTAGTCTGAAACGCTGTGTGTTTTTAGGTTATGTTCTTTGTAGTTGTTAATTTGTTGATTTGAGGCCATATTTGAAATATATAGATTTTATAGAATTCTTAACATGTTATCCTCTTTGAATAGAGGGTTTATTATTGAATAGTTGATTACTTGATGTAGTCTTCATGGAACTCATAGGATATACAAATGAGATTATGTGCCGAAAAAAATCATGATGAACTTTCATGCATTTTTCGGAGAAATTTGCTTAATTTGAAATTTCTGTTTCCCTTCCAAATTGGCATAAAATAAACCTGAATTGTTTGATAATGAGTAAAATTTACTAATTTCATGTCTAGATATTTGAATAAAAAAAGAAAATATTTCATTCAGCACGAAGAAAAGACAGGAAAATATTTTTTACAAAATGCATTTTCATTCAAAGAAATCGGTGGACCGATTTTGAAGAAACTCTACACAAGTATTTTAGTATCACCCCTAGTTGTGCATGACACTGTTCTTTTTTCAAAATAGCCGCCGTTTACAACACAGTCACAATTTTTACTTTGTAAATCGACATTTTCTTGCCCGGAAGAATAACCGGTAACCGTTTGGCCGACTTTGATTAAGCTTCACACACTGTTTAGTATCTCATGGTGATGTGCATGACGCTTTTCTGTTTCAAAATGGCAGCCATTTTTTCTACGTACCTTGACATTTTCTTGTCAAGAGGGATCCTTAGTAACTGTCGTACCATGTTTTTAAACTTGACATACTTGTTCAGTATCACCCCTTTTAGTGCATGGCACCTTTTTTTCTTTTCTTAGAAATGGCTGCTGTTTTCAAAATGGCCGCCATTTTACTCTGCAAATTGACATTGTTTTGTCCAGACAAACGCCCAGTTACCATTTGATCGATTTTAATGAAACTTGACACACTTGTTCTGTTCATCTCTTGTTGTGCATGATATCTATATTTTGTGGAAATGACCGCTGTTATCAAAATGGCTGCCATTTTACTCCGTCGATTGAAATTTCTATGTCAGGATAACCGTTTTGCCAACTTTGATGAAACTTCACACACTTGTTAAGAATAACCTTAGTTGTGCATGACTTTTTCTTTTTTAAATGGGCATCGGTATTAAATGTCCACCATTGTACTCAGTATATTGACATTTTTTAATCCAGACGAATGCTCACTAACCATTCCAATGATTATGGTGATACTTCAGTATCACCTCTATATTGCATACCTTTTATTCTTTTCTTTTTTCAAAACGACCACCAGTTTTAAAAGGGCCACAAATTTACTAAATCAATATTTTCTTGACCGGACAAATGTTTAGTAACCGTTGGACGGCTTTTGATGAAACTTCAAACACTTTTTTTGGTATCGCCACTAAATGCACACAAAGCTTATCTTTTTTCAAAATGGCTGCTGGTTTCAGAATTGCCACCACTGTACTTTATAATAGACATTTTCTTGTTCGGACAATGCTACATGATCACTGGACCTATTTTGATGAAACTTCATGCACCTTTTCAATATCATCTGTAGTTTTGCACGTCACTTTTTTTTTTTGAATAAAATGGCCCACGATTTTAAAATGGCTACCATCTCTAAATATTCTCGATTCGTAAGCTATAAAACTTGTTCACACACATCATGTGAGCGAAGTCTCAAATTGTTCTATCTCAAGTCTAACATTATTTTCTTCGGTTTATATCGCTAATTCTTACGAATCTATTATATCTCATAGGTTGAAACAAAATTTTGACCACGTTGCCGATACATTGGCTTCCACAGATATCAAATTAAACCAAAATACACGTTCACTCTTTGGCGCCTTTTAATATTGTTTGTAAAGCCATGTATTCCACGAAATAGGTTGACAGTTTCGGGACAGGAGAAAGCTTGGATTACATGCAAGGTAATCGTTTTCATTTATGTTGAAAAGTTTAATTTAATTTAGAAAAAGATACAAATTATATAAGTTCCAGCATGTGTTTATTTATTAGTTTAAGGGAGCTGTGGAGTCATTCCCCGAAGTCCATGGGCGAACACTCACTGCACCAGAGGGTAAAAGGTATGGGTTCAAACCACGACAGGAAGGGTCCTACAAGAGTGATGAGTTGCTTGATTTACACAATAAATTTTGACGGCATTGTGACAGCATTGTGACAGCGATCTGCTGCAATCTGCAAATTATGATTATAAGCTAAAATAATCCATGTGACACTGGACTTTCAATATTATCACACGTATGCCACGTTCATGTAAACGCGAATTACGGAAAAATGCAACAAAAAATATGTCCCTTATTTAAATCGAAGCGCTGAAAGCGCTGAAAGCCTGAGATATGTATAAGGTAGATATATAATCTGGACAGAAAAGGTTTGATGGTCGGATTATTGGAGGTGCCACTTTTTACCCAAATCCACTGTCGATTATGCGCAGATCTGCCAATCGGGACACAACCCGTCCGTAATAATTTTCATCCCGTCGAGGTATTGTAACGATATATTTACATGTATATATCGTTATATATTTTTCACCCCGATCAAAATGCTTTGAAGGGATCTGATAAAGCCACACAGGGATCCTTCCTGTGAATTTTGGTTGAGTTTGTTTGAATTATGTTCAGTTCTTTCTGAAAAGATTTTAAAAGTATAAGTTGACGGACTGACGGACGACGGACACCACATCATGACAAAAGCTCGTTGGCTTTCAGCCAGTGGAGCTAGCGAGAGAGAGCTAGAGAGTGAGAGAGATGGGGGAATGGAGCGTGTAGCCAGGTTCGAACTAGGAGGCTCTTGCGTGCGATGTGAGTATTCTACCACACAGACCAATTTCGTTATGTAAAAGTAAAGAGAGCGAGAGAGGGCGGGCGGTCGTTTACCAGGTTAACATGATATTGTACACGTCTCAAAAGCGGTATGTAAACGTTGCATCCTTTGGGTAGAATTCGGAGGTAAAAATATAATGACACAAAGTCCGAGCACGACCAAACTGTTTACAGACAGTGCGAATATGATCCTATTAATGACCAATTAATTTGTTAAACAAAACATTCCAATCGTGCGTAAAACCGACAGCTTCGCTTATCAGCTTTATACAGCAACTTCGTCTAACCGAACCGTTTTAACATTGTTACTCTAGAATAAGTAATATTATTTTGGTATGAAACAAACACCTTATTTTTTCTTAACAATATGTTATGATTATATATCTTTAATAATTTCCAATATATTATATATCTCCTTTCTTTCTTTCCATTCACTCGCCAAGTTTTGATAATTTTGCCAAATTCAGAACACTCACACGAAAGTACTGTACATCAAGCCGACAGTTGTCAATGAGTCATATCTCGCCTTCGTCCTTCTCGCCTCAATCGGGCGTATTAGTTCATGGTCAGATCCGATCTACTTTTCATGCGACAGAAGATCACATTGACTGCGGTAGATTTTTTTACATTATATTTTCACAGTAAACTCTGCATGGGTTTGAATTTTTAGCATTGTTACTTTAGCCTCGGATTGCTTACTTAATCTCAGGCTAAAAATCAGACTCTTTCTAATACAAAATTCAAAAGACGAATTACAGTTACTCGCATTATTTTGTGAAACTCACTTTTGCAAGTGATGAAGCGACAGTGGACTGGCCGCCATTAAAACCAAAGCACTGAAAGTGCTGATGATGGACGTCCGTGTTAGCATGGTAAAGTGATATTCCCATTTTCCATATATATATAATCTTATTTAAACATAACGTCTCGTTAGCCTGGTTTGTTTAATAGGTAATACAGTATGTCTTATATTCTGGAGTCCTGAGCACGATCACTAATTTAGGAAAAAATGCCATTGTTACACACAACATTTGTCTATTACCAATGGAAATATGATATGTTATATAACTGATAAGTTGGCTGAGTAGCTACACATGTAATGACCAAAATTTATTGTTGCAGTTGTACATGCTACTGGTGTGAAAAATTACAGAAAGCCATTGTTGGGTGCACCTACCAACCGCAGTTTTACTGAAATACTCCTGAAAGTGACGTTAAACCAGATTAGATCGCAGTCAAACTAGCTTTCAAGACCAATACTCTTTTTACTTTTCCGAGATTATCCTTTCCGATGACAGTCCACTAATGATTAAGATATCATTTAAGAAACTTGGACAATATCAGAATAGCAATATTCATTCATTAAGAAACAAATGAGAGATTCTGAATATCTTTTCAAACTTCTGCGATCCATTTGAAGATTAATCAATTCCCACACAATTACGCTTTATAACACCTCTGAAGAACTGCATTAAAGAAAACATTGTAAGAGAAGGAGAAATCCCTTATTCACAATGTTTTCTGTCCTATCCTGGCCTTAGTTTTCAATTTCAAAGTAACTTTGATTGTCGTCTGTAACTAGTAAACATTTTATCGCTTGGTAATGAATTGAACAGGCTTAAATGATATTAAATATCTTGAACATATATATCTTTAAAGCTTATCACTCCCGCGGTATATAGCTCTAGAAATATAAGGCAAATTTCTCACTTTATTGTTGAAAGCCTGTGCGTAATTGAAAACCTGATCGCATCTACGCTATTTCGTCGTTTGGTAATGGATTGAAAAATTTATTTCAAACTAATAATAAACATCTTTGAACATTTGCAACTTTATACCTTATCACTCCCACGGAAAATAGCTGGTATAGTGAGTTCTAGAAATACAATGTAAATTACTCACTTTATAAATGAAACAATGCGCGTTATTGAAACCGTGACCGCACCTACGCTAAACGGGTTTTTGGTAGGTGTTTTCGTATTTAAGAGGAGTCTTTCTGGTCCTACAAAATATATAGAATCCTCGAATTTCAAAAAAAGATACAGTTGTTTGATGGAGACCTAACTGGGCACTACTTCTCTTCTAGCCTAGTACCATCCTACTTGATTTTGCAAACCGGTTAACCTTTTGAATCCATCAAAAATCATAAAATCAGTCGACTACATTTATTTCTTTCGTTCAGGCATAACAGACTCTCACACACATAAGGAATTAGACTGGTCCAAATTGAAAGGAATTGCAGACGACAATTTCAAGTTAGAGAAAATCTAGATTTTTTTTTTAAAAAAATGAGGAAGTTGCTTTACAACAAGCCATTTCTTCATTTTTCCACATTTTTCTAAAGCTGTTTTTCTTGCTAGCGCCAAAAACGTAATTGTGTCGAAATAGGAAAAAAAGTTCCTATGTAAATCAAAATGAGAGTAAAGTTACAGTTTTTCACATTAAAACCAACATTTGCGATCCGTCAACGAAAGAGGGGAGGTGAGAAGAGTATCGATCGCGGTTAGAATTTGCGAACTGTGCAGGTTGACCAGCATCAAAATATTTCGGCCTATTAACACTTTTCTAAATCTAGATTGAATTATCCTGAATGATTTGTAAGCGTTTTTTTCAGGAAAACCCCGGTATTTCAAATCGATCAACCGGAAACAAATTTTCTCGCATTTCCGCTCATTTCCACGCATGCTCATAAACGTGAAGTGAAAATCTATGTGATCGCCTCCATCTTGTTTCATCGCTGATGAAGAAAATAACTTGCTGAATGCCAACAGCCTCCTTTTAGTCATGAATATCCAGGAAAAGTGTTCAAAACTTTGACTTTATATATCCATAGTAAATTGTCTAATGAATGAAATAATTTCCTCACGTTTCTAAATAGAATCTAGGTAAGTGGTTAGTGGAGTTAGCAATACATGTAAACTGTCTGTTAGTGTTTTGACCTGGCAGGGCCGAGCAAATTTACACCCCGTATACACAGTATATGTAGCTAGGTACAACCCTGTTATAGTCGCGATTCAAGCGCCTATTTAACCCCATCGAATAAAACACCTTTCACCTCAAATTCGACCAAATCTTTGAAAAAGACACGTAGTACTTCAATTTTACTTATAATTTGCTCAACGAAAAAAGAATTGAATGTTAGCTTTGATTTCTTTACCTTTTATCATTAAACCTTTTTACCACACAACCACAAATTTTCACGCTCTGATGATATAATACTAATGAAAACGTTGTTATTAAATCAAAATAGTAATTTCGGTAAACAGTAAGGGGTCATGATTGATTGAATAGGGCTTAACGCAACTTTCAATAGTATTTTAGTTATATCGGGATGGCTGGAGCTCCTAACCATGGATTCCTGGTAGCTCACACACCAGTACTACCACTACATCCTTATCGAACCTCCAGCTGCTCCTCCTACTAAGGAGTACGATTAACTTACTCATATTGATGATACATGCTGGCATTATTGAGCGCGGTTACTGCCAGCAAAACCGCTCTCAGGACTTTCAGTCCTTTGATTTATTGCCTGATTAATCGCATGTAAAAAAGAGGTCGTTTCGACATTAGGTATAATATGTTGTATTTATGATACGAAATCTTGCATTCAATTTGAGCTGCGTCGGAAAATTTTGATATTTCACGGGACTGAAGTTTCCACTCAAGGTTTTATATTACTTCTACATCAGATTATTCCATTTGAAATTTTGACTGAGAAAAAAGAAGCTAGCGAAATTTATCAAATTAAAAAGGAAAAAAAAAACCCAAAAAACACACACACAAAAGAAAAAAACGTTTTATTCTTGGCGAGACGTCATTTAACGGGAAAATGACGTCATCTAACATATCATATCCGTTCAGTATATGTACGATACGTTTTTTCCCTGTTTTTGTCAGCGTGCAATGAATGTAGGGAAAATTGGTAAGTATATAATGAATAGATAATATCATGTTCTGAAAGAGATACAATATCTTGAATTTGCTTTGAGCTGCGGAGGAAAGTTTTGATATTTCACAAAACCGACGGTCGAGTGGAATATTGAATTTTCCTCCGCAGCGAGAAGCAAATACAAGATGTTGTATCGCAATCGTAATACTCCATTTATTATAAACCTATTTTTAACCCTTTCCCGTTTTTGGAAATTTTAGACTGGTCCAAATTGAAAGAGGTTGCAGATGACAATGAAAACTGGATGCCATTTGAAATGAAACCATCCCATGAGGTAGAAAATATTGTGGAAAAAGGAAAAATTGCTTGTTACAAGCAATTTCTTCTTTTTCCACAATGTTTTCTCGAGTATAGAATGAAAGGAACGTAAAATCCCGTATTTGAACAGGGTTAAACAGTAAATTTGATGAAATGATTTAAGAAAATATGTATATTTCTACTGTCCGTTACAATTCTGAAAACCTTTAATTGCATTTTGACGTCAAAAACAGAATTAAAAAAGACGTCATTCTTAAACTGATCTATATGGAACCGTATTTGACACTGTCAGACACATTGCTTTTTCTGACGTATCCTATTTTATCTGTGTGGATTATATATTTTACTATAGATATTTATAGGTTTGTAATGAGACATAATAGTCTTTATATTGAGATAAAACAAATGCGAAACAATTATGACGAATAACCTCCAAAAGTACAGATAGACGATTAATTCTCTTTTCATGGTCGGTTAATGACTTTGATCGCAGTCAAGAACCTTACGCAGTTCTTGAAAATCTACCTTATATGCGAAAGCCCATAAATACAAAATACAGTACTGACAAAGATCGAAATGTCATTTTATAATATTTAACATGAATTTCTAGAAGAGCAGCTTTAACACAAGAAGAGTAAAAGAAGCACATTGTTGTTGTAGATTACTGTTTAGGGCTATTCATATACGGTCTTCAAGCAAAAGCCATCTTCGTATTTTCAACCGGTGTTGGTCCGATATTGTTATTAGTTGGTGTGTTTCCTTTCTTTTTAGAGATGATAAGTCTTTCAATGAGCTCATTCCAGCGACCTCTAGCGGCTTGTTCCCGTTGTTCTGAACCCTTCATTGCCATCAGGATCAGTATGACGATAACCAGGGCTACGATATCCGCTGCCAGGGCACCAATCGCTAGTATCATAATGATCACAGAAAAAGGTCCGACGCACTGTTCACCCATAGCGAAACCTGTAGGTAGATTAGATAATATTAAAATGATGAATATTAACAAAAATTATCATTCTTATTCGTTAATCCATTACCAGACGGCAAAATTGTAGACAAGTCAAAATCCAAAGAATTTGCAGACCTTCGAAATATGTGTCTTATAGGGTAAAAAACATTGTTGATTATGAAGAAATTGCTTGTTACAAGCAATTTCTTGATTCTCCAGCATGTTTTCCAACGCTTTCATATTGAGGGGCGTTTAAAAGCGGGATTGTGTGGGAATGGGTTAAATAGAATTCGAAACATTCAGTCATTGCTGTATGTAGTCACTGAAAAAAAATCAGTAAGTATTTTGCTTTTTTGCATAGGGAAGTTATCATTTCTTTGGTTGTTTGAAAATCCTGTAATTCACACAAGCCACGATCGCAAATAGTCAGAACTGTAGAGAGATTTCAGAAATTATCTAGTGCTTGAAAAATAGAAGTGGGAATTCGCAGTGCATGCTACAAATGCTGCCATATAGGCTTACATAATGATTTTTGTTAATTTCAAAGACTAGAAACTCACCAGTCATGTCCCCACAAACTGATGACGTCACACACGTGTCGTAGTAGAATTTGAAAATGCTTCGGCCTATAAATAAAAATAAAGATGAATGTCTCAGAATGAAGTATAGCTTAAAGAATTAGGTCGTCATTATTACGGAATTGCCAAATGAATTAAAGTTACTGTAGAACGTTTTTAGAACCACATTTCTCAGTAAATTAAGTTGATTTCAGATGGTGACAAAAGAGTTTTTATGACAATGAGTAAAAATTCATGTACTTCAGCATTGATAAATCACATATGAAAAAAAATTGTCATATAAATAATATTTATGAAATGATGTATTTAAAACAGTAATCT
This sequence comes from Fragum fragum, assembly GCA_946902895.1. Lineage (NCBI taxonomy): Eukaryota > Metazoa > Mollusca > Bivalvia > Cardiida > Cardiidae > Fragum > Fragum fragum. Next base: position 46,866,852 of record OX336371.1, read on the forward strand.
TTTTGCAATTAGACAAATGGTGGGTAGTTTCGATTCGTGCGCGTAAAATAGCGAACGACCGATCCTATGAGATTAAGTGTTAAGTTCAATCCTTCCGATTAGTTCGATTCTAACTCGAGCACTGCGTCTATTCTTATCGATATCATTTCCAAACATGAATGGCACGTGCACCTTTAATTCTCACGTCGTTATTTAACAAATGTACTAGACTGTGAGCGCTAATACTTAATCAAAGTACTGAAAAGTACTTCAAGCTAGCAAAGCATGTTTTTCTTTATTAAAGGTTATCATGATAAATAAACTAGGTTAAAGCAACCAAGGAGTTAACCCATTACAACCTGGCAAAATCTTAGACTGGTTCGACTTGAAAGAAGAAGCAGACGACAAGTCAGATGAATTTCAGAAAGTATTTTCCTTGTTGGGTAGAAAACATTGTGGACAATAAATAAATTGCTTGTTACAAGCAATTCTTCATTGTCCATAATGTTTTCCTAAGCTTTTTCTTGAGATGCTTAAAAGGCGAAATTGAGTGGGAATGGATATTCTTTTGAAAGAGTTCTCTACAAATTGAATAAAGTTTGCAATATTCCTGAAATACATAAGAACTATTTTTATAGCGCAGGCATATAGTGGTTAAGCCTCCAATGGAGGTTTGCACTCGTTGAACTTTAAGACGACATGTTTACTAAAGCTATCAAAGCTGACGCTTTGCTAGCTAAAAGGGGGGGGGTATCATTTGTTTTAAACATAATCCTTTGAAATCATAGCATTGGTGATCGTTTTGTTCTTATCAAACAGTCCTTATCGGTCTCTTCTTACATGCCCTCGGTTTTTAAGCTATGAAATTTTGACTTTTCAAAAAGCAATATGTGACCGTAGATGCAAGTCGGTCTCGTCAGGTGATACATTACCGCTGTCGTATCATAACATATATCATAGGCCTAGTCGAACCCGGAAATCTAAAGTCTATATCCAGACGCAGGTTAAGCTTTATTTCGATATAATTTGTAGCCAACGAATGTAATGTTGTGACATTAACCAATTACTTATGTATTTTAACCCTTGCCTGTTCAAACACGGGATTTTACGTTCCTGTGATTTTATACTTGAGAAAACATTGTGGGAAAAGAAGAAATTGCTTGTTACAAGCAATGTCTTCTTTTTCCACAATGTTTTGTATCACATAGGATGGTTTCATTTCAAATTGCATCCAGTTTTCATTGTCGTCTGCAACTTCTTTCAATTTGGACTAGTCTAAAATTTCCCCCCAAAACGGGAAAGGGTTAAACGATACTAATAATTAATGCTTTTGTGATTTTTGTAAAGTACATCACTGCATTTTGCTATACCACTTTTTATCGCGTTTACTACTACCCCGGTCCAACTTTAAATATTAGACGCATCATGCAATTGACCGATCTCTGGCCTCCGCTCACTTACTGCGTTTGCCTCGCCCATTGACTCGAAGAGAGTTCCACTTTGATTTTAAACGTAGTTATTTTGCAAAATTTATCGCTAGTAGTATGTACGTGAAATGGTTAGTTGGCTCGGAAAAGCTTTAGTTTAGACGTTTAAATCGTCACCCCCCCCCCCCACACACAAAAAAATGCCTTTCAAAAATGGCGGCTAATGTCTCAGTTCAAATTTCACATCCGATAAGAATGCTAAGAATGAAAGACCTTTTTTGACGCCGGGTATCGAACCAATGACATCCGATGATCGTAGATCGGGAGTCTGATGCTACCGACTGCGCTATGACGGCGGCTAGTTGTATTTTGAACTGTTCTGTATAAAAAGATAGCATAATATATGTTTAAACTAAAAATCACTTACTGTCCCCATTACAATAGTTATCCCCAAACAGTGTGACATTACTGGCTACAATATTCGGCACAAACCAGAGATTACCACACGAACAGTTCCACTCTATGTTGTAGGCACGTAACTCGGTTAACGACAGCATTTCATCGATCATTCCGCTAGGTATCACTTGGAATGTGTTGTCACTGAGGTCAATATATCGCAGTTGTGTGTTGTACAAAAAGGTGTAGGATGGAAGGCTTGAAACACTACATCCCTGAAATATCAGATTACTCCAAACCTCACAATTTATGACAAAGAATCACTTTGGCACAACAACACATGTAACAACAAAGGCCAAGTTAATGCCAAAAAATAATTCAATGACATAAAAACGTTTTTATAATCATAAAGATGTGTTGATAAATAGGATTCTTCAGTAATTGGTCTGTATTACTTGTATTCTTGTGAGAGCATTGACTGAACAGTAGATTGTTGGCTTATGGTTGATAACCAACAATGATTGAAGAATTATAGGCGATTTCTTTCAATGAGCTGTATACATGTATATTTTATGGCGCTTTAATAAAAAAAATAAATCGTAGAACTTAGATACGTGAATTGTGTTTACTTGTCGTCGTTACCGTAGCATTTGCCCGAATGAGCGACACCCTTAGCGACGTTAGTTATTATGCGTGATAGTGCAAGGATAAAGGACCAAGCCACTGGGAGCCCTGCATGGGTCTTTAACAAGCTTGATGGATATCACAATCATATGCTGTATAGAACCGTCATATGGGGCCTTCAGCCGCCGTCAAAGCTCAGTTGGTAGCACATCAGACTCCCAATCTACAATCATTGGGTGCTATGGGTTCGGTGTCCGGCGGCAATATATATCCTTTCCGACATTTGTCTCTCACAAATGGGTGGATAATCGTTAACCTAAGTTGGAGAGCAGCTGGAACCAAGGAAGGGATGTAATGGTGATACTGGTGCGAGATATACCAGGAATCCATTGTTAGGTGCTTCAGCCGCTCCGATATGACTGAGAAAATGTTAAAAACTGCGTTAAACCATATTCAAACAAACAAAACAAAAACATGGGGGCCTTGGTTTAAAGTCTCATCCGAAGAATGATAAGTTTGTTTGTTAATATGGTCAGACCTCGGATTGAACCCTTGATCTCAAAGTTTGAAAACAAGTGCTGTATCAACTGAGCTAACTTGGCTGACAAAATACGTGGAAACTGATAATGAATTGTTTATATGATGATTTGACTAATCATGTTTCTTACCTTAATTGTAGCAGATGTAAGATTTTTCCAATTGGCCAGGAATCCAGCAGGTATTGTGTTGGATGGTAGGGCCGAATACAGCATTTCAAACTTGCCGAGATTTTGTGGTATAGTGTGAGTGTCAGTGGTAAGTTTCTCCACACTCAGTCCAAACATTCCCAGCACACTCATTGATATGATTGATCCCATCTCAATACCGAAATAGTCAAGGTATTCCAGCTCTTCAAAGGCATTTGCTGATATGTAACTTATTTCGCAATCTTTTATCTGGAAATAAACATTGATTTAGTTAAAGTTACACGAGAAATTAGCAAAATTTTGGCAGGTTTATTATATACAAAAATAGCAGCGAAATAATCTCCACGAAAAAAACAACAACATCTTTTCCCCCAGTGAGAAGCAAATCATATAACAAAAGAAGTTTCAGAAATTTTTAAGTTTTAACATCGTAAGATCGTTTTTTCAGTGTTTGTTGTTGAGGATGAATCAAAAGATCGCGATTCGTTTTGGTGATTTTTTCGAGATAAGTTAACGAATACATTCATGCGTTTATTTATTTGATTATTGGTACGTTCTATTCAACCAGTCATATGCCTTACTCAAATCTATTTATTTGTTTATGCTCATATCCACTAAACAAAACTCAAATAAGAATTCAAGATTCCTCGTAATGAATTAAGTTTCAGATTCCTCGTAATGAATTAAGTTTCAAAGCGGGCGGTAAATACGAGTTATATGGTCTTACCTTTAGTCGTTGTGTATGACTCATATTAGCGAACGTATCGTCTCGGAAGTAGATGAAGCCTTTTCTATCACAAATTAATTCCATACTTGACGGATAATTGTTGTCAAAACTGTTCTTGTTTATACCAGAAAATGAGGTGCTGAATACTTGGGTGTCCGCTGTAATACAATTAACCCATGACCAGACAACAGCGTTTTAGACTTCAGTCCAAATTGAAAGATGTTGCAAACGACAATTTTAAGTTGACTAAATCAAGAAAACCTTTGGCTTTATCGTTTAAAAACAGCATGGACCTTGAAGAAATTGCTTGTGACAAACAATTTCTTAATTGTTCATATTTTTTTCAAGCCTTTCTTTGTGAGGGACGTCAAAAACGTCTTTGTGTTAGAATGTTTTAAACCGGTTTTTAGTTTGATAACCAAGATCGATGAACGATTGTCGATGGAAAACCAACAGGTCGTAACTACAACTTGATTTCCGCTGTAGTAACGTCATTTTGTTCGCTTACTGATAATATATATGGTGATTGGAATGAGTCATTTAATTTCAGAATGAATTGAGGGTAAACATTCTTATAGAAAACATTCTTACAGTATTTGTCAAAATTAGAATTATGGGTAGTTTTAAACCAAGAACTGGTATTAAGTTGAACGTTTCAATTTGTTGTATCTGGTCTTAGTTTTCTGTGAAAACCGTTTGAGATGGGGCTGAATCAAGAGTACCACAGATATTGCAACTTGAGTAGATGTTCATATTACATTGAACATAATATGCTGTAACGGTTTCTTGACCTATTGCCTCGCTACAAAAATGTTATTCGGTGACAATTGCCAATAAGAAGTGGCTGTAGTTTGAAATATAAAGAACGCAAAGGATAGAACACATCATGAGGAAAAACGAAAATGCCGCCTATTGACTTACGGTGACTTCTGGTGACTTTCGGTGACTTATGTCAGTGAAACCCTACCATAATTCTAAATTGCCTGTAAAGACACATAGCCTTTCTAAGTGAAGGATTGATATTATCAATAACAACAACAACAACAACAACAACAACATTGTCAAACCAATTGATCAAATTGTTCATTTTAACCGGGAGTGATCTTTGAGCTCTGACATAATTTTTGTTTGTTTGGCGACTTAAAGGGCGTAACGACATCATTATACAAATGTAATTGTGTTTCATGTCCTCAGTTGGATAGCCATGTCAGAGGTCAGTGGGCGTATCCAGCGATCCTTGAATATCAGATCCACGAACAACAAAACTTACCTGTATTTGGTACAAACCCATGTACTCTGACCTTTAACCTCTGGGGTGTGGGACTAAAGCCCGAGTAGTCGATGGGTCTGTAGGTCGTGTTCATGCTCGGGTAATCACAGTAAAACAGGTTATCGTTAAGGAAGGAGCAATGGGCGGGCGCGGACTGGCAAGTCACATGATGTACTAAAAGTATCAGAACGGCACCATGTACCAACAACACTGGACCTCTACGATCTGAAAATTGGATAAAAAACAACAATTGATAAATGACAATGTTAATGTTTTGATAGTCGAATCAATCTGTAGTTACGAGGTTTTTAGAATAACATCGCTGAAATGTATTTTTACTCCTCGACTTCAAAGGAAGAAATGGCGGCTTAACCCCTCTCCCTTTAAGATTATAAGCCCGTCTCGAAAAGAGAACTACGTGGAAAAAGTTCATCGCACCCGGCAGAGGCTGAAACAGCTATAATGTTTCTGAAAAGAAAAATAAATAGATAAATAAAAAAATAAAAAAAGAAAAAACATATACTTTTAGCAGAAGGCGATTTTTTTATGCCTGACGACTCAAATTTACCAAAATAAACGAAGAAAAATCTAGGTTTGTCATTTTTGAAGTTTCAGATAAAGGCAATTATTATGATCAGAAAATGTCACTGGTAAAAAACTGAAGTATGCTTTGTTCCTTAAATGACAACTTCCCCACCCCTTTTCTTCTGAAGGTCAGCCTTTTTTTGCACTGGACTTTTGTTTTCGTCAGCACATAACAAAGTGATTATGCCATTATTATCTTAGAGTTCAGAGTAATCACGGAACTATAGGGTATTTTCCATCCCTTAATAGAATCTACGTGTTAATACGTTCAAACAATTATCTTTTAATTAACATACTCATAGCGACTTAGGCTAGATTTTATGTTAGAAATAAACAAAACGTGTTCGTAATTCACGTTTTTCTGTTACAGACAAGAGTCCAAGGCCTATTCAATTTCAGTTCTAATTACAAAATTATAACGAGGTCTCTAATTGGACGAATTTTTGTCTCGTCCATTTAGAGCCCCCGTGAGAAAATTTGTAACCATTGTTTTTCTTATGTTTACTGATGGGTAGGGAACAAGAATTGTTACTTCATAAATTTGATCGTTCCACTGTTATACTTGCTCTCATCTCATGTATAAAAAATGAAGAAGTAAAGTACCCCAAATCAAATTAGATCATGACTTCGGAAAACGGTGGTGTCATAATGATAAAACACAACAATATGCCGCTGTAGTTAGATACCTCAAAGGAAGATTGTTTAAGCCATTCCTACACAATCCCGCCTTTGACGTCTCTCAGAAAATAGCTTTGCAAAATATTTCGTGCAATGAAGAAATTGCTTGTAACAAACAATTTCTTCAATGACCTCAATTTTTCTAACTTACAATGTAAAAAATGCCAAAATTCAAGCAACTTGAAATTATCATATGCATCTTCTTTCAATTTGAAGAAGTCTAAAATTTTGTCGTTTGGTAATGGATTAAGTTACGGCCTTCGTTTAGGATGACAAAATACTTCGAATCGACCAGTCGATGGCTCCGTCCACCTACTTCGTTTGTCACACCCAGCGACTCCAACAGAAAGTTTTGCTTCGATTTTTAACGGCGTTATTTTGAAAAAGTATGGAGAACAGTATGTAACAAAAAGTAGAATAGTAGGTTGGCGACCTAAGTTACGACGTTTAAGTCGCCAAACCAACAAAAAAGATTAACGAAAATGGTGGCTAATGTCGGAGTTGTAAGCTCAGGTCCAGGCTGAATAAATGATTTCCTTGATTTACAGCCGCGATTAGTCAATTGTCGCCCTTGGAAACCGCTTTTTACAAAATATACGTGGAAAGCGAGGTTCTATTATATAAATGTTAGCGAGTGATTTGTTAGCTTGGCGAGCCTGGCCTAATCCAACGATATCGGATAGCAGCACTCAACAGTCTAGCCCGTTGTCATCCAGCACTTAAGGTTGAATTAAAAACGCTTTTAATCATACTTCAGATAGTTTTCATTCATATGACTTGAATAAACGTGTCTTCTTTTCGCACTCTGGATATACTTTCCAATGCGATTGAAATGAAAGAACATCTGTCTGTCCACTTATCCATATTCACGTTTTGTATCAGAGTTTATGTAATAACGTCGGTGGGCAGGGTCCAAGAACCCTTTAACTACGGCTTTTTATGGTCGCCCGGTTGCGATTTTTAAAGGAACTCAGGCAGAATACACACGAGATACATATTGTGATTCGTATTTTCTCAGCTCTCGAGCTTGCTTAGACCTTACAGGTAATTGGATGAAGTAAGACTTTGCATTAGTGATTGGTTGTAAAGGCGATTTGCGGTGTATAAAAAATATAAATTCTCTGCTCTTCCAACATAAATATGATTTTCCCTTGCAGTGTGTTCATAGCTTTTCAATTTTCATACATATACACGCAAAATAATGATGTTTTTCTCTGGCGAACCATTGTGGAAGATGACAATATTTTCCCCTAAAAAGACATTTTAAATTTCATCAACAAATCATTGTCATCTACATTTTCTTTGAATTTGGACCAGTCTATAATTCTGTCGTCTGGTATTGGGTTAACTAATTTCTTCTAAAGGAGCTAACGGGCCATGGCTATAGGGCGCGTAGGACTCCTAATCAAGGGGTCCAGGGTTTGATCCCTGGTCGCGGCGTATATTCTTTTCGACATAAGTCTCTAACCAATGGGTGGATAATCGTAAATCTAACTGGGATGAGTAACTGGAGGCTCGGAAAGAATGTAGTGGTAGTACTGGTGTGAGAAACACCGGGAATCCATGGTTAGGTGCTCCAGACGCCGCGATATGACTGAAATATTGTTGGAAGTGTCGTTAACCCTTTCCCCTTTTAGTGAACTTTTAGACTGGTCCAAATTGAAAGAAGTTGCAGATGACAATAAAAATCGGATACTATTTAAAGTGAAACCTTCCTGTGTTGTAGAAAACATTGTGGAAAAAAGGAGAAATTGCTTGTTACAAGCAATTTCTCCCTTTTCCACAATGTTTTCTGTAGCAACGTAACGGAAATGGTTAAGCCCCAATCAACCAATCAATCAATCAATCAATCAATCAATCAATCAATCAATCAATCAATCAATCAATCAATCAATCAATCAATCAATCAACCAATATATCTACAGGATTCAACAGGTCTCGTAAAATTCTAATTTGAAAAAAAAAAGATTTACCAGTCATTTTGGCTCGTTGACCTAAAATTACATCCTATGGAGAACCAAAGTTCAAACACTGGATAAAACAACAGAAATGCGAAACTATTTCCGTAACTTGTAATCTGTCCAAAAAACAGAAAGATTCGGGGATTATCGTTATTTAAACCTCCCATTTAACCCCTTTTAATCGTAGAGACCAGGTTAATCCGTAACAAAACCAGGTCAGTTTCAAACAAAGTAAATAGAAAATTAAATTCTTTAACATTTGAAACCGTATTTACTCGCTAAAGAACATATGAATTGAAATTATTGTAATACAAACAAAAAATTAAATAACAACACACTTTCCCGATCGTGTGAATTTTCTCCTTTCTGATACAAGTTTAAAGATAGAGTCATTCAGCAGTATTTGTCGTCTTCTCGACGTTGTAAAAGACTGATCGCTGGCCCCGTCCCCTGACTCCTCTGACCCCGCCCCCTGGCTCCACTAATCCCCCCCTGACTCCACGGGCCCCGCCCACTGACTCCGCTGGTTACACCCATTGAATCCAACAGGAAGATTATTTTGGCGTTATTTTGTAAAATATATAGCCAGTAACATTTAACAAAAAAGTAAAATTGATGGATGGCGACCTTAGCGTCCGAACTACAGCTTTAATAAGTGGCGAAACTAACCAAAATACTTCACAAAAAATTAATGCCAATGTTGAAGTTCAAAGTTGACTTCCGGTCTAAATGAATGGTTTGGTTGGTCGATTGAAAATTTGATTGACACACGCGATTGGTTTATTTTCGACCCGCTTAGAAACCTTTCGTCTGGTAACGGGTTTCACAAAGATGAAAGAAATCTTCTTGTTTGCTCATGCAAATCAAATCAGTTATTCAAATAATATTTTTCTGTTATCACACATTACCCCAAGATTGACAAACTATTTCTCCTTTCACAGAATATTATCTATACGATTTGACACATGCTTTTCAAAGTTTGGCACAATTCAACCTCTTTCGGTTTGAACCAGTCCCAAAAGTTTTCAAGTGGATGGGGTTAATAACAAGAAAAGAATAATTCCTCCCTTCTGTCATTATTTAGGCCTACATTGCAGCATTATTGGCCAGAATTTACTCTGGGTTGTTTTTCGGATAAAACGTTTCCCCGTATAAACCTGAAATTTTACATCCCTGTGATATAACACTTGAGAAAACATTGTGGAAAAGAAGAAATTGCTTGTGACAGCAATTTCTTCTTTTCCCACAATATTTTCTATAACAGGGAATGGTCTAATTTCGAATCACATTCAATTTTTATGGTCGTCTGTGACTTTTTTCAACAACAAACAAATAAACAACTTGAAAGGGTTAGAAAGAGAAGTAATCGTTTTGTAAAAATAAGAACAGAACAGAACTCATCTTTTATTTGTCCAGATACAACAAGGTACATAACAGACAATATACAAAGCAAATATAATGAAAAAACAAATAAATAAATAAAAAAAAATATGACTAAATGGGTTTTCAGATACCTTGAGTTATGACTTCTATGCGAAAGTAAAATGTAAAAACAATAGAAGTAATAGTTTCGTTTGAAATGAAACAATCATTAGTGTTAATTGCTCACGCTTGACCTTGACCTGAGAATTGAGTGATGTGAAGTATCGGCTATGTAACCACTGGTGATTAAACTTTGCCGTCGGCTCAGTCAAATTTCAACAAGGGATTTGAGCTAAATCCATTAAATGGTTTTATTTTTATCTCTCTTTTTTTTTACATTTTGATTGAGTATAGACAACGCCAATGGAAATGATACCTGCATTGTTACAACCAAATTATCATTCCTTTAATAAAACAGATTACAAAAGCATAAATTGATACGTTTTTCATCTTTTGGAGTCTCGTTGCAGTTTATTACTAAGTCAATCTTGATTGAGCATCGACCTCACAATCCTGGCTTTTTCGTCCCCAAGAAATTATATCAGAACACAACAAAAAGATTAAGGTTCGAAAAGCTGGGAAGGTCCTTCTATCTTACAAGACATGCAGTCCCCTACGAAAGAGTGCATCGTAGGTAAGCACGGCCTAGAGGGTGACGGTATGTTTAAACATTCACATTCATACATATATGATAAATAAATATACATACATATACATACACATATGTACACACCTGAAAAACGTTAAAAGTAATAATAATGATCGTAATAACTTCATTTTCGGAATGTAAAAAAATCAAGAAAACATTTTCAAATTACAATGACTAGTGTGTCTTTTAACGATGTTGCTTTCTCTTTCCCTCTCTCCCCCCTCTCTCTCCATCTATCTCTCTTTCACTCTCTCTCTCTCCCCCCTCTCTCCCTCTTTCTCTGTCTCCCTCTATCTATCTCTGTCTCAAACACAAACAGGCATACCATCACCCTCCACATCATCAACAACAACAACAACAACAAAGCAACCACACAACAAACAAACAACCAGACATTTTCAGCAAACAAGTTTTTAGACAGGTCCAATAACAAGAAGCTTCAGACGGCAATTTGAGTTGAAGGAAATTTAGAAATATTTGCCTTTGGAATAGAAAATATTAGATATATTGGATAATGAAGAAATTGCTTTTAACAAGTAATTTCTTCATTTTCCACCATGTTTTCAAAGCTTTTTTGAGGTGTCAAACAGTGTGATTATGCGGTAATGGGCTTAGCGTTTAAGTTATGAAATAGTCAGCCTGTTTAATAATCTTTATTGGATCTAACTATAGGTATTACTAGGATACTTGTTCTCTGGGCATTACAGGCCGTGGTTCTTAATAAGGAATAAACATGACGTCATTAAAAAAATCGCGTAATTTTCTCTGTCTTGTCTTTAATTAAGAGCAATCGAATAGTTTGTGGAGGCAATTGAATACCTTAGTTTATATCTCTTGATATGGCTTTCATGAAATAATGTGTACTTATGTCAGAATTATTTCAAATAAATGACATACTCTATACTCGAGACTTCAGAACTGAGCGAACTATTAACACATTCCCACATAATCACACCTTTTTACGCACCACAAGAAAAAGTGCCTAGGAAAACATTTCGGAAAATGAAGAAATTGCTTGTAGCAAGCAATTTCTTCACTATCCACAATGTTTTCTACCCTATAAGACAAAGATTTATGAATTCCGCCAAATTGAAGTTGTAGTCTGCAGCTTTTTTCAATATGGACCAGTCTAAATTTCATTATGTGAGAATGGGCTAAGAGATATGTAAGCACGTATAGCAAAAACTGTTGAAATGCCATTGTATCGAGATGTTTCTAACCGTTACCACACAGTCCGGCTTTTTGACCCCCTAAAGAAATATATATAACCGAGGAAGACATTGTGTTGAAAGGGAAAAATTGCTTGTTCGTGTAATTTCTCCTTGTCTAACGATAATTTTCTTGCTAAAAATGACAATATTTTAGACTGGAATTTCAGCGGACCATACGTCTAAGTGTAATTAAATTCGAAGAAGGGTGTCCAATAGGGTAGACAATATTGTGGTAAATGCAGATTATTTGAAACAAACAATTTATCCTCTTTTCACTGTATATCCTAAATACAATTCCTTTGGTGCTTGTGTGGTAATGTTACAAAAAGACCAACGGAACTATCGCATTATACAATATTAGCTACGCTTGGCGGTATCTTAAAGCCACTGTGCAAATTGTGCGTGCCATCGAACTATTGCCGAGATTCAATCGTCCGTTTTTTTTTTTTATAAATATTTGCAGTCGTCATGTTGAACACTGTTCCCGATGGCTAAGGCGATCCCGTTTCAGACCATCGTGGCCAAATGGGAACGAACGTGAAGCGACGCTTTGAAATGAGATAAGCACACGCAACACAACGGGGTAAAATTTTAAATTGTCAAAAAAATTACCGCCACAATCACGGTGGAAATTTAAAAACCTTATGAGCCGTAATAAAACAAAACAAACTGTGACAACACATAACAGAATTTAGCGAAACTTGGAATCGATCTGAAGTGAAGCGGGAATTAAGTGTTTAGCCCGGCAAGTCCTGATTGCTTTAAGAGCCGCAGTCATAGCGCAGTCGGTAGCGCGTCATGCTCCTGGGATGTCATGGGTTCGATCCCCGACGGCGGCGCATATCCTTTCCGACATTTGTCTCTCGCCAAAGGATGGATAATCGTAAACCTAAGTGGGATAGCAGCTGGAGGCTATGGAAGGATGTTGTGGTAGTGAGAAATACCTAGAATCCACTGTTAGGTTCTCTAGCCGCCACGATATGACTGAAATACTGTTAAAGTGGCGTTAAATCCCATTAATTCAATCAATCAATCAACCTAATTGCTTTACGTTCTTACGCATTTAAAGTCTCAAATCTTATCCCGATTCTTTTGGCAAGCTAAAACTTAGTTAACACTTTCTGTTGCGTTGAGTAAGGGCTGATCCGAATGCGTGTTGAAGTTGAAGTTTCAGACATTAGTCAATGCGTTATACTTTAGGGTATCTTTTTATACCTTGACATAAACGTGCACACATTTGCGAAATGACTACGTTTCGTCCGCCAAAACATAGAGTTTTCTTTCTCCGATATTCTTTTACCTTACTGGAGAGACGACTCATGTATAAAGCCTTCAAAATACAACGACTTTTTGGTGGGAACTTAGTTGCAAAATACATTACGCTTGTAGAACTCAACACGTTTGTGGGAGAGGAAAATCTTGTTACTCTGGCTTATTCAAGGTGTAGTCACAAGGTTTTGTCATTCTTGACAAGGCCATTCTAATGATGTATTACAAGGTAGGACCTACAATGAAAATTTAAGATAGACTTGCTAAGATCAAGTAATTACAAGTTATTTATCTTATCTTTCTTAAAATGAAACGCAATAAAATGGTATTCAACAGCCAAGACCATTTCTAGAGGAGCCCCTTGGTGTTGGCTTACTACAAACTTTGCTACATTTAATACTTTCTAGGTGTTTTATATAATCTTAACCCTTGTCAGGCTGAATAAATTCCTCTGCATAATTGTGTGAAATTCAAAGGACTGAAAGCATAGAAAGCACTAAATTTTAGTTGGTATTGATGTAGAAAACCAATGGAATAAATAATGATGGCTTTAAAAGGATAAGCAGGAGGTCTAGAAAAAGATCAGACTGCACATATATCGATGGCTTAGAGCAAAAACATAGTATGGCTCTATACAATGTATAGAGCCATACTATGTTTTTGCTCTAAGCCCTCGATATGCAGGCTGATATTTGTCTAGGCCTCCTGCTCATACAGGATTATTCCGGGTTCAGCATGACACGGGTTAATTTCCTATTCTAAATTTTATGTTAAACTCAAGACACTTTAAGATGAGCATTGTCCTAGTTAATATAGCACCATCACGCCCCATCGTAATGGAACAGAATAATATTTTAGATGTCAATTAAATAATGTTACCAAGTAACCAATTATGGCTCGAGTTCTGCGTTATTGGAATTCTAGACCATGACAACACTTAAATAACTTCAGCAGTGAGGTTGAACGTGGTCTTTGTTCTAACATCTCGGGAGGGAATGATATTTGTGTTAATGTCAATAGTAATTAACTTTTTAACTCTTTGTGTTAAAATACCGTTTATAGAAATTAAATGTAGGTCGAAATTAAAAATGACAAATTGATGTTGAAATATTGTTTTCTTGAAGCACACACATAATTCTATAGATGCTTTGTTTTAGTTTACAGTTAAACTTGTATTAACCCTTGTCATGCTGAACCCAGAATATTCCGATTTGGGCAGGAGGTATAGACAAAGATCAGCCTGCACACAAGTGCAGTCTGATCTTGGTCTACACCTCCAGCTTGTACTTTTCCAACAAGAGAAGTTATGAAATTGATTTTTAAAGAAAATTTGATTATTGAACAACAAGTACTATCAGTGCTCTCAGCTCTTTGACAAGGGTTAAGCGACGTAGTCGTTTGGGAGATTGGTCGCTTAATACACTTTTGTGACCTATATGAGGGATCGACTCGACAGCATACATAAATTATTGCAGGATTCTCACTTTATCCTATATTGATGGATCTCATTAGAATCGTCTCAATGAGACGATTCTAATGATTCCACCAAAATAAGATTTTGATTTGATCATTTTATCAGTGAAAACGTCTAATAATGAAACTCTTGATTTTGGATAGAGAAATTTGATGCTGGTCGGTTAATGAAAGTGGTCGCTTAATAGAGTTTGTCGCTTGAGTAAGACTGACTTTATAAGTTTTTTTTGACGGAGTGTGATAGATTAAAACTGCACGCTATAAATGTTTGATCCACTAAAATAACATATCTTTGTGTTCAATGCTTAGTTGTCAGACGAAGGACGGTTTGGTATACTTTTTTTTCAATCCTTATCATTATTATTTTTCTGGCCCTTTAAGACAGCCAGTGGACAAATTAATATAAATCGTTTTTTTCTGTTGCTACGAGTCGACCGTCTTTCGTCTATCCATTAAAAAGTTATGAGGACAGGTTATCATGTTCTAATTCTGCAAAGAAAGATGTGGAAAACAAACAATATTCTTAACTTAAGTATTTATGTAACGTCATTGAAATGAATAAAAAACAGACGGTATTCATTATGTATGATAAAAGTGACAATTGAAATTCAAACTATACGTCGTGATATGATTATGAATCTATTAATTTAAAAATGAAATCAGTAAATCATAATAAGTTTGACAACATCTTCATCGTTTTCACCGCTTTGTTTGTTATGTATTCACAAACTATGACGTCTAACGTGACGTATAAAGTTGGGGTGTTACTAATGACAAATTCCACCTTTCCTGTGGATCTGCCACATGTAGGACCTGCCATTGATAAAGGTGTGCAAGATGTCGAGTCTATCTACGGTATCAAGTTCGAGCCTATATTTGCCAACTACAGTGTGTGGTGTGATATAGCACGGTACACGGCGCAAGGCTACCTTGCTGATATGTACTACAGGGACGGGGTCCGAGCTTTCGTTGGACCTGCGTGCTCCTACGCCGTAGAGACGACTGGACGCATGGCGGAATATCTCCGTGTACCCCTGGTCACGGGATTGGGTGATTTAGTCACGAGGAAACCGTCGGAAAATGATATGTTTAAAACAACTGTAATTCTGTCTTACAACAGCAGAAAACTATCAGGTATGTTTGTTAAGACTTGTAACAGAACAACGCGAAGGTTTTTGAAGAAATTGCAGGTATCATCATAATTCATTATAAATTGATTGATTGATTGATTGATTAATTGAATGGTATT
Organism: Fragum fragum; assembly: GCA_946902895.1. Lineage (NCBI taxonomy): Eukaryota > Metazoa > Mollusca > Bivalvia > Cardiida > Cardiidae > Fragum > Fragum fragum. The sequence goes on from OX336371.1 coordinate 46,882,458, forward strand.
TAACGCCACTTTTAACAGTATTTCAGTCATATGGATTCCAGATATTTCTCACAACAGTACTACCACTACATCCTCTCCTAGCCCCCAGCAGCTATCCCACTTAGGTTTACGATTATCCACCAATTCCTGAGAGACGAATATCAGAAAGGAAATGTGCCGCCGCCGGGAATGACATCCGATTAGAAGTCTGATGCGCTACCGACTTCGCTATGACGACGGGTTGATTTACTATAAAGAATTATATATATATACAAAAGAAAAAAAAAAACTCCACGGATCTCGATGTTTTGACGCAACAAATTGTTTTTATCGAAAATAATGTAAAAAATTCTTAGTTTAAACACATTATATTTGCATAAATTTCATTATAAACATATACATATGACTATGCCACAGATAAATGTAAATCACGCAAAAGGGATTAGAACGAAAGCATAAGCTTATAATGTTCTTCTTCCTATTTGTGATTCGATAGCGGAACTAACTGACATTTCTAATAGGTTATTTGAATTTCAGACAAATGACAATATACATTATATATACATATGATTGTGAGAAGAAAGCGTTTTTGAAAGATGTAAAGTGCTGTACAGAAGGGAGGTTGAGTGGTGTTCCTTCAATGAGAATTATCTGTAAAACTTACGTTTAATACAAGAACATGTAGTTCTATTTGGCTGTATATTAAGACTACACATGAGTCTTCCTTCAAACGTTCATATATTTAGACTCCTGCTCGATGGATCATAAATTGTTTTCTATGAATATTTTGCAACCATTATAACGCAACATGGAGAATATAATGACTTCACGATGTATAATCATGGCGCTTTTCACAGGCTCAAAACGTTAATTCCTTACTGTCAATGTCCTTTTTCGAAGCTTTAATTCGTTCAGGCATATACAACGTCGTTTTCCTTTATAATATACTTATTCTAAACTCAAATGTAATACAAAATAAATCTCCAGTCCTTTTATGTCTAAAGAACATAAAGTTTTGCAAATCATTTTTGAGATCGCCAACTACGTGACTATCTAGAGATCACCAACTGCTCAAGAAAAATATGCGATATTTAGAGATCGCCAAGTGCATGGCGAAGAATACACGATATTCTAGAAGTCGCCAACAGCGTGGCGAAAAATATGCGATATTCTAGAGATCATAAACTACGTGAGGAAAAATAAACGATATTCTAGAGATCACCAACTGCGTGACGAAAAATATGCGATATTCTAGAGATCGCCTTCTGCGTGACGAAAAATATGCGATATTCTAAAGAACGCCAAATACGTGACCGAAATTGTACGATAATCTAGAGATCGCCAATTGCCTGACGGAAAAAAGACGATATTCTATAGAGATCACCAAGTGCGTGACGCAAAAATTTGCGATTTTTTTATGGATCGAAAACTGCTTAAAAAACGACAAAAAAAAAACAACAAAAAAACACACACACACAAACAAACAAACAAACAAACAAACAAAAAAAAACGATAAGTCAAACAAGACAAACCCCCCCCCAAAAAAAACTTACTCAATTTTCTATATTTTGTAATTATTTCAGATTTATATATATTTTGAACTACATACAAGGAAAACACACGACATATTTTTTCAGAAAATTTAAAAATTGTGAAATTATTTTTTTTTTTGAGTTCTTTTTCGAAACGTACAGCAGCTCCACCCTAATAAATCATGTTTTACTTTTGTAAACATTTGCAAATATCATAGTTAGTCAGAATGTATAAAGATGTATAGATACCATTGTCCAAGTTGAAAGAAGTAACAGGTTTGAGTGAGTGATCAAAGATAAAATTTACAATGAGAATGATAGGCGGTTTCTTGAGACAAACGTTCGTGTGGATCCTATACGATATTTTGACCAGTGGCTTCACTACATCCGATCAAACACACTCGGTAAATAGCTAGTTCTATAGCTAAAGTATAAAACCACATACAATGAAGTTACAATTTTCGTTTACAGAACCGATCGCGACTGGCAATCAAATAATCAAAAGACCAATCAAATCATTCATTTAAACCGAAACTGAACTTTAACTCAGACATTTGCCGTCATTTATGGAAAGCATTTATAGTCGGTTTGGCGACTTAAACGTCGTAACATTTGATAATCTAAGCTGTAGGTACGACGTTTTAGTCAACAACCAATTAATTTAATTTAATAAACGATTGAATAAACAAAATTTCAATTTTCACGTAAACATGTTGACTTCAACATTTTTTTTCTAGATAAACAGAGAATTATCATTTCATACTTTTGGTTAATTTTATCGAGAATCGACGATTAAACCTGATAACTACAGCTTAATTATAGCTCAAAGGAATGTGCCTTGTGCACAAAACAAAGATTTTCTTTTATCGTCACCGTGATTGATATTGCAACGCATTTAAAAGATTGCTTTCCTGAAAAATCCTTCTTTTGTGTGTAATTTGCTACTTCCTCCTGGCGTTTTTTCAATGAATCAGTAAAAGACACAGATTCATACACATGGACAAATTATTTGATTTCTAGTTTCGTCTATCAGAAAAGGGCGTTTTGAGTGGTAAAAAAATAAAAAAATAAAAAAAAGTAAAGTTTTTGCTTTTTTACGCTCGATGCTATTAAATTATAAGAAAAGAAGAGGATCTTTTGTTTTCTTTGAGGTATGAACCTAAAAACCTAATCACACTTATGTGTCATCGTGATTTGTTTTTCGGTTCATACATATATGACAACAAAAATATTCTCTTAGTCTCTTACAGAAATTTCGCGTATTTATCTATTTTGTCAGTTTGTGTTAAATAGCTAAACTAGGCAATAGATCATTTTGTAAAGGCAATAATAAGTCTGCAAACTGAAACCGTGAAATAAGAAATTATAGTATTTTCGAGGATTCGAACACATGGCAAAAACCAAACGTACTTATTGTACGTGCGGTGTAATACCAACTGATCAATCGCTGACTCCACCCACTTACTCATTTTGTCCCGCCCATTGACTCAAACAGGCAGTTCTGATTCGATTTTAAACGGCATTTTTTTTGCGAAATATTTGGCCAGTTACTTCTTACAAAAAGAAAAGAATGGTTAGTTTGCGACTTCAACGTCGTAGCTACAACTTCTATAAACTGTAGTTACGACGCTTAAGTCGCCTAACCACGAAAATGAATGACCAAAATGGCGGCCAATGTCGGAGTTCAAAAGAAATTCCAGTCTAAATTAATAATTTCATTGGTCGACTGATTATTCGATTAATAGCCGCGAATCAGTCAACTAATCAAATCATTCATTTCGACAGGAAGTGAACTCTGAACGATATTAATCAAGCTGCAGTTACGATGTGTTAGAATTACACCGGCAATTATACAAAATATAGTGATTTCAATACATTTGTGCACACACCGCTTGTCAAAATATCTAATTATCTATATACTTTTCGGAGGATAAATAGCACTTAACGAACAAAAACCTTTAAAATCACACCACAGGCGAACAAATAACATCTTACTTGTTTACATACAAAAAACAATAAAGACACAACGTAGACGGCTATATTGTTCTAACCAGTTAACGACTTACGGTCACTTAAAATGTGTTCTCGCTATATAACATTTAAAAGGTTCGTGTTTGGTCCGTAATTTGTAAGTGTAGACGCAGATCTGCCCTTATCAAGTGACAAATTATCGCCGCTGGACTATAGGTAAACCACGTGTTTTGGTTTCAAATGCAAATGACATGTGCCACATGTGTCCAAATTGAAAGAACGTGTAGAGAAAAAAATGGACTATTAAAATGAACTATATAATTTGTAGAAAATTGTAATGAAGCGATTCCTTCATTTTTCACATGTTTTTTAACCTTTTTTATGAGGGGCGTATTAAGGCGGAGTTTGTGTATAAATGGGTGAAAGAACACTCACGTATCGAAGCAAGTGGTCTACCTTTCAAACAAACAAACTTCAAGATCATCCATCTGATGCTCCTGACAAATATTCTAGCCAAGTTTCATTAAAATAAAGTGAATTTGTAGCCCCTTAAGGCTATTAAAAGGAATTGTCATTAAGGTCCCCTTTTCTCCCGTTAGTTTACTCTAGAATGTTCGCATTTTCAATAGGGTTCGTCTTTAGGACTGGAAAAACATTCTGACCAAGTTTCATCAAAATTTAGACATATTTGTAGACCCTAGAGTGTGGATTAGCCCATCCCCAATTTATCGTTAATTCTGGGGCGAAGATTAACAATTATTAGGATAACCATTTATCGCATTTGATCAAACTACCCATAAAACCAGTAACTAATACACAAGGAACTTCGTATTAAAGTGGTGATACAAAAACTTGTCATAGATTGGAGCCGCGTAGAAAAATTGGAAATTTCACGAGACAGAAATTTCCATTAGCGTCGAGAATCCAATGCGAGGGATTGTATCACCGCTACATCATAGTATTCCATTTATTAAACCGACGCATTCTGACCATAATTTATTAAAAGAAGCTTACTCAATTGACCAATCGCGGCTGTCAATTAAATAACAAGTCGTTGAATGAAATCATATGGATCTTTTTTCTGTCGAGTCAGATTTTGCTCGCGTGCCATAAACGTATTCTGTAGGTATATCATAAACATCATTGGATCCTGTTGAAGGCAAATGACCGTTCAGGAACGGTTAGAATATTGAAGTACTTTGAAACTGTTGACTCAATCGATTCCATAGAGATTTTACAATCGTCAATCAACACCACCAAATAGCCACAGGAAAGAGATTCGCAAAACAGTATCGGCCAAGTATCCAATAAAACATTATCAATAATTGTATTGAGAATCGTTTTATTTTCCGTAATCATCTTCAGCGATTTTAAAGCATTCGGAGCGTGCTTGTTCATTAAATAGACCAAATTCAGGTTTCTTCTTTGAAGTACGATAACTGTCCAGTTAGTTTAAGTAAGTTTAAGTAATGGTGGGCGCTTGGTGAATTGATTGATTGATTGAATGGGGTTTAACGCCGCTTTTAACAGTATTTCAGTCATATCGCGGCAGCTGGAGCACATAACAAATGATTCCTGGTATTTCTCACACCAGTACTACCTCTACATCCTCTCCAAGCCTCCAACTGCTATCCCACTTAAGTTTACGATTTATCCACCCATCGGTGAGAGACAAATGTCGGAAAGAATATGTGCCGCCGTCGAGGATCGAACCCATGACATCGGGCGCTTGTTGAAACTCTGTCGGGTAGTTCCAAAATTCGGTTATATCCCTAAATCACTCTTAAATTTAAAAAATCTAATGAATTTCTTTCAATAATTTTGTGTGTAGATGATGGATCGTGACCTAAAGTCTATATTGGCATAATGATAAACCACCAAGGCACTGTGTGCATACCATTTCTAGAAGGAAAATGTAGATAAAGGAACGTTCATCAGGAAAAACTAGATTCTAAATTCAACGAAACTTTTAAGAGATACGGTTCACTTAACCCATTCCAACTCAATCCCTCCTTTTTACGCCCCTCGAGAAGAAAGCTTTGGAAAACATTGTGGAAAATGAAGAAATTGCTTGTATCAAGCAATTTCTTCATTATCCACAATGTTTTATATCCAAAAAGATGAAAAAATTCAAAATTCCATCAACTTGAAATTGTCGTCTGCAGCTTCTTTCAATTTGGACAAGTCTAAAATTTTGCTGTGTTGGAATGGGTTAATTAAAATCTACCCTTTTCACTTTTTTGATAAGCTATAAATTAAATTTTGTTTCGTCTATCTCGATTCTGGAGTTTTGATCGGCTTTCAATACTTCCAAAACAATTTAGAGCACGCAACTATTTTGTGTGCTGGCACACAAAGTCGACCAATAAAATTTTACCCAATACTAGTAAAATATTTGATCTTTTCAGCTTGATGGTATTATAAAGAGTAATGAGATTATTATAGTTTCATTGAAGTAAGAACCAAAAAAGTAATCACACTAATGTATGAATCCGCTTTGCGTAATCATACTGTGCAACTAGGTTTTTAAGTTCCTACCCCAATGAAAGCAAAAATATTATCTTCATTGTTTAAAAGCACGAGACAGCTTTATCCCTGTATGTTGTAAGAGCACTGTTCTTTGAACAGGCTTTACTTGAATCCTGTTGTTGCTATTTCATCAGGTATTACTCCCAGCAATTTACTACTCGTATATATCCAGAATGTCGTCATTTTTTTATTCTTGACAAATTATTTCAACGGCACACATTCTCTGTCTTTTGCCGAATTGGGTCGAGTGAAATTCGATAGTTTTGCGGGTCCTTGAAGTAGCCGAGAGATTTTTAAATTGACCCGACACCAGATCTATTTGCAGTTCTCAAAGCACCCAATTTTAGGGACTAAATCGTAACCATTTTGTTTCAATTTATCATACTGTTCTATTTGTCCACCCTCATTCATTGCACCAGTAGTATGTTTGTGTTTATTAAATAGCTCCCCTTATTTATTTAAGATATCACTCGTTTGTGATGGAGGCACAAAGTTTTATCGTTATCATTCATTGACTAACTGGTGGTCGGTAGTCTTCACGTGTTTTAAATGAAAAGTGGCCCTATCTTTGGCTCGGAATTTCAACCACCATATTGAGAGATTACTCCTGAATTATAAAGGACGCCAGAACTGCATAAAAAATATGAAGCAAATGCTGAACAAACAATGTAGTGTTTCACGATATGGAGTGAAGAATTAATGTCAATAACCAATTAAGAGTTCATGCCTAAGCACTATGTAACTTCCGAGACTAAATATGCTGTGTAAAATCTGATAATATGGTGTCACAATTTCTTCAAACAAAGATAGACAAGATTACTCTATATTCTACAAGAGCTCCAGATAAAAAGTGTAACGACAATCTAAATCCGTTGTATTTATTCAAACCCTATGTTGTGGGTACTCATTTGGAATCGTCTCGTCGAGCACCCACAACATAGGGTTTGATAATGAAATTGTATACTTAAAATCGACCCACCCCAATCTATCTGGATTCTAAATTACATTATTCGCACCACGACAGAAAATAACGTTATTTCGCTGAACTAAGATAATGTAGTTATTTTTTTAGCTAGCAAAGCGTCAGCTTTGCTAGCTTAAGTTAACAGACAAAATTTTGAGGTCGTCTCAAAGTTCAACGAGTGCAAACTGCCACTGGAGGCTTAACCACTAAATACATTGAATGCCTACGCCATAAAAAGTAGTTCTTATGTTATTATGGAAAATTGCAAACTCTATTCAAAATGTAAAGAACTCTTTTAAAAGCATGCTATTTAATACATTACCTATCAATTCCGCTTTTTAAGCATCTCAAGAAAAAAGCTTTGGAAAACATTGTGGACAATGAAGAAATTGCTAGTAACAAGCAATTTCTTCATTGTTCACAATGTTTTCTATCCAACAAGGGAAAGATTTTCTAGATCAAACTATGCTTAGCTAGCTTACAGTACTTTCAGTACTTTGATTTTATATTTTAGGGGTTGATCGTCATCAAGCATTAAGTTATTCTATAAAATATAGTAACATGATTACTGCAGTATATGACTATAAAGATACAGCAAAACGTAGTACCACCATAATCAATTTAAAAAAACTTTTAAAACTTCAACTCACACGCGAATGAAAAAAGAATGATGATGATAATGATACTTACAGTCCTTATTCGAATTGTCGAATTCAAATAAACTCTGTGAGTTACCTACATGTTTATTTCACTAATCAAATACTCAAATTAGACGTGATGTTAGTAATGTAATCCTACCACCTCTTTTGGCGTCCAAAAACTAGAAATAACACGAAATAATACTAAATAACGTGCTCTCAGAATTATCTCGACCGCCGTCATAGCGCAGTTGGTAGCGCGTCGGACTGTCAATCTAGAGGTCCCGGGTTCGATCCCCGACGGCGGCACTCATCCTTTCCGACTATTTGTCTCTCACCAATGGGTCGATAATCGTAGACTTATGTGGGATAGCAGCTGGAGGCTGGATGTAATGGTAGTACTGGTGTGAGAAATACCAGGATTCCATTGTTAGGTGCTCCATGCGCCGCCATATAACTGAGAGATTGTTGAAAGCGGCGTAAAACCCCATTCAAACAAAACAAACAAACAGAATTATCTCCCATTTGTAAACTATATTTTGAGTATTGTCACTTTGTTCTTATGTAAATTGGGTATATTTGTCAAAACAAGCGAATGGTTAAGGAGACGTGTGAAGATCGATTGAATGGGATTTTGCGCCACTTTTAAAAGTACTTCAGTGATATCGCGGCTGGAACACTTGACCATGGATTACCTGGTATTTCTCACACCAGCACTACCACTGCATCCTATCCGAGCCCCGAGCTGCATATCTCATTTAACCCTTTCCCGTTCAAATACGGGATTTTATGATCCTTTGATTTTATACTAGAGAAACATTGTGGAAAAAGAAGAAATTGCTTGTAACAAGCAATTTCTCCTTTTTCCACAATATTTACTACCACTTAGGATGTTTTCATTTCAAATGGCATCTAGTTTTCTTTGTCGTCTGCAAACTCTTTCAATTTGGACTAGTCTAAAATTTCCAAAAACGGGAAAGGGTTATGCTTACTATCATCAAATCACGGAAGACATATGTCCGTAAGGATATTCGCCGCGGTCGGGGATCGAACCTGGGATCAAATGATTAAGAGTTCCACGCGCTACCATATCCGCTATGGCCACGGCCGAATCAGATGAAGAAGACATGACAGTAATAAACTGTATACAATTTATCAGGCTTAAAGCGGCTCTTTCACAGATTATGAAAGAACAAAAATTGACTTTCAATTTTTAAGATGCCTTAAATAAATATGCTTTAGACAGTGATTAAACCGATTTCGTAATGAAAATGACAGTTCATAACTTTAGAGAAAGAAAGAAAAGAGGAAAAAATATTTCGCGTCAGCGAAGTAAAACCCGAATTCACCGGATAAGTACGCTATCTGTCGATTGCGTCGTAAATTGCCATATTAGTAGTTTCCTTTAAGTATCAATTACGTCATGGCTTTCGCTGGTAATAGAGTCCTAATCGACATCATTCGAAGACTAACGGCGTCATCCGATAATTTCCGATACTTCAAAGTACGACAAGAGCATGTATCTCCTTAGAAATAAATTTGATAGATTTATCATGAAGAAAGTATAATTATCATGGAAAGGACGTGTCTTAACTTGTCTAAAGCAATTATTTTTCTTACATCAATTCTTTTTCTATCAAATGTTCTTACTGATTCTAGTTTCAGTTCGCGCCCTGCTAAGAATGTATGGCTGGTACCACGTATCTGTAATATACGACACTGATGAAATCTTCTATCGTGTAGCAGGGCCAAGTATGGTGTTAGACTTCGATCGGGACCCAGCATTTCCAGAGCCACATCCGGTCCCTTTTAAACGCTTATCTGACTGGATCCCAAGTCATACATTGCAGGACGCTTCTAACCACGCTCGAGGTAATCAGGCTCGAATACATACATCCCCTCGTATTTATCCATTCCCTCAAAATCCCGCTTTTGGACGCCGCCACCCCAAAGCAAAATCTTTAGGAAAGACTGGAAAATGAAGAAATTGTTTGTAACAAGCAATTTTTTTCTTTATCTACAATGTTTTCTACCACTTAATACCAAACATAAGATTTCACTAACTAAAAATAACTTGTTTAAACTAGGGCCACTCAGTTATTTTGTCGTCTGGTAATAGGCTAAGCTCTCAGGTAGGGGATGCTTTCAACTTCCACCAAAGTTAGCTTTCGAACTGATATTTACTGCAAGAAACCACTGGATTTATTGTGATTGCTACAAAAGTAGTTCTGTTCGCAATTGACAGAGATCTGGCCCGGCCCTCTAACTGAGACAGTACTTTCCACTTCGATATGAAACAGTATTACTTTGCAAAATATGTCTAGTAGCACGTAACAAAAAGTACATTTTTTTGTTGTTAAGCTAAACGTCACAACAACAGCTTATTAACTACAGCTTGAATAAGCTGTAGCTACGTCTTTTTAGTCGCCAAATTAACAAAAGTGCTTTACAAAATTGTCGGCCAATGTTAGAATTCAAAGTTCACTTCCGGTCAAAATGTATAATCTGATTGGTCGATTGTTTTTAGATTAATAATTGAGTTTTGTCAATCATCTGGTATATCAGAGGCCAAAGGTCAGTGAAATGTTTTACCCTTTCCTGTACAAACCCGGGATTTTACGTTGATGGTAATTTATACTTGAGAAAACATTGTGGAAAAGAAGAAATTGCTTGTAACAAGCAATTTCTTCTTTTCCACAATATTTTCAACCCAACTGAATTATTATTTTGAAAATAAAATCCACTTCAAAATTTAATCTGCAAGACCTTTGAAATCGGACAGGTCTAAAATTTCCAAAAACAGGAAAGGGTTAAATGAAATGCATGTTTATAAAACATCTATTGGCTTGAAAAAAAATATAAATTTCATCAAATAAGAACTTCGTTAATACAGAAGAACTAGTTTAAAGCGAGAACTGAAGGGTAGGCCAAAAGAGAATTGATGAAGGGAATGTTCGCTTGATTAATTTTTGTTGCTTGATCAGAATGGATCATTTTGCTTCCATAAGATAGATTATCACAGAATACATCCCAATACTATGTTGTTCGAACTCATTAGAAACGTCTCATTCGATTTAATTACTGTTTATTTTTACCAAATTCTTCAACCTCTAAAACGCTTATAAAGAGAATTTTGATTGTGGTCGCTTTAAAAAAGTGGTCATTTGATAGAGGTGGTTGCTAATACAAGATTGACTGCGGCTAGGTATTTACAAATATCATGACTATATCATCTTTAATCCGAAAGAGCATATCAAAAGACTACTTCTATGAATAGAACAGAAGAAAAGAAAAGAAAACAAATCAAAACAAAAAATAATAAAAATAAAACCAAACTAATTCTTTAAAGTGAAAGTACACTTAGCATTAGCCATGACCTTTAAATGTTTTACCAATTTCCATTCAACAAATTGGCCGAGTTGAAAAAAAGTTGCAGAAAATAGCTTTTAGTTGATGTAATTTTTAAAAATCTTTGCCATATAGGGTAGAAAATATCGTGGATAATGAAGAAATTCCTTGTAATAAACAATTTCCGTATCTTCCACAATCTGTCGAAAGCCTTTATTCTTGACGACTTCAAAAAACGTCATTGTTAGGGAATGGATTAATTACACTTCTTGGAACTCCGATACTATATGAATTACTAGCAATTACTAGTAAAATCTCTTCGGTGAATAACAAGAGAAAAGTTTAAAGCGTAGCGTCGAAGAAGCCGACAAATTGCTACGTGTTTTATCAAGAAAACTTCTTTTTGCAATAATGTGTTCTTTTCTGGTTGCTAACGTGTTAAATATCATCACTTTTAACAACTGCATAAAAACTTTTCAAGCAAAATGATCTTAAGAGAAAATTTAGCAAGAAACTTGTTATTATGTCACCCTTTTTTACTGGGTTGTTGTGGAATATTGCCATAGTTAGTTATACAACTAATTCTCTTCGCAAGACTAGTTTCGAAATAATGGGCTTAATTAGTTAAAGAATGAACTATTGATAAGGTTATCGTTCTGTTGTTGGCGAATGTAGAAATTACCACACAATCACACTTTCTGACGCCATGAATATATACAATCAGGTAAACTTTGTGGGGAAAAGGAAAAAATGATTGTGGCAAGAAGTCTCTCTTTCCCTAACAATGTTTTATATCCTTTTTCCGCTTATTTTTCAACTTTAACTTCAGCGCAATCCGAAATGTCGTGTGTAACATTTTTTTTTCAATTTTGACCAATCTGAAATTTTGTCGTTTGGTAATTGACCAATCGCGGCTGTCAATCAAGGAATCAAGTGACCAATCAAATCATTTATTCAGTCCTGTCCTGAGCTTTCAACTCCAACATTAACCGCCATTTTAGTTCACATTTGTTGATTCGGCGACTTTAGGCTACAGGCTAGTTACGCCGTTTAGGTCACCAGCCAACCATTTTGCCTTTATTGTTACTTGCTATGGCCATATATTCTGAAAAATAACGCCTTTAAAAATCGAAGTGGGGCTGTTGGAGTTAACCCATTCCCACTCGGTGACGCTTTTCGGCGCCCCTCAAGAAAAATACTTTACAAGCAATGTCTTCATTTTCCACAATGTTTTCTACTCAGAAATTTGAAAAAATATAAAATTTCACAAACTTTGAATTGTCATCTGGAATTATTTTCAATTGGACACGTCTAAAATTTTGGTGTGTCGGAACAGGTAAATGGTCGGATCCTAGGGAGTCGGTGGCCTTGCCAGCGATTGATAAATAGGTTAACAGCTTCTGTAATACGAGATACACGTATATCACAAAATGTCAAACAAAAGACGACGACATTTACAGCGCCAAGCAAGCTCGAACCTATAACATTTATTTCCTCGAATAAAGCTAAGTTACTGAGGGAGATACATGTTTTGATACAGATGTCACTGTGATCCCATTCCGATGTCTTAGGATAAAGACCGTAAGGGAACAATTTTGTAAGTTTGGCGACTTAAGCGTTGTAAATTCTGCTTAATCAAGCTGTATTTACGACGATTAGGTCGCCAACTAAGTATTTACCTTTTATGTCACACATTACTGGGCATACATTTTGCCAAATAACCCCATTTGATATCGAAGTAGACTCCCTGTCAAGGGTTAACAGTCGGAAGTATGTAACAACATAAGCATAGTTATTCTGCAACTAGAATGCTTGTCACGTGTTCAAAGTAATAGGACTACGGCGGTGACGGTACATAAAGTTTGTAAACGCCATTCGAGATGCAGGATCAGTTCATTCGAATAGCAAGCGGAAATATTCGACTACTTGCACTTACAAATTAGACAATGTGGAGAAAAATTATCGCAAGTTAGGTTATTTACTCTGCTTAAAATATTGTGTGTTGAAAAGGTCTCACAAATTCGTATATCAAATCCTATTTGTTATATTTCGCTGCAAAAGTGCATTAACTGAGGACAAAACATGTTTAAGATCTGAATCAATTGACCGATCGCGGCTGTCAATCAAATAATCAGTCTACCAATGAAATCATTCAGTTAGACGAGAAGTACAGTTTGAACTCCAACATTGGCAGCCATTTTGGTGAACCATTTTGTTGGTTGGGCGACTTAAACGTCGAAACTACAGCTTAGTCAAGCTGTAGTTGCGACGCTTAGGTCCCAAACCAACTATTCCACAATTTTTTGCATGCTACTGTCCATAAATTTTCACAATAACGCCGTTTAAAATCAAAGTGGGGCTTCCAGTCGAAGTCGGTGGACGTGGCCAACGTAGTAAATGGGAGGGGACAGTGATTGGTCAATTTCGTCCATACAAACTTTCAGGATCAACAACTGTCTCCTGTGGATAAAAATGATTAAATTCGATTCTCTTTGTGTTGACATCGCAAACAAATGTGAGCGATTGTCTCTCTTTGTTAACTACACTGATTAAAGAAAAAAGGGTTTAGGAAAACGAAAATTGTTTTAAGTTTATAAAGTAAAAACGCCCTTCATTTTTCTCACCGGCTCCTGTCCATTTAACGAAAATTGTTTTAAGTTTATAGAGTAAAAACACCCTTCATTTTTCTCACCAGTTTCTGTAAAAGCGCGAGAAATCCAGATAGGAAGACAGAATCATACATGTTCGTCAGATGTAAAGAAAGATTACAGCTTTTAGCTATAGTCAGCTGAATCAACATTGTTACCGAACACAACTAAGCAACCACACACACACACACAACCCCCCTCTCCAACAACATAAACTTACATCCTTTGGAATTCTACTATTATAAGATTTACTCCTAGATACTGGACATATGCATTACTAAAGTTAGACTAATTTTCGTTTAATTCCGAAAAATAGTCGCTTATGGGAATAGTTGCTTCGTTAATACATTTTTTGCTAAATATAGATGAAGATCGATTAGACTGCATGCATACATCATTGCAGAAATCTCACGTCGAATGTTATTTTGTTGGAATTAGGTGATTTCAATGACTTCGAACATCTCAGTATTTGATAAAGATCCTTGTTGTAGCACACAAGTCCACTTGATGTGCGCTTTTGTTTTTGGTCGCTATATATTGATGGACTCTTGTCAGTCTAATAAAAATGAAATGAATTAAACAACACAAAAACAATCTCATCTACAGTCTATGTAAACGTTAGCTTCGTGGTTTTAGCAGTAAACCAAACATTATTCCTTTTAGCCAATGAAGTAAATGTAGTTCTAAAACCATGTAAACCTTGGCAATCCTTTTAAGAATTATTTCAGATTTTAAGCTCATCAGAGTACAAAATTCTCAAGGTGAGCTATTGTGATCGGTAATCGTGCGTTGTCCATCTGTCCGTCCGTCGTTCGTCAACAATTTCGCTAAACATCTTCTCCTCCTAAACTACCTCAGGCCATGTCAACCAAAATGTTGAAAACTGATAATAGCGGGCGCAGATAATATTATGGTATGCATATGGTAAGTTTGGGAGAAGAAATCAAAGGTCACTACGAAAAGGCCCTTATGGAGATCCCTCTTTTTATGTAGAATCGGAGTAATGATCCCTTTCCAGGATAATTGTAATCATTACTATTAGATTGAAATTATCCCTTTGTTGTGTTATCCTGGATTAACTATTCCGACACACAAAATATTTTAGACTGGTCCAAATTGAAAGAAAATGTAGACGTCAATTACAAGAAAATAGGATTCATTAATTTCTTCGTCTTCTTGGATAGAATGACTGTAGACAATGAAGACATTGCTTCAAGTAATCATTTTCTTCATTTTTCACAATGATTTCAAAAGCCTTTTTCTTGAGCGGCGTAAAAAGGAGGGATTGTTTTGGAATAGGTTCAGTATTAAGTCAGAGGAAATCAGTAGATCTATGTACCTTTCAAACTATAAGATATATGAGCCTGTGCGTGACATTTCCAACAATTTTGCATGTGCGATACTCGCACATATTGAGCACCCTGGACAGCCATTCGGGGCAATTAAAATAGTCGCTGATTGTTTAAAGATGCTTTTGGTCCGCATCTATCTACAGAGCGCAGAGTGAAGACTCTGATCAGACTGTGCTGATGCACAGGCTGATTTGAGTCTTTACTTGGCGCACATGTGTAATGGTTGGAAATGTCACGCAAGCGCTCATATATAAAGGTTCAAGATATTGCATGTACGTGAGGTAATATTACTTAATAATTCTTAAATTGAAATTTACCAATCGCGGTGTCAATCAAGGAATATATCGACCAATCAAATCATTCCATCAGTCCAGAATTGAGGTTGAAACTCCAACATTTGCCTGCATTTGTGTGAAACATATTTGTTGTTTGGCGACATAAACGTCGTAACTACAACTTAGTCAAGCGGTAGTTACGACGTTTAGGTCGCCAACCAACCATTCTCCTTTTTTTGTTCCAGGCTACTACCCATAAATTTTGCAAATTAACGCCATTTAAAATCGAAGTGGGACTTCCTGGGAACACATTTTTGTGCGCTTCTATAGTGCTCGCCTGGTGCAATTTTTACTGCATTTACGGTAGGCCAATGCTATTTGCCACATGTTGTAATCTTGATACAATGTCAACAGCATACAGATAAGATAATACGCTGAAATAAATCAGGTTTGATTTTTCATGCGTTTTTCAGAAAAAATGCAGTTTTTGAAAATTAGATTTTTTTCCTAAACATTTTCACAAAAAGGATAAAAAAGGTTAAATTATTAGTCAAATTTATTTAAATTATAAACTTGCTTGGTAAGCGATATTTCTTCTTTTCTAAGAATATTTTCCACAACATAAAACTTTGAAATCACATGTACATTTTTTGAAACACTTTCATTATAATTCTTATCATCCCCTATGATGGCTAGAATGCTAAAATCTAATGGCAAACTTTGCCAAAATTAATAAAAAGAAATACTTTTTTAATAGGAAGTGTTATATATATCACTACTCTCCCCACCCCCAGAAGACTTATTTTTGCTAGCAAAGCGTCATCTTTAATAGCTTAAGTTAACAGACAAAATTTTGAGGTCTTCTAAGGGTTCAACGATAGCAAACTGCCACTGGAGGCTTAACCACTGAATCCAAGGAATGCCTACGCCATAAAAACCAGTTCTTGCATTTTTCAGGAATAAGTTCATCTCCCTGGTATTTTGGTTCATTTGAGTGTTTTGTGTTCTAAGTGAGGCTAATCAGAAAAAAAAAGCTTTGGAAAACTTTGGGGATAATGAAATAAATGCTTGTATCAAGAAATTTCTTCAATGTCCACAATGTTTTCTACACTGTAAGGTAAAGATTTTGCGAATTTTACACTTGAAATTATTCATCAAGATAGAATTCGGCAAAGATGATTTCTTAGCAAAATCATGCTTTGCTAGCTTATAGTACTTTCAGTACTTTGATTTTCCAAATGTATCTGTCCGCCTTAAGACGACGAGCACAAAAGATGGGGAAGTTGTTTTGACCGAATTCTATATTTTAAGATGTCTGAAAGGTTGATCGACCTTTCTTGAAAAGCTTTTAAGCCAGAGAATAATTCCTCAAACGTCTAATTGATGACACTTCACGCAAAATTGGGGTATTTTGAAAGAGGAAAATGTATCTACCCTGATCAGACAGTGCAGAATGCGTAGGATGAAACTTAACCTATTTTGTAGGTTAAACCATAACCAGACGACAAAATTAGACTGGTCCGAATCGAAAGAAGTTGCAGTGGAATTGGAGATTGACGAATTCAGTTTTTTTAATCTTTCAGGGAAGGAAATATTTTTGGCTTAAAATGAAGAAACTGATTGTTACAACTTTTCCATTTTTTCATTCTTTTTTCTTTTGTTCCGTAAAAGAAAGTGAAAGTGTGGGGAAGGACTAACTGAATGTGGGTGGTCATTCTACATAACTGCATTTCATTTTGGAAATATATGTACTCTCCAATATTAACCATTCTTGTACAAACTGTGTTTTACGTCCCTCTACTTTAATTTAACTTGTAACAAGCAATTTCTTCTTTTCCCACAATATTTTCTACCTTGCAGGCTGGTTACTTTTCAAACTCAACTTACTTTTGATTGTCGTCTGTAAATTCTACAATTTGGGAAAAACAATCTTAAATGGATCAATTGCATTTTTTCAATATCTGACCCGGCAATAGAAAAGTGAGAAGTGGGAAAAATGTCAACCCTGGTCAAACTGCATGGACCGCGCAAGCCGACAAGGGTCGAATCTCTCCACTCTTTGCGGATTGTCTGCTCTAGGATAGTCATTCAACCTTATCTTATATATATTTAAAAAATGTTTTTTAATTGACATATTGCGCCTGTCAATTTGAAAATCGGATTAATTATAAAAATCATTCATTTACACCGGAAGTTACTTTTTAATTCCAACAACCAAGTTAAGCGTTTTGCTGGAATGAGGACTTAAGCTTATTCAAGCTGTTGTTACAACTTTTAGGTCGCAAAAAACTACAATACGTTGTTACTCACTATGCTTTTGCAAATAAAGCTATTTAATATCTCAGTCGAACTTCCCTCGGAGGTCAGTTGGCGTGGGCAGAAGACACCTTTCCCCTGACGGGTCTTATAATTACTTCATGGTGTTCCTGGTAGATTGATCAACACGGGGAAGGAGAGGCAGATTTTAACCCATCCCCACACAATGCCTCCTTTTCTCGCCCCCCCCGAAAAAAGGCTTTGGAAAACATTGTGAAAAAAAGAAACTGCTTGTGTCAAGCAATTTCTTCATTATTCACAGTGTTTCCTATCCAAAAAGACTAAGAAAAAAAATGAAATTCCATCAACTTGAAATCGCCGTCTGCAGCTTCTTTCATTTCAGACGAGCCTAAAATTTTATGTGTGGGAATAGGTTAATTGAGCTAAAATCTGTCACCCCTTTTCCATTTTGATGATTAAAATGTAAGGATAAAAAAGCTGAAGAAAATAGAGATAAGGCATCTTGAGTCAATGAGGAAGTAATCACAATAAATCTAACATCTTGTCCTATTACCGGATATAACCCAACACGGATGTTGTGGGTTTTAAATCTGCTGAGTCGGAAATTACACATGTAAACGTCACCAGTAATTCCGCTCTTTGCCTGCATTTCCCTTGTACGCCCCAATCTTGTGAAGAGCGTTGTTGCAGAATCTCATAAACAAAATACGAATTGCAATTACCAAGGAAATCATGCATTTTCAATTCGTAAAAATGTTTTAAAAGATAAGAAGAAAAAGAAGAAGAATTTTATCAACTTAAACTACAAAACTTTTTGTTAAATTACAAAAATGTAAGATTTGTCATGCTCTCACAAAACATCGCTGTCGTAGATTTTTGTGTGTGTATGTGCGTGTCTCTGTGTGTGTGAGTGTGAGTGTGTGAGTTTGTGTGCGTGTGAAAACAATCAGTATATCCAGTATGATTTATTTGAACTAAATGATAAATTGATATCTTTTGATTATTAAACGTTTTTATTATCGAGGAAAGAAGCGTTTTAAATGCTAAGTTAATAATCTATTTTACTTTTCTGCGAAATAGAATCATTATTTATGTACAAGTATATCTAAAGCTGATATTTATTAGATAGGATCATGATCTGTATTTCTTAACGATGTTCTACGAGCAAATGCTTCTCATACAAGTAACATAAAATCAGCAATAATTTCTTGTTTGTACTCTGGGGTAGAATAGTAAATTTAAGCTTTTTTATGATCTTTTTACACGTATATCGGTAAATTTATTGCATATCAAAACAAAATGAAATTCATCTTCTACTTCCTGTAAATTGCATAGTCTACAGACTCTATGAGACCTTTCGACTCTGTCGTTGTCGCACCTCCATGTTTCGATGCGAAGAGACGGGATGATAGTCTTAGTTTTGTTTGGAGAGATCGTAAGGTTTGATTAGGAATAAATTTAGATATGGTGAATATTCAAAATGAGGTTTAATATGTTTGTGGAGGGTTAAAAATTTGTTAGACCTCATGTCGGAAACCACTGACTGGATAAAGTTATCTATGAGATAGGGGGAAAATGATTATTCCCAATGGGATATGAAAATTAAAACCTAATTATACCTCGTGAAGTCGAGAAGCGGCTTTATACATAAGCATGATTAGTTTGTTTCCAGTTTCATGTCCCAATGAAAAAAGATATCTTCATTTCTTTTAACCTTATACCAGACGACAGAATGATAGACTGGTCTGAACTGAAAGAAGTTACAGATGACGGCCTTTCTGTTGGTCGAATTTAAAAAAATCCTTGTAAACTGGAGTAGAAAAAAATGTGGACAATAGAGAAAGTGCGTGTTACAAGCAATTTCTTCATTTTCAACAGTATTTTCCATTTTTCTTCTAATTTGGTGAATTTAGGTCTTCGATTGGTGAAGACAGTTATCTTAAAAATGTTAAGGTCAAATTTCAAGGTAGAAAAGTGGCTTTTTCAAACCTGATCGTATAACCGTTCACCTATTGAGAGCAAAAGCTTTAGTATTATGCAATATGCATTGAATCTGGTAAAACCATTGGCAAATTATAAGGACGGTATCTGTAAGGGTGAATGTCTTGGAGTTCAAATTACAGGGGTAGTGGTGTTTAATCCATCTCCAAATGAGATGTTTTAGACTGGTCAAAATTGAAAGAAGACGCAGACGACAATTTTAGCAGGATGAAATTCTCTTAACTTAGATAATTAACTTAAAATCCCCCGTCTTTTTGGGTAGAAAACAAATTGGTCATTGAAGAAATTGTTTGAATCAAACAATATTTTCTATGTCCATGTTGTTTTCCTAAGTTTTTGTGTAGAGAGCACAAGAGAAGGAATTGTGTGGGAATGGGTTTGTAAACAACTTTTTTTCCATTTAGTGTTTATAATGCTGGTGAATGCTGAACAATTCCGGGTTTTAATGTACCATGCTGCCAGACTCGGGATGACGGACGGAGACTATGTATTTCTAGTGATACAGCTCGCGGAAATAGACTGGTGGGGCTCCTATAGGAAATACCTCAAAGGTAATATTTGTACAATGGCATGGAGGTGACATGTGCGTTATTTTTTTTTAACCTATATCGGAAAAGAGATAGAGAAAGATGGGCACAGAGATATAGAGAGAAAAAAATCGTTATAAGTTCTTTCAAACAATTTTCTTTGATTGAAATAACTATAATAATAAGAAAGAAAAATGCTGTCTCGTTTGCTCGTTTGCCTTTTTTTCTTTGAAAAAAAAAAAAAAAAAAACAAAAAACAAAACAAAAAACAAATAGATAAAAGAAAACAATTAGATGATATTATTTTGAGATTGTTATTCATGAGATAGGTCTATGTAAAAAACAAACACTAAAAAAAGGGTACACATCACATCTATACCGCTGTATTTTTGTATATTAAGAAATATTATTATTATTATATACCACATTTATAAAGTGCTTTTATTGTAAAGTGTTCGTTCAAAAGCGCTTTACAGACACAAACTGAAATAAAATATACACGTTATGAGAATACGACACAAATAAAACAGGAAAATGAAACACAAGACATCTAGAAACATTAGGAAAAGTAAGCCGGGAACATGAGAAATGCAATGGAAGGAAATTTGATATTTTTTCTGCATTACAAATTCATCAGACATGAACAGTAGATTGAACCCATCTTCACGCAATTGGGTATTTTGCTGTCCACCAAGAAAAAAGCTTCAGAAAACACGGTGGAAAATGAAGACATTTCTCGTGACAATCAATTTATTCACTTCCCACTTTGTTTTCTACTAAGAAAAACAATTATTTTTGAGTTCCATCAACTTGAAACAATTCACTTTCTGTCAATTTAGACTCGTCTAAAATCTTGTCGTCTAGTAATGGGTTAATTAATTATATGGTAAGTAACCTTTGAATTAGTAAATGAAAACTAGGTCTATTTGATATTGACCGATCGCGTATGTCAATCAAAGAAACAGTAGACCAATTAAATCAGTCATTGAGACCGGGAGTGAGGTTTGAACTCCAACATTGGCCGCCATTTTCTTCGTTAAACATTTTTGTTTGTAAAGCAACTTAAATGTTTTAACTACATGTTTAGTTCGCCAACCATCCATTTTACTTTTTTTTACATGCTACTGGCCATAAGCTTTGCAAAATAACGCCGTTCAAAACCGAAGCGGGACTTCCTGTTGGAGTCAATGTTCGTTGCCAACGGAGTAAGTAGGCGGGGCCAGATATTGGTCAAATAAAACCGTCACGATCTACTTTTTGAAATTTAAAATTTCAAGAGCGTGACACATCGGAATATTCGTGAAATTGTTACTTTTACTAACCAATCTGTAGCGAGGTAAAACTAAGACCGAAACTTGTTCGGCTCATTAACTGGAAAAACAAGTGCAAATTACATTAAGTTGATCTTGGACAATCTGTCAAATTTACGCGTCTTTGTCTTCTTAATGCAACAAGATACCACATAACATGTTCATATTTGGCTTCGAACAAGACTTATGTGCTCATGTGTATGTACAGTTAAACTTGTAGTAAGCCACCACTAAAGGGACGGCCAAAAAGTGGTCGCTGAAGAAAATGGTCGTTAAACACATTTTAGTGACATAATTATGAATCATTTATTTGCTTGCATACACGAATTATTGCAGAGATCTAACCCAATCTTATGTTGATCTTACGCATTAGAATCGTCTCATTGAGACAATTCTAATGATTTCAGGCGACATAGGTTTTAGCTAAGGTATGTTCGAAGCAAATTTGTCAACTTTTCGAAAGTTAATGCTTTTTGGATATATTTATTGTGGTTCCTTAATAAAAGTAGTTGCTTGAAGAGTTGGTCATTATTCATGGCGCACCGAATGGGTCAAAAATCAATTTTAGATCGTAGATCTGGAAGAAACCGTGTACGATTACATAATACATTTGCAGCCATAAATTCGAGCATGCTCAAAAAACGAGCACCCGTGTTTTTATATGATTTCACGACTAATATGGAGTTATTACTAAAAAGGTACACTATACACATAAGCAAGATTGACTGAATTTTATATGCTTTAGGTGATATGATGGACGCTACACTAAAAAGGTCGTATGAGTCTGTGTTGATATTATCCCTGATCAACCCCGTATCTAACAATACTGAGTTCCAAATGGATATCAAGCAGCGAGCATTAAGAGATTATGATTATACCTTTCGTCCGGACGAACCTGTGAGTATTGGATCATTTATGGTTTTACATGATTGTATGACTATCCTAAGACACGATATTTGTCAGGTGGTTTAATTAATAATACACCCAAAAAATTGGTTTTAGGGGGTAAATAGGAGTCAGCTTGTCGCTCCTTCCGTCGGTCGGTCGGTCGGTTAGTTGGTCGGTCCGTCTGTATCTTTTTCCTCGTCCTCTCAATTACTCAGCAACTTCTTCATGGATTTGATTGATTGAAACTTTTCGGATACCCTGGATATCAGGTACAGATTGTAACTAGGGTTCGGTCCATTTACATTTAAGAGACGTACCTTTTTTCCGCTCATTTTCTCTTCAACTACTGAAAAGATTCAACGCAAAACGTATATCTACACTAAGTATCAACAATAGATGCGCATGTTTTATTTTGGCTACGGTCAATTTACTTTTCTTGGAATAATGACCCTCTGATGAAACAAAAACAAAACAAAACAAAAAAAAAAAAAAAAAAAAAAAAAACCACACAAACAAAAACAACAACAAAAAAAACCCCACAACAACCCTTTTTCAATTACAAAAAGTTCATTCTATTACATGGACCCGTCATTTCTGTTAAACTTTCTTTCTTGGGACATGGTGCAGTTGGGGGAGTGGTATTCGTCACCTTCATTCTTTAATGGGCCTAGTTCCCCATACAATCCCGTTTTTAAGACCCTGGGGACAAACAAGGTTGAAAATGAAGAATTAGCTTGTTAAAGCAATTTCTTTATTTTCAATCTTGTTTCCGTATCAAATGGACGGAGATAGTCAAAATTCTCTGATCTTGAAATTGTTGTCTGCAACTCCTTTGAATTTGGACCAGTCTAAATCTTTGCCGTGTGGAAATGGCTTAAACGTATGCACCAAGTGTAAAGAAGGAAGTCTTTGCCTTGTCGAAAAGACGGTTGTCATTTGAACGATTCCAAGTCCATTTCGATTTTCGTTCATTCATGAAGTAAAGGCCCATCGCGAATCGCGACTCGAAGTTAGCAGGCAATTATGAAGAGAATATTTAGAATTAATATGCATGTCACGAAAAAAAATGACGGATCGCTAACCACGCCTACTGACGAGTCAGTTCGACTCAGATATCAAACGATTCTTATGGTAAAAACCATGTAACAAAAGGCAAGGCGGAGGTGGTTGACCTAATTTTCGTACTAATATTTAAATAAGCTATAGCTTCGATTGGCCAGTATTTTTTCCGATTGACAGCGGTGGTTCGCCAATGAGATAAGTTTTGTTTGGTACTCTCAAGTTCAACGTCGATGCCTTAGTGTAAAAACATTATAAGTGTCTATACAAAGTATAGACACTTATGATGTTTTTACACTAAGGTATCGAACTGTCTCTGACACATTTCTAGTTAATTAATATTATGCTCTTAATCTGATTGGAATTAGGTTACAATAGAATGGACTTTTTTTTATAATTATCAT
Organism: Fragum fragum; assembly: GCA_946902895.1. Taxonomy (NCBI): domain Eukaryota; kingdom Metazoa; phylum Mollusca; class Bivalvia; order Cardiida; family Cardiidae; genus Fragum; species Fragum fragum. The sequence continues at coordinate 46,906,160 of OX336371.1, forward strand.
TATCACGCCCGATCTTTGTTAACGTTTCTGAGCTACAAAAAATAATAATAAAAAATCCTCGATGTAAGGCTTCTGGGATTAAAAACACTCGTTGAGAAATAAGATAGTTTTTATATTCAAAGAATAGAAAAAATGTAGTGTCACGCCTTCGATTGAAGGTCACAGAATTAATGAAAATAAATTCCCTCAGGAAATACTTATGGTCAGACTGGGTCAAATGCACGCTTTGACAATAGACGGATAGTATTCACCGACATGAAGCTCGACTCAAGTATAACGCTGCGTTATTTTGCAAATTTTGTGGTCCGCCACATATAACAAAAATAAATTTGTCTATTGCCGACCTAAATAACGTAACTACAGCTTGGAAAAGCTGTGGTTCCGACGTTTAAGTCGCCAAACCAACAAAAATGCTTGGCTTAAATGTCGATCAATATCTAATAAAAGTTCACTTCGAGTTAAAATGATTGATTTGATTGGTCGATTGTATAGGCACTTTGAACAGTATCACAATAAACCCTCGAGATGCGATCCGTTAGTTTTTAAGATCTCTGATTATAAAATGAAGCAAGCAGCAGAGGAAGCAGGCGAATGCAGAATAAACAGGAATCAACATATGAACGTTATAACTTGTCAATATCTAACGCAATTGCTGTAAATCTTACTAAGGCGACTGCCTCTATTAGGCGACCAATTTTTCATGCGACTTTAATTAACCCATTCCCACACGACAGAATTTAAGACTGGTCAAAATTGAAAGGAGTTGCAGACGACAATTTAAAGTTTATGAAAATTAAGTTTTTTTCATCTTTCTGGGTAAAAAACATCGTGTTAAATGAAGAAATTGCTTGTTATAAGCAATTTCTTCATTTTACACAATGTTTTCTCAAACGGTTTTCTTTGAGGGTTGTCAAAAAGCGTCACTGTTTGGGAATGGGTTAAAGTTCCCTTTCCAAAAAGCATAAGCTTTTGAGAAGTTGTAGAATTTGCTAAAACGAAAAACAAAGTTCAATCCTTTGTTCTTTGAACTCATTAGAATCGTCTAAATGTGACGATTCTAATGAGGTCGAACAACATAGGATCGAGTGAGAATTATTCAGTAATCTATGTATACAAGCAAAACGATCCCTTATAAGCATGTAAAAATGTATTAAGCGACAATTCTTTTCACCGACCCCTTTTTGGCCGTGCCTTAATTGGTCGCTTAATACTGTACTTAGTAATCAAATCACTTTGTGACAATCAAAGGATTCCACGAGACATTTAGAAAAAAAGACAAACGGGATTCCATTGAAATAGTATATTTTATAATTAAAAGAAATTCTATGTCGAAAGCTAAACGCTTAAAGTTTCAACTCTCGTTAGTCAGACATGAGAAGATAATGTCTAGATGGTTTGTTTGCTTTTGTTTGAATTGGGTTTGACGCCACTTTTTACAGTATTTCTTTCATTTCACGGCGGCTGGAGCACCTAACCATGGGCGGTCATTTTGCAGCTAGAATATGTGTTATTTTGCTATTTTGATATAGGTTCATTACTTCATCACGGCGTTTTACGAAGCCGTGTTGTACCTGGGTGCCGCCTACAACGTTACCCTAGCTGAGAGCGGAAACCTAACAGATGGATATCAATTAGCAAGGACGTTCTTTAATTCATCTTTTGATGGTAAGCTTAATGACATAATGGGTTTTACCATTTCTTGCGGAATAATTCAGTTTCCGCTATAAGGAAACACATTGCCGCACGGTTACCAAAGTATCGTAACTACAGCTTTTAAAAACTGCAGTTATGCTGTTTTGGAATCTCAAAGAGATTATCTTCTTACTGACCGTTTCTACCGCATGTAATGAAATTTTGGGTGACATTGAGACCTTTTTAGTGTCATGAATTTCAAAGCAAAAGTTATGTGCTTTATTCACTTTGAACCTATTGTCAAATATTATATTAAACTCCCCCGATTACGTCATGCTGATTATTTTGCAATTGCGAGAAGCAATTGAAAGATCGCATAAGTCAATCGAAAATCAATCAACCAATCAAATAAACTTTAACCTCCAACTTCAGCCGACTTTTATGTGTTGGTTTGGCGACTTAAAAGTCGTAATAACAGCTTGACTAAGCTGTAGTTACGACGTTTAAGTCGTAGACGAGCCATTTAACTTTTTACATGCTACTGACAAAAAGAATTGCAAAATAACAGCGTTAAATATCTAAATGGATGTTTCTGTCGGAGTTGAGTTGGATTGACAAGCAATCCGTCAGTTATCCAGATACTTGACTGGCGAGCCTGTCCTAATGTAATGATACAATATCGGAGAGCAGCGTCGATGGGACAGGCTCGCCAGTCTATCTAGATTCAGTCTTTCAAACAGGTTGTGAAAGTAAAATAATTAGACTGCTAGGCCTCCTCTGCTTCTTGAGTATTGCCTGTTTCATATTGTCTGTCGACTACTATGTCAATTGTACAGATAATGCTGAAGTTCTGATGATTCGCAGATTGACTGTATATATACACACCAAATACAAGTGTACACATTGTATGTTTGAATCAATTCAACTACAAGCGAATCAGGTTTGTTAAATGACTGCACGTGATCACGGAATGCCTCTGGAATTCTAAGCAGATTATTCGACCATTATCTTTAAACCTTGCAGGATTGGACCAGACAGTCGCGGTAGATGACACAGGAACAAGAATAGCTGACTTTGAGGTTCTCGATCTTGTTGATCCTGATACAGAACGATTTGAGGTGAGAACCAACATACCCCCATATAGAAACGTGATCTGTCAAGGGGGGGGGGGGGCTGAGGTAAGGGCGGAGTCAATTTAGCCCATCACTAGACAACAAAATTTTAGACTGGCCCAACTTCAAACACGTTAAAGCGACATTTCAAAGGGCTCTGGAATTGAAAATTGCAGGTTAATAGTTTAGAAAATGTAACAGGCAATTTATCCTTTTTGACAATCTAGAGGTCCCGGGTTCTATCCCCGACGGCGGCACTCATCCATTCCGACTATTTGTCTCTCACCAATTGGTCGAAAATCGTAGACCTATGTGGGATAGCAGCTGGAGGCTAGGAAAGGATGTAATGGTAGTACTGGTGTGAGAAATACCAGGATTCCATTGTTAGGTGCTCCAGCCGCCGCGATATAACTGAAAAATTGTTGAAAGCGGCGTAAAACCTCATACAAACAAACATTCTTCAAAGTTTTAAATGGCCATATTTCTTAAGGGTGTCCAAAAGCGTCAATTTGCGTGGAAATGGTTTGCGGAACAGTACAAATAATGTAGAATGCACAGAAAGGTTGAATGAATGATTGATTGATTGAATTGGGTTTAACGCCCCTTTAACAGTATTTCAATCATATCGCGGCAAAGGAGCACCTAACAATGGCTTCCTGGTATTTCCCGATGTTGAATGATACAAATAGGAAAAAGTATATTATAATAATAAGCAATTTCGCCATTTTCTTGGCTTTCTAACTGTACATGATCGTAATGATTTGAAATATGTATCGATTTAAAAGGGCATCTGAAGCAGTTTTGACTTATCGACTAGTCTAAAATATCGTCGTCGAGCGTGCAAAATGTCGTAACTACAGCTGGAATATATCTTTAGTTAAGACATTCTGCACGCACAAAAACGATATATCAAAACGATACGCAGTTCTATTGTTTACGAAAGGCAAGGCTAACGTTAGTAAACATGCAGATTTAATTTTAGGAATAGAAATCTTAAAGATCTGAACTAAAGGTATTTTAAATTTCCATCTCGTCGTTGTCGTTCTAAAACCTCGTAACTACAGCTTGATTCAAGTATGATTACCAAGAATTCTGCTTACATAAAGGATTTCACGCTTCGTGTCAAATATCAACTTAGTGCCATTGATAATTTGTATGGACATTTCCTTCCGATTTCAGCGAGTTGGGGCTTTTCTAGGATTCAGTAGAGAGTATATTCCGATTGAAAATAAAGAGATTCGATGGTTAAATGGGGTCCCACGTGACATGCCGGCATGCGGATTTAGGGGAGAGCTCTGTGTTGTTGGTAAGTCGATAGTTAGTAAAATATTTGCATTGTTTTGTTTGATGACATAAATGAGGCTATAAAACCTATCGCACACATCTTTGAATCCGCTTCGAACAAGGTGATTTTCAAATGCTTTTTAGGTTCATATATCAACTGATTTTTTTCATTTGCAAGACAAAAATCGAAGCTGAATCATCCGTGATACAATAACACAGCGTCTAAGTATAATGCCTTTGTTCTTCGATATCTATACAGGGAAAAAGCCTTTGTACTTTAATCTATTAACTCTTAATTAAGGAATATATTAGAGGCGAAAGAAGCTATATGTTTCCTGTTGACAGTTTTCTAAATCATGAACTGTTTGCCGCAGGGATACTAAATACTTTTCATTCAGCAAAACTTATTAGCTTGACCAGCGAAAGGCTTTAACAAAAATGTTTCACGTGGCATGTATCATTATTTGTTCGGGGCATTAAGATTCGTAGAAAAAAATGATGCGTTGTGAAAGATGGGATCATTTCGGAAATTCAAGAATTTCGACCTGAGTCAGACTGTGCTTATAAAGTATGGCGCTCTAAATGGGTCAAAAGTGTACTTTAGGTAGTGCACGCTAAAAAAAAAAAAAAAAAAAAAACACGCTTGTACGCGAAAATAATGCAGATGCGCTAACAAAATTAAGGCGTGCGCCCATAGTTACTGAGCGTTCAAGGGTATAAAATATGCGCGGACCAAGTACAATTAACAAGTGCACAATATGAAGATGTTTACTTTTAGCTCGTGCACGCTCATATTTTGAAAGCGAACGTGTTAAATAACGCATGCACTTTTAAAATATAAGTGCAAACGCTTAGATTAATCGGGTTTACCTACATTATTTACGCGTGCAGGGAATTTTTGACCCTAGCGGTACACCATGATAAAGGTCTATAGGTTTAACATCCGACAGGTCTTATGCAAGTTGAATCGTCATTCTCCTATTGCATATACTCACTATTGAAATACCATGGTAACTGACATTTTTTCGATAGGATCCTTTTTTCAAAATATGATTTGAAGTATTCAAAAATTATTTCTCTTTCGGTTACGGGTGACAACTTAGCTAAGCCAGCTGATCTCCGCAAAAATCTAGGGCTAGTAACGTGCGACAGAACGTAATATTGTTGTTTGTGGACTTAAACCTCGTATCTGCATCTTGATAAAGCTTTAGTTACGACGTCCAAGTCACCAAACTAACAAAGATACTTCACATCGATATCGAACAATGTTGAAGTTAATAGTTCACTTCGGGTCTAAAAGAATGTTTTGATCGGTGAATCTATTTTATTGGCAAAAAATGACCAATCGTGGATGTAAATCAAATAACTAGTCGGCCAATGAAATCATTTATTTAGACCAGAAATAGGTCTTGAATTCCGACTTTGACCGCCAATTACTTTGGTTGGTTCGGCGACCTAAACGTATTAACTACATCTTATTCAAGCTGTAGTTACAACGTGAAGGTCGCCAACCATCTATTTTGTTACATGCTACTGGTCATAGATTTTGCAAAATAACACCGTTTAAATCGAAGCGGGAATTCCTGTCGGAGTGGAGCTAATGGGCGGAGTCGATGGAGTAAGTTTGCGAGGCAAGCGATTGGTCGATTCGGATCCGTCAATTGTAGGCCTAAAGAACGATTGACGTCAAAAAAGGCCTTCTAGCGAAATGTAACGTTTCATTGTTTAATTACAGAGAAGCTTTCCGGACAAGCTATTGCTGGCATAGTGGGTGGAAGCTTGATTCTTATTTTAGTCATGGTAATTATTCTGCAGATCGTTTATAGGTAAGTCTATAGCCAACCCATACTCACACGAAAAAAATTCGGGCTCGTCCAAATTCAAATAATTTGTAGACGACAATTTGAGGTTGATAGGTTGAATCTTAACCCTTGTCATGCTGTATAAATTACTTTACTGAATTGCTGTTAAATCAAAGGGCTGAAAGCACTGATAGAACTTGTTGTTCAAGAATCAATATTTCTTTTCAAAATCAACTTCATAAACAACTTTGGCAGGAAAAATACAAGCAGGAGGTGTAGACTAAGATCAGCCTGCACATAAGTGCAGACTGATCTTAGTCTACATCTCCTGCCAAAACCGGAATATTCCGGGTTCAGCATGACAAGGGTTAAAATTCTCTATCTCTTTGAGCAGAAAACAATGTGAAAGTTGTAACAGGTATTTTCTACGTTTTCCACTGTTGTTTATCCAATTCTTTTTAGCGGAATTTTCTATAAATGGGTTATTAAAATAATGAAATTGACATTGCGGCTATTTCTAAAATAGAGCGATATTACCGCGGGGTGAGCATGAATTAATGAAAACGAGCATTTATGAATGAAATGAACCATTTATTAATACCTCCCTGTATTGAAATGAATATACTTTCTATAAGAAAAATTCCTAGGCCAATGACATGCCTCCAAATCAAATCTGACGGTGAGTTTGCGGAATATTTTTAGTGATATGAATAAAGTTTTGGAATGTTTTAAATGTTGTAAGTGATTTGAATGATGCGAGTGGAGTTTTAAAATGAATTAACCTCCACATCATAAAGTACTGTACTTAATTGTATAATAATATTATACGAATCGGGTCCCTCCTAACTCACATGAGCAAAAAGTATAGGTAAGCTATTGCGATCACATTGTGTCCATCATGGGTAAGCTATTGCGATCTTATTGTGTCCATCCTTCGTGCGTCGCCCTCCGTGTGTCAATGATATCGCCTGGCAAATATCAACCAAATTAGGCGGGAATGTTCCGTTTATGCCCGCTTAAAAAACGCCTCAAGAATTGAACTTCCTGGTCGCCATGGCAGCGAATATGATATATCAAACAAATGTGTAAAAAATGTCTCCACATAACCAAGGTGTAGAGCCTTGGTGTATTGCTTGTAGCATAATTACACTGACCTTTTTCAAAATTGCTAAAATAATTACCATTGGGACCAAAAGGGTTGAGTCCCAGGGGGTGGGGCCTTTATATAGATTTATTAAACGACAACTACTCCTAAACTGCAGTGCCAACTTCAACCAAATTTAGAAGGAACATTCCTTCAGTTGCCGCATTCGAAATTTCTAAAAGTGTTGAAATCCGTTGAAAACTCTACATTCAATGGCAATCATAATAATGATAAAAAAAAATAACCCATGTCATGCTCAACCCGGAATATTCCGGTTTTAACAGGAGGTGTAGACTAAGATCAGACTGCACTTATGTGCAGGCTGATCTTAGTTTACACCTCCTGCACTTGAACTTTTACTATCATGGTTGTTTATGAAGTTGATTTCTTCAAGAAATTTAATTCTTGAACAACAAGTTCTATAAGTGTTTTCAGCTCTTTGATTTGACAGCAGTTCAGTAAGATAATTTATACGGCATGACAAGGGTTTAAAATCATATCCTCCCGACCAAGAAGGTGTAAATCTCAGGTGAGCGTACTAGGGTTATTTGTCCTCTTGTTTGCAATATCTTACGAACAAGATTGTCATGGAATTTTCACTAGACACTGTACAACTAACAACTTGCGAAACCTATGTCAGGCACATAACCACTCGATCTTCGAGGCATTCAGTGCTCAGTGTCCTTACTTTACACAGATGTGAAATTTGAAATGTTATTTTCATGCTCACGTGTTCTTTAATCACTTGCTCACGTGAATAATTTAAGAAAATAAAGTGTTCCAACCAATCGAATTTCAGTTCTATTTAATCAGAAGAAAATTTATTTGACAGTAACGACAGCGGACTTTTGTTTTCTAGGCTTTATGACAATACAGCACTCAATTAGTCGAGTAACACGTCATTCTTCATCATATGTAACTGACTTTTCTTTCTGTATAATCATCGCTTGGCAATTAGGAGATAAAAAAGACAACGAAATACTCACTTGAAGTTTGATATATTCCATCATTTAAGTTTGCCTTTTACTTCGACTGAGCTCAGTTTTTGTCTTGGCATATATTACTCAGTTTGATAAACGTTAATACATCTTTTATTTAGATTATTATCGTCGTTGGGCGTGCAAAACGTCGTAACTACAGCTTGAATAAAGCTGTAGTTACGACATTTTGAAAGCCTCACGACGTTATGATTTATTATCAAACAGGAACACTTAAACACCCGGTAAGTATGTATTTAATTTGAAATTTTTCGAAATTTTGAATCTCAATTTTGGAGAGTGTTAATCTAAATTTGAGAAAATGTCTCAATAAATCTGTACTACCGGAAATTGAATTATTTTATACTTTTATTGCACAGCCGAAGAAAGGCCAACTCTGACATGCGCTGGAAAGTGTTGTGGAAAGATGTTGAACTAATGAAAACGTTTGGGAGCGTCATATCCGGTTGTAATAAATCCAAACTAACTGTTGACGATGTTGAGGTATAGCATAGTTGACCAATCGCAGCTCTAAATGAAGGAATCAATCAGCCAACCAAATTATTCATTCAGTCCGGAATTAAACGATGAATTTCAACATTGGCCGCCATTGATGTTATTTCTGAGACTTAAACGTCGTACTACAGCTTATTAAAGCTGTAGTTACGACGTTTATCTCGCCAACCAAGCACTTTACCTCGTTTTTTACTTGCTAAATAACGACTTTTAAAATCGAAGCGGAATTTCCTGTTGGAGTCAAAGGGCGGGGCCAATGGAGTAAGTGGGCGGGGCCAGAAGTTGGTCAATTAAATGTCAAAGTTTTGAGTATCAGTATTTGTCTTGCAAAAAAAAGGAAATGTGATATAATTCAGTAAAGCTCACCTGAGACTTATTGCTCTTGGTTTGATTCCAGGACAGAGCTTTGTCGAGTCTTTGTTTTTTGTTAATTCATATATATATATAATTTAATTTTTAGTTTCATCTATCAAAACGAGCGTTCTGATTGGTCGAAAAAAATATTCATAACTCCATGAACAAAATTTTGAGCACGCAGCGATTTTGTATGCTTCCGCACAAAATAGTCCATTACAAAAGGGTATCAAAATATGTAAAGATTTTGCTTTTTTCGCTTGATGCTATTAAATTATAAGAGATGAAGAGAATATTTTTTGTTTTCATGGAGGTATGAACCGAAAAACCTTATCACACCATGTATGAATCCGCTTCGCGTATTCATACAGTGTGATTAGGTTTTTCGGTTCATACCTCCATGAAAACAAAAAATATTCTCTTCATCTCTTAAATAAATTAATTCTACTTCTTATTTTCATAAACTCAACATTCCTGTTGAACTAATGAAAACGTTCTGCTGAAAATTTCGTTTCATACCTTCATGAAAAAAAAAAAAATCTGAGTAGCGATCTTTCATGTATACTTCCAAACAAAGAAGATCATTAAAAAAACTTCTGAACGAAAATGGTAAAGTATTTGCTTTTGCATGCTTTATGCATTAAATTATAAGAAATGAGGGAATATTTTTCGTTTTCATTTAGCTATAAAAAGCGAAACATAATCACGATTTTTCGTTTTACAGCTCAATGAAAACTAAAATCTAGAACTCTTTTTTCAGAACAGCCGGATTGACATCAACCAAAGGGTATATAATGGCAGTGGTCGTATAGGACTGTACAAGGGTGACAGGGTCTACGTGCGTAAATACCAGATTTCTTCTATTGAAATGAACACAAGAAATGTACAAGAAATGAGACAGGTAGGATAGATAAAGAATATCATGTCATAGTTGTGATACAAACCTTGTATTTGATCCGAGCCGCGTAGGAAAATTTGGATAATTTACGAGACCGAAGGTCAAGTGACATAAATTATCAATGTTTCATAAGAGACGTGAATCTAATGCAGGGTTTTGCATCACTACTACATCATAGTATTCAATTTATTATATAATAACAAATTTTGAATATAAAAGATAAAAAGAATCTACGGGAAATTTCTCTAAAACCAATCGTTTTATAAATCATAAGAAGATTGTTCTTGGCGAGAACTTTGAACACCGATATTGGCCGACATTACGTAAAGCATTTTTGTTGGTTTGAAGACCTAAATGTTGTAACTACAACTTATTCAAGCTGTAGTTACAGCGTTTAGGTCGCCCACTAACTTTTTAGTTACATATTACTGGCCATAAATTTCTCAAAATAAATAGGGAATATTACCACAGTGTCTTTTTCTATGCGTTGTTATCGTGTTCGAGAATCGTGTGTAGGTATTTTTTATTGGATGAGACCGAATCCAATAAAAATACCTACACACGATTCGAGAACACGATAACAACAAATAGAAAAACACACTGTTGTAATATTCCTTTTATTATATACCTTTTAGGAAATGACATTAAGAAAATTCTCTTAAATGGCTAAGAAATAACCAACTTTCCGAAAAACCCGGAACGTCAATACACAAAAAAGAAGTCATTGTTTAACGGTACTCGACGAATACGGTTTTTGCTACACGCCGAATATTGATTTTTTTTTCTGTCGAGTTGTACTTTTATAGGTATATGATAAAATGATAGTAATGTCTATCACTAATGGCGACTTTTGAATGACTGAAAAACACGTTCCATTTATGTACCTCGTTGTACCTCACTGAACTATTTTGTATTACTGCACACGAAGTAGTTCCGATAACAACTGTCGAAGAGTGGTGAGATATTTTCTTATTTGATGTCTAATTATGTCGTAATTCAGAAGAATAGTAGATAATATGCAGCAAAGAGAATAGTTTTGTTTTCATTGAGGTGTGAACCTGAAATATTTTGCAAAGCCTCATACAGTGTCATTTTGAATTTGATTTTGCCTGAATATCTGAATAAACACTTTGGTTCTGTGGAGACGTTATGATTATCTTTATTTCATAACGGGTCACCGCTGCCGATTAAAAATTGGATTACCAATCAAATCGTCCATTTACACTAGAAGTGTACTGTGACCTGCGACATTAGGTCAGACAATTTGTTGTTTTGACGACTTAAACGTCGTAAATACAGCCTATTCAAGTTGTACTCATGACGTTTAGATCGCCAAGCAGCGGTTTGCTACTTGTCCTATGCTCCTGACCATCAATCATACAAATTCAGCCAAACTGTCATATCTGAGGTCAGTGAGGGGTGTTCAGCAATCTGCCCAATGTATACATTTTACTATATCGTCGGTTAACTTTATAAGCTAGGACTACAAATGTATTACTACAAAGATTCGTTGGGAAATCAAAATGCCTTAAATACAGCTTTATTCAAGCGTGTAGTGACCAAATTCTTCTTGTATAACGACGATTTTTGGTTTACTTTATAAGACAGGACTACATATAGCTACATATCTTCGTTGTGCGAGCAAAATGTCATAAATACAGGTTTTCCCAAGCTGTACTTTCGACATTTTGCACGCCCAACGACGATTTTTGATTTGTGGTACAAACTAGGACTGTGTCGTTGAATTTCTTTCTTCAGATGCATCACCTACGTCACAACAATCTGGAGACATTTATTGGTGCCTGTGTAGAGCCCGGAAACATCGCAGTTCTTTCGGAAGTGTGTCCCAGGGGCAGTTTAATGGTAACCCAGTCTAGTCGAACAACTGTCATTTTACAATATTGCAGACAACATCGATATATTTTCTTTTGAAAATGCAAGGCGATAATGTAAAACATATTAAAACTTTTAGTATTGGCGCAAACGTCTGGATATAATCTTTACCAAATGACAAATGACCGTCTTACAATTAAAGTAATGGCACTTATGCATTTACAGACGTCCATTCGTCTTTTTCTTGACAGAACGTTTTCAGGTCCTTTACTTCTGTATAATTTAATTGTTAGTTTCGTCTATCAAAAACGAGCGATCTGATTGGTCGAAAAATTCAATTCATACCTCCATGAACAAAATTTTGAGTACGCAGCCATTTTGAATGCTTACGCACAAGATAGTTCTCTACAAAAAGGTATAAAAATTTGTTAAGTTTTTGGTTTTTTCGCTCGATGCTATTAAATTATAAGAAATGAAGATAGTATTTTTTGTTTTCATGGAGGTATGAACCGAAAAACCTAATCACACAATGTATGAATCCGCTTCGCGTATTCAAACAGTGTGATTAGGTTTTTCGGTTCATACCTCCATGAAAACAAAAATATTCTCTTCATCTCTTAAATAATCTATAATGTTGACCATTCATGACTTTGTTTATCAAGGGCTCGAAATAAGATATAAATTTTATCGCTAAAGACAATGTGGTTGAATCAATAAATAGCGTTGTCAATCAAAGAATCAGTCGACCAACCAAACCATTCATTTAGACCGGAAGTAAACTTTTAATTCCTATGTTGACTGGTTTTCATGTCAAGGCTTCTGTTGAATTTACTAAACTTAAACGTCTTTATTACAGTTTATTCAATGACGAGTGTTGTTTCGTCGTTGGGAGAGCAAAAGGTCGTAAATACAGCTTTATTCAAGCTGTATTTACGACATTTTGCTCTCCCCACGACAATTTGTTTTCATTTTCAGGATATAATCGACAATGAAGGCATACAGCTTGACTGGGCTTTTAGACACTCTTTAATCAATGATATAGTACAGGTATGCTATGGACGTATTATCATGCATGCACAGATCTAGAGGGGAGGAACAAGGGATCCACGCACCCATATCCCTACAATTTCGGCCAAAATATGGTTATAAGATTCTGAAAAACTGTTAGTATCATATTGTCAGTGGGAACAAAAATGGCGTGACTACAGTTTGTTTTATTTATGCGATATCTTGCTTACACACTGTTGAATATCATAAAATGAGTATAAGTATGAGTATGACGCCATTCCCCCCACATCTGAATCCGCCCATACTAGGCATCCACAGACCTTGGGCATGTAAAGTTCTTGCCACGCATTTTTGTCTATAAAATTTAGCAAATGCGTTTAAAAGGTTATTTGTAGACTTTATATTTCACTGGTTAATTTCTTGAGGTAAGGCATTTCTGTTTGCATTAGGTCAAAGGTCACCTAATGAGGCCGAGGTCACATTCGAATTCAAGGTTTCAAAATAAAGACTTAAAAATAGCAAGAAATTTTGGTTCATATGTAGCAAGGCCCTGTATGTATGTAAACCCTTTCTTTTTATACAATGTTTTATTTCATTTGATAAAGTTAACGCTACCTTAAGATCAAATCTGTTCAACAAAACCTTAAAATCGCATTTCCCATTGGCTTGCAGTTGAAATTTTATATTTCTTATGTAAGATTTCGTAGCAAAACCGTTATACTGATAAATATTTCTAAACCATCTAATGCGTTCAATGTCGATTTTTAGCCTGAGATAAAAACATCTACCTCAATCAATCTGATCTTCTGTCGCATGAAAAGTAGATCGGATCTGACCATAAATTAATACGCCCGATTGAGGCGAGAAGGACGAAGGCGAGATATGACTCATTGAAAGCTGTCGGCTTGATGTACAGTACTTTCGTGTGAGTGTTCTGAATTTGGCAAAATTATCAAAACTTGACGAATGAATGGAAAGAAAGGAGATATATGATATATTGGAAATTATTAAACATATATAATCATATCATATTGTTAAGAAAAAATAAGGTGTTTGTTTCATACTTAAATAATATTTCTTATTCTAGAGTAACAAAGTTAAAACGGTCCGGTTAGACGAAGTTGCTGTATAAAGCTGATAAGCGAAGCTGTCGGTTTTACGCACGATTGAAATGTTTTGCTTAACAAATTAATTTGTCATTCATAGGACCATATTCGCACTGTCTGAAAAACAGTTTGGTCTGCTCGGACTTTGTGTCTATATATTTTTAATATATTTTTACCTCCGAATTCTACCCAAAGGATGCAACGTCTACATACCGCTTTTTTGACAACCTGGTAATTGACCGCCCGCCCTCTCTCGCTCTCTTTTACTGAAGATTATAAAGCGCATATTTACATTACGAAATTGGTTTGTGTGGAAGAATACTCACATCGCACGCAAGAGCCTCCTAGGTCGAACCTGGCTACACGCTCCATTCCCCCATCTCTCTCACTCTCTAGCTCTCTCTCTCGCTAGCTCCACTGGCTGAAAGCCAACGAGCTTTTGTTATGATGTGGTGTCCGTCGTCCGTCCGTCCGTCCGTCAACTTTTACTTTAAAAATCTTCTTCTCAGAAAGTACTGAACATAATTCAACCAAACTCAACCAAAATGCACAGGAAGGATCCTTCTGTGGCATTTATCGGATTCCTTCAATACATTTTGATCGGGTGAAAATATGTAACGATTTATACATATATATCGTTACAATGCCTCAAAGGGATGAAAATTATTGCTGGCAGGTTGTGTCCCCTAGCGCACAAATTGGCAGATCTTCGCATAATCGACAGTAAATTTGGGTAGAAAGTGGCACCTCCGATAATCCGACCATCAACCTTTTTCTGCCCAGATTATATATCTCCTGTATACATATCTCAGGCTTTCAGCGCTTTCAGCGCTTTGATTTTAAGTCGAATGCTTTCAGAATCAAAATTTGATTAATCGATCATCATAATTATGATATTGTAAATAGTATACATTTTTTTGTATTGTATTTACCGCATCTCTTACGTGCTGTGCAGTAAGTCATGAAACGTCTCATATATTCTTCATGGGATGACGGATTTTAGTTGATATCAAATTAGATTTCATCTATTGATGTCGAGGTAACTTAAAAGCCTTTTTTTGCAAATCTAACACTTTAACATTAGTTATTACTTTTAAGGGCCACCATATCTCATAAGTTTATTCATATGTCGAAACAATACAAGGAATACATTGTTAGGTGCTCCAGCCGCCGCGACATCACTGAAATACTGTTAAAAGTGGCTTTAAACCCATTCATTCAATTACTCAATCAATCAATCTAGGGGGTCAGGGGGTGTTTCCATAGCGGAGAGGTACCGCGTAGGTCTAGTCATGGAGTCCCGGATTCGATCCCCGGTCTCGACAAACATACTTTCTGACATTTGTCTCCCACAAATGCGTGGATAATCGTAAACCTAAGTAGGATTGGCAGCTGGAGGCTCGGAAAGAATGTAGTGGTTGAACTGGTGTGACAAATACCAGTAATCAATGGTTAGGTGCTCCAGGCGCCGCGATATGACTGAAATTCTGTTAAAAGTGGCATTGAAACCCATTCACTTAATCACTAGTGGGTCAGACTAAGTCATTTGTCAAGTCAAGATAGCTTTACGAGGATAAATTCATGCATAGTTAACTAGCCCTTGTTATCCTGAACCCGGGAAATTGCTGTTTGGGAAGGAGACATAGATATAGATTAGCCTACAAATACGTGCCGACTTATCTAAGTCTACATCATCTGTACACCCCTTTTAAACAGAAGTTGTTTATAGAATTTATTTTTAAATAAATGTTGACAATCAGGAATTCAAGTGATATTCTCATATAGATTTTGATAAGTTAGACCAAATGGCTTATTCTGAGCATATTTTGGCTAACGATGCTGTGATAACATTGACATGATGGATGGGTTGTCATTAGCTATGATGGGAAATCTTGTATGATAGAGCGCTTCGTTGAATTTTATTGTCTCGATGATCAGTTAATTGTCCGCTCTCAATCAAATAACCAGTCTAGCAATGAAATCATTCATTTACTGGACGTTAACTTTTAATCCCGCACTTGGCAACAGTTTATGTCAGGCATTTGTGTTTCGTTGGCGGCTTAAAACTCGTAACTACGGCTTATTAAAGTTGTAGTCACCATTTGTAGGTCGCCAACTAACAATTTTACTTCGTGATATATCAGTAGCCTTAAAGTTTGCATAATCGCTGAGGCCATTCTAGCACAGAGTCGCTTCTTCAGGCTCCACAAGAAAAAACAATTGAGAAAACTTTGTGTAAAATGAAGAAATTGCTTGTAACTTGCGATTTCTTCATTTTATAAAATGTTTTCTACCCAGAAAGTTGAAATATCCAAAATTTCATTCACTTTAAAATGTCGTCTGCAATTCCTTTCAATTTGGACCAGTCTACAGTTGTGTCGTGTGGTAATGAGTAATTAGCGAAGTGCAACTTCCTGTCGGCGTCAATGGGTGGGGTCAACAGAGTAACTAGGCGGGGCAAGCAATTTGTCAATGAACCTTTAAGAGCGAATCGACTTTTCCCTATTTAATAAAACATCAAAAATTAAGAGTAAATATTCTTTAACCTCTCGAACTATAGATCTCGCTTGATTGAAAAATCGTTTATTTGTTGTTAGTGTAATCTAAACGTTCTGGAATTTCCTTGGTCCAAAAGCTGTCTATATACTTTTCCAATTTTCCCCGGATAAGTTTTAAATGTATTGAATAATCATATTAATCTATTCCCACACAATGGCACCTTTTGACGCCCCTCAAGAAAAACGATTGGGAAAACATTGTGTAAAATGAACTAATTGCTTATAACACGATGTTTTCTTTCTTCCTAAAATGTTGAAAAAATCTAAAATTTCATGAACTTTAATTTGTCGTCTGCAACTCATTTCATTTTAGACCAGTCTAATATTTTGTTGTGTGGGAATGGGTAAAATCATCAAAACTCGATATTTAAGATTACCTTGATCACTCTACAGGGTATGAGGTACCTGCACAACTCGGATATAAAGGTTCATGGTCGGTTAAGGAGCTCGTCCTGCGTGGTCGACAGCCGGTTTATGTTGAAGATAAAGGGATTCGGACCGAAATGTTTTATACAACCAGAGGAGAAAAATCTGAAAGGATCAGCAAACATATCAAGTAAGGGCAGTTGATTAAATCGTCAGTGGAATACCAAAAATGTCGTAAATACGGCTTTACTCGAGCAGCGGTCGGCAACGTACAACTTTTTTTTTAAATTCTGTATATATGGCAGTCAAAATACAAAAATTGACAATATTATTTCAGTAGCATAGAAAAGATAGGAATCTTGACTTTAGATGACCTCATATTATAAAGTAGGAACCAAAGCCTATTACAAAACCAAAGAAAGAAAAACTTTTCGACTCGTCCAAATTGAAATAATAAATACTGTGCTGACACCTGATATATAAGAACAAAATAGGGTCAAAACATTTTGAGAAAATTACAAATTGCTTTGTCATAATGTTTTTCAAAGTTGTTATTTTTCAGGGTAACAATTTATGATTATGTCGAAATGACATAATAAGAACTGTCTCAAGTTCTTCTTTTTCCACAATGATTTCTCGATAATATCACCGGCACGTAAACATTAGGAATGGTACTGGAAAGACTTAGGGCATACATTTTGAGTCACCTCTTTTATGGTCGCCGAAAATATCTTCATACTTTCTAATAAACGGCCGACAAATTTCAGAGTTATTGTGGACGGCACCTGAAATCCTCCGTCAAGTGACATGGTGTCCGGGTACCCAGAAAGGTGACGTGTACAGTTTTGGTATCATCTTGCAAGAGATCATTGTACGTGGATGTCCCTATGAGTTGACTGACCTAGACACTGAAGGTAATTAATGCATTGTAGGCCCCGCCCATTGACCTTCGACATGGTAGTTCAACAAGCATAGTAAACGATATTAATTTGTAAAATATGCGGTTACGATCATATAGTAAAAGACACTTCGTTGGTTGGCGACTTGAACTAAGTATCTATAGGTAGAATACGGTATAGTTAAGGACGTTAACGTCATCAAACCAACACAAGTGCAAGGCAAAATTTAGACTGGTCCAAATTGAAAGGAGTTACAGACGACAATTTAAAGTTTATGAAATTTCAGACTTTGTCAACATTTTGGGTAGAAAAAATTGGGTAAACGAACAATTGCTTGTTAAAAGCAATTTCTCCATGTTACACAATGTTTTCCTAACTATTTTTCTTGAGGAGCATCCAAAAGTGTCATTGTTTGGGAATTGGTTAAGCGAACTTTTGAATTCGGGAAAATAATTACAACACCAACAAAATAAATGATTGAAAATCCCCTTTCCTGGAAAAGCCCGGGTTTTTACGTCACTGTGATTTTAACTTGAGAAAACACTTAAGAAAAAGGAGAAATTGCTTATAATAAGCAATTTGTCCTTTTGCCACAGTGTTTTCTACCAAATAGGATGGTTTTGTTTGGAATTGCATCCAATTTTCATTGTCGTTTGCACCTTCTTTCAATTTGGACTAGTCTAACATTTCAAAAACCAGGAAAAGGTTAAATCAATTCAGAATGCATAAAAGTGATTCCCGGTGGATTATCGAGATTTCTTGATCAATTATCAATTTACAGTTTCATCGATACAGCTGTGAACTGTTTTAACCCTTTCCAGTTTTCAACATTTTAGACTTGTCCAATTTGAAAGAAGTTGCAGACGACAAACAAAAACGAGTGCAATTTGAAAAGTAACAAACAAACAGGTTAGAAAATATTGTGGAAAAAGAAGAAATTGCTTGTTACAAGCAATTTCTTCTTTTCCCACAATATTTTCTCAAATATAAAATCACAGGGACGTAAATTGGGATTGAACAGGAAAGGGTAAAGGGACGCTCGCTCTTTTGATAGATTTTGCACTGCTTTCGTTCATTTTGCACTATTGAACGTCGTCTTGGCGGAAAAACCAAAGATACTAATAGAGTCGCCAAAATGGCATGCAAGTCACATGAGAAATGGCGATTTTTTTAGACTTTTGTCGGATATTTTCACATTTTGTCTTTTTTCGCAATTTGTATAAGATCGATAAATGTTTCCTTTCTTGAATCAAAAAGCTGCAGTCTGACTCCCAGATCCGCCTCTCGTGAATTTATTGACAAATCGATCATACACTGAAACAAACCATTATCTTCTTTATGAATGATTTACTGTACCCTACTTTTAATTTAGAAATCTTGCGAAGAGTAAAAGTGAAAGAGTCTCCGCCATTTCGACCCCACGTGACTAGTGATCAATGTACATCTGGGCTACTGGACATAATGACGATGTGCTGGGACGAAGACCCTTATTGTAGACCCACGTTTGAGGCAACTGAACAGAGCATTAAGAAAATTATCAAGTAAAACTTCCTCTAGATTATTTGATCTTCTGTCCGATTACAACTTTAAACGTTTTAAATTGGGTTGGGATTGACGTAGGCGTTAGATGTGAATTGTTACCCACTTGCACTATAATACTCTGATTTCCAGATTTCCTGAATCTTATGACCATTTTTTTTTTTTTTTGAAATTCCAATTTGCTGTTGAACCCTCACCCCTGGATCCGCGCATTGATTAAAGAAAGAACAAAATCTGTACATTTAATTAGAAAGATTTGCCAAGTAAAATTTCATTAAGAGAACTTAAAGAAATTAATAAAATAATGTTTAAAAGATGATCGACCTTGTCTGATGTTAGATTGCTTACTTTTTAATAAAAATAATAATAAAAAAAAATAAAAACAAAAGTCAATTAACACAAATTACTCTCTTACGCCCCTGAATGACCATATCAATGAAAATAGTTTGAGGTAAGAAGAAATTGCTTGTAACCATCAATTTCTCTTTTTCTCTTATTTATCAAATTTACGGACACTTTGAATTGTAGTTTTCAACCTATTTGAATTTGGATAACTCAACATTTTGTCATTCGACAATTTGCTTAAGATAATGTAACATCATGTTCCGTTATATTTCCCCTTTGTTCAATTTTAAGAACACGTGGAAGTAACATAATGGATAATCTAATGCAACGAATGGAGCAATATGCCAACAACCTAGAGAGCCTGGTGGAGGAGAGAACGAAAGCCTATATGGACGAAAAGAAAAAGGCTGAGGATTTATTATACAGAATGCTACCAATGTAAGATTTTTTGGCCAACTAATGGTTCGCCTGAACGATTCTTTACTTTAAGCTGATGTCCTCCACGAAAAGAGTGAGGAATATATTGTGACCCCTTATGTAGGAGAGGTCATAGATAACTACATGATAAGCATTTTTTATTATAGCGGCTCTTACACAAATTATGAAAGAAAATTTTTGCTCTAAATTTTCAAATTTCTATAATGCATTCAGATATTTGAAACAGGGCGATTAAGCTTGTTCTGTAACGAAGATGACTGTTAAACTTAAAGAAAGAAAGAAAAATAAAGCAAATATATTTCGCGATACGCAAAATAAGTTAACGAAGTTCAACCTAAATGGAAACGGAATTCATCAGATATAACGCTCAAAATTACCTTTTCTCGAGTACCTTATTTGTGATTTGTGACGTTTCAGTTACGTCATTGATTTCCCCTATATAGTTATGCAGTCGTTATTGACATCACCCCCAAGACTAACGACCTAACCCTAAATTTCCGATGTTTCAAAGTAGGGCATAGGGAATATATCTCATTGAATTAAATATATTTTAAATTAAGTAGATTTGACAGCAAAAAAGAATATTTATTATGAAAATGACATCAATAACTATCAGAAAAGCAGATAATTTCCTATACCAAATTTTCATGAAAACCTGCTCAAGAACTGCTTTAAAGACTGATCCTCTTTGTAAGAAAATTGCAGACAGAAAAATACCTAAAGTGGGACTACGTAGGCAATAGGACTTTGAAAACTAGAAAAGCCGTGCTATGAGTTGATTGCCCGCATATGTTTGTAGGGTGCATGTTAATACCAGTATATTCGCAAAACGAGGCATACCTTTTCAACTTCATTTCATTTTCGTTTGCCTTACCTTTAGCCAGATTATTTTCAGGATCCTTGTTTTGAGAATTTGTTAAAAATCAATTTTCTTTAAAAAAAGTTAAATTAATGAGTAAAATATTAATGTGATGTCGTAACATGTCAATTGGTTGTTTACATTCGCTGTTTACAACGCAAACCTGTTAAATTAAAAAGAAATGCACATGTACATGTGTACATATAATAAAACTTGTATCCGTAGCCAAATAGATGGACCAGTCTAAAATTTTGGTCGTTTGGTATTGGGCGGAAGAAGGTTGAAATAGCACCTGTACATCTGGTGCAAGATCTGTAACCAAACATCTTGAGGCCGGTTCACCCATGTAGTTAACCGTTTCAGATCTGTTGCTAAGCAGCTGGAAGCCGGCACACCAGTTCAACCAGAGACCTACGATAGCGTGACCATCTACTTCAGTGATATAGTTGGCTTTACTACGCTCGCAGGACGCAGTACACCCCTACAAGTCGTGGACTTTCTAAATGACCTATATACTATATTCGATGCTATCATAGATGATTTTGTTGTCTACAAGGTAGGTCTCTTTTCCTTTGTTCATATCGCGAAATGGAAGGTGTTTTTTCTTTGATTTAATTTTATGTTTGAGCTGATGGATTGAAAGTAAAATTGAATTACTGGCTGCCATATAAGAGCTGTACAAAGAATTACATCATCTAACCTAGTATAATTCTTTTCTGTTCTTAAATGTACGATGAGAATCGGTTGGAAAACTAGATCTTTCATTCAGACAGGAACTGAACTCCGAAATTTATGCTGAATAAGTTAGTTGGTATTGCAATTAAAACTTATTAACTACGCGTTTGGGTCATTAACTAGCCGTTTTAATTTTTGATACATATTACTGACCATAGATTTTGCAAAATATCGCCGTTAAATAGCTCAGTCGATCTTCCTGTCTGAGGTCTTTTGACTAGGACATTTGTATACATGAGTATAATTTCTTCTAAACTTAACCCTGGTCATGCTGAACCCTGAATATTCTTGCTTTGGCAGATGGTATAGACAGATATTAGGCTGCACATAAGTGCAGTCTTATTTTAGTCTGTAACACCTGCTTATTCCCTTTAAACTAGAATTGATTATAAGATAGATTTTCAAAAGTAATATTAACCTACAATTGGTGCTTCCAGTGCTTTCAGCCCTTTGATTTTAATGAAAACCTGTAAAGAATTTATAATTCAGCATGACAAGAGTTGATAGAGTTATGAAATGCATTTTGCAGCCAATCTTTAAGTAGGATTTTTTCTCGTTGATTTATCGTCTCTACCGTGGCACATGACCATATGAGCGACGCCCCCAGAAGACGGTTAGTTGTTACGGAGGGTAGTGTAAGGATACAGGATGAAGTTGTTGAGAACCGCACCTGTTTCTTATTCCCACACAGTGACGCGTTTGGACGCCCTTCAACAAAAATATTGGAAAACATAGTGAAAAATAAGAAATATGCCTTAATCAATCAATTTCTTCATATTTCACGATCTTTTCTAAAAAAAAAAAAAAAAAAAAAAATTGAAAGAATCTAAAATTTCATAATATGTCGTCTGCAACTCCTTTCATTTTGGACAAGTCTGAACTTTTGCCGCATGGTAAAGGGTTAATGTGCTCAAAGGATAGCACCGTCACACGGGGTTCCGGTTTAACGTCTCATGCGAAAGATAATTAGACAACACGGCGATCTCTGAGCTAACCCTTGTCATACTGTATAATTTACATTACTAAATTGCTGAAAAAACAAAGGCTTTAAAAGCGCTGACAGTACTTGTTGTACAAAAATCAATATTTCTTTTAGAAATCAGTTTCATAAACAACTCTGACAGGAAAAGTACAAGCAGGAGGTGTAGACTAAGACCAGACTGCACTTATGTGCAGACTGATCTTGGTCTACATCTCCTGCCAAAACTGGAATATTCGGGGTTGAGCATGACAAGGGTTAATCAGGTTGACACCAATAGGATTTTTTACAAACGAAGCTTACATTATTTGCAGGTAGAAACGATCGGTGACGCTTACATGTGTGCATCTGGTCTACCAATAAGAAACGGTGATAGGCATGTTATAGAAATCTCCAATATGGCACTAGCGATCAGAGAAAGTGTTCGGAATTTTACTGTCAAACACATACCGGGCGAGTCTTTAAGGATACGCATTGGTCTGCATTCTGGTAATTTATGTCAACATTAATCATACTTTTTAATATAAGATCACAAATTGTATTATTTAATCCAATACCAGACGACAAAACTGTAGACTGGTCCAGAATCAAAGAAGTTGCAGGTGATTTAAGTCGATAAATTTTTAAAATCTTTTGGTGAAGAAAACGTTGGGGATAATAAAGAAATCGCTTGTACCAAGCAATTTCTTCATTTCCCACTATGTTTCCCAAACCTTCTTTCCTTGGAGGGGGGGGGGCGTTAAAAGCGTCATTGTGTGGGAATTGGTTAAGGAACGCTTTAATACTTGTTACAGTATTCATATTTTTTTTAATTCATTCTTTATCATCAGAAACCATGAATACGCTGCAGGTGGTATAGACGCTTTGTATTTTCTTTATTACATATCTATCAATTTTCCCTGTCAAATTCATACAATTAGTTTTAAATTTCGTTAATCAAGACTCAATCGTTCTGATTGGCTGATTCTTTTGTATATACTTACGTGAACAAAGAAACGGACCCTCCACAACCATCTTGTATGCTTGCGTATAAAGGGGAATCACAAACGTCTACCGAAAACTAGTAAAATATTTGGTTTGCTTTCCTGATCGCATTGAATTAGTAGTGGAGAGAATAGTTTTGTTTTAATTGACGTAAGAACCTAATAACCGCATCACGTATTAATCCAGTGTGATTTTTTTGGTTCACACCTCAAAGAAAAAAAAAAAAAACAAACAAACAAACAAACAACAACAAAATTCTCCGTATCTTAAGTATTTCAAAGAAAATCGTACACGTCAGAACAAAAATCAATATAGGCGAGGGATAGATACTGGAAATTTTATTGGTAAAATGACGTCATGCGCAAAATGTTCATAATGAGTGTATTATAAAATCGATTGGTTTTAGACAATTTTCGTGAAATATGATGCAGAAGTCATACAAACCAATGTATTGAACTATCGCAATGTAGGAAAAAAGGTGTTTTTATTCTCGTGCTTCGGTTTCTTGAATTATCAAAATTTTCCCTAACAGCTCAAATCCAATGCAAGATTATGTATGATAACTAGGATATAATGTTTCTTGAATAGCTTGAAAAAACATTAAGGGATGACCCTATCTTAGTTTTAAAACAGTTTTATGAAAAGTAATGTCTTCTTTTCCACATTTTTTGCTCTTCTTGTAACTTACTTTTAATTGTCACAAGTAATTCCTTCATTATCCACAATGTTTTCTACCCGAAAGACAAATATTCTTTAATTTTCATCAACTAAAAATTGTCGTCTGCCGTTTTGTCCAATTTGGACCTATATATTTTTATCGTCTGGTAATAGATTTAAAAAGATATACAACATGTATTGTTTCAGGTGCTGTGGTTGCAGGTGTAGTTGGCTCCACTATGCCGCGGTATTGTCTGTTTGGAGATACTGTGAACACAGCGAGTAGAATGGAATCGAACGGAGAAGGTCAGCCAATTGATGAGTTATTGGCGTGTGGCAATCAAAGAATCATTCGACCAATTAAATAATTTATTTAGACCGGAAGTTAAAATTCGAAATCCGACAATGGCCGACAATTTTTTGGAGCATTTTTGTTGGTTTGGCGATTTAAACGTGGTAACTACAGCTTGAATACATTTAGGTCGCCAACCAACAGTTTTACCTATTTGTCCATAGTTACTAGCCACAATCGTTTGTAAAATAACGTCGTTAATATCGAATTGGACCTTTCTGTCGAGTCAGTGGGAGGGGTCTGTAGAGACAGTGGGCGGGGCCTGCGATCCATCAGTTGACGGATCGAGCCACCACCTAATGGCTTTCGACATTTCTTATGTCAAACGATCTTAATTTGTATAATAGGATACATTAATAAACAGGCGACTCGTTGGTTGGCGACCTAAACGCCCTTACTACTTGAATATGCTGTATTTACGACTTTTAAGTTTCAAACCTTAATGTAATTGATTGACATAAATGTCGGGATCCATCAATCACTTCCAGTCTAAATGAAATATCTATTTTGTCAATTTTTCATTCACAACGGTGATATGTCAATTTTGAATTCTATTAGAATTTTGAACCCAGTTCCCAGTCAATAGCATGTTGACTGAATAAACCCATCTAAGATTGTATGGTATTTTTTGTTTACGTGATTACGTATGTTAACTTGATCTAGTCTGGAATATGACTAGAAAAGAACTAGATAAGGGAGAAGTCCATGTCATCTCCTTGAAAATTAGCTTTGGTATCTGGTTTGGAATACTATAGGTCATTTATGAAAAAAAAACAAACAAAAAAACACACAAGGATCTACCGAAAAAAGCGATTTTAACCATGGTAAGTCTGGATTGCTTGAAGGCCAATCAGAATCGTTACTTTTTCTATTTATAAGATCCCTTTTTGAGAACGACTAAGTACATGAGAGGTGTTTCCGAACGATATCCTTATTCATTTTTCAAAGAGACTTCGCGCAGAAAATGTTTCCTGGTTCACACCTTAGCACCGAAACAAGTATGATACAGGCGCACCTTCTCAAGTAACATTACTGAGAGAATCGTACATGTTATTGACCAATCCCGGCTATCAATCAAATGGTCACTCGACCAATGAAATCATTCATTAAGACCAGGAGTGAGTTTTAATCTCCGACATTGGCCGCCGTTTTTCTTAACCTTAATTGTTGGTTTGGCGACTTAAACGTCGTAACTACAGCTTATTCAAGCTGTAGTTACGACGTTTAAATCGCCAACCAACTATTCTACTTTTTTATTGCATGTCACAGGCAATAAATTTAGAGAATATTTAGAGAATAACGCCGTTTAAAATCGAAACGGGACTTCCTGTAGGAGTCGGTGGGCGTGGCCTTAGAAGTAAGTGGGCGGGGCCAGTGATAGGTCAATTCTCTGGTATGAGGATGTTCTCGTTTGGCGTGTAGACCAATCCCGGCTATCAATCAAATGGCCACTCGACCAATGAAATCATTCATTAAAACCAGGAGTGAGTTTTAATCTCCTACATTGGCCGCCGTTTTTCTTAACCTTAATTGTTGGTTTGGCGACTTAAACGTCGTAACTACAGCTTATTCACCAACCAAGTCGCCAACCAACTATTCTACTTTTTTGTTGCATGTCACTGGCAATAAATTTGGAGAATATTTAGAGAATAACGCCTAATAAGTCTAAATGTATAATTTGATTGGTCGATTGATTCTTTGACTGACAGTCGAGAGCCGTCAATTCTATTATTACACGTGTTTTCCCTTGTTTATTGTAGCAATGAAGATTCACATATCAGAGAATTCGATGCAGCTACTAGAAAAAGTCGGAGATTATAACATGGAGTACAGGGGAGAAATAGCCATTAAGGTTTGGTTAAATCATTTCTAAGAAATGTTTTTTTACTTCTGGATAGTACGCCGCGACCTTAAAGCAATAATGCATGGATCTGAGTAAAATCCTGAAAACCGGGACAACATCGACACCTGTCGTAGGTCGAAAACCTTTATGCTAAGAAATGGAAATTGTCTCTGCCTCTGCCTATCGAAAAGTATTACATCAAATATTGTAAAACAACCCAATCAGTCAATCCCGGCTAGTATTGTAGAACATTTCAAATCCTTGGCCCTTCTCAGCCCGGCACAAGTTAAAACAATTCAACATTATGTTATAGATATGAGAAAAATGAACACCAAGTGGCGGATCACTGGCCCCGCCCACTGATCCGCTGACCCCGCCCGCCGAGTCCAACAGAAACCCCACTTCAATTTTGAAAAGCGTTATTTTGTAAAGTAGTTTGATTGGCGACCTAAACCTTATTCAAGCTGTAGTTACGACGTTTAAGTCACCAAACAAACAAAATACGTCACTAAAATGTCGGTCGATTTCAGAGTTCGAACTGCATTCCCGGATTTGATTGGTCAAATGGCTTTTTGATTGACAGTCGCGATTGGTCAATTTCTCCGTTACCAAATGTGTTTTATGTAAGAGAACATCGTGTCACGTTTCAGATAGAAATAGTCCTCTTCCTCGTTTGTTGTTTATTTTTCCTGAAATGAATATGTTCTAGGGGAAGTAACTCGTTATTCATATTCCTTTCTAACGAGGGTAATCACTTCTCCGCATTTTGTCGTTGAAACTGATAACGGAAAACCCTTAGTGCTTTCATTATTGGAATTCAACTTGAGAGTAAAAGAAAACTACATTTTAGATTCTTTACCAGTAAAAACAAAACAAAACAAAAAGGCTAGTCAATGTCCAGAGAAATTGTAGGAGACGATTGTAGGAAATAAACCATAACCGAAAATATAGGACTGTTAAGACTGCTAACCTCGACGTCAAAAAAGGATCGGTTATTTTGCACACCCCAGATCTGCCCGTCTAATTCCTGTAATAAGGGTATTACATGCCGAGTTAATCAAGGCCTTACGATTACTTGTTAAACAGAAGGTGTGTATTCGTCATTTCGGACTCGATTCGAATTCTTCTGATTTAGTGGACATATAGAGCCTCGGTTTCGCGATCAACAGATGCTAAATTCGATTTCGATTTCAGACTTTTCATTAGCACTCATATTAGGAAGAGTAATTCTGTAAATCACCGGGAAACAGAAGAGAGGGGATATCTAAATTGTATTGACTTGTTTCGCCATTGATGTTATACAAGTATGTTTAACCCATTCATATAGATTCCCTGTTTTTTACGCCCCTGTGATTTTATCCTCCAGAAAACATTGTTGATAAAGAAGAAATTCCCAGTAACAAGCAATTTCTCCCTTTTTTCAACAATATTTTGTATCATACAGGATGGCTAGTTTTTAAGTTGTACTTACTTGATAATGTCGTCTGTTATCCCTTTGAGTTGGACAAATCTAAACTTTTGAAAAGAAAAATAAAGGTTTAAAAAATATTCATTTAAGAGATGAAGAGAATATTTTTTATTTTCATGGAGGTATGAACCGAAAACCCTAATCACACTGTATGAATACGCGAAGCGGATTCATACATTGTGTGATAAAGTTTTTCGGTTCATACCTCCATGAAAACAAAACATATTCTCTTCATTTCTTATAATTTAATATCATCGAGTGAAAAAGAAAATATTTTACTAATCCTGATACCTTTTTGTATGGGACTATTTTGTGCGGAAGCATGCAAAATCGCTGCGTGCTCAAAATTTTGTTGATGGTTTTATGAATATTTTTTTTCGACCAATCAGAAAGCTCGTTTTTGATAGACGAAACTAGAAATTAAATCATATTCAAATAACCGCCTTGCTATTATTTAGTCACATGCATTTTGTATGTTACAGGGAAAAGGTCAAATGAAAACATATTGGTTGATTGACAGGAAACTGAAAAATAAAGCCCCAAAGAAAACTTTCAACAAACAAGGAAACGACAATATGGAAATGAATCTTTTAGACAACGCCAATTTTAATATCAATTTACCCGTTTAACTCAATTTTTGACTGATCCGAATTGAAAATTTAATTCGACAAGTTAATCTGGTTCTAGTGAAACTAATATCTTATCAAAGAGTTGAAAACAAAACGTAAAATCGTATAGTAAGCGATTTTATGTCATACCAACTATGTTTTCTTTAATGAATATAGAGCCTCGCAATAATGTGAAAATTTAACGGATTGGTGGTCAAGCCCAGAGAGCTCCAACAGGAAGGTCAAAATAAGGTATCAACCGCGTTATTTTGCAAAATTTTAGGTCAGTAACTTCAAACAAACAAATAAGCATTTGGTTGGCGACCTAAACGTCATAACAACAGCTTGAATAAGCTGTAGCTACAAAGTTCAAGTTTATAAACCAACAAAGGATCGGCCCGTATCGGATATCAAGTTCACTAAAAAAAGTTATGTAATAAATTTATGATTTGATTGGTTGATTGATTCTTTGATTGACAGACGCGATCCGCCAATTGCATCGATAACACATAAATGATCGTCAAAATGTACACAGACAATGATATTGTGGTGTAATTGTTGTTGTTTATTCTGTTGATTGCTTACTTTTAATAAACAAATGCTTATAATCATTGTGTTTCTACCTTTTTATGCAACATATCGATGGCTTAGAGCAAAAACATAGTATGGCTCTATACATTGTATAGAGCCATACTATGTTTTTGCTCTAACCCCACGACATTAGTCTGTCGTCTGGAACGTGATTTTGAATTTACACAGTGACTTGTTTTTTTATCACTGTCCACCGAATTCAAGGCGATTTAAGATATATTTATTCTATTGATTATGCCTATTGACTCCGACGATTCCTCTTCGATTTTAAACGGCGTTAATTGCATAATTTATAGACAATAGCATATAACAATAAAGTAGAATAGTTGGTTTAAAACCTAAATGTCGAGACTATAGCTTGAAAAAGCTGTGCTTACAACGTTTAATTTCCAAATCAACAAAAAATATTCACGAGATTCATCAAAATGGCGGCCAATGTTGGAGTTCAGACGGAACTTCCAGTTTAAATGAATGCTTTCATTGGTCTACTGACTATTTGACAAATTTAAGAAAGGATATTTGCCGCGACCGGGGATCGAACTCAGTACCTCTTGAATGAGAGTTCGATGCGCTACCAACTGCGCAATGGCTACGACGTGAAATTTTTGGAAATGTCACGCACAAAAGGGTCATATTTGGAATACCAAATCCAGTCGACCTATATGCCAGGTCCGATCTTTGCTTGTTTTATCAATCGATCTTAATTCCAAAATTTTAAGACTTGTCCAAATTGAAATAAGTTGCAGACGGCTACTTAAAAATTAGGAAATTTGAGATGTTTTCAACTTTTTGGTAGAAAACAGTAGAAAATAAAAAAAATTGCATGTATGAACTGCCGAGAGCATCAGTCTACTAAGAAGCGTTTGAACCAAAATGGCGACCTTCACCATTTTTCAAGAGGTAAGAACGTTGGAGAGTTACACGAGACAAGCTGTCTTCGCCTCCGTGAAAATATACCGCATATTTTAAAATGAAAATCTACCCATGATTTCATGTTTTGATCGCGCACCCCTTTGGTCAGAAATTTTGTCCCTTCGAGAGGCATAGAGACTTTAAAATATTTGCTGGTCTAGAAATGCTCTCACCATATACATAAATGATTCATTGTTAGTTTCCCTTTATTCTGATAAAACTATAGATTTTAATTCATTCCTTCGGGGAAAATCAAATTGATAAAGAACTATTTGTGTAGTAGCGCTCAAATTTGTTCGATAAATGTGTCTACACGTGGCAAAAGATGTGTTTATTTGATGTCTTTTATCATATATGCCTTGATAAAATTCAAGAAATGAAAATATTTTTTTTTGTTTTCATTCAATAAATTCAAAGAAGTTTTTGTTTTCATATAAGAATTGAAAAGAACATTTTTATTTCATTTAAGAAGTGCAAAGAATATTTTGTCTTCATCTAAGAAATGCAAAGGACATATTTTGTTTCTTTATTTTTATCTAAGGAATGGTGAGAATAATTATGTTTTCATCTAAGAAATGCAAAGAATATATTTTGTTTCTTTATTTTTATTTAAGAAATGATTAGAATTTTTTTTTCATTTAAGAAATACAAGAAATATATTTTGTTTTTTATTTTTATTTAAAGCCACACCTTTCACCTCCCCCCCCCCAAAAAAAACACTATGAAATTAATAAGTTACCCATACCCCAGGCTCAAATGAATAAATAAATATGCTTATTTAAATTATAAGATCAACATAGTTCTACGCAGTAAGCTTACAATGCATGACAATAGTTTCCGTATTTCAAAATGTGACCAACCACAATATAGATTTTGTTCACATAATACTATGACGTCAGTGATGACGTTTGAATTTTCGCTAGTCATTTAAGCGACTAGCAAGGTCACGAAGATAAACGAAATTGTCCGTAGAGTTTAGTCATCAGCACATGTGCATATAACTGCCAATGCCGAAGATTGGCGAAGACATTCGCTGAAGAATCGGGTGAGTTCGCCTCGTCTTCAAAATGTAAACAAACACAAACTGAAATCGACAAGAAAAACACAAAATACTCTTTCTAGAGAACATAACTCAAACCCTGGACTATTAAGACAAGCATTGACAAAAATAAAAGAAACATTCGGTTGTAAGCATTTTCAAATGAGAGACTAGAACAGTACACAAGGAAAGACAATCTTAGACTCTTTAATTTTCCCACTTGTGAAAATGATAATCTACGCACCAAGTTCATTGAGATGGCCAATATCCTGGGTGTGGATGTACAACCAAGTGACATCAATGTCATTCACTTTCTGCCCTCAAAGTCCGTGTCCCAGTTGAAACCGGTAATAGTACGTTTCAACAAAAGACATTTGAGAAACAAAGTGCTGTATGCTAAGAAAGCCCCTCTAAACTTAGCTGAATGTCCGTTCAAGGGGGTCTATGTTCAAGAGGATCTAACTATCCAAAGGTCTAAACTTCTCCGTTACGTTAAGGACAATCCAAATGTTGAAAGAGCAGTAACATCTGAGGGGAAAATCCAAGTTACCCTGAAGGAGGACAAAGGTTCTGGTAAAAAGGTTAACCTAGAAAACCCGGACCACTTATTCAAAATGGGTGTGGACATTGAAGATCTGGATCTCCAAAAGTGCGGATTCCAGGATTTTTAGTGCCGTAGTGAAAGTGATAAACTCTTTCCTTACCATGACATTCCCCATTATATTGCCAACCACTTTATTCATTATTGCTCTAGTTTAGATTCAAACCGTTGTTTAATTAACGTTAATCATAGTTTTCAATATGTCAATGATTCTAATTTGTATAAGTCTAGTACTAATGATATAAACCATTCCCAAAAAAGTGACAATAGTGCTTGTTTGTTATATCAAGCATAAGATGAGTTATCCCTGAATTCTGAGTTGAATACTATTGACACTTCCCAAGATACCATACAATACTCAGAACTTAAAATACTGTCGTTAAATACGAGAGGTTTAATAGGTCGATTAAGGAATCCGGAATTCCACGAGACTATCAATACATATGACATAGTGTGTATACAAGAAACAAAATTTGATGAATATGATTCATTAGACTTGATAGGCTTTAAATGTTTACCTTTAATGACTAGAAATAATGTAAGACATTGCTCAGGGGGAATTGCCATTTTGGTAAAGGATCATCTTTTTGACTTTGTTCAAATTATTAAGAATGGTGGTGTTCACTTTTACTGGTTCACTTTGGAGGATCAATTCCCATTCAAAGTAATGTTTTGTGCAGTATATATTGCTCCAGAAGGAAGTAATTACAGCAATATTGATTGTTTTGATGCACTTGAAAATTATATCTTAAACTATTCTTCAACTGGTTATAAGATATGCCTCTTAGGATATTTTTTAATGCTCGTACAAATAAGCATGATTTTATTTATATAGATACTAATATTCAACAATCACTTGACTTAAGTAATATTGATGAGAATCTATATACATGCAGTCTAGAAAAGTTTGGTTTCTCTAGTGAAAGAAACTATTTCGATATATCTCGTTTAAATAATTATGGCAAACGGCTTTTAGAAATATGTAGATCATGTGATCTTAACATTGCAAATGGTCGTGTTGGTCGTGACAGGCTTGTGGGAGGAAAAACATGTAAGGGTATTTCTCTTGTAGACTATGTTATTTTATCACCAATGTTATTTCCATGCATGTCTGATTTTGAGATTTTGCCATTTGATCCTTTGTTAAGTGATGCTCATAGTGGAGTCTCTTTCTCAATAATTTGTAATGAACTAGACCTTAACACAACATATCATCAGAGTACCTCTATACCCTCGGTTTGTGCAACCTGGATTAAGACAGAAGCTGCTAACTTTATTGAGGGTCTTGATGCAGATAAAATACTGTCTTTTATAAATAAAATTGATTCAATTAATGTTAGTGATGTGTCTTCACAAACCATCAATGAATTAACCACTGAATGCACTTCAATTTTGATTGATGCTGCTTGTGATTTGGGACTTATAAAATATACTGTTCATAAACCTAGAAAGACTAAAATTAAAACATGTAATGCACCATGGTTCAACAATGAATGTATCACTTTGAGACGTCAGTTCAAAGGAGCCAAAAATTTAAGACAAGAGTAAATTCTGTCGAAAATTATAAGTTTTTACATAATGCTAGCAAGGCATACAAAAGATGTTTAAATAAACATTATAACAAATACAGAAAATATTTTATTTCAATACTCCGTTCCCTAAAACATACTGACCTAAAAGCTTACTGGACTCTGCTTAACAAGGCTGATAATTCTAAAGAAGATATTGTACAAAAGGTTTCTTTGGAGACTTTTGCTGATCACTTTAAAAAACTTAATGCAATTGAATCTAATGATGATAAATATGAAATTGATAGTTCAAAGGTTGATGAGCAAAATTTTATGCTCAATTCTTTAATAACTGAAGAAGAAGTACAAAAATGCTGTGGACAACTTAAACTTAATAAAGCTTGTTTTTCAGATCTAATATTGAACGAGTTCTTGAAGTATTCACAATCTAAAATGGTCACTGCTTATACTAAATTGTTTAATCTTGTTTTTTCTTCGGGAATTGTACCCGAAGATTGGAATCTCGGTTTTATTTCTCCTATATATAAACGTAAGGGTGACAAAACCGACCCTGACAACTATAGAGGCATTACAATATTAAGTTGTTTTGGAAAATTATTTACGGCTGTTCTTAATGATAGGTTAAATAACTACCCGGAAGATATGAATTTATTGTGTGAAGAGCAGGCTGGTTTTCGAAAGAAGTATGGAACAACTGATCACATATTTAATCTGAAATGTCGTATAGACTTGTATTTGTTTAGCGGGAAAAACTTTTTTGCACTTTCATTGATTACAAGAAAGCTTTTGATTCAGTAAACAGAAATTATCTTTGGCATAAACTACTGCAACACAATGTTGATGGTAAAATGATAAAAATAATTCACAATTTATATTCTCATGCAAAATCATGTGTTAGATTAGGTAATATGAAACCATCCTTTTTCTGCAGTAATGTAGGAGTACGTCAGGGCGAAAATTTATCACCAATTCTATTTTCTTTGTTTCTTAATGATCTTACAGAATTTATTTCTCATGCTTTTGATGGACTTAAAAGTGTTTCTGAAATGGCCAATATATTGTTAGGTAATGATGAACTGGAAGTCTTTTTTAAGTTATATATTTTATTGTATGCTGATGATACAGTAATATTAGCCGAATCAAAAGAAGAACTGCCATCTGCTTTGAATGCTATGTATCTCTATTGCCAAACTTGGGATCTTGAAGTTAACCCATCTAAAACAAAAATTACTATCTTTTGTAACAGAAAATTTTATCACAATTTTTCTTTCATGTACAATGGACAAGCTATAGAAATAGTTGATAGCTTTGTTTATCTTGGAACACTTTTCTCATATAATGGTCGATTTTTACTTATTAATCAAAGAATGGTTGACCAGGCTCGTAAAGCAATGTTCTCTGTTATGAAAAAATCTCGTAGATTAGATTTACCAGTTGACCTGCAATTGCAACTTTTTGATAGCATGGTGATACCCATATTATTGTATGGCTCTGAAGTAACTGGCTTCGAAAATTCAATAATTCTTGAGAGGCTATGTACTCAGTTTTATAAGATAATTCTTAATGTAAAAAAGTCAACACCAAATCCGATTTTACACGGTGAACTAGGTCGTTACCCTATTAATATTTTGATTCAATCTAGAATGATAGGCTTCTGGCAAAGAACTATTAATGGCAAGAAAGATAAAATCTCCTATAAATTGTACAATATTTTATTAGAAATGCATAAAAATGACTTTTTCCATTCCAAATGGCTACTTCAAATAAAGGATTGTTCAACTAATACTGATTTTTTTAAACTTATAGGATTCTCAACAAAACATACCTTTGGGCTTAGCTAAAAGTGTTAAGTTAAGATTAATTGATAAATACAAAGCAGAATGGGCAGAACAAGTCTTTCTCTCTCCTAAATGTCTCAATTATAGAATATTTAAAACTGACTTAGTCCTTGAACATTATTTTAAGCTTTTACCCAATGATTTGGCCACTGCTCTTTGTCATTTTAGATGTCTGAATCACAAACTGTCAGTTGAATTTGGCAGGTTCTGGGGCACGGATAGGGATGATAGATTATGTGAGCTTTGTTCTGAACACGAACTTGGAGATGAGTATCACTACCTTTTTTTTTGTAGTTATTTTGAGGATCTTAGACGTTTGTGTCTTCCTAGGGCTTTGTCACGACACACTAGTACTATTCAGTATAGAGATCTAATGAATACTAATGATATACAGCTTTTGTTTAAACTTGGAAAATTTTGTAAAGAAATTTTGAAAATACTTAAGGTAATATATAACCAGTAACCAGTAACCTGATAAATATGAATTTTGAAATGGTTTATGGTATTATATGTTTTTAACTCAACTCCTCTGAGGTGGACCGTCGATTTGAGCACAGTGTCCCCCAGACCCACATTTCTTATTATATTTTACAAGAGAATCTTAAATGGTTTAGTTTGATACTGTATATCTTTATTATTCATTGTATTGAAGTCTGGCCTGATGCCGCGTAGATACGCAAGAGAGTGATTCCTTTGCGGATATATGTGGAGTTAGACCTTTTTTAATTAGTAGTGATTTTAAATGTAGTTATTGCTCTCTTTCCAAAAGCAAGATTTATTTTGTCTAAGACCATGTACTAACTTTTTATTATTTAAGTAATTGTATATGCCATTGTCATCTGCAGTTTATTTGAAATATGTAATATTGAGAGAAAAAAATCTTCTAGAGAGCTTGCTTATTAACTGGGGGCCTTATCTGCACTTCTTTTTTTCATTCTTCATCATGTCCCTTGATTGTCGTTGGTTAAATCTAGTCAGCTTCATTTGGAGCTTTCATCAAAACTTTTCACATGTTTTGTTAATTGTATTTGTTACCATGTAACATGTTGACCTATACTCCGGTTAGGAGTCCTGGTCTTTGAATAAAAAACCTCAAAACCTCAAAAACCGCTTTTGCATAATGATATTATGAACGCCCTTCTTTGCTTTAGTGACCGAATAAGCGATAGAATATTTCAACTATTTTTCCTACCTCTGAGGGTAGATATGGCTTTAAGAATTGATGAGAATATTTCTGTTATCATTGGTGTGTGAATCTAAAGCTTAATCACAGTGAATGAAAACACGAAGTGCGATTAAGTTTTGAGGTTCATACCTCTATGAAAGAAAATAACATTCTCTTCATTTCTTGAGATTTTTAAGTCCACCAAGCAAAACAAAGCAAATATTATATTTTTGGAGTAAGATTTTATGGACCTACTGTGAGCGCAAGCGTACAAAATAGTTGCGCGCTCAAAATTTTGTCCATGGAACTGCTTACTTAATTGGTTGAATGGGATTGAACGCCACTTTAGACAGTATTTCAGTGTAATTGTGGCGGCTGTAGCACCTAACCATAGATTCCCGGTATTTCTCACACCAGTTCTATCACTACATGTCCTTTCAGAGCCTCTAGCTGCTCATTCCTCATGGCTTTACGATTATCCAGCCACTGGCGGGAGATAAATGCCGCAACCTGGGATTGAAGTCGGGACCCTATGACCAGGATTTCTACGAGCTTCCGTTGTCCATGGAAGTATGAAAAAATATTTCAGCCAATCAAACGCTCAAAATTGATAGACGAAACTAAAATTAAATTATAGTTTTATGAAAATGAGAACCTAATGCCATTTCTGTATAAATTCACTTCCCGGTATCATGCAGTTTGATTAGGTTTTTAATTTAACAACAAAATGTAAAAAAAGAATGTTTTCTTTGTATCTTAGAAGCCCATATTCAAGACAACGCAAGACATGATGTTTTGCAAACAGGTAAGTCAAAGCTCAGTTTGATATAGACTGTACATAACTGATCTCAAAAAAAATATTTCATTCGTCGTCTTAACCCTCTCCCGCTTTTTTTTTTTGTTGTTGTTGTTGAAATTTTACACTGGTCCAAATTGAAAGAGGTTGTAGACTACACTGAAAATTGGATGCAATTTCAAATGAAACAACCCTATTTGGTAGAAAGTATTGTGGAAAAAGAAGAAATTGCTTGTCACAAGCAATTTCTTCTTTTTCCACAATATTTTCTCAAGTATATCACGGCGACGTAAAGTCCTGGGTTCGCACAAGAAAGGGTTATAACATAATAGGAGAACAGACAATAAGATGACCAAGAAAGGATATGTACAAACAAACAAATGAACGAACGAACAAACACAGTAAAAAAAACTGTATTAAATCGGAGAATCTGTTTATAAAACATTGTATGAAATGTAAGCATCAATTTATTAACGAATTTAGTCGAAAATGATATTCAAGAAAATCCAATGACTGTTAGAAAAGAAAGAGAAATAAATAAAACCTTAAACAAAAAGGAAAAGGCGAAAATAGAATACTGCACCTTAAATGTTCAGTACAAAAGGATTACAAATATGAATACTTGATACTTTGTACTATAAAGCCAGTTGCAAACGTAGCGTTTCAATAATTTATATTTCTGAAGAGGTGCCAAGCTTTGACAAGATTTATTTAATTAATCATTTGACAAAATGCTGCCCAAGCCAACTGACTCCGACAAGAAGGTTGCTATTACGCTATTAAAAGGGCATTTTTTAAAAAAAATTAGGGTCAGTAACATGTTTTATTTGTTTGTTTGAATGGGGTTTTACGCCGCTTTCAACAATCTTTCAGTTATATCGCGGCGCTGGAGCACCTAACAATGGAATCCTGGTATTTCTCACACCAGTACTACCATTACAGCCTTTCCTAGCCTCCAGCTGCTATCCCACATAGATCTACGATTATCGACCCATTGGTGAGATTCGGTAACATGTAACAAGATATCAATGTTGGTTTGCGACCTAAACGTCGTAAAACCGTCTCGTAAGAAAATTCGACATTTCACGAGGCCACTATTTCCTACGCGGCTCGAATCCGATTCACAACTATAATTTAATTATTCCTTTACGTCGATGCGCACGCAAAATGTCGTAACTACAGCTTTTTTAAAGCTGTAGTTACGACAATTTGCTCGCACATCGACGCTTTGTATTGTACATAAAAAGGGGTCTAGATTCCACTACCTAAATGTACCGATCAAGTAATTCCTTTTGATCGGAAGTGAATATTAACTTCAGACATTTGTGTCAGCTTTTTTTTTTTTTTGGTTGTTATGGTGACTTAAACACCATAACAGTAGCTCATTCAAGCTGTGGTTACGATTTTCAGGTCGCCAACTCATGGTTTCCTTTTTGTTGAATGTCCCTGACAATGTTTTTGCGAAAAAAATCGTTGGATATCTCAGTCGAACTGCGAAATCGGAGGTCAATTGATATGGCCACCAACCTTTAAATGAAGAGATTAACAGGCTATTTGAGAGTGAGTGTTTGTTTTGTTTTTATATTTTTTTGTTTCAAAATTGCATTGAGACCAATAAATGCGAATTGTTTGTTAACCCTTGTCATGCTGAACCCGGAATATAAGTGAAGTCTGATCTTTGTCTACACATACTGCTTGTACTTTTCCTGCCAGATTGTTTATGAAATCGATTTCTAAAAGAAATATTGATTATTGAACAACAAGTTCTATCAGTGCTTTTAGCCCTATCAGTGCTTTTATCCCTTTGAATTTTCAGCAATTCAGTAAAGTAATTCATACACCATAACAAAGGGTTAATACAAACACAATATTTCTTGAGTCGACCATCGATTTCTCTACAACTTTTCCACATTAAAGTTATTCTCGGGTTTGACAACCCCGCCCACTGGATTTTGATTGGATGACAGATATTTCTTAAATTAACATAAGAGTATTCTTTTCTTTCCTGTTTAATTAATATCTCATAAAATGTCTAACTAAAAATTTGGTATTCTTTGATTATGTGCAGTAACTGATACTCTATCACAGAAGTTCACGGAACATTGTATGCCTGTTGTGTTTTCTGTAGATAACGTCGAGTCAAGGTAAGTAATTTTCTAAGAAAATATACAAAGGGATAAATCGTATCATAGTTAACCCTTTTCCTTTTAAGCAAAATTTTAGACCTTTGCAAATTCAAAGGTTGTGCAGACGAAAATGTGAAGTGGATTTAATTTGAAAAATAACCATTCAGTATAGGAAGGAAAATATTTTGGAATAGGAAAAAATTGCTTGTTAAAAGCAGTTTCTTCTTTTTCCACAATATTTTTTCTTAATCATTAAATCACAGAAACATAAAAACCAGGGATTGTCTGGGAACGGATTAAATGAGAGTTACTTTTTTGATAGACCAGTAAATACTGGTTGTCCTTTTCTTTTATCAATTGTGACGAAATTATACGAAAAAGGCCATTCCGGTAACTCCATGGGTAAATATATAAAAAGGAGACCGGATCCCGGTAAAGTGAATAAAATATATTAACAAAGGCAGGTTGAATGACTATTTCAAATTCAGAAAATTAACTAAAGGTGAATAGTATCGACTTGCGGCCCGCGCTGTCTGACAAGGGTAAATACTTTTTTACACTTCCCAGATTTTGGCATGCCGGGTCATATTTCGTCGTTGGGCGAGCAAAATGTCGTAAAGACAGCTTTATTCAATCTGTATTAACCTATTACAATACAATGATACTTTTGATACCCATCGTGAAAACATTGCGTAAAATGAAGAAATTGCTTGTGACAAGCAATTTCTTCATTTCACACAATGCCGGTTTTCTACCCAGAAAGTTGAAAACAATCTAAAATTTCATCAAGTTTAAATTTTCTCCTGCAAATTCTTTTAATTTGGACCAGTCTATTTTCTCGTGCGGTAGTGGGTTAACAACATTTGGCTAGAGCAACGACAATTTGCTTCAATTCATATCATCCATTCTGACGATGGTAACTAACGTTCGCATTTCAAAACGGTCCCCTCTGTTTCGAGATTTCGTAATGAGGGACATTCTTGTGTTATCTCTCTTGAATACTCTCCAGAAATACATTGGTCCCTATCAGTGTTTTACTTG
Source organism: Fragum fragum (assembly GCA_946902895.1). Lineage (NCBI taxonomy): Eukaryota > Metazoa > Mollusca > Bivalvia > Cardiida > Cardiidae > Fragum > Fragum fragum. The sequence continues at coordinate 46,946,094 of OX336371.1, forward strand.
GACTTTATGCACTGTCTGTTGTTAGATCAGCTGTATAATGCCAACATTAGAGCATTTCTTCATTTTCTACAATATTTTCTATCCTACTGAATGGTTATTTTTCAAATTAAGCCCACTTTACATTTTGGTGTGCAAAGCCTCTGAAATTGAACAGGTCTAAAATTTTGTAAAACAGGAAAGAGTAAAACTGCGTTATTTTGAAAAAAATGGCGAACTGATAAAATACAGTGTAAGAAAAGATTGTGACAAGTAATTTATCCTTTTCTCATAATGTTTTCGACCTATAAAGTGGAACTTATTTTCCCGTTTACACACTGTTAATTGCAATTTGCAGCTTCTTATAACCTGGACTAATCCAAAACTTGTCTTCTGTTAATGGTCTAAAGCTTTCATCGTCTTCTAGATGGTCAAGTCAGCCGCCGTCATAGCGCAGTTGGTAGCGCGTCGGACTGTCAATCTAGAGGTCCCGGGTTCGATCCCCGACGGCGGCACTCATCCTTTCCGACTATTTGTCTCTCACCAATGGGTCGCGTAGACCTATGTGGGATAGCAGCTGGAGGCTAGGAAAGGTTGTAATGGTAGTACTGGTGTGAGAAATACCAGGATTCCATTGTTAGGAGCTCCAGCCGCCGCGATATAACTGAAAGCGGCGTAAAACCCCATTCAAACAAACAAATCTAGATGGTCAAAACGAGGGGTTAGTGCAAAACTTGTGCGCGACCATATTTGACGGATCGTGATGTTAATCAAAAAATTCAATCGACCAATCAAATCAAAGTTTAAATTTCGGCATTGGCTGGCATTCATGTGAAGAACTTTGTTGGTTCGGCGACCTAAACGTCGCAATTACAGTTTACGTATTTACAACGTACATTTAGGTCGCCAATCAACTATTTTCCTTGTTTGTTACATGTTATTGGCCATAAATTTTACAAAATAACGTCGTTTAATATCAAAGCCGAACTTCCTGTTGGAGACAATGGACGGGAACAGCGATCCTTCACTTACATTTCCTCCGACAATCGTTTTCGCAAATTCCTAGAATTGACAAATCGCGGCTTCAAATCAAGGAATTAACTGACCATTCAATTCATTTGTTTTACCCGGACCCGAGCTTTAAACTCCAGCATTGGCCGTCATTTTTGTAAACCTTTTTTGTTGGTTTGGCGACATAGACATCTTTACTACAGCTTATTCAAACTGCAGTTACTACGTTTAGGTCACCAAACAATCATTTTACTTTTCTGTTACATACTTCTGGCCTTAATCTTTTCAAAATAATGCATTTGAAAATCGAAGTTGGACTTCCTGTCTGAGTCAGTGGGCGTGGTCAACGCGATAAGTGGGCGGGGCCAGCGATTGGTTGATTACACTTCTGTGTTTACGTATGTTTCAGGGATACCACTATGTTTGGAACCAAGTGTCTTACTGCTGACCTTACTCTTTGTAGAGTAAACACGTGGATTTGGAAGATCGTGCCAATGATTTGTTTTACCGTTGGGACTTTTGGTAACTCACTAAATATAGCCATTCTTTCCCGTAAAGACCTCAGATCTAAACCCTGCGTGATACTGATATTTGTGGCGGTGGCTGACCTTCTCTGTCTCTGTTCCGTACTTGTAGGCGATGCTTTGAAGTATGGATATGGGGTCCGTTTAAAAGATCAATCATTCTCTTTATGCGTGGCAAATACTATGGCCGGGTATATTTCAGCTGCGAGTTCGATATGGGTTGTTGCCATTTTCACCACCGGAAGAATGATGTTTGTTCTGTTGCCTCATCAATCAAAAATCCATCTCAACCGTAATAGGAGCATGGTTTTAGCTGTCAGTGTCATTGCCCTTGTAACGACTCTGTTCCTGATAACGTTTGTGTCTAAAGAAGGGCCAGGGAACGTGACGGGAAACAAGACAATGGACATCGACGCGCAGAATCTCACATCGTGCTTGACCGCGTCTGATTATAATGACACAACAGCCTGGATTTTAGAAACAAGCACTGTGATTTCATGTGTGTTCGTACCCATATTGATCATCGTGATAGGTAATACTATTCTCGTCGTCGGACTGTGCAGGCGGCCGAACCAAACAGAAGCTGACAGTTCTCAAATATCTTTGCTGTTAGCGATAACCGGACTATTAGTCATTACCACCCTGCCGTACGGTATGTTCTATCTCATAATGATAGTACTGCAAGATCAAATTGATGTATCCTCACCCGTAATTGGCCTGATTCACGCCGTCATCGAGAACCTTGGATACTGCAACTACGCCCTGAACTTCTTCTGTTACTTGTGGAAAAGTAGCTTATTCAAGACAGAATTTAACATGTTTTTGAAGGAAATGAAGTCTGCAATAACAAGATCATAAATAGGATCCTTGTTTAGACAATGGTTTGGTACGCAATTATACATACTTTTATCTGTTTTTTAACACTCATATAACTTGCTTACAATGTTTGTATATCGTCCAGTCAATTCATAAAATTTTGACTCAATAGCTGTGTGCTGGATGGGTCCCTCACCTATAAATTTGTCATAAATGATGCGAATAGACACGGCTTTCTCATGAAAAACGTGAATATGAATAACATTGTAACAGCGCAAACAAAACATGAAGATATAGAATGTGAGTTTTTTTTAAATATGGACAATACAGAATATGAAATAAATTTTCAGAATAAGGTTTACCATTTACTACAGTTAAAGTTATGAAATTGTGTTACAAAACTTGGCTCAAATAAAGCATGCTCTACTGATAACATCATCTATAAATACTTAAAGAAAGCATTGACTATATTAATAAACCTATACTGAAGTTATTTAATTACACACTAGATTAAAATACATTTCCCAAATACTGGTCAGAGGTAGTAACTGAACCTATTCATAAAAACGGTGACCAGTCATATCCAATCAGTTGCCTTGACCAGTTAGTTAGCTTTTCCATTAAATATTGTGTTGTCAGTGAACCCCAAATTGTTTTCAAATGTAATTACAGTAGATGCAATCTTTATTTTAAATTATTTTATCCAAAAACAACAAATGTAATTACAGTACAGTAGATGCAATCTTTAACCCCAAGACCAATTTTACGATTTTACGATAAGAAACAGGTTTCATAGATTTAGATTTAATTTTTTTTTGTTTGAATGGGGTTTTACGCCGCTTTCAACAATCTTTCAGCGGCGGCTGGAGCACCTAACAATGGAATCCTGGTATTTCTCTAACCAGTACCGCCATCACATCGTATCCTAGCCTCCAGCTGCTATCCCACATAGGTCTACGATTATCGACCCATTGGCGAGAGACAAACAGCCGGAAAGGATGAGTGCCGCCGTCGGGGATCGAACCCGGGACCTCTAGATTGACAGTCCGACGCGCTACCAACTGCGCTATGACGGCGGCGATTTAGATTTAACTTATCAGTAATAATATTATCAGCAAACTTTAAAATTTAATACGTTCGATATACAATGATACTACATGATTTGTTTGTTTGAATATGGTTTTACGCCGGTTTCAACAATCTTTCAGTTATACCGCGGTGGCTGGAGCACCTTACAATGGATTCCTGGTATTTCTCTAACCAGTACCGCCATCACATCCTTTCCTAGCCTCCAGCTGCTATCCCACATAGGTCTACGATTATCGACCCATTGGTGGGAGGCCAATAGTCGGAAAGGCTGAGTGCCGCCGTCGGGGATCGAACCGAGACTTCTAGATTGACAGTCCGACGCGCTATCAACTGCGCTATTACGGCGGTTGTTAAACACATGAACTCTATTTAAGAGCAATACAATTATGACGTTGGTTTGTTACAAGGTGAATCACTTACGCGGATCTTATTCTCTGTATTCATAAATTACATCGAGCTCTTTTAAATGCGAAATACTACAGATTGTGTTAGTAGAGGTCAGCTGTCGATATATTCTTTATTTTAAGCAGATGCCTCGGTTTTAATATCCGACACAGCAAAAGGACTACAAGATTTATTAAATGCTTTTGAGAAATATGGTGGTAAATGGAATCTTCAAGTAAATGTTGACATAACAAATACAGTGGTAGAAATCTCAAGTTTCGTGTAGCCCGAAAATGATATTGAAATAGCCCCGAATTTCAATTATTTAGGCTCGAGTTTTAGGGTTGATTCCCCCATCGTCGAATCACACGTTTCGTAATTGGGAAACTGGGCCACTATTAAGGGATATCATAAGATAAGTTTCTTTACGCCGAGTAAGCAAGAGGAAGAAATAATAGATTTATAAAATATAATTCTTATTTCATTTACAATGTAAATTTGAGTCCATTTAAAAAGAAATGAATATTTGTATTAACCTTTCCTGCTTTCATGTATTATCACTATGCTCTACGACTCAAAAAATTCATTTGAAAGCACATACTGGGGAAAGAAGGAATTGGTTTTCCAAAGTAATTGATTCTTTACTTACAATGTTTTCTACACATTTGGATAAAGATGATTTCTTCATACGTGTACTCTGCAACCTATCAATTGACCTGTTTTACTTTTTCCAAGATAAGTAATTTAAATTTGCTCTAAAAGTGCTCTAAAAGAATAAATGTTTCTAATAATCAATTTAGTTGGTCTGACGACCAAGTAATAAGATAATGTATTTCGTATGATATTGCAATATATACAATTTATATATAAACTTTTGGTCTCAGTCCACGGTTTTACGTCTCTTTCCTTTGTCGTCAACCCTGTTATTCGAATGTTGTGCTAAACTATTCTATCAAACAACAATCTGCAATAGAACAAACATGTTCTTTGTCAGAATAGGATGCAATACTAGAAAAAAATACTACATATCATACGGATACCCTATAAAAGGGACAAAACTCAAGGCGCTTCAACATCTGGCCTGGTCAACAAAACCGAGCGTAAATGCGTAATTTCGGCCTGACGCAAGTTGCCACACAGGCCAAATTGGAAATGATGGCCCACAAACTACTTGATTTCTGGACAGTAAAAACAATCTAAAGCTGGCCTATGCAGTCAAAAATACCTTTATTCCAGCTACTTTTTTCACCATCTCAATGCCTATTCCTACCATTCAAAAATGCCTGCACTGAAAGCCAAAATCCGCAAAAATATCACCTTGCACTTCTGGTTCAGCCGAAAACATGTGCACTTTTGAAAAGACATGAACCTTTAGTTTCACATTTGCAAATAGTCTCTGTTTCATGTTTTAGAATCTTTTAGAACAACAGTTTCCACTATTACCTATAAATAAGCAGTCAAAAATGACATTCTCCTTCTATTTGAGAAATTGATCATGGCAAATTCGAATATTTCCATCAAAACTGTAGACTGGCACCTTAAGGAGACAAAAAGCTTTTTGCTTAAATGCCAATAATCAAAATTAAAAGACTTTAGGCAGTCTTTAGCTGATTTAGACCACCAGCTCTACAACCATTTACCTATAAGAACCTCAAAATATGAAATGAACCTATCTGACATATGGCCCATTTTGCCCCATTTAACAAGATGAATTTCAACTCCAGTCAGGCATTAACAAAAGGTCATTCTTTCCACTCCATGCTTGTAATTTATACTCATATACTCTCAAATCATACTCTAGATCACTTAGTGACACCTTCATTAGGTTTTTGATGCATCTCAGTGCGAAGACAGGTATCAAAGACTGAAATGCTGGCTCACATCTGAGTATATTTTCTATGAATTTCTGCAGTCTAACTGATTTTTCTAATCATTTTGGGAAAATATAGCGCTATATTCAACCACAAACTGTTTACAGAAATTCAAATAAGAAAATAAAAGTTCAAGAAAGCCCTTTAATTGAGACTCAGGCAAAAAAAGAGGGGGGGGGTGTTTAAGACAAATTTGTCAAATTGAGTTCTCATTCTTAATTTCTATAAATTACCTCCCTTGTTTAAAGTGAATTTCTAAAGAAACAGTAACTTTGGGCACATTGAAATTGCCATTTTCTGCATGGAAATTGATATACATTTAGATTTGAGGTCAATTGATTCGCAAGTGTCACGAAAAAAGAATTGTCAACTCACGTCTTTAGGTCTCAGTCCACGGTTTTACGTCTCTTTCCTTTGTCGTCAACCCTGTTATTCGAATGTTGTGCTAAACTATTCTATCAAACAAAAATCTGCAATAGAACAAACATGTTCTTTGTCAGAATAGGATGCAATACTAGAAAAAATACTACATATCATAAAGATACCCTATAAAAGGGACAAAACTCAAGGCTCTGCAACATCTTGCCTGGTCAACAAAACCGAGCGTAAATGCGCAATTTCGGCCTGACGCAAGTTGCCGCACAGGCCAAATTGGAAATGATGGCCCACAAACTACCTTTAGTTTCACATTTGCAAATAGTCTCTTTTTCATGTTTTAGAATCTTTTAGAACAACAGTTTCCACTATTACCCATAAATCAGCAGTCAAAAATGACATTTTCCTTCTATTTGAGAAATTGACCATGGCCAATTCGAATATTTCTATCAAAACTGTAGACTGGCACCTTTCATGTAGGAAGGCTAACATTACGCCCTCTGTTCATTGAGTTCACTTTCTGTGTAAAAGAATATCTCCTGGAGTCTTTGATAGTACTGGGATTTACTTCTACCTGGCTCTGTACAGGATTGATTTGGCACTGTTGAAGGTGGGAAGCTTTCCTATGACTTATCTGACGTTGTCATCCCACTCGTCGTTCATCCGTTTGTTTCGCTCTTCAATGAGATAGCTAGAAACGGTATTACGCAGACCATTTCTGATTTACTTACTTCATAATCTATTTGGTGGCGACACTGGCATTATCAACCGGATGGTTGTTATTGTTTCTTCCAAGCATATTGGATCATTATTTTCTGTTAGAAGAAAAGCTGAACAGTTTGGCACTATACATCTCAGAAAACCTTGTCTCCGGATCCCTTATTGACTCTTTAGATGAAGCCATTTAGAGCAAAGCTCTGTCCTCTTTTTCTGTTCTCGAGGAATTCTATGTGAACGTAAGCGCTTACCACATTTTTAAAATAAAATGAAAGTTCATAGAACACGTTTCTATGAAATTAAATTAATCATCCATTTTTAGTAGTTGCAATTAAGACAAGTAACTATTAAATTCTTTAATGACACACAGTTTACAATTTACCAATTTTGTGTTTCATCATGTTAATCAATTGCGAAGTAAATGAATCTAATTCATGTCATAACTTTACCTAAAAAAGATATGAAAGCGTATGGTAAATTATTGAACATTACCAAGAACAAAGAAATGTTCTCGACTTATTTTAATTCTTTGCTGCATCTGTTATATATTATTCGAACAAATTGTGGGGCTTTATAAGTGAACTGAGCGAACGTGTACACAGACAAAATTTAGAATGTTTTTTAAAGGTCAAACAATCAACTTGTAATTCAGCCATTTATGGTAAACTAGAAAGATGACCACTTTATATCAATATGAAAATTAAAATAACAAAATACTTTATTGGATTATTTCCCGAAAAAAAATTCTGATTGTAGTCTACAAGTTCTTATAAACAGTTTAAATCTTTGGAATTTCAAAGTGAATGAGTTACTATAGAAAACTGGATTTAATAATCTATGGTTCTTTCCAGATCAGTCAATTTAAAGGTCGTGTTACCTATTCTTCGAGGCAGATTGTTCGATATTCACATTGGTTAATGATTTCAGGATATAAGCAACCGGTAATCTTTATTACTTTTTAGATATTTAAAAGACATGTTTTTTCTTTTTTTGTTCTAATCATGAAATTAAAATGGAAATAACAACTTATAGAAATGCCTTGATCAAGTTACGTTTATCAGTCAACCAGCTTTTAATTGAAACATTGCGCCATATAAATATTGCAAAAGACTAGCGAATTCGAGAACTATGTAACTTGAATCAACTACAAGATGAATTACACTTTTTACTAGCATATCCATCATATACAAAATTAAGGAATTATATTTGAAAAAATATTACAATAAGCCAAATATGTTAAAGCTGATAGAATGGTTGAATCTGAAAACACACAAAAACTCATCGGTATTGTAATTAACTTATTGCGGTGTCATTGAAGGAATCAACGAATCAACAAAATCAATTAAACAGCCCGGACCTAAGCTTTAAACTCCAACATTGGCCGCCATTTTTGTTGGTTTGGCAACTTAAACGTTGTAACTACAGCTTATTCAAGCTGTACTTACAACGTTGAGTTCACCAACCACCCATTCTACTTTTTTGTTACATGCTATTGGCCATAAATATCGTCATATTTTTTTTTTTCATTTCTAATATGCGTCCAAAAATGAAAAGTTTTATCAAGAACGTAGACCTTCCATCTAAGTTAAAGACCATTACCCGGTTTGGGCAGTTCTACGTACTGCTTGACAAAATGTCCTTTGATTAAACCATTTCAAGACGACACGATTTTTGACGTTTCAATTGAAAAGTGTTTCTAAGCCGAAAAATAAGGGATATGAAGGGAAGAAATATTGAGGAAAATTGCAAATTACTCTTTTCTCGTAGTGTTTTCTGAGTAGCTTTTCATTAGTGCATCAAAATGAGACTTTTTTGTAGTAATGAGTAGATTAATTTCTAAACAACAACAACCCAAACACAAAAAGCCACACACACACACACACACACACACACACACACACAAGGCTGATAACCTGCATATAAATACCAGCTATAGACCTCTGTTTGACCCTTGTATTCCATTAAGCAAATACACTCCTTAATTTTTATATACCATCGCATTGTGCTGATCAAAAAACATAATTAACAAATAACGGAGACAATAACCTCATACTTTGAATTAATATCTTGATCTATGTATTCAGTAATGACTCTAAAAATAATATCATACCCAATTAGATACATTATCTTCTAATAATAAGTGTTGTTAAGATCAACATTATAAACGGAAATCTAATTAAACAAACCATTATCCTATGCTCTTCGCTGAAATTACTGTTATAGAAATACTTCGGCTGATTAATCCTTTTCTATTCACCAACTTACTCATCTTTTCTTTATTTGTATTCACTACATTTCGTTCTAAAACCTCGTAACTACAGCTTGAATCAAGTTGTAGTTACGAGGTTTTAACGCGACAACGACGATATGCTTTTCTCCTTGTACATCCTTTCGGAACAATTCTGCTGTATACATGTGTCTGGTTCAGTATAACACGATTCGTTAACCGGCAAAGTCTATCTAAATAACGCTACTTTATGGCGTTGGAAAGCTCCATCGTTTTGGTCACAATTATCTGATTATTACCCCGTCGCTCAAAATAAAAACATTGGAAGTCATTGTTGAAATAAATGAAATTGCTTGTTACCTTTTCTTATCCCAAAATACAGATTGTGAAAATTCCATTAACATTTACAACCTGCACATTCTGTAGATTTGGGCCAGTCTGAAGTTTTGTCGTGTGATAATGCGTTAACCCATTCCCACTCAATCCCTCCTTTGTACGCCCCTCAACGAAATAGCTTTGGAAAACATTGTGAAAAATGAAGAAATTGCTTGGATCAAGCAATTTCTTCATTATCCACAATGTTTTCTATCCAAAAAGACGAAAAAATTTAAAATTCCATCAACTTGAAATTGTCGTCTGCAGCTCCTTTCAATTTGGACCGGATTAAAATTCCACTGTGTTGGAATGGGTTAATATATATATATATATATGTGCAAGCTAATTGAGATACTGGCATTTAAACATCTGCGTGAACCAGACATATTTTTTTTCGAATTGCAGGCCAATAGATTTGGCCACTTTTTACAATCTTGCCGATATTAATACACTATTCAGAGTATGCAAACGCGTTACTATGCTGAAAAAATCAGGATCGATTTCCATGTTTTTTTTCGGAAAAACTTGCATTTTTTGAAAATTCATTCTTTTTACTTGAAAAAATGGTATAAATGGACTATGAAATGTTTTATAATGAGTAACATCTACTGAAATGATCAATAAATATTTCAAACTAAACGGAGAACAGAAAATATTTCCACACAAGACACTAGTAGGACTAAAATTAAAAAACACGTTCTTAAAAATTGCATCTTTCATACATAGAAACCGTAAATTAGTTTCCATCACGTAAAATAAGTACGACAAAAGAAGAAATGTGAACTATAAAATAAACTACATATATATGTATCCAGGCAAATTTCGCCATTTTGGTTTAATTGAAACAACATATCACCCTATTGTAGACATGAAATATTTTCTTTTTGTTGGGTTGATAATTTCCTACAAAAGGAGATAGTAACTTCATTTTCTATCCTAATTTACAGGTACCGAATTGCCATTTATGTACCTTGTATTTCAGCTTCAATTGCTCATGATCCCGGCTCGTAAGCAGCGGTTTAATTTGGGGTGGGGTCTAAATTTAACATGTGGACATATTTCACTAGATGACTTTCCAGAACAAAAGGCTTCAATTACTGTATATACAAATATAGAAGAAGGATTGGGCCCGGTTAGGCACATATTACCTTATTTTCCAATATCCATTTTAAACCTTTCAGTCTAAGCTATATATCTTGGAACAACCAGAGAATTGATGGAGAAAACATAAGTCGATTTTTGTGTAATATAATAAAAAAGAAAGTACACTACCCTCTTAAACATTCTTAAAAAAAGGGTTACTTGTACAAGCAGTTTGTTCTTTTCCAACAATAATTACAGACTTATTAAATATTTAAAGTCCGGAAGGGTAAACAATTTAATTGTAATTTCGATAACGAATTGTCATTGTAATCCGTATAATCTATCGAATATTTTTTTTTGTCAATTTGAACAGGAGAGACTGGCTGTGAACAGCTATATCTCCTTTCAAAACATAATATATAGGAAGCGAGCAAGCGAATTCTTATTAGCCCTTTTATTGCGTTTCTTTTAAATGATAAAAAACTAAAACTAATGGCTAACTCTTCTAAAAATAACTTATTATTAAAGGGAGATCATTAATACATCACAATTTCCCCTTAAATAATTAATTTTTCAATTGTATCGACCCTCCTTAAACTAGGAAAGAAGATTTGTGTGTATGCGTCATTGAAGCAGGACAAGAAGCATGTACTATTTATTATTTTGTTATTATTGGCCGCTGTCTTAAAAATATAGCAGTTATATCGTTCTCATTAGTTTAGATCTTGTAACGTGCAGAGCTGTTATTCATCAAATCTATTCGGAGAAAAGGGTCCTCGACCCGACTTTGTCTATACGTAGTTACAGGTCACATTGGAGGCTTCCTATTTTGCAGATCACGGCAATTTACCTCCTGTGAAACCCTAAAAATACTCCCCCTTCCGAGAAGACTCGTCCCTAGTTTTGGCCCGCGAGTGGGGGTAAAAAGGCAACCCCGGTCTGGCAGTTGCAACCAAATGTAACGAGTAGAGCTGGTAGACAGAGAAAGAGAAAAGTATCCTCAACACTAAATAGGTCGACTTTGTCTATATCTAACTACAAACTCCGGAGGTTTTCTAATTTGCATATCGCGAAAAACTACCAATTTTTAAACAATCAGAATGTTTTGAATTTATGCACACTAAATGCGGCATTTTTAGAGCCCTAAAGAGATCAGCCTAACGTAACATTGTATAAAATGGAGAAATTGCTTGTAACAAGCAATACCTTCCTTTCTACCTAAGTGGCGAAGATATTAAAAGAAAAAGATAACCGACTTGAATTATTCGTCGCCAACTTATCTAAATTTGTATTCGTCGTCTGGTAATGGATTAAATGCAGGTAAACGTTGTGAATGCCAAAGGCTTAAAGAAAAATCACGCCTGAAAACGCTTCAAAAAATGAAACGCCCGGGACAAATTTTGACGGGATTATTTAAACGCTTGGACAGTGTACATATCATGGTGTTTTCAAGGGCAGAGGATCTTTTCGAAAAAAAAAACACAAAAAAACAGTGGATGGGCAAGGATCAAAGGCAGTTAGTTAGCTTAAAAATTGTCTATATTAAATTTCCAAATATGAAAATTACTCATACATTAGAATCTTTCGAGAAGCTGGTTGCCCAATACTCAGTTTTAGGTGCGATGTATGGGGAATGAAAGAAGTACTGAAGCCACGGATTGGAGTACCACAGTTAGAAAATACTTATCCATATTATTGTATAGCCATATAGCAACACCTTCCCTATTTTCTCTCTTTTTGAGAAGTAAGTGTTATTTTGGAAGTTGTAAAAAAATTACAAACCTTATAAGATATCTCTTTTTTGTGCTAGATACACGTATAACATTTATTTTTCGCATTTATCATTTTACTTTGATCATTTTTGGCTTTTGTATTGTATTGTTATATGATGTGTTATGATGGTCATATTGCTCCTTTTCCTGAATAAAGTATATATGTATCGCCTAATTTATGTTCTTAGGAAGGATTTCGTTCTTTGCCATAATTATTGATCAGGACTCCCACCCTTGTTCAAAAACTAAGCTTTAGGCATGGACAAGTTTTCCTAGCGAACTTTTCAGAATAAAAGATTTCAATTACTCTGCTACGACCATAGGTAAGGGATGGGTGCTTACTTCCACCCTTGTTCCTACAAAATTGTTTCTGCAAGAGACAGTGCGATGTTCCAATCCGTCCGATCGTTGCATGATCTATTATAAACGTTTCAGTCATCGATTTCAACGGCGTTCCTTCGCAAAATTTATAGCCAGTAGCATGTGACAAAAAAGTCCATTAGTTGGTTAGCGACCAAAACGTCGTAACAGAAGCTTGAATAAGCTGTAGTTTCGATGTTTAAACCGCCAAACCAACGAAAATGATTCACCTAAATGGCGGCAGAAGTTGTAGTTCAAAGTAAAAGATTTTATTGATCGACTTGTTTCATTTGCAGCCGCCATTGGTCAATTACACTGTCGACATTAGAAAGTTATTTGAGATGCAGTTTAGCTGGTATATCTAAATGTGTCTAGTTCTCATGAATAGCCTGTATAGGTCAACAAGAGACGAAGAGAATACACAAAGAGGACTCATACATAAGTGTGATTAGTTTTTCGTTTCATACTTCAATGAAAACTTTAACTGTTCATTTCGGAATAATTTAATTTTCAGTTTCGTCCATCAAATACGAGGGTTCTGAATGGTCGAAAAAAAAAAATCATACCTCCATGAACATAATTTTGAGCACGCAGCTATTTTGTATGCTTCCGCACAAAATAGTCCCGTACAAAAAATATTAAAAATTGTAAAATTTTTGCTTTTTTCGCTCGTCTTAAATTATAAGAAATGAATAGAATATTTTTTGTTTTCATGGAGGTATGAACCGAAAAACCTAATCACACTTATGAATGAATACGCTTCTCGTATTCATACAGCATGATTAGTGTTTTCGGTTCATACCTCCATGAAAACAAAAAAAATATTCTATTCAGCTTTTAATAGTAAAGTAAGTGACCGTTTTACTTCTCTTTCTCTTTACAACACTTTTGGACGCCCCTTTAGATAAACAGTTGCGAAAGCATTGTGTAAAATGAAAAAAGTACTTGTAACAAGCAATTTCTTCATTTTACACAATGCTTTCTATCCAGAAAGTTGTCAAAAAATAATTTCATAGATTTAAATTCTCGTCTGCAACAACTTTAAATTTGAACCAGTCTTAATTTTCGTCGTCTGGTATTGTCTTAAAGAGTAGAGTACAAATCTATTTGATTCTCTATCCCAGAATATCTGCCTAAACGACGTCACTTTATGATTTTGGAAAATTCAAATGTTTTCCAAATTAATAATTATCAGATTATTTGCTACCCTCCTAAAGAAGAAATCTATTGAAAGCATTATAGATGCTTGTTAAGCACTTTTATACAATAACATTTACTCAGGAAATACGAAATTTCATAAATTTACTAATTAAACATTGTCATCTGCAACTTCATTAAATTTGGAAAGTTTTAATTTTCTTCGTTTGGTATTGGGTTATGTACAAAAACAGTTGCAACTTTGGAGTTTTTAAGATTTTGACAATTATTTTCCATTTTCGTGAATCAGACAGATTAATTTCTGCTAAATTTTGAAAGATTTTTCTTTTTTCATTCGGGAAGGTTTTCCTGAACCACTGTTCATCTTTATTTGGACATAATGGAAATGTTCAATATTAATTTTCTTGTTTTTCTGAAAGCTAAAGATTTGTGAACTAGTCCATTTCGTTTGAACTTATCATTGGGAGTCACCCTTCCGACCATGATCGAATATGTATTTGTTAAGCAGTTTAAAGACAAAGTATTAATAACTCTTTTTTAGAATCGTCTATCAAGCGTTTGATTGGCTGAACTTTTCTTTTCACACACCAACCAACACATTTTTGAGAACGCAACTATTTTGTATGCTTACGCACAAAGTAAACCCATTATTAAATCTAAAAACTAATAATTCAATTTTTAGTTTTGTCAATCAAAAACAAGCATACCGATTGACCGAAAAAAAACTATTCATAACTCCATGAACAAAATTTTGAGCACGTCATGAACAAAATTTTGATCACGCAGCTATTTTGTATGCTTCTGCACAAAATAGTCCCATACCAAAAGGTATCAAAATTAGTAAAGTTATTTATCTTTTCGCTCGATTCCATTAAAATATAAGAAATGAAGAGAATCTTTTTTTGTTTTCATGGAGGTATGAACCGAAAAACCTAATCACACTGTATGAATCCGCTTCGCGTATTAATACAGTGTGATTAGTTTTTTCGGTTCACACCTCCATGAAAACAAAAAAGATTCTCTTCATCTCTTTAGTGAAATATTTGTTTTGTTCTCGTGGCATTAGATTACAAGAAATGAAATGAATATTCCTTTTCATTGAGATATGAACCCAAAGATTAATAACACAAATGTATGAATTCGCGTCCCGTATTCATACAGTGTGATTAAGTTTTCAGGTTATTCCTCAATGAAAACAAAAATAGTCATTTCACTTCTTAAATTTCTAAAGTATATTCCTTTTTTCAGCATCTATCCACGGGTATTTGGTGGGTATAGATTTTGATCACAATGCACAATAATCTTTGTCTTCACTACACACAAATATATTTGTTATATGGATTTGTATACAAATATATACTGAGCAAATTGAAAATTTGACACCATTGAGTTACAATATTTTTTTCCTCTTGTTTGAAAAATATTCTGAACCGTGGCACGACAAATAGGAACCTTGCAACTGCATAAAATTTTTAACCCTTGTCACACTGAAACCGGACTGTTCCGGTTTTAGCAGGAGATATGGACAAAAATCAGACTGCACATAAGTGCAGTCAGATCTTACTCTACACCTCCTGTCTATCCTCTGGAAACCAGAGTTGTTTATTAGATCAGTTTTCAAAAGAAGTATTGACAACTGAACAACAAGTACTACCAGTGCTTTCAGCCCTTTTATTTTTAAACAATTCCGAAAAAGATTTTATTCAGCAAGACTAGGGTTAAGATAAAAAAAAAGGCACGTTATTTATGTTACTGTTAAGGCATCTGAATTTTAAAAAACGTAAACAGCTTCCGCACTTGCACATCATAAACCTAAAAATCATTTGGTACAAAATTGCCTTAATTTAGCGTAGTGCTTAGTGGTAAGGTCACAACCCAATCCGTAGGGAGGAGCCAGACCCGAGCTTAAAAGCCACATATTGGACCGATTCTTGCACCGTATCATTTGTGCAACAGGTTGCCATAGGCCATACCTCACGGACGGTTCACTCAAAGGTATATGGTCTAGGTTGTCATTAGTCATGAATCGCGATTCATCTTGCGATTTGCTGATGACAAGGTATTTGTGTACCGCAGGCCTTTAGAATGTCATTCTCAAGCATGTTTCAGAGAGGTGAACCGATTTGGTGGTGAAAGTCTTATGATATGGGTTTGTTTTGTGTGCCAAAGGACGTTCCCCCCTTGTTGCTGTTTAAGGCTACTTAACCCATTCCCAAACAACAACATTTTAGATTGGTCAAAAAGAAGCTGCAAACGACAATTCAAAGTTGATGTGGGTTTTTTTTTTTGGTCTTTTTGGAAAAAAATAATGATTAATGAAGAAATTGCTTGATATTAGCAATTTCTTCATTTTCCGCAATGTTTTCCAAAGCTTCTCTCTTCTGAGGCGTAAAAGGAGAGATTGTGATGGAATAGGCTAACCGCCAACAATTACAGGGATAAGATTTTGTAACCATTTTTGCTCCCCTTTTTGCACAGACAAACTGTCCTGCTCTAACGTTTCAGCTCGATAAGTCAGGGCCATACACAGCAACTCTTATGCAAACTTTCTGAGAATTAACGGTATTGAAGTCTTTGTCTGGCTCTGAAATCAACCCAATTGAGCATATCTGGTACGAGCTAGGCAGACATGTCCGTAAGCAAGTCAATCCACCTCAGACAATAGCGGATCTTGAACGTACCCTTGTTGACGAAAGCCTCCAAGGGTCAATACGAAGACGATGTATTTGTAAATGTGTAGTTAAACACATTGAAATGAGAAAAAAGTCCGACTAACACGAAATAATCACTCAAGTGCAAGAAAAATGTCGCACGAACGTGAATAATCTGGTTATTACGACATTTTGAAACGCGCTTACATGATAATTTCGTATTGGTGCGATTAAAGTTAAATATTTCCGTAACTACATATTTACAAATAAAATTATATATTCGTATTGACTCTGGTAAGCTTCCGTAGAATTCATTAATAAGGGTAAGCATAACAAAATAGGACTTTACGAAAAAGAAACGATTCACTTCCTACCTTTTCAACCAGTGATTCGATTTTAGCAGTTCTACTCTGAAAAGAAGGTTAAGATATCTCAAAATATTTAGAAAGAAATTGTATTTCTGCTTTATAGGTGTTCCTTCATTTTTCACAATGTTTCCCAAAGCCGTCATATTGAGGTGTGTTTAAAAGCGTCATTGTGTGGGAATGAGTTGATTATCAAAACGGAGAAATCTTACAAAATCTATGGTCTTTCCAAAGTGACAAAAAGGTAAAATGAAATAACTGCCGATATACTCGTCGCGAATACAGCTTGCATAAGCTGTAGTCACTACGTTTAAGTCCCCAAAAACAAAGATGCATTACACGAATACCAACAAATTTTGGAGTTCAAAGTTCACTTTCGGTCGAATATGATAAATTGATTGGTCGATAAATTCTTTGATTTACATTCGATCCGCCTACTAGAGTCTCACCTGTGTATCGAACCCAATTTTCAGCGTTTACATCTTTGATTAATCGGTTTAGTTTGTATCGTCCTACAAAACAACTCCGTGAGGACCATGATTATACTTCGCTGATTCAAAAGCTGATCTTGGTCTTTCCTTCCAACAGATATAATTAGGGAAGACTATTTTGAGTATGATTTATAGGCTACTTTTTCAATTTGAAGCACGCAAGACTATTAACGCATTACCAGACGACAAAATGTTAGACTGGTCCAAATTGAAAGAAGTTGCAGACGACAATTTAAAGTTTATGAGTTGTTTTTCTTTCAACTCTCTGGATAGAAAACATTGTAGAACATGAAGAAATTGCTTGTAACAAGCAATTTCTTCATGTTCTACAATGTTTTCTCAGTTGTTTTTTCTTGAGGGGCGCCTAAAAGCGTCACTGTGTGGGAATGGATTAACTAGTTTTCCGTCGTTTCAAATTGTTATTTTGTGAATTTCGGGTGATTGTAATCGTAAGTCAAGCCTTTTAAAAATCAACGGGAAGTTTGATAGTCTCGCCCTAGGTTTTAACAAATATCGCATTGAAACTGTATGTCCGTTTGTTAATCGTGACCGCCTGTTCAGCTTTATCGCTTTATACATAATCCCCTATATTCAAAGTATAACAATTTTGCAACTTAGCACGATATCTCTGTTTTAGTTTCAGAAAAAGTCGGATCCTGTTGGGTAAACTTGTTTGAAGTATTATTAGAAGTAATCAACAGACAGATCTTTTATATTGTTAGATTCCTAGTGGAGGTCCGTCTATCCAGACCATTCCACTAAAATTTGACTGCCTTGATTTATACCAACTTGGAATCCAAGACGACGGAGTATTCATCATAAATCCCTCAGGAACTGAGCCCGTCGAGTCATGGTGCGATATAAGTGATGGTGGATGGACAGTGTTCCAGCGAAGAATGAATGGAAAGGTTGACTTTTACAAGACTTGAAGGGAATACCAAGATGGATTTGGGGACAAAAATGAAGAATATTGGTTAGGCTTGGATTACTACTGTTATGAAGGTGCGCCGAAACTAATATTTATGTAAACCAAATAATACGCGAGGAGCACAATATTATTTAACATAACAAATATGCATTCGGTTATTTAGGCCTCTGCCCCACATTTTGATATTGACAGCTTATGGATTAAACATAATTCTATGAAACAAAATATCTGCAGGTAATGAATGGTTCATGATAATCCTTTGTTCATCATAAATAAGGCATGTTGGTAAAAAGTGAAGTCCGTCTTCTATTATGAATACGTCCAATTTCAAACGCCACTCTCAGAGTCCTAAATACGTTATGACGTATAAATTTAGATAATGTGAAACATCTAAATGGGGTAAAAACACAATGATATACCTTTCTGCATCGAGCACAAAATAAAGGAATTCATTGTATGTCGCATTGAAAGAATTGTCATTTTGATAGATTAAAAATTGATAAGAACATTCGATTGCAAATGTCAATCAAAGAATCAGTCGACCAATCAAATCACACATTTAGACCGGAAGTGAACTTAGAACTCAAACATTAGCCGACATTTTTTATGAATCATTCTAATAAGTTTGGCGACTTAATCGTCGTAACTACATCTTGAATGAGCTCGCCAACCAATCATTTTACTATTTTGTTATATGTACTGGTCGTGAATTTTTTTCCAAGTAACTCTGTTTAATATTGAAGTGACTTCCAGTTGGAGTCAGTAGGTATTGCCAGCGGAATCAGCGAGCGGGGCCAGCGATCCGTTAATTGTTTGATAGATTGGGGCAAATCGCCAACACATCTAGGAATCCAAAAAATTTGAAATTCACATTTTTTTAATTTTGGTGCCAATGTGATTATTCCGTTTTCGTTTAACCAATTACCAGTCGACAAAATTTAAGACTGATCCAAATTGTTAGGCGTTGAAGGCGACAATTTAAAGTTTATGAATTTTTTAATCTTTTCAACTTTCTTGTTACAAGCAATTTCTTCATTTAACACAATGTTTTCCTGACTGTTTTTCTTGAAGGGCGTCCAAAAAGCTTCACTGTGTGGGAATGGGTGTTTGAGTTGTTGGTATGAAAAACGTACTTCGCTTATGTTCAGATTCGATCCTTGATTTAAACTGACGGATATATCAAATAACAATAGTTACAACAATAAACAAATACGTGTCCAATAAACAACGTAACGTCAAGACAACGAAGACGTAAAATGAGGGAACGTATACACGACGCGGGAAGACAAAACGATATTAGCGTAACGCGGGAACAACATACAGACGTTGACGTGTCCACAGCATTCTCAGGGCAGCACAATGAAATTACACAATAGATAATAAGTTAAGGAATTAAACAAATTATGAAACACATAAATTTGGCACTGAAAATTTTGATACATCCTCAAATGCCCACTATTGTCTCCACGCACATTAAATACTTTTGAAATCATTAGTTCGAAGTTAAGTTTATAAATGTCTTTAAGTGTCTCTGCTGTTCACTGCACATTAATTGTCAATATTTTTGTCTTTAGTTTCACAGCCCGAGTATTCCCATCGTTTCCGGTAATCAGCTCCTCTACGATTCCAAGTTTCCATTGTATCCGTGGTTTATCATCGTGAATTTGGACGACGTCTCCGATTTTGATCGTCATCGATTAGTTGTTAGTATTTATGCAATGTTCTCATAGACCAGTTAGGTATTCGTCCTTCCACCGTGTCCTGAACTGGTCAATAATATGCTTGACTGACTCTGATTTGTTTCTCACTGTCCGGCTATCTGACGTAAAAAACGTTTTGTATTCATCCAGTGGCTCGCTGTAGGGAACCGTCGATATCCTCTGCCCGTATAAGGTGAGAGGGAGTGACGGGCTATGGTTCGTGTGGTTCATTAAATACGTAGGTTAAAGGGCGGTCATTCATGGTAGCTTCCACTTCCGCACACACAGTTTGCAGTTCATCTAGTGATATAAAGTTACGTCCTAGGACCTTTCTCACTACTATTTTGTTTGTCCTATCAGCCGTTCCGACCATCCTCCATACCACGGCGCCCTCTTCGGAATGAACTTCTATACTATACCTTTGTGATCCAGGGATTTTCTTAAACTGTCGGAGTTGAATAACCTCATCAAATGCGAGGCCGCTGATGTGTAGGTAGTCGCGTTATCTGACAGCATTATTTTAGGGAGTGATTTGCGACTGATTAAATCGTCTAAACGCGTTCATAAACGATTTCTCCCATAAGTCCGTTACTACGTCAATATGTACTGCTCTCGTAGTAGCATACGTAAAAAGACAAATGTAGGCTTTCGATTGGTATCCGGTTTTATCCTCTATCGACAGTGCGCCTGTGTAATGAACCTCATTTACTGTAGAGGAAGGGCTGTCTTTAAGGGGGTAGGGGGTAAGGGGTTAGGGACTGCGGTTGAAATGGTTTACCGATCACTTTAACACACGTTACACTTTTTCTAAGTTCCGATTTCACCTATTGTCTAATAGACGGAATATAGTATTTCCGTCGAATTTGGCTAACTGTAGCATTTGTACCAGCACGTAGGAAACTTTTATGAATGTGCTGTACCATTAGGGAAGTAAACCTGTGTTTTCTCGGTAATAGATAGGGAAACTTTGTATTCTCTGGTATGGGAGCATTATGAATTCTTCCTCTACAACGAATATATTTCCGATCGTCTATTAACTAACGCAACTGTTTCAGAAAAGCCGTAAGTGCCCTTAATGATAGTTATCTGTTCATTATAGCGTGAATTTTGACAGTTCTTTATCCATGACAATTCTGCTAAATTGTAGTTCTCGAACGGTAGGCCGACCTTTCATTCGATTTCCTTCTGTGACTCTGCAGTTTTTCAGGAATAAATGTACGTAGGCAGTTACGTTAAATAACCTTTGCTAGGTACTGTATCTGTATATATCTATAACATAATGCAGTCCGGTATCTTCACACATAACAAAGTCTTTGATGCTTCCTGCTCGATTTTGCAACTGTTACTTTCTATTGGTTCATTCGTTTTCATTTCACTACGACACTGAATTTTCCATGTCGGCCACTTTGATTTATTTACAATCCAAGAGGGTTCATTTCTCCATAACGGGCTCTCATGGAACTGGTTAGCAGTCACTCCACGGGTAAGAAGGTGTGCTGGGTTATCAGCTGTAGGACAATATCTCTACATGTACTTTTGAGTTTTTTCATGGATTTCTGTTACTTTGTTTTTGACAAAACGCTTTTGGAGTTTGTCTGTAGAAAGCAAGTAAAGCACAATCTGACTGTCTGACCACAGTATTACTCCACTAGGTTGTAGAATGTTAGCTAAATATGTCGTTAGCTGGGAACCAAGTACTGCTGCCATCAGCTCAAGTTCGGGGAGTGTTAAGGGTTTAACTGGAGCCACTCTGTTCTTCACCATCACGAAGGAAGACTTATTATTTTTCACTAAGTATGCCACTGCGCCGTACGCTTGCTTGCTCGAGTCAACAAAGATATGAAGTGATGTGTCTGTAGTCCGATTTTCTAATTTTTTCTCTGCTGTGCACTCGAAATAATTTCTGGGAAATGTAACCTTTACTGCCTCATTGCTGTCCCTTGTAAGTTCTGTCCATTTAGACTGGATGCTTTCTGGAAGTATAGTGTCCCACTCAAACTTCTCTTTCCACAATAATTACAACAAACTTTTTGCTTTCACTGTAATTGGGCTAAGATATCCTAAGGGATCGTATATGCGAGACGAATATTTCAATATCAAACGTTTAGTAATCTTTGTCAGCTGTGGTAGTGTCTGCGTCGCGAACGTCATTTCATCTTCATTCACGAGCCATTTCATGCCCAGTACCTTGGCAACGTTATCTGTATCCAACACATTATCTTTTCCAGCTATGTCTCTTATGGTTTTACAATTTGACGTCCATAAACTTAGATTAAATCCTGCTTGTAACATCAAATCGCGTGATTCTGTGTAGTAGGTTGTAGCGTCTGTTTCACCCGTAAAGCTCGAAATCACATTGTCTACATACAAGCCTCTCTTAATGATATCCGCCGTCCGGTTGTTTTGGGTATTTTCCAAATGTTTCAGTATCGTGGCATTCAAGATAAAGGGAGAACAGGTAGCTCCGAACAACACCTGTTTAAATCGATAGGTACTCAGTCCACTTTCTGGATTATTTGGATCATTTAACCAGAAAAATCTCGTAACATCTTTGTCTTTCTCGTGTAGTCCTACGTGTTGAAACGCTTTCACAATATCTGTAGAGACTGCTACTGGGTTCAAGCGGAATCTAACTAATAATTCGGTTAGGTCATTCAGAACTGGCGAGGTTGACTTTAAACAACCGTTTAGTGACGGGGAACTCTGTGATTGCTTACAACTGCAGTCATACACAATTCGCACTAGGGTTGTAGCTGAATCTTTCTTAACAGGATGGTGGGGAATGTAATGTACGGTCTTCTGTGGGGGTTCCTCTGGGTACGAGGTTTCACATATCTTCTCAACGAAGCCTCTTTACTCTTGGTCAAGTATAATCTCCCCGTACTTTTGAAATATATAGGGGGTTTCTCATTCTCCGAATGGTAGACTCGGTTCTTTTCTTTGCTGTTGAGTAGTTAGTAGGTAACGTAACATGCTCCATGCTAACTTTGCAACGTATCTTTCTTCCTCAAACGATATCAACTCTGACTGGTACTCTTGTAAAAAGTCCATATTCTTGTTTTCTGGCTCGTCCGTAATACCAATACTCTCTTATTTACAGAACTTTTCTAATGGTCGTTCCACTGATCCAAGGGAGGTAACCGCGTTCATCATGTGGCTATTTGTCTGACCCGGTTGCTTCCATTTGATTGGTCCCGAAAGCAGAGGCGCGTTCTTTTCGTCGAGATGAGAAATCCTGCTAAATAAGATTTTTGAGACGTCATAAAGAACGATTTTTGATATTTTGAGTGAAAATATTCGACGTCGTCAAGGCTACTCGATTAAGCCAATGCCGAGTACGCTTAAATTCCTCATTAAGAATTCTTAAGATTCTTATTTAGCCGCTTAAAAATCTTAATCTAAAGAACGCTTTATCTTAAAAATCTAAATAAGAATCTTAAGAATCTTAAGAATCTTGACGAAAAGAACGCACATCTGATATTCCTCGGAATTCCCTTAACTCGCCCGGCGTAAACTCTATTCCATCATGTACTCGTTTCTATTCTCGATCTCCTCCATTATCCCGTCCTCGTCCATTAGTGATAAAATCTTCTCTTTTCAACGATTCTAATACAGTCCAATTAGATTCCAAAGTCTCCATAATTTTGTTGAACTCTCTGATTTTTTCGACATCTATAGCGGTATCTATCTTCTCTAGTAATCTCTTTTCAGTATTACTAAGCGCGGTTCGCTGGATAATCAGCTTACTCAATGATTGTTTTAACATCTTGCTTGTCTACTCACTCTGCGGTTTATCTCTTTTGCGGTTTGGTCACGGCACCAAAATGTTTGAGTTGTTGGTATGAAAAACGTACTTCGCTTGTGTTAAGGTTCGATCCTTTAATACAACTGACGGATAAATCAAATTACAATAGTTACAACAATAAACAAACACGTATCCAATAAACAACGTGACGTTAAGACAACACAAACGTAAATGCGGGAACGTATACAAGACGCGAGAAAGACAAAACGACCTTAACGTAACGCGGGAACAACATTGACGTGTCCAAAACAATAGGTCAGATTTATCAACATTTCATTATTATTTATTTTAGCTATCTATCATTTGTCATTTAGCGATCTTAACCCAATACATTGAAACATTTAGTAATTGCTAAAGGGTTTATTCCACAATCGACCAAATGGGGGTATTCTTACTAAGACAACATACAGTAAATATTTTACTAAGCGGCCACTCTTTGGACGACCAAAAGCTGGTCACTCAAAACATATTTTTACGGAATTCGGCGGCGACCAAAGCGTAGTTGGTAACGCGTCGGTCTCTCAATAATGGGGTCAAGAGTTCGATCCCCGATCGCGGTAAATATCCATTCCGAAACAAATGGATGCTCGGAAAGGATTCAATGGTAAAACTACCCCGAGAAATACCAGGAATCCATGGTTAGGTGCCCAAGCCGCCGCGTTATGACCGAAATATTGTTAAAAGTGGCATTCGATCAAACTTAAGAATTCTTTCGATTGCGAACATAAATTATTACCGAATCCTCGTCAAATGCTAGGTTTTGGAATTCAATAGAATCGTCTCAATGAGGCGATTCTAATGGGTTCCAACGTAAGATTTAGCTATAATAAGTTAATTATATTTATAAACGATTTTGATTTTAAAATTGGATTTCGATTGTGGTTGCTTAATGGAAGTGGTAGCTTGATAGAGGTGATCACTCTACCGATATCGACTATATAATGTTAACTTTTTAAAAAAAAAAAAAAAAAGAATAACTGTATTCATATCCCATTGTTTCTTATGAAAAACCGAAACTGACTTAACGACGGAATCAATTAGTTTTAGGTATTTGTTAGGAATAGAGTATCCAAATATCTTTTGGGGCAGGTACATGCTGAACACGCCCTTTTTCAATTAAAAAGCTAGGTTCTTCTTATGACTTGTCCGACACAGGCATGGAGTAAATAAAGGACCGAGATATTTATATATGGATACAACATCAAGTTGCATACCCTCATGAAAACATTTTTCATTTATTTACTTTTTTTATTTCCACATCTTTTGAAGATGATAATTTTCGTTTTTCTGAATTAAGACTCGTTCCAATGAATTTATAGAAGTTATTGATAGAATATTATTGTTTTTGTAGATAAACATATCCCAACACAACCCCTTTTTGACGCAACGTTAGAAAGCATTGTTGAATATA
Source organism: Fragum fragum (assembly GCA_946902895.1). Classification (NCBI taxonomy): domain Eukaryota; kingdom Metazoa; phylum Mollusca; class Bivalvia; order Cardiida; family Cardiidae; genus Fragum; species Fragum fragum. Next base: position 46,971,183 of record OX336371.1, read on the forward strand.
AAGAGATTGGGTTGCTTGTTCCACGCAATTTTCCTCGATGCTCTAAAGACAAAGAGTTTTAAGATTCAAAGAAAGTAGAATGGCCTTCTGAAACTTCTTTGAATTAGACCAGTCTAAAATGTTAACGTCTGGTGATTGATTAGAACTGTATCTGCAAATACAGGCTACATCGTCTGCAAAAAGGAAAGCCAATATGTTTTCAATATCGCTAGAAACGATTGCCCTCAAGTCTCATGTATTTAACTGTATTGAGCAAAAATGAAAACTTGACACTCCGATTGTTTGCGAGCAAATTTTTATATTAGATATACTACAAGTATTTTAAGACCACAAAACATCCGGCTATTCCTAGATGTAGACTCATTTCTCAGTGGTAGGGAGAAATTGACCGATAGCGGCTGTCACCCATACGATATATCGACCAATCAAATTGTTTTTTTTTTCAGTTTTTTTTTATTGAGGTTTAAAACCCAACATTTGCCGCCATTTTTTGAAATATTTTTGTTGTTTGGCTACTTAAGCGTCGTAACTACAGCTTATTCACGCATTAGCTACGACGTTTAGGTCGCCCACCAATGAATTTCGTTTTTTGTTACAAGCCGATGACCACAGTTTTGAAAAACATCGCAGTTTATTTTCGAACCAGGACTTCCTGTTTGAGTCAATGGGCGATGCCAAAGTAGTGAGTGGGCTGGGCCAGCAATTGGTCAATTGATATACCCCGAAAAAATTAGGATATCCTAAAAATAAGATTCACATGATAACCAAAGCTAACACTAATGTTTTCAATTTCGATATTGCCCACCTCTAGCATCTCTTACAGCAACCTAGTGGATCTCAGAACATTTGTAAACACTGTCTGAGGGAGACGGGACCGCCTTGAGCTCTGACTTTGACCTTAGAGCTTTGTAAAAAAAAAATGTTTCAAATGGTATATCTACTAATGATGGCGAACAATTCTGCAAAGTTATTACTAAATCGACCCTTAAATACATGAAATACGCTCTGGACTAGCTTAACTTTATCGTTTGAACTTTAGCCTTGACCTTGACCTTGAAGCTATCGGAACATTTGTCTACTCAGGATGAAGAATAATTGAACCAGGTTATTTTGAAATCTATACCTGAATGTTGTAGAACCGCTCTAGACTAATTTGGACTGGCTTACGCACTTACGCACCAACGAACACACAAGAACAACCATGTCTCGTTAACCGAAGAAATGAGGGCCATTCTTGGGTTATCCCTCTTGAATAATCACAAGAAATACACTGGTCCTTATCAGTGTTCACTTGAACGTTATCCTTAATTTGTTTGCACTGCCTGGTTATAAAGTAAGCTTTTTAATGCAAAATCTAGAGCTTGAAATGTTCGCTTTATCGTAAAAATAAATTTCTATGTTTTTTCTGAATCATAAACTTATACAATCGAGAGTAACAAAACTTGAAAATGCAATTACAAAATCTCAACTTCCCCATACTGAACCATGATAAAGACAAAAGTAATGCAGTGAAAGGACCAATGTACAATTTTGCGCACCTATAATTTAATGGTAATAGAACAAAGGGAAGATAACACAGGAATGGTACACATTAAAAGTTATCTGCCGATGCGCCCATGAAAATTGCCCTTTCGCGTCACTGATATGATTATGACAACTTGTTTCGGAAACGATGACTTTCTAAATTTTCTAAAATCATATCTTTTGAATTTCAGTAGCTGGAGATGAAAAGCATTTGGTATTCAAGAAATATTTCACTGGTCAATAATTCATTGGACTAGCTCGTTCCAGAAAACCGTTGACATCTTGTGAATGGTTTTTGAGAAGATTTACTAGATTTTACCACAGAGATTTCTACTGATAAGCACCAACCAACAAAAGCGAATGTGGTTTCTCTTTTAAACTACGATTTTAGATATGTTGATTAATATCGTATAAATATAGGTGTTCTGAAAATCTGTACTAATTTAATAAAAGTGAAATTATAGTTAGAGATGTTTTGAAAAGTATAAAGAGATTATGACAGTAACACAAGTATGACTGTAGCCCCGCTTGATTTCGGCACGCGCGGCTATATTCGTTGATGAAAGCGAAGTAAAATCCAGAATAAATAAGCAAAAATGCTTTAAAATGAATATATATGTCTCCGCAAACTTAACGGTAAATCGCCATAATACATTGACTGATTGATTGTAGGAATTTAACGCCACTTTTAACAGTATTTCAGTCATATCTCACCGGCTGGGGCACCTAACCATGGATTCCTGGATTAGTTCTACCACTACATCCTTTCCGAGCCTTCATCTGCTCATCCAACTTAGGTTTACGATTATTCACCCATTGGTGGGGGTCAAATGTCGGAAAGGATATTCACCGCGTACCCCTTTAAAGTTAATTGTGTTGGGCATAGAGTCTTTTTCTACGCCTTTAACCCTGAGCATTGAATTGCAAGTCGGCTGTTAACATACGGCGCACCTGGTATCCAGAGCAGATTGGCTTACAAACTTCATAGTTACCCATTTATACTCGTGAAGACGAGCAATAAGCAGTAAGTTTTTTGCTCAGAAAAAAATTCTCTAATACAGAAAGATTTAAAAATCAGTTGAAGCCTTTGTATTTTTAGCTTTACTGGCCGAAGGCAAAAAGAGCCATAGCGATTGCGTGTTTCCCTTCCGGCGACCGTGAGTCTGTCCATTCATCAAGGCGTATGTCCGTCCGACCGTTAACTTTCCTTCTTAAAACTCTTGGGTCCACAGTTTTCACCGGATTCTCTTCAAACTTTCACAGAATAATTTTACATAGGGATCGTTCCTTTAGAAATTCGATCCGATCCGACAAGAAACACGGGAAAATGGGTCTTGTGAAAATTTGATTAAACATTTCTCGTTAACTTTTCCTTCTTAACACTCTAGAGTCCACAGTTCGGATTCTTTTCAAACTTTCAGAGAATGATTGTATCATCATAAGGAAAGTTCCATCAGATTCTCTTCAAAATTTCAGAAAATGGTTGTGCTATCAAAAGGGTTCTTCCTTTCAAAATTGGATCCTATCCAACAAGAAACACGGGAAACTCCAGAAAAGGGACTCAATGGGCCTTATGAAAATCTAATTAAAATCCCCGTTAACACTCTAGCGTCCAAAGTTTTCACCGGGTCATCTTCAATCATCCACAGAATGGTTGTACCATCATAAAGATCCTTCCTTTAGGAATCAGGCCCGATTCGTCAAGAAACGCGGGAGAAACGGCCTCGTCAAATTACGGTTAAAAACCTTGTTAACATAATACAGCTTCCGTCTTATTTAAATATTGTACTTGTCACAATGAAGTCCCCATATTTATCGGATTCGCCTTGAACTTTCACAGAATAATGGTACCATCATACCATCATAAGGATGGTTCTTTTTGAAATTGGATCTGATCAGCCAAGTATCATTAGAAAACGGACACAGTGTTCATCGAATTCTCTTCAAACTTTCACAGAATGATGGTATAATCCTATGGATTAGTACGTGTGAAAAATTGGTAAGGTCAATAAAGTATCATGTGATAAGAGACCTTATTAAAACGTGATTGAAATATCCTGGTTAACACTGTGTTGTAAAGTCCAAGGTTTTTTATCGGATTCTCTTCAAAAATACGTGGAATAATTGTGGCCTTTTGCTTTTTCATTCAAAATGTTCTCGTTAGTGTAAATACGAAATGTTAGTTCGTAATTACGAAATAGTTGTTGATGCTTATTTTGCTTTACAGCTTCAGTCATTAGTAGATCATCTAAACAGCAATGGCTAGTGTGTGTTTCATACACCTTTGAGAGATCTGGGTTATCATTGCACTATGATTTTAATCGGCTTTCGATTGATTTCAATAATATCACTGCATCATATATAAGTTATTGCTGTTAAAGAAAATAACCTTATCCCCCCCCCCCCCTTTTTTTATACAATCTTCAACTGAGCCTGTTAAGACGGTTTAATATCTTTTAACCCTTTACTACCAGCAAAATTTTAGATTGGTCAAATTTCAACAACAAAAGCAACAACAGTTAAAAAGAATGAAATAATGAAATCAATTATGAGTTGATGGATTTTTTTTTTCAATTTGTCTATTACATTTAGAAACATTGTGAATAATGAAGAAATTGTTTGTTACAAGCGATTTCTTCATTATCCACAGTTTCCAAAAGCTTTTCTTTGTTGGGCATAAAAAGTTTGATTGTGTGAAAATGAATTGAGTAACCACGATATACACGAATGCAGACGGAATAGATTATTTTATCTGGTACACTTGGTCGGGTGATATGCACAATCATATATGTTATTAAAACTTGTTAAAATTGCCCCACTTCAACAATGACCAATCACTGGTCCCATCCACTTACTCCATTTGACACGCCCAACGACTCCAACAGGAAGCCCCCGCTTCGATTTTAAACGGCGTTATTTTGCAAAATTTATGGCAAGTAGCGTGCAACAAAAGGGTAAAGGGTTGGTTGACAACCTAAATGTCGTAATTACAGCTTGAATAGGCTGTAGTTACGACGTTTAAGTCGCCAAACAAAGACAAAAGGCCAACAAAACGGCGGCAAATATCGGAGTTCAAAACTCTTTGCTGGTCTAAATGAATTATATGATTGGTCGACTGGTTTTTTTTATTGACATCCGTGTTTGGTCAATTTTGTCTGTCGGGCTAAGAGCATCATGTCCTATTTCTAAGAAGTCTGCATAAGGAGAGATAAAACCTGAAGAGATGTAGTCGCCTATACAGTAGGTCGAACACGACATACGGAGTTGTCCCGAAAATTTCCTTTCATTATATCCCTTGAAAAGACTTGGAAGATACGGTTTAAACTCTACTAAAAGTGTAATAAAAATGGAAAATAAGTAAGTTTTTTTAGTATAATTAGAATTTTTCAAAAGGAAATTTCTAATATTCTTTAGAACTTTATTTCATTTTCTTTTAGAATAAGAAAGAAAAAAGATTTTCCATTAAAATAGACATATTGTAATTCTTGTTCTCATCCAGTTTTGGTAATTTATTTTCTTTTTCTACTTTCTTTCTCTTTTTTTTTAAGAATTAAAAATGATAATTTTTTAATGATTTTTTTTCTTTTTTAATTCCTTGGCTTGAAAAGGTTATTGGTCTTTTCAATAGATCATTTATCTTTTTAATTTTTTCTTATTAGTACATGTATTCTTATTACTTTTTCCTTTTAACTTGACAAACTAGTTATCTATTCAATCAAGTTACCTAACTAGGTCAAAGCAAAACAATTTTAATTCAAGTGACGAAATTTCCCTTTCCGAACTAAACAAAACCTCACATGTCAAACAATTATAACTAAATGACAAAAATCGCTTAATCCATTACTATATGACATTGTTTTAGACTTTTCCTAATTCTAAGTAGTTGCAGACGATAATTTGTGCAAACTCAAATATTGATGCCACATAGGGTAGTAAATATATTGAGAAAAGAAGAAATTCAATGTTAGTATGAATTTTCCTTCTGCCACAGATTTTTCTAGAACTATATTTTCTCGTGGGTTTGTGTCGGAATATGTTGAAAAGATTGAAAGGAACATATTAAAACTGTTTCGCCCTATTTTTCTTTCTTTCTGTCTTTATACCTGTCTGTGTCTGTCTGTCTATCTCTCTATCAATGTATCTCTCTTCTTCTTCTTCTTCTTCTCTCTCTCTCTCTCTCTCTCTCTCTCTCTCTCTCTCTCTCTCACACACACACACACACCTCCTCTTTCTGTCTCTAGCTTTTTCCTTCTTTGTATCTCAGTTACTATCTGCCTGTCAATCTTTAGGCACTCTATTACAATTAATTCAAATTATTGACGCTTGCTAACTATTTAACGTACAATTACTGCTTTTTACGATTCTATGACGATATCTGTTATTAGAAACACACCATTGATTAAATATAGAAATAATCTGTAATATGTTTTATTTCTGATTTACAATTACAGTACGATGTCGTCTGTATGCTCTTTTCAATCTGTGAAGTAATGGTGTCCAGTGAACATTTAAACAGTTATTTGATTAAAATGTCGTCTGTATCCTCTTTTCAATCCTCTTTCAATCTGTTGAACGGTAAGTGTTACCAAGTTTGGAAAATCTCGTAGGTTGTTACTGGGTTAGAAGCGATGTGAAGCACAATTAGGTTCGATTTATTATTTTCAAGGCTGTCTCCCCCCAAACAACTGTACATTGTGAAATGGCGTTATACCATGATTATATATAACTATTAGAACACACCTACCAATATCCCACTCAGCACTGCCTTTCAATATTGTAAGTATATTTCAGATTCGTTGTGGGGATGGAAATTTTAAAGTCTAAAAATCCGTCCTTCCATCCTAATTTATTCCCTTGCCGCGATCTTCGGAAATTAGGTCATTTCGCTCAGGATTCTTCATCATATCCTACATGTATTAATACGTCAAGGAAACCCGAAGTTGGCCAGATGGGGTAGGTTTTTTTTGTTTGTTTTAACCCTTGTAATGCTGAACCCGGAATATTCCGGTTTTGGCAGGAGGTGTAGACTAAGATCAGACTGCACTTATGTGCAGGCTGATCTTAGTTTACACCTCCTGCTCATACTTTTCCTTCCCGAGTTGTTTATGAGGTTGATTTCTAAGAGAAATATTGATTTTTGAACAACAAGTTCTATCAGTGCTTTCAGTCCTTTGAATTGACAGCAATTCAGTAAGGTAATTTATATATGATGACAAGGGTTAACTTATTAGTGCTGTTTGAAATGTTATCTACAGCTAGTTTAAATTTGGACAAGTCAAAAAATTATCATAGACTAATGAGAAGTAGAAAAAATAAAAGGCTAGTTTTTTATCATGAATATTTATTTTAGACTTATTTTTCTTTGATTTAAGTAATTATCCCCTTCAATGTTTTTTAATGAGGGATATTCACTTATTCATTATACAAATGTATTTCAACAAGCGAAAACGTATGAAACCCATAAAAAGACATTCCAGATTTTTTTAGTATGCAATTTATCCAAATTATTTCGTAACTACGGCTTGAAAAAGAAACGAGTCAGTGCCACTGGCCGTAAAACCAAATGTCCGTTAAGTTTTCTTTGTTACCACTCTAGAGTCCACAGTTTTCATCGGATTCCCTTCAAACATTCTAAGATTGTCTGAAGTATCATAAGGATCGTTCCTTTCGAAATTGGGTCTGATCCGTCAAGAAACACAGGACAGGGGGCCTTTTGAAATCTTAATTAAAAAATCCTCATTAATACTCTAGACTCCACAGTTTACACCGGATTCTCTTCAAACTTTCACAGAATGATTGCAACATCATAAGGATCGTTCCTTTGAAATTGGTTATGATCTGTCAAGAAACACGGGCAAAAGAGCCTAATTAAAGTTTAATTAAAAGATCTTCGTTAATACTCTAGAGTCGACAGTTTTCATCGGATTCTCTTCAAACTTTCTCAGAATGATTGTACCATCACAAGGATCGTTCCTTTCGAAATTGGGTATGTTCCGTCAATGACCACGGGAAAAGGGGGCCTTATGAAATTTTGATTTAAAAAATCCTCGTTAACACAATAGAGTCCACAGTTTTCAACAAATTCTCTTTAAACATTCACAGAATGATTATTACATTACATGGATGACCTTTCGGTAGTGGGTTTTGATCCATCAAGTATCATTGGAAAAGGGGCCTTATGAAAATTTAATAAAAAAAAATCTTAGTTAATACATCATGGCCCTGGATTTCACTTGATCTACTTCAAACTTTCACAGAATGATTGTACAATCATAAGGATTGTTACTTTCAAATTGGGTCTGATCCATCGAGAAACGTAGGTTAAGGGGCCTTAGGAAAATTTAATTAGAAAAAATTTAATAAATGCTTTTAAGTCCACAGATTTCATGGGGGTTGTTTTTATACTTAAACAGAATAATTATACTTTTGTAATTATAGTTCCCTTTGGAATTTGTTCAGATCCATCAAGTAACGTGGGAAAAGGGGCTATATGAAAATTCAATTAAAAAGTCCCTGTTAACAAAATGAAGCCCACAGCTTTGATCAGATTTTGTGTAAACTTTCACAGAATGATTGTAAGATCATAACGACCATTCTTTGTATAACAGGGTTTGAACTGACAAAAAACACGGGAAAAAGGGGCCTAATAAAAATTTCATTCAGAAATCCTTGTAACCAAGTCCAGAGCTTTCATTGGATTTTTCTTCAAACATTCACAGAATAATTGTACAATAATAATGATTGTTGATCTTGACATTAGACCCAATACGTCAAGTATCACAGAAAAAGGAGCATTATGAAAGTTAATTTTAAAACCTTGTACTAGAATAAAGTCCACAGTTTTCATTGGATTCTGCAAGGAAATATTCTGACCAAGTTTGATGAAGATTTAGGCAAAATTGAGGCCCACAGAGTGCTAACAAAGAATTTGTCATTAAGGCCCATTTTCCGGTGTTTTCCAATGGAACGTTCCCATTTCCGTTAGGGTTCATCCTTGTGACCAGACAAACACCCTCACCAGGCTTCATGTAGATTGGGATAAAATTGTAGCCCCTTGAGTGCTAATGAGGAAATTGTTGGCGATGCACGACTGACGACGTACAATCAATGATCACAAGAGATCACCTTGAGCACACTGTGTTAAGGTGGGCTAACAAAAAAAGAAACTTGAAATATTCGTCTGCAACATTTTCTTTAAACTTGTACCAGTCATTAAATTGTCGTCTGGTAATGGATTAAAATGCCGAAAATGTAGGTATGCGTTTATAATGCAAAAAGGATAAAGAAAAAAAATCACACCTAAACACGCACGGTTTGATTTTTTTTATATACCTATAAAAATATTGATTAAAATCGGGCTCGACTGAAAAAAAATCCGTATTCGGCGTGTAACAAAAAACCGTATTCGTCGAGTACCGTTAAACTCGGACTATTGTTTTGTGTATTGACGTTAAATAGAAATACACAACAAATAGAAATACACACTGTTGTAATATTCCCTATATATTGCCAAACGTCCGGAAACAATGTCGAAGGGATTATTTTTGTCCTAGGACAGTGTGCATAACTTTCAACGGGAGGATCTTTTCGAGAAAAATTCGAAAATATGGATGGGAAAGATTGAAGGCAGTCATTAAGCTTAAATCAATGTAATGAAAGTACTGTAAGCTAGCAAACATGGTTTTATCATCTTCTTTGTCAAAGTTATCATGATAAATAAACGGGGTTAAAGTAACCGAGGAGTTAAAAGCGTGCTATTTAAGGAGCCTTCTACAATTTGAAAAAATCATTCATATTTCCTTATAAATTAGTGCGCATAAAGGAGCCTGATCAGACTAAGCCGTTGAGTGGCACTCGAATACATTTCTTTGTAATACGCATTCTAAATTGAAAACAGCGAAATTAAAATTTTGTATATAACAAATGATTTTATTTTTTCGTGTTTCCTACTATAACCTCCATCTGACCATGATGGTCTTAAATCACTCACCTGGTATTCATATTAAAGATTCATAAAAATTAAGCACAAATAGTTGCCCCTAGAGTGTACACAAAGAAACTGACATTCACGTTTTATATGAAATGTACCAAACATCTATAAGATTCATATAATTCCTGTAACCAGATAAATATCAAAGCAAAGTTCCAGCAAAATTAAACCAAGAATATAGCCCCAACAGTGTAAAAAATATTATCGATGCCCTTTTCCCGTCTTTTCCATGCAATCGGGTTTTTCAATATGATTCATCTTAGTGACATAAAACTCATTCTTACCAGGTTTCATAACGAATGAGCCAAATCTGTGGCCCCTTGTGTCTAGAGTGCCTACAAAGAAATTGTCATCAATATCCCCTTTCCCATGCTTTCAATGCAACCTTCCATTTTTTAATTAAATTCGTCCCTCTGACCTTCCAAAGACTTTACCAAGTTTAAAATAGATTTTGCCAAAATCGTGGCCCCTACAATGTTAACAAGGAAATTGTCAATTGCCCCCTTTCCCGTGTTTTCCACTGGAATATTTCCACCTTCCAAAAGATTTTTATGCCCCGACAAAAATTCTGATCAAGTTTCCTGAAAAAAAAACGAGTTGCTTTAGCGGCCCCTAGAGGCCAAACGAAGGAATTGTCATTTCTATTCCTTTTACCGAGTTTTCAAATGGAATATTCCCGTTTTCGATAGGGTTTATCTTTTTGATCTGACAGGCATTTTGACCAAATTTCACCACGATTTAGCCAACTATGTAGCCACAAGAGTGATAACAAAGTAACAGTTGCTAAGGTCCTTTTCACGTTTTTGTTCTCTTTTTTCAAAAGCGTTCATATGATACAATGACATATTTTTCGGCCACGTTTAAATGAAATTGTGAACGGACGAACGGACAGATTGACGGACGGACGCTGGACGATGTCCGATCAGGTGAGCTAAAAACACAACTAATGAGAAATGTATAAGACACGTTTACAATATGATGCTCAATAATACACTTCAAGACTTTCTGCATAGTACTTACTAGGTAAAATCCTTAAAATCACTTTTTAAATTAAGGCTTTTTTGATGCCTAGATAAATCAAGGTTGAACGAAAATGTATTATTAAAGGTAATTTTTACAGTCATGGGAAAGGGCCAACCTATATTTTATGCAGCTATAAATATTGGTGAATTTCGTAAAGCTCTTTCTCGTTTACGGCCATCAGTTCGTAGATTAGAAATTGGAGCAGGAAGATGGCATAAACCCACTATGCAAGAAAAAATCTTTTATGTACGTTTTAAAAGAAGAAATCCATTTTCTGTTAGAATGCCCACTATTTAAAGACATAAGAAAATATTTAATCATAGTCATTACTGGAAACACCAAGCATCGATAATCGTTGAAAAAAGGTTCTGATTAAGAAAAAAATCATTATCTTTAAGTGAAAATCAAAATTATCCACCAGCTCTCTTTCTTTCTGTCTCTCCCTCTCTCTCGCCTTCTTTCTCTCTTGCCTACTCTCTCACTCTCTCGTCTTCTCTCTCTCTCGCCCCCTCTCTCTCTCTCTCCCTCCCTCTCTCTCCCTCTCTCTCTCTCTCTCTCTCTCTCTCTCTCTCTCTCTCTCTCTCTCTCTCTCTCTCTCTCTCTCTCTCTCTCTCTCTCTATGTTATGCGCTTTTCCCCTCTTGTCACATGATGACTTGAAAAAGGTTAGGGTTTTTATAGGGAGTTAAACTTTGAATAAGTGGAAAGATATATATCCCCTATCTTTATTGTAGTTTATCGATCTGTTGAAATCGTTCATTCTATTGCATAGTCATACAGTAACATCCTAACTGTTATTTTGGAAGTTTTTACAAATCGTATAAGATGTCTTTCTTTTGGCTAGATAGATGTATACCATGTATTTCTGGCAACATCGTCTATCGCTATGGTGGTTTTGGCTTAAATTGTATTGTTATATGGTTGTGGTATTATGAGCATATTGCTCCTTTTCCTGAATGAAATATATATGTATTACCTAATTCATGTACATATATATTTTTTAAAACCGATGAAAAGGCAACATTTCGCTCACATTCTTAGGTTATGATTACAATGCAAATATAGACTTAATGACGAAATAAAATTTTGAATAAAAGGGTAAGCTCATAAGCGATTCCTTCCAAATCTTTAGAGAACGAAATAGCATATTCAGTGAGTAGCTGTGTAAAGTTCCAAACGAATTGATCAGAATAAGTAATTATGCAAGAGTCGTTACGCAACTCCCAGGATACTACGGCCTTATAACGTGTTATCCTAAAGTCCGTGAAGTTGGCAGAACATTTGACATTAGACATTAGACATTCGGCCGAATGTCTAATCGCATAAATAGACATTCAACAAGTATAAAAATTGAATGTCTAATTAGTCATTAGTCATTCGGTGGAAATTGGAAAACACAGATTTGAATGTCCAATTAGTCATTAGACATTCCGTGGACATTGGAAAACACAGATTTGAATGTCTAATTAGTCATTAGACATTCGCTGGACATTCGAATTTTTTTTAATGTCTATTTAGTCATTAGACATTCGATGGACATTCGAAAAAAAACAGATCTGAATGTCTAATTAGTCATTAGACATTCGGTGGACATTGGAAAACACTGATTTGAATGTCTAATTAGTCATTAGACATTCGGTGGACATTCGAATTTTTTTTTGAATGTCTATTTAGTCATTAGACCTTCGGTGGACATTGGAAAACACTGATTTGAATGTCTAATTAGTCATTAGACATTCGGTGGACATTAAAAAACACATATTTGAATGTCTAATTAGTCATTAGACATTCGGTGGACATTCGAATTTTTTTTTTGAATGTCTATTTAGTCATTAGACATTCGGTGGACATTGGAAAACACTGATTTGAATGTCTAATTAGTCATAAAACATTCGGTGGACATTCGAAAACACTGATTTGAATGTCTAATTAGTCATTAGACATTTGGTGGACATTCGAATTTTATTTCTGAATGTCTAATTAGTCATTAGACATTCGGTGGACATTGGAAAACACACATTTGAATGTCTAATTAGTCATTAGACATTCGGTGGACATTCAAATTTTTTTTCCAAACGAATTGATCAGAATAAGTAATTTTGCAAGAGTCGTTACGCAACTCCCAGGATACTACGGCCTTATAACGTGTTATCCTAAAGTCCGTGAAGTTGGCAGAACATTTGACATTAGACATTAGACATTCGGCCGAATGTCTAATCGCATAAATAGACATTCAACAAGTATAAAAATTGAATGTCTAATTAGTCATTAGACATTCGGTGGACATTGGAAAACACTGATTTGAATGTCTAATTAGTCATTAGACATTCGGTGGACATTCGAAAACACTGATTTGAATGTCTAAGTAGTCATTAGACATTCGGTGGACCTTCGAATTTTTTTTTAATGTCTATTTAGTCATTAGACATTCGGTGGACATTGGAAAACACTGATTTGAATGTCTAATTAGTCATTAGACATTCGGTAGACATTGGAAAACACTGATTTGAATGTCTAATTAGTCATTAGACATTCGGTGGACATTCGAATTTTTTTGAATGTCTTTTTAGTCATTAGACATTCGGTGGACATTGGAAAATACTGATTTGAATGTCTAATTAGACATAAGACATTCGGTGGACATTGGAAAACACATATTTGAATGTCTAATTAGTCATTAGTCATTCGGTGGACATTTGAATTTTTTTTTGAATGTCTAATTAGTCATTAGACATTCGGTGGACATTGGAAAACACTGATTTGAATGTCTAATTAGTCATTAGACATTCGGTGGACATTGAAAAACACTGACTTGAATGTTTAATTAGTCATTAGACATTCGGTGGACATTGGAAAACACTGATTTGAATGTCTAATTAGTCATTAGACATTCGGTGGACATTCGATTTTTTTTTTTTTGATTGTCTATTCAGTCTTAAGACACTCGATGGACATTCGAAAAAAATCGATCTGAATGTCTAATTAGTCATTAGACATTCGGTGGACATTGGAAAACACACATTTGAATGTCTAATTTGTCATTAGACATTCGGTGGACATTCGATTTTTTTTTTAATGTCTATTTAGTCATTAGACATTCGGTGGACATTCGAAAACACTGATTTGAATGTCTAATTAGTCATTAGACATTCGGTGGACATTGGAAACATTGATTTGAATGTCTAATTAGTCATCAGACATTCGGTGGACATTCCAATTTTTTTTTGAATGTCTATTTAGTCATTAGACATTCGGTGGACATTGGAAAACACTGATTTGAATGTCTAATTAGTCATTAGACATTCGGTGGACATTGGAAAACACTGATTTGAATGTCTAATTAGTCATTAGACATTCGGTGGACATTGGAAAACACACATTTGAATGTCTAATTAGTCATTAGACATTCGGTGGACATTCGAAAACACTGATTTGAATGTCTAATTAGTCATTAGACATTCGGTGGACATTCGAAAATTTTTTTGAATGTCTATTTAGTCATTAGACATTCGGTGGACATTGGAAAACACTGATTTGAATGTCTAATTAGTCATTAGACATTCGGTGGACATTCGAAATTTTTTTTGAATGTCTTTTAAGTCATAAGACATTCGGTGGACATTGGAAAACACTGATATGAATGTCTTATTAGTCATTAGACATTCGGTGGACATTGGAAAACACTGATTTGAATGTCTTATTAGTCATTAGACATTCGGTGGACATTCGATTTTTTTTTGAATGTCTAATTAGTCATTAGACATTCGGTGGACATTCGAAAACACTGATTTGAATGTCTAATTAGTCATTAGACATTCGGTGGACATTGGAAAACACTGATTTGAATGTCTAATTATTCATTAGACATTCGGTGGACATTCGAAATTTTTTTTTTTGAATGTCTATTTAGTCATTAGACATTCGGTGGACATTGGAAAACACTGATTTGAATGTGTAATTAGTCATTAGATATTCGGTTGGCATTCGAATTTTTTTCTGAATGTCTAATTAGTCATTAGGCATTCGGTGGACATTGGAAAACACTGATTTGATTGTCTAATTAGTCATTAGACATTCGGTGGACATTGGAAAACACTGATTTGAATGTCTAATTAGTCATTAGACATTCGGTGGACACTGGAAAACACTGATTTGAATGTCTAATTAGTCTTTAGACATTCGGTGGACATTCGAAAAAAAGATTTGAATGTCTAATTAGTAATTGGAAAACACAGATTTCTCTACACGCGATATCTCTATTTCGACGGATACCCTCGCAGCTACAGCCGAAATTAAGTCGGTGAGGGGTTATTCCTGCGAGGTCCGTCTCATGTTAACTTGGCCCGTATCCGAATGACCCGCAAAAAGAGATGAACTTTGGCAGGGAGTCGACCGAATTGCACAATTCTCGCCCCGATTGTAGATCTCGGCGAGCCATACACGCAGATACCGATTTATCGCCAATCCGACATCGGGTTGAGGTTTTTGGCCAGAACGATGAAGGTGCGCGACTTTACTTTGCAGGTCGATTGTGAGAAAACGCTGGGCTGTAGCTACCCGGTTTCGACGAAACGGCACTCAAGACATCGAGAGAAAGCATTTGACAACGAAGTTTCGCCCGATTCGGTCTCCGCAAAGATCGGCACTTTGGCGCACAGCTCGAGGTAAATCCAAGGGACAAGTGTCTCATTCCCGTGACAAGTGTCTCATTCCCGTGACACAGCCCCTATCCCGGTTGTGGTACTCGTCACCGAGCCGCGGCAAGCACTACTTACTTGACCTAAACCCGTGTTGCCTTCCACAAAAGGCCCTAAATGGTATTCTCTGCAGAGAGCATAGCCCCGTCTGCCGCTTGTGCCCGGGGTAAATCCATTGGACAAGTGTATCATTCACGTGACAAAAGTCTCATTCCCGTGACAGGGCTCCTAGCTGGCCCGTGGCACTCGACACCGAGGCGCAGTCAGCACTGCCTAACGGGCCGGGGCTCGGCCCACCAGCCGCCCCAGAGCCCGAGCATGCTTCCATGCACCGGAGGGAGCTTGGGCAGGCCGATACTGCCCGAGGTAAATATACGGGAAAAGTGTTTCATTCCCGTGACACAGCCCAAAGAGCAGCGGTGGCACACAACACCGAGGCGCAGCAAGAACTACTTACTCGGCAAAAGCACGGTCTGCCTGCCGCACCTGGCCCGGAGCGGCCTTGCCTGAAGCGGGCAGGGCTTGGGCCGGCCGTTACTGCCCGGGATATATCCATGGGAAATTGTCTCTTTCCCGTCATTCGGCCATAACCGCGCCAGTGGAGCTCGACACCGAGCGCTATTTACTGGACTTGGACCCGCGCTGCTTGCCGCACCAGGCCCGATATGTATTCTCTGCAGGGAGCGGAGCCGGTATCTGCCGCTAGTGCCTGGGGTAAATCCAAGGGACAAGTGTCTCAATCCCGTTAAAAGATTCTCATTCAAGAGACACGCCCCTAGCGGGTCCGTGGCACTCGACACCGAGGCCTGCCAGCACTGCCTAACGGGCCGGGGCTCGGCCCACCAGCCGCTCCAGATCTCGAGCGTTCTTTCCTGCAACGGAGGGAGCTTGGGCAGGCCGATACTGCCCGAGGTAAATAGACAGGGAAAGTGTCTCATTCCCGTGACACAGCCCAAAGAGCAACGGAGGCACACGACACCGAGACGCAGCCAGAACTACTTACTCGGCAAAAGCACGGTCTGCCTGCCGCACCAGGCCCGGAGCGGCCTTGCCTGAAGCGGGCGGAGCTGGGGCGGGCCGCTACTGCCCGGGATAGATCCACTAGAAAAGTGTCTCTTTCCCGTGAAAAGGCAATTACGGCGCCAGTAGAGCTCGACAACGAGGCTAGGCCAGCGCTGTTTACTTGACCTGGACCGGCGCTGCCTGCCGCACCATGCCCCGAATGGTATTCTCTGCAGCGAGCGGAGCCTTTATTCCCCGAGGTAAATCCAAGGGACAAGTGTCTCATTCCCGTGACAAGTGACTCATTCCCATGACACGGCTCCTAGCGGGTCCGCGGCACTCGACTACGAGGCGCGACCAGCACTGCCTACTAGGCCGGGGCCCGGCCCATCAGCCGCTCAAGGCCCGACTGTTCTTCCCTGCAGCGTAGGGAGCTTGGGCAGGCCCCTACTGTCCGGGGTAATTATACGGGGAAAGTTGCTCATTCCCGTGACACAGCCCCAAGAGCAACCGTGGCACACGGCACTGCTTACTGGGAAAGGGCCCGGTCTGCCTGCCGCACCAGGCCCGGAGCGGTCTTCCCTGAAGCGGGCGGAGCTGACCGAGAGAGATCCTCAGGAAAGGTGTCTCTTTCCCGTGACACGGCCCCAACCGCGAAAGTGGAGCTCGACACCGAGGCGTGGCCAGCGCTTTTTACTGGGCCTGGACCCGCGCTGCCTGCCGCATCAGGCCCCGAATGGTTTTCTCTGCAGCGAGCGGAGCCGATGTCTGCCGCTAGTGCCCGGGGTAAAACCAAGGGACAAGTGTCTCATTCAAGTGACACGGCGCGGCCAGCACTGCCTACTGAGCCAGGGCCCGGCCCATCAGCCGCTCAGGGCTTCGAGCGTTCTCTCTTGCAGCGGAAGGAGCAATGACAGGCCGATACTGCCCGGGGTAAATAGACGCGGAAAGTGTCTAATTCCCGTGACACAGCCTCACGGAAGCGTGGCACAAGGCACTGCTTACTGGGAGGGCCTGGTCTGCCTGCCGCACCAGGCCCGGAGCGGTCTTCCCTGAAGCGGGCGGAGCTGGGGCGGGCCGCTACTGACCGAGAGAGATCCTCAGGAAAGGTGTCTCTTTCTCTTGACACGGCCCCAACCGCGAAAGTGGAGCTCGACACCGAGGCGTGGCCAGCGCTGTTTACTGGGCCTGGACCCGCGCTGCCTGCCGCATTAGGCCCAGAATGGTTTTCCCGAGGCGTGGCCAGCGCTGTGTACTCGGTGGGTTACGGGGCCACCTGCCACACAAGGCCCCGAGCAGCCTTCTCTGCAGCGAGCAGATCAAGGGGCTGCCGTTCGTTTCCGAGGTAAATGCATCTGACGAGTGTCTCATTCCCGTGACAAGTGTCTCTTTCCCGTGACACGGCTCCTGGCGCTCCCGTGACACTCGCCATTGAGGCGCGGCCAGCCTTGTTAAAAGGACATGGGAGCAGCCTTCCCTGAAGCGGGCAGAATTAGGGCTGGCCGCTTCTGCCCGGGGTTAAAACAGCGGGAGAGTGTTTCATTCCCGTGACACGGCTCCTACCGCGCCAGCCGCTCTCGACAAGGAGGGAGGCGTTGCGAGCTTTGCTTACAGGGCTCGGGCCCTGGCAAGCTGCGGCACCGAGCCACGAGCGGTTTTCTCTGCAGCAAGCGGAACAGTGGAATGCCGCTCGTTCACTGGGTAAATCCACGGGTCAAGGGTCTCATTCCGGTCACAAGTGTTTCATTCCCGTAAAACGGCCCAAAGCGCACCCCAGGCACAACATCGAAGCGGTCTTCCCTGTAGCGGACAAAGCGGGGACGGGCCGCTACTGTACGGATTAATTCCAAGGGAAATGTGTCTCATTCCCGTGACACTGCACCTAGCGCGCCAGCGGCACTCGACACCGAGGGCGGGGCCACGGCCATCTGCCGCACTAAGCCCCCGTTTGTCTTATCTGCGGCTAGCGGCGCTTGGCCTGCCGCTCTTTCTCGCGGCTAATCTAAGGGACAAGTGTCTCATTCCCTTGACAAGTGCCTCAGATAAATAGAGAGAGAAAGAGAGGGAGAGACAGACAGAGATAGAGACAGAAAGAAAAACAGACTGACAGACAGACAGAGAAAGAGAGGGGAGAGAGGGGTAACTCAGTAAATCAGATCAACCGACAGAAGTAAAATTCATATGAAAAATAAAACATTGAAACTAAACGTGCCTATTTTAAAAGAGTAACGGCGTTATTCGCAAATGAGCCGAAGATAGGTTTGTCAAATTGTAGATTTCATTATATACCATTTAAAGGCATTTATCTGTTTATTCCGAATGTGTAGGACTAATTAAACTTTCAAATAAGCTTATTTCGGATGTCCATCGAATGTCTAATGACTAATTAGACATTTAAGTCTGTTTTTTCCAATGTCCAACGAAAGTCAAATGACTGATTAGACATTCAGAAAAAAATTTCGAATGTCCACCGAATGTCTAATGACTAATTAGACATTTAAATCAGTGTTTTCAAATGTCCACCGAATGTCTAATGACTATATAGACATTCAAAAAAAAATTCGAATGTCCACCGAATGTCTAATGACTAATTAGACATTCAAAAAAAAATTTCGAATGTCCACCGAATGTCTAATGACTAATTAGACATTCAAATCAGTGTTTTCCAATGTCCACCGAATGTCTAATGACTAAATAGACATTAAAAAAAAATTCGAATGTCCACCGAATGTCTAATGACTAAATAGACATTCAAATCAGTGTTTTCCAATGTCCACCGAATGTCTAATGACTAATTAGACATTAAAAAAAAAAAAATTCAAATGTCCACCGAATGTCATATGACTAATTAGACATTCAAATCAGTGTTTTCCAATGTCCACCGAATGTCTAATGACTAATTAGACATTCAAATCAGTGTTTTCCAATGTCCACCGAATGTCTAATGACTAATTAGACATTCAGAAAAAAATTCGAATGTCCACCGAATGTCTAATGACTAAATTGACATTCAAATCAGTGTTTTCCAATGTCCACCGAATGTCTAATGACTAATTAGAAATTCAAATCAGTGTTTTCCAATGTCCACCGAATGTCTAATGACTATATAGACATTCAAAAAAAAATCGAATGTCTACCGAATGTCTAATGACTAATTAGACATTCAAATATGTGTTTTCCAATGTCCACCGAATGTCTAATGACTAATTAGACATTCAAATCAGTGTTTTCCAATGTCCACCGAATGTCTAATGACTAAATAGACATTCAAAAAAAATTCGAATGTCCACCGAATGTCTAATGACTAATTAGACATTCAAATATGTGTTTTCCAATGTCCACCGAATGTCTAATGACTAATTAGACATTCAAGTCAGTGTTTTCCAATGTCCACCGAATGTCTAATGTCTATTTGGACATTCAAAAAAAAATTCGAATGTCCACCGAATGTCTAATGACTAATTAGACATTCAAATCAGTGTTTTCCAATGTCCACCGAATGTCTAATGACTAATTAGACATTCAAATCAGTGTTTTCCAATGTCCACCGAATGTCTAATGACTAATTAGACATTCAAAAAAAAATTCGAATGTCCACCGAATGTCTAATGACTAATTAGACATTCAAATCAGTGTTTTCCAATGTCCACCGAATGTCTAATGACTAAATAGACATTCAAATCAGTGTTTTCCAATGTCCACCGAATGTCTAATGACTATATAGACATTCAAAAAAAATTTCCAATGTCCACCGAATGTCTAATGACTAATTAGACATTCAAATCGGTGTTTTCCAATGTCCACTGAATGTCTAATGACTAAATAGACATTCAAAAAAAAATTTCGAATGTCCACCGAATGTCTAATGACTAATTAGACATTCAAATCAGTGTTTTCCAATGTCCACCGAATGTCTTATGACTAATTAGACATTCAGAAAAAAATATCGAATGTCCACCGAATGTCTAATGACTAAATAGACAGTCAAAAAAAATTTCGAATGTCCACCGAATGTCTAATGACTAATTAGACATTCAAATCAGTGTTTTCCAATGTCCACCGAATGTCTAATGACTATATAGACATTCAAATCAGTGTTTTCCAATGTCCACCGAATGTCTAATGACTAAATAGACATTCAAAAAAGTTTCGAATGTCCTCCGAATGTCTAATGACTAATTAGACATTCAATTCAGTGTTTTCCTATGTCCACCGAATGTCTAATGACTAATAAGACATTCAAATATGTGTTTTCCAATGTCCACCGAATGTCTATTGACTAATTAGACATTCAAATCAGTGTTTTCCAATGTCCACCGAATGTCTAATGACTAATTAGACATTCAAAAAAAAAATCGAATATCCACCGAATGTCTAATGACTAATTAGACATTCAAATCAGTGTTTTCCAATGTCCACCGAATGTCTAATGACTTATTAGACATTCAAATCAGTGTTTTCCAATGTCCACCGAATGTCTAATGACCAATAAGACATTCAAATATGTGTTTTCAAATGTCCACCGAATGTCTAATGACTAATTAGACATTCAAATCAGTGTTTTCCAATGTCCACCGAATGTCTAATGACTAATTAGACATTCAAATCAGTGTTTTCCAATGTCCACCGAATGTCAAATGACTGATTAGACATTCAGAAAAAAATTTCGAATGTCCACCGAATGTCTAATGACTAATTAGACATTCAAATCAGTGTTTTCCAATGTCCACCGAATGTCTAATGAATAATTAGACATTCAAATCAGTGTTTTCCAATGTCCACCGAATGTCTTATGACTAATTAGACATTCAAATCAGTCTTTTCCAATGTCCACCGAATGTCTAATGACTAATTAGACATTCAAAAAAAAATTTCGAATGTCCACCGAATGTCTAATGACTAATAAGACATTCAAATATGTGTTTTCCAATGTCCACCGAATGTCTAATGACTAATTAGACAATCAAATCAGTGTTTTCCAATGTCCACCGAATGTCTAATGACTAAATAGACATTCAAAAAAAAATTTCGAATGTCCACCGAATGTCTAATGACTTATTAGACATTCAAATCAGTGTTTTCCAATGTCCACCGAATGTCTAATGACTAATAAGACATTCAGAAAAAAATATCGAATGTCCACTGAATGTCTAATGACTAAATAGACATTCAAAAAAAAATTCGAATGTCCATCGAATGTCTAATGACTAATTAGACATTCAAAAAAAATTTCGAATGTCCACCGAATGTCTAATGACTAATTAGACATTCAAATCAGTGTTTTCCAATGTCCACCGAATGTCTAATGACTAAATAGATATTCAAAAAAAATTTCGAATGTCCACCGAATGTCTAATGACTAAATTGACATTCAAAAAAATAATTCGAATGTCCACCGAATGTCTAATGACTAATTAGACATTCAAATCAGTGTTTTCCAATGTCCACCGAATGTCTAATGACTAAATAGACATTCAAAAAAATTTTCGAATGTCCACCGAATGTCTAATGACTAAATAGACATTCAAATCAGTGTTTTCCAATGTCCACCGAATGTCTAATGACTAATTAGACATTCAAATATGTGTTTTCCAATGTCCACCGAATGTCTAATGACTAATTAGACATTCAAGTCAGTGTTTTCCAATGTCCACAAAATGTCTAATGTCTATTTGGACATTCAAAAAAAATTTCGAATGTCCACCGAATGTCTGTTGACTAATTAGACATTCAAATCAGTGTTTTCAAATGTCCACTGAATGTCTAATGACTAAATAGACATTCAAATAAAAATTCGAATGTCCACCGAATGGCTAATGACTAAATAGACATTCAAATCAGTGTTTTCCAATGTCCACCGAATGTCTAATGACTAATAAGACATTCAGAAAAAAATATCGAATGTCCACTGAATGTCTAATGACTAATTAGACATTCAAAACAGTGTTTTCCAATGTCCACCGAATGTCTAATGACTATATAGACATTCAAAAAAAAAATTCGAATGTCCACCGAATGTCTAATGACTAATTAGACATTGAAATCAGTGTTTTCCAATGTCCACCGAATGTCTAATGACTAATTAGACATTCAAATCAGTGTTTTCCAATGTCAACCGAATGTCTAGTGACTATATAGACATTCAAGTCAGTGTTTTCCAATGTCCACCGAATGTCTAATGACTATTTGGACATTCAAAAAAAATTCGAATGTCCACCGAATGTCTAATGACAAATTAGACATTCAAAATAGTGTTTTCCAATGTCCACCGAATGTCTAATGACTAATTAGACATTCAAATCAGTGTTTTCCAATGTCCGCCGAATTTCTAATGACTAAATAGACATTCAAAAAAAAAATTCGAATGTCCACCGAATGTCTAATGACTAATTAGACATTCAAATCAGTGTTTTCAAATGTCCACTGAATGTCTAATGACTAAAAAGACATTCAAATCAGTGTTTTCCAATGTCCACCGAATGTCTAATGACTAAATAGACATTCAAAAAAAAAATCGAATGTCCACCGAATGTCTTATGACTAATTAGACATTCAAATCAGTGTTTTCCAATGTCCACCGAATGTCTAATGACTAATTAGACATTCAAATCAGTGTTTGCCAATGTCCACCGAATGTCTAATGACTAAATAGACATTCAAAAAAAGATTCGAATGTCCACCGAATGTCTAATGACTAATTAGACATTCAAATATGTGTTTTCCAATGTCCACTGAATGTCTAATGACTAATTAGACATTCAAGTCAGTGTTTTCCAATGTCCACCGAATGTCTAATGTCTATTTGGACATTCAAAAAAAATTTCGAATGTCCACCGAATGTCTTTTGACTAATAAGACATTCAAATCAGTGTTTTCCAATGTCCACCGAATGTCTAATGACTACTTAGACATTCAAAAAAAAATCGAATGTCCACCGAATGTCTAATGACTAATAAGACATTCAAATCAGTGTTTTCCAATGTCCACCGAATGTCTAATGACTAAATAGACATTAAAAAAAAATTCGAATGCCCACCGAATGTCTTATGACTAATTAGACATTCAAATCAGTGTTTTCCAATGTCCACCGAATGTCTAATGACTAATTAGACATTCAAATCAGTGTTTTCCAATGTCCACCGAATGTCTAATGACTAAATAGACATTCAAAAAAAAATTCGAATGTCCACCGAATGTCTAATGACTAATTAGACATTCAAAACAGTGTTTTCCAATGTCCACCGAATGTCTAATGACTAATTAGACATTCAAATCAGTGTTTGCCAATGTCCACCGAATGTCTAATGACTAAATAGACATTCAAAAAAAATTTCGAATGTCCAGCGAATGTCTAATGACTAATAAGACATTCAAATATGTGTTTTCCAATGTCCACCGAATGTCTAATGACTAATTAGACATTCAAATCAGTGTTTTCCAATGTCCACCGAATGTCTAATGACTAAATAGACATTCAAAAAAAATTCGAATGTCCACCGAATGTCTAATGACTAATTAGACATTCAAATCAGTGTTTTCCAATGTCCACCGAATGTCTTATGAATAAATAGACATTCAAATCAGTGTTTTCCAATGTCCACCGAATGTCTAATGACTAAATAGACATTCAAAAAAAAATTCGAATGTCAACCGAATGTCTAATGACTTATTAGACATTCAAATCAGTGTTTTCCAATGTCCACCGAATGTCTAATGACTATGAAAAAATTCGAATGTCCACCGAATGTCTAATGACTAATAAGACATTCAAATATGTGTTTTCCAATGTCCACCGAATGTCTAATGACTAATTAGACATTCAAATCAGTGTTTTCCAATGTCCACCGAATGTCTAATGACTAAATAGACATTAAAAAAAATTCGAATGCCCTCCGAATGTCTTATGACTACTTAGACATTCAAATCAGTGTTTTCCAATGTCCACCGAATGTCTAATGACTAATTAGACATTCAAATCAGTGTTTTCCAATGTCCACCGAAGGTTTAATGACTAAATAGACATTCAAAAAAAATTCGAATGTCCACCGAATGTCTAATGACTAATTAGACATTCAAATATGTGTTTTCCAATGTCCACCGAATGTCTAATGACTAATTAGACATTCAAGTCAGTGTTTTCCAATGTCCACCGAATGTCTTATGTCTATTTGGACATTCAAATCAGTGTTTTCCAATGTCCACCGAATGTCTAATGACTAATTAGACATTCAAATCAGTGTTTTCCAATGTGCACCGAATGTCTAATGACTAATTAGACATTCAAATCAGTGTTTTCCAATGTCCACCGAATGTCTAATGACTAATTAGACATTCAAAAAAAATTCGAATGTCCACCGAATGTCTAATGACTAATAAGACATTCAAATCAGTGTTTTCCAATGTCCACCGAATGTCTAATGACTAAATAGACATTCAAATCAGTGTTTTCCAATGTCCACCGAATGTCTAATGACTATATAGACATTCAAAAAAAATTTCGAATGTCCACCGAATGTCTAATGACTAATAAGACATTCAAATCAGTGTTTTCCAATGGCTACCGAATGTCTAATGACTAATTAGACATTCAAATCGGTGTTTTCCAATGTCCACCGAATGACTAATGACTAAATAGACATTCAAAAAAAAATTTCGAATGTCCACCGAATGTCTAATGACTAATTAGACATTCAAATATGTGTTTTCCAATGTCCACCGAATGTCTTATGACTAATTAGACATTCAGAAAAAAATATCGAATGTCCACCGAATGTCTAATGACTAAATAGACATTCAAAAAAAAATTCGAATATCCACCGAATGTCTAATGACTAATTAGACATCCAAATATGTGTTTTCCAATGTCCACCGAATTTCTAATGACTATATAGACATTCAAGTCAGTGTTTTCCAATGTCCACCGAATGTCTAATGACTAAATAGACATTCAAATCAGTGTTTTCGAATGTCTACGGAATGTCTAATGACTAATTAGACATTCAATTCAGTGTTTTCCAATGTCCACCGAATGTCTAATGACTAATAAGACATTCAAATCAGTGTTTTCCAATGTCCACAGAATGTCTAATGACTAATTAGACATTCAAAAAAAAATCGAATATCCACCGAATGTCTAATGACTAATTAGACATTCAAATCAGTGTTTTCCAATGTCCACCGAATGTCTAATGACTAATTAGACATTCAAAAAAAAATTCGAATGTCCACCGAATGTCTAATGACTAATTAGACATTCAAATCAGTGTTTTCCAATGTCCTACGAATGTCTAATGACTAAATAGACATTCAAATCAGTGTTTTCCAATGTCCACCGAATGTCTAATGAATAAATAGACATTCAAAAAAATTTCGAATGTCCACCGAATGTCTAATGACTAATAAGACATTCAAATCAGTGTTTTCCAATGTCCACCGAATGTCTAATGACTAATTAGACATTCAAATCAGTGTTTTCCAATGTCCACCGAATGTCTTATGACTAATTAGACATTCAAATCAGTGTTTTCCAATGTCGACCGAATGTCTAATGACTAATTAAACATTCAAAAAAAATTTCGAATGTCCACCGAATGTCTAATGACTAATAAGACATTCAAATATGTGTTTTCCAATGTCCACCGAATGTCTAATGACTAATTAGACAATCAAATCAGTGTTTTCCAATGTCCACCGAATGTCTAATGACTAAATAGACGTTCAAAAAAAAATTTCGAATGTCCACCGAATGTCTAATGACTAATTAGACATTCAAATCAGTGTTTTCCAATGTCCACCGAATGTCTATGACTAATTAGACATTCAGAAAAAAATATCGAATGTCCACTGAATGTCTAATGACTAAATAGACATTCAAAAAAAAATTCGAATGTCCACCGAATGTCTAATGACTAATTAGCCATTCAAAAATGTGTTTTCCAATGTCCACCGAATGTCTAATGACTATATAGACATTCAAGTCAGTGTTTTCCAATGTCCACCGAATGTCTAATGACTATTTGGACATTCAAAAAAAATTTCGAATGTCCACCGAATGTCTAATGACTAATTAGACATTCAAATCAGTATTTTCCAATGTCAACCGAATGTCTAATGACTAAATAGACATTCAAAAAAAATTTCGAATGTCCACCGAATGTCTAATGACTAATTAGACATTCAAATCAGTGTTTTCCAATGTCCACCGAATGTCTTATGACTAATTAGACATTCAGAAAAAAATATCGAATGTCCACCGAATGTCTAATGACTAAATAGACATTCAAAAAAAATTTCGAATGTCCACCGAATGTCTAATGACTAAATAGACATTCAAATCAGTGTTTTCCAATGTCCACCGAATGTCTAATGACTAATTAGACATTCAAATATGTGTTTTCCAATGTCCACCGAATGTCTAATGACTAATTAGACATTCAAGTCAGTGTTTTCCAGTGTCCACCGAATGTCTAATGTCTATTTGGACATTCAAAAAAAATTTCGAATGTCCACCGAATGTCTAATGACTAAATAGACATTCAAAAAAAAAATCGAATGTCCACCGAATGTCTAATGACTAATTAGACATTCAAATCAGTGTTTTCCAATGTCCAGCGAATGTCTAATGACTAATTAGACATTCAAAAAAATTTCGAATGTCCACCGAATGTCTAATGACTAAATAGACATTCAAATCAGTGTTTTCCAATGTCCACCGAATGTCTAATGACTAATTAGACATTCAAATATGTGTTTTCCAATGTCCACCGAATGTCTAATGACTAATTAGACATTCAAGTCAGTGTTTTCCAGTGTCCACCGAATGTCTAATGTCTATTTGGACATTCAAAAAAATTTCGAATGTCCACCGAATGTCTAATGACTAATTAGACATTCAAATCAGTGTTTTCCAATGTCCACCGAATGTCTAATGACTAATTAGACATTCAAATCAGTGTTTTCCAATGTCCACCGAATGTCTTATGACTAATTAGACATTCAAATTAGTGTTTTCCAATGTCCACCGATTGTCTAATGACTAATTAGACATTCAAATATGTGTTTTTTCCAATGTCCACCGAATTTCTAATGACTATATAGACATTCAAGTCAGTGTTTTCCAATGTCCACCGAATGTCTAATGACTAAATAGACATTCAAAAAACTTTCGAATGTCCACCGAATGTCTAATGACTAATAAGACATTCAATTCAGTGTTTTCCAATGTCCACCGAATGTCTAATGACTAATAAGACATTCAAATATGTGTTTTCCAATGTCCACCGAATGTCTATTGACTAATTAGACATTCAAATCAGTGTTTTCCAATGTCCACCGAATGTCTAATGACTAATTAGACATTCAAAAAAAAAATCGAATATCCACCGAATGTCTAATGACTAATTAGACATTCAAATCAGTGTTTTCCAATGTCCACCGAATGTCTAATGACTAATTAGACATTCAAAAAAAAATTCGAATGTCCACCGAATGTCTAATGACTAATTAGACATTCAAATCAGTGTTTTCCAATGTCCACCGAATGTCTAATGACTAAATAGACATTCAAATCAGTGTTTTCCAATGTCCACCCAATGTCTAATGAATAAATAGACATTCAAAAAAATTTCGAATGTCCACCGAATGTCTAATGACTAATAAGACATTCAAATCAGTGTTTTCCAATGTCCACCGAATGTCTAATGACTAATTAGACATTCAAATCAGTGTTTTCCAATGTCCACCGAATGTCTTTTGACTAATTAGACATTCAAATCAGTGTTTTCCAATGTCGACCGAATGTCTAATGACTAATTAAACATTCAAAAAATTTCGAATGTCCACCGAATGTCTAATGACTAATAAGACATTCAAATATGTGTTTTCCAATGTCCACCGAATGTCTAATGACTAATTAGACAATCAAATCAGTGTTTTCCAATGTCCACCGAATATCTAATGACTAAATAGACATTCAAAAAAAAATTTCGAATGTCCACCGAATGTCTAATGACTAATTAGACATTCAAATCAGTGTTTTCCAATGTCCACCGAATGTCTATGACTAATTAGACATTCAGAAAAAAATATCGAATGTCCACTGAATGTCTAATGACTAAATAGACATTCAAAAAAAAATTCGAATGTCCACCGAATGTCTAATGACTAATTAGCCATTCAAAAATGTGTTTTCCAATGTCCACCGAATGTCTAATGACTATATAGACATTCAAGTCAGTGTTTTCCAATGTCCACCGAATGTCTAATGACTATTTGGACATTCAAAAAAAATTTCGAATGTCCACCGAATGTCTAATGACTAATTAGACATTCAAATCAGTATTTTCCAATGTCCACCGAATGTCTAATGACTAAATAGACATTCACAAAAAATTTCGAATGTCCACCGAATGTCTAATGACTAAATAGACATTCAAAAAAAAAAATCGAATGTCCACCGAATGTCTAATGACTAATTAGACATTCAAATCAGTGTTTTCCAATGTCCAGCGAATGTCTAATGACTAAATAGACATTCAAAAAAAATTTCGAATGTCCACCGAATGTCTAATGACTAAATAGACATTCAAATCAGTGTTTTCCAATGTCCACCGAATGTCTAATGACTAATTAGACATTCAAATATGTGTTTTCCAATGTCCACCGAATGTCTAATGACTAATTAGACATTCAAGTCAGTGTTTTCCAGTGTCCACCGAATGTCTAATGTCCATTTGGACATTCAAAAAAAATTTCGAATGTCCACCGAATGTCTAATGACTAATTAGACATTCAAATCAGTGTTTTCCAATGTCCACCGAATGTCTAATGACTAATTAGACATTCAAATCAGTGTTTTCCAATGTCCACCGAATGTCTTATGACTAATTAGACATTCAAATTAGTGTTTTCCAATGTCCACCGAATGTCTAATGACTAATTAGACATTCAAATCAGTGTTTTCCAATGTTTACCGAATGTCTAATGACTAATTAGACATTCAAATCTGTTTTTTTCGAATGTCCATCGAATGTCTAATGACTAAATAGACATTAAAAAAAAATTCGAATGTCCAGCGAATGTCTAATGACTAATTAGACATTCAAATCTGTTTTTTTCGAATGTCCAGCGAATGTCTAATGACTAATTAGACATTCAAATCTGTGTTTTCCAATGTCCACGGAATGTCTAATGACTAATTTGACATTCAAATCTGTGTTTTCCAATGTCCACCGAATGTCTAATGATTAATTAGACATTCATTTTTTATACTTGTTGAATGTCTATTTATGCAATTAGACATTCGGCCGAATGTCTAATGTCTAATGTCAAATGTTTTGCCAACTTCACGGACTTGTTAT
Source organism: Fragum fragum (assembly GCA_946902895.1). Classification (NCBI taxonomy): domain Eukaryota; kingdom Metazoa; phylum Mollusca; class Bivalvia; order Cardiida; family Cardiidae; genus Fragum; species Fragum fragum. The sequence goes on from OX336371.1 coordinate 47,000,776, forward strand.
CCTAACGTTATTTATTTACACTGAACGTCGAATCCGTGGATTGTTTTTATTTAAGGCAAAACATTAAGGCTTTGATAATGTCGATTTTCTAATTAGGTTATTCTGGGTTACAGAAAAAACTTATAGTGCAGATGTTAGGCATACGCAAGTTTTTCTAGCAAACTTTTCAGAACAAGAATCATTGAAGAGGGATGGGGTGGGGGCTTAATTCCACCCTTGTTCGTACAAAATTGTATCTGCACGAGCTAGCGCGTGGTTCAAATCCGTCCGGTCAACTAGATCGGTTGAATAGATGGATTCTGTGTTCGTTCGTCCGAATCGCCCTACCTACTATTTTTACGCTCGTTTCCGCTACTTTTTTCGGGTTTAAACACTGTAACAAAAGTAAATTACTATATACCATATGATAATGAACGATTTAGGTAGTCTTCTGTTCTAAATTTAACAATTTTACATATAATTTCATTTTACCGAGAAACGAAAAGCACATAGCTCCTATTCACGGTTCATGTGTATGTATAAGTGTATTGTGTAAATCATTGCTTGCAATCTACAGACGCCATTTTCACAAAAAAGTCTTGAGATTGGCCAGCATTTTGTCTTTACAAAGTCACTTACGGTCAGAAATAGGTTTACAGGCGTACATGTCAAGTGCCTCTCGGGACAACCAGTCCTTTGATTACCCATGTTGACCGCGTATGCGAGGTGTTTACAAAATTGTTGATTCTGGAGTCACGGTTCATGGCTGTACTAACTACTCGGTTGAATTCTTAATTAGAAAAAAAAACAACAAAACTAATTGGATTCTTTTCAGGGAATCAGTTGTTCTTTAACTTCCGAGCGTGAGTGGATCCACCTCGATACTCAGGAAATAGAAAAATGAAAATGAAAATAATCCATGCCATTTTGATTTTGATACAAGCTAGATGTGAGGTGTGCTCATTTTTTCCAACTCTTGATTTCAAAATGGACATTTTAAAAATCAACGTCACTGATTTAATGCCGTCAATAATAAACGCAACCTTCTACACTGATGATATAATGGAATGTACCTACAGATGTGATGGGACATACTACCTATCCATATACTACTTGATGACCGAGAAGAAGTGCCACTGCAATATTGATATAGACCGGAGTGCAGTTGGGGTGGTAAACAGTGACCTTCTGTATGGATTCTTTAACTACTATGTACAGGTAAGACACCCCCAGTAGGAAAAATTATGACTCGTGAAGCCACAAAGGACAGCCGGGACGTTCGTAAAATAAATATTTGAAGTAAAGATGTGTACCGTACATAATATTTTCAAATTAGTTTATAGAAATGTAGAATTATCGTTCTAGATTCGCGCAATCCGCGTAGCCTGACCTGGACCAAAACCACGAGGTCCCTTTCGTCTGAGGGATTGCAAATACAATTTTAGTCTGCACGGGGCCTTTCACATATGTGCAAAGCAGATCCGCTTTTCAGTGTTCATATTCACATAATGCATTTTATTATTCGACCATCTAGAAGTACCCACAGAACGCTCAATATGGACTCGATATATGAGCGGATTCACAGGCTAGTCACAGGCTTTCCTTCGGACAGATATACACTTATTGAAATATAATGCGCAATCTTATGATTAAATATTCTTAATATGATACATCGATCCCTTTCGAATTTTCTTTTTTTAATCTACTCAAGCATTTTATTTAAGTGGTTTTCCGTCGTCTTACATTGTTTTTGTTTAGGGGGGGGGGGGGTGTCAGGTGAATAAGGCAAGTCTTACATTTTAAAGTTGATGGAAACTTTGATATCTACTGAATAGATCCGCCCTCGGGATAAAAAAAATATTGCATCGAAACTCCAACTTGTAGGCAATGTTGTCCATTTTTAGCGCCAAACTTTTTAGACCATCCCTTCACAATTTACATCAAAAAAGAATTTGTCTTGATTAAAAAAAAATAACGTGATTCTAATCTATAACAGAACGATTGATGTGCTAAGGCAATGAATAAACATAGCTTTAGGGCATGACTATTTAATATCAATTAAAAAACAAGGAATAATATTAAGCAATACTAAATCACTTTGAGCCTCGGAAATTTGTTCCACTCTTGTAGCAGAACTATTCTCAGCCCCGGAAATGGTATCACATAAAAGGTATTTTAGAAAATGGTACAAAATTCAAATAACTACGAACTGCTTGAAAGGCATAATATTAGTTATACTATGTAATTGTCTTTTAAATGCGAAGTTTAGTGTGAAATTGTAAAGCTTTAGTCTAAATATATCTTTGTCCTTGTAAACAACTGCCTGATCGTGATTACCGGTCGATACACTTAGGACAGCACATGCATCCAAAGCTTTTCTTCTTAAAACGATTTCAAGCTCCTTTATCCTTGCTTACATTCATTGTTGATCATTGATCGGACTATACCCTGCACTGATACAGAGTTTGTCTATAAATGGAATCGGATTAGGACTATATAAGTTTAATGATTTGTTTGTTTGTTTGTTAGTGTTTTCTTGCGATGTTTCAGGGGTCTTATATTGGCTCTCTTCGGGCGCTCTTTACTTAACAGGGAAGTTAAAAAAGTTACTTTTATGTTCTGTTTTCAAGTCGCTCAACGACTTTACAATACTTAAATCCCGATCATCTAGTTACGATTCGGCTGTCAACAGGTTAAAACATCTTCTTTTGTTATAACAGAAAAACATGTATTTTTTTATCATAAGATAGCATATTAATTTCAAATTTTAATCTGATTGATCATATTCTGACCCTACTCGATCACCGCCTTAAACAAGAACAAACAAGCTCCAAAGTAAAGTTTATGATATTATTAATTCAAAAACACTAAATTACTTATCTCCTCGGGCTTTTAGTAAATTTGATTTGGTCAATTCATGCGTTTGTAATACAACGAATTCAAAAGATAAAAAATGCTAAACACTTCAGATTAAAGGGATTTGATATATTTAAAATGACTGCATCTCCCCTGTTATATTTTGAGCGAAGAAATCCCGTCTATTCAGTGAATGGCAATGCTGCAAAACTTGTCATTGTCAGAATGTCAATGAAAAATAAACTACTCTTTTATCTTGTTAGATTCCTAGTGGAAGTCCGTCTATCCAGATTATTCCACTGAAATTTGACTGCCTTGTCATATACAATTCTGGAATTCAAGACGACGGAGTATTCATCATAAATCCCTCAGGAACTCAGCCTGTCGAGTCATGGTGCGATATGAGTGATGGTGGATGGACAGTGTTCCAGCGAAGAATGAATGGAAAGGTGGACTTTTACAAGACTTGGACGGAGTACCAAAATGGATTTGGGGACAAAAATGAGGAATATTGGTTGGGCTTGAAATACATCCACGTACTAACACAAGAGCATACAAGATTAAAGATTGACTTGGGAAGGTTCGGAAACTCAACTCCTAGCAGCTGCTCGGCAGAGTACTCCAGATTTGTTGTCACGGACGAGCAAGACAAATACAGAATCATTGTGTATGGCCACTCGGGTTCATGTCCTGATCTAATTGGATATGGATTGACAAATACCATTGCCAACAACAGCGCATTTACAACATTTGACAATGACAACGATAATGAACCAACATATAACTGTGCTTCGGCTTGGAATGGTGCTTGGTGGTTTAATCATTGTTATCATACTCATTTAAATGGTTATTACCGGGGGCCAAATAATCCTTATCCCGGGTATGGGATACACGCTGCCGCATTTACCGGCTACCATGAGAGTCTGAAAACTACTGTAATGAAGGTGCTCCGAAACTAATCACATCAGAAAAGAAAATACCCGAGGAGCGAAACATGATATTACATATCTAAATCTTTATTCAGTAATCAATGCCACGGCCAATTACAGTCACAATTTATACTAATATACTTATGATGCGGCAAGATATGTATTTGATTTCAAAAAATACATTTTAGTGAAAATGTTCTTTTGAAAAGCGAAGTTCGTCTTTTGTTGTGAATATGTTCCGTTTCTATTGTAGTCTATATTTTGTGTCCACCCATTTCTTCGTTAAGAAGTAACTAGAATATCTAAAATTAAATTATTAGCGACGATTAAGATATAGCTAAGATCGACTAAATTATATTTCTCTACGTCTAGCCATGAATAAAAGTGTCTATAATTTGTCGTTTTGGAAAGTTGTTTAATTCAGTCGCTTTAAAGTTGATAAGAAACGTACTTGAATTGTTTGTTGAAATTAAGGCACCACTAGAATAACAAATAAGCCTTAATCCAGATTATGATATAATTTTGGGGACTAGGTGATTCATCTGTTTTCGCCAACGCTTCATAATATTGATTTGGTATCTGCCATTTGTCGTTTCAGTGATCTTGATTCAATATTTTATTCATTAAGACATAAAAGTAACTCTTTAAGGGTATCTTTTCTCCTATCAACGCAGAGGTTCTTATTTTCCTATTACAAGAATGATCAAATTTAAAGACAATGCAAGCGACAAGTTTAAGTTCTTTAAATATTACCGTTGCTAATTTGGGAAGAAATCATTTCGATAATGAAGATATTACCTTACTTTTTGCAGCATATGTGTAAAAAGTAATGTGTTTAGCTGGCCTTTATTTACAGATTGATTGCTGTTCAGGGTTTGTTGCCAACCTAGATTTGACTGTAAATAAACGCCATTCAGTACTTGTTGGATTTACTATACGGCTACCATTTCAAGACAACACATGGATCAAAAACCTTTTCTGCTAAGATGATGTTTTCTATCACGGCTTTCAGCTACTTTAGATCATTGATCTGACCAACTGCACTGTAAACATTTTTCCTGTAAACGTAATCAATTTTTGAAGTGAACAAATCCAAGAGCTTGCATATGACTCCCTCTTTAATATTATTTAAACGGAATAAGCCGAGGCCTGTTTCGATTTCATTGTTATTTAGTTTGTTGATACTGTGCAAGCTTTAGCTTTAGGGTTTGATCTACTAATGGAAGATATGAACCATTTACCAATATCTAACCGTCTCGACCAAAAAAGGAAAATTAAAAATGCATTTTTAACCGTTAAATTTATCAAGTACCGGAATCTCCTATTTCACCACCCTGTACAAAGGCCATTAAAAGTACACTCTTCATTATTTATAAGTTATAGCAAATATGGTTTACTTTTAAAACTTACTTTGAATTACTGAATAGATAGTTAACATTTTCTACCCAATCTTTGGAAAAATATGTGACTTCTTATCCTATTATAACAATACCTTATGTTTTACTTAAACCATAACACCGTGCTTTTTCAATCCTCTTTATCTTAACCCATATCTTGCTGAGCCCGGAAAATATATTAGCTTGGGCAAGAGGTAAAGACAAAGATAAGCCTGCACATATGTGCAATCTGATCTTAGTCTACACCTCCTCCTTGCCCCTTTAAGGTCGCATTTGTTTACAAGATATGTTTTCAAAACAACTATTAACCTACTTAAAGTACTTCCAGTGCTGTTAGCTCTTTAGTTTAAATGCATTTCTTGAGAGGATTTTAACCATCATGACACGGGTTAAAGAAGTGTTCTGTATGATATGGTTTTGCTCAATTTCAAAGCGTTATGTCCGTCGTGAGCCCGCTGTTAGACAGCAATAAAGTGACACTAAAGTAGTATTTCAGTAATTCCGCGGTTGGTGGGTGTACGTTAACATGACTTCATGTCAATTTACACACGCGGCCTTCGTCTCTCGCCGATGGAATAATGCTAGATAATTCGCCTGCAAGTGATGGCTTAATTTTATCTCTGCACGAACTGGCTTGGAGTGTAAAATGACATTTTTATTTTAGTAAAATGATATTTTTAATGTAAGATTTATAAATTATCGCTTTGATTTTTTTGTAATGTTTTAGTAAATGATAATTTCAACAATTCTGTAAAATATCTGATTGTATTTATGTTTCCAAAAAGAAAGATTTATTACCAACAGCTGTTTTGTTTGTTTATTTGTTCGATAGTTTTTGCTTTTTACAGTGTTTATTTTTTAGAAGTCATTGGTTTGCTTGATTAATTGAAGAATAGTACGGTATGTTCTAGAGTCTTTGTCATTAGAAAGACAGTAGTCACTAGAACGTTCTAAGAGGAAAGTATAGAATAATCTATGACCATATAAAGAGAATCTTACTACATTTTTGCTTCACTAGGTAAATGTACTGTTTTACTATTTTCATTCAATTGTCAGACTAAAAAGGGTTGTTGTGTAATTGCTTTATTCTTAATTTGGATTATTTTAGACAAGAAATAAAATCAATAGCTTTAAAAGGGGTGATTCTCAAAAGGATTTAATATCTAAACCATTGTTTAAACTATTAAAACCATTGTCAATTAATATTGGAAATTATTGTTAATAAATGTTGTTACTTGTAAAGTTTGTTGCTGGCTTCTTCTTTCGAGTTACTTTTAATTTGTAACAGATGTTTTAGTCTTCTAACTTGTTTTAACCCATTTTCCTTCACTGGGAAATATGCCTTTTTATTCCTTGAAAATATATTCGATTTGACCTTAAACAACCTCATAGATGGTGTCTATTTGTATAAACCAAGATTAATTATACACTCCCTTCGTAGAAGAGGGTTTGGGTGTAGTGTTTAACCTATGCCCATCCTTCCGTCCATGCTTTCGTTCGACTTTGGACAATATGCTAAGTAGCATTTCTTTCTAAACAACCATAAAACGCACACACTTAAAACTTATTATGGGGATTCAATTGCGGGCTTACATGGCGCTTGGCGATTTAAAGTTCGAGCGTTATCTACTTACTCTCTTCGACAGTGCCTGGTAGAGTGGTATATTTTCGACGCACTATTTAAAAGCATCTTTTATAGGCCCCCACTTCAAACCTAGTTTTAAGGTACAGCTTTGAGTCCTATATGGCGCTAACTTGATTTAGGTCCGCAAGTAATACTTTTTCACGACTTAGGTTAATTTTTTACAGTGTCGGGTAAAGTGGCAATTCGTGGTATACTGGATTGAGTTAATTTATTTTCAGCTCGGCTGTTTTCGGAGAAAACCCGAGGTATTGCTATAGCCTTTATGTCGTTGTGCGAAAACGTCGACATTTTGTGATAAACCTGGTTCTACTAAAGACATTCGCTTGAAACTTCATACCTCCATGAAAACAAAAATATTCTCTTCATCTCTTGAATAAAGTGGAAACATAACACGTATTTTTTTAGTATTATAAAAAAAAATTCAAGTATTTTACACAACGCAATTTCGAATACATGAATACCCGTAAGTATTTTATTTGTTTCTTTTATAGATAAGAAATCATTGTGATGCTCTATTCATATAGAAACATTTGTAACCCCAAACCTTTCAGATGAAAATTATTCTGTTCTGTTTTTCGTGTTTTCTTTCTTTTCTTTTCGAAACTGAATAATACATTGTTTAATCTTGAGAAATAACCTTTTTTAGTTCCTTGGCTTCAACAGTTAATTGGTCTGTTTAATTGGTCCTTGATATATGTTTAATGATTTCTTTCTTTCTTAATTCAACCAAGTTGACTCAATCAGTTAAGGCAAGCAGTTGTGGAGATCGGTTAAGTGTCCTTATTCCATCTACTTTCTGTTTTTATTGACCATCGCTGGCCCCGCCCATCCACAACGTTGGCCCCGCCCACTCACTACGTTGCCCCCGTCCATCGACTCCAACAGGATGTCCCGCTTCGATTTTAAAAGGCGCGTAATTGTAAATTTCATGGCCAGAAGCATGCAACAAAAAAGTAGAATAGTTGGTTGGCGACCTAAACGTCGTAACTACAGCTTTTTCAAGCTGTAGTTATGACGTTTAAATCACCAAACCAAGAAAAAAGGTTTACAAAATTGCTGAGGATGTCTGAGTTCAAAAGTCATTTCTGGTCTATGCTGGTTATTTGATTGACAGCCGCAGTTGGTCAATCATGACTACAATATGCACCATAGGTCTTATGTCCATGATTTATCCTTCGCCGATCGACGCTTAACTTCATGATTATTTGTATTTCCAATTATTCTTCACACATGTAAACTGTATACGATTGAAGGTAATAGCATTATAAATTGTCCCTATATTTCCCCTTTTCTTCAAGAATATTCTTAAAAAAAAAGATCGAGACAAAAATATCCCTTTGGTCTCAAAAGATACGAATGCTCGAATTCCGAAAAAAAAACTTATTTGAATGTTTGCGGCAAAAACGAATATTCCCAAGTATATTTACAGAAACCATGGTTGTCTTCGACTTTTATGGTTCAAATAGATGCCAGCTTATGACAACTCATCTTCGTTACTTGTGAATTTCTGTCATATTCCCATAAATCACAATGCTCATTTTAGATAGACGAAAATAAAAGTAACATTTTTACAACAAGGCCTTAGAAACGTAAGCAGAGGAAGTTAAAAAAAATTGAAAAGAATGTTGGGGCTTCTTCATGATAAACAGGTAAATTATGTTACTGTATGTCGGGTAATTTTCGCGTCGTCTTATTTACTCGTGAGAAGGACCCGAAGACTTATTAGCTAGTTCATGAATTCGCGAGCGACCGTTTGGTACTTCGGTCAATCTCATTAAAATCATCGCTACGAAACCACTACGCTATCTCTCCGTTACGTAGGGACGTAGCGATAGGCTATCATGGTGGATCTGATTTTAATCAGATTGGTACTTCGGTAATTTCCGTAATTATCCCCGGAAATACACCGGCGACAAAAAATCCATATACGATTACAACCTGAATCGACGCCGACCTTTGAATAGAATGATTACTGGTAATCAATTTATAAACAATTTACCTATTCTCTATTCTCATAATTTCTGTACTAAAATCGCTGCAAGATCGCAAAGAATGCGTTTAAGTTTAAAAAAATGAAAATAGCTAAAAAGCCGTTATCAAAAAGATGTTTCAGGTCGTAAGCACTAACCCATAAAATTATCAATATGGTACCATGTTTACCAAACTGTCATAGGATGAAATAATTATATCCCGTAATAAAACAGGTACAAATGTTTGATTTTAATTGATTTATTTCGCATCGTCTGCTTTCAATTTTTTAAAAGGTTCTAAGAGTCTTTGCAATAAAGCCTCAGTTACAACTTTTTAGCTCTTTGCTGTCTAACTGTTTTATCACCTCGTCTGATTTCCATTGTTATGCTTGTATACGTGTTCAATAGACTAAGTGTACTAACTTACAAATGTTGCCACCTCCTAAAGATTCGCCCTGTTCTCAAAACAGATTTAATCAATTTTTACGCCGAGAAGGTGAGTGATCATCTCCGTATGAATGAAATAAAGTGGGATGACGCCGAGATGGGTGAATATTTTCATCTTCGTCGGTCCGCAGCTTGTTTCGGACATTTCCGTATTTTTCTTTACAAAATGATCTAATTTAAGCGAGATTCTTGAAATCGCGAGAACGTTGACTCGCGAATATTAGCCAAAATAAAACCCTCGCTATTAACGTAGAAGGCAAAATTTCTCTGGGTGTGAGAGGGATAGGGAAAACTTTTTTTAGCTCTAAGACCCATGATGTTAAGAAAAATGAAAAGATTAAAATCAGTTTTGCAGGAGGCAGCTACTCGAAATTGTCGCGGGAAGCTACTTTCAATTTTGACCACTCCAAAACTTTATTGTGTGGGAATGGGTTAAACGTAACAACAACTTATTCAAGCTGCAGTTTCGACTTTTGGTTCTCAAACCAATAATCTGACTTTCATTTATGTCCATGACCACTTATTTTACAAATAATATTTAAATATAAGTCGAAGTTTCATGTCAGAGGTCAATGATCGTGACCTGCGATCCTTCGTTTCCATGACAACGACTAGCTTGCTTGATAATTATTTTTGAACGTAACTCGCGCGCCTCGACAGAGGAGACAATTCAAAAATGAAGACAGAGGGGGGGGGGGGTGATTTTATTGTAAAGGAAGGATGGTAACTTCTCGATAGAGAGAAGTTTCTTTCCTTGAAATCTATACGGCTTCGTTTCGCTCTGCAGATAGGTCCCATCTTCGGCTGACGGTCCACCAGTTTAATTGACCAATCGCGGCTGTCAATCAAGGAATCATACGACCAATCAAATCATCAATCAGCCCGGACCAGAGCGTTCAACTCCGTCTTCGGTCGAATTTTTTGCTAACCTTTTTTGTTGGTTTGGTGACTTAAATGTCGCAACTACTATAGTTACGAGGTTTAGGTCACCAACCAACCATTTTACCTTTTTGTTACATAAATTTTGCAACATAAAACCGTTAAAAATCGAAGAATCGAAACTTCCTTTTGGAGTTATTGGGGTTTAGGGTGTCAGCGAATGGTCGATCGACCTGTTGATTGGTCTGCGAAAACGTCTTCCGATAAAAAAAGACGATAATTAGAAATTCTAACCGTTTAATGGCCTAGTTCAGTGTTAATACGATAACCATTTTTTTTAAAACCAGACAGGTCGCTTGAAACAATTAAAATATCATAATTTGAGCTGATTTAGGTAAAAGAAAGATAAACGAAGAAAAAAATATTGTTCTTTGAATATTTTATGACCACATTTAACTGTTTATTTGCCGTAGATAGGCAGATAATTAAAAAGGGTAATATCGATACTGACGTAAAAATAAAAAGCTACGGCCAAATTATTGGGTTGTTAAGATACTGAATTAATTCAGTTTTTGAATATTTTTATTTTGGTAATCCTTTCGTTCCTGTAAGCTTCTGCCCTAACAAAAATTATATGATGGCACGGGGAAAACATTATTTGATACCTTAGGTAGACGTATTTTCAATTCATTTCATTGCGTCTAACATTTATTAACTATCCTCAACGAGACCAGTCAACGAAAGTGGAGTATTAGATGTCCTCTAAAAAAGCCATTCCCCACCACCAAATTGATGCAGGAAGTGGCAAAGTTTGAAAACTAATATCCACGAAATGATTAGGAACCTTCACTCCTATCTAACCGAATCCCACACAAAATTTTAGGCTTGTCCGAATTGAAAGTAGCTGCAGACGACAATTCTTAGTTAATGAAATTTTAAAAATCTTTGTCTTTTGGGATTGAAACATTGTGGATAATAAATAAATTGCTTGTGTCGAGCAATTTCTTCATTTTCCAAAATATTTTCCAAAGCTATTTTCTTCAGGGGCTTGAAATAGAGGGATTGTACTGGAACTGGTTAAATACTTGTACGATCACAAGCTTCTGGTGTACATTAGCTCATTTCCACACGACTAAATTTTAGACTGATCCAAATTGAATGAGGTTGCAGACCACAAACGACAGTTTATGGAATGAAAAAAAAGCCTTATTCATTTACGATAGAAAACGTTGTTGATAATGAAGAAATTGCATGTTTTTCATTACCGTTTCTTCAAAGGTGTAAAAAGCGGGATTGTGCGGGAATGGGTTCATAAATTATATCGCAATCCCGATTTATCTCATCCAAGAAAAAAAAGTTTGGGAACTAATGTTGAAATGTAGAAATTGCTTGCCGCAATCAATTTCTCCATTATCCAAAATGTATTTTATCCAAAAAAGACAAAGGATTTTTTGATATTTTACGAATTCAAAATTTATGTTGAGAATTAATTATTTATGCCATAATCTACTACCCCAATCATCGAAAGGATAGGGTTGAAGAGAATGCCAACTTTGAGGGGCCATAGAATCAACAGTGTCTATCATAAGGGGAGACAAGCACATTATATTGTCTATCAAAATTGACCAATCGCTGGCCCCGCTCACTTACTTCTTTTGCCACGTCCTCCGACTCCAACATGAAGTCCCGATTCGATTTTTGACGGCCTTATTTTGCAAACATTATTGCCAGAAGAATGCAATAAAACCTTCAGTCTCGTGAAATATCAACATTTTCCTCCCCAGCTCAAAACATATGCAAGATGTTGTATCGCTATCGCAACATTAAATTCCCTATTTATGGAAGGGAAGACTATAGCAAAACCAATTTATTCTGACTCTAGTGTTTGAAGGTACTTCAGAATAAATAAAATATGTCTCCTGCGTTACTTTTAGTCAGTATATGGTTTTTGACGTTGTTTTGTTTTATTTGAAATAAATAGTCTAATGAATTTGAAATATATCTTTGATTCAAGTCGGTTTGATTTGAAAACCGTCCTTTGATTAGAAGAAAACGTTTATATCTTAAAAACGTGTACGAAAATATTTTTTTTACGTCGGACTCTTAACTACCAACGTTTTCTCAACTATATCAAGTTTGACTAGTTTTTTCTAAGTGGTACTTACTTTTGACTCTATTCAATTTAGACTACTCATAATATCTGCAGAAGATGCAGATTTTTCAGTTTTAGTTAGGGTAGCAGCTCTCGAATTTGACGATTTGACTTTATAGCTATAAATGAATCTTTCGTGGATGATTCAAAGACATAAGAATCTTGTTTGTTTGTATAACTTAAGGGGTTCGATTCCCGACGGCGGCACTCATCCTTTCCGAATTTTTGTCTCTAACCAATGGGTCGATAACCGTAGACCTATGTGGGATAGCAGCTGGAGACTAAGAAAGGATGTAATGGTAGTACTGGTGTGAAAAATACCAGGTATCCATTGTTAGGTGCTCCAGCCGCCGCGATATGACTGAAAGATTGTTAAAAGCGGCGTAAAACCCCTTACAAACAAACAAACAAACAAATAACTTAATGTAAATGGAGAGGCACACCCGCTTTATAATACTGCATTTCGATGGTTCGGCGCGAAACAGTTGTAACTGCCTATATATTTATAGGCAGTTACAACTGTTTCGCGCTGAACCATCGATTTGTTTCGTTAAGAGTCTGACTCTCGTTCATATCTGTCCCTCCTCCGTAAAATGTAACAGAATAGATCGGTTGAATGGAGGGATTCTTTGTTAATTCGTCCGAATCGCCTTGCCTACTATTTTACGCTTGTTTCTGGTACTTTTTCCAGTTCAAACACTGTAACTACATTCCAATACTATACATCCTCACAAGTGAAGGGATATCGAGATCATCTTTTTCTCTATTATCGTAAGTTAAGTCGCCGTCCTTGGTGCAAAAAGATGAAAACTATAAACCACATAATAATGAAATTTTGGGTAGTCTTCTTCTGTGATTTAATAATGATTTCATTTTATTGAGATACGAAAAGTACATAGCTCCTCGTGCCTATAATACGGCTCATCTATATATGAATATGTGTATATATAAACATTGCTTGCAATCTACAGGCGCCTTTTTTCACTCAAATGTCTAAAGATTGGCCAGCATCTTTGTCTTTACCAATTCACCTACGGTCACAAAAATGTTTTCATGCGTATTTATCAAGTACCTCTCGGGATAACTAGTCATTGGACTATAATACCAAACCATGTTGACCGCGTATGCGAAGTCTTTACATAATTGTCTGTTTTGGCGTAACGGTGCACAGTTGTTCTAACAACTCGTTTGAATTCTTAATTAGAAAAAAAATATTTGTATTTTTTCAGGGAACCAGTTGCTGTTTAACTTACGAGCGTGATAGGATCTACTTCGATACTCAGAAAATAAATAAAATAAAAATGAAATTGAAGATAATCTATGCCATTTTGATTTTAACACAAGTAAAATGTGAGCTTTGCTCATTTTCTCCAATTTTTGATTTTCAAATGGACGTTTTAAAAATCAACGTCACAGATTTAAAGCCGTCAATAATAAACGCAACCTTCTACACTGATGATATAATGGAATGTACCTACAGATGTGATGGGACATACCACCTATCCATATACTACTTGATGACCGAGAAGAGGTGCCACTGCTATATTGATATACACCGGAGTGCAGTTGGGGTGGTAAACAGTGACCTTCTGTATGGATTCTTTAACTCCTTTGCACAGGTAAGACGCTTTACCAAAGTTTGCCTGTTTTCTAAAAATATTGTGACCCACCGAGCCACGAAGGATATCCAGGGCGTTTGCAAAAAAAATGTCGAAAGAGAGATATGACCCAGTAAAGTTTGATCCTAGATAGGATTCTGAAAAGAATGAAGAATTGAAGAGAATATTTTGTTTTTCCTTGAAGTATCAACCTAAAAACTGAACCCCACTGTATGAATACGCATATGAATACGTGTCAAGCATAATGATATAAAAGGCTTCCAGTCGTTTCACAATGTTATGGGGTGAGGGGGATTTCTAGTGATTGTAGCCATGAGTCGAGCCTTTTTCTATATAGTTTATGGGAACTTTAATATTTAACGAATCAAGTTTAAACCTCGGATTTAACAAATATTGCATTGAAACTCTAATAAGTGCGCAACCTTTTCTGATTTTGTTATTCGCGATTACTTTTCTCGTTTAAGATTTAGAGCTTTATCACTTGCTTCATATCTTTTGATTTAGATTATTATCACTATCTTGCAACGTGAGCACATTCATAGGCTCTATATCTCTGTTTTAGTTTCTAGCTGTCAATTATAGCAATTATTAGCAATTAGACCGGATGTGAACTTTCAACTCCGTCACACTGGCTGACATTTAAAAGAAGCGGATTTGCTGGACTTATACAAGCTATAGAAACGAAATTTAGATCGTCAACCAACCATTACACCTTTATGTTACATGTAACTGGTCATAAAATTTGCAAAATAACTGGTTTTAATATCGAAGTGGAAATTCTTAACGGAGCTCAGTCATTCGAGATCAGTTGTAAAGGTCGTATGCAAAATTGGTTTGAAGCAGAATGTCAATATAGAATTCATATTTTATCTTGTTAGATTCCAAGTGGAGGTCCGTCTATCCAGACTATTCCCCTGAAATTTGATTGCCTTGACTTACACCATTTTGGAATCCAAGACGACGGAGTGTACATCATAAATCCCTCAGGAACTCAGTCTGTGGAGTCATGGTGCGATATGAGTGATGGTGGGTGGACAGTGTTCCAGCGTAGAATGAATGGAAATGTGGACTTTTACGAGACTTGGACGGAGTACCAAGATGGATTTGGGGAAAAAAATGAAGAATATTGGTTGGGCTTGGATTACATCTACGTTCTAACACGAGATCATTCTAGACTAAATATTTACTTGGGTAGGTTTGGAAACTCAACTCCAGCCAACTGCACGTCGGAGTACTCCAGAGTTGTCGTAACGGACGAACAAGACAAATACAGAATCATTGTGTATGGACACTCAGGTACATGTCCCAATATACTCGCAAGTGGACATTCAAATACAGTCACCAACAACAGCGCCTTTACAACATGGGACAGTGACAACGATAATGCTACAGGTGGATACAACTGTGCTTCTGCCTGGACTGGTGCTTGGTGGTTTAATGATTGTTTTCATACTCATCTAAACGGTCAATACCTTGGGGCAGATAACCCTTACTCCGGGTATGGGATACTCGTTGCCGAGTTCACGGGTTATTATGAGAGTCTGGAAACTACAGTTATGAAGGTGCGCCGAAACTAATATTATGTTAACCAAATAATACCCTTGGAGCATAATATTATATAACATAACATTCATTCCGTTTATATAGGTCTTTATCCCACTACACATTAATTCTTTACTATTATATCTATATAGTGCCAAGATGTATGTAAGACCCCCCCCCCCCAAAAAAAAAAAGAAGAAAACTTTTAGTGAAAATGTCCATTTTATTTTGATAACTAATACATTCACATAGCTAATACGAGTTGATATTCTTCATACGAAATTTCGCACTCTGTCAATATAACCACTGACTATCTTACATTTGAACGCTTACACTAGATATTTAGCCAGCGTTTCAACATTAGCAAACGAAATATGGTTCATAAAACACCACTGTTCATCATTAAGATGGCATGTAAGTAAAAAGTGAAGTTGGTCATCTATAATCAATAAGTTACGCTTCAAATGCTACTCATAGAATCTTAAACAGTAATGTATATTTTATGTCTTTCTATTATTGAATTAAGGCATCTAAATTTAGGTAATGTGCGACGTTTAAATAGGGTATATCGACAGCTATGTAATTTTCTACATCTAGCAATTAATAAAGAATTTATTACATACCTTCCAATATTTCTAGTAAAATATATACATTCCACATAGAAACAAGAGTGCCATGGGCCCTGGCGCTCACCCAAGATAAGGCTCTTTTTCTTCAAGGCATAATACAAATTGGGTCGGGAGAAGACCTCCTTTAACATTTAACTAAAATCAACTTATGTTACCATGCCAACTAATGCTTTCAACAGATTTCAAATATTTCGGTAGTTATTTAAAGGGGGCAAACTTACGTATTTCTCCCCAATTTGGTTAGAATTGGCAAAATAGTTTTGAAAGGGGTACTTTCTTTATTTCTATTTAAGCCTAATCATCCTACGGCTCGAAATTTTTTATCGATTTTTTAAGAGGTCAATGTAATGATGCTTTATGCAAAATTCAAGATTCTTCAATTTCTGAGCCAGGGGGAGATTTTTACCAATTTTACTCTTATTGTCATAGCAACCAGAGTTTTCAACTGACTTTGGTTGAAATCAGCACAGTGGTTTAGGAGAAGATGTCGTCTTAAAAATGCTTCTTCATTTCTTTGAAAGCCCCACCCACTAGGGCTCCGTCCCTAGGGGCCCGAGGTTGATGATTATAGCAATTCTGAAAGAGGTCAATGTACTGATGCTTCATACAAAATATCAAGACTCTAGGCCCTCTAGGCTAGGAGGAGATAATTTTTAATGATTTTTATCTAAATTTCAGTTTTGTTACCATGGCAACCAGAGTTTTTTTTAACGAATTTCAAATCTATTAGCAATTTTCATATGGCACCACCCAAGAAACATTTCTGCCAAGTTAGGTTGAAATCCGCCTAGCGTATTGGGGGGAGATGTCGTTTTAAAAATCCTTCTTCATTTCTTTAATTACGCAACCCCAACCCCTCGGGCTCCGCCCCTGCGAACCCGAGGAGGATGATTTTAGCAATTCTGAAAGAGGTCATTGTACTGCTTCTTCATGCTAAATATCAAGGCTCTACGCCTTTGGGTAAGGAGGAGATAATTTTTAAAGTCTTTATTAAAATTTCAGTTTTGTTGATATGGCTACCAGAGTTTTTTGACGGATTTCAATTAAATTAGCAATTTTCAAAGGGCAACACCCAAGGAACATTTTTGCCAAATTTGGTTGAAATCCACCCAGCGGTTTTGGAGGAGATATCATTTTTACATTGCTGGCACACGACGGACGCCGGACAGAGGACGATCAAAATACCTCACCATGAGCACTTCTTGCTCAGGAGAGCTAAAGTCCGACACGTCAGAAAAACAATCCGTATCTGACAGTGTCAAATTCAGTTCCATATAAGGTTGTCTAAGGTGATGTCATTTTCATTCAGCAGATGAGGCCATTATGCGAATAAGTGTTATCAGTACCTACAAACAGATAATACATTTTTTCTTATTTCATCGGGTTTATCTTAGGAAATGTAGGTATAAAGTGATTAGAATTACATTAAGATAGCGATACAACATCTTGTATATGCTTTTCGCTACGGAGGAAAATTTGATATTCCACTTGACCACTAAATCTTTTCTACTTTCTGGGTATTGTGTAAAATGAAGAAATTGCTTGTTACAAGCAATTTCGTAAATTTACACAATGTTTCCTTGATTGTTTACCTTGAGAGGCGTCTTAAAGCGTCACTGTGTGGAAATTGGTTAAAATTGTGCGGCAACCAAAGCGCAGTTGGTAGCGTGTCGGACTCCATATAATGAGGTCTAGAGTTCGATCCCCGATCGCGGTAAATATCCTTTCCGAAATAAGTGGATGCTCGGAAAGAATATAATGGTAGAACTGGCTCGCGAAATACCAAGAATCCATGGTTAGGTGCTCCAGCCGCCACGATATGCCTGAAATACTGTTAAAATTGGCGTTTAACTCCATTCAAACAATCAATCAATTTTAAGAATTTATTCGATTGCGTACATAAATCATTACCGAATTCTTGTTAAATCTTAGGTTTGGGAAGTCAGTAGAATCGTCTAAATGAGGCGATTCTAATAGAATCCAAAATTAGATTTTGCTATAATATATTAGATTTAGCTACAATGAGAGTTGTGATGAGTATCCATCACAATGACAATGAAACTTGTGATGAATACCCATCACAATGACAATGAAACTTGTGATGAATACCCATCACAATGACAATGAAACTTGTGATGAATACCCATCACATTGGATGTTTACGGCTAGCCAACAGATACTAGACTGGTAACTCGGATATCGACCTTGTACATCGTAATACATGTTACAGATTAACCTGGGCAAGTGATTTATGAAACACCCCGATACCCTTCGCGCTCTCGGTGTCACATGGATCCCGTGTCTTCCTAATACAGAAAAATGTCGGAATCAGTCGACGTCCCTGTATTTTTAGCTCTACTGGCCAAAGACAAGAAGAGCCATAGCGATAGCGTGTTTCCCCTCAGGCGGCCATTAGTCAGTCCATCCATCAAGTCGTCCGCCCGACCGTTAAAAACTTTAGAGTCCACAGTTTTCATCGGACTCTCACAGAATTATTTTAAAACCATAAGGATCGTTCGTTTAGTAATTGGATCCGATCCAGCAAGAAACACGGGAAAATGGGTCTTGTGAAAATTTGATTAAAAATTCTTCGTTAACTTTTCTTTCTTAACACTCTAGAGACCACAGTTTTCGGATTCTCTTTAAACTTTCACAGAATTATTTTACAATCACAAGGATCGTTCCTTTAGAAATTGATCCGATCCGGCAAGAAACATGGGAAACTGGGTCTTGTGAAAATTTAATTAAAAATTCCTCGTTAACTTTTCCTTCTTAACACTCTAGAGTCCACAATTTTCGGATTATCTTTAAACTTTCACAGAATAATTGTATCATCATAAGGATAGTTGTTTTCCGAATTGGGTCCGTCAATTAACACTGGAAAATGGGCCATATGAAAATTTAAAAGTCCTCGTTTACACTCTAGGGTCCATAGTTTTCATCAGATTCTCTTAAAAATTTCACAGAATGGTTGTACTATCAAAAGGGTTCTTCCTTTCAAAATTGGGTCCGATCCAACAAGAAACATGGGAAAGGGGACTCAAGGGCCTTATGAAAATCTAATTGAAAATCCTCGTTAACACTCTAGCGTCCAAAGTTTTCATCGGTTTCTCTCCAAACATTCACAGAATGAATGTACTATCATAAAGATCATTCCTTTAGAAATTGGGTCCGATTCGTTAAAAAACGCGGGAGGAACGGCCTCCTGCTGATAACAATAAAAAATCAAAGCGCTAAAAGCGCTGAAAGCCTGAGATATGTATACAGGAGATATATAATCTGGACAGAAAAAGTTTGATGGTCGGATTATCGGAGGTGCCACTTTCTACCCAAATCTTCTGTCGATTGTGCGTAGATCTGCCAATTTGTGCGCTAGGCGACACAACCTGCCCGCAATAATTTTCATCCCGTTGAGATATTGTAACGCTATATTTACATGTATATATCGTTACATATTTTTCACCCGATCAAAATGCTTCGAAGGGATCTGATAAAGGCCACCCAAGGATCCTTCCTGTGAATTTTGGTTGAGTTTAGTTGAATTATGTTCAGTACTTTCTGAGAACAAGATTTTAAAGTAAAAGTTGACGGACGGACGGACGACGGACACCACATCATGACAAAAGCTCGTTGGCTATCAGCCAGTTGAGCTAGCGAGAGAGAGCTATAGAGTGAGAGAGATGGGGGAATGGAGCGTGTAGCCAGGTTCGAACTAGGAGGCTCTTGCGTGCGATGTGATTATTCTACCCCACAGACAAATTTCGTTATGTAAATATGCGCTTTATAATCTCTAGATAAAGAAAGCGAGACAGGGCGGCGGTCGTTTACCAGGTTAACATGATTATGTACACCTCTCAAAAGCGGTATGTAGAGGTTGCATCCTTTGGGTAGAATTCGGAAGTAAAAATACATAGACACGAAGTCCGAGCACAACCAAACTGTTTTCAGACAGTGCGAATATGATCCTATGAATGACCAATAAATTTGTTAAACAAAACATTCCAATCGTGCGTAAAACCGACAACTTCGCTTATCAGCTTTATACAGCAACTTCGTCTAACCTGACCGTTTTAACATTGTAACTCTAGAATAAGTAATATTATTTTGGTATGAAACAAACACCTTATTTTTTCGTAACAATATGATATGATTATATATGTTTAATTATTTCCATTATATCATATATCTCCTTCTTTCTTTCCATTCACTCGTCAAGTTTTGATAATTTTGCCAAATTCAGAACACTCACACGAAAGTACTGTACATCAAGCAGACAGCTTTCAATGAGTCATATCTCGCTTTCGTCCTTTTCGCCTCAATCTGGCGTATTAATTTATGGTCATATCCGATCTACTTTTCATGCGACAGAAGATCACATTGATTGCGGTAGATGTTTTTACATTATGTTTTCACATTAAACTTTGCATGGGTTTGAATTTTTAGCATTATAACTTAAGCCCCAGATTGCTTACGCAATCTCAGGCTAAAAAACCTCTTCAAACTTTCACAGAATGATGGTATAATCCTATGGATTGGTACGTGTGAAAAATTGGTAAGGTCAATAAAGTATCACGTGAAAAGAGACCTTATTAAAACGTGATTGAAATATCCTGGTTAACACTGTATTGTACAGTCCACGGTTTTATCGGATTCTCTTCAATATTACGTGGCCTTTTGCTTTTTCACGCAAAATATTCTCGTTTGTGTAGATACAAAAAGTTAGCTCGTAATTACGAAATAGTTGTTGATGCTTAAGTTTGCTTTACAGCTTCAGTCATTAGTAGATCATCTAAACAGCAATGGCTAGTGTGTGTTTCATACACCTTTGAGAGATCTGGGTTACCATTGCACTATGATTTTAATCGGCTTTCGATTGATTTCAATAATATCACTGCATCATATATAAGTTATTGCTTTTACAGAAAAGAACCTTATCCCCCCTTTTTTTATACAATCTTCAACAGAGCCTGTTAAGACGGTTTAATATCTTTTAACCCTTTACTACACAGCAAAATTTTAGATTGGTCAAATTTCAACAACAACAGCAACAACAATTAAAAAGAATGAATTAATGACATCAATTATGAGTTGATAGATTTTTTTTTCAATTTGTCTATTACATTTAGAAACATTGTGAATAATGAAGAAATTGTTTATTACAAGCGATTTCTTCATTATCCACAGTTTCCAAAAGATTTTCCTTGTTAGGCATAAAAAGTTTGATTGTGTGAAAATGAATTGAGTAACCACGATATACACGAATGCAGACGGAATAGATTACTTTACCTGGTACACTTTGTTGGGTGATATGCACAATCATGTATGTTATTAGAACTTGTTACAATTGCCCCACTTAAACAAGAACAAGCACTGGTCCCACCCACTTACTCCATTTGACACGCCCACCGACTCTAACAGGAAGCCCCCGCTTCGATTTTAAACGGCGTTATTTTGCAAAATTTGTGGCAAGTAGCGTGCAACAAAAGGGTAGAATAGATGGTTTGCAACTTAAATGTAGTAACTGCAGCTTGAAGAGGCTGCAGTTACGACGTTTAAGTCGCCAAACCAAGACAATTTTTTAAATTTGGTGACATAATTTCCCTTTCCGAACTAATCAAAATCTCACATGTCAAACAATTATTACTAAATGAAAGAAATCGCTTAATCCATTACTATGTGACATTATTTTAGACTTTTCCTAATTCTAAGAAATTGCAGACGATAATTTGTGCAAATTCAAATATTGATGCCACATAGGGTAGTAAATATATTGAAAAAAGAAGAAATTCAATGTTAGAATAAATTTTCCTTCTGCTACAGATTTTTCTAGAACTGTATTTTCTTGTGGGATTGTATCGGAATATGTTGAAAGGATTGAAAGGAACATATTAAAACTGTTTCGCCCTATTTTTCTTTCTTTCTGTCTCTATGCATGTCTTTGTCTGTCTGTCTATCTCTATATCAATTTATCTCTTCTTCCTCTTCTTCTTCTCTCTCCCTCTCCCTCTCTCTCTCTCTCTCTCTCTCTCTCTCTCTCTCTCTCTCTCTCACTCCCTCTTTCTGTCTCTAGCTTTTTCCTTCTTTGTATCTCCGTTACTATCTCCCTGTCTATCTTTTTGCTCTCTATTACAATAAATTCAAATTATTGACGCTTGCTAACTATTTAACGTACAATTACTAATTTTTTAAGATTCTATGACGATATCTGTTATTAGAAACACACTATTGATTTAATATAGAAATAATCTGTAATATGTTTTATTTCTAATTTACAATTACAGTACGATATCGTCTGTATGCTCTTTTCAATCTGTGAAGTAATGGTTACCAGTGAACATTTAAACAATTATTTGATTAAAACATCGTCTGTATCCTCTTTTCAATCTGTGATAACATAGTCGCCAATAAAGGGTTGAACGGAAAGTATTACCAAGTTTGGATAATCCCGTAGGTATAATTGTTACTAGGTTAGAAGAGACGTAAAGAACAATTAGGTTCGATTTATCATTTGCAAGGCTGTCTCCTCCAAACAACTTTACATTTTTTTTAAAATGGCGTTATACCATGATTGTATATAACTAATAGAACAAACCTACCAATATCCCGCTCAGCACTGCCTTCCAATAATGTAAGTATATTTCAGATTCGTTGTGGGGCTGGAAAGTTTAAAGTAAAAAAATCCGTCCTTCCATCCCAATTCATTCCCTTGCCGTGATCTTCGGAAATTAGGCCATTTCGCTAAGGATTCCTCATCATATCCTACATGTCTTAATACGTCGAGAAACCCGAAGTGGGCCAAATGGAGCAGGTTTTTTTGTTTGTTTTAACACTTGTAATGCTGAACCCGGAATATTCCGGTTTTGGCAGGAGGTGTAGACTAAGATCAGACTGCACTTATGTGCAGGCTGATCTTAGTCTACACCTCCTGCTCATACTTTTCCTTCCCGAGATGTTTATGAGGTTGATTTCTAAAAGAAATATTGATTTTTGAACAACAAGTTCTATCAGTGCTTTCAGTCCTTTGAATTGACAGCAATTCAGTAAGGTAATTTATATGGGATGACAAGGGTTAACTTATTAGTGCTGTTTGAAATGTTATCTACAGCTAGTTTGAATTTGGACAAGTCAAAAAATTATCATAGACTGATGAGAAGTAGAAAAAATACAATGCTAGTTTTTCATCATGAATATTTATTTTAGACTTGTCTTTCTTTGATTTAAGTAATTATCCCCTTCAATGTTTTTAATGAAGGATATTCACTTATTCATTATATTTCAACAAGCGACAACGTATGTAACCCCTAAAGTGACATTCCAGACTTTTTTTAGG
The DNA here is from genome assembly GCA_946902895.1 of Fragum fragum. Taxonomy (NCBI): domain Eukaryota; kingdom Metazoa; phylum Mollusca; class Bivalvia; order Cardiida; family Cardiidae; genus Fragum; species Fragum fragum. The sequence goes on from OX336371.1 coordinate 47,024,150, forward strand.
TGCAAATTATCCAAATTATTTCGCAACTACGGCTTGAAATAAGAAACGTGTCAGTGCCACTGGCCGTTAACCCATTATGTTTCCATGGTATAATAAGGACTGCTTAGCCCATTCCAGCTTGACAACATTTTAGTCTGGTCTAAATTGAAAGAAAATGCAGATGACAATTTTAGGTTGATAAAAATTCTAGAGTGCTTTGTCTTTGGGGGTAATAACTATTGTGGACACTGATGAAATTGCTTGAAACAAGAAATTTCTTTGTGTCCACAATGTTTTCTAAGGCCCTTTTCTTTAGGAACGTAAATAAGGAGTGTACGGGAATGGGTTAGATCATCTTGGGTATGTTCTACTCATTCATAGTTTTATTTTTAGTTTCGTCTATCAAAATCAAGCATTCTGATTGGTCGAAAAAATTGTTCATAACTCCATGAACAAAATTTTGAGAACGCAGCGATTTTGTATGCTTCAGCACAAAATAGTCCCATACAAAAAGGTATCAAAACGTGTAAAGTTTTTGTTTTTTCGCTCGATGCTATTAAATAATAAGAGATGAAGCGAATATTTTTTGTTTTCATTGAGGTATGAACCGAAAAACCTAATCACACTGTTTGAATACGCGAAGATTGCTAATGAATCTAAAATATTCCACACCCTATGATATGTCAGAAAAGTAATTAATATTTTCCTGTGCGTGAGGGGGGGGGCAAACTTGTTCTTGCTCCCAGACTTATGATGTTACAGAAAATGGGTTGAAATCAGTTTCGTAGCTGAAAAAACACGGAAAAGGGGCCTTTATGAGAGTTTATTTGTTTACATTCCAGAGGCCAGAGCTTTGGCTCTATTTTTGTTACCTTGACTAGAAAAATGGTTAGACCGTAAGGATGAACCCTATTGATTATGGGAAGGTTCTATTGAAAAACAGCTGAAAAGGGGCCTTAATGACATTTGTTGACATAAGTATGAAGGGAAGGTTCTATTACCAAAAAAAGTAGGGACCTGAATAACAAGTTCTTTTCTACTCTATAGAAGTCACATTTTTGGCTCTATTTTCGTTAATCTTGACTAGAATAATTGATAGACCATAAGGATGAATCCTATTGATTATTGGAAGGTTCCATTGGAAAAACACGGGAAAGGGGGCCTTAGTGAACTTTGAACTCCTTAATGCGTGTCAAGCAGTTTTGTTGCATTGGCGACTGAAATGCAGTAAGTACAGCTTATTCAAGTTGTAGGTACGATTGTCACCTTTGCCAACCTTTCATGTAATTCCCCTTACTTATTATTTTACAAAATGGTGTCGTTGAAATCTCATTCGATCTTCAGACCATATTGGGGTTCACTGGCCTTGTCCATCAATTCACGATTTCCATGAAGACCACCGACTTATTCGATATTTTTTAACGTAACCTGCCCGTCGATGAAAAATGTCCACTCGGAAATTTAAACATAGGGAAGAGAGAGAAAGAGAGAGACAGGGAGAGAGAGAGAGCGAGGCAGATAGAGACACACAGAGAGACACAGAGCAAAAGCGAGACATAGGGAGAGACAGACAGAGAGAGGAGATGAGGAGAGAGAGATGGGGGAGAGAGAGGGGGAGCGAGAGAGGCGGAGGGGGGTGGTATCTTTAAAGTCGATTACACTGTAAGAACTCAGCAAAAGGATAAATTTTGACGCCACATTTTATGGATTCAAGATGCTCATTTAGCCCAATTTCGTAACCATAATAACAAAATATGAAAATTATAAGTCCTTTATTATGCACCTGATCAACTCTCTCTTTTTCTTTTTAGTATAAGCTTCACCATCAAAAAACTATATTCGATTTTTCATTAAAATTTAGCACTATCGCTTATGTTTCCTTTTAAAGATATTTCTTTCATCAATTGACGTGTGTGTGGACTTAAATTTGTATTTACGTGTCACTGTGTGTGTGTGTGATTTGTCTTTCTTCTTTATTACTTTGAAGTATCAAATTCAATATTAGATTAATTATAGTTACCTTTATTATTGATTTATTATTATATTTTACTCATTTATTATTTTCACTTTTTCAATTTTATAGCCCTTCTTTTTTCATGTTTCCACCACCATTTTTTATTTACATTTTTCTTATCTTTATATACATCAAATAACCAGTCGCTTAAGACAGGCTGGTAAATATTTGATATTTTCCCTTCAAACAATGTGGCAAGATTGGTATAAATACATACATAACTTATTGTTACATATGGTAAAGATAAAAGAAACTAGATAAACAAAATTTTATTTGACAGAATTGATTGCATAGTATAAGGAACTTTTTCGTATTCCTTCGGTTAAAAAGAAAAACAGAAGAGTAAATTCTCTTTTTTGATTTTTATTTTCCCTTTAAATGTCTAAAACTTTATCTTAAACTTTATCTTAGACAATGTGTACAGTTTTTTTTGTTGTTGTTGTTGTTGTTGTTGTTTTACTGGCATTGGTAGGCAGTTCCTATTGTACAATGTTTATCAAATATCCGTAAAACACCTTTCAATCTGAATATTGAAAGTTTGATTTCTTGAAATATTTGAACTTGATACTTTTGTTTCATTTTGATGAATACCTTTCTCCCTTTTTAGCAGTAATTTTTAAATTGATAAGATTCGACATTTTCGCTAGTATTGGTAGTTACCATCAATTAGTTATTATCATTTTTTATTATTATTGATTTTTCTATTATCATTTTTTTTTAATTGTTTTCTAATTTCTATGGTTTCCTAATTTGCATATCACGGAAAATTACCTCCTCTGAAACCGTAACAATATTCTCCCTTCCCAAAAGGCTCCTCCCGAATCTTGGTCTGGGTGATCTGTGGGTAAGGCAACTCCAGTCTGGCAGTTGTCTTAATCAACAGCTACAATATCAAATGTAACAGGCAGAGCTTATAGACATAGCAAATCCATTCAGAGAAAAGGATCCTTAACACTAGATTGGTCGACTTTGTCTATATCTGACTACAAATAGTTACATGTATCTCCAAAGGCTTTCTAATTTGCAAAACACAAAAAATACCTCCTCTGGAACAGTCTGTTGAAGAGCCCTAAAGAGAAAAGCTTGGGCGTACATTGAGGAAAATGAATAAATTCCTTGTTACAAGCATTTCTAAGAATGTTTCCTGCCGAAATGACGAAGGAACCTAAAGACAAGAGGACCTTGATGGTCCTATATCGCTCACCTGAGTATGTGAGTTTTAAGTCCTAGAGACTTTCTTCATTTTCTTTAACATACATGGGAAACAGCATCGATAATCGTTCCAAAAGGGTCTGAATTAAAAAAAAACAATTTTTTAAGTGACAAATTAAATTATCCACCGACTCTCTTTCTTTCTCTCCCTCTATCTCGCCCTATCTATCTATCTATCTATCTATCTATCTATCTATCTATCTATCTATCTATCTATCTATCTATCTATCTATCTATCTATCTTTCTTTCTTTCTTTCTTTCTTTCTTTCTCTCATCAGTTTTTTCTCTCATTCTTTTGGCTAGATGGATATATACCATATATTTTTTACCACATCGTCTATCACTTTGATGGTTTCAGCTTTTATATTGTATTGTTACATGTTTGTGGTATGATGAGCATATTGCTCCTTTTCCCGAATGAAATATATACTGAGGGAAAAAAGTTAAGCAATTTCGTACGTTACAGCCAATTTCTCCGGTGTCTAGCTTTGGATTCAAACCATATTTTCACACATCGATCTTTTATGTGTTAGCCACAGTATTTAAAAAAAATCAGATGATTTCAAGGTCATACGTATTTGTTGTACAGCGTCAAACATGGTAGGGGCAGGGAAGTAAAAGTAACACAAAGATTTAATATCTTGTGTGTCCACCGTTTGCGCCAATAACGGCATCACAGCGTCTTCTCATGCTGGAAATGAGCCTACGATTAATGGCCATAGGGATACGACCCCATTCCTGACACAGAACACGTTCCAGGTCTCTAACGTTATTAACGTCATTCCTGTCTCTTACTCTCCTACCCAGATGGTCCCAAAGGTGTTCGATCGGAGACAGATCCGGTGATTTGTCTGGCCAATTAAACACATCAACATTATTAGTCTGTAAAAGGTCCAACGTGTGCCGAGCGACATGTGGGCGGGCATTATCTTGCTGAAAAATGGTAGCAAGCCCTTGACGCAAGAACGGCAATACCACTGGCTGGACAATTTCGGTGCAGTATCAAACGGCATTCAAGTTTCCCTGAATAGCTACCAAGTCAGTCTTGCCACGGTATGATATACCACCCCAGACCATGACGCTGCCGCCTCCAAAACGGTCATGTTGAATGACGTTGGCGGGATCCATCCTTTCGCCATCACGCCTCCAAACACGTACCCTGCCATCCGCAAACATCAAATTAAAACGGGATTCATTTGTGAATAGGACCTGGTTCCACATTCGTCTTGGCCATCGACGGTGTACCCTTGTCCAATTCAATGTTGCATGTCTGTGTACATGTGTCAAAGGAATGCCAACGTAAGGTTGACGTGCGCATAAACGTACTGAACGAAGTCTGTTTCTTACAGTACGAGCACAGACCCGTGTTCCCGTTGCATTTCGGACCAAACCGGCTATACGAGTGCAATTGAGGAAGCGATTATGCCGTTTTTTAATGTTTTAATGGGTTATCTTGTTATTGATGCTAACCAATAAACTGGGATAGATATTGTGGATATAGACTTCGCGTACATGTGGAAGCAAGTGCAGAACGTGTTTCAGCAAAATTGCGTCAGACAGCCTTTAGAAGCGAGGAAAACGTGCTCTTAATGCATAATTTGTTAGTTAGCTTTTAATAATTGCAAACGAGACTTATTTTATAAGGTTTATAGATTTACGTTGAAAAATAATGTAGGTCGAAAAAAATTGCTAAACTTTTTTCCCTTAGTATATATGATACCTAATTAATATACATATATCTTTTTAAACCGATGAAAAGGCAGGATTTCGCTCATATTCTTAGGTAATGATAACAATGCAAATATAGACTTAATGACGAAATAAAATTTTGAATAAAGGGTAAGCACATAAGCGATTCTCTCCAAATATTTAGAGAACGAAATAGCATATTCAGTGAGCCGGTGTGTAAAGTTCCAAACGAATTGATGAGAATCGCGTCTCTATGAGTAATTTTGCAACAGTCGTTACGCTACTCGGAAGATATCACGATCTTACGACGTATTATCCTAACGTTATTTATTGGCACAGAGCGTCGCACCGTGAGCTGTTTTTATTGCCCATAGTGTAGGTATAAGCCATAAGCAAGTTTTTCTAACAAACTTTTCAGAACAAGAAGCACTGAGAAGGATTTTGGGCTTATTTCCACCAAAAAAGTAACTAGTGCGTGGTTCCAATCTATCCGATCGGTTGAATAGAGGGGTTCTTTGTTCGTTCGTCCGAATCGCCCTGTCTACTATTTTTATGCTTGTTTCTGCTACTTTTTTCGAGTTTAGATACTGTAACCGAAGTTAATTACCATATACCATGTAATAATGAACGATTTAGGTAGTCTTCTGCTCTAAATTTAATATTTTTACATATAATTTCATTTTACCGAGAAACGAAAAGCACATAGCTTCTTGCGCCTATTCACGGCTCATGTATATATGTATATGTGTATATGTTAATCATTGCTTGCAATCTACAGGCATTTTCACCAAAATTGTCTTAAGATTGGTCAGCATTTTGTCTTTACCAAGTTACTTACGGTCAGGAATATGTTTACAGGCGTACTTGTCAAATGCCTCTCGGGACAACCAGTCCTTTGATTTATATACCAAACCATATTGACCACGTATGCGAGGTCTTTACAAAATTGTTTATTCTCGCGTGACGGTTCATGGCTGTACTAACTAATCGGTTGAATTCTTAATTAGAAAAAAAACACAGAACTAATTGTACTCTTTTCAGGGAATCAGTTGCTATTTAACTTACGAGCGTGTGTGGATCCACCTCGACACTCAGGAAATAGAAAAATGAAAATGAAAATAATCCATGCCATTTTGATTCTAATACAAGCTAAATGTGAGGTGTGCTCATTTTTTCCAACGTTTGATTTTCAAATGGACGTTTTGAAAATTAACATCACAGATTTAAAACCGTCAATAATAAACGTAACTTTCTACACTGATGATATAATGGAATGTACCTACAGATGTGATGGGACATACCATCTATCCATATACTACTTGATGACAGAGAAGAAGTGCCACTGCAATATTGATATAGACCGGAGTGCAGTTGGGGTTGCAAGCAGTGACACTCAGTATGGATTCTTTAACTACTATGTACAGGTAAGACGCTCTCCCACAGTAGGAAAAAATTGTGACTCGTGAAACCATAAAGGACAGCCGGGACGTTCTTAAGATAAATATTTGAAGTAAAGATATGACAAAGCAAATGTGTATCGTACATAATATTTTCAAATTAATTTATAGGAAGGTAGAATTATCGTTCTAGATTTGCGCAATCCGCGTAGCCTGACCTTGAACAATACTCTTCGCACCAACCACTAGGTCCCTTTCGTCTGAAGGATTGCAAATACAATTTTTTTCTGTACGGGGCCTTTCACATATGTGCAAAGCAAATCCTCTTTTTAGTGGTCATATTCAAATTATGCATTTTATTATTCGACCATCTAGAAGTACCCATAAACATTGAATGTGGACTCGATGTGATCGTTCTTAGCGGATTCACAGGCTAGTCACAGGCTTTCCTTCGGACAGATATACACTTATTGAAATATAATTCACAATGTAATTATTAAAGGTTTTTAGTATGATTTATCGGTTCCTTTTGAAATTTCATTCAAGCATTTTATTTAAGTGGTTTTCCGTCGTCTTACATTGTTATTTCTTTATTTGGGGGGGGGGGGGTGTCAGGAATTAGGTCAGTCTAACGTTTTTAAAGTTAATGGAAACTTTGATATCTACTGAAAAAAGATTCGCCCTCGGAATAACAAAAATATTGCATCGAAACTCCAACGTGTAGGCAATGTTGTCGGATTTTGAGTGCCAAACTTTTTAGACCATCCCATCACAATCTATATCAATCCTGTACAGACCCACTAGATGAAAGAAGATTTGTTTTGATTAAAAAAATAATGTGCTTCTAATTTATAAAAGAATGATTGATATGCTTGGGCAATGAATAAGCATAGCTTCAGGGAATTACTATTTAACATCAATTAAAAACCAAAGAATGATGTTCAGCAAAACTAAATCACTTAAATCCTCAGAGATTTTGTGTCACTCTTGTAGCAGAACTATTTTCAGCCCCGGAAATGGTATCACATAAAAGGTATTTTAGAAAATGGTAGAAACGAACTGCTTGTAAGGCATAATGTTAGTTATAGTAAGAAATTGTCTTTTAAATGCGATTTTTAGTGTGAAATTGTTATGCTTTAGACTTAATATATCTTGGTCCTTGTAAACAAATGCCTGATCGTGATAACCGGTCGATTCACTTTAAGACAGCACATGCATCCAAAGCTTTTCTTCTTAAAACGATTTAAAGCTCCTTTATCCTTGCTTACATTCAATAAAGATCATTGAACGGACTATACCCTGCACTGATAGAGATAGTCTATAAATGGAAACGGTTTAGGACTGAATGAGTTTAATGATTTGTTTGTGTGTTCGTTGGTGTTTTCTTGCGATGTTTCAGGGGTCTTATATTGGCTCTGTCCGGACGCTCTTTACTTAACAAAGAAGTTAAAAAGTTACTTATGTGTTCTGTTTTCATGTCGCACGACGACTTTACAATACTAAAACCCTGATCATCTAGTTACGAATAGGCTGTCAACAGGGTAAAACATCTTCTTTTGTTATAACAGGATGTGCATCATAAGATAACATATTAATTTCAAAGTTTTAATCTGATTTATAATATTCTGACTCTACTCGATCACCGCCTGAAACAAGAACAAACAAGCTCAAATCTAAAGTTTATGACATTATTAATTAAAAACACTAAATTACTTATCTCCTTTTAGTAAATTTGATTTGGTCAATTCATACGTTTGTAATACGACGAAATAAAAATAAAAGAAATAATAAACACTTCAGTTTTAAGTTATTTGAAAATGTTAAAAATGACTGCTTCTCCCCTGTAATATTTCAGAGCGAGGAAATCCTGTCTATTCAGTGAATGACAATGCTGCAAAAATTACCATTGTCAGAATGTCAATAAAAATAAAAATACTCTTTTATCTTGTTAGATTCCTAGTGGAAGTCCATCTAACCAGATTATTCCATTGAAATTTGACTGCCTTGTCATATACAATTCTGGAATCCAAGACGACGGAGTATTCATCATAAATCCCTCAGGAAATCAGCCCGTCGAGTCATGGTGCGATATGAGTGATGGTGGATGGACAGTGTTCCAGCGAAGAATGAATGGAAAGGTGGACTTTTACAAGACTTGGAAGGAATACCAAGATGGATTTGGGGACAAAAATGAAGAATATTGGCTTGGCTTAGATCAAATACACGTACTAACACAAGAGCATGCAAGATTAAAGATTGACTTGGGAAGGTTCGGAAACTCAACTCCTAGCAGCTGCTCTGCAGAGTACTCCAGATTTGTTGTCACGGACGAGCAAGACAAATACAGAATCATTGTGTATGGCCACTCGGGTTCATGTCCTGATCTAATTGGATATGGGTGGACAAATACAATTGCCAACAACAGCGCATTTACAACATTTGACAATGACAACGATAATGGTACAGGATATAACTGTGCTTCGGCTTGGAATGGGGCTTGGTGGTTTAATGGATGTTTTCATACTCATTTAAATGGTTTTTACCGGGGGCCAAATAATCCTTATGCAGGGTATGGGATACACGCTGCCGAATTTACCGGTTACTATGAGAGTCTGAAAACTACTGTAATGAAGGTGCTCCGAAACTAATCACATCAGACAAGAAAATGACCGAGGAGCGAACCATGACATTACAAATCAAAATCTTTATTCAGTAATCAATGCCACGGCCATTTACAATCACAATTTACACATATATACTTATGGTGCGGCAAGATTTGTCTTCGATTTCAAAAAATACGTTTTAGTGAAAATGTTCATTTGAAAAGCGAAGTTCGTCTTTTGTTTGGAATATGTTCCGTTTCTACTGTTCAACCTATTTCTTCGTTAAGAAGAAACTAGAATATCTAAAATTAAATTATGAGCGACGATTACGATATAGCTAAGATAGACTGAATTATATTTCTCTACGTCTAGCCTTGAATAAAAGTGTCAATACTTTGTCGTTTTGAAAGTTATTTAATTCAGTCTTTTTAAAGTTTATAAGAAACATACTTGAATTGTTTGATGAAATTAAGGCTCCACTAGAATTCCAAATAAGCCTTAATCCAGATTATAATATAATTTTTAGGCCTAAGTGATTCATCTGTTTTCGCCAACACTTCATAATATTGATTTGGTATCTGCCATTTGTCGTTTCAGTGATCTTGATTCAATATTTTATGCATTGAGACATAAAAGTAACTCTTTAAGGGTATCTTTTCTCCTGTCAACGTAGAGGTTCTTATTTTCCTATTACAAGAATGATCAAATTCAAAGACAGTGCAAGCGACAAGTTTAAGTTTTTTAAAATCTTACCGTTGCTGATTTTGGAAGAAATCATTTTCGATAATGAAGACATTACCTTGCTTTTTGCAGCATATGTAAAAAAGGTAATGTGGTAAGCTGGCCTTTATTCACAGATTGATTGCTGTTCAGGGTTGGTTGTCCACCTAGATTTGACTGTAAATAAACGCCATTCAGTAATTGTTGGCTACCATTTCAAGACAACACATGGATCAAAAACCTTTTCTGCTAAGACGATGTCAACGTTTTCTATCATGACCTGTTTCGACTTCATTGTTATATAGTTTGGTGATACTGTGCAAGCTTTAGTACAAGGGTTTGATCTACTAATGGAAGATATGAACCATTTACCAATATCTAACCGTCTCGACCAATAATGGCATAAATAAAAATGCATTTTTAACCGTAAAAATTATCAAGGACCGAATTCTCCTATTTCACCACCCTGTACAAAGGCCATTAAAAGTACATTCTTCGTTATTTATAAGTTATAGCAAATATGGTTTACTTTTAAAACTTACATCGAATTACTGAATAGATAGTTAACATTTTCTACCCAATCTTTGGAAAAATATGTGACTTCTTTTCCTATTATAACAAACCTTATGTTTTACTTAAACCATAACACCGTGCTTTTTTTCAATCCTCTTTATCTTAACTCTTATCTTGCTGAACCCGGAATATATTAGCTAAGGCAGGAGGTATAGACAAAGATAATCCTGCACATATCCTCCTTATCCCTTTAAAGTCGCATTTGTTTACAAGATATATTTTCAAAACAACTATTAGCCTTCTTAAAGTACTTCCAGTGCTGTTAGCTCTTTAGTTTAAATGTATTTCTTCAGAGGATTTTAATCAACATGACACGGGTTAAAGAAGTGTTCTATATGATATGATTTTGCTCAATTTCAAAGCGTTATGTCTGTCAAGAGCCCTCTGTTCGTGTAACGTTGAGCCCTGCTGTATTCTTAGGCTTACTCTTACGTCCAGCGTCGTTTAGCGATGTCATGCCATGTAGGGGCTATCTGTTACATTTTTCCGGTTTTAGTTGATAGAAAATTCAAATACCTGTATACTTAAACATTTTTTTTATTTTTTTTATTTTTAAACGAACCCCATAAATAGGGGCAAATATGAACATTCATATTCAGAAAGATCTTAATAAAGTTTATCTTTATGCGCTGGGACACTGATAAGCTAGTACACGTAGATAACTCGGACACAAGCCGAAATAGATGTTAGCTGTTTTTGTCAGATAATGAACAAGAATATCCTCTTGGACCTTGTCGAAGACGGCTAGATGACCCTTGGGACCAAATGAGACCCTTCCGTTTTTGCTTGTATGACGTAGCGACGAAGTGTCATGGGTTTCATATTAAACTCTAAAGTGACAGCTCAAATCGGTCTGCTTGAATTGCTCACATCCTCGCTTCCTTTTTCAAATCAATTCGTGTGAGGTTTCCAATCTAGGTCATTTTCTTTTGTAGTTTCTAACAATCCTAAAATGATAATGATGAATTTAATCTTAATGTAATGCTACATACTAAAAAATACGCCGGTGTAAATGTCACTGTTTCGAACCATTTGCGAAGCTATTTTGGGATTGTGGAATTAGAGCTATGACGCGACAAAAATGACGCTGAACAAGTGCAAAGAACTGTATAAATAGAGTTCTCTCCCTACACTTTGAAAATATAGATTTGGACTTGGTAATGAGGACAAGATTATTTTTTAGAACTTCGACTATATATATATCTCCGTAGTCTTGTAGCTAAAGTTTTCTTTAGGTCGACAACGACGCCGACGGAAGCAGCTTTAATAAGCATTTAATTCAAAATGACCAAACTTAAAAATGTACAATGGGAAATTGTTAATGGGGCAAACTGTTACAGTGTAACAATATACCCCATCGCTTTGTTACATTTATCTCAAACGCATTTTAAGACTTTGTGTGCATCCCTTATCATTAACATTGAGGCAGTGGATCAAGTCTTTACATTAGATAAAATACAAATCATTTCCTTACATGGAAATATAAACATTTCCAAAATGTCTAAAAGTGTTACTATACCAGACGATTTTTTGTACTTTTTTACCGTAAGTTGAATCTTTCTTGGTGTCTTCCAAACAGTATGTAAAAATATAGCTTTTATAACGTCATAAAAGTTTTGATGTCACCCATGACCTCATGATCGAGATATCCCTCTTGTAACAGATTGCCCCGTGTATCATTTAGCTCCGATCTCCCCTACTTATAAACATCTTTCAGTTTTCTCTCCTCCTTAACTCCTAAAAGAGAGAGAAGCGGATGGAAAAGTTAATAATATACTGATCAGAATTTTGAAAGTATCGAGCTACGGTATTTGTAGCATCCTAAATTTTAGTTTAACCAAGTATTGTTTTGACTCCATTCATAGGCTCTGTCCAAGCGCGCTCTTATTGACAAAGACGTGAAAGTTAAACACTTAATTATAATCAATACCCACTCCCCCCCAAAAAATACACATCAAAATGAATAAAAAAGATTTCGAGGCCAAAAAGCATAAACGAAAAATTACAAGATTTAAATAGTTCTACGCAGTAAGACTATAATTCATGAAAGAAGTTTTTATATTTGAATTGCGACCTTCCTCTATCAATATTGTATGAATCTAGGGTCATAATTAGCCCAATCCCGGACGTCCCGAATTTTACAAAGGGCCTATATAGTGAAACATAAAGCTCTTCTTCTCCAAAACAGGAGGTCCTAGAGCTTTAATAATTTGTTTGTAGCATCGCCTGGTGGACTTCTATCAAGATTTTATAAATTATGGCCCCAGGGTCAGAATTAGCTCGTTCCAAGATATCCGCATTTAACACAGGCTTGTTTAGTGAAAATCTTTTTCTCCCAAACTAAAAGGCTTAGAGCTTTGATATTTAGTTTGTAGCATAATCTGGTGGACTTTTATTTGTTTTCTTTCTTTTTTTTTTTTTTTTTTTTTTTTGCTCTTTGGAATGAGGTGACCGAAAAGGCCCTATGGGCCTCTTGTTTTTAATGTAAGATTTGTAATTTATCGATTTGAATTTTTGTAATATTTTAGTAAATGATAATTTTATCATTTCTGTAAAATATCTTATGATATTTATGTTTCAAAAAAGAAAGATTTATTGTCAACAGCTGTATTGTTTGTTTATTTGTTCGATTGTTTTTGTTTTTACAGTGTCTATTTTTAGAACTCATTTTTTTGCTTGATTGATTGAAGAATAGTACGGTATGTCATAGAATCTTTGTCATTAGAAAGATAGTAGTCACTGAAAAGTTCCAAGAGGAAAGTATAGAATGATATGTTACCCATATATAAAGATAATCTTAAAACATTTTTGCTTCTCTAGATAAATGTACTATTTTACTATTTTCATTCAATTGTCAGACTAAAAGAGGGTTGTTGTGTAAGTGCTTTATTCTTAATTTGGGTTAATTTAGACAAGAAATAAAATCAATAGCTATAAAAGGAGTAATTTCAAAAAGGATTCGACATCTAAACTATTTGATGAACTATTGAAATCATTGTCAATTAATATTGGAAATTATTGTTAATAAATGTTGTTACTTGTAAAGTAGTGTTTAACCTATGCCCATCCTTCCGTCCATGATTTCACTCGGCTGTGGACAATATGCTCTGTCGGATTTTCTTCTAAACGACCATAAAATGCACGCACTTAAAACTTATTATGGGGATTCAATTTCGGGCGTACATGGCGCTCGGCGATTTAAAGTTCGTGCGTTATCTACTTACTGTCTTTGACAGTGCCTGGTAGAGTTGTCTATTTTCGACGCTCTATTTATAAGCATCTTTTATTGGCCCCTACTTCAAACCTTGTATTATGGTACTTTCATTCAATTTTCAGACTAAAAGAGGGTTGTTGTGTAAGTGCTTTATTCTTAATTTGGGTTATTTTAGACAAGAAATAAAAGGAGTAATTTCAAAAAGGATTCGACATCTAAACTATTTGACGAACTATTGAAATCATTGTCAATTAATATTGGAAATTATTGTTAATAAATGTTGTTACTTGTAAAGTAGTGTTTAACCTATGTCCATCCTTCCATCCATGATTTCGCTCGGCTGTGGACAATATGCTCTGTCGGATTTTCTTCTAAACAACCATAAAACGCACACACTTAAACATATTGTGGGGATTCAATTGCGGACTTACATGGCGCTCGGCGATTTAAAGTTCGTGCGTTATCTACTTACTGTCTTTGACAGTGCCTGGTAGAGTTGTCTATTTTCGACGCTCTATTTATAAGCATCTTTTATTGGCCCCTACTTCAAACCTAGTATTAAGGTACTTTTCATTCAATTTTCAGACTAAAAGAGGGTTGTTGTGTAAGTGCTTTATTCTGAATTTGGGTTATTTTAGCAACTTTTATTGGCCCCTACTTCAAACCCAGAATTAAGGTACAGCTTTGAGTCCTATACCGCGCTTACTTGATTTAGGTCCGCAAGTTATCTACTTTTTCATGACTAAGGTAAATTTTGTACAGTGCCGGGTATAGTGGTAATTCGTGGCATACTGGATTGAGTTAATCAATTTTTAGCTCGGCTGTTTTCGGAGAGAACCACAGTTATTGCTATAGCCTTGGTGTCGTCGTCGTTGTCGTCGTGCGAAACGTTGACATTTTGTGATTTCTCTGGTTCTACTAAAGGCATTTACTTGAAACCAGACACACTTGTTCACTATCAAAAGAGCAAACTATACTATCAAGGGGGGTAACTCTAGATCCATTTTGTCCGCTATCCAGCACCTAGCAGCAGAGCGTATGCACCCGTTGGCGGTGCTCTTGTTGTAGTTAATTGTTGGCCTGCCATGTTTGGATAAAGCAATAAGCAGTTTACCTATTTTTCAATTGGTATGTTTGCATTTTCTTTTTTACCATCCGCTGTACCATTTTTGAATGACAAATATTCAACCGTCTCACCTTCCCGTGAAAACTATTTTTGCATGTGTTCAACTACATTAGGCAACTTCCTTTCCTCGTTTCCTTTTCTCTTACTTTGGTTTGTTTTAGCATCATCCTTGTCTTTGTTTCATCAAATGGATCGTTTAGTTTTTCCTGTTTTGGTCCACCAGATGTTGCTTTTATTTCAAATAAAATCAAATGACTATAAGTATAAACAAAAAAACAAAACGTTTCACAAACATACTTAAACCTCTACTTCATTTAAAAATAGGTTAACGCCGAAAAATAAGTTGGGTTTTTTTCTTAACCTATTCCCACATAATCGCGCTCTTTGAAGCTCCTCGAGTAAACCAATTTGGAAACCATTGTTCAAATTGAAAAATTGCTTGCAACATGCAATATTTTCATTTTCTTCAAAGTTTTCTACCAAAAAAGCTGAAAAAATCTACAGTGTAATAAATTTTAAATTGTCTTCTGCATCATTTTTCAATTTTTGACCAGTCTAAAATTTTGCAATTTGGGAATAGGTTAAGAGTAGTCATCTTCCTTTGTTTTTAAGTTTGAATGCGAAACATTTCTTTGTTAGATTTAACAAAACCGGAAATGGAAACAGAATAATTAATTCCGGATATTCGAAGAATACATCACTTAGATATGAATACATCTAGGACTGTTTTTATTCTCAAAGTGCTATGCACAATCCGTTAGTTGGAACTAGAGATAATAATGGAAACATGTATCACTTTCAGGACAAATATTACTTAATGGCTCTCTTTACATTTTCCATGTTTGCTTTAAAAAATCAAATAGAAAATACAGCGTATAAATTTGACATTGTGTTTTGTGTTTCCATATTTGGTAAGTACGTGATCAATACTACGAAGAATACTTGTTTTTCTTTCTTTTATTAAGTATCCAGTTCGTTCGAAAATGAAAAACAATTGCAGAAAACAATTTCAATTTTGATATCAATGTCAGAAAGATTTTGAACAGAGAGTAAACACTCAGCGGGATGAAGAAAAATCCTGGGAACCACATTTTGCTTCTTTGTCAATCATATTTTCTGTCCTATCAAAGACACACAAAATCAATATAGCAAGTTCCAGTTTGTCTTCTGCAAATGTTTCAATTTGAGTCTTTATGTAGATTATTTCTCTGCCATTTCGACCCCATTGTGTTGAATGCCGGGTTTAACATGTGAGAAAATTCTGCAATCTTGTTTGATTGCTTGATCAATTAAAATTTGTCATGAACTATCAAAATTCAGTTTCATAATCATACTGATATCAACATGTATGAATACTTCTAAGTTAAATAAAAATATTTTTCATTTTGTTGATATATATTTGTTTTGTCATGTGTTGGTTTGATTTGAAAAAGTCTCGAGTAAACCATGTGAAAATATCTTTTTTAATACTTGAATTACGAGGGTATCTGCTCTGGGTCACCATTTTCAATGCAATACTTTTACGCCCCCGCCATATAAGGTCATATGGACCTTTGTCCATGTGCGAGTAGACACGTAGGTGTGTGTTTGTCCCATGATTCGTGTCCGGAGCATGATTTCTACATTGACGGCTGTATGGATCTCGAAAGGACAAACTTTCTCATAAAATGGAATCCTAAAATATTTAATAAAATTATGTTCAGACCCCTCTATCAACGATTTAAGAATATGTCGCGAGCCTGACATGAAAACATTGCCGAACAGAAAACTAACATAAAAATTGGTAACGTAGAATATTTTTTAAAATGAGAAAGATGTAAGGATTACTTTTGGTGAGAAATACTGTCTTTATGGAAGCCAAATAGCCTTTAAAGTGAGATGATTCCAATGGATTTAGTGGGATTCAGTAATAATTCGTCTGTGCAAGCAAATCGATCAAAAATAATCATGTCACCAAAAAAAGGGGGGTAGGGCGACCATTCTCTTGAGTGACCAGTTTTTGGCCGACCCTTGAGTGGTCGCTTAATGCAAGTTTAATTGAAGTATATTTAAGGAAAAGCAAAAATTGAATAGATAGACAGACATGCACAAATGGTCCCTACTGGCATACCCTTCCAGTAATTCCCTTTAAAAGACTTGGTAGTACCGGTTAAAATTTGCTTAAAAGTGTAATAATTTAACTTTTAGTTTCGTCTATCAAAAATCAGCGTTCTGATTGGTCGAAGAAATTTATTCATAACTCCGTGAATAAAATTTTGAGCACACAGCGATTTTGTATGCTTCCGTACAAAATAGTGCCATACAAAAAGGTATCAGAATTTGTAAAGCTTTTGTTTTTTTCGCTCGATGCTACTAGATTATAAGAAATGAAGAGAATATTTTTTGCTTTCATAAATGTTTGAACCGAAAAACCTAATCACACAATGTATGAATCCGCTTCGCGTATTCATACAGTGTGCTTAGGTTTTTCGGTTCATACCTGCATGAAAACAAAAAATATTCTCTTCATCTCTTAAATAAAGTGGAGACATAATACGTGTGTTTTTAGCATGATAAAATTTTCTAAAGTATTTCACACAACGCAATTTTATTTGTTTCTTTTATAGGACAAGAAATCATTGCGATGCTTTAAGCATATAGAAACATTTGTAACCCACAACCTTTCAGATGAAAATTATTCTGTTCACTTTTTCGTTTTTTTCTTTCTTTTCTTTTCGAAACTGAATAATACATGATTTAATCTTGAGAAATAACCTTTTTAGTTCCTTGGCTTGAACAGTTAATTAGTCTTTTTAATTGGTCCTTGAAAAAGATTTAATGAATTTTCTCTCTTTATTTCTTCAGTTCAGTAATTCAGTCAAGTTGTCCCAATCAGTTTAGGCAAGAAATTTCCTATTCCGAATTGAACTAACATTTATAGAGCTCCATGACAAAAATAGGGTAACTTATTACCATGCGACTAACACATTAAGAAACTCCAAGTTTTAGAAAGTTGCAGACGACAACTCGTGCAAATTGAAAGACGGATGCCACATAGAATAGAAAATATTATGGGAATATACGAAATTGGTTATTACGATAAATTGCTGCTTTTTTCAAAGTATATTTTAGAATTATATTTTCTTATTGCGTAAAATACGGGACACTTTTTGGAGCTCATTTGACTTTTGTCAACTCTTAATTATGCAATTAATGCTTTTCAATGGTGATATGACGACTTCTGTTTATAAAAACAACTTTTTTTAAATACAGATGTATGGTGATCTATTCTCAATTTACAATTACATTAAATTGGTGTCAAATTTGCTTTAATTTCTTCCCAACTTATCAGGTATCCCCTTTCACCAAAAATCAAGGGAATCATGTGACAAAGATTATTTTGAACCTATATGATTATATTTTTGAGTAGTAGTTTTATTTATTGCCTCCATGTGAACAAGATGTATTTCTGTTAAGCCAGGGAACCTTATCCAAGAGTCGTGAGCTATCTGATTTTTATTTATATGTTTATTTCTTTGAAAAAAATATCATCATTATAGTCTTGAAGTAGGGTTCTTTTTTCTGACCATAATACATACAAACCATAAAATGGTCATGCAAAAGCTCCAGAATCCTATTTCTTGATGTTAAAAATGCGATTCAAACCAGCTCGTGAGTTTCAGGGATCAGCCAATTGACCAATTGTTGGTCCCGCCTACATGTACTTACTCAGTATGCCCCGCCTATTGACTCCTACAAGAAGTCCCACTTCAATTTTAAACGGTGTTATTTAACAAAATCTATAGCCAGACCAGTAGCAGGGAGCATCAAAGAAAAATGGTAGATTGGCGACCTAATCGTCGTAACCACAGTTTAAATAAACTGTATCTACCGCGTTGAAGCCACCAAACGAACAAAACGCTTCACATAAATGGCGGCAAATGTTGGAGTTCGAAGATAACTTCCAATTAAAAATAATGAATTCATTGTTCGACTGATTATTTGATTGACAGCCGCGATTGGTCAACTGGGGGCTTTCTAAATTCCTTCGACATTTCTCTCGAAGATTTAACACTTTCCCAAACAACAATTATTGGACTGGTCCAAATTGAAAGATTTTTTCAAGTTGATGGAATTGCTTTTTCAAGCTGTAGTTATGACGTTTAAATCACCAAACCAACAAAAGAGGTTTACAAAATTGCTGCGGATGTCTGAGTTCAAAAGTCATTTCTGGTCTATGCTGGTTATTTGATTGACAGCCGCAATTGGTCAATTATGACTGCAATATGCACCATTGCCTCTTATGTTCATGATTTATCCTTCGCCGATCGACGCTTAACTTCATAATTATCAGTCTTCACACGTGTAAACTGTATACGATTGAAGGTAATAGCATTATAAATTGTCCCAATATTTTCTCCTTTTCTTCAAGAATATTCTTAAAAAAGATCGAGACAAAAATATCCCTGTGGTCTCAAAACATACGAATGATCGATTTCGGCAAAAAAAACACCCTTATTTGAATATTTGCGGTAAAAACGAATATTTGTTCCCATCCCAAGTAGATTTACAGTAACCATGGTTGTCTCCAACTTTTAAGGTTTGAATAGATGCCAGCTTATGACAACTCATCTTCGTTACTTGTGAACTTCTGTCACATTCCCATAAATCACAATGCTCGTTTTAGATAGACGAAAATAAAAGTAACATTTTTACAACAAAGCTTTAAAAAGGTAAGCAGCGGAAGTTAAAAAAATTGAAAAGAATGATAATATCTTTGTTGGGGCTTCTTCATGATATAAAAGGTAAATTATGTTATTGTAAGTCGGGTAATTTACGCGTCTTTTTATTTTCGAGTGAGAAGGACCCGAGTTCATGAATTCGCGAGCGACCGTTTGGTACTTCGGTAATTTCCGTAATTATCCCCGGAAATACACCGGCGAAGAAAAAATCCAGAAACGATTCAACCTGAATCGGTACCGACCTTTGAATAGAATGATTACTGGTAATCAATTTAAAAACATTTTACCTATTTTCTATTCTCATAATTTCTGTACTTAAATCGCTGCAAGATCGCAAAGAATGCGTTTAAGTTTAAAAAATGAAAATAGCTAAAAAGCCGTTATCAAAAAGATGTTTCAGGTCGTAAGCACTAACCCATAAAATTATCAATATGGTACTATGTTTACCAAACTGTCATAAGATGAGATATTTATATCCCGTAATAAAACAGGTACAATTGTTTGATTTTAATTAATTTATTTCGCATCGTCTGCTTTCAATTTTTTAAAAGGTTCTAAGAGTCTATGCTATAAAGAGTCAGTTACATCTTTTAGCTCTTTGCTGTCTAATCGTTTTATCACCTCGTCTGATTTCCATTGTTATGCTTGTATACGTGTTCAATAGACTAAGTGGACTAACTTGTCAGGTTATAAAATGTTGCCACCTCTTAAAGATTCGTCCTGTTCTCAAAACAGATTTAGTCAATTTTTACGCCGAGAAGGTTAGTGATCATCTCCGTATGAATGAAATAAAGTGGGATGACGCCGAGATGGGTGAATATTTTCATCTACGTCGGTCCGCAGCATGTTTCGGACATTTCCGTATTTTTCTTTACTAAATGATCTAATTTAAGCGAGATTCTTGAAATCGCGAGGACGTTGACTCGCGAATGTTAGCGAAAATAAAACACTCGCTAATAAAGTAGAAGGCAAAATTTCTCTGGGTGTGAGAGGGATGGGGAAAACTTTTTTAGCTATAGACCCACGATGTTTAGAAAAATAAAAAGATTAAATCAGTTTCACAGGAGGCAGCTACTTAAAATTGTCGCGGGAAGTTACTTTCAGTTTGGACCACTCCAAAATTTTATTGTGTGGGAATGGGTTAAACGTAACAACAACTTATTCAAGCTGCAGTTTCGACTTTTGGTTCTCAAACCAATAATCTGACTTTCATTTATGTCCACGACCACTTATTTTACAAATAATATTTTAATATAAGTCGAAGTATCATGCTGATAAATGCCGTTTATGTCTTCCATGACGACCACTGGCTTGCTTGATAATCATTTTTGAACGTAACTCGCGCGTCGCGACAGAGACGATACTTCAAAAATAAAGACAGAGGGGGTTGGGGGTTACTTTATTGTAAGGAAGGATGGTAACTTCTCGGTAAGTGAGAAGTTTCTATCCTTGTAATCCATACGTCGAATTTTTTGCTAACCTTTTTTCTTGGTTTGGCGATTTAAAACGTCGTAACCACTGTAGTTACGAGGTTTAGGTCACCAACCAACCATTTTACCTTTTTGTTACATAAATTTTGCAATACAACACCGTTAAAAATCGAAGAATCGAAACTTCCTGTTGGAGTAAATGGGGTTTAGGGAGTCAGTGGACGGGTCAGCGAATGGTCGATTGATCAGTTGATTGGTCTGCGAAAACGTCTTCCGATAAAACAGACGATAATTAGAAAATCTAACCGTTCAATGGCCTAGTTCGGTGATAATAAGATAACATTTTTTACAAAACCAGACAGGTTGCTTGAAACAATTAAAATATCATAATTTGAGGTAATTTGGGTAAAAGAAAGATAAACGAAGAAAAAAATTGTTCTTTGAATATTTTATGACCACATTTAACTGTTTATTTGCCGTAGATAGGCAGATGATTAAAAAGGGTGATATCGATACTGACGTGAAGATGAAATGCTACAGCCAAATTATTGGGTCGTTAAGATACTGAATTAATTCAGTTTTTGAATATTTGTATTTTGATAATCCTTTCGTCCCTGTAAGCTTCTGCCCTAACAAAAATGATCTGTTGGCACGGGGAAAACATTATTTGATACCTTAGGTAGACGTTCTTTTCAATTTATTTCATTGAGTCAGGTAGACGTTCTTTTTAATTTATTTCATTGACTCTAACATCTATTAACTATCCTCAACGAGACCAGTCAACGAAAGTGGAGTATTTGATGTCCTCCAAAAAAGCCATTCCCGAACTACCAAATTGATGCATGAAGTGGCAAAGTTTGAAAACTAATATCCACGAAATGATTAGGATCTTTGATCCAATTCGGTTTGATTTGAAAACCGTCCTTTGGTTAGAAGAAAACAAGAAAAAAATGAAATTATCCTGTGAATAATTATAACATACAATAGAAGAAAAAGCTGGTATAGATCCACTGGATCAATGAGGCCATGTGGACTAGCTTTGTCTGTAGATTTGCAGGTATAGAAGGCTGAATTCTTAAAAAAAGAAAATAAATAAATTCTTTAAAAAAAAAAGAAAAAAAAGAGGCTCATGAGGGCCTGAGACGCTCTACTGGTTATCAAGTTTTCTGTTAAAGAAATCTGATATTTAAGGAATTTATTGCTCAAAAAAGAATGCGTAAAGAAACAAGAGGGCCGTTGGCCCTGGGGCGCTCACCTGAGATAAAGGCTTTTTTTTCTTTCAACAGTCTAATTTCATGTTAAGGTTAGGATTATGAAACAAGTGGGCCACAATTACATATAAACACTATGAACTTGGGGATCCAAGTCTAAATTACAAATTCCAAGGCTTTAGTGCTGATTTGAAAGAAGGAAAAAACTTTTTCCATGGGTTATAAGTTCAGAAATAAGAATGAAGTCTATGACTTGCTGCTTCATGCCTATACCCCCCCACCTAGGTCGGCCCCTGGAGACCCGAGGATCATGATTTTAGCTATTTTGTAAGAGATCAATATACTGATGCTTCATGCAAAATATATAGGCTCTACGCCTTCTGGGTCAGGAGGAAGAGATTCTTAAAGATTATTTTGAAATTTCACTTTTGTTGCCATGGCAACCAGAGTTTAAAATGGATTTCAATTCTTTTAGCTAATTTTAAGGGAGACCATCTAAGGTACATTTCTGCCAAATTTGGTTCAAATTTGCCCAGTAGTTTGGGTGGAGTTGTCATTTAAAAAATCGTTCCTTATTTCAATATAACACACCACCCCCCGGGGCTCTGCCCCTGGGGACCCGAGGATCATTACGTGCTCAGGTGAGCTAAAAAAAAGGGCTTTATCCCCTTTATAATTCTAAGGAACAATCCCCAAAGCCCCTTTTCCAATGTTCATGACGGATCCACTCCATTTCCAAAAGAAAGTTACCTTATGACCCTACAATCATTCTGTGAATATTTCATCAGAATCTGACAATAATTGTGGACTTATTCACATAAACAGGATTGTTTTGAATGAAAATCAATAAGGCCCCTTTTCCTGTGTTTTCTGATGGATGAATTTCATTCCAAAAGGAACTTTCCTTACAACCCTACAATTGTCCTGTGAAATTTAAAAGACCATTTGATAATGATTGTGATCTTCATCACATACACAAGAATGTTTTGAATGATAATCTGTAAGGCCCCTTTTCCAGTGTTTCAAATGCCACAATTATTCCATGCATCTTTGAAGAGAATCCAATAAAACTGTTGACTTTATTGTGTTAACAAAGATATTAAATTCAAGTTCTCATAAGGCCCCTTTTCCCGTGATATTTTACTGTTTTACTGTTTTATCGTTCTGTGAAAGTTAAAAGTGAGTCCAATGAAATATTGGGAATTCATTATGTTTACTTGAATATTTAAAAAAAAATCATATGTCCCCTTTTTACATGATACTTGATGGATTGTACCCAGTTCTGAAAAGAACCATTTTAGTGATTGTACAATCATTCTGTGAAGTTTTGAAGTGAATCAGGTGAAATCAAGGGACATCATTGTGTTAACCAGAATATTTAAGAAAGTTTTTCATAAGGCCCCTTTTTATGTGACACTTGCCATAATCAGATCCACTGTCAAAATCAACAATTGGAATGATGGTACAATCAATCTGTGTAATCTGTGGAATTTATTGTGTTAATGAGTTTATAGTGAAATCTTCATAGAGCCCCTTTTCTCATGATACTTTACAGAACAAACCAAATTTCAAAAGGAACCATTCTAATGAAGGTACAATCATTCTTTAAAAGTTAAAGAGAATCAATGAAAACAGTGGACTGAATTGTGTTAAGAATTTACAAAGGCACAATCCAAATGATGGTACAATCATTCTATTAAAGTTTGAAGAGATTCTGATAAAGACTGAGGACATTGTTGTGTTTATGAGGATTTGGTAATAATTTTTCATACAGCCCCTTTTCCTATGATACTAGACAGATCAGGCCCAATTTGGAAAGAAACAATCCTATTGATGGTACAAACATTCTGTGAAAGTTTGAACAGAATCTGATGAAAACTGCAGACTTTACCTTGGTGTAAATTTTTAAAATAAAATTTTCATAAGGCTCTTTTTCCTGTGATACTTGAAGGATCAGGTCACATGTCATCATCAGCAATCGTGATTATTGTACAATGATTCTGTGAAGGTTTGAATGAAATCCAATGAAAGCGCTGGACTTGGTTGCAAGGATTATAGATAAAATTCTCAAAAGGCCCCTTTTCCCATGATACTAGACAGATCACGCCTAATTTGAAAAGAAAGAATCCTCATGATAGAATAATCATTCTGTGAAGTTTTGACAGAACCTGATGAAAACTATTGACTTTTTTGTGGTACAATGATTTTAAAATTAATTTTCATAATGCTCCTTTTCACGTGATACTTGACGGATCAGGTCAAATGCAAACATCAACAATCATTATTATTGTACAATTATTCTGTGAAAGTTTGTAGAAAATCCAATGAAAACTCTGGACTTGGTAACAAGGATTTATAAATGAAATTTTCATAAGGGCCCTTTTCCTGTGTTTCTTGACAGTTCAAACCCTGTTATGAAAAGAATGATAGTTATGACCTTCCAATCATTCTGTGAAAGTTTCAACAAAATCTTATCAAAGCTGTGGGCTTCATCGTGTTAACAGGGTTTTACTAATTGAATTTTCATATAGCCCCTTTTCCCATGTTATTGATGGATCTGAACCAATTCCAAAGGGAACTCTTCTTACAAAATTATAATTATTCTGTTTGAGTATGAATAAAGACAACCCCATCTCATTTGTGGACTTACAAGCATTAATTAAGATTTTTTTAATTGAATTTTCCTAAGGCCCCTTTTCCTATGTTTCTCAATGGATCAGACCCAATTTGAAAGGAACAATCCTTATGATGGTACAATCATTATGTGAAAGTTTGAAGTCAATCAGGTGAAATCTAGGGCTATGATGTGTTAACTAAGATTTTTTTAATAAATTTTCATACGGCCCTTTTTCCCATGAAACTTGATGGATCAAACCTACTTCCGAAAGGAACAATCTATTTAATGTAATAATCATTCTGTGAATGTTTGAAGAGAATTTGTTGAAAACTATGGACTCTATTGTGTTTACGAGGACTTTTTCAATCAAGTTTTTATCGGGCCCCTTTTTCCCGTGGTCCTTGACTGATCATACCAAATTGTGAAAGGAACAATTCTTATGATGGTACAATCATTCTGTGAAAGTTTGAAGTCAATCAGATGAAAACTGTGGACTCTAGAGTGTTAACAAAGATCTTTGAATTAAATTTTGATAAAGCCCCTTTTCCTATGTTTCTTGAGGAATCATATTCGATTCCAAAAGGAATGATCCTTATGATGGTACAATCATTCTGTGAAAGTTTGAAGAGAATCCATTGAAAACTGTTGGCTCTAGATTATTATTGAGAATTTTTTATGAAAACTTTCATAATGCCTCTTTTTCCGGTGTTTCTAGACAGATCATACCCAATTCCGAAAGGAACAATCCTTATGATAGTACAATCATTCTGTGAAAGTATGAAGGAAATCCGATGAAAACTGTTGAACTCAGAGTCTTAAAGAGGATTTCTTAAAAGATTTTTCCATTAAATTTTCATAAAGCCCCTTTTCCAGTGTTTCCTCATGGATCTGAACAAATTCCCAAAGGAACAATCCTTATGATAGTACAATCATTCTGTGAAAGTTTAAATACAATCTGAAGAAAACTGTATACTCTACAGTGTTAAGGAGGATTTTTCAATTAAATTTTCATAAGGCCCCTTTTCCCGTGTTTCTTTACAGATCTTACCCATTTTCAACAGGAACTATCCTTATGATGGTACAATTATTCTGAGAAAGTTTGAAGAGAATCAGATGAAAACTGTGGACTCTATCGCGTAAACGAGGATTTTTAATGGAATTTTTAATTAAATTAACATAATGCCCCTTTTCCCATGTTTCTTGACGGACCAATCCAAATTTTGAAAGGTAATATCCATACGTTGGTAGAATCATTCCGTGAAAGTTTAAATACAATCTGATGAAATCTGTGGACTCTATAGTGTTAAGGAGGATTTTTTAATTAAATTTTCATTAGGCCCCTTTTCCTGTGTTTCTTGATTGATCATACCTTTTTTCGAAAGGAACGATCCTTATCATGGTACAATCATTCTGAGAAAGTTTGAAGAGAATCAGATGAAAACTGTTGACTCTATCGCGTAAACGAGGATTTTTAATGGAATTTTTAATTAAATTTTCATAAGGCCCTTTTCCCATGTTTCTTGACGGATCATACCCATTTTTGAAAGGAACGATCCTTATGATGGTACAATCATTCTGAGAAAGTTTGATGAGAATCAGATGAAAACTGTGGAATCTATCGCTTAAATGAGGATTTTATTATTAAGTTTAATTAGGCCCCTTTTCCCATGTTTCTTGACCGATCTGACCCAATTTCGAAAGGAACGATTCTTATGATGGTACAATCATTCTGTAAAAGTTTGAAGGGAATCCGATGAAAACTGTAGACTCTATTGCGTAATCAAGGAAAAGTTTAACAGACAGATGACGGACGCATGGATGGATGGACGCATGGATGCCGGACGGGAAAAAGCCATCGCTATAGGTCTAGTGGCCTTCGGCCAGTAAAGCTAAAAAAAACTATTAGAGTTATACCAATCATATTGATAATTTTCAATTCTTCATTTTTCTACATTTATCAAAAAAGATGAAAAAAAAATCTTAAATTTCATAAACTTTAGATTGTTATCTGCAACTCTTTAATTTAGACCAGTCTCAAATATTGACGTTTAGTAATAGGTGCCGGTTAAACCATAAATTATGACCCAGGCTGATTATTTTCACACTATGAACCCTCTTCGAATGATGATCATTATTTTTGCAGTATTTGACTTTTAAAGAAAAATATACATGTATATATTAATAGTAATAATGATAAGAGATGGTATTCGAGCGATGTAAATTATTGATAGGCGAGAAATTAAATAAGGTAGTACCCTGTGGAAATAAAGTAATGTGTACAATGTAACCCCAAAATTTGAATAGTACCTGTAATGGTTAATCATGGATATGCATCTAAATTAAAATAACAGAATAAATATAAAATTCATAAATGACATCTATTTATTTAATGAAATATCACAGGAAAATACAAAAATGTAAAACATAAAAGTATAAATCAAGATTACAATTTGATCCAAGAAATGCAATAGGTTCATTTCAAGTCTTTTCACTGGGGATCTACTATGGTTTATATGTAGAAGCTCATGACAACAGCTTTAACCAAAATGTTGGTCTTAAACTCATGATTATCAGCTTTAACCCATTCCCACACAATAAAGCTTTTGGACGCCCCTAAAGAAGACATATTTGGAAAACATTGAGGAAATGAAAAAATTGCTTGTTACAAGCAATATCTTACATATCCATAATATTTTCTACCCAAAAAAATTTCTTAAATTCCATCAACTAATCAAAGGACTGAAAAGCCTGATAGTGGTTTTGCTGGTTCATCAATATGAGTGAGCAAATCGTACACCTAAGTAGGAGGAGCAGCTGGAGGCCCGATAAGGATGTAGTGGTGGTATTGGTGTGTGAACTACCAGGAATCCATGTTTAGGAGCTCCAGCCGCCCCGATATAACTGAAATACTATTAAAAGTTGCGTTAAAGCCTATTCAATCAACCATGACCCATTACTGTTAATCGAAATCGCTATTTTGAATCAATCGCAACGTTTTCTCCTTAAGAGCGTGAAAATTTGTGGTTGTGTGGTAAAAGGTTAAATGATAAATGGTAAAAAAATCAAAGCTAACATTCAATTCCATTTTCGTTGAGCATATTATTTTCACAATTGAAGTAGCTACATGTCCATTTCAAAGATTTAGCCGAATTCGAGAGGTAAAGGGTGTTTTATTTGATGGGGTTAATAGGCGCTTCAATCTACAACAAAGCGGTAACGTGTTACATATACTGTGTATACGGGGTGTTAATTTGCCCAGCCCTGCCAGGTCAATACACCAGCAGACAGTTTACATGTATTTGCTATCTCCACTAACCACTGGCCTAGATTCTATCTTGAAACGCGAGGAAATTATTTCTCTCATTTTGACAATTCATTAGACAAATTTACCAAGGATAAATTAAGTTTTTTAACTATTTTCCTGGGTATTCATGACTAAAAGGAGGCTGTTGGCATTCAGCAAGTAAGTTATTTTCTTCATCAGCGATGAAACAAGATGGACGTGATCACATAGATTTTCACTTCACGTTTGAGAGCATGTGTTGAAATGAGCGGAAATGTGTGAGAACCTGTTTCGGGTTGATCAATATGAAATACCAGTTTTTCCTGAAAAAAAAACGCTAAAAATTGTTGTCTGCACCTTCTTTCAATACTGACCAGCCTGAAATTCTCCCGTGTGTTAATGGAATTATGTAATGTATTTTTGTTAATTACGGGACTTATACATCTAAATTAAAGCTTATTCCAGGGGTATTTGCAGCATTTAGATCGCCAACTAAACATTTTAATTTTTTGTTATATGCTACTGACCATTAATTTTGCATAATAACGCTATATAGTGTCTTAGTAAAATATCCCTAGGTAGTAGGCGAGGGTCTGTAATCTGTAAGTTAGAATGGTTTGAAAATACACATAAAAAGAGAAGATATCTTAATTAAACCCATTCCTACAACACAAGTTAGAAAATATAAGCCAGATTCAACATTTGGTTGATTGAATGAATGGGGTTTAGAGCCACTTTTAACAGTATGTCAGTCATATGGCTGTGGCAGGAGCACCTAACCATGAATTCCTAGCATTTCTCACACCAGTACTGCCACTACATCCTTTGCAAGCCATCCCACTCAGGGAAACTAATGTCAGAGAGGGATATTCTCCTCTGGCAAGGATCGAACCCGGGATCCCTGGACTAGGAGTCCCATGCACTATCACTGCCCTATGGTCTTTACCTAAACATTTGGTTTAGCCTTCTTTTTAATGTAAGTTAAAGATCAAAGCCAAGGTCACAGAGTCAAGGCACTTGGTCTAGGGTAAAAGTCTACCACCAGATGAGTCTATATATTATGATGGCCAAGGTGACAAAGCATCGAGGTCAAAGGTCTTGGTGTTTGATGCCAGGCTATCACCTGATGACAGCAAGTGTGAAATATGAGAACCCTAGCATGAATGGCAATAGAAAATGAAAAAAAAAAACTTTAACCCAATGTGTCACTGACGCCAACTCCAAGAGTATGACAAACACTCCTCTAAGATGTCTCTCCTTAACTCTTTCCTGTTTCTTGAAATTTTAGACTGGCCCAATTTGAAAGATGTAACAGACGACAATGAAAAGTGAGTGAAAATTGAAACAAAACCATTTAATGTGGTAGAAAATATTGTAATAAAAGAAGAAATTGATTGATACAAGTAATTTCTTCTTTTTTCACAATATTTTCTAAAGTATGAAATTGCATGGACGTAAAAACCAGGGATTGTACAGGAGAGGATTAAATATAAAAACTTTACTATCACAATTTTCTAGCCAAGCAGATCACAGAAAATGATGTCTATTTTAATATCAAACTCGCACTTGGTACTTTGCCATCTTTAAATCCTGGACAACCCTATCAGCATCAAGCTGACGGAAATAAGCGTCATCATCATCTCTCATGAGGTGATCCTGCAGTAACTTGATCTCTGATTCCATCTTCTTTCGTAAATCTTTCTTCATTGATGACAACACCTACAAAACATGTGCATTCAAAAGGTTAGGAATACACAATCATTGTTACCAATAAACAAGAGGGCTGTTGGCTCTGGGGGGCTCACCTGAGATAAAGGCTCTTTTTCTTACGTGTAATTTCATGTTAAGGTTAGGATTATGATACAAGTGGGCAATACTTTATACATACACATATAGGCTCTGTACTTGGGGATAAAAAAGCGTTAATTATAAATTCCAAGACTTAAGGGCAAATTTGAAAGTAGGAGAAAACTTTTTCCTCCCTCGACATCCATGGGTTATAAAGAGGTCAATATGCTGATGCTTCATGCAAAATATCAAGGCTCTAAGCCTTCTGGGTCAGGAGAAGATTTTTAAAGATCATTTGAAAACTTCACTTTTGTTGCCATGGCAACCATAATTTTTAACGGATTTCAAGTCTTTTAGCTACTTTTAAAGGGGATCACCTAAGGAACATTTCTGCCAAATTTGGTTCAAATTTTCCCTGTGGTTTTGGAGATGTGGTTTAAGAATTGTTCTTTCTTTCCATAAAAACCCCACCCCTCTTGGGCTCTGCCCCTGGGCACCAAAGGATCATGATTTTAGCTATTTGAAAGAGGTCAAAATTTCACTATTGTAGCTATGGCAACCACAGTTTCTAACGGATTTCAATTCTTTTAGCTACTTTTAAAGGGGATCACCTAAGGAACATTTCTGACAAATTTGGATCAAGTGGACCCAGTGGTTTTGAGATGTCGTTTAAAAATTGTTCTTTCTTTCCATAAAAACCCCATCCCTGTGGAGCTCCGCTCCTGATGACCCAAGGATCATGATTTTAGCTATTAGGAAAGATGTTAATATTCTGATGCTTCATGCTAAATATCAAGGCTCTATGCCTTCTGGGTCAGGAGTAGAAGCTTTTTAAAGATTATTTTAAAATATTCACATTTGTTGCCATGGCAATCAGAGTTTACAATGGATTTCAATTCTTTTAGCTATTTTTAGAGGGGACCACCTACAGAAGATTTAGTTCAAATTTGCTCGGTGGTTTTGGAGGAGATGTCGTTTAAAAAAATTCTTGACGAACAACGCCTAACACCGGACAAAAAATCGACAAATCAAAGCATTTATCTAGATTGGAAATGAATGTTAAACTCCATTTCAAAATTCAAGCCATTGTTACAACGTTTTGGTCCCCAACCAACCATTTACTTTCTTTTTACAAGTTACTGGCAATGAAATTTTCAAGCTAGCGCCGTTTCATATCTAAGTTGAAGCTCCTGTCCAAGCTCAAAGAGCATAGTCAACGATCAGTCATTTGATTTCCTTATATACATGTATACTATCCTACCTGACAGAGTTATAAAGTTATAATATGCACTAACCTTTTGTTTTGCCTTTTCTTGCATTTCAAGTTCCTCCTTTTCTTTGGCAATATTCTCTGCTAGCATCTGGAACTGGTCACGATAGCTAGAAATACTGTTAAGGACATCCTGTATATAACTGAGCACATTTATTAGTTTGTCTACTCATTAACAACTTGTTACAAATTATATATTTTACTAGTTCCGAAACAAAATGGTTATAGACTAGTACAAAATTAAAGAAGCTGCAGACGATAATTTCAAGTTGATTGATTTTTAAATCTTTTTGAATAGAAAACATTGTGAATAATACAGAAATTGCTTCATTTTCCACAATGTTTCCAAATCCAACACAATCCTTTTTTTACGCCCCTCCAAGGACAAAATTGACAGAACATTTATTAGTTGGTCTAATCATTAACAACTTGTTACAAAATACACATTAAACTGGTTCCCAACAAAATCCTGCTTTTTTACGCCCATTAAGAAAAACAATTGAGAAAACATTCCTCATTGAGACGATTCTAATAAGATCCATCAACAAAGGATTTAGTTTTGATAATTTTTATCAGCAAAAACATCTAATAATGAAGTTTCTTTGTTTTTGGAAAAGGAAATTTGATGCTGGTTGCTTAATGAAATTTGTCTCTTAAAACAGGTAGCAACTTGAGAAAGATTGACTGTATATATTAGTGGAGAAAGATTTTAAAGGTGTATAGCAGTTTGTAGAAAAATGATCTATATTATGGAAAGTCCCTTTCTTTTGAACCCATTCTCACATAATCCATCTTTTTTATGCCTATCAAAAAAAAATCTATAAAATGAATCGTGGAAAATGAAGAAATCGCTTGTTACAAGCAATTTCTTTATTAACTGCTATGTTTTCTACCCTGTAGATTCTTAAATTTTCTCCAACAAAATGTTGTCCCACAATTTCTTTGAATTTTAAACATCAACAAACTATATGCTATCACTGAAATTTGTCATCTGGTAATAGGTTAAGTTGTCCATCAATTAAAATGTATCGAATAATTGTCACAGGTCATTCTATCTCTTCTTGTCTAAAAGAATGAATTGATTGGTCAATCAGTTTTTAAATCAACAATGGAAAACCATAATTTTTGCAAAACTTGTGGAAACAAGATGTGTTTGTGAAACACTATGCCCCCAAAACAGGAATTCTTTAGAAACAGGTGATTTTTATTGTTTTTTTCTTTGTTTTAGGGAAAAGGGTTAAAATTTTGACCTTCCCCAGTTGCACCTTGTTGAGACCTATCTACATACCAAATATTAGCATTGTAACTTAATCAGGGTGGAAATTATAGGAAAATGTTTAGTTGGCAGGTTAAGTTTTGCAGATAGACAGACAGACAGACACCGGTAAAACAATATGCCCCAGATTTATCGATGCGGGGGCATAAAAACGAAGAGTATGAACGCATACAAGTAATTCTGATAACCTATTTAGGTGAGATGTATAAAGGATACTAGTTTTCTATTGAGTCAATTTCATCTCTCTGAGATTTGGCCTGACTGTCTCTCTGCTCTCTGGCATATTTTCTTAGTTCTCGAATTCTCTCCTTCTGTATCTCCAGTCCATCTTTAAACAGTTTCTTGAATATCTGTAAAATCAACCAAAGGATTCAACATTATATAAATTTGATCTTGCTTGATTGTCCTTTTCAAATAAGTGACCATGTTCATTAAGTGAGCATAATCCAAAGCAATTACTCTGAAAGTGAAGGTATTTTGCTAGGATAAAATCACATTTAAATTCTATATTGTTGGAACTCATTAGGATCATCTCAATGAGACGGTTCTAATGAGTCCCAATAACATAAGATTAAGTGACAATTCTCTGAAAATTCTTGTATGAAATTGAATCAATCCTTCATATCTTCCACTAAACAGGGTAATTAGTGACCACTCTTTTAAGCATCCACATTTTAGTCGTTCCTTAACCCATTCCTACAAAATTATGCTTTTAGATGCCCCCCCCCCCAAAAAAGCTTTAGAAAACAGTATGAAAAATGAAGAAATTGCTTAAAACAATCAATTTCTTCATTTTACATATTGTCTTCTACCCAGAAGGTTGAAATAATCTATAATTTTATCAAGTTCAAATTGACGTCTACAACTTAACCTATTTACAAACAGCAAAATTTTAGACTGGTCCAAATTAAAAGGTGTGGCAGACGACATACTGGGTAGAAAACATGGTGTAAAATGAAGAAATTGCTTGTTACAAGCAATTTGTTCATTTTACAACCATGATATCTCAATTGCTTTCTTGATGGGCATCATAGGGCATCATTGTGTGGGAATTGGTTAAACTTGGACAAGTCTAAAACAGAGGGTATAATCATTCAGCTTACATAGATGAAAGACAAAGTATTTTGTTAAAAGAATTATTCCTTAATAAAAAAGTCTTGAGACATTGTGATTTTAGATTCAAGCACCACAAGAGTTGAGACAAACATATAATATTAGGTACAAAACAGTGGAACATGGTCTCACTTTACTTCTGCCAGAAGTTATTGCAAATCCAATAAAAATCACATCATTGTGTTGGTCATTTCAATATTTTCAAACAATGATTATGCAACATGCGGTGAAAAATGACAAAATGCAGCGCTAATAAAACCCCTTAATTCAATTTGACATTCTTCAATTATGGTCGTCCTGGGCAAAGGTCACATAGGTGGTATCATTAAATTGGTCCTGACAATTATATCATAAGAACAAAATATTTGGATTATTACAAATATAAATATTATAGAACATATTTAATATGTATAGAAATACTTTTCACATAAGTATTCTCATCTTTATATCATCAGCATTGGCTCAAAGCTTCCCTAAAAACCTTTGTAAGCTCTAGCAAATTAATTCCAATTTGGCACTAAAAGTGACTGTAAAATCAGTGAAAAACCTACCATTTCTTCTCTTGTCCTTCTCTTCAACATCTTGGCCCTCATTCGGACCTGATATTCATCGTAATAATGTCTTGATTTAGCTGACTGCATTCTTCTCTCGTGTAATTTATTCTTGGTCTTAATGGCAACCGCTTGTCTATCTTTTATCTCTTTCTGTTTGAACAAACATACAATAAAAACATCATAAAGTTATGGCATCTATTTTCTTATAACCAGAACCAGACAAAACAGTGTTAGACTGATCTAAGTTGAAGTTGAAAATTTTATGTTGATGAAAACTTTAAAATCATTTGGGGTAGAAAACATTGAGGATAATAAAAAAATTGCTTGTAACACACATAAGTCTACGATAATCGACCCATTGGTGAGAGACAAATAGTCAGAAAGGATGAGTGCCGCCATCAAGGATCGAACCTAAGACCTCTAGATTGACAGTCCGACACGCTACCAACTGCGCTATGACGGCGGATAACATAAATGTAACTTAGTAACTGACAAATAGTTTCTGTCAATTAAACAAGAGGCCCTTTAGCAGCTGTTTACCTCCTTGGGCCTGCATTGACTGATTAACGCTGGTTCTGCCCACTTACTCCTTTGGCCACGCCCTTTGACTCAGACAAAAAGTCCCACTTCAATTATAAGCGGCGCTATTTTGCAAAAACTATGGCCAGTAGCATGTTACAAAAAAGTATAATCATAGATTGGCGACCAAAATATTGTAACTACAGCTTGAATAACGGCTTCTAAGTTAACAAACAACAAATAATTTTCACAAAATTGGCAGCCTATGTTGGAGTTTATATCTCTATGCAGGCTGAATGAATAATTTGATTGGTCGATATACCCCCTGACAGCCGTGATTGGTCAATTCCAAATCAAACTGCCTTTTTATTTTTAGAAAAACTGGAAATGTGTCAGGCATGGATGCCCCCAAGTAACTTCTTGTCACATGACCTTCATGGGTGACCTTGAACTATGGAGTATCCAAACAGAACTTTATGAATGGCAATAGTACTTTTCAAGGGAATTAACTTTGAAATCCATCAATTATTGTAGAAGATATGCTAAGGACAAGAATTGGACACACACAGTTATCTAATCACCCACCCTTACATAAGAACATTTAACCCTTGTCATGCTAAACCCGGAATATTACAGTTTTGACAAGAGGCTTAGACCAAGGTCAGCCTGCTCATAAGTGCAGTCTGATCTTGGTCTACACCTCCTGCCTGTACTTTTCCTGCCAAAGCTGTTTATGAAATTTATTTAAAAAAGAAATATTGATTTTTAACAACAAGTTCTATCAGTGCTTTCAGGCCTTTGATTTTACAGCAATTCAATAAGAAAATTTACTCAGCATGACAAGGGTTAATTAGCAAAATTTCTTCAGTCTAAAAATTTAACAAGTGAAGCAACTGATAAGCAACATTGTTAATTGGTCAAGCAGCTTATTCAAGCTGTAGTAACAATGATATGGTCACCAACCAACAATAGTTTATTTTATGTCCTAGACAAGACTTTTTACAAAATGTTGTTTATTACTGCGATATCAGAGTTTAGTGGGTGTAATCTACCAACTGTCAATTAATAAATGGGGTTTTACAGTGCGTCTACAGGACAATGTAACATGCAGAAAACATAGAGACATATACAAATTCAAGTACAAAGACATGAAGATTACACAAAATCTGTGAATGGATGACCAACATAACTTGAGCCAGTCTGGGTTGGAGCTATATTTTTTGGAAGATTTTCAAAACCATGGTCATTCTGAACAAAATACTCTGTCAGAATTCCATCGATTCAAAGGGCTGAAAGCACTGGAAGATCTTTAGGCGGATCGAAATTTCTTTTCCAATTATTTCTATAAACGACTCTTGCTTAAAACATTACAAAAGCGGTGTAGACTTAGATCATACACTGCAGGCTGATCTAAGTCTTTACTTCCTGCTAAAATAGAAACATTTTGGGTTCAGCATGACAAGGGTTTGGGTTCAGCATGACAAGGGTAAATGTGGAATGGTCAATCTACCTTCATCTTGTCATGCTGAATAAAATCCTCTATAAAATTGCATTAAAATCAAAGGGCTTTGAGTAATGGATGTAATCATTGTGTGTTAATATTCTTTTTGAAAATGCTTATTACAAACAATTCTGGATTAAGAGGGATAAGCAGGAGGTGAAGACTAAGATCAGACTGCACATATATGTAGGCTGTTCTTTGTCTTTACCTCCTGATAAAACAGGAATATTCCGGGTTCAGCATGACAAGGTGTAATTTGAAACATCAACACTGACATGCCAGTGCTCAAATTTGTGTTGCAGTCCAATATGGTCAACTTTCACATGTTACTACAAAACATTTGCCTCCAAGAGTGGCATAAAATACATTTTAGAACTAGAGCTGTCGCCCTCAAGGGCTGACGAGAACACCCCCCACACCGCTAAAAAGGCTTTTCTATGAAGGAGTGGAATTTGAAGCTGTTTAATCACATGCATGCCATGGTGGATGAACATTGCCAACCCTCCACCTCTTTCTGATTTTGTGTTTGTTGCTAGAGTTGACTGATTAGGAAAGGTTGGTCAATATGAGCCTATGTTAAAGAAAACTGTGTGAGGAGATGATGACACAAAATTATATCCATGAAAAGTCAATATGAGCCTATGTTAAATTTTTGACCCCCGGGGGGGCGGGGTCAAATTTGACCTCAGGAAATAAACCGTTTGATATTTTATAAAGGTCAACAAGATGATGTTACTTACCGAATTTGGTAACTCCCCTTATGTTTACTGAGTTTTGCAATTTTAAATTTTGACTACTCCCCCCCCCCCCCCCGTTTAAAAGTTCAAAATGGCATAACTCTGAAACTAACGACTGGATCAAGATGAAAATTGCAGGTGCACAACTTCATATGATAGGAAACAACATGATAAAATTTCAGCAAAATTGGTCAAAAAATGTGGGAGGAGAAGAGACACAAAATTATGTCCACGGACGGACGGACGGACAGACAGACAGACAGACGGACGGCAGACAACCTGATTCCAGTATACCCCCCCATAACTTCGTTGTGGGGGGTATAATTAGTCATCAAGCGAGTTTGTTTACTCATTTCTCACCTCTAAAACTGCAGACAAACTCCATAGGAAAACGAAAATAGATTACTTTCTGAGAACAGTAATTTCGATCGTCATACTCAATTAAACTTTATTAATAAAGTTTGAATATCATATGCATAAAATTCAATCATTGAATAAGAGCAATATAACGAAACTAGGAATTCTGGTCACTTCGAAGTTATCTTCAAAACACCTGTTAATTGGCGACGCATGTGAATGTTAATCTGATTATGACACTCAGAAAACAACTAGAGCTGTCGCCCTCAAGGGCTGACGAGAATACCCCCCACGCCGCTAAAAAGGCTTTTCTATGAAGGAGTGGAATTTGAAGCTGTTTAATCACATGCAAGTCATGGTGGATGAACATTGCCAACCCTCCACCTCCTTCTGATTTTGTGTTTTTTGCTAGAGTTGACTGATTAGGAAAGGTTGGTCAATATGAGCCTATGTTAAAGAAAACTGTGTGAGGAGATGATGACACAAAATTATATCCACGTAAAGTCAATATGAGCCTATGTTAAATTTTTCACCCCCCGGGGGGCGGGGTCGAATTTGACCTCAGGAAATAACCAACGACTGGATCAAGATGAAAATTGCAGGTGCACAACTTCATATGATAGGAAACAACCTGATAAAATTTCAGCAAAATTGGTCAAAAAATGTAGGAGGAGAAGAGGACACAAAATTACTCCCCCCGCCCCCAATTAAAAAGTTCAAAATGGCATAACTCTGAAACTAATGACTGGACTGGATCAAGATGAAAATTGCAGGTGCACAACTTCATATGATAGGAAACAACCTGATAAAATTTCAGCAAAATTGGTCAAAAAATGTGGGAGGAGAAGAGGACACAAAATTATGTCCATGGACGGACGGACAGACGGACGGACAACCTGATTCCAGTATACCCCCCCATAACTTCGTTGTGGGGGGTATAATAACACATTACAACACAACAAAATTTTGACTGGTTCAAATTCATAGACTTTGCATACGACAATTTTAAGTTGATGAAATTTAAATCTTTTTTGTCTGATGTTGAAAACAGTGTGGATAATGAATAAATCGCTTATACCAAGCATATTCTTCATCTTCCTCAATGTTTTTTTTCAAGGAGGTATTAAGAAGCGCATAGTGTAATGATGGGTTAAGCTGACTCCTATATACCCCCATAACATAGTTTTTGGGGGTATAATGACAAATTACAGAGGGTATGATTATTCAGCTTACATTGATGAAAGTCAAAGTATTTTTTTAAAAGAATTATTTCTAAATTGAAAGTCTTGTGAGTTTAGTTTCAAGCATCACAAGAGTTGAGATAAACATATAATAATAGATACAAATCAGTGGATCGTGGTCTCACTTTACTTCTTTTGTCAGAAGATGCATAATGATGGGTTAACCCTTTCCTGTACAAACCCTGAATTTTACATCGCTGTGATTTATATTTGAGAAAACATTGTGGAAAAACAGAAATTCCTTGAAGCAAGCGATTTCTCCCTTTTCCACAATATTTTCTACCACACTGGATGGTTTCATTTCAAATTGTATCCAATTTTCATTGAAGTCTGCAAGCTCTAACAATTTGGACCAGTCTAAACTTTAAAAAAAAAAATGGGTTAATTCATTCCCACACAAAGACGCTTGGGACGCAAAACAAGAAAACATCTAAGAAAAAAATGTGTAAAATGAAGAAGTTGCTTGTTATAATGAATTTCTTCATTTTCCTAAATGTTTCCTACCCAGAAAGTTGAAAAAATTCACATACTTTAAATTGTCATCTTTTAACTCCTTTCAATTTGGACCAGTCTAAAATGTTGCCGTCCAATAATGGGTTAAGGATGAACTTACCAGCCTCTGACTGTGTTCCAACTCTTTCTTCATTATATTAACCATAATCTCTTGTCTCTTCTCCGCCTCTTCTAGCTGTTATATATAAAGTGTTACATAGAAAGTGTACAAAGGCATTTATACCATATCAGGGGAAGGGTAATCAATAAGCAATGCAAAATGGCTTTAGTTAGACCACAGGCTAGGAAAGGACGTAGTGGTAGTACTGGTGTAAGAAATACCCAGAATCCATTGTTAGATGCTACAGCCACTGCAATATGACTGAAATAATGTTAAAACTGTTAAACCCAATTCAATCAATCAATCAATTGTGTTAGACCACAGTTGGATTAATCAAACTTTCAAATTTCCTAGATTCATCACAATATTTATTCCTTTTCTCAAAAGACGGATTGAGTTTGAAGTATAGACTGTAGAACTAACTTTTAAATCTGCCACAGCTTACAATTTTTATATGCCCACTGATAAAGCTGGCTAGAAAAATTAAAATAATCCAAATAGTCAATCTATCATTCAATATTTTTTTGTTCTAACCCTTTAGTGTTTATCAAAATTTAATACTTAACCAAATTCAAAGCAGTATCGGACAACATTGTAAAGAAAGTACAATTCAAAACTAGCTGTCCTTCG
Organism: Fragum fragum; assembly: GCA_946902895.1. Taxonomy (NCBI): domain Eukaryota; kingdom Metazoa; phylum Mollusca; class Bivalvia; order Cardiida; family Cardiidae; genus Fragum; species Fragum fragum. Next base: position 47,063,539 of record OX336371.1, read on the forward strand.
TGATAAAACATATTGTTACAAAAGAAGAAATTGCTACTGGTCATTTCTCCTTTTTAAAACAATATTTTCTCAAGTATGTTATCACAAGGATGTGAAAAAACAGAGATTGTGCCAGGAGAGGGTTCCCTGGTTTTAATGCCAATTTGAACAATGAATACAGACTCAAAGTTTCTTTAGACAACCTGAAAATATTCTTAACCCATTACCAGCCGCAAAATTTTGGACTTGTTCAAATTGAATGGAGTTGCAGACAACAATATAAAGTTTATGAAAAATTTTAGATTTTTTCATCCAAGCAATTTCTTCCTTTTACACAATGTTTTAACAATTGTTTTCTTTGGAGGCGTCAAAAGGTGTCATTATGTGTGAATGGGTTAAGCAAGTGCCAGTCCACCCAGATGTAAGAGTGGGTAGCAGTGGAATTCAGCAAATGCTTCTCTTTCAGGGACACGAAAACATCTGGATTGTGATTGTTCAAAAGCTACTCTATAAGCTTTTACCATTTTGGTCACAATTTAACTACAAGAAATTAGTATAAACTTAACTAAAAAGTAGGATTGTCTAGAAATGAGTTAAACAATTATCCTGACCTGATTTTGAGCCCTTGATTTTTTCCTCCTCACTTCTTGATGTGCCCTGGTTATTTGTTCTATCTGTGTAAGACCTTTTCTCCACAGCTCATGCCAGGTGTGTAAAGACAGGTGTAAATGAGGGAACTCATCCAATAACATGGGTAAAATATCCTCGTCATCTTTTAAAGTTACTGTTAAAAAGGAAATAGAGAACTAAATGCAGATGCCAACATGATGTACAAGTGCTTGATACTGGATAAAACTTCTCAGTAAAAAAGGGCATAAATTGATATATAGGTTAACAGAATATTTAAATAACATTATCAAACAACAAATGTTCAGACTGGTGCAACTTGAAATTATATGTAGTTAAAGACAATAATTTCAAGTTAATGAAATCTATCTTTTTGTCTTTCAGGGAAGAAAACATCATTGAAAATGAAGAAATTGCTTGTTAAGCATTTCCTTCATTTTCCACAAAGTTTTTTCAAAGTGTTATTTTTGAGGATCATTAAAAAGGCAAGATTGTGTGGGAGTGCTTAAAATCTTCTGCTGATCATAGAATGTTACTGCAATGACAGGCAGCATAGACAAAGATTAGCCTATATACACATGATATCTGATCACTGCTACATCCCCTGCATACATTTTGATGCAGCAGGACAAGATATAGTTGACCAATAGCTTGCCCCTTCCACTTAATCAGTTGGCTATGCCCACTGACTCTCACAGGAAATCCTGCTTTGATTTTTAAAGGCGTTATTCTGCAAAATAATGGCAAGCAGCATGCAACAAAAAAAGTGAATAGTTGGTTGGCGACCTAAAAGTCTTAACTATAGCTTGAATATTTGATTAGTCGACTGTTTCTTTGATTGACATCCACAATTGGTCAATAATTGAGGATAGGCAAGTACAAATGGACAAACTAATGAAATAAGATAGATAATTCATCTGTGTCATCTATAAGAGTTACTGTTATGAAACAACAAGAGGGCTAAGATAGACCTAGTTCACTCACCTAAATTCTTTATTGATAAAAGACACATGAAACTTGAACATCAAAGTTGTTATTTGCAAAGGAAAAAACAGTATACAAGGCTTATAAAATTTAATATTTAACACATTGCTATTAAGGCCCTTTTTCCCATGCTTTCCAAAGAAACCTCCCCGTTACTTTGCTACATTGGCTGACAGTATAAAAAAAGGCCAGCTTGGGTTAATAAGCATGCAATCTGATTATTTTCCGACATACTTTGATATCAAAGGCTGCTGTTTCAATATTTTTTATTGAACTTGTACATTTTGTGTTTAACTGTCATTTTACTTCAAAACTCTCTAAAATCTAGTTAATCTTAGCATTAAGTTTAAATTACATCAATGATACTCACAAGGTTTATTCTGTTTGACTATACTGCCTGTATGAGAAGATTTCTTCACTTTACTGCTAACATATGTCTTTGGCAGAACTTTTTTTGTTGTCTTCTTTAAAACTGATGGACCTGTCACAAAAAATAAACTTAACCCATTATCAGACAACAAAATTTTAGACTTCTCATTACAGAGGGTATAACAAATAATACTAGACAGGAAAAACTTTACTATTTGTTGAAGGTAAAAAACATTGCGAGGATTTTTCTCAATAAGTTTTACATCTCCATATTTCTTTAGGGCATCAAAAAACGGGATTGTATGCGCTTATTAATAGATAGTATCTCATTGAATGTTTTGCAGTCTGAGAAGGGGTGATACTTCCCAAATTTAGCTTATTTTCACAACACAGTATGGTTGTTCTAATCTAATTGGGTAGTGCAGTTTTCTTTCTTTTATTTATTTTTTATTTCAATTACTTTCAGGGTTCTCCCCAGAAATTTTTGAAGGCGTAGTGGCAAATGCACGGCGTATTGTCTGTTAACATCTTGGTATGACTATACATAATAAAGGTCATTAAAAGTGCTTTTTAGAATGATTATTGACATCTTGTTGTTTTATTGAGATTTATTCTTGAATTATATTCTTCAACTTTTTAATTATTATAAGTTGATTTATCTATTCTGAGGCTTATTTTTATACCAACCAATTGTGACATTACTAAGCTTACTTCAACTCTCTATCCTATTTGTTGGAAAGGGCACTATATTGTCTCATAAAAAGGATGTGAAAGGAAAGATAATGAAAGAATATACCCAAAAGTCTCATGAGTAAAAAAGAGTGTCAAGTGCTTGTCTATTAGATAGGATTAGCTTTTCATGCTTGGCCATTTTATCAAGTCTGTCCAAAAATCATATCCTTGAGGACTCTTTAAAAAAGCATGGAGTGTTGGATTGACGAAAAATGCCCTTCATCAGAAAAAAAAAAGAAAATATTATCAGTAATTTCAAAAATGTATTTATAAGGTTCCTGTGTGAAACACCTGGTTTCATTTTCAAATTTTGCATCTTAAAGAGCTCCATTAGATTCTCTGTGTAAAATTTGAAATGCTCATTATTTGCCCATTCAGAAGCCTTCGACTGTCTGACACTATAACTATTCTTCTAACAGTACTTTCAGCTATTTGATTTCAATAAGTTAATAAAAAATTTATAATATATCAGCAGTGTCCAACCTTATTTCTCAAATTATAACATGAAACTTGATCAAATTTATTAAACAAGTGTCTTTACTCTTCTCTTCTTTAAGTGATTTCTGCACTTTGATTTTCAAAAGAGGATTTTGTTTTCCAAATATTATAGCCTGAATGATCTTTTCCTGATTCTAAATAATTATTAAACCATTACTTTTTGTAAACAAGAGGCCCATGAGGGCCTGAGACGCTCTACTGGTTATCAAGTTTTCCGTTAAGGAAATCTGATATTTAAGGAAGTTAATTGCTCAAAGAAGAATGCATAAAGAAAAAAAGGGGGGCTTTATCCCCTTTATCATTTTAAGCAACAATCCTCAAGGCCCCTTTTCCCATGTTTCATAACTGATCCACTCCATTTCCAAAAGAAAGTTACCTTATGACCCTACAATCATTCTGTGAATATTTCATCAGAATCTGACAATAATTGTGGACTTAATCACATAAACAGGATTGTTTTGAATGAAAATCAATAAGGCCCCTTTTCCTGTGTTTTCTGATGGATCAATTTCATTCCAAAAGGAACTTTCCTTACAACCCGACAATTGTCCTGTGAAATTTAAAAGACAACTTGATAATGATTGTGATCTTCATCACATACACAAGAATGTTTTGAATGATAATCTGTAAGGCCCCTTTTCCTGTGTTTCAAATGCCACAATTATTCCATGCATCTTTGAAGAGAATCCAATAAAACTGTTGACTTTATTGTGTTAACAAAGATATTAAATTCAAGTTCTCATAGGGCCCCTTTTCCCGTGATATTTTACTGTTAGTTTTATCATTCTATGAAAGTTAAAGTGAATCCGCTGAAATATTGGAAATTCATTATGTTTACTAGAATATTTAAAAAAAAAAATCATATGGCCCCTTTTTACATGATACTTGATGGATTGTACCCAGTTCTGAAAAGAACCATCTAAGTATTTGTACAATCATTCTGTGAAATTTGAAGTGAATCAGGTGAAATCAAGGGACATCATTGTGTTAACCAGGATAGTTAAGAGAGTTTTTCATAAGACCCCTTTTTATGTGACCCTTGCTATAGTCAGATCCACTGTCAAAATCAACAATTGGAATGATGGTACAATCAATCTGTTTAATCTGTGGAATTTATTGTGTTAATGAGTTTATAGTGAAATATTCATAGGGCCCCTTTTCTCATGATACTTTACAGAACAAACCAAATTTAAAAAGGAACAATTCTAATGAAGGTAGAACCATTCTTTAGAAGTTAAAGAGAATCAATGAAAACAATGGACTGAATTGTGTCAAGAATTTTTGTAACTAAATTTTCATAAGGCCCCTTTTTCTGTGAAACTTAACAAATCAGACCCAATGTACAAAGGAACAACCCTAATGATAGTTTGAAGAAAATGATAAAGACTGAGGACTTTATTGTAATAATGATGTTTTGTAATAAAATTTTTATAGGGTCCCTTTTCTTGTGTCACTTAACCAATCAGGCCTAATTTACAAAGGAACAATCCAAATGATGGTACAATCATTCTATTTAAGTTTGAAGAGATTCTGATAAAGACTGAGGGCATTGTTGTGTTTATGAGGATTTGGTAATACTTTTTCATACAGCCCCTTTTCCTATGATACTAGACAGATCAGGCCCAATTTGGAAAGAAACAATCCTTATGATGGTACAAACATTCTGTGAAAGTTTGAACAGAATCTGATGAAAACTGCAGACTTTATCTTGGTGTCAAACTTTTAAAATAAAATTTTCATAAGGCTCCTTTTCCTGTGATACTTGAAGGATCAGGTCTGATGTCAGCATCAACAATCTTAATTATTGTACAATGATTCTGTGAAGGTTTGAATAAAATCCAATGAGAGCTCTGGACTTGGTTACAAGGATTATAGATGAAATTCTCTAAAGGCCCCTTTTCCCATGATACTAGACAGATCACGCCTAATTTGAAAAGAAAGAATCCTTATAATGGAATAATCATTCTGTGAAAGTTTTAACAGAATCTGATGAAAACTGTTGACTTTATTGTGGTACAATGATTTTAAAATTAAATTTCATAATGCTCCTTTTCCTGTGATACTTGACAGATCAGGTCTAATGCAAACATCAACAATCATTATTATTGTACAATTATTCTGTGAATGTTTGAAGAAAATCCGATGAAAGCTCTGGACTTGGTAACAAGGATTTATAAATGAAATTTTCATAAGGCCCCTTTTCCTGTGCTTCTTGACAGTTCAAACCCTGTTATGAAAAGAATGATAGTTATGACCTTCCAATCATTCTGTGAAAGTTTCAACAAAATCTGATCAAAGCTGTGGGCTTTATTGTGTTAACAGGGTTTTATTAATTGAATTTTCATATAGCCCCTTTTCCCATGTTACTTGATGGATCTGAACCAATTCCAAAGGGAACTCTTCTTACAAAAGTATAATTATTCTGTTTGAGTATAAAGACAATCCCATCTCATCTGTGGACTTACAAGCATTAATCAAGATTTTTTTAATTGAATTTTCCTAAGGCCCCTTTTCCTATGTTTCTCAATGGATCAGACCCAATTTGAAAGGAACAATCCTTATGATGGTACAATCATTATGTGAAATTTTGAAGTCAATCAGGTGAAATCTAGGGCCATTACATGTTGACTAAGATTTTTTTTATTAAATTTTCATAGGGCCCCTTTTCCCATGAAACTTGATGGATCAAACCTACTAATAATCATTCTGGGAATGTTTGAAGAGAATTTGTTGAAAACTATGGACTCTATTGTGTTTTCGAGGACTTTTTCAATCCAGTTTTAATTGGGCCCCTTTTCCCCGTGGTCCTTGACTGATCATACCAAATTTTGAAAGGAACAATTCTTATGATGGTACAATCATTCTGTGCAAGTTTGAAGTCAATCAGATGAAAACTGTGGACTCTAGAGTTTTAACAAAGATCTTTGAATTAAATTTTAATAAGGCCCCTTTTCCTATGTTTCTTGAGGAATCATATCCGATTCCAAAAGGTACAATCCTTATGATGGTACAATCATTCTGTGAAAGTTTGAAGAGAATCCCTTGTATATTGTTGGCTCTAGATTATTAATGAGAATTTTTTATTAAAAATTTCATAAGGCCCCTTTTTCCTGTGTTTCTTGAAGGATCATACCAAATTTCAAAAGGAATTATCCTTATGATAAGCATTCTGTGAAAGTTTGAAGTTCGAAGGGAATCCGATGAAAACTATTGACTCCAGAGCAAGAATTTTTTAATTAAATTTTCATAAGGCCCCTTTTTCCCCTGTTTCACGACAGATCAGACCCATTTTCGAAAGGAACGATCCTTATGATTGTACAATCATTCTGAGAAAGTTTGAAGAGAATCCGAAGAAAACTGTGGACTCTATCGTGTAAACGAGGATTTTTAATGGAGTTTTTAATTAAATTTTCATAAGGCCCCTTTTCCCATGTTTCTTGATGGATCATACCAAATTTCGAAAGGAACAATCCTTTTGTTGGTACAATCATTCTGTGAAAGTTTGAAGAGAATCTAATGAAAACTGTGGACTCTATCGCGTAAACAAGGATTTTTTAATTAAATTTTCATAAGGCCCCTTTTCCCGTGTTTCTTGACAGATCATACCCATTTTCGAAAGGAACGATTCTTATGTTAGTAAAATCATTCTGTGAAAGTTTGAAGAGAATCTGATGAAAACTGTGGACTTTATCGCGTAAACGAAGATTTTTTAATTAAGTTTTAATTAGGCCCCTTTTCCCGTGTTTCTTGACGGATCTGACCCAATTTCGAAAGGGAACAATCCTTATGATGGTACAATATAATCATTCTGTGAAAGTTTGAAGAGAAAGGAACAATCCTTATGTTGGTACAATCATTCTGTGAAAGTTTGAAGAGAATCTGATGAAAACTGTGGACTTAATCGCGTAAACAAGGAAAAGTTTAACGGAGGGACGACGGACGCACACATGGACGCTGGAAGGGAAAAAGCCATCACTATAGCTCTAGTGGCCTTCGGCCAGTAGACCTAAAAAGAAATCCATAATTGGTCTAAGGCATTCTTTTCTTGAAGTGCTTTCAGCACTTTGATTTTTATGGGGGTATTATTTCTTTTTGGGTAAAAAACATGAGAGGATGAGATATTATTAGATGATTACTAAATGTAAAATAATTTTTTTCATCAAACTTTTAAAACAAATTTATTGAAAAAATGGGTTGAACAAACAAGGGTACGAATGTTTGAGATAATGCCCTCCATGTTGGATAAAAAATAAATGGACTTATTCCAGAAGATACATGTGTGTAATTATTAAACTGAGTTGAAAACAAGAGCTTAGTATAACTAGGATGGCTTCTATACAAATCTGTCATTATTATTTTGGCAATTCTCGTAAGGAAAAAAGATCGCGAAAAGGGTATGTTTTCAGCGATCAATGTATGAAATAAACAGACCCAATAAATCTTTCCTTCAAAAAATTAAATTTTAAACCACTGTGGCTTTAGTTTGATAGTTGTCACATCAAATAACCACATCTTTTACTTTTAACTAGACTAATCTCAGCCGAAGTGACAATTTTCCGGGTAGCCATTTTGAATTCATTGTTTACATATTGGTACCTATCATGCTTGGTGACTGATAGCAAGGTACCAGTGGGAAACGCGAGAAAAAATCGATAATCACCAATTAGTAAGTAAGGGTCTTATCAATAGAGATATTATGTAATACGTGGTATACAACATTATAGATAAAGAGCCTGTCGTGTCCGCGCTTCTGCAACCAATTTTAATGGTTTGCTTTACCCTTTCTTCTGCTTGAAATTAAGCCATATTGGTGACCAAATTTAAGTGTATCGGCGATCTGAAGGGGTATCGGCAAACTCTCTTAATTAATGAAGGAGTATCGGCCCCGATACGCCATATTGGCCTGGGGAGAACCCTGACTTTGTTTTTTGACTCCTCAAATTGTGTCTTTCAGCCTATCTTTCTGGCAATACCTTTAGGCTTAAATTCTCAATAGATACCTTTAGCACAATGGGTCATATTTTGAGAATTTAGCTCAACACTGTCATAAATGCCTATACAGATACAGACATCTACCACGGCATTGCATTTTCATTAATGAAAACATTCTTGTAGGAGGAACAACAAAGTTGAGCTTTTCTTCAGAGATTTTATTAACTTTGACTTTAATCTGTACAGATAAAATTAATCTGATTACTCTTTTCCTTTATTACCTTGTTTCTCAATGATGGTTTTACTTTTTATTCCAGCTTGCATCTTCTTTCTGTATTCTTTCTCCTGTATTCAAGAAAAAAAACCTAAAGTCAGTATTGATCAAATATCCTCGTTGTCTTTCTAAAACCTTTTAACTACAGCTCCAATCAAGCTGCAGTAACGAGGTTTAAGAACGACAATTACTATATGTGACCTGTCATGCCAAAAAGATACCTCCTGGGTTTCTGTAAATTCAATATACTTCACAAGAGAAAAGATCTAGCAGAAGACAACCTGAGCATCCTATCAACAGCACAGCATGCAGATGCCAATGCATGGCTGTTTGAATGCTTGATAGTGGGTAAGCTTGTCCCAAGCAAATTTCTTCATTTCCCACGATCTTTCCCAATTGTTTTATTGAAAAAGCATAGCTGTGAGGGAATGGGTTAAATCAAATGTTTATCCTAATAACATGACATAAGCTATTTCAGTTTTCAGACTGGATAAAAAGATAGCTTAATGTGATGCTTTTAGATGCCCCTCAAGAAAAAGGATTGCAAAAACAATGTATAATATGAAGAAATTGCTTGTAACAAGCAATTTCTTCATTCTACAAAATATTTTCAACCCAAAAAGTTGAAAAAGTTAAAAAATTCACAAACTTTATTTTGTCATCTGAAACTCCTCTCAATTTGGACCAGTTTAAAATTTCGTTGTCTGGTATATGGTTAATTATTAATCCTTAAGTACCAAATACAAAGCAATAAAATGGCTCCAGTACCTGTTCCTGAGCTGCCTCTCTATTTTTCTTCATTAAATATTCAGCTTCATCTAGCATTTCATCAAGATCTTCTCTATAGATCTTCTGTAAAAACTGCAATGTAACAAGATGTGTTTGTGACACACAATGCCCCCACAACAGGACTAAACATTTGACCTTGGCATGTAAACTAAAGTTAATTGTCCAATCAAAACATTCATTTAGACCCTCAGTGGACTTTGAACTCATGCATTGACCTACATTTATTTCAACCATTTCCGTGCAATCTCTGCTTTTAATATTCACATGATTTTATGCTGGAGAAAACATTGTGGAAAAAGAAGAAATTGCTTGTCACAACAAGCAATTTCTTCTTTTCCAACAATATTTTCTTCCCTATAGGATAGTACAATTTTCAATAAAGTTCACTTAAAACTGTCATCTGCAACCCCTTTCAAATTAGAAGAGTCTAAGTGTTAAGCATTTTTACTGGTTTTGCAGCTTAAACACCATGACTACAGCTTATTCAAGCTATAACTACAACATTTAGGTCACAAACCAACTATTTCACTTTTTGGGTAAATGCTACTGGCCATGAATTTTGAAAAATAATGCTAATTTTCAATTTGAACTTTCTGTCAGAGTTCATTCGGCGTGGCCAGCTATCCATCAGTTACTTATCATTAAATATTTATATGCTGCTGTAATAGACTGTATGCTGTATGCATTGTATGTTGGTATCTGCTCTCAATAGGTAACTGCTGTATAGAAATTGAAGAAAAAAAGGGGGCATGATTTGGACAAAGTAAATTGATTTTACCCCTTTGATAGTATATAATGCTCTTTGATAGTGAGAAATTATTCTGAGCTTTGGATCAATGCCAATAAGAACAACAGGGGTCTATCAGACCAACAGGCATATTACAAAATATCATTTTTGTACACAGAGTACGACTTTAGCATTCATGACAACAACAATCACAATGAAAAATCATGACCTAAAAAGGAATACTGCAGCCATATTTCTGACTGGACAAATTTTTAATTAGCTTTTTTTCAATTCAAAACTTTCCCAGTTTTTATTTTTTCTAAATTTAAGACTGGTCCAAATTGAAATAGGTTTTCAATGAAAATTTGATATAATTTGAAATTAAACCATTCTATGTGGTAGAAATTATTGTGGGAAAAGAAGAAATTACTTGTTACAATACATTGACTAAAATCCTGGGTTTGTACAGGAAAGGTTTAAATCTTTGTCAAAACTTCTGTTGGCAGTTACAAATGATTGAGAAAACCCAACTTGGAAAGATTTAAATTAACAAAACCCAGATATCAACCCTTCTCAAACTGAATAAAAACCTCTACTTAATTGCATTAAATTCAAAACACTGACAGCACTTGATGCACTAATAGAGGGTCAGTAATTATTTTAAAATTCTAAATTCTAAACAACTGTTACTTAACCTATTCCCACACAGCAAAATTCTAGACTGGTCCAAATTCAAAGAAGCTGCAGACGACTCTTTCAAGCTGATAGATTGATAAATTAATTTGTCTTTTAGGATAGAAAATATCGTGGATAATGAAAAAATTGCTTGTAACAAGCAATTTCTTCATTATCCACTATGTTTTCCAAAGCCTTTTTCTTGAGTGGCGTAAAAAGGAGGGGTTTTGAGGGAATGGGCTAAAGGAGACAATCAGGTGGTGTAGACTAAGATCAGATTGCTCATTTGTCTATTCCTCCTGCCAAAACAGGAATATTTTGGGCTCAGAATGACATGGGTTAACACTCTTTACAAAAGTATCCTGTATGTATTACTTACCCCAATTTTTTTCTTGCCAGCTTCTTTTTCTTGGTGTACCATTTTTCTTGTATCCCCCATTGTGTATAATGCTTTAGGTCTAGATGACAACTCTTTATATTTATTTGTTCTATAGGAGGACGCTGTATTATATTTGTCGGGGGAGTAAGCTTCAAAATCTACATCAGAGATTATGTCCTCATACCTAGATCATAACATGGATGAATAAATTTGTTTATCAACCCATTACCACATGACACAATTTTACTAATCCAGATTGGAGAAAGTTGCTTATGACATTTCAAGAGGCATTTGAATTTAAAAATAAGAGCCATACAGGATAGCAGCATTGAGGATTCAGGACTGAAACAAAACAAGTGTATAAAATAATATCATGATATGCTCAATAATTACTAAGATTTATTCTAGACAAACATTAATTCTACTTTTTATCTTTGACATTGAAATTTTGTTTCTTGAAAATTTAGATATATACACTGCAACTCCATTATAGCACTTTCAGCTACATTGCTAAATCCATTATAATGCAGGGTCCGCTTAGCTCCCTAAATTTTGTGGGGGTTGACTGATTCAATGTTAGTGCTCATTTAAACGCAAGTTTTACCATCTGATTGGAAATGATTGGAGCCCTATATAAATTGATAATTACTTAAAGCTGGGTCCGCTTGGCTCCGGAAATTTTTAGGAGGTTGATCAATTCGACGTTAGCGCTCATTTAATCATGATTTTTACCATCTGATTGAAAAAGGTTGGAGCCAGTAGTTGTGATTAATGCCTTAGGTCATAGTTTATTGCTTTGTTAGGTTTAAGTCAATTATAAATATTGATAAGTTAAGCTATGACTATAGAAATTTTCCATCATAATCATTTCCAATTCAAAATGTTTTGCCAGAGAAAAATTCTAAATAGAAAGCATCGTCAAAAACTTTTTAATTCCTTGATCAGAATTACGATGAATACTCCAAAGTGAAACTAGGTATCCCACAATCTTGGTATAATATCGATTATTGTGACACATGAAGAATTATAAATAAAATCAAGTGTGCTTTTTACTGGTTACAAATTATCAATTAAAATACAATTGCAACATGGTTGTATGGTGTAAATTTCAATTCATAAACGCAAAGGTTTAGAAAATTTATTGTAATCATAATTTTAACGTTGGTAAAGAACTTAGACAAAGTCCAAGGTCGATTCACAAGACATTTTCTGAACGTGTCACTAACCCCAGGTGTTAAATGATTTGTTGGTCTTAGACACAGTAGAAAGTGAAACTAGACATTCCGCCGTCTCAGAATTATTTCAATTATTATGACCTTCTTGTAATAAAAGTTACCCTTTACAAAGTTTAATACAATGTTGAAAACATGCAGCTTGTTCGGCAAAAATTCCAGATTCAATCAATGTGACTTTTAATCAACACGACTGTAGCCCAGGGTGTTCAACAACTCATTGGTCTCAAAGGAGATGTCGTTATGCTGGATACTTAGATTTTATCCCTTTTCTCTAAGGATAGATTGAAACATTTACGTAAATGAAAAAATTAAGTTAATTAAATAGAAAAACTAATGATAATAATAAAACATGTCTCGGGTGAAAATTTCAGCTTTTTAATATTCAGGGACGGAAAGAGAAATATAATATGTACACCTGTAGAAATGTACAGACTATTTAGTTCCAATAGACAGGAAATGTAAGGACAGAATTTAGTAATTTTCATTACAATGAATTCTGTCGGTTTTTGCTAAATCTCTTAACTACAGTTGTTGTTTTCATTTCCTGACTAGTAACATCTATTAAAGTAAACTGTTACAATTTAGTCGATGAGGAAGGGTTATCACGATTTATCGGGTGTTAGGTTCTTACAGGGAGTGAGACAGAGTTATAGCATATTAACTCCATTTCTTCCACTGTTTCATTTCTTGAACCCCACCTACAGCGTTATAGTGGAGTTGCAGTGTACTGACCAAGTATGTAAAAATCACATCAAAGTAAACCCTGATCCAGCTCTATTGTCCATACAATGAAGATCAAATAAATTTCTGATCATTGACATTGAACTGTAACCTTGAACTTTGAGTAAAGTACCATTACATTATTTCCTGCAAACTGAGAATCAAACTGAATAATTGTGTGAAGTGGCATCAAATTAACCTAATACAGTAAAACCTCATTAATCCCAACGTCACTGGTTTGTAGGTAAGTGTTAGTTTGTATACTTTACTCGGTCCCAATCTTTTTCCTTCTTTAGCTTTGTTAGAAAACTCTGTCTAATTTGAACGTCAGTGGTTCGTAGTTCGTAGGCCATTTGAAGTCCCGAAAGTATGATTATAGCACAAACTCCTATGTTTAATTCGTAGGTGTGATAAACTAATTGACACCAGTCATCACTTACCTTGATTTTCGCACCTGCTGATCTATATGACAAGTAATGTTATCGTGTACCTTTAGTTAAAAGGGGTTGATTGGTTTGTAAGGTGGGTAATTAATCGAATGAAGATTCCGTAGTCATCCCCGAAAATTGGACACAGCCCCATTAGTATCAGTGTAATTGGTCATTTAGAAATTCTAACCACTTTATTTTATTCTGCGGTTGCTTTCTTCACAATCATTGGTCCTTAATCTTATGATTCGATAATAGAATACTCAGAGTGATTTGATCCAATGTATTGTAAAGGGATATCACTCTGATAGAGGCCACCATTTTATACAAACACTGCGTTTAAAAAAAGCCAAGAATTAATACAGAGGTAAAGCATAAAAATACAAGAGGGGTAATTTTTAATTGATGTTTTCCTCAATTAATATCTGCGGGTCTTGTTTAGAAAAAAATAACCAATTTAGAATCAATTCCTAAATAGGGGACAGATCCGACCATGTCGGATTCTGTGTAACTCAAACAGCCGACCTCTTGCCATCCGTTTTGTTCGTACAACGCTTAATTCGTATAAATTTCCCCGGTCCCTTGCGCTACGAACCACCCAGGTTTTACTGTAGTTAGAAATATTTCAACTGGACAAGTTTAAGATCCTATTTTGAGATCTAGTTTGAATACTAATGGACCAAATTTCAAATTTGTTCAAGACTTTATTTAATTCATTTTCCTACTAATTTTCAGATAGTTGTGAAAAAATTATTTGGTCACAGGAGTGCCAACATGGCTGTTCTAGTTTTTGATTTAATGACCTAGTTTTTCTTAGCCAAGGTTATTCATTAATGAAGTTTCCAAATTATTTGTCAATACAAACATTCTGACCAATTTTAGGTTGAATTAGCAAAGATTGTAGTGTCTAAAGTTCCAACAAGGTTTTGCGAGGATTTGACCTTATGACCTAGTTTTGGACCTTGACTTTTCCAATTTTGATCTAACAGACAGACATACAGACTGACACGGTGAAACCAAGGTACCCCCTCTACTTCAGGGTATGTGGGGTATAACAATTCAACATTCCTACACTTCAAACAACATTGTAGAACTCATTTTCTTCTTTCAAACTATTTTGCTGTCAAAAATTGAATTACCTCAATATTAGTTAATATAAAAATTATTTCTAGGCATTTTGTTTGAATTAAAAAGTTTTAAATTTTTTAACTAAGTATATCTAATAACTATATGGTTAAGAATTAAATATAAACCACAATACATTTCATGTTTTAGAATATTAGTGTTCAGTTGAATTTCAAAACTTAACGCATTAATAATTACTGTTTTCTAAGTCTCTCTTCATAACTGTCGTTTTCTTTGTTACTCAAATCATACGGAAAGCTTCCTGACTTTGGTCTCAGATTCTTCCCTCTCGATACTTCGCTCTCTTCCCATGCATATCTAAAAATATAAATAGCACTGTTACGATTTCCAAAAGCTTTCTTTTTTACAACCCTCAAGAAAATAATTCAGGAAAGCAATGTGGAAAATGAAGAAATTACTTCTTACAAGCAATTTCTTCATTTTCCACAATGTCTTCTATCTTGAAAAACAGATACATTGAATATTCCATCACCTTGATATTTGCATTTGCAACTTTCTGGTATTCGGACCAGTCTAATTTTATGTAATCTAGGAATGGGTTAAACAATGAGCTAAGATACCTTAAATACAAATTGAGTAGATGACAGGATTACTTTTAGTAAAGTAGCCGGATTTAAAATTTGCTTATTTAAAATGCTTCGACAAAATTGTGGACAAAGAAGAAACATATAGGTGATCAGCCATTCTTTGTTTGTGCCTTCAGTGTGTTAACCCTTTCCTGGACAAACCCGTGATTTTACGTCACTGTGATTTTATACTTGAGAAAACATTGTGGAAAAGGGAGAAATTGCTTGTAACAAGCAATTTCTCCTTTTCCACAATATTTTCTACCACATTGGATGGTCAGATTTAAAATTACATGCATTTTTCATTGTCATCTGAAACCTCTTTCAAATTGGACCAGTCTAAAATTTCATAAAACAGGAAAGGGTTAAACCAATTCCAATAAACCCATTCCCAAACAAAAAATAATTTAGACTGGTCCAAATTCAAATGTCATATTGCATTTTTGTGAGAACTGGGTTATTCAAGGCAAATTGTGAAAAATTACCTGATCTACTGCAGCATGCACTAACCTAAAAATGTGAAGCCATTTTCTGGTTTACAGTAACAAGTTTCAAAATTTGGAATTATAAGAAAGACTTTAGCAATTATTTTAACCCATTACCACACAATCCCACTTTTTATGCTCCCAAAGAAAAAGGCTCTTGAAAACAGTATAGACATTGGAGATTACTAGTAACAAGCAATTGTCCACAATGTTTCTATCCAAAACTGCAAATATTTTTTCTAAAATTTCACCAACGTGAAAATGTCAACTACAACTTCTTTCAGTTTGGACCAGCCTAAAATTCTGTTGTGTAATAACAGATTAAAGCATACCTTCTATTTACTCCACCACTAGCAATAACACTAGGACTAGAATCTGTCATGGATCTCTCCACAAGGAAGGAAACTTTTCTCTTTGCTTTACTTGGAGTGAGCTGCAACACAAAACAATATATACAAGCAATTCTTAACAAATTACAAAGGACAACATTTTGGACTGCTCCGAATTGAAAGAAGTTGCAGATCACAATTTCAAGTTCATGTAATTTCAAAAACAGTCTGTCTTTCAGGAAAAGAAACATGGTAGTAAATAAAGAAATTGCTAGTTGTAAGTGATTTCTTATAAACTTGATAATGTTCCAGGAAATGAAGATAATGTTTTATCCAGCTTTTTTCTTGAGCGGCATAAAAGAGGAATATGTGGGAGGATTTGCTTATTACAAGCAAATTCTTCATTGTCCACAATGTTTTTGAATGGTTCTTTCCTGGGGCGTTAAAAAAAAGTGGGATTGTGTGGGAATGGTTTAATTGGAATATAAGTGCCAACTAAGGTACAAAAGATTGTGAGAAAAGGAGAAAATCCAGCAATTTTCTTTTCCCCACAATATTTTCAATTATCATATTATAAGGTGTTATAATGAGGCACTGTGTTGTAAGGGGTTTAGGTCCCTTAAAACAAAATGTAAGCACCATACCCTCAAAAAGGGATTTCATTTTTAAATACCTGTTTCAACAAAACAACACTTTTCAATGTATCACAAGTTATCTATTCAATCTCCTCAATGCTTTCTACTGAAAAGGACAAGAAAAAACTTAACTATAACTAAATCTGACTAATACGCCTCAAAGGTTACTTGTCGCAGAATAAACATTTTGTCACTATAATGAAGCCTTTCTTCAACAGAGGTTGTTTGAATGGGGTTTTACACCGCTTTCAACAATCTTTCAGTTATATCGCGGCAGCTGGAGCACCTAACAATGGATTCCTGGTATTTTTCACACCAGTACCGCCATCACATCCTTTCCTAGCCTCCAGCTGCTATCCCACATAGGTCTACGATTATCGACCCATTGGTGGGAGACAAATAGTCGGAAAGGATGAGTGCTGCCGTCAGTTCTTCAACAAAGGGCAAGCCTCAAAGAAAAGTAATACATATTAGCAAGTTCACATATTCTCTTGATACTACTTGTGTGAAATCTACAATATCCAACCAGTAGGTTAGTGGAAAACTAGCAGTTGTAGAGAAAATGAGTGGACAAGATTTTTCATCAAAGGATCATCACTCTTTAAAACGTAAATGATTTAATAGTTAGTTTCGTCTATCAAAAACGAGCCTTCTGATTGGTCGAAAAATTTAATTCATATCTCCATGAACAAAATTTTGAGCACGCAGCAATTTTGTATGCTTCCGCACAAAATAGTCCCATACAAAAAGGTATCAAAATTTGTTAAGTTTTGTTTTTTCGCTCGATGATATTAAATTATAAGAAATGAAGAGAATATTTTTTGTTTACATGGAGGTATGAACCGAAAAACCTAATCACACAATGTATGAATCTGCTTCGCGAATTCATACAGTGTGATTAGGTTTTTCAGTTCATACCTCCATGAAAACAAAAAATATTCTCTTCATCTCTTAAATGAAACATTACCAAAGTAGACTATGAACATAACTCTGTAACTCTTGAGTCTACCAGTGAAGTTTGAATTGAATCCATGCAAATGTTATACAAAACATGAGCAGACAAATCTTTTATCAAAGGGCCATTACTCTATTAAATGTAAACTGACCATGACTTAAATAGGATATACACATCTCTGCTTGAAACGGAGTGTACCGGTGAAAATTGAATCAAATCCATGTAAAGGTTTTAGAGAAAATGAGTGTACAATTTATTCATGAAATGGCCATCACTCTGTTAAAAGAAAAAGAACTGTTCCCAAACTAATCAAAATAGGATAAGCACATCTCTGTTTGATAATGAGTCTGACATTTGAATGAAATTTGTCCAGTAGTAATGAGAAATAGAGTGGAAAAAGCTACAGACCGGCCAACAAGCTGACCCCTAAGTAACCCCCAAACAGAGTTTTAGGAGGTATAATAAATTTTAAGAACTAAATACTATCTTCTGCAACATATTTGAAGTTGGACTAATTTAACTACAAAAAGAAAGAGACAAATGAGGATAAAGAAATACATAAACTCTTGTCATTCTTAAAGAATCTGAAAAGAATTGCTATAAATTCAAAGGGCTGATAGCAATGAGCAACAATGTGGTTAATCAATATCTTGTTAGCTAATAATTTTTTATATGCAACCCTGGCTTAAAAAATTCACACACAAGCGGTGTAGGCATAGATCAGATGGTAATATGTGCAGGCTCATCTTAGTTCTTACCTCCTGCAAAAGCAGAAATATTCCTGGTTTAGAATGACAAGAGTTAAAGCATTTTGTCAGATATGTCTTTTTCTCTTCTTAAACCCTTTCTCATTTATTGAAATTTTAGACTGATCCAAATTGAAAGATGTTGCAGACGGCAATGAAAAGAGAGTGCAATTTGAAACAAAAACATCCTATGTGGCAGAAAATAATGTGAGAAAAGAAGAAATTGCTTGTTACAAGCAATTTCTTCTTTTTTCACAATAATTTCTTAAGTATACAATCTACTAGAAGTAAAAACCAGGGATTGTGCAGGAAAGGGTTAAGCAAAGAATAAAATTCATGCTTACTTCTGTATCTGATAATTTGTCTAATGGTTTAGAGCTTCCTCTAGCAGAGGGTGAGGCTCTTTTGGCACTGGTACCATCACCTCTCCGAGGCTGATCCCGTCTTGAACGCTCAGTTATATCTACACCAATAGCTCTGGTTCTGAAGATAAATAACCCGTCAGATACAATCACTGAATTTCACATTTTTACATTCAATACTAGGGAAAGCATTGTTACAAGCAGTTTCTTTTTATTCTCAATATTTCTATCTTTTCACCAATAAGTTTACCAGATGACAAAATTTCAGAGTGGTGGAAACTCAAGTGAGTTACAGACGAGAATTTCAAGTTGATGAAATTTTAAATTATTCATCTCTCTTGATAAAAAACACTGTAGATAATGAAGAAATTTATTTTCCACAATATTTTCCCAAGCTCAAAAAGTGGGATTGTGTGGGAATAGGTTTAGGGTATTTCCACAGAACTAACATAACTTGGACCTCTTCCAATCCTTTCAAATCTGATCAGCCTGAAATTGTGTTGCCTTTAAGAGAGTTAATTGACCAATTACAGCTGTCAGTCAATAAATCAGTCAACCAATGAAATCATTCATTTATACAGGAAGTTAACTTTGAAGACCGACATTGGCTGCCATTTATGTAAAGCATTTTGGTTGGTTTGACAGCTTGTAACACACAATTTCTTCATTATCCATAAAGTTTTGTAACACAAAAAGTAAATATGTATAAAATTTAAACTTAAAAATTGTCGCCCATACTACATTGAATTTGAACCAGTCTAAGATTTTGTCTTATGTTAATGGGTTAAGAGCAAATATAGTTAAGAAATCTTGCATATTTAGATTGCATTATAACATTTTCATAATACCACCAATAGAGCTTGAGTGAAATAAACCTGCATTTTCCTTCATGTTAAATGGACTGACAAGCTAAAAGTGTGATAACTATACAAATAAGATAAAACCAATCATAATGGATGTTTGGTTCTGTAAAAATGACATCAAAATTCATGCTAAATCATTAAACAGTTGAGAATTCATATTTCATTGAATATTTGAATAGATGAATTCCAAATATTTCAAAGGTTTGGAAAATTTATATGTAGAATGATAAATTCTTTAACTCGAAAAGAAAACTTGATCCTTATCTATTTACAAAAACCTTTAACCCTTGTCATGCTGAACCCGGAATATTCCGGTTTTGGCAGTAGGTGTAGACTAAGATCAGACTGCACTTATGTCTTAGTCTTCATCTTGATTTTTGAACAAGTTCTATCAGTGCTTTCAGCCCTTTGATTTGACACTATTTCAGCAAGGTAATTTATACAGCATGACAAGGGTTAATAAAAGAGTTTGTATTTTATGATCACAGTGAATATCCTATATCAAACAAACCTTCTTTGTGTTCTATCTAAAGTTTCCAACATGGATTTCGCTCGTGATGGGCTGCAGTCTACAGCTGCACGTGCCATAGCTGCTGTCTCTTCCACCATATGTTGTAGGTTTGTAAAGGTCTCGTCAATCTCTTTATCTTCTTCTTGTGTTTGAGATTTACTTGGTGGCAACATGTATTTATATCTTGGGTCATTCTCAAGTCTTCGTATAATTTCTTCCCTTGTTTCCCTCTCTCTTATCAACCCTAGTGGAATAGAAAACAAAAGTTAAGGATTTTACAGAAGAAGTTAAGTCTACACTCTTATGAACTTTCCAGAAAACCTAGTTTACAGATAAATGATTAAAATTCACTCTCACTTTATTAACCCATTACCACACAGTGAAGCTTTTTGAACCCTGAAGAAATATTATCTTGGAAAATTTTGTTGGAAAAGTAGGAATTACTTGTAACAAGTAACTTATCCCTTTCTCACAATGTTTTCTGTCTTACTTGGCATTTATTTTCCAATCAAAAGCATTTTAAAATGTCTGAAACTTCTTTCAAATTAGATCAAACAAAATATTTGTTTTCTGGTAGTGGGCTATATTAAGGCAGATCTTTTATTTGCCTTCAGATAACTGTACTTTTACTTATAAGATTGGCATACTTGATGAATATTTGAATCATACTACAATAATTTATTTTTTGGTTTCATCTATCAAAAACAAGCATTCTGATTGGTCGAAAAAAATTATTCATAACCCCATAAACAAAATTTTGAGCACCCAGCAATTTTGTATGCTTACACACAAAATAGTCTGACACAAAAAAAAGTATTTAAATTTGTAAAGCTTTTGTTTTTTTTTTTTTTGCTCGATGCTATTAAATCATAAGAAATGAAGAGAACATTTCTTTGTTTTCATGGAGGTATGAACCGAAAAACCTAATCACACAATGTATGAATCCGCTTTGCGTATTCATACAGTGTGATTAGTTTTTTCGGTTCATACCTCCATGAAAACAAAAAATATTCTCTTTTTCTCTTAAATGTTTGAACCTTGAAACTACAATGAGAACAAAAGAAAACATGAGAAAAGGAGAAATTGCTTGCTCAAAGATCTTGAATAATAATCTTTGCATAGTCATTACACCAATTCTTATTTCTTAATTTTGTGTGTGTGCGTGCGAATTTAAGAGAAGTTTCCAAAGATTATCACTGATTTTTCATTCATGGTGTCTTTGAACGTTCAAAGTGATTGATTGTTGTAATGAAGCAATTTTTTGTGATTTTTTTTCTTTTATTTTCTTTGTTTAACTCATTACCAGACTGCAAAAATTTAGACTGGTCCAAATTGAAAGGAGTTGCAGACAACAACCTAAATTCTATGAAATTTTAGATTTTTCAACTTTCTGGGTGCAAAACATTGTGTAAAATGAAGAATTATTACAAGCAAGTTCCACATTTTACACAATGTTTTCCCATTTTTTTTTTCTTGAGGGGCATCAAAAGCGTAATTTGGAATGGGTTAGTTAACCCATTCCCACCCAGTGACACTTTTGGACGCCCCTAGAGAAAAACACTTTGGAAATCACTGAGTAAAATGAAGAAAATGCTTGTAACAAGCAATTTCTTCATATTCCACAATGATTTCTGCCAAGAAAGTTGAAAAAATCTAAAATTTCATCAACTTTGAATTGTCGTCTGCAACTCCTTTCAATTTGGACCAGTCTAAAATTTTTGTTGTTTTGGAATGGGTTAATAAAGGGATCAGCGCAAAACTATTGCAAGTGTCTGGTTATTCAAAATTGCACACAATAGTTTTGCACACAATTAACTGATCCCTGGAAATATATTCAAGAAAAATACAATATATGTTTGTTATGGGGTATCAATAACTGATATTTCACTTTGTGAAGTACAAAAGCTATATCTAAATAGATATAACATTAATCCATTCCCATACAATAAAATTTTTAGACTGGTTCAAATTGAAAGAAACTGCAGACGACAATTTTAAGTTGATGGAATTTTAAATTGGTTTGTCTTTTTGGATAGAAAACATTGTGGATAATGAAGAAATAGCTTGATACAAGCTATTTCTTCATTTTCTACAATGTTTTCATAAACTTCTTTCATGAGGGGCGTAAAACGGAGGGCTTGTGTTGGAATGGGTTAAAACAAACAAAGAGCCTGTATATAATTATGTCATATAAAATAGTACCTTCTGACTTTTCCATTGCCTGGCCTTGTTTGTCCAACATGTCTGAAGTGACTGGTAGTTTAGTATCAGATGCTGTTGGCACTGTGTTTGTGTCTGGTGGTGTTAGTGGAGTAGGATCAGAAGGTTGTGGGTGCCATTGTTCTGTGGTCCTTAAGTTTGTAGCTTCTTGCAGTCGCTTCTCGATTTCTTCTGTTTCTCTTATAAGGTCTGCTGTAGTGTCTCTGCCATCTACAAAAGTGACATCCATTTCTACTCCAAGTCTTCAAAGATTTTCAGGGCTCCCCCTGGGAAATTTTTTTCTTGCGCCAATGAAATCGCCAATGGCAAAAATTTGGGGCCACTTTGTGCCAATTGGAGACAAAGGTGGAGCCAGTATGAATAAGTGATTGAAAGAAAACTACTATATTGAAACAAATAACCTGTTATCTGTATATATTGTGTTGAATGAATAGGGAAAGGGTTAAAATGTACAAAATGAGAGGATTGTCATTCGATAATAAATTTCCAAGAACACCTAGAACTATGCTGGACGACAGGTCAAATGTTTGATAACCCACAGTACTTTGATTACTAATGTCCGCAGTACTTTGATTACTAATGTCCGATATTTCTCGTTTCTCGGAAATTCACTTGACTTTGTTACTAAAATCATTAATAGATATGCAAAATGTTGTCTTTGTTTTTTATTCGGCACTCTAATGAATGTCAAAAAGTGATCGAGGGATAAATATCGTCAATTTCTTAGCCCAAGCAATGTGAATTTCCGCCATCTTGGTTTACATGATGGTTCCCGGCGGGCTTCGGAAAATCCCAATAACTCGAGTGATGTTAGAATCAATTAGGTCAGCGATGCGTAACTAATCTGTCTTGATTGACACAGATATGCAGTGGATATTGATGGTCGCGTGTCTCCCAAACAAATTAGCGGATGTGTGAATGATAGAGTTGCGCGTCGGAAATCGTTTAAATGGACTCAACATCCCTTTGCCTTATTTCGAAAGTTGTCGCCAGTAAAATCGCCAATTCGCCGATTTTGGGGCCAGAATTTTTATTTTGTCGCATTTGGCCCCATTGGCGATCGGCAGCGGGAGCCCTGGATTTTCACTCATTATACAAAAATGTTTTTGTTTCTTTTGTTTCTTATCTAACATCAGAGCTATATCAGGGCTCTTAAACAAATGGCTTAACCCATTCCCACTCAATGATGCCTTTAAACGCCCCTCAATATCAAAGCTTTGAAAAACATTGTTGAGAATGAAGAAATTGCTTGTAACAAGCAATTTCTTCATTATCCACAATTTTTTCTAACCTAAATGACAAAGATTTTAAAAATTTCATCAACTTAAAATTGTCGTCAGTAACTTCTTTGAATTTAGACTAGTCTAAAATTTTGTCATGCGGGAATGGGTTAACCCTTTACCACATTGTGTCACTTTCAGATGCTTCGAAAACATATGGTCATATTAATCTTTGAGGCAACAGCAGAAATTCTCCTTTTCTCATTTTTTCTACCCTATTTGGCATTATTTTCCAAATTTCTTGTATTATTAAATGTTTTCTACAACTTAGAACAAGTCTAAAATTTCGTTGTCTAGTAATGGGAAAAGGTCATATCCATTATTACATCTCCGAAGAAAATAAACTAAATCAAAGGCCTGAAAGGCCTCAAATGAAGTCAGGACTGTATATTTACAATTTGTATGATAATTGAAGTCATTCTCTGATTTGTCTGTTAAGTTATCTTTATCATGAAATCACATATGAAGACTTCTTTTTTTTCCTCCAAGACAGAATTGCCACCATGTTTTCTCGCCAATAACTGTCTTGGTCAACAGCGTAATTGTCAAATTTGAACAAAATATACAAAGGATAGTTTTAGGAGCATCACCCTCCAATATTTCGAAAAGACTTCAAATGAATACAGATTTCTGGGTAGGTTTTTCGCTTGATAATTCGACCAAGTTTAGAAGCCATTAACAGAGTTAGCTCTGGCTAGAAAAAAGTTGTCGCCATTACTTTAGCCAAATTAAAAGAGTTGGGGCCAAATGGAAAAAAGTTAGGGCCAAATCGAGGAGTTGGTGCCAAAGTTGAACATTTCTTAACTGCACATTTATTTTCTTAATTTATATGTTGTAAAATAAACAATATAAATATTAAAGAGGTTGTAAACATGGTAATTCATTCGTAATTTAGTCTTGAATGAAAACTGTAGACTCCAGAGTGTCAACGAAAGTCTTTGAATTTTAATAAGGCCCCTTTTACCATGTTTTTTGACACATCTGACCCAATTTCAAAAGGAACAATCCTAATGACGGTACAATCATTTTGTGTAAGTTTGAAGAGAATCCGATGAAAACTGTGTAGTCTAGAGTGTTGACGAGGATTTCTTAAATAGATTTTTCCATTACATTTTAAAAAGGCCCCTTTTCCCGTATTTCTTTACGGATCATATCCAATTCCGAAAGGAACGGTCCTTATGATGGTACAACCATTCTGAGAAAGTTTGAATAAAATCTGATGCAATCTGTGGAGTCTAGAGTGTTAACAATGATTTTTTAATTAAATTTTCATAAGGCCCCTTTTCCAGTGTTTCTTGACGGATCATATCGGATTCCAAAAGGAACAATCCTTATGATGGTACAATCATTCTATGAAAGTTTGAAGAGAATCCGATGAAAACTGTGGGCTCTAGAGTGTTGACAAGGATTTTTTTTATTAAATTTTCATAAGGCCCCTCTTCCCTTTTTTCTTGACGGATCTGATCCAATTTTGAAATGAACGATCCTTATGAAGGTACAATCATTCTGTGAAAGTTTGCAGGGAATCCGATGAAAACTGTGGACTCAAGAGTGTTTACAAGGAAAAATTTAACACACTGGAAAAAGCCATCACAATAGCTCTAGTGGCCTTCGGCCAGTAGAGCTAAAAACCATAGTTTGACTCTTGTGCTAGAAAATTTAACACACGGGAAAAAGCCATCGCAATAGCTCTAGTGGCCTTTGGCCAGTAGAGCTAAAAGCCATAGTTTGACTCTTGTGCTAGAAAAGCACTGAGTGAGACTTGAGTAAATGGCAAGATTATTACTTATTTAGAATTTGATTCCTAACTATGATGTTTCCCTACCATTTTTTTTTTCCCAAATTAAAACCATTACAAATAAATAACAACATGATAGGCCTTAACTAAGGACTAAACATACCTTCTAGACTTTACAATATATGAAGGCAAATATTAATTCATTATTCAGAATTTCTTTGGTTTTTATTCTATTTTCCAGAAAAGTCTACTGTTACACAATAATTCCAAAATAAGTGTGAATCATTACTTTTTGTAGGTGATATCCCATTAGCAGCATCAATCAGGTCAGCTGTTCTCTCACCATGACCTCTTGATGGACTGGCACTGAAATATACGAAAAAAATGAGAGGTGCTTGTGAAAGACTTATGCCCTCCTAAACATCATTTTTTTATTTTTACTCTGAAATTGTCCTGAGGTTTTGAATATCCATGAGAAGTACTTTGGTACTAATTACAAGTATTGCAACTTATTTAGTATTGATGTGAAAGTATATGTTAACTTCACATATTAAGTTTTCAAAATATTGTTTTTCGTCAAAGGGTAAATTCGAATGCTCAATAATTCATATGAATGTGAAGTGCTATCAAAATGTGAGAAAAGCAAATGGAATAGTCGGGAAGTTACATGGAAATATTAAGTCCAAGGGTTAGTTTTTTTTTATCTATTTCATATAAAGGTTAAGAATTTGAATTTGACCTTGCTCATATGTCCTATGTTATATGTGCGTCACCTAATACCAAATGACAAAGTTTTAGACTGGTTTAAGTTGAAAGAAATTGCAGATAACAATTTAAATTCCATGAATTTTTTTTTAACTTTTTGTCCTTTTTGAGTGTGTAACAAGCAACTTCTTTATTTACCACATCGTTTTCAAGAGCTCTTTTCCTGTATGGCATCAAAAAGGTTCATTATGGAATGGGTTAATGAAATCTTGACACGAAACTAGAGCAAAATTTTAGACTGATCCAAGTTTACAGGCAAAAACTTTAATTTGATAGAATATGTAAAATCTTTAACAAATTGGAAAATTGGAAATTGCTAGCTATAAGTAAGTTCTTCCTTATTCACAATTATTCTAAAGATCTTTTCTTAATGGGCATGGGGATGGGTTAAGTAGTTTGGAATTTACTTTCGAATGTTAAAATGGAAGGTTTCCTTTTTGCTCATACAGACTGATTGAGAGACAAACAGATGAGGGAATGATGAAAAAAGGTCTACTGATTTGTTAATTTCTTCAGTATTGAAGCTCCAACACAGACACGGACTCATACGCTGACCTGGCAGGGTTCTCCCCAGGCCTTTATGGCGTATCGGCCCCGATACGCCTTCATAAATTAAGAGAGTTTGCCGATACGCCTTCAGATCGCCGATACGCGTAAATTTGGTCACCGATACAGCTTAATTTCTAGCTGAAGAAAGGGTCAAGCAAGCCACTAAAATTGGCTGCAGAAGCGTGGACACGACAGGCTCTTTATCTATAGTGTTGTTTACCGTATATTACGTAACACCTTCCTTGATAAGACCCTTACACTCTTACTAATTGGTGATTATTGATTTTTTTTCTCGCGTTTACCACTGGTACCGCGCTATCAGTCACCAAGGATGATGGGTACCAATATGTAAACAATGAATTCAAAATGGCGACCCAGTTTCGTAAAAATGTCACTTCGGCTGAGATTTGCCGAGGTAAAATATGTGGTTATTTGATGTGACAACTATCAAACTAAAGCCACAGTGGTTTGAAATATAATTTTTGGAAGGAAACATTAATTTGGTCAGTTTATTTTATACACTGATCGCTGAACATGCCATTTTCGCGATCTTTTTCTTTCCGAGAATTAGCCGAAATAATAAAGACAGATTCGTATATAAGCCATCCTAGTTATACTTAGAGCTTGTTTTCAACCCACTTTAATAATTACATACATTTATCTTTCTGATTAAGTCCGTTTATTTTTCATCCAACATGGAGGGTATTATCTCACACATTCGTACCCTGGTTTGTTCAACTCCTTTGTAAAAAAAAAAAAAAAAAAATGTTTTTAAATTTTGATTAAAAGTATTGTTATAATTTTAGTAATCATGTAATGATATCTCGCCCTCTCATGATTTTTGCTTCAAAAGAAAAAATACCCCATAAAAATCAAAGTGCTGAAAGCACTTCAAGAAAAGAATGCCTTAAACCAAATAGGTTTTCTTTTTATCAAAAGCAATGGTTTAATTATTATTTAGAATCAGGAAAAGATAATTCACTCTATAAGATTCTAAAAACAAACAACTTTTGAAAATCAAAGTGCTGAAATCACTTGAAGAAGAGAAGAGTAAGGACACTTGGTTTATGAATTTGATCAAGTTTGATTTTATAATTTGAGAATTAAGCTAAGATTGGACACTGCTGATATATACTACATTTATAATTAACTTATTGAAATTAAAGAGCTGAAAGTACTGTTAGAAGAATAATTATATTGTCAGACAGTCAAAGGATTCTGAATGGGCAAATAAAGAACCTTTCAAATTTGACACAGAGAATCTGATTGAGCTCTTTAAGATGCAAAATTTGAAGATGAAACCAGGTATTTCACACAGGAATCTTACATTTTTGAAAATACTGAAAATAATATCTATATTTTTCTGAAGAAGGGCATTCTTTCAATCCAACACTCCATGCTTTTTTTAAAGAGTCCTCAAGGATAGGATTTTTCGACAGACTTGTTAAAATGGCCAAGCATGAAAAGATATTCCTATCTAACAGACAAGCAGCTGACACCCTATTTTACTAATTCCTTTGAGACTTTGTGATTTATTCTTTCATTTGACCAGTTGATACCTTGATTTTATTTGACTTGCTGTATTTTTATGGCTTTTGGATAAATTCTTTCATTTTCTTTCCTTTTCACATCCCTTTTTAATGGGACAATTTAGTGCCCTTTCTAACAAATAGGATAGAGAGTCAAAATAAGCTGAGTAATGTCACAATTGATTGGTATCAAAATCAGCCTCAGAGTAGAGAAATAAAGCTATAATAATTAAAAGGTTGAAGCATATTATTCAAGAATAAAACTTAATAAAAATCAAGATATTAATAAACAAGCTAAAAAGCACTTTTAATGACCTATATTATGTATAGTAATACCATATGGTAACTGACAACATACAGCGCATATGCCACTACGCCTTCAAAAAATTCTGGGGAGAACCCTGCCTGGCCATAGCAATACATGTACCTTGTGTTTCCTTCGAAAACCAAGAAATCATTCATTTGTCTACAGATCCAGAAATATTCCTGCAGTTGTTGGAAGGAAACGAAAACATCATTTTAACAAATGTGCAGCCAGATCTTAACACTTGTCATGCTGACAGATTCTTTTTTCAGAATCGCATTAAAATTAAAGGGGTGAAAGCACTGGAAGCAATAGTTGTTGGTCATTGTTTCTTTAAAAACTAATTTTACAAGCAGCTAGTTGCGAGAAATAAACATGTGGTGTAGGCCTAGAGTAAACTACTCTTATGTGATTTTTGTCTATACCTCTTGCAAATACAGGAATATTCCAGTATGACTATAGGGTTAATCCTAACTTTCTATTTATCATTCTTTTTAGCAAGTCATAAAGTAACTTCGATCTGGACTTACTCTGCCACCCATCTGGCTGTGGGACCAGCATTCTTTACAGAGGTTGATTCCATCTCAAGTCTGTCTTTTTTCAGCTCAGCTTCAAGGATCTCATCCAACTGATCTTGGGTCATCAGATCTGGATCATCTGCTGTTAAATTCTGTTCAATGTCATCTAAAATGAACAAGAATTTGAGTAAGGAGTTGTCATGGTTAGAAAAAAAAAAGACTCTGATTGAGGAATTGATAACATTTTTTTATAATTTGTCCTCCAAGCCCTATGTTGTTGGTGTTCAATGAAATCAGAGCCATGTTGGACATGGCCATTCCCCGCTGTAAAACTGAAGCAAGTTAGATTTAGGCTTCTTGTGCACTGCATTTCTTCTCAATGAGCTTAATAATAGCTATTATACTTTCAGAGATATGCTCTGGACAAAATCCAAGCCTTAAAAACAACAAAGGGCAATAACTCCAAAAGTGCACTGCACTTCTCCTCAATAAGATCAATCCACCTATGAAGTTTTAAGTCAATAGCTATTATATGTTCAGAGATATGCTCCGGAAAAAATCTTAGTCTTTAAAACAACAAAGGGCAATAACTCCAAAATTATGCAAGCAAGAGTATTGGTTCTTGTGCACTGCACTTCTCCTCAATGAGTTCTACCCACCTATTAAGTTTCAAGTTGAGAGCATTTATACTTTAGGAGATATGCTCTGGACAAGCTTAGTGACAGAATGACAGAATGATGGAATGACCATCGGATACCATTACTATATCCCCTCCATCGAAGCATTGGGGGATAAAAAATATTTTCTAAATGTCACCAGTTTAGAGTTACTTTAATAAGAACCAATCTGTCATCTTGTAATCAGATAAAGGGGAGTGATAAGGGCTTTTTTAAAAAAAAAAAACAAGGGAAGCAGCTTGTACACAAAAATTCAAGTGTTATGGGAAGCAACTGCTATGTGGCCTACTTATGCAGTTCAGCTGCATTACTGGTAATTACATCCCTTTAAAATATCTTAAGTCCATCAAGTCCATTATTCTAAACTAACCAAAAAATTTTCTAGGAATCTAATTAAGCTATCTCATGTTGAACCCAGTCAATGAAAACATTTTTAATCCAATACACAATGGCCTACCAAAATCAACATTAGAGATTTCGACTTAAATTTCCGACATCTTTAAATCCATTTGGACTCTTCTCATAATAATTTTTGAAAATTTCAAAGCATACCCTTATGTTTCTGCTTCAATAAGGCTGGAGCAGAATCTCTCAAACCAATACTACCAAAACCTTCTTTCTAAGCCTCCAGCTGCTCACCCCACTTGAGCTTACAATTATCCATCCAATGGTGGGAGACAAATGTCAGAAAGGATTGTGGCTCAGGCCATGGATCAAACTCTTATCATACTGGTAGATATTAAAATTAAGGTGTAGAGTTCAGAAGATTAAAGGTCATCTGGAAAACGCTCAGGTAAAATTTGGATTAGATCAACATGATACCTTCTCAGAGCCCTTCCCTGCCCCAAAAGCCCAGTTTTTCATTCAATCAAACCTTCTTCAAAGAATTTGAAAAAGGGTCAAGTAAAAAGCATTTCTTTGAAATTGGGTTGAAGATTTTCAGAATAAATTTAATGCACAAATGAGACACCATTTGCCAGAGAAGCTTTGAATAAGGGTGACCTAATAATCATTTCTTTGAAATTTGATTGAGGATCTTAAGAATAAGTTTAATGCACAAAAGACACACCATGACAGAGGTCAACTAGCCAGAAAAGCTTCAATTTGAAAGACTTACTATATCAGTAAGCCTTACTAGATATAAATAGAACTAGATTTGCAAGGTCTAATGTCAGTAAAATCTCTTACCATTATCAGTAGAAACATCACTCTCTATTTTATTCAACATATACTCCAGAAGTCCAGTAAATATTTCTATGAGATTCAGGATATCTTCTCTACTTCCATTCATGATTTCTGCACCACTAATATGGGTTAGGGAGGTATGGAGAACATCACCTGACAGAGAGTCTATCACTGTCTGACAATTCTGAATCTCATCTTCTTTGTTCTTTGGTGACCTGATTATTCCTGTGAAGTAGCATAAGAATTGTCAAAATGAATGACAAAACAAAAATCCAAAAGGGGAGATGTGTTTCTGAAACACAATCTTAACCCTTTCACCCTTTCCTGTTTTATACAAATTTAGACCCATACAAGTTTAAAGGTTTTGCAGATGGAAAGTTAAAATGATTTTTTTTTTAAAATAACCAATCAGTGGGGTAGAAAATGTTGTGGAAAAGAAGAAAATGCTTGTTACTAGCAATTTCTTTTTTTTTCTACAATGTTTTATCAATTATATAATAACAGGGATGAACAGCAAAGGGTTAAGGCCAGCAACATTTTGAACTGGTCCAAGTTATAACTAGTTGGAGATATTTCCAAAGTGTGTTGCAAATCTAAGAGATATATCATGCATTTGAATGAAATATTATGAGAAAAGGAGAAATTGCTTGTCTCAAGCAATTTCTTCCTACAATGTTAATATAGGGGTTGTGCGGTAAAGTTTTAAATTTTAACAGATAGCTCCCTTTCAACTCATTACCAGACAATAACTTTTTACACCAGTTGAAATTCAAAGAAGTTGCAGATGACAGTTTTGTTACAGGCAATTGCTTCATTGTCTACAATGTTTTCAAAACCCTTTTTCTTGAGGGGAGGGGGGGACAAAAAGAGGAACTGTGCGGTAATGCCTTAAGACATGTGTCCATCCTCCATCCCTGACCTTAGAGCTGTAGGTCTTGGGTGCATGACTCCTGTTTTGGATTTATAAACCAGAGTTTTGACCCTCAAAACCTCTGAAAGTATCACATTTTCAACCTAAGAAATTTATTTCAGGGGATCATTTAACCCCTTAACTTTTCTAAGATGAATCTTATGCTCTGTTGAAAGCCATATGAAGTAACCATCTTCTTAATAATTATATTAGCCATTTTTGTAATTAAATAAACATCAACAACAAAACATTTTTTCTCACCTAAACTTCCTAATTCATATTTATGATTTTATTGCTAGGACTCATTCCAAAACAGTTTGACCCCTAGAATTCGGTGATGAAGGGGTCAATGAATCAGAAATTTCAAAGAATAACACAAGGCCTGGGGAGTTTTATCTGCCACATCACCTTCATATGATAATTCATAGCTAAACAGTTTCAAGATTCTTTGAACAATGGCCAAGAAATGGAATCTTTAAACTCTAGTCATACTGAATAAAGCCATTTTTAGCAATGCATTATAATCAGAGATAAAATCCCTCGAAGAACTCACTGATTATAGGTCAATACATGTACTTTTTCAAAATTGATTCTATCAACCCTGGCCTAGAAAGGACAAACAGGAGATGTAGACTAAAATCAGACTGCATGTATTACTTTCAGGTTCAGCTTGACATGGTTCCATATGCCTACCTTTGGAGATATTGGGGTTCAAATTCTTAAGCATTTACCTATGATACACAGACTTAAAAATTCTTTAAAATCATACATGTATTTGTTTCTTTAAAATGAGGCTTAATGCTGCTTTGAACAATCTTTATGTCATATCAAGGCAAAGTTCACTTATTTGTGTACTGACTGTGTATCCATACTAGCCTGGGGAGCTGAAATGTCTTAACTAAAGACATACATGTATCCATGTGACCAATGGCAGAGCTGGAATTTGAACCAGCAACCTTCAACTTCTCTTACATTACAACTCTGCTACCCTAATAACTAAGCTACCCAGGAATCCTATACAATCAGTCCTAGTAACATGGTTATATGGTTCTAAAAATACTCTAAAAGTATTAAAGCTTGAATTGCTAAAAAGAGGGCCAAAATGGCCCTGAATCACTCACCTGAGAATTATTTGATGACTTCTTTAAAGTCTGATAAGACCAGTCCTGCCACACCCTTAATTTTTTCACGAATCAAATTTTCATGAACAAGTTTCAAAAAGGGTCACCCAAGGAACATTTCTGCCAACTTTGGTCTGAACTGGCTAAAGTTGTCCTACCTGAGAGTTGTCCCCACATAGCCCCTCAAACAATAAGACAAACAAAATGATGATTTCATACATTAATCCAAAGGTGTATTACCTGAGAGTTGTTCCCCACATAGCCCTTCATACAGTGTCACAAACACACCAGCACTGATTTCAGACAAGGAATCAACATGACTTGGAACATGAAGCTGGTCCAGTAAGGAATTCAATTTGTCAACAATTACTGAAATCAAAAAGAGTTATGGAAATCAGTTTTAATAGACAGCTATTGATATAAAAATTTAGATGAATGTTTCTTCATGAATCAATCATAGCTCTTTAGTAAGCTATCAAATCCCCCCCCCCCAAAAAAAAAGTTATCATTTCCCTTATGTACAGTGGTCTTTTACTTCAGGGTAAAATTCTAGAACTAGTCTAAATTTAAAGAAATGATAGCATACTATTAAATCTAGAGACTATCATGTGGTTGACCAATTGTGGCCGTCAATCCAAGAATCCATTGACCAATCATATCAATCATTTAGACCAGAGGTGAACTTTGAACTCTGACATTTCCTGATCAGTTTTGACCCCTAGAACTTCATGATCAAGGAGTCATTGACTTCTCACCCTGGCATAAACCCTGCATAAATTATAAAAACTTGTGTCATTTGATATCTAAGTCAAACTGCCATGTGGGAGGTCTGTTTTATAGCAAGCAATCCCTACATTATCCAATTACTACGCAAGGATTTCTTAGACTGGTCAAAATTGATAGAAGTTACAAACAACAATTTGATGGAATTAAGAAAATGTTTGCCTTTATGGATAAAAAACATTGTAGACATTGAAGAAATTGCTTGTATCAAGCAATTTCTTCCTTGTCCCAAATGTTTTCCCAAGCTGTTTTCTTGAGGAGCATAAGAAAGCGTCATTGTGTGGAAATGGGTGAATTAAAATTGGTGAATATACTTTACCTTTATCCTGGGAATCCTGTTTTGGTCCCATCA
This sequence comes from Fragum fragum, assembly GCA_946902895.1. Taxonomy (NCBI): domain Eukaryota; kingdom Metazoa; phylum Mollusca; class Bivalvia; order Cardiida; family Cardiidae; genus Fragum; species Fragum fragum. The sequence continues at coordinate 47,097,416 of OX336371.1, forward strand.
TCAAGTCAATTCTTTATTGGTAATATTACAGCTCAGTTTACTTGCTATGTTTACTAGAAGACTCTTCTTGAATAAAATCACTGAAATGAAAATATGAAAAAAATAATAATAGAAAGTCAATGACTCTCACCCTAAGCCAAGAAACATCTTTAACATTGATATGAACCTGAAGAAATAATGATCTACAGTACTAACACTCATAAATATGTTAAACTTGTTAACGCATTACAAGCAGTGTTCAATCCAGATGGGGCCCATCGCATCAATGGCCCTCTAAAATATCAATAAACCTTTGCACCAAATCTACGCCCATTGGGTGCACACTATTCTTATTATCAGACAAGGTCATTATATTCTCAGCAGGCTATTAATTGTTTATATCATGGGGGGGGGGGGGGGGGTCAAATATAGAAGAATTAAACTAGGCCTTTGATGGAAATGCTTAAAACTAATGAATACATATCTAAAAATGTATCTTGTGATAAACTTAAGTCTGGGGGGGGGGGGGTCAAATATAGAAGAATTAAACTAGGCCTTTGATGGAAATGCTTAAAACTAATGAATACATATCTAAAAATGTATCTTGTGATAAACTTAAGTCTAGAACATCGTCATAGAAAATCTAATTCTTCAATGAACAATAGCCTTGTTTATGTAATCTTCGGCCACAATAAGAATTTTGTATTTTATACTTGTAGTGAATTGCCATGATTTTAAAACGAGCACCGGCCACGGGTGCCAACGCTAGGCTGCAGGTACTGGATATTGCAAAAATTCTAAATCGAAAAAGGGGCATATCTCTTACAAAAATGCCTTTAGAGTTATCCCCCTTGATAGTCTAGATAGCTCTTGTGGTGGTCAATACACATGCCAAGTTTCATGAGGATATCTTCATTAACAACAGAGATGTGACCAAGGTTAAAGTTTGTCATGCCAACGCCGATGAACACAACTCCAAGGTGATGACGATACCTCAGGTTTTCTCCGAAAACAGCCGAGCTGAAAATGAACCTCCACCTTCAAATACTGTGGGCCCCTAAGGCCCCTTTAAATGCAAAGATAGGTTGAATAATGTACCAGGTGACAAAATCTTGGACTGGTCCAAATAGATTGAGGTTGCAGTCAACAATGGTTAAATTTGAAAGTACATTTTAAGTGCGATGAAGGATGGAAGACCATGTGAGAAAAGAAGAAACTGCTTGTAAAAAGCAATATCTCCTTTTCTCACATTTTTTCCTAAAAAAGAAGGATAATGTGGGAATGAATTAAACTTTTTCAGGAATCATAATAGAGGTTATTATGATAAAACAACCAGTTCATGACACTTCATAGGAAAGCATCTGATTGAGTGCAACACTTTGTTGAAAATTTGCTTAGACTTACCATTTTGTTGGGAAAAAAAGTCCACTTATAGACATGAATACAAAAAGTCTGTAAATTTGCAATATTACCTAAATGCCTGATTAGTTACATCACACTAAATACAAGGATTTTTGATCATTTATGTTATCACTAACAAACTCTTTAAGCAAGGTCGCATTTGGTAAAAGAACAGTAACACATTGAGGGAAAATTCTGGTGACCAGTATTTTTTCCTTTTACATTGATATTTTCCATTGATTCCAAATAAATGCTTGTGAAAACTCTGTATAGTTTAGAACATGGTCAATGAAACTTCCCATTAAATTAATTTTACCTATTGTCACATAGCCTGTATCTGTATGCAAAAGGACATCATAAAATTGTAAATGGTCTCTCCAAAAGTTAAAACATCAGTTCTCTTATTTTAGATATTTCATACACATTTTGTCACACTTTTGGGATGTGTCCAGTTGGCCATATTCAATGACATACATGATAAGGTTAGCCCTTTAACCCTTTCCGGGTTTTTGAAATTTTAGACTGGTCCAAATTGAAAGAGGATGCAGACGACAATGAAAATAGGAAGCAATTCCAAACAAAACCATCCTAGGTTGTAGAAAACACTGTGGGAAAAGGAGAAATTGCTTATTATAAGCAATTTCTCCTTTTTCCAATGTTTTCTCAAGTATAAAATCGCAGTGATGTAAAAACCCAGGTTTATCCAGGAAAGGGTTAACAGGGTAAATATTGGCAGAGAATCTCTATTGTTAAGATTGAATACAAATTAACAACAATAAATAAATAAACATACAGATAGATAGCTCAGAATAAGATTTATGATAATACAATGTATATGTACAAACCCTGCCAAAAAGTGCTACCAAAAGTGTATTCTTCAATATCAATATTATTAGCCATACCAATACATGTATTATTCAAAGACTATAAAGTATGATTCTCCGTGTACTTTTTGGTTTCATCTCAAGATAGCAAGTGGTATTATTGATCTTGTTTGGTATTTTGATCTTGTTTGTTGGTGAAATCTAATCAAATTGTTGTTTCTGACAGGCAATGTTGAGCATAGTGTGTATGAGAATGTAGGATTAGGTTCCTATGTGCTCTAGGACAGCGTGCCCACTAGGTTTCCATTTTGGGGTACATGTACCCCTTAGAATTTAAAATGGGGGTACAGACAAAAATCTGGGATACAGTATACCCTTTACTTTTAGAGTTGAGGGTACACCATACAAATCTGAACCCATTACCAAATGACAATGTTTTAGTTATTATACTCTATTAATAATCAGTAAATAAATGCCACACTTCATGTGCAAGTTTCAGATAAATTTAGACCAAAGGATAGCAAACTTTTTTTGTAAAGCTGATTTTTGACAATTCACATTTTCTTAATTATTGGATTTTTTGAAGGTTTGAATAGAATATGAGAGTGATAGCTAAACAACACTATCAGAGAGTGGGGATGGCATTGTTGAGCTAGGCCAAAACAGACAGTTCAGCTCATTGTTAGCTCAAACTCTGGTATTGCAACAATTCTGTTCCAGAAAATATCAAATGACCTTATTACTGTCCAAAAGTCACCATTTGTGGAGAAATAGAATAGGTTGTTACGACATTTTGCAGACAGCAAATTATGTGGCTAAAACAAAACTTCAAAGTTCAATTGTCATGCCAGACTTACATGTACAACAGAACTCACGAGAGAAACTAGTTTCAAAATCAAATTCTATTGTATGATTTATTGTCAGTATCTTGCAAAAAACATGGACTCATTTCAGAACATATTGGATAGGCCATCAGGATCCCCATTATACAATTTTTTCCAACTGCTGGTTCCCCCATTCTCTATATAGATGAAAACATACCAGAAAGAAGCCATTTTTCTTGTCGAATGAAAGGGAAATCCCTTGCTCCCAATGAAATTTTGTTCTACTTTGCTTGCAATCTTTTTGGTTTTTAGGAAAGAAATACGCCCATAGAGTTTCTCTTTTTATACACTTATAATTTTAAATGCACACACACATAATGGCATTTTTTGTTTCAATGTTTATTTATATTTCTGTATGTTCAAACACATTTTGGTGTAAGAATTTTATGTGAACCGACGTAATTGTACGTGAATTATGTACTGCAGTATGTGAATGGGCACCCTGCTACGATTATCAAATATGGACCATGAAAGAGAGAGAATCACAAAAAAGAACTTCATAATTCATATGCCCCTTATCCTTTTAGGAATAGACCTCCTTGGTTCTTTAATGTGCCCAGCGTGAAGCACAAGACTTATGCAAAACACCATCTGGGTTTCTTACCAGGTCACTTCTAGTCGGACAGGAGATTGCAAGTGTCCATGGAAGTTCCTCCTGCATTCAGGATTGTCACTATTTGGCCAGGAAGCCAAAAAACCTCACAGATAATCTTCTTAGGTTAATACTTTACAGTGTAGTAGGCCTAGTGAGATTTTAGTGGAGAAGCAATAAATTTCATCTGCATATGCCTCTAATCATACCTTCATCTCAAGACAGAACAAGTGATATTTTGATCTCTCGTTTGTTGGTGAAATCTGATCAGATTCTTAACTAAGGTGTTGCATTGTGTGTTTCCTATGTGCTCTAAGCATATTTGGATTTTAGTCGTTTTGGGATTTCTTTTCCTAAAATATCTTAACATGCATGTTGAAATTTGTGCGTGCTAGAACCTGTCTTCAATTTTAGAGGTTCGTTAAAAATGTAATTGAACTGAGAACAATCAAGTGTACTTGTACCTAGGGGAGCGCTAAATGCTCTTGCACATTAGAAGTTAAGAAAAATATATAAAATATAAGTAAAGCATACAAACAAGACTGTTTCTATCATCTCATAAAAGTCTCCCAGTCCCGTTTGCAATGACAACAAAGGAAGAGTTTTGCAAAGGGGAATAACTCTAAAGAGTCAAAACAATATTCGTACCTTTATTATATGTGTTCCGGTAAATTTACTGATAAAGAAATACAACTGATAAAAAAAATATTCAAATGAATAGAAGAATGTTGATGAAATAAGTAAATAAATGATATAAATACTGAATAATCGGCCATATCATAGAAAACGTCAACACGTCCAGTCCAGTAAAGTATACTGAAATGTCATTATCAAGTTGATGTTAATTATTTTTGTCATCATACTGTAGACTAAAGAGAGTGGCAAAAGAAACATACTAAAAGATTGAAAAAAAAAAAAAAAAAGACTTGTCTGCGGACAAAATAGCTCGCACTTCGATTGCTATTTCAAAGTCATCCCATTGAGGGCAATGCATGAGTGAAAAATATGAACCTTGTGGTGAAAAAATGCCAAGACATACAAAGATTTTTTTTGTTAAAGTTGTTTTAACAGATTAAAGGTGTTGGCCACAAGATCACAGGAGGTCATTATTTCAAATGAAAGACCGTTTAACGAAGAATCCACGTTTATCCTTCTATCTTTTCAATTATATTAAATTTACCAATGACATCTGTGTCCTTTTTTAATGTTTTCTATCCAAAAAGACGAAAAAATTAAGAACTAAATCAACTTGAAATTGTCGTCTGCATTTTCTCTCAATTTGAACCAGTCTAAAATTTTGTTGTGTGGGAATGGGTTAAAAACTTTATCAAATATATAGCAGTGCGAGGTTTTGACCCTTGGACCTCTGGGTTATGGGCCCAGCACGCTTCCTCTGCGCAAGACTGTTTTGACAGTGATAAGTTAAGATTAAATTTGATTTATCATTTAAGTTATCTGATACAAGGTATTGACAGGAAACCTATAACTCAACCAAACTGCAGTTACGAGGCTTTTGTAGCAAATTGGCGATATTCATTCTGTCACTGGAAAATACAAATGTAGTTCAACTGAGATCGCTGCGATGTAGACAATGTCGCTTATCAAATACAGTCAATCTTGTATTAAGCGACCACTCATGGCACGACCAAAAGGGGGTCGGTTAAGAGGGAATACCGGAATAGTCGCTCAAAAAATATTTTTGTGAAATATTTGAAGGGTTTTTTTTCGATTACATTCATAGATTATTTCAGAATTCTCGCCAAATTCTGTTAACGTTTTTTTTTGTGTGTGTGTGTGTGTGTGTTTTGTTTTTTCATATTTTTTTTTTTTGGGGGGGGGGGGCAGATTGGTCACAGAAGTATCTTCATTTTCGATACGTTAGACATGTGCTACCCTTTTGAAATACTGTATGTCATTGTAGTTATAACTTATATATCCTGCTTTTCGTAAAACAAGCATTCCCCCTGGGAAATATCAATCTTCTACAAATGGATTTGTTCCTTGATAGTCTAGATAGCTCTTGTGGTGGTCAATACACATGCCAAGTTTCATGAGGATATCTTCATTAACAACAGAGATGTGACCAAGGTTAAAGTTTGTCATGCCAACGCCGATGAACACAACTCCAAGGTGATGACGATACCTCAGGTTTTCTCCGAAAACAGCCGAGCTGAAAATGAACCTCCACCTTCAAATACTGTGGGCCCCTAAGGCCCCTTTAAATGCAAAGATAGGTTGAATAATGTACCAGGTGACAAAATCTTGGACTGGTCCAAATAGATTGAGGTTGCAGTCAACAATGGTTAAATTTGAAAGTACATTTTAAGTGCGATGAAGGATGGAAGACCATGTGAGAAAAGAAGAAACTGCTTGTAAAAAGCAATATCTCCTTTTCTCACATTTTTTCCTAAAAAAGAAGGATAATGTGGGAATGAATTAAACTTTTTCAGGAATCATAATAGAGGTTATTATGATAAAACAACCAGTTCATGACACTTCATAGGAAAGCATCTGATTGAGTGCAACACTTTGTTGAAAATTTGCTTAGACTTACCATTTTGTTGGGAAAAAAAGTCCACTTATAGACATGAATACAAAAAGTCTGTAAATTTGCAATATTACCTAAATGCCTGATTAGTTACATCACACTAAATACAAGGATTTTTGATCATTTATGTTATCACTAACAAACTCTTTAAGCAAGGTCGCATTTGGTAAAAGAACAGTAACACATTGAGGGAAAATTCTGGTGACCAGTATTTTTTCCTTTTACATTGATATTTTCCATTGATTCCAAATAAATGCTTGTGAAAACTCTGTATAGTTTAGAACATGGTCAATGAAACTTCCCATTAAATTAATTTTACCTATTGTCACATAGCCTGTATCTGTATGCAAAAGGACATCATAAAATTGTAAATGGTCTCTCCAAAAGTTAAAACATCAGTTCTCTTATTTTAGATATTTCATACACATTTTGTCACACTTTTGGGATGTGTCCAGTTGGCCATATTCAATGACATACATGATAAGGTTAGCCCTTTAACCCTTTCCGGGTTTTTGAAATTTTAGACTGGTCCAAATTGAAAGAGGATGCAGACGACAATGAAAATAGGAAGCAATTCCAAACAAAACCATCCTAGGTTGTAGAAAACACTGTGGGAAAAGGAGAAATTGCTTATTATAAGCAATTTCTCCTTTTTCCAATGTTTTCTCAAGTATAAAATCGCAGTGATGTAAAAACCCAGGTTTATCCAGGAAAGGGTTAACAGGGTAAATATTGGCAGAGAATCTCTATTGTTAAGATTGAATACAAATTAACAACAATAAATAAATAAACATACAGATAGATAGCTCAGAATAAGATTTATGATAATACAATGTATATGTACAAACCCTGCCAAAAAGTGCTACCAAAAGTGTATTCTTCAATATCAATATTATTAGCCATACCAATACATGTATTATTCAAAGACTATAAAGTATGATTCTCCGTGTACTTTTTGGTTTCATCTCAAGATAGCAAGTGGTATTATTGATCTTGTTTGGTATTTTGATCTTGTTTGTTGGTGAAATCTAATCAAATTGTTGTTTCTGACAGGCAATGTTGAGCATAGTGTGTATGAGAATGTAGGATTAGGTTCCTATGTGCTCTAGGACAGCGTGCCCACTAGGTTTCCATTTTGGGGTACATGTACCCCTTAGAATTTAAAATGGGGGTACAGACAAAAATCTGGGATACAGTATACCCTTTACTTTTAGAGTTGAGGGTACACCATACAAATCTGAACCCATTACCAAATGACAATGTTTTAGTTATTATACTCTATTAATAATCAGTAAATAAATGCCACACTTCATGTGCAAGTTTCAGATAAATTTAGACCAAAGGATAGCAAACTTTTTTTGTAAAGCTGATTTTTGACAATTCACATTTTCTTAATTATTGGATTTTTTGAAGGTTTGAATAGAATATGAGAGTGATAGCTAAACAACACTATCAGAGAGTGGGGATGGCATTGTTGAGCTAGGCCAAAACAGACAGTTCAGCTCATTGTTAGCTCAAACTCTGGTATTGCAACAATTCTGTTCCAGAAAATATCAAATGACCTTATTACTGTCCAAAAGTCACCATTTGTGGAGAAATAGAATAGGTTGTTACGACATTTTGCAGACAGCAAATTATGTGGCTAAAACAAAACTTCAAAGTTCAATTGTCATGCCAGACTTACATGTACAACAGAACTCACGAGAGAAACTAGTTTCAAAATCAAATTCTATTGTATGATTTATTGTCAGTATCTTGCAAAAAACATGGACTCATTTCAGAACATATTGGATAGGCCATCAGGATCCCCATTATACAATTTTTTCCAACTGCTGGTTCCCCCATTCTCTATATAGATGAAAACATACCAGAAAGAAGCCATTTTTCTTGTCGAATGAAAGGGAAATCCCTTGCTCCCAATGAAATTTTGTTCTACTTTGCTTGCAATCTTTTTGGTTTTTAGGAAAGAAATACGCCCATAGAGTTTCTCTTTTTATACACTTATAATTTTAAATGCACACACACATAATGGCATTTTTTGTTTCAATGTTTATTTATATTTCTGTATGTTCAAACACATTTTGGTGTAAGAATTTTATGTGAACCGACGTAATTGTACGTGAATTATGTACTGCAGTATGTGAATGGGCACCCTGCTACGATTATCAAATATGGACCATGAAAGAGAGAGAATCACAAAAAAGAACTTCATAATTCATATGCCCCTTATCCTTTTAGGAATAGACCTCCTTGGTTCTTTAATGTGCCCAGCGTGAAGCACAAGACTTATGCAAAACACCATCTGGGTTTCTTACCAGGTCACTTCTAGTCGGACAGGAGATTGCAAGTGTCCATGGAAGTTCCTCCTGCATTCAGGATTGTCACTATTTGGCCAGGAAGCCAAAAAACCTCACAGATAATCTTCTTAGGTTAATACTTTACAGTGTAGTAGGCCTAGTGAGATTTTAGTGGAGAAGCAATAAATTTCATCTGCATATGCCTCTAATCATACCTTCATCTCAAGACAGAACAAGTGATATTTTGATCTCTCGTTTGTTGGTGAAATCTGATCAGATTCTTAACTAAGGTGTTGCATTGTGTGTTTCCTATGTGCTCTAAGCATATTTGGATTTTAGTCGTTTTGGGATTTCTTTTCCTAAAATATCTTAACATGCATGTTGAAATTTGTGCGTGCTAGAACCTGTCTTCAATTTTAGAGGTTCGTTAAAAATGTAATTGAACTGAGAACAATCAAGTGTACTTGTACCTAGGGGAGCGCTAAATGCTCTTGCACATTAGAAGTTAAGAAAAATATATAAAATATAAGTAAAGCATACAAACAAGACTGTTTCTATCATCTCATAAAAGTCTCCCAGTCCCGTTTGCAATGACAACAAAGGAAGAGTTTTGCAAAGGGGAATAACTCTAAAGAGTCAAAACAATATTCGTACCTTTATTATATGTGTTCCGGTAAATTTACTGATAAAGAAATACAACTGATAAAAAAAATATTCAAATGAATAGAAGAATGTTGATGAAATAAGTAAATAAATGATATAAATACTGAATAATCGGCCATATCATAGAAAACGTCAACACGTCCAGTCCAGTAAAGTATACTGAAATGTCATTATCAAGTTGATGTTAATTATTTTTGTCATCATACTGTAGACTAAAGAGAGTGGCAAAAGAAACATACTAAAAGATTGAAAAAAAAAAAAAAAAAGACTTGTCTGCGGACAAAATAGCTCGCACTTCAATTGCTATTTCAAAGTCATCCCATTGAGGGCAATGCATGAGTGAAAAATATGAACCTTGTGGTGAAAAAATGCCAAGACATACAAAGATTTTTTTTGTTAAAGTTGTTTTAACAGATTAAAGGTGTTGGCCACAAGATCACAGGAGGTCATTATTTCAAATGAAAGACCGTTTAACGAAGAATCCACGTTTATCCTTCTATCTTTTCAATTATATTAAATTTACCAATGACATCTGTGTCCTTTTTTAATGTTTTCTATCCAAAAAGACGAAAAAATTAAGAACTAAATCAACTTGAAATTGTCGTCTGCATTTTCTCTCAATTTGAACCAGTCTAAAATTTTGTTGTGTGGGAATGGGTTAAAAACTTTATCAAATATATAGCAGTGCGAGGTTTTGACCCTTGGACCTCTGGGTTATGGGCCCAGCACGCTTCCTCTGCGCAAGACTGTTTTGACAGTGATAAGTTAAGATTAAATTTGATTTATCATTTAAGTTATCTGATACAAGGTATTGACAGGAAACCTATAACTCAACCAAACTGCAGTTACGAGGCTTTTGTAGCAAATTGGCGATATTCATTCTGTCACTGGAAAATACAAATGTAGTTCAACTGAGATCGCTGCGATGTAGACAATGTCGCTTATCAAATACAGTCAATCTTGTATTAAGCGACCACTCATGGCACGACCAAAAGGGGGTCGGTTAAGAGGGAATACCGGAATAGTCGCTCAAAAAATATTTTTGTGAAATATTTGAAGGGTTTTTTTTCGATTACATTCATAGATTATTTCAGAATTCTCGCCAAATTCTGTTAACGTTTTTTTTTGTGTGTGTGTGTGTGTGTGTTTTGTTTTTTCATATTTTTTTTTTTGGGGGGGGGGGGCAGATTGGTCACAGAAGTATCTTCATTTTCGATACGTTAGACATGTGCTACCCTTTTGAAATACTGTATGTCATTGTAGTTATAACTTATATATCCTGCTTTTCGTAAAACAAGCATTCCCCCTGGGAAATATCAATCTTCTACAAATGGATTTGTTCCTTGATAGTCTAGATAGCTCTTGTGGTGGTCAATACACATGCCAAGTTTCATGAGGATATCTTCATTAACAACAGAGATGTGACCAAGGTTAAAGTTTGTCATGCCAACGCCGATGAACACAACTCCAAGGTGATGACGATACCTCAGGTTTTCTCCGAAAACAGCCGAGCTGAAAATGAACCTCCACCTTCAAATACTGTGGGCCCCTAAGGCCCCTTTAAATGCAAAGATAGGTTGAATAATGTACCAGGTGACAAAATCTTGGACTGGTCCAAATAGATTGAGGTTGCAGTCAACAATGGTTAAATTTGAAAGTACATTTTAAGTGCGATGAAGGATGGAAGACCATGTGAGAAAAGAAGAAACTGCTTGTAAAAAGCAATATCTCCTTTTCTCACATTTTTTCCTAAAAAAGAAGGATAATGTGGGAATGAATTAAACTTTTTCAGGAATCATAATAGAGGTTATTATGATAAAACAACCAGTTCATGACACTTCATAGGAAAGCATCTGATTGAGTGCAACACTTTGTTGAAAATTTGCTTAGACTTACCATTTTGTTGGGAAAAAAAGTCCACTTATAGACATGAATACAAAAAGTCTGTAAATTTGCAATATTACCTAAATGCCTGATTAGTTACATCACACTAAATACAAGGATTTTTGATCATTTATGTTATCACTAACAAACTCTTTAAGCAAGGTCGCATTTGGTAAAAGAACAGTAACACATTGAGGGAAAATTCTGGTGACCAGTATTTTTTCCTTTTACATTGATATTTTCCATTGATTCTAAATAAATGCTTGTGAAAACTCTGTATAGTTTAGAACATGGTCAATGAAACTTCCCATTAAATTAATTTTACCTATTGTCACATAGCCTGTATCTGTATGCAAAAGGACATCATAAAATTGTAAATGGTCTCTCCAAAAGTTAAAACATCAGTTCTCTTATTTTAGATATTTCATACACATTTTGTCACACTTTTGGGATGTGTCCAGTTGGCCATATTCAATGACATACATGATAAGGTTAGCCCTTTAACCCTTTCCGGGTTTTTGAAATTTTAGACTGGTCCAAATTGAAAGAGGATGCAGACGACAATGAAAATAGGAAGCAATTCCAAACAAAACCATCCTAGGTTGTAGAAAACACTGTGGGAAAAGGAGAAATTGCTTATTATAAGCAATTTCTCCTTTTCCAATGTTTTCTCAAGTATAAAATCGCAGTGATGTAAAAACCCAGGTTTATCCAGGAAAGGGTTAACAGGGTAAATATTGGCAGAGAATCTCTATTGTTAAGATTGAATACAAATTAACAACAATAAATAAATAAACATACAGATAGATAGCTCAGAATAAGATTTATGATAATACAATGTATATGTACAAACCCTGCCAAAAAGTGCTACCAAAAGTGTATTCTTCAATATCAATATTATTAGCCATACCAATACATGTATTATTCAAAGACTATAAAGTATGATTCTCCGTGTACTTTTTGGTTTCATCTCAAGATAGCAAGTGGTATTATTGATCTTGTTTGGTATTTTGATCTTGTTTGTTGGTGAAATCTAATCAAATTGTTGTTTCTGACAGGCAATGTTGAGCATAGTGTGTATGAGAATGTAGGATTAGGTTCCTATGTGCTCTAGGACAGCGTGCCCACTAGGTTTCCATTTTGGGGTACATGTACCCCTTAGAATTTAAAATGGGGGTACAGACAAAAATCTGGGATACAGTATACCCTTTACTTTTAGAGTTGAGGGTACACCATACAAATCTGAACCCATTACCAAATGACAATGTTTTAGTTATTATACTCTATTAATAATCAGTAAATAAATGCCACACTTCATGTGCAAGTTTCAGATAAATTTAGACCAAAGGATAGCAAACTTTTTTTGTAAAGCTGATTTTTGACAATTCACATTTTCTTAATTATTGGATTTTTTGAAGGTTTGAATAGAATATGAGAGTGATAGCTAAACAACACTATCAGAGAGTGGGGATGGCATTGTTGAGCTAGGCCAAAACAGACAGTTCAGCTCATTGTTAGCTCAAACTCTGGTATTGCAACAATTCTGTTCCAGAAAATATCAAATGACCTTATTACTGTCCAAAAGTCACCATTTGTGGAGAAATAGAATAGGTTGTTACGACATTTTGCAGACAGCAAATTATGTGGCTAAAACAAAACTTCAAAGTTCAATTGTCATGCCAGACTTACATGTACAACAGAACTCACGAGAGAAACTAGTTTCAAAATCAAATTCTATTGTATGATTTATTGTCAGTATCTTGCAAAAAACATGGACTCATTTCAGAACATATTGGATAGGCCATCAGGATCCCCATTATACAATTTTTTCCAACTGCTGGTTCCCCCATTCTCTATATAGATGAAAACATACCAGAAAGAAGCCATTTTTCTTGTCGAATGAAAGGGAAATCCCTTGCTCCCAATGAAATTTTGTTCTACTTTGCTTGCAATCTTTTTGGTTTTTAGGAAAGAAATACGCCCATAGAGTTTCTCTTTTTATACACTTATAATTTTAAATGCACACACACATAATGGCATTTTTTGTTTCAATGTTTATTTATATTTCTGTATGTTCAAACACATTTTGGTGTAAGAATTTTATGTGAACCGACGTAATTGTACGTGAATTATGTACTGCAGTATGTGAATGGGCACCCTGCTACGATTATCAAATATGGACCATGAAAGAGAGAGAATCACAAAAAAGAACTTCATAATTCATATGCCCCTTATCCTTTTAGGAATAGACCTCCTTGGTTCTTTAATGTGCCCAGCGTGAAGCACAAGACTTATGCAAAACACCATCTGGGTTTCTTACCAGGTCACTTCTAGTCGGACAGGAGATTGCAAGTGTCCATGGAAGTTCCTCCTGCATTCAGGATTGTCACTATTTGGCCAGGAAGCCAAAAAACCTCACAGATAATCTTCTTAGGTTAATACTTTACAGTGTAGTAGGCCTAGTGAGATTTTAGTGGAGAAGCAATAAATTTCATCTGCATATGCCTCTAATCATACCTTCATCTCAAGACAGAACAAGTGATATTTTGATCTCTCGTTTGTTGGTGAAATCTGATCAGATTCTTAACTAAGGTGTTGCATTGTGTGTTTCCTATGTGCTCTAAGCATATTTGGATTTTAGTCGTTTTGGGATTTCTTTTCCTAAAATATCTTAACATGCATGTTGAAATTTGTGCGTGCTAGAACCTGTCTTCAATTTTAGAGGTTCGTTAAAAATGTAATTGAACTGAGAACAATCAAGTGTACTTGTACCTAGGGGAGCGCTAAATGCTCTTGCACATTAGAAGTTAAGAAAAATATATAAAATATAAGTAAAGCATACAAACAAGACTGTTTCTATCATCTCATAAAAGTCTCCCAGTCCCGTTTGCAATGACAACAAAGGAAGAGTTTTGCAAAGGGGAATAACTCTAAAGAGTCAAAACAATATTCGTACCTTTATTATATGTGTTCCGGTAAATTTACTGATAAAGAAATACAACTGATAAAAAAAATATTCAAATGAATAGAAGAATGTTGATGAAATAAGTAAATAAATGATATAAATACTGAATAATCGGCCATATCATAGAAAACGTCAACACGTCCAGTCCAGTAAAGTATACTGAAATGTCATTATCAAGTTGATGTTAATTATTTTTGTCATCATACTGTAGACTAAAGAGAGTGGCAAAAGAAACATACTAAAAGATTGAAAAAAAAAAAAAAAAGACTTGTCTGCGGACAAAATAGCTCGCACTTCGATCGCTATTTCAAAGTCATCCCATTGAGGGCAATGCATGAGTGAAAAATATGAACCTTGTGGTGAAAAAATGCCAAGACATACAAAGATTTTTTTTGTTAAAGTTGTTTTAACAGATTAAAGGTGTTGGCCACAAGATCACAGGAGGTCATTATTTCAAATGAAAGACCGTTTAACGAAGAATCCACGTTTATCCTTCTATCTTTTCAATTATATTAAATTTACCAATGACATCTGTGTCCTTTTTTAATGCCGGTCTTTAAATAAGGAAGATTCTAGACATCACGATAGTCAATACTTCACGGTTGGTAATGGAGAACGGAGAAAGGGGAAGGGGGGTGCCATGCGTGGTTGAACGTACGGATTGGTACAGTGCATCTCTTCTTGAATTTACCTTTTCTAGGAAAACGGGTAGAATTAAGCACCCGCTCATCTTCCATAATTTGATGGAAATACATTTATTAACTAAAACATCAGTTTGCTTTGTTGTTTTGTAGCGAAAATCCGCAAGACAAAACGATATGAATTTCCCTTATGAACCCCCTACCCCCGTACACATGTACTCACTTTTAAGTCTCACTTATACGCCCGTACTGTTACCCATTCGAGCTGAAATACCGGGCATTTCGGAATTTCAATACAGTTAATTACTCATTTATTATTGTTTTCGTCATATAAAAAATAATAAACTCCATAACGCCAAATATTCCTTAATATGAAATAAAATTTCGAATCGTTTTAAGGCGACCTAAACCGTTCTTACCAGCGGCTTAAGTAAGACGATCAAGTCCCCGAGTCATCATCATTCCTGTAAGTGATGGATCGGTCGCCTTGGTCTTCTGATCTCCAACAGGAAGCTAAAATTCGATATTAAACAGCGTTTTTTTTGTTTTGTTTTTTTTCAAAATACATGTAACAAATATGTAAAATAGATTGTTAGCGACCTAAACGCCGTAACTACAGCTTTAAAAACTCGCCGAACTGACAAAAAGCTCAACGGTTCACAAAAATACCGTCCAATGTCTGTAGCAATATTTTCTACCCTACTGAATGGTTATTTTTTTTTAAAATTAAATCCACTTTAAACTTTCGTCTGCAAAGCCTGTGAATTTGGACAGGTCTAAAACTTTGCGAAACAGGAAAGGGTTAATTGACAGTCGTGATCCGTCAGTTTCTAGGCCATAGAATGACAAACGCTGGTGACATTTTCCCAATATCTTTACTGAAAGGTTGATAATTTCTAATGAAATGGGTCAATTTCTCTCCGTATCGATAAACATCATAAATATATGATGAAACTCATCTCCGATATCGATAGAAGCAAATCCCCAGGGCAATATTTCTCGGGTACAGCTCGCAGAATGTTGATTACTCCCCTGTAATTATGGTGGCCTAGAAAAGTCACCTGTAAACTCTTGTCATGCTGAATTGAAATCCTATATAAAATCAAAAAATCAAAGGACTGACAGCACTGTAAAATCTTAATGAGGGTCAAGTTTTCTTTTGAAAATTGATCAGTTAAACAACCCCGGCAAACACGAGGTGTAGACCAAGACGTGCAGGCTGATCTTTGTCTATAACTCCTGCCAAAAACAGGCATATTCCGGGTTCAACATGACAAGGGTTTATATTTCGAGGCATTATTTCCCGAGTAGAGCTTTCCGGCTGTCGTTGTATACTACATAAACTTATGGTGCAAAGAAAGGTAATCGTTGATGAAATATTCGGATATAAGGAATCATTTCCTAAAGTACAGTAGGCAGCGAGGGCATGAAATGTTGATTGCGGCTCTCGGGAATAGTTTTAACCAAGATCCACCATTAGTTCCCAGGATATATATCTTTATTACAGATTAAGACGTGTTGAGTAAAGACGCCGAAATATGTCATTTCGTTGTCAAAATATCGATATATGAGATACTTACCGAGACCAATCCTAGTCCTGGTAAGGTCATCCCGCAAAATTATACTAGGCTTCCAATACAATACAATAGCTCTCAAATGAATTAACCAATCGCGGCTGTCAATCAAGGAATCAATCGACCAATCAAATCATTCATTCAGCCCGGGATTAAGCTTTGGACTCCTACTGAAAAAAGAAGAAAAAAAGTCAAAAACCTATGATTGACGAATCGCTGATCCCGTCCACCGAGTCCGCTGGCCACGCAAACTGACTTCAACAGGACGTTCCAATTCGACATTAACCCTTGTCATATTGAACCCGGAATATTCCTGCTTTGGCAGGAGGAATGGACAAAGATCAACCTGCACATATGTGCTATCTGATCTTAGTCCATACCACCTGCTTGTCCTTTTAAACCAGATTTGTATATGAGATAAATTTCAATATAGATATTGACCAATTATTTGGTGTTTCCAGTTCTTTCAGTCCCTTAATTTTTATGTAAACGGCGTTATTGTGTTAAATTTAGAACCTTGGGGGGGTTGGCTGGTGAATAAGCTTGAATAAGTTTTAAGTCGAAAAAAAAATCAATTGACATAAATGCCTGCCAATATTGGGGTTCTAAGTTCAATTCTGGTCTAAATGACTTATATCTTTGTTATCCACAATGTTTTCTATCCAAAAAAAAAAACGAAAAAATTAAGAACTAAATCAACTTGAAATTGTCGTCTGCAGCTTCTCTCAATTTGAACCAGTCTAGAATTTTGTTGTGTTGGAATGGGTTAAAAACTTTATCAAATATATAGCAGAGCGAGGTTTTGACCCTCGGACCTCTGGGTTATGGGCCCAGCACGCTTCCTCTGCGCAAGACTGTTTTGACAGTGATAAGTGAATATTAAATTCAAATCGTTATCTAAGTTATCTGATACAAGGTATCGACAGGATTTGTTTGTTTGAATGGGGTTTTACGCCTCTTTCAACAATCTTTCAGTTATATCGCGGCGGCTGGAGTACCTAACAATGGACTCCTGGTATTTCTCACACCAGTACTACCATTACATCCTTTCCTAGCCTCCAGCTGCTATCCCACATAGGTCTACGATTATCGACCCATTGGTGAGAGACAAATAGTCGGAAAGGATGGAACCTATAGCTCAACCAAAATGCAGTTACGAGGCCTATGTAGCAAATTGGCGATACTCAATATGTCACTGGAAAATACAAATGTAGTTCAAGTGAGATCGCTGCAATGTAGACAATGTCGCTTATCAAATATAGTCAATCTTGTATTAAGCGACCACTCATGGCACGACCAAAAGGGGGTCGGTTAAGGGAATACCGGAATAGTCGCTCAAAAAATATTTTTGTGAAATATTTGATGGGTTCTTTTTTATTATTATTATTAAATTCATAGATTATTTCAGAATTCTCGCCAAATTCTATGTTTTTTTTTTTGTTTTGTTTTTTGTTTTTTTTGTTGTTTTTTTTTGGGGGGGGGGGTTGTTGTTGTTAGTTTTTTTTTGGGGGGGGGGTGTCCCAGATTGGTCACAGAAGTATCTTCATTTTCGATACGTTAGACACATGCCACCCTTTTGAAATACTGTATGTCATTGTAGTTATAACTTATATATCCTGCTTTTCGTAAAACAAGCATGCCCCCTGGGAAATATCAATCTTCTACAAATGGTTTTGTTCAACCATTAAAATGGTTTCTAAACGATGGTATTTCCCAGAAGATGATTCTACCATCATTAAACATTTATGGATGACCATAAAATGCGTCACAAAGTACAAACACTAAAACATTGTCCTTTCTTTCACCTGGAATCATGGGAAATGTATACATAGAGAATTAACACACTGTCGATGGGCGAACAAAATATCGTAAATACAGCTTTGTTCAAGCTGTATTTACGATATTTTGGTCGCCCACTGACGATAGTTGATCCACTCGGCGAAAAGGGACCTCTTGGGAAGTGCGAAAAGTGTAGACCCTGGTCAGACTGCGAGGACCAAACAGACAGTCCTCGGTTGAAACTTTTTGATGTAATTTGATCTTTTTAATTTAAAATATGCACTGTACCTAATATGCATCCAATTTTCAAACACCATCTCTAATTGACCTGCATTGGATCAGATCTAATTTTCAAATATCTGTTTATCGGAACCGGACCCGGGATGTCCCCTTTCGTTCGACAGATCGTATATTTGAATCAATCTGAGAACTCGGAATAGTATCGAACACGTTGAAACTGTGAGGATGTTGCAGGCTGACTTGGCTCGAAAGCTTTCGTTTTCCGTACTAAAAAGAATATTGTCCTTCAATAAGTTAATACGTTTGTGTTATGAACCGTAGGCTCACTATCTTTGATCAGTTCTTTAACACCTTACCGCATAATCTCTCATTTGTATGCGCCGCTTAAGGAAAAAATAAAAAAAATGGGGGGGGGGGGGGAGGCCGATAACAGCAATTTCTACTTTTCCAAGTTTTTTTTTGTTGTTGTTGTTGTTTTTTCCTATCGGAAACAAAATTCAAAGATTTTGCTACATTTACTATTTGGTCTGCATTATCTTTTAATTGACCAATCGCGGCTTTCAATCAAGGAATCAACCAACCAATCAAATCATTCATTCAGTCCGGAATTAAACTCTGAACTCAGAAATTTGCCGCCATTTTTTTTTTTTTTTTTTTTTTTTTGAAACATTTTTGTCGGTTTGGCTTATTCAAGCTGTGGTTACGTCGTGTAGGTCGCCAACCACCCATATTTTAGTTTTTTGTTACATGATGATGACTATAAATTTTGAAAAATAACGCCTTGAAATATCGAAGCGGGACCTCCTATCGGAGTCAATTGGCGGGGCTAACGCAGTTATCGGGTTTGGTCAGCGATTGGTCAAGTTTTTACGACTGGGAATCAGTTAAACATCTCCATGATTCACATCTGGATACGAAACATTTCCAGAGCACCCCTTTTAGCGTAACGAGCCACAACAATGAATAATTAAGCACTCCCTCGTTGCTTGAGTAGGTAACTACGGCCATCTAAGATTTTATCATGATTTTGTGCGGGTTAAAGAAGATGTTTGCTCGTATGGCTCCCTCTGGGGACCAAAATATATCACGGTTGGCAGCTGGCTTAACCCATTACCTCATAATAACGCCTTTTGACGCCTCTCTAGAAAAACAATTGGGAATACATTGTGGAAAATGAAGAAATTGTTTGTCTCAAGCAATTTCTTCCGTTTCCACATTTTTTTTTATTTCGGAAAGATGAAAAAAAAACTAAAAATTTCATAAACTTTTAATTGTCGTTTGAAGCCCCTTTCAATTTGGACAAGTCTAAAATTTTGTCATCTGGTAATGGGTTAACTAAGTTCACCTGTCTTTATCAATGCAGAATGAAGTCATTCTTCGCCCAAGAATGTCACTAATCAAATATAGCAAATATTGTATTAAGTGACCACTCATGCTAAGACCAAACAGTGGTCAATTAAGGGAATAGTCGCTTAAAACACATTTTTGTGAAGTATATGAACGATTGGTTCGATTGCATACACAGATTATTACAGAATTCTCGTTGTTGTGGCTCTTTACAATAGTCTGTCTGTATCCATTCTAACGAGGTAAAACAGCATTTGATTTAGGTATGATTTAATAAATGCGCGTGGTCCCTTAACGGAGATGGTCGCTTAATAGAGATGGTTGCCCGAGTAAGATCGACTGTACTAGTATAGGAAATAAATTTGGGGTTTGGCTTTTTTATCGGCGAATCATTCCATTTTTGTGAAACATATGAAGGATTAATTCGATCGCATACTTATATTATTATAGAATTCTCTCTAAATCCTATGTAGTTGCTCATTAGAATCATTCTAAGAGACGATTCTAATGATAATATTGGATTTAGTAGAAATGTGTTTTAGCAAATACGATCTCTTCTGTAAGATTTGAGATTCGTGGTCGCTAAATACAGGTGGTCGCTTTAGCAAGATCGACTACTTTTGGAGAGCAGATAACATAAGCATATATGCATTAAACAGTTTTTGACAGTGACGCTTTTTAACGCTCAAAAGAAGGAAATATTTGAAGAAAATCTTTGGAAACACTGTGGAAAATAAGGAAATTGAAACACCCAAAACTGATAATAGCTCTAGAAATAATCCAATTAATACAGCAAATACAAACAATATGAACAATCAAAATAAATTTTAAACCCCAGTTACTGCTAATTATGTGAATTATACCCCGAATAACGCTTCGCCACAAGTACCGACAGCATAGGCACAGAGCCATGGATCTCCATATCACACACCTAGTTACAATACAATGGGTTAAATGGAGGTAAACTGATGTCTGCTAGAATTTTTATTCAGTTAATGCCTTTATATGAAAACTAGGCAGTAAAGTGTAATCTTATTAACAACCCATTACCCGATGACAATAGTTTATTTCAAAACCTTTTTCTGCGTAGAAAAAAAATACAAAATTCTTAAACAGTACTATAAATAATCAAAGGAAAACAGTTGATACTCTTCTTCGAACAAATGCTTTTAACATCTGGAAACCATTATCATCAAATTTGCTTTCCAACAGTTCTTTAAGTACTTTGATTTAGACTGAGGTTCATACTGACAGATTAAAGTACATTGACCTCCAATATGCTAACAAATAGAAAGTTTAGTGACAAATTGACGTCAGCTGTGAATTTGTTTATAAGTTCACTTGTAAAATGTTTGAATTTAAAGGTGAATATCCGAATTGTAAATATAACTTATTTGGCCTTTCATTTGAAGAGGGACCAACTGCTAAAATACTTGAAAACATACATGAACAAAGCACTATTTAATAGAAAAATATGATAGAAATAAATAAATATCTAAATCATATTTCAAGAAAAATCATAGTTTAATGTACAACATGCAATGTAATTCTACAACCAGAAAATCTCGTGAAAATTCAAAGATACAAAATTGCTGATCGGTATTCTCGTTTAGACCAGTACGGATACATTTTTCGTATCCAATATGGTATCTCTTCTACACAGCCGATCATTATCGAGCAACCACCTCTATTAAGCTATCACTCCCAATAAGCGACCACAATCGAATTCCCTATTTCACAATAAAAAAAATCTCTTAAAGAAGTTGTCACATTTGCTTAAACATATCATATTTAAATCCAATAATACTGAAACTCATTAGTATCGTCTAAGTCAAACGATTCTAATGAGTCCAAACAACATAGGATTTAGAGAGAATTATGTAATAACTGTTAAGTTCAATGGAATCAATCCACCATATATTTCGCAAAAATGTGCTATGCGACCACTCTCTTAAGCGACCACTATTTGTTCGTCCCATGAGTGGTCGCTTAATACAAGATTTACTGTAAATTTATTTCTATGTTAAATTTCAAAACGTTACACATTACTGAATCACAATGACGGTAGGAGAGAGACATCTTTTGACATAAAATCCTTTGATTCGCTATAGAAAAGTTTCATTTAAAGATTGACAAAGATCAACGGGTATCGGGTAATAAGGAAGTAAATTAGCTGTCACATATTAAGTTGCATATTACGCAACTTTTCTGATAATCTAACACGGGTTATATAATGAAATTTAGAAAGAACAGTTTTGGTGGAACATAGCACTATAACAAGTACCACATTTCATTTCAATAAATGTATTCCCATACAATTTCCGATGTTTAAAAGTCTTTCGCAAAAACGTTTGGGAAAACATGATGGAAAAATAAAAAAAAATGTTTGTAACAAGTAATTTCTTCATTTCCCAAATATTTTTTACCTAGAAAGATAAAGTTTGTTTGCTGTTGTTGTTTTGTGTTGTTTTTTTAACAAACAACTCAGCTTCTGCTCTTTTTTCAGTTTGGATCAGTTTGAATTTTATCGCGTGGTAATTGGCTAATTAGGCAAATCATTTTACATGTTTACTAATACCAATATGTTTTGAAGAACATAAACCGATAAAATTGCGTCTGCTGGGCCGTTAGCACTATATGACACCATCAACGTTAATCGAGATTCAGTGCGACTAATTTATCCGACGGCTTCTATCCGATTATATTGCTAAATGCCTTATCACCCGCGAAATATTTCTTACTGGAGTTATATATCACTATTTCTAACAGGAACAGGTCGGGGATGTTTAACTTAAAAGCAAATCTTTGGTCGACGAGCTAAACGTCATTATTACGACTTGAATCAGTAACAACGTTAAATCGATGGAAATCGGCGATCAACTAATTAACGCAGATGTAAATGAAACAGTCGTCGATAATAGAGGAGAATAAGAACAGTTTGTTTTCCTTCATTTCATTTGCCATCATGTTAGTATTTGAATTAACCAATAGCTGGCCCCGCTCAGTGATTCCGTTGACCTCTACCATTGACATCACATAAGTGGGGGCCAATGTCGGGGCTCAATGTTAACCTCCAACCTCCAAGCGGAAGTGGACAAATGTGAATTGAACACATTGAATTGTTCAATATTAGAGGTCGGTTGGTTGTTTCGATCCAATTTTTATAAAAATCCTAGACGGTATATGTCCAATGATATTCAGAGGCTTGCATAGAAATTCCGGTATTTTAACACGCTTCTTATAGTTTGCCATCAACTCCTTTATTAGAATTGTTTTGTTTTGTAATATTATCAGGTACAGACTATACATGCTTGTTAAAGTAGACGATGTGTCTAATGGATATGTCTTAAACCATTACCAGACGACAAAATCTTAGACTGTTCCAAAATCAAAGACTTTGCAGACGAAAATGTAAAGTTGATTGAATTTTAGTAATCTTTATCGCTTGGAGTAGAAAACATTGCGGATACTGAAAAAATCGCGTGTTACAAGCAATTTCTTCATTTACCACATTTTTTCCAGATGTTCTATTCTTGGGTTGTGTTAAAAAGGAGGGATAATGTGCAGGTGGGTTAAAATGGAATAATGCTGCATTCGTCTTAACGGATATCTTTCATTATATTTCAAGCGCCGATACCACACGGTGATAGAGCTAGCATTATCGATTATAATTACTCGCAGGTGCCTCAAATGTCCATTCGCGTGATTTCAGATATAAAGTGCCGACGTTTTCCGTATAATGCCATGTTACACAATTTCGTTTAGGAACGAATTTTGATGTACGTTACGTTCTTAAGGATATGTGAGACGGGATTTGGGTATTTAAGTTGGATTTGTTTTGAAATAGAGTTTTAATGTGGTTTAGATACCATGGAAGTTTCTGGTAGAACGATTCACTCTGTTGTCGGGATTTAAAACTGTTTATGTAAACTTGGAGTCAACAAAGAGAGGAGAGATATCAATTGAAATACATCGGTATACCGGGTAATGATAAATCATATTTGGTTGTTTCACTGATTAACCCATTTCCACACGATGACATTTTTTGATGTTCCTAAAAAATGGAAACATTGTGTCAAAAGAAGAAATTGCTTATAATAAGCAATATCTTCTTTTTACACAAGATATTTTACCTAGAAAGTTGAGACGATCTAAAATTTCACAATCTTTTAATTGTCGTCTGCAACTCCTTTCAATTCGGACCAGTGTAAAATTTTGCCTTTTGATAAATTGTATTTCGCTACATCGGTTTGAGAATGGATTATTAAGACTGTATTCTCTCTTCTTTCCCACCCCGTCTCTCTCTCTCTCTCTCTCTCTCTCTCTCTCTCTCTCTCTCTCTCTCTCTCTCTCTCTCTCTCTCTCCCTCTCTCTCTCTCTCTCTCTCTGAGCCCCCCCCCCCCTATCTCCCTTTATGTCTCTCTGCCCCTTTCTTTCTCCCTCTCTTTCTCTCTTTCTGTATGTTTGTCTATCTGTCTGTCTGTCTCTGCCTGTGGAATACACACACATTCACCCTCTCTCCTCTCCTCGAGATTCTTTTATTCGTTCGTTCGTGCCCGTGATAAGTGTTCTAGGAGACATTTTAAAAAAGACCTTTGCCTACCCGGTCAACTAGATTATCTCGACCAGATTTATTCCCGACGAAAGATACCTTCGTGTGAAAAGAATAATCTATGTTTGACATCCACTCTCAAATCTCTCCTCAAACTCTTCTTGTTTTTCAAACAATCACGAATGGGTATTGATCGAGTTGGGGTAGAGATGGCCGTATAGAATAGAAATCGGATAACCCTTTACTGTATTGTACAATTTTAGGCCGGGCCCGGATCGGTAGAGTGAAATACGTGGAAAAACAGTAATTATGAACAGGTTAATGCACTGAATTTACTGTATTTTTGAGTCTTTTATGTTCGTGATTACGTATACATCATCATGATACATTTCTGAAAACTATTATTTTTTTTTTCTGAAAACAAACATCTTTTGTTTTACTTCTAGCAGAACTGAAGGAAACTTGAAATATCGTAGACAAAGCGACTATGGCGGGGGCAGAGCCTGACATCTTGAGAATCAAAAGTAAGTACTGTCGATCTTGCTCGAGCTACCACCTCTATTAAGCGACCACTTCCATTAAGAGACCGCCGCCGTCATAGCACAGTCGGTAGCGCGCAAGACTCCTAATCTTCAATCATGGGTGTCATGGGTTCGATCCCCGGCGGTGGCAAATATTCTTTCCGACAATTGTCTCTCACCAATGGATGGATAATCGTAAACCTAAGTAGGATAGCAGCTGGAAGCTAGGAAAGGATGTAGTGGTAGTACTGGTGTGAGAAATACCAGGAATCCATTGTTAGGTGCTTCAGCCGTCGCGATATGATTGAAATACTGTTAAAAGCGGCATTTAACCCCATTCAATCAATCCATTAAGAGACCACAACCGAAACACCCTTTTCGAAATCATAAGCTCTCATACTGCACAAATGGTCGTATTTTCTAAAAGTATATCATACCTAAAACTAATGTTGTAAGAAATCATTAGAATCGTTTTTGTGATAAGATTCTAATGAGTCCTAAAAACAGGATATGGCGAGAGTTCCGTGATAATTTATGCTATCGAATCATCCCTTCATATATTTGGTTCGGCGACTTAAACCGTAACTATACAGCTTATTCAAACTGTATTTACGACGTCTTGTTGACTTACTTTCTATCATATACTATATAAATTATGTAAAATAAGGTTGATTGATATTCAAGTCAAACAACTCCGTCGGAGGTCAATAAGCTTGGTCAACGATCCGTCAGTTATATTGGCGATACTCCTATATCTCAGTTAAAATCTACCTACATATATATCAACCCTTTAATGTTCTTATTTATCTATTTATTTATTTATTATTTATTTGCCTTGTCCATATTCAAAGGGTTAACAGACGACATTATGAGGTAATTACGATTCAAAAAGTTACCATCCTATACGGTAGAAAATATTATGGGAAAAGAAGAAATTGCTTGTTACAAGCAATTTCTTCTTTTTCCACAATATTTTCTGAAGTATGATATCAAAGGGGGATAAAATTGGTGATTGTACGGGAAAAGGTTAAAGAAACAGAAAATTATATGTCTATCTTGTACATAAATATTATAAACCATTTTTAATCGAAATCAAAATGATTCACCAAAAGCAGAATTACAGTCGTAATTTAGACGTATAGGAAAACAAGGTTGGTATGGGGAACATTTGGAGAATGATTCGTTCATCAATTCTCCTGCTAAAATTCGCCAACCTTTACTGTATTGAGAGGGAATATAATGGATGAAGGATACAAAATGAGATTTTCGTCCGTCGGAAAAATCCTTGAAAGAATTGTCGGGAAAAACACCCCCCCCCCCAAAAAAAAAACGAAACACAAAAAGAAATACAACTCCACATTCCATGAAAGCGATTCATACATATAATATTGTTCAGATAATCATATACTCATGTAAATTGATCATACATATATAAAATATATTACAAGCGAAAAATTTTTACCATGATCAACCTGCGCAGCCCGCGGATCGATACTTTTCGTATTTTCAAAACGATTCCGTTGCTCTAGACGTGTCACAATATTTTCGTTCTTATCTGGCTATTAAAGATACACTAGCGTCCAAGGACTGTTAGATCTGATCACCATTTTTATCAACCTATTACCAGACGGCTAAATTTTAGACCGATCTAAGTTGAAAGGAATTCGAGACGACAATCTAAAAATTATGAATTTTAAGATTTTTGTTAATCTGTGGGTAGAAAGCATTGTGGATAATGAAAAAATTGCTTGTAAGCTTGTAACAAGCAATGTCTTCATTTTCCGCAATGTTTCCCAAAGTTTTTTTTCTTGGCGGGGGGGGGGGGTATCTAAAAGCGTCATTGTTTGGGAATTGGGTTAAAGTAAATGATTATAGAAAAAAAGCTTCCTTTCAAGATAACTTTTCTGTCCTGCAAGATGATTGGTTGATTGATTGATTGATTGATGGGGTTTAACGCCGCTTTTAACAGTATCACAGTCATATCGCGGCGGCTGGAGCACCTAACAAAGGACTCCTTGTATTTCTCACACCAGTACTACCACTACATCCTTTCCTAGCCTCCAGCTGCTATCCCATTAAGGTTTACGATTATCCATCCATTGGTGAGAGACAAATGTCGCAAAGAATATGTGCTGCCGCCGGGGATCGATCCCATGACATCCCATAATTGAAGATAGGGACCTGCAAGATGAACAAAAAATAAAACAAAAGAAAGAAAGAAAAAAAGAAATTGCACCCATTCTCATTTGATAGCTTAAACTTCTTTCAAAGCTTAATCGTAAATCAAAGTGGGATCACAGCTGGAGGCTGGGAAAGGATGCAGTGGTAACTTACTGGTGTTAGAAATACCAGGAACCCATTGTTAGGTGCTCCAGCCGCCGCGATATGACTGAAATACATGTACTGTTAATAACGGCGTTAAACCCCCATTCAATCCCTCTCTAAAAGCTGACAATTTAAAGATCATATCGCCTTAAATAATAAGTTATTTTCATATTTTGTAGCTCCCTGTAGTGTAGACTCTATTGGGGCGTTCACATTGGAAGAAAGGGGAAGAACTTTTGTGGTTTCTCAGGTACGTTAACTATTAACCTTTTTTCTTTTTTTTAATTTTAGACTGGTTCAAATTCAAACGTTTTGCATACGACATTTTAAAGTTGAATCTGTTCGAAAATAATATTTAGTAGGGTAAAAAATATTGTGGAAAAGGAGGAAATTGCTTGTTACAAGCAATTTCTTCTTTTTCCACAATGTTTTCTCAAGTATAAAATCACATGGACGTAAAAACCAGGGATTAAACAGGAAAAGGTTAACTATTTACTATACTATCCACAGCTGTTTTTCAAGCCCTATGTAAATTTTGGAGAAAACGTCCACTAGTCACTAGCAATTTAGTCTTTTTCACCAAAATGTATTCGATTCTAAAGACAGATTTTTTTCTTTTTACCCCCCCCCCCCACCCTGCCATGTAATAGAGTAGGACAGAGGGTTACCCCTGCCCATATGTGAATGCGTGCGTAGGTGCATGGGTTGGAAGTTGTCCATTTCTTATGCGGAACATCTTCTACATTAATCGATGGATTTGTATCCACTATATATAACTTGCTTAAGTTTTGAGTTGTATTTTTCAATTTCTACTGTAGTAAACGGATTGCTGGCAACGCCCACTTATTTTTAACAGGAGGTTTCAATTCGATATAAAACGGCGTTATATGCAAAGTTTAGGGCTAGTTATATGTAATAAAAAAGTACAATGGTTGTTTCGCGACCAAAACGTTGTCACAAACCGACATAATGGTTCAAATAAATATCAGCCAATGTCGGAATTGAAAGTTGACTTCAAGTCTAAATAAACCATTTGATTGGTCGATTGATTTTTTGGTCGACAGTTGCGATCCGGAAATTACCATTGAGTGATTGTTGAAGTTTAATTCTTTTTCTAGTCATCAATTTATTCAAAACTCAAATTGTTACCTTTAACCCTTTACCGTTCAAATACGGTATTTTACGTTCCTGTGATTTTATACTCGAGAAAACATTGTGGAAAAAGAAGAAATTGCTTGAAACAAGCAATTTCTCCTTTTTCCACAAAATTTTCTACCACATAGGATGGTTTCATTTCAAATAGCATCCAGTTTTCATTGTCGTCTGCAACCTCTTTCAATTTGGACAAGTCTAAAATTTCATAAAACAGGAATGGGTTAATTCATTTAAGAGATGGAAAGAAATACAACATAATTGACCAACCGCTGGCCCCGCCCACTAACTTCGTTAGCCCCGCCCATTGAACCCCACCTGAAGTTCCGCTTCGATTTTAAACGGCGTCATTTCGACAAATTGATGGCCAGTAGCATAAAACAAAAAATAAAATGGTAATTTGGCGTCTTAAATGTATTAACTACACCTGGAATAAGCTGTAGTTAAGACGTTTTAGATTGAAAAAAAAATAGCGGCCAATGTCGGAGTTTGATTTGATTTGATTGGTCGATTGATTCATTGACAGCCGCGATTGGTCAATTGTTTGTTTCATTGTAAGATCGATGTTTTCTTCATTGAGTGAACAAAAAAGCTACTTTTCACAAGTAGCGAGGTAGAGAGAGAAAATAAATGAACTGAAAGATAAGTCGATCTTACGCGACAAACAAACAATTAATCTATTTCTTTAAAGAAAATATAGGCAAAGTGTGACTTTCTCTTTCAAATTTTCAAATAGCGCGTCATTTCGCACGTGAATTATTCGGCAACTTGATTGTATTACCAGTGTCTGTGGTCCGGCGTAGTACGTTCAGTGGCTCGCAATGATCGAAAGCAGGGCTCAATTTTCCTAATCTGTGATTTTATCCTTTTGATGTTTCTCTATTTATTCTTTTTTCGATGAAACTGTTGGGTGATTATCTACCAAGAAATATCGATACTCTACCGAGAAGCATTATCTTTACTAGGGTATAAAACTTTAAAAGGCCGTAGCCCTCTGAATGAAGCATGCTATGGAAGACCTTACTAATTAAATTAGAAAGACGTTTTTTTGCTCATCTGAGCACTAAATACTGTATATGAACTATTTTTATTGGTGTTCTCCGTCTTACTATTGCCCGTTTGTGTTACTGTTACCGAAATCAATCGACACCTCTCAGAGCACTTATGTATGGGATAAGAGATAAAACACATGTTGAATTGAACAATGGGCATTTAATATTATGCCAACATTTTACACCTTATAATACATGGTATTATAAAACATTTATCTTATCCCAAATAACTAGATGGTTGTCCCAGGACAACTGCTGTCGAGCCCGCAAAGTTTTGTAGGTATCATGCTCCGGACAAGCACAATTTTAGTGTTTGGCCTTGAGCTGTGACGTACTCAGCATGATCGAATCACCAGTTTTCAACAAAAATTCACTGAAATGATTCCTAGGATAGGCTCTTTCAAAACACTTCAATGAATAAAAATCAATTAATAATTTTAGACTCCATGGCAAACCAAACAAAATAACAAAGCACTTCTTCCCCAAACAATAAAGCATAGAGCTTTCAAATGTGTTAGCGTCGTTTGCATTGTGCTATTACTGAGTGGCGTAATTTCTTGGTCGATGTTGCTTAAGAGACTACTTCTATGAAGCGACCGCGGCCATTAAGCGACAATAATCGAAGTCCCCTTTGCAAATCCAAAAACCCATAAGAAGTAAGGTATCTTAACCCTTGTCATGCTGTATAAATTACCTTACTGAAATACTGTCAAATCAAAGGGCTGAAAGCACTGCTAGAACTAGTTGTTCAAAAATCAAAATTTCTTTTAGAAATCAACTTTATAAACAACTCTGGAAGAAAAAGTACAAGCAGGAGATGTAGACTAAGATCAGCCTGCACATAAGTGCAGTCTGATCTTAGTCTACACCTCCTTCCAAAACCGGAATATTCCGGGTTCGGCATGACAAGGGGTAAAGTAAAACCATAATTAAAATTTTCAGTAGCTCGTTAAAAACGTCTCAATGAGACGATTATAATAGGTCTCAACAACATAGGATTTAGCACGAATTCTGTAATAATGTATGTATGCAGTTGAATTAACCATTCATATCTTTGGCAAAAAACTGTATTAGTCGACCATTCTTATACGTGACCACTTGGTCTTTCCTTGAGTGGTCTCTTAGTACAAACTTTATTGGTATTTCATTTCAGACCGCGGATGAGATGGGCGGGGCCTCGGATATTGAACTAGTCATTGAAAATGACATGGACAGAATAATGAGAATCGTAAATGAAAAGTTTGAAGCCAGAGAAGCCACAATTAAAGAAGAGTTAAGAACAGAGTTTGAAGATCGCATCAGGAAGATAGAGAGATCCCATGAACTATCTGTGAGACATTTAAAGCGAGAGATTTCAAATTTATCCAAAGTGTCATTGGAGTGTGAATATTTAAAAACATTACAGAGTGAGCTGCGTGCTGAGTTAGACAGTCAAAATGAGAAAATTCGTAAACTCACGCGTGAAAATCAGAAACTTAAGTCGATGTCGAAATCAGGCACGCTTGCTGATGATACGGAACGGCTGAAGGAAGAAAATGAGAAATTGAAGGAAGAAAACCAAAGGAGAGAGAATGAAATTGACAAGTTATCAAAGTTTATTACACAAAAAGAACTTGAGATTGCAACGCTTAAAACACAAATAGATCTACAGTACAAGAAGATTAAACTTGATCTTACAAATACACGAGATAAATTTCGAAATGAACACATTAATCTGAATGAAGGAATGAAAAAGCAAGAGCTTCTCTTGTCGGAGATATCTGAGGCTGTAAAACAAATCTCCACACCACAAGAACATGGTACGAAAACAAAAAGTGATAAATCAACAAAAGATAATACAGGCAGTAAGAACAATACGCTTAAAAAGAATATTAAGGAGGAGAAACCAGATAAACAAACAAAAACATCCGGACAAAGGAAGAAGCAAAACATAGCTGACAAGGCGAAATGATTTTTTTTAAATAAAGAGGCCGCTAAGCTTTCCAACGACAAAGGTTTTTTAAACCCTTTCCTGCTTTGAAAATGTTTAGACCTGTCCAAATTCAAAGGGTTTGCAGACATAAATTAATTGTGGGTTTTGAAAAATAACCGTTCCATAGGATAGAAAATATTGTGGGAAAAGAAGAAACTGCTAGTCACAAGCAATTTCTTCTTGTTCTATAATGTTTTCTCAAATACAGACGAGGACGTAAAAACGGGGATTAAACAGGAAAAAGTTAAAGCGGTTTTGTCCTACGTTCAGGATGACAACACGATCACTGAAAATGGCGACCCCGCTTTGTAGATGCACTCCTGTAAAAGCGATTTTCGAAAGGGAAACGCTCGCTAATCTTTTTGTAATCCGACAACTGCTTCACTTTGATATAGACTGAAGACAACATTTCAAATTGACAGGTTACTGTAATTAGTACGTTTTAGACGCCAAACTAACAACATCAACAACAAAAAGATTCAAATAAAAGTTGGCCAATGTTGGACTTCAAGGTTAACTTCCGGTCCCCGGCAGCAGCACATATTCCTTCCGACATTTGTCTTTCACCAATGAGCGGATAATCGTAAACCTAAGTGGGATAGCAGCTGGAGGCTAGGAAAGGATTTAATGGTAGTACTTGTATGAGAAATACCAGGAATCCATTGTTAGGTGCTCCAGCTGCCGCGATATGACTTAAATACTGTTAAAAGCGGCGTAAAACCCCATTCAATCAATCAACTAACAGAATGATTTGAATGATCGATTCTTTGATTGAAAGCCGCGATCGATAATTTGTTGACAGATTGCGGAAGTAAACTATGTGATGAAAAAAAGTAATAAAGTACAGACAAAAATTAGTTTTTGTTTTTTTCACTGTTATTTTTTCATCGAAATCATTTTGAAATACGATCAAATCGCATATCAGAATGTTCGCGCTTTCCCACTACATTCTATTAATTTGTTTACCCCTCCCCCACCCCACCACCCTCAAAAAAAAAAAAAAAAAAAAAAAGAAAGAAAAGAAATAGAAACATGAAGCTTATAAATCTGTTGAATTTTCTAGACAGATCATGTTTAAAATTAGTATGTTGTTATGATTTCTAAACAACAAACCTTGCAAAACTTATCTTGAATACTGTGAATCTGAATCAATTTATCTCATTCCCACACAATGACGCTTTCAAACGCCCCTCAATATGAAAGCTTTGGGAAACATTGTGGAGAATGAAGAAATTGCTTGTTACAAGCAATTTCTTCATTATCCACAGTGTTTTCTACCCAAAAAGACAAAGAATTTAAAGGTTTCATAAAGTTCAAATTGTCGTCTGCAGCTTCCTTGATTTTGGACTGGTCTAAAATTCTATCGTGTGGGATTGGGTTAATCTGTCACGTTAATGTACAGTCGGTTTTACTCGAGAGACCACCTCTATTAAGCGGCCACTTCCATTAAACGAAAACAATCGAAACCCTTTTTTCAAAATCCAAAAGTTTTATAAGGAAGTGTTCATATTTACTAAAAACATTTCAAACCTAAATCCAATCTTGTTGGGCCTCACTAGAATCGTTAGACGATAAAAATGAGTCCATAAAGCATAGGATTCAGTGCGAATACTATAATAATTTACGTATGAAATCGAATCAACCCTTCATATATTACACAATAATGTATTTTAAGTTTTTATTCTCTTAAGCGACCACTTTTGGTCATCTTATTAGCAGGACTCGATTAATACTTTCCTGCAAACCCGAGGTTTTACGTCGCTGTGGTTTTATAGTTGACAAAACTTTGTGGAAAAGGAAGAAATTGCTTATTACAAGCAATTTCCTCTTTTTCCACAATGTTTTGTACCACATGGGATGGTTTCCATTCAAATTGCACCCGATTTCCATTGTCGTCTGCAACCTCTTTCGATTTGGACCAGTCTAAAAGTTCATAATACGGGAAAGAGTTTACTGTACTTTCATTTCCTCTGAACCTTTTTGACAAACAAACAAACAAAAACAAATATAAAAACTTTGAATTACAATTTGCTGCATACTGATCTCCGGCAGGAATTTTCACTTCGATATAATCTAAACGGCTTTATTTTGAAACGTCTATGGTCAGAAACATGTTACAAACAATAAAATGGTAGTTTGACGACATAAACGTCTTAAATACAGCTTCAAAAGATCTAGGTACGGCGTTTCAGTTGTCAATTCAACAAAAATATTTCACAGAAATACAGACCAATGTTGGAAATCAAAATTCACCTCCGGTTTAGTTTGGTCCATAGAATCGTTGATTGACATACGCGGTCCGCTAATTAGGCCTTAAGTAAGCCGCCGTCATAGTGCAGTTGGTAGCGCGTCGGACTGTCAATCTAGAGGTCCCGTGTTCGATCCCCGACGGCGGCACTCATCCTTTCCGACTATTTGTCTCTCAGCAATGGGTCGATAATCGTAGACCTATGTGGGATAGCAGCTGGACGCTAGGAAAAGATATGATGGCGGTACTGGTGTGAGAAGTACCAGGAATCCATTGGTAGGTGCTCCAACTTCCGCGATATAGCTGAAATATTGTTGAAAGCGGCGTAAAACCCAAACAAAAAACAAATTAGACCTTGAATGAAGCTCTTAGATTCCTATAACGATGAGAAACATTTCCCCTTTTAAATTGTTGTTTTTATTTATGAAAAAAATGTCTCTCTGTAAAGACTACAATTTATAAATATTTCAAAGGCGTCTTTTGCAAAAGTATTTCTTGGGCAGCCTGCAATTTCAATGTTGCGTAAACATTTGATTAAATTGTCTATTGGAGTTTAATTGACAAAAAAAATCAAAGCACTTTTAGTACAAACGGAAAAGACTAATGAGCTATTGTCACTCATTTAACCTTTTCCTGTTTTTTTTTTTTTTTTTTTTTTTTTTTTTTGTGTGTGTGTGTGTGTGTGATTTTGTTGTTGTTGTTTTGTTTTTTCAATTTTAGACAGGTCCAAATTGAAGTTTTAGACGACAATAAAAATTAGATGCAAATTGAGAACTTTGTGGTAGAAAAAACAAGCAATTCTTCCCTTTTCACCATGTTTTCTCAGGTATAATTTCACAGGGACGTAAAAATTAGGGATTGTACGGGAAAGGATTAAATAGGGTCTTAAAAACCAGGCAAAACATCACAGACCATGAAGAAATTTCTCACGTCGTTAGAAAAAATGCATAATGGTAAATGGTTGAATTATCAAACCCTCTCAAACTTAATACAGTTTTTTAATCTTTTTTTTCCCCTACTTTTATTTTACAACTTTGTAGATTTTTAAAGATCTTAGTTAAAGAACAATATCAAAATAATGACCTTCATCTTTGGTATGTGTAACTGCAATTAAGATCACACTTTACATTTTTTTTTTTTTTTTGTTTTTTTTTTTTTTAATAATTATTATTACACTGTAAAAAAAGTGTGTTAAGTTACACCAAAAAAGGTTGACAGCAACACCAATATTCGTGTAACATTTCTCTACACCAAAGTAAGTGTTAATTCGCACTTTCTGAGAATAGTTACCTCAACTTTGGTGTTAAATAACACGAACGATAGTGTATAATTAGCAATGAACATTTGGCGTTACTTTACTCTTTTTATGGTGAAACTTCAAACTATTTTGGGTGTAAACTTTCCCTTTACACTAATTTACAATAGTTTACACTATTAGTGTAACTATACGCTAAATTCGAAGAAAATTTACTCTTTCAGTGGTGAAACTTCACATCATTTTGGGTGTAAACTTTCCCTAAACACTAGTTTACCATAATTTGCACTGTTCAGAGGAACTTTACTCTTTCAGGGGTGTAACCTCAATCCATTTTGGGTGTAAACTTTCCCTTTACGCTAGTTTACAATAGTTTACACTATCAATGTAACAATACGCTAAATTCAGAGATACCTTACTCTTACAATAGTGAAACTTCACACCTTTTGGGTGTAAACTTTCCCTACACACTAGCTTACAATAGTTTACACTATTCAGAGGAATTCTACTCTTCCTTGGGTGAAACCTTAATCCATTTTTGGTGTAAACAATCTTTTCACAAAAGTTTACACCGCAAGTGTTACCTAACGCTAAATTCAGAGAAACTTTACTCTTTCAATGTTGATACCTCAATCCATTTTGAGTGTTTACTTTCCTTTTACACTAGTTAACAACTGTTTACTCCATAAGTGTTACTATAGGCATAATTCAGAGAGACTTTACTCTTTAATTGGTGGAACTTCGCTCCATTTTGGGTGTAAAATTTCTTTTTAAACTAGATCGCAATGGTCTTCACCATTAGTGTTACTATACGCTATGTTCAGGGAAACTTATGGGTGCCCTGTGTTACTGAGGTTGCTAAAGTCACTTCCGGTGAAGATTGCTGCGCTTATTACCGTGAATGCATCCGTATGAGATTTTGGTGCATTTT
Organism: Fragum fragum; assembly: GCA_946902895.1. Lineage (NCBI taxonomy): Eukaryota > Metazoa > Mollusca > Bivalvia > Cardiida > Cardiidae > Fragum > Fragum fragum. The sequence goes on from OX336371.1 coordinate 47,133,042, forward strand.
GGAGACACTGGGGATTCTACTGCAGTCGTTTAAGCAGGACAGATAGCGCCAAGGTAAATAAACGTCATTTCACTGTTCATATCCACAATATAGACATGCAGTGTGGCTTTTGTTCAAAGTAAGTTATAATGATGTTGATTATATCAGTCACGTTTCCATAAAGCATAGAAGTGACGCTATTTTCTTTATTAGTTGTGGGATAGATGGTTGTCCGATTATGTCTCATATAGCCACATTGTTTAGCAATGTGAGGATCTAATTTGAAAACGAATAAATATCAATTTGAGTGTAAATAAATGTCGAGGGTTGTTCGTGTTCCCAATCTTCTAGTCTATGAGTCTACTAGTCTAATAGAATAATTTTGAATTCGGTGGCGCCATGTTGTGTTTTCGGCGAGCAAAACCGATCGAGTTTGAAGATCTGTGCATAGGGTAATGATGGCTCAAGTAATTCAATCTTATTATTCTCTTAGTTTAGGGCCTGTTACATGCATCCATATCTAATTATGGAAAGTGTTAAGCATTTGTCGGTTTACTAAAATTATTGGGTGGAGTTATCACCTTTCTGTTCTTATAGATATTTTTGGCCTTGTCTTTTGATTCTTAGGGTAGACATGCATCTAGTTTAGAGCTTAATTCATTAAGATAGGCCTACAAGTAATTTAATGCTTAAAGTTTGGTTTGTCGAGGAATAGTACAGTGATATTGAAGTTTTGATTCGCATATATTGTGGACTTCGGTCGTTCAGCACATGTTGTGCAGGTTGAACAATGGCTTCACGTTTGGTAGATAATCGATTTACCACTAAATTCATTATTCTATTTGCAAATTTTTGACCTAATACAGTCGTCAGATTATGATGTCAAGCATAATGGGGCAATTCAGTCCGTATCTTATCCAACAAACTGTCTGTTATTTAAATACAGGCACATGCATACTTCTGCAATTTCCATGGGTAAAGCTAACTTTTTGTGGTACCTAAAGAGAATTTGAAGCAATTTGCTTGTTGTTGTTTGGATAAACATTTCGTCTTGTTCTAGTCTTCATATTGGTTGCATCATGGTAGTGAATATTCACTCGTTTACTGTCATGTTGCAAACAATTTACCCTGTGTTGTCCCTATGCTGTGGGTACTTGATTTAGAGGTTATACAAGATAGTCCGAGATATGCATATTTTCTAAGGAATTTTTGTATTTGTATTTCAGATGGCATGGGAAAACAGTATCTAATCATTTTATCACGTTGAGTGCCATTACAGTAAGAAACCTGCACCTAAAGCACTTTGAATCAGAGTTAAAATCCTATACAGATGTGAACAAGGCTGCACCAGTAAAGGAAGATTCATAGTTATGAAAGACATAGGTACCACAGCTAGAGATCGTGTGAGGAGTGGACTGATGAGGGTGAACAAGTATTCAATGAAAATGTGAAGCACTTCAGACAGAAATTGATAAATTTGAGAGAGAATATTGATAGATAGTTGATATTATGTACCTTTTAAGAGAGAAAGAAAATGACTTATGAAAGGAGGAATCCCTAAATGCATCATGTTATTCGGAAAAGATTGATTTGGTTTTAGAAAAGAAAGACAAAGAGTCACCAAAGGGTTCATAGGCTTCCAGAGTGTCTGTGATATCAACAAAACTAGCTAGCTGGGGAGATTGAACTGCTTGATGATCAAAAGAACATTGCCTCTATAGAGGCAGAAGTAGAATAACTCGAAAGATCTGAGATAAATCTATAGAGTAAACTGAATTTGACAGTTCTACCTTTGACTTCTGTTGAGAAAACAGAATGTTTCATAAATTTATTACCTAAAGTTTATGATTAACTAATTAGTGTTCCTTTAACCCTTTCCCGTTTTTCAAAATTTTATACTGGTCCTATTTGAAAGGAGTTGCAGACGACAATTAAAAGTGGGTGCAATTTGAAAAGAAACCAACCTACTGGTTAGAAAATATTGTGGTAAAAGAAGAAATTGCTTGTCACAAGCAATTTCTTCTTTTTCCACAATGTTTTCTCAAGTATTTAATCACAGAGACATAAAAACAAGGGATTGTACAGGAAAGGGTTAAGGGCAGAAGCCGATAAATTTGCGTTGTCAGAAACAAGTGTAAACAAGCAACCTGACCAAGTCACATTCATTTAATCTACTCCCACATAGTGATGCTTTTTGATGCCCCTCAAGAAAAACAACTGGGAAAACATTGTGTTAAACTACCAAATTGCTTGTGACAAGCAATCTCTTCATTTTCCATAATGTTTTCTACCCAGAAAGTTAAAAAAAATCTAATATTTCATAATCTTTAAAATGTCATCTGCAACTCTTTTCAATTTGGAACAGTCTAAAACTTTGCTGTCTGGTAATGAGTTGAGAAAGAGCTACTTCTTAATAGATTAGTTGAGTTTGATGATATTCCATATTTTTTATGCTCTTGAGAGCAACTTTCCTGAGTGTTGTTACTGGGCTATGTTTGCAGCTTGGAAAGAAATAACCTTTTGATTAAACATTTTGGGACTATTTCAAGTTAACCCTTTCCTGTTCAATCCCTGGTTTTTACTTCCCCGTAAATTCATAATTAAGAAAAAAATTGTAGAAAAAGAAGAAAATGCTTGTAACAAGCAATTTCTTCTTTTTCCACAATATTTTCTACCCCTTGAATTTGGACAAGTCTAAAATTTTGCAAAACAGGTAAGGTTTAACAAGCCTTGTTTACACACAGCTTCAATGCAAATTTTCCGGGAAGAAGTTTAGCAAAAATTTTGGATAGGTTGGAAGATAATTTTTGAGCCCCTGAAATTGTGCATTATTCCTTAACTAAAAGAGTAGAAAATTTTCCTAGTTAGGTTAGGATTTGAGAAAACTCTATGACTTGGCGGTTGTTGAGAGTTGGAAAGAGGACCCAAAGTTTGCCCCCTTCTTGCATATTACGACTCATTGTCTGGTATCAAATTGCCATACAAAGTTCAAGAAAAATGGACAAATTCTGCATGTAGTTTTAAGAAGCAATTTAGTGTTGCATTTATGTTGACAATTTCATTTAATCATTACTTGTGCACTTTTGCACTCATCACGTGACCTGGTTTTGACGTCCTTTTTATAAAAAAAGCTTGGGAAAACATTGAGGCAAAAGAGAAGAATGCTGACAACCTGCATTTTTCCTTTTCATCCCCCGCCGTTTTTGCGAAGGGGATAATAGTAATGCTCTCTGTCCGTTATTCTGTCACTAAGCCTGTCCAGAGCATATCTCCTAAAGTATAAATGCTATCAACTTGAAACTTTATATGTGGATAGATCTCATGGAGGAGAAGTGCAGTGCACAAGAACCACAACTCTTGCTTGCATAATTTTGAGTTATTGCCCTTTCTTGTTTGAAAGACTTAGATTTGTCTGGGGCATATCTCCTAAAGTGTAAATGCTTTCAACTTGAAACTTTGTAGGTGGATAGATCTCATTGAGGAGAAGTGCAGAGTACAAGAATCACAACTCAGTTTACTATCAAGCTTTTAGGCGGGGGATGGCCATGTCTGACATGGCTCTTGTCCCTCTATATATATTCTGTGACATAAAACAAATCAGATCTTTATCAAACCCTTTTTTCTCATCTGCAGACACTTTCAAATTGAAACATTCTAAATTTAAACCTTTCCCATGCAATAAAATATTACACGTCTTCAATTTCAAAGCTGCTGCAATAAAACAAAATTCACCATATTGAAAGTTAAACTTGTGTACAAAATGGTAGAAAGGGAAAGAATTGCTGGTTATTGGCATTTTCCTCGAAGTTTCGAAAGCATTTTCTGTGGGGATGTCAAAACCAGTCATTGCATTCCATAGGGTTGATAATAATCTTTTTAGCTCTACTGGCCGAAGGCCGCTAGAGCTATAGCCATGGCTTTTTCCCGTCCGACTTCCGTTGTCCGTCCGTTAAACTTTTCCTTGTTAATGCGATAGAGTCCACAGTTTTCATCAGATTTCCTTCAAACTTTCACAGAATGATTGTACCATCATAAGGATCGTTCCTTTCGAAATTGGGTCAGATCCGTCAAGAAACACAAGAAAAGGGGCCTAATTAAAACTTAATTAAAAAATCCTCGTTTATTTGATAAAGTCCACAGTTTTCATCGGATTCTCTTTCAAACTTTAACAAAATGATTGTACCATCATAAGGATCGTTCCTTTCGAAAATGGGTATGGTCCGTCAAGAAACACAGGAAAAGGGGCCTTATGAAAATTTAATTAAAAATTCCATTCAAAATCCGCATTTACGCGATAGAGTCCACAGTTTTTATCGGATTCTCTTCAAACTTTCTCAGAATGATTGTACCATCATAAGGATCGTTCCTTTCAAAAATGGGCATGATCTGTCAAGAAACACGGGAAAAGGGGCCTTATGAAAATTTAATTAAAAAATCCTCGTTAACACTTTCATTGGATTTTCTTCAAACATTCACAGAATAATTGTACAATAATAATGATTGTTGATGTTTGCATTAGACCTGATCCGCCAAGTATCACAGGAAAAGGAGCCTTTTGAGAATTTTATCTATAATCCTTGTAACCAAGTCCAAAGCTTTCATTGGATTTAATTCAAACCTTCACAGAATCATTGTACAATAATCACTCATGTTGATGCTGACATGAGACCTGATCCTTCAAGTATCACAGGAAAAGGAGCCTTATGAAAATTTTGTTTTAAAAATTTGACACCAAGATAAAGTCTGCAGTTTTCATCAGTTTCTGTTCAAACTTTCACAGAATGTTTGTACCATCATAAGGATTGTTTCTTTCCAAATTGGGCCTGATCTGTCTAGTATCATAGGAAAAGGGGCTGTATGAAAAAATATTACCAAATCCTCATAAACACAACAATGCCCTCAGTCTTTATCAGAAATTTTTGACACAATTCAGTCCACTGTTTTCATTGATTCTCTTTAACTTTAGAAGAATGATTGTACCTTCATTAGAATTGTTCCTTTTGAAATTTGGTTTGTTCTGTAAAGTATCATGAGAAAAGGGGCCCTCTGAAGATTTCGCTATAAACTCATTAACACAATAAATTCCACAGATTAAACAGATTGATTGTACCATCATTCCAATTGTTGATTTTGACAGTGGATCTGACTATGGCAAGTGTCACACAAAAAGGTGCCTTATGAAAAACTCTCTTAAATATTCTGGTTAACACAATGATGTCCCTTGATTTCACCGGATTCACTTCAAAATTTCACAGAATGATTGTACCAATACTTAAATGGTTCTTTTCAGAACTGGGTACAATCCATCAAATATCATGTAAAAAGGGGCCATATGATTTTTTTTTTAAATATTCTAGTAAACAATGAATTCACAAAATTTCATCGGATTCACTTTTAACTTTCACAGAATGATAAAACCAACAGTAAAATATCACGGGAAAATTTAATATCTTTGTTAACACTTTAAAGTCGACAGTTTTATTGGATTCTCTTCAAAGATGCATGGAATAATTGTGGCATTCCGAACACAGGAAATGAGGCCTTACAGATTATCATTCAAAGCATTCTTGTGTATGTGATGAAGATCACAATCATTATCAAATTGTCTTTTAAATTTCACAGGACAATTGTCGGGTTGTAAGGAAAGTTCCTTTTCGATTGAAATTGATCCATCAGAAAACACAGGAAAAGGGGCCTTATTGATTTTCATTCAAAACTATCCTGTTTATGTGATAAAGTCCACAATTATTGTCAGATTCTCATGAAATATTCACAGAATGATTGTCGGGTCATAAGGTAACTTTCTTTTGGAAATGGAGTGGATCCGTCATGAAACATGGGAAAAGGAGCCTTGAGGATTGTTGCTTAAAATGATAAAGGGGATAAAGCCCTTTTTTTTTCTTTATGCATTCTTCTTTGGGCAATTAACTTCCTTAAATATCAGATTTCTTTAACGGAAAACTTGATAACCAATAGTGCGTCTCAGGCCCTCATGGGTCTCTTGTTTCAAGTTATTGTCCTTTGTTGTTTTAACCTGTACATTTGTTTTTGAACACATCCCCTAAACCATAAGTGCTAGTAACTTCAAAGTTTGCCATGCCCTTTTTTGATTTATTGTCCTTTGATAGGTCTAATTTTACATTTTCATCATATAACAACCATGATAAGTGGATGTGCCTGGAACATCAATAAGTTTGACAATTTCATTTGATCATTACTTGTGCGCAATTACACTCATCTTCTTTTATCTATTGTCTTTTCTATCTTGCCTACGTTTATATCTCTAAATTTGGTTAACCCTTTCCTAAACGGCAAAACTTTAGACTAGGCCAAATTTAAAGCTGCTGCTGTTGACAAATTGAATTTTATTTAATAATGAAATAATGAACATAATAGATGCTAATATTTGGTGTGTAAATACCGGTAGGTCTCAACAAGGCCCAACTGGGGAAGGTCATTTCATGAAGTAAGGTCAAAATTTTAACCCTTTCCCCTAAAACAAATAAAAAAAACCATAAAAATCACCCCTTTCTAAAGAATTCCTGTTTTGGGGGCATGGTGTTTCACAAACACATCTTGTTCTTCTTCAAAACTTCCTGAGTAGTCAACTGTAGACCACTAAAATCAATTATGATTTATGAAGGAATAAGAAAAGGAAAAAGTTCACTTCCACATTCACCAAAGTTTTTGTTTTCAGACTTTTCTGAAAAAGCTGTTTGCATACATAGTGGGTTTTTAACAACCAAAAATTGTCAATACTATTGACAATAATATGTAATAGATGTACTGATCAATTTTCAATAACAGCAATAAATGATCAATACTAGTGTCAATCCTGTAGACTGACAAGATTATTGACCCTGTATTGGTGATCAATACTCCGATTAAATGTATATTGGCATTGTTAACACATTAATATGCAATATTTTATAGTCCATGATACCATAACTTGATATGGATAACATATGTTAAATTTCTTTTCAATTGATTATTATAGTGGTAGAGTATGATAAATCACAAACAGAAACAAATGTCTGCAAGTACATGTGTCCCTCTTTGATTCCTGAACTGAAATAGGGCACAAATATTGACAAAGGAAATCATGCTTCCAGAGATTTAAATTTGATAGTTCTGTAAAATTTGTTTTATAAGAAATATATTTTATATTAATTCAATATTACTGTCACTAATACTCTAGCGTACGGACCATATACTTTAATAACTGAAATTAGTTATTTCAATTACCATGTGTAGACAAATGTTCTTGGATGCTTACTTGGGCAGTTTGGTCATTGTTTAATAAATGTTAATCTTTTCATATGTTTTGGATTTTATTATCTTTGCTGTTTTATATTCTCAATTATTTAGACTTTGCCCCATTACCAGGTAACAGAATTTAAAACTGGTCCGAATTCAAAGGAGTTGTGGACGACAATGTATAGTTGATGATATTTTTAAAAAATCTGTCTTTCAGGTTAGAAACCATTTTGGACATATGCTGGAACTATCATTTTGTCATTGTCCAGAATGTTTTCTAAACTCTCTCTCTTCATGGGTGTCATAAAGCTGGACTGGGTTAAATGAAAAATTGATAAAGATTGATTGGCCAAACCCTGGGTTCCTGTCAGTTTTAATTTCCATAAATCTGCAGTCCATCATAAGTCATTTTCGTCCGTCTTTTAGTGTTACGTAACACTAATTATGGCGTTAACAAAGTCTTATAGTGATGAAAAAAAACACCAATATTGGTGGCAACTCTGCTGCCACCAATAATGGTGTAACATTTTCTTCTGCCTTTACCTGTTAAAAAACACTAATTATCGTGTTAATGAACTCTTACCATGGTGTAAAGGTACAACAATATTGGTGGCAACTCTGCTGCCACCAATATTGGTGTAATATTTTTTCTGTTTATCGGTGTCAAGTAACACTTATTATGGTGTTAATTAACTCTTAAAATGGTGGATAGATACACCAATATTGGTGGCAACTCTGCTGCCACCAATATTGGTGTAATGTTTTTCTCTGTCCGTCGGTGTTAAGTTACTCTTACAGTAGTGTAAAGCTACACCAATATTGGTGGCAACTCTGCTGCCACCAATATTGGTGTAATGTTTTTCTCTGTCTGTCGGTGTTTAGTAACCCTTACAATAGTGTAAATTTACACCAATATTGGTGGCAACTCTGCTGCCACCAATATTGGTGTAATGTTTTTTACTGTTTGGCAGTGTTACTTTACACTTAACACAGATATATCGTACACTATTTTTAGTGTGACTTTTCCCGTTTTAAAACAGGTGTAAATTTACACCATTATTGGTGGCAGCAAAGTTGCCACCAATATTGGTGTAAAGTGCCAAATTATTTTTTACAGTGTAGTAGTAATAGTATAAGTAAAAGTGCTCAATCCAAAAGTGTAAATAGGACAGAGGCTCATGCGGAGAAACTTCGAAAATCTTCCTATCTAAATATCAAAGTACTGAAAGTACTGTAAGCTAGCAAAGCTTTGTTTTGTTCAGTAGTCTTCTTTGTCAAAAATTATCATGGTGAAGAATAGTTGTGGAAAACAATGTGAAAAATGAAGAAATCCCTTGTTACAAGCAATTTCTTCATTTTCCACGTTGTTTTCTACCCAGAAAGTTAAATCTTTTAGAATTTAAAACAATTTGAAATTATCGTCTGCAACTTTTTGAATACTCTGATCAGAGTCATTGAGAACACGATATGCTCAAGTGAGCTCAAATACCTAGAAGATGACCTTGCAGGCGGCAGAGATTGGAATACATAAGAAAAGCTGACGCTTTGCTAGCTAAAGATATGCACTGGTTTAAAAATTCGGTACATGCATGAGCCATTACATTATTAAATTCTTCAAATTCCTCATTGGTTCTAGAGGGCGATAACCCAAGCAGGGGAGGTAGCACTGGGTCAGGACTGAGAGCGAGAAGAGTGCTAAGAAATATGGGGTCTTTGTTTTTCGCAATGGTCGCCACCGTAATGGTTAGTAGACGGATAGCTGTTATCAATTAAAGAGTCAATCGATTTATCAAATAATTCATTTAGACCGCAATCTTTGAAAACCTCCTTCTCCTAAACCATTAGGGCCTAGAGCTTTTATACTTGGTATGTATTGATATCTATACTTCAAAGCATTACCATATTCAGGAAATTAGTGCTATATGGTGGATATATACACCTAGGATTAAAAGAAAAATCCTTAAATATCTTCTCCAAAATAATAAGACAGAGGGCTTTGCTATTTTGTTAATATCATAAAGTCGTGAACTATCATACTCAGGGGAGCGATTTAGGACCATCATGGTCCTCTTCTTTACATTTTACTGGCCATTAATAGTGCATGATAATGTCCTTTAGGCTATTCCCACAAAATGACGCTTTTGGGCGCCCACCAAGAAAAACAATTGGAAAACTTTGTGTAAAATGAAGAAATTGCTCGCAGCATGCAATTTCTTCATTTTCCCACAATGATTACTACCCAGAAAATTGAAAAAATCTAAAATTTCATAAACTTTGAGTTGTCGTCTGAAACTTCTTTCAATTTAGACCAGTCTAAAATTTTCTCATCTGGGTTAATATCGAAGCAGAATTTTATGTAGGAGGTCAGTGGGTGGAGCTTGCGATCCGTTAATTGTCATTTTGGTTTCAGAAAATCTGACAAAAAAATTCTTATCATCTCATTGGCGATACATTTTATACTTCAATGATGGTTCTCGTTGGTCCCAATGACCCATTCCCACACAATACGTTCCCCAAGATAAAAAGCGTTTGCAACTTCTTTGAATTTGTACTTTTATAAAATCGTTTCGTTCGTAAATGGGGTAACGTACCGAGACTTGTGCAAGAAGCATTTTATTGTGAAGCGTTTAGGTAAAGAATTGTCAATCGAATTGTCAGCTCAATCTTTTCAATAATAGAGATCGTCAGTTGTGATTATTATCACCCCTGAAAACACAACTCCACCTTATTTGCAAGCCCGTGGCGTCGCAGCACTGGACATATTCAACTATGGTAACCTCGACCGGTATAAAGATAGCTTTCCTTCGCGAAAATCGTCGCTCGAAAGGGTCTATACCAAGCCTTGTACCTAATAGTGACATCTGTAGCCTCGGCTTGCTCTGGAGCACAAGACAGAGTCTTATGACAAACTGTGAATAGATGCAGCTGTGCTAAATGTAAGCTATTGTACTCATCAAATAAGTGCGATTGTCGTGTGTCGTTATCGAATGTCTGTCAAGAAACTCTTCGCCTAAACCAGTGGCCAATCTTGCTGTAACTTGGTAGAGATGTTTCTTGTGTGAGTTTCATCTAAAATTATACAAATGATTAGAATCCATGCTTAAAACTTGTTTCCAAGAAAAAAAAAAAAAAAAAAAAAAAAAAAAAAAAAAGAGGAGAAAACACGAACTCTTGAAAAAAATCTCCCCTGAAACAAGATGGCCAAAAGCTCTTACATTAGTTTGAAGCACCTCTCAGGGAATTCTATCAAGTTTGTTTATATTTTATATTAAAACAAAAAGAAAGAAAAAATGTCGTCTGCAACTTCTTTCAATTTGGACCGCCTAAAATTTTGCCGTCTGGTAAAGTGTTATCTTAATTCGACGAGACGATTCTAATCCATTAGATGAATGAATGATATTTATAATGAAATAACACAGGTAAGTGTTTTTGGCTTACAGATTGGCAGGCGATTTAAATTGAACTTGAAAGACTGGATGGTTTAAAATATCCGACAGTTGTCGTCTAGTAAAGTGTTACCTTAATTCGACGAGACTATTCTATTCCATCAGATAAATTAATGATAATTATAATGAAAAACAAAGGTAGCTGTTTTTTGCTTAAAGATTGGCGATTTAAATTGAACTTGAAAAGACTGGAAATATCAGACAGTTGTCGTCTTCTACTGGAGGTCCCCGTCTGATTACAAGGGTGAGCTGTGCACATTTCAACATCCAATTAGAGAGGGAAACATCTTTTAACTACCTGATGTCTCTCAAGAGCGGAGAAAAGTTCTACGGACCAAAGAGATTAAATAATGAACTCGATACCTGCACCAAGACAGGAAGCTGTGGACTCAACGTAACTTCCAGTCTATCCGTATCCCGACTGTGACGTAAAAAATATATAGCCAATCAAGTCCCACTATTCCACGTGACCGGATACCGGTCTCTCTAACGTTGTACGCCGATCCATCGAGGTAGGGGTCGAATAATTTGCGAAAATCATCAATTTAAATTCCCTTTTATGGATTTTTAAACCTTGATTTATGCTTATTCGTATCGCATTAATATACTTTATTTTATTTTTTAGAGCAAGATGTTCGAGAAACTCTATGACACCGCTAAAAGTGGCGTTTTGCCTACAGTGAAGTGTGAAACAAAAGTAAACGAAAACCGAACAATTCAAGCTGCCAGTGCAGGTGCGAAACGATATAAGATACATTTCACAACTTTCATAAATATTCATTTGATATCCAGGTCTTATTTCATCCAGATTAGATGGCCATAAATGCATTTTCGGTAATCTTTGCATTTCTTCTAGTTATCACTCGGGTTGACCGTGCATTCAAGGTCAAACAACCCTGTCTTTTAAATTGTAGGATAAAAGTGGCATTTTGCGTTCTCAAACCATATCAAACATTGTGTTTGAACTAATATAAGGTAACCCAATCTTAATTTTTAATCCTAGTCATTTTCATCTTGCTTAAATCTTGAAAATTAAAGCTGTATGCCTCAACTTTGACATTTAATGACATCTGTGTTGAAACCAAGGAAAATATTGACCTGAACATATTATAGATGTTCACCTATAAGGTCAAAAAAATCAATCTCATGTTGAACAATTATACAGCTACTTTTTTCCATTGTTCATTACTGATTCTATATATATTTCTTCAAGGACACGGTCTCACTTTATGCATGTAGATATGATGCTTTGCTCTCCTTTTTCTTGTGATTTTAGGAATTAAAAATAAGATAGTTTGTACTTTAATGAGTTGGTTTTTAATTAAATTCAAATACCTCCCAAAGAAACAGCTACTTTAATGGCACAGTTGACTAAAAACTGGAAAACTGTCCAACTTTTTAGAAAATATTTTTAAGCTGGGGCTAGAGTTATCATTGTAAGGCAAACTGTTCTATAGAAAGATTTCTCTCCAAAAGAAAGAGTGTGCATGTAGTTGCATACTTGAATAGATCTTTGTTGTACCTGTTCTATGTTTTAGTACAGATGTCTTTGCCTGGGATGCAGAAGAGCAGTATTCCACATAGAGTCTGACAACTTTTATATGCAGTCTCTTTCAAATTTTCGTATAAGGCTTTGATATTCCTTTTGATCAAAGGGAGAGAATTGTTTGCTTTATTTGTGATAGTATTTGTATGTTTCTGCTGTCACATGTCATGACTCGCAGATTTCTGTTCTGTCAACTTTAGATGATATATGTGTGTAAATAATTGCCTTGTATATTAAAAGCCTGAGTTAGATTTAATGGAGTATGGTAGGTCATTAATGTATGGGCAAAAAAAAAGACCAAGGACTTAGCCCTAGGTTACATCCTAGACGTCTGGATGGACATCTCAGTGTGTCTGAATTTTTTCCATCAACCATAACTTGCCTTGACCTTAAGAAGTGTTCAATCCAATTTTTGACTTTATCATACATATTCAGGGTTTTCATTAGTACCCAAAAGCCAAGAGTCATTGACCCTTGAGCCAAAATTTTCAAGAGTCAAAATTAAGATCCCAAGAGTCAAATTGCGATACCCCCCCTCCCCCCCCCCCTCCCCCAGCAGCAATTTAGAAAAAAAAAAAAAAATAACAGTTAAAAAAAATAAAATGTTAATATTTTTTTAGCAGTGGTGCCTCAGAATAAACCATGTCTCAGATTGGAACATTTCTCAATTCTGAAAATATATATTTTGGATAAATTTTGGGTAAAGTTTAGTATTCATGCATATATTATTAATTTTGAATCAGTTTTAGGAAATCTCAAGAGTACTAAGAGGATCAAATTATTCTTAACCCTTGTATTGCTGTATAAAGTCTCTTAAGAAATTGCATTAGAATCAAAAGGCTGAAAGCACTGATAGCACTTGTTGTTCAATAATCAATACTTCTTTTAAAAATCAATTGCATAAACAACTCTGGTAGGAAAAGTACAAGCAGGAGGTGTAGACCAAGATCAGACTGCACTTATGTGCAGGCTGATCTTGGTCTATACCTCCTACCAAAACCGGAATATTCCGGGTTCAGCATGACAAGGGTTAATTTTAATAAAAAAGAAGTGCCGATTTTATCCACGAAAACCAATGACATTTCTTTTAGCAACATTTTCTTGGGTTTCATTTTACTTCTTGATTATATTTTGTATGTTTTTGATAAAAGTATTAGCAAATAAGTAAATTTCAGTAGGATTAGAATTCTGAAAAGGGGTTTCATCATTAATTTCACAGGTGTCATGTACCTATCAATTACGATCGCCGATGCATGTCTATCACTCGAGAGTGTTAATTACCAATTAAGCTTGTTGTTATCCTTGATAGGGGTGTATATTTTCATAGTCAAATAACTATTTTCCAATAATTTGGCACACTTATGATGACCCTTGACGCATGGCTGCTAATTTTCGAGAGTCAATATGACGCACAGTGACAAATTTTCGAGCGTCAAAATTGCTTCTTTTTGAATTTCTGTGCGTCAAAGCCCGAGGTCCCGGGTCAAACGAAAACCCTGATATTATTGACCTATCAAACAGGGGTCGACACTAACTGTGCTTCAATGGGATCCCACAGGAATCCCTACCTATTTCTTCAGGATTTCCTCCAGTTAACTAGAGACCCCTCTTTGATATACATTAACTCATTCACACGCAATCCTGTCCTAAGCCCAATCTGAAAAAAACAAGCTTTGGAAAACATTGTGGAATATGAAGAAATTGCTTACAAGCAATTTCTTCTTTATCCACAATGTTTTCTACAAAAACAAGCATACAAAAACTCATGAGCATTAAATGATACATTAAGATCTATTGTATTGGAGAAATATTGAAGGATCCTTATGGAATCCCTGGCCTGAGATTGCTGGGGTCCCTTCCAATTTTCAGGGATCCTCGGGATCCCAGGACACTGTTAGTGTCGACCCCTGCTCAAATTTCAAAATGATTATATTTACTGAAAGACTTGGTTGCATCATGCACATGAAACTGACATGTTTAAGGAATCAATACTTGACATGTGACCTGATTCCTGTTATAAATATTCTAAGCACATGCAATTCATGTATATGCTTTTCATGCAGTTTAGTAAAAGAAAACTGTACAACATCTGGCTGTGATACACGCACCTTTGGCTCAGGTGAAAAATGACTATAAATAAGCTCTACATGTAGTTTAATGTTTAGGTACAAAGGTCACCTGTTGGGAATGTAATGTCTTTCTTGTCTTAAAAATGAATGCTTTCAGTGAAATACTTTCTTGTTAAAGGATGAGATTAACTTTGTTCTTTTTCAGACGGCTACAGCTGTGAATTTGGATCTGCAAAATACTACGCCTACTGTGGGTTTGGGGGAATTTTGAGCTGTGGTATTACCCATACAGCAGTGGTACCACTTGATCTTGTCAAGTGCAGAATACAAGTAGATCCAGCCAAATACAAAAGCATTGTGAATGGTTTCAGAGTCACTCTAGCAGAAAATGGTGTCAGAGGACTTGGACTTGGTTGGGCACCAACCTTTATAGGCTATTCCATGCAAGGACTGTGTAAATTTGGCTTTTATGAAGTATTTAAAAACCTGTACTCGGGCCTTCTTGGAGAGGTATGGAATATTCAAATAAATCTTAACAGTTCGCTGGCCATGCTCATCTACCTCTGATAAAGCAGTTTGAGATAGCTAACATCACTTGGTAAAATTTTATGGTCAGGGGCATGAAACTAAAGTAAACTGTTGAGCCCAAACCTCATAGCTACAGCTGTAGTTACAACAATTACGTTGCAAGACAAACTAACTCTTAACAAAAATGTCAGTAAAAACCTTACCCTTATCCAAATGAATGATTTGATTGATCAACAGATTCGGTAGGCTTTAAAGGGGTCAAAACAGCAAAGTGAACAAAGCATAAGAGTAAATTAGAAAGTCTTAAGAATAAACGCTTTCTTATTTATGTTATTCACTTAAATAAATCAATCGAGAGATATGAAGTATACAGTTAATTTGTTTATCATTGAAAATTTGTTGGGTCAACATAACATTTGAAATGAATTTCTGAATGACATATTTTTAGATATTTGTCTGTCAAAACAAAGTGTTACTATTGTAGAGCGAGCTGTAATATTACCTATGGGTTAATTGATGGAATAGATTTTCTGATTAAGTTTTAGAAAATTGTTTGTTTTAAATGAAGTCTTTGAAATAGTTCAAAATAATTGATGAAGTCCAGCAAGCTGATACAAGGTATGGACTGTGGGATTTTGTATGTTTATTTCCATTTTTCCCCTATCAAATACCATCTTTATAGAATGATTAATGTGCTGAACATCATGTTTTCAGGAAAAAGCTTATTTATGGAGGACCTCTATGTATTTGGCAGCCAGTGCTTCGGCTGAATTTTTTGCAGACATTGCTCTCTGTCCAATGGAGTCAGTGAAGGTCAGAATTCAAACAAAACCAGGCTGGTCCACTACATTAAGAGAAGGAGCCCCAAGAATTATGAGAGAGGAAGGCTACAACGGGTAAGAAAATGAACACCAAATTTATTGCTTTGCTTATCAGGACAGGACTTTCAAACCTGTCTTATATAGGTTAACCTAATATTGATCAAGATCAATATTTTGGTGAAACTGTCTTTCGAAAATAATTGGAAAAACAAATGATTCCTTAACTGTTGTCATGCCTAAGGATACCCTTATCTGAATTTGCATTACAATCAAAGGCCTGAATGCACTAGAAGCATGTTTCAGTGGTTGAAATTAATTTGAGAATTGATTTAATAAACAACTCTAGGTTTAAGGAGACAAACAGGTTGTTGTGTAGACCAAGATCAGACTACACTTATGTGCAGGCTGATCTTTGTCTATACCTCCTGCCAAAACAGGAATATTCCGGGTTCAGCATGACAAGGGTTAATAATGAAACCCGTATTAAGCTCTAAAATAGAAATGCGATCCAAGATACAGGAAGGAGTACACAACAAAGGTTTTAAGCGGATAAACATTTATCTACCAGAATCGATATGAACTCTTTTAATCCATTTTCACACCCTTTTAGGCTGGTCCAAATTGAAAGATGATGCAGACGACTGTTTCAATTGATTGAAAATTCAAATTCTGTCTTTCTGGGACGTAGAAAACATTGTAGCAAATGAAGAAATTGCTTGTAACAAGCAATTTCTTCATTTCCACAATGTTTTCCAAAGGTTTTTTTTTCTTGAAGGGGATAAAAGCTGGTATGTGTGGGAAAGGGCTATTTGAACTGATAAGCAGACAGTGAAAAGATGTGTCTGACCACATAAATATGTAAGTTGATCCTCGTTTATTGTACTTGTTAGAATATTCTTGGATCAGCGGGAGACTGAAACAATGCTCATTTCAGCACTAATTCTTGAAGCTGTTGTAAGGAAAGACAAATATAATATCAAATAACCTACATATTCTATAAGACTTTACAATGTATTTTTCACTAAGCACTTGAGTAGATATAAAAGTTCAACCAAGTACTGAAAACCATCATGAACTATTATTACAGGGGTCGACACTAACAGTGCCCTGGGATCACGAGGATCCCTGAAAATTGAAAGGGACCCCAGCAATCTCTGGCTAGGGATTCTGTCAGGATCCTTCAATATTTCTCCAGTACAATAGACCTCAATGTATCAACTAAAGCTCCTGATTTTTGTGTTTGCTTGTTTTTGTAGAAAATAATGTGGATAATGAAGAAATTGCTTGTAACAAGTAAGAACTTCATTTTCCACAATGTTTTCCAAAGCTTTTTAGGTCATCTGACTGAAGGTCATGGTGACCTATTGCGATTGTGTTTTGTCCGTTATTGTGCGTTGTGCGTTAACTTTTTACATTTTCAACCTCTTCTTAAGAACTTATGGATGGATTTCAACCAAACTTGGCAGGAAGCATCCTTATGGGAAGGCGCTTCAGATTTGTACATGTCATGGAGTTATCTCCCCATGGGGCTCCATAAGGGGCAAAAAGGGTACATCTTTAAAAATCTTCTTGTCATGAACCGGCTGTCTGATTTGATTCACATTTGGTATTTAGAGTCTTTAGGGCAAGGACTATCAAGTTTGTACTAGAAAAAAAATCTGTCTAGAAATGGCCGTGCTGGGGGGGTGGGGTAAAGGTTGGGGGTGGTATACAAGCCTATAGGCCTTGAGCTTTGATATTTGGTATGCATCATAATCTTTAGGACCTCTATCAATATTGTAAGAATTATGGCCCTAGGGTCATAATTAGCCATTTCCCGGACATCAAGAATTTTACATAGGGCTTATATAGTGAAAATTTAAAACTCTTCTTTTCCCAAACAGGAGGTCCTAGAGCTTTAATATTTTGTATGTAGCATCACCTGGTGGACCCCCATCTAGAATGTATAAATTATGGCCCCAGGGTCAGAATTAGCCTGTTCAAAGTTGTTCCAAGCTTAACATAGGCTTGTGTAGTGAAAATCTTCTCCCAAACAAAAAGGCTTAGAGCTGTGATATTTAGTATGTAGCATAATCTGCTGGACTTTAATTTGTTTTTGTGCTCTTTGGACTCAGGTGACCGATAAGGCCATATGGGCCTCTTGTTTTAATGAAGTTGGGCTTAGAAAGGCAGGATTGTGCGGAAATAAGTAAATGTATATTGAGGAGGGATCCCTGATTATCTGGAGGAAACCCTGAAGTATTAGGAAGGGATTCCTGTGGGATCCCATTGAAGCAAAGTTAGTGTCGACCCCTGTTATTATTGACATTTTCTTGTACAAAGGTGAAATTCATTCGTCAATTGAATTGCTATAGATTAAATCAGTGTATAGCCAACCACATTACCTTAGATCCATTCCTTGGCTAACCAGATGAGGTTCTGTAAAGAACTTGTCTTTCTAGCCAACAACTTAACCGGTTGTTCATAAGGAATGAATGAGTCATTGGTGTGGGATAGAAATATACCTGGATTGGCTACTGTGGTTAACTAATATGTAGAAACCTTGCAGCTAGTTTGGACAAACCCGTATCATGAAAATTTATGAACTGAAGCAAGTGAAAAAATATTGATAGACATATACGCCTAGGATTTTAAAAAATATATTACTGATTTAACACATTACCATACATTTCTACATTTTAGTATCAAATTAAAACAAGATTTATCCGATACCATTTACTGAAACAATTATAAAACAGTACCACTACAACTGCCTTGTTCAAAGGTGAAATACATAAACAACATGGGACGAATTTGAGGACACATGTGAAGTCTTTATAGTATTGTGCTTACACTCTTTTCACTCATGTTTTGGATAGCTCCAAGGTCAAGGCCACAGTTCAAGGTCAAACTTTAAATTATGCATGTCTAGGGCATAGCTCCTGGAATTATGGAGGGATTTCAAAATAACTTAAGAGAATTGTTTTCTAGCATGAGTAAATGTGCCATTTGAAAGATTTTCAGGTAGATTGAAAGTCACAGCCTTACATTAGAATTAAGCATGTCTAGAGAAGGGTGATATCCACTTTTATGATGGGGACTATTCCAAGAGCAAAATCAGTCTTAAACGGCTCTTGCTAGTTAAAAAAAATGTGAATACTCTTGATTCCCCTTTGGAACTATAGCAGCCAGATATAATATAACTGGTAATTGGTTTGTATAAATCCAGATTTTCTCCACTTGATTCTGGACATGTAGGACTCAATATTCTACTTGTCTAGAATCAAAATGAACTTGTCCTTATAAAAAGTAAAAAGATAAATTTTGAGAAAAGATTGTTGTTATTTATGAAAATGATAGAACCCAGCATTTTCTTCATTAACATGAATATTTTCTTCCCTTAAATAATTGACATTAGGATAATTTTTAGCTAAACTATTTTCGAAAAAAACCTGAGGAATTGCTATAGCCTTTGTGTTGTTGTCGGCGTTGTCGTTGTCACAATCATGCAAAAACTTTGGTATTTTGTTGTTTCTCTGGTTCTACTCAAGGCATTCACTTGAAACTTGGCACACTTGTACACTACCAAAAGAGCAACCTATCCTATGAAGGGGGATAACTCTAGATGCATTTTGTCCACTATCCAGCATAAAAAGCGAGCGTAGGCACCTGTAGGCAGTGCTCTTGTTATATTTTGAGATATCTTTCTGACCTGTTTTGGACCATTTCAAGATTTGTCCTAGTATTTTCTTGTCCCTGGTTAAGTGACCTTGAAAAATATATTTGTCCGTAATCGGAAAAGATCATGTCGGACAAGTCAGGCATGAGATTTCCACACCCCTGGGTAAAGTCATAAGTTCTGGTGCCTTCCTGATCTTGGGAAAAACTCATTTTATTACCATCCGTAAATGAAATTATTGAAAGTTACTTTTGTGATCATTGTTGTACAAATGCAAATGAGCTCTAAAAAAGACTTGTATCTACCTTGCCTGAAGATAAGATAACTGGTTTACATATATTTTCTCTGAAAACTTAGAATATATAGATAATTAATTATGCTAGGGTATTTCTTTCTGTAGATTTTACAAAGGTCTGGTACCATTGTGGAGCAGACAGATCCCATACACCATGATGAAATTTGCCTGTTTTGAAAGGACGGTTGAGGCCATTTACAAATATGTCGTACCAAAGCCAAGAGCAGAATGCAACAAGAGTGAACAGTTATTGGTCACATTCGTGGCTGGATATATTGGTATGATATCCCTAAACTCTTGACCCATTACCTCACAACAAAATTTAAGACTGTTACATATTGAAAGAAACTGCAGGCCAAAATTTCGAATTGAAGGAATTTTGAATTTTTTCGGTCTTTTTCTAGATAGAAAACATTGTGTAAATGAAGAGATTGCTTGATACATGCAATTTCTTGATTTTCCTCAAGGTTTTCCTAATTGCTTTCTTTAGGGCGTTAAAAAACTTCATTGTGTGGGAATGTGGAACTCAAAGGAACATCCTAGACTGGTCAAGATTCAAAGTATACACTAAGGAGGTGTTTATAGTGTCAAGCATTTTCTTCATTTGTCACATTGCTTTTCTGAAATAAAATGATTCATCTTTTTATTTTAAAATATAATGGTTCAAAAAAGGCTTATGTTATGAACCAATTTCACTATCTTGACAATTGATATCAGTTCAATCCAATAAACTATAATTGAAACTTTCTTGTACAAAGATGAAAACTTTGGATTTGAGTCACTATAATATTATAATTGAGAAAAAGCAATTTCTTCTTTTCCCCAAATATGTCCTAGCATGTACAATGACTTCATTTCAAATAACGTCGAATTTTCATTGTTGTTTGCAACCTCTTTCAATTAAGACCATTCTAAAATTTCAAAATACAGGAAAGGGTTGATTGAAGAGAATAGCCAACCACACTACCTTAGATCCATTCCTTGGCTAACCAGATGAGGTTCTGTAAAGAACTTGTCTATCTAGCCAACAACTTAACCGGTTGTTCATAAGGAATGAATGAGTCATTGGTGTGGGATAGAAATATACCTGGATTGGCTACTGTGGTTAACTGATATGTAGAAACCTTGCAGCTAGTTTGGACAAACCCGTATCATGAAGATTTATGAACTAAAGCAAGTGAAAAAGAATATAGATATATGCTGATTGGATATCATTGTGATAAAAGTAGAAATTGCATTTAGCAATCTTGTTTACCTTTTCTTGATCAATTCCTGCTTTTTACATCCCCCTGATTTTATACTCAAGAACATAATGTGGGAAAAGAAAAAGATGCTTGTAACAAGCAAATTCTTATTTTTTCACAATATTTTCTACACTGTAGGTTTGTAACTTTTCATGGTAGCGTGTTAGACTCCCAATGATCAATAATGGGATGTTACGGGTTTGATCCCAGGCGGCACATATCCTTTCCGACATTTGTCTCTCACCAATGGGTGGATAATCGTTAACCTAAGTGGGATAGCAGCTGGAAGCTAGGAAAGGATGAAGTGGTAGTAATGGTGCAAGAAATACCAGGAATCCTTCATAAGATGCTCCAGCCGCTGCGATATGACTGAAATACTGTTAAAAGTGGCGTTAGACCCTATTCAATGAATTGAAACTTCAGTGTAGTTGTCCTCTGCAACTTATTTCAAATTGGACAAGTCTAAAATATTGAAAAGCAGGAAAGGGTTAAGAGGATGTGTACTGTTCTTGATCCAGGCAGTTGGTAGCGCGTCGGACTTTCATTCAAAGGGTCCCGGGTTCGATCCCCGACGGCGGCATTACTCTTTCCGACATTTGTCTACCACCAATGGGCAGATACTCGTAAGCCTATGTGGGATAGCAGCTGGAGGCTAGGAAAGGGTGTAGTGGTAGTACTGGTGCGAGAAATACCAGGAATCCATTGTTAGGTGCTCCAGCCGCCGCGATATAACTGAAAGATTGTTAAAAGCGGCCTTAAACCCCATTCAAACAAACAAACAAACTTGATCCAGGCTCTGCTGCTAAAGTCCAATATCTTAACATAAGGTGAAAATTAAAATCTGACCTTGAAGAATTCTCTAAACCCTTTCCTGTACAATCAGTAATTTTTACGTCCTGATGCTTTTATACTTGAGAAAACATTGTAAGAATGGGAAAGTTTGATTGTAACAAGCAATTGTAATTTTGAAAAAAAAACATTGTGGGAAAATATCCTATCAGATACTCGTCTCCCACCTATGGGTGAATAATCATTTACCCAAACAGCTGGATAAGCAACTGGGGGTTTGAAAAGGATTTAATGGTGTAACTTGTGTGAGAAATACCAGGAATCTTTGGCTTGGTGCTCCATCCGCTGTAATATGACTGAACTATTGTTAAAAGCAGGGAAAAAGACTATTAAAAGACCTAGGGACCCAGCCTGCCAAATTTCAATAGAGGTATAGGCATTTTTTCTAAAGGTCTAGGGGCCCAGGGTGACTTGGCCCCTGCTTGTCTTTTTCCCTGTAAAAGTGGGTTAATACCTATTCAAAAGAAAAACCAAAGAAGAAATTAAGCAATATCCTTATTTTCCCACAACTTTTGCTATAGCGTAGTGAAATTTTGAATAAAGCTCACTTTACATTGTCATCTGGGGTCTCTCTAAAATTGAACAAGTCTAATATTTTGTCAAACAGGAAAGGGATAATCTTATGGCCTGATTTTAAATCTTGATGATTGCTTTGGATCTGATGGTCCAATTCTCAAATTTTACACATATGTATATGTTAGTGATAGAGGAGCAATTTTTGTCTTGTGATCATATCTATACTGCAATACCTGGGTTCTTGAATTAATTTGCCCCGAGTCATCTGTAAGAGGCATTAAACCAAGACCCAGCCTCCATTAGACCTCATTTGTCAAGTGAGATTTATGACCCCATACAATCAACATCTTGGTGTGAGCAAGTGCGCAGTGCTTGATTCAGACTGTTCTTTCAAAGGTGAAGGTGATAGAGGAAGGTCAGAGTTTACATTTTTGATCCTATGGTCAATTTTTCGCTTTACAATCCATCACCTGACGCTTTCAGTGCTTTCATAGGTGTAAAAAGCTGGAATCTTTGAAATTTATACTATTGTAAATATATGTGCAGCAGTGGGTCAATATATTAAAATTATGAATAACCCATTCCCACTCAAGGACGCTTTTTAACGCCCCTTATAAAAGCTTTGGAAAACATTGTGGGAATGAAGAAATTGCTTGTTACAAGCAATTTCTTCATTATTCACAATGTTTTCTATCCAAAAAGACAAAGATTTTTGAAGATTTCATCAACTTTAAATTGTCGTCTGCAACTTCTTTGAATTTGGACTGGTTTAAATTTTTATCATGTGGGAAGGTATAATTGATAATTTTTAGTTATGCAAGTATAAGCTTACAAGCAATTCACCTAAAAGTGGATGCTAATGATGCACCTTTAATATTTCAGCTGGTGTTTTCTGTGCCGTTGTATCCCATCCAGCTGACACAATTGTATCAAAACTGAACCAAGATGCTGGCAGTAACTTTGTAGATGCTGCTAAATCCCTTGGACTGGCTGGTAAGACATGCTGTCAGAGACGTATTTATACACAACTTGGTCCACTGGCCTCAGGCCAGCATGGATCATTATAGAAATAAATTTAGATTGACCTTCAATGTAAAAAAATAACAATATCAAAAGTTTAGCTGGACTTGTTGAAAGCTGGCAGACTATGTTATATACTGAAAACTTTGAAAATCTAATTCTCAGTAACTGGATTTCAACCTGTTTCATTAGAACAATCCTTTGATGACATTTATTAGAATCCTTTATGACTATTATGAGCGATGTTTATCATATCTAGTATATGCTGAAAAACTTTAAAATCTTTTGTTTCAAAAATAGTCGATTGATATCAACAAATTTTACAAAACTTTGAAAAATTTCTTCCCATAAAGTAGTTGATGGATTGCACCATGATTTAAGAGGAATGGTCCTTAAAAGACACTTTTTTCAAATTCCATAAAAGAATTCAGTCAGTTTAGAATCATTTTTTTTATGATTGGTGCTATAAAATAGCTCATAATAAAAACTTAAAAAAAAATCTTATTTGAAACTTGATGATGGATTTTAAGTAGATTTCCCAGGAATTATCTTTTGATGACCCTTTTTCTGATCTTTTGAAGAAAAGTAAATAGGGTTAGTTTGGCCTTAGTTTAGGTAGAGATCACAAATTGATGAGAAGAAAATAGTTTATATTTCTTGACGGAGAATAATTATTGCATAAAAGAAAGTTATTTCCCTCAAAGTTAATTGCAGATACAGTATTTTTTTTTAAAATTAATTGTTGAAGAAAACCAAATAATCTGTGTGATAAGTAAATGAAGGTCAAAGGAGTGATTCCGGCACTTAACCCATTCCCATATAATAGCAAGATAAAAACAATTGGGAAATTGTGTAAAATGAAGAAATTGCTTTTAACAAGCTATTTCATAATTTTATACAATGTTTCCTAACGAGATAGTTGAAAAAATTTAAAATTTCAGATACTTTGAATTGTCATCTTCAATTTCTTTCAATTTAGACCAGTCTAAAACTTTGTCGTCTAGTAATGGGTTGAGAGCCTCTAGTTGTAAAGAGTGCTTCAGAAAGCTATGGAAGAATAATGTTAATACCATTGAGTAGTACTTTCTGAGTTTCTCCTTTTTCACATCTATATATTTGTATTTTGTTGTGCTTCACTTGAGTCAGGTTGGACCATTCAAAATGTTGAATTGTAGTATTGGACTGATCAGTATTGATATGGCAAGTACAAATTTCAGGTATGTGGAAGGGCCTGTTCCCAAGAATCATCATGATTGGTACGCTGACAGCTCTACAGTGGTTTATCTACGACTCTGTGAAGGTCGTCTTCCGTCTACCTAGACCCCCACCACCTGAGATGCCAGAAAGTTTAAAAAAGAAATTAGGACAATCATAATTGTGACATATTTAGGGACAAATTTTTAGTGATTGGCAGTCAAAAGGATAAAGCAAAGATTTTTACAGTAAAACGGTGATATGTTTTGATAAAGAATGTTTTCTTTTTTTTTCAAATCGTGTTTTGGTTTGATGTATTTATTTTCTCTTCTTGATGTTATAATATGACGAGTACATATAAGTGCTGTTAATGTAAACTATTCCACCATGACTTTTTCTCTCGTAAATAATTGAAATTAAAGAAAATACTTTCGTTCTTCAGAAAAATCTAAATGCTCTTTAGAATTCAAAATAAGCCTTTTAGAAGTTGAATGTATATAGGAGATATTTTTGAGGGCCAAGTTTGAAATTGTACTTTGTCCAGGCATGAAAAATAACTGTTATTAATTGTAAGGTGTTTGATAAATAATAATAACAGATCTGTTTGTATATATGTGTAACTTTTTCCTAAATGCTTTACAAAGACAAGACCCGTCCGAGACGGATTATGCTCCCCTAGTAAGGCTTTTTTCACAAAACTGTATGCCATTATATACAAAAACTTCTTATTGAATGCAACTATAGTTTGAGATTTAAGTCCACAAGAACTTTGACAAACATTGAAGGAATCTGATTGGTTTCACAGGCCTGATTCTAGTAAAATTCAATATCATTATATGGTAAAGGATCAAATATTTTACCTTGACTATCAAAGTTATCAAAGAAAAAAGTCTCCATACAAAAAAACAAAGACTCTAACTTGAGTAGTCTTGCAGAAACAATAGACTGAACTATTTTAGAGTAGGAAATATACAAAATGTAAAGCTACATTGCATTAAGCCCCCTTTTAGCATGGTAAGGTTCATTGGGTCAAAAATTGAAATCAACATTACCTAGGGCACTTAATAAACAACATTTATGTAAAGTAACAAGAAATTTTGGAAATTTGTAAATAAGGTATATTTAAAGATTAATGACCTTGACAATTTGACCTTGACCAAAGACCTTGAACTTAGTACCAACAGAAAATCCATGTCATAAGCAATGCACATGTAAAATATGAAGGCTATATCACTTACCATTGTATACTTATGGGCAATATTGAAGTTAAAATGTTCAAACTTTGACCTTGAAAAATGAACTTGACAGATGACCTTGAACCTAATTCTAACATGTCATAAACAATGCACAAGTGAAATTTGCAGGCTTTATCAATTACCATTGTAAACTTATAGACAAAGTTAAAGTTAAGATTTTCGAACTTTCGACATTAAGAAATGATCTTGACAGAGGACCTATAACTTAGTGCCAACAGAAAGTCCATGTCATAAGCAATGCACATGTGAAATGTGAAGGTTATATTACTTACCAGTGCTCTCAATAAGGACCAATTTCAGGAATTTTAAAACTCCAAGTTTCAATTTCAGGAAGTTAACACAAAATCAAGGAATTTTTTTTCACCCTCGTCCCCTCCCCTCCAAAAAAATGAAAAAAATGAAATGAAAAAGATGCATAAAGCCTACAGTAAATTCTTTTCCATCCTTTACTTATAGTCCCTAAAATTCATGTCTCGTTGAGTTGAAGTAGAGAAAACAATGTGGTAAAAGAAGTGTTTCTTGAGAAATTTGTCTCTTATAAAATTTTCCCCTTTTCCCACAATATTCCCACCCCTTGAACACTATTATTTTCCAAATAGGTGGATAAATTAGGTAATTATTATTTGCAAATTTCTCAGGATTTTGAAAATTTCTGATTACTAGAATGTCAGGAAACACTGTTTAAAACATTTTGGGTACGAAAAAATCGAGACTGGATTATTCGGAGACTGTCTCTGGTCACATCATAGATATCAAAGTGCATACACCTTGAAAAACACTTACTTAAATAAAAGTTACAGTACAAAAAGAAATGAAACTAATAACAGAGTTGCATCTTTTAAGAAATTCCCTGTTTTGTTTCTGCTAGTTGATGTCTACAGACAACACATGTGATGTCATTAAAAAGGACCAAACTCTAGCTAGATCAACCGAGTAACTTCGATGTTTCTAGGACAGAGGTCATGTCAAGTTACTAATCCCCCCGTCATATACGTATTTAGAATGCAAATTTAACGCACCATTCTGTATCCGCCGTGACATTTCGGGTGAATTCCAGCCCTGAAATTCTGAAATTAGTTTACATAAATTCGACCGAGCGGCTGCCATGGGCCTGCTTGATTTTTGCCCGGCACGTTACTAATCAAGTGACTTCCAAAGAAATGGTCCAAGATGCTGTGACGGCTCGGTTACGGAACCGACTATAATCAAGTACGCTCTATGTAAAATTTCCATCTACATCGGTCGTCATGGAGACATTTCAATAAACTCCTTGTGGATTCAATTTTACAGGAGGGTATGACCAGAATATACATTCTTTTATTTTTTTTGTCAAACTCTTTATATCGTAACTTCAGAAAACGTCCGAGTCATGAAATCGGGACATTTTCCTAGAATCTCGGATGTTAATTTATGTCCGAGTCTGTTTTCTGGACGTTTTTCTGATTTTCTGGACATAATATACGTTGACGTCCACTTATTGAGAGCACTGACTTACCATTGTAAACTTAAAGACAATGTAAAAGTTCAGTTTTTTGAAATTTTGACCTTGAGAAATTACCTTGATCTTGACAGATGACCTTGAACTTAGGTCCAACAGAAAGTCCATGTCATAAGCAATGCACATGTAAAGTATGAAGGCTATATCACTTACCATTGTATACTTATTGGCGATGTTAAAGTTAAAATTTTCAAAATTTTGACCTTGATAAATGTTCTTGACAGATGGCCTTGAATCTAATACAAACAGAAAGTCTATGTCATAAGCAATGCACATGGGATATATGAAGGCTATATCACTTACCATTGTAAACTTATAGACAATGTTAAAGTTAAGATTTTGAAACTTTTGACCTTGAGAAATGACCTTGATCTTGACAGATGACCTAGAACTTAGTATCAACAGAAAGTCCATGTCATAAGCAATGCACATGTAAAATATGAAGGCTATATCACATACCATTGTATATTTAATGGCAATGTTAAAGTTAAAATTTTCGAAATTTTGACCTTGAGAATGGCTTTGACCTTGACAGATGACCTTGAACTCATAACAACAGAAAGGTCATCTCAAAAGCAATGCACATGTGAAATATGAAGGCATTTAACTTATAATAAGACTTCTCAACTTGAGAAATGACCTTAATCCTGACAGATGATCATGAACTTAGTACCAACATAAAAGTACTGTTAAAAGCAATGCACAAGTGAAATATGAAGGTTAAATGATTTCCCATTATAACCTGATGGTCAATGTAAAAGTTCAATTTTTTGAAATTTTGACCTTGAGAAATAACCTTGATCTTGAAAGATGACCTTGAACTTAGTTCTTACAGAAAGTCCATGTCATATGCAATGCACATCTAAAATATGAAGGCTATATCACTCACCATTGTAAACTAATAGACAAAGTTAAACTTAAGATTTATGACATTCTGACTTTGACGGATGACCTTGAACTTAGTACCAACAAAAAGTTTTTGTCACAAGCAATGCACATGAGAAATATGAAGACTATCTGTTACCAATCAAAAGTTATGGCCAATATAAGTTTTAGCAGGACAAAAAGAGTTTACGCAATGCCTATAAAATTAAGGCCCCTTTTCCCATGACACGTTTTTTCAAACGTAAATTTCAATAGTTTAAGGTCAAGAGGATCTGATTTGCTACTCAAATATGAAATTTAAAAAATTTCTCACTATTAGACTAGGAGAAATTGGCAAAAAACTAATTTTCATATTAAGGCCCCCTTTTCCATGACGCAGCCTTGAATTGAGAAAACTCAAAACGTCTCTTTGAAATTTCCTTGAAAATTATTTCCTTTTTCCACATTGTTTTTGCAAGTATAAAATCACAGCGACGTAAAATCCCAGGCTTGAACAGGAAAGGGTTAAAGCACCAAATGACTAAATTTATTTCATAGACCTTGACCTCATTGACCCCCTTACAGAAATTTCTAAGTGACAAAACATTGTCTTTTGATCTTTCAAATTTTTAACAATGCATCCCATGTATGTGAAAATTATATTGTTAACCCATTCCCACACAATGACGCCTTGTGACTCCCCTGAAGAAAAATAATTGGGAAAAAAATGTGGAGAAAGAAGAAATTGCTTGCTACATGCAATTTTGTCATTCCTCGATTTCCAGCCAGAGTTTAAACAAGAGGGCCGTTGGCCCTGGGGCGCTCACCTGAGATAAAGGCTCTTTTTCTTTCAACAGTCTAATTTCATGTTAAGGTTAGGATTATGAAACAAGTGGGCCACAATTACATATAAAAACTATGAACCTGGGGATCCAAAAGTCTAAATAATAAATTCCAAGGCCTTAGTGCTGATTTGAAAGAAGGAAAAAACTTTTTCCATGGGTTATAATTTCAGAAATAAGAAAGAAGTCTGTGAACTGATGCTTCATGCCTATACCCCCCCCACCCCCACCCCCCTGGGTCTGCCCCTGGAAACCCTAGGATCATGATTTTAGCTATTTTGTAAGAGATCAATATACTAATAGTTCATGCAAAATATCAAGGCTCTACGTCTTCTTGGTCAGGAAGAGAAGATTCTTAAAGATTATTTTGAAATTTCACTTTTGTTGCCATGGCAACCAGAGTTTTTAACGGATTTCAATTCTTTTAGCAATTTTAAGGGGGACCACCTAAGGAACATTTCTGCAAAATTTGGTTCAAATTAGCCTTGTGAATTGGAAGGAGATGTCATTTAAAATATCGTTCTTTATTTCTATATACCCCCCCCCCCCCGGGCTCCGCCCCTGGGGACCGAGGATCATAATTTTAGCTATTTTGAAAGAGGTCAATATACTGATGCTTCATGCAAAATATCAGGGCTCTACGCCTTCTGGGAGGAGAAGATTTTTAAAGATTAATTTGAAATTTCACTTTTGTTGCCATGGCAACCAGAGTTTTTAACGGATTTCAATTCTTTTAGCTATTTTTGAAGGGGACCACCTAAGCAACATTTCTGCCAAATTTGGTTCAAATCGGCCCAATGGTTTGAGAGGAGATGTCGTTTAAAAAATCGTTCTTTATTTCTATATAAACCCCACCCCCCTGGGGCTCTGCCCCTGAGGACCCGAGGATCATGATTTTAGCTATTTTGGAAGAGGTCAATATACTGATGCTTCATGCAAAATATCAAGGCTCTACGCCTTCTGGGTCAGGAGGAGAAGATTTTTAAAGATTATTTTAAAATTTCACTTTTGTTGCCATGGCAACCAGAGTTTTTACAGATTTCAATTCTTTTAGCTATTTTTGAAGGGGACCACCTAAGGAACATTTCTGCCAAATTTGGTTCAGATTGGCCCAGTGGTTTAGGAGGAGATGTCGTTTAAAGAAATTGTTGACGGACGCCGGACGGACGCCGGACAAGGCGATCACAATAGCTCACTTGAGCACTACGTGCTCAGGTAAGCTAAAAAATCTTAAATTTACAAACTTTTGTCATAGATTTATTCGATTTATTGAAAAGTTTATACAAGAGACTTAAGGAGAAAAAAACAACACAAACAAAATTTTGGTTGTCACTTAAACTTTCAAAATGTGCACTTGGCTCTTTTTGTTGCTTTGATCCCTTCAAAATGGGTTTTGACCTTTAGGATCTATAGCTCGATTATTCTAAGAAAAGGGATGGGGGGCTGTTCCAGTCACCAGAATGTCGGCATAATGGTATGGTCATACCTCAGATTCTACTAATTTATTGTTCTGAAACATTGCACATCTTTTTTGTTACAATAATACCAGCCTCTGAACACAGATTCATTACTCTGATATTCATTTTAGTGAAATTTTTACCCTTTTCAGCCTTATAAATTCTTGGTTAAACCTTACATGTAACTGTTATCAAAGATAATAGTTAAAGATAATGACTCTCTTTCTAAGCAATTTCTTCATTTACCACAATGCTTTTTACCCAGAAAGTTGAAAAAAAAAATGTCATCTGCAACTCCTAATGTAGAATGGTCTAAAATTTAGCCGTCTGGTAATAGGTTAAAAATGGAAGTTTAAACTCTAAATTCATTTCATTGGAATTTTGTGACTTTTTGATGATATCTATCCACCCATAAAGTTTCATGATCATAGCTATTATACTTTCAAAGATATGCTCTGGACAAAATCCAAATATGAAAATAACAAAGGGGAAAAATTAGTTATGGTTCTTGTGCACTGCACTCTGTTATCATTAAAGGAATATAACTGCCAAGTCAGTTGGCCTTAAGGTGACAGAGCTATGCTCCAGATAAAGAAATGGACGCCGCCCAGACATTGGACGACACAGGTGATCCCATAATACTTTGTCTTTGACAGCCATATATAAATGAAATTGTTGTCTTGACTTCTTTGAATTTGGGCCAGACTTAAAATTTTCTGTCTGTTAGTGGGTCTTAAGATAGATGTTATCCTGGTCTGATGATTTGTATTTCTTCAACACCTTTTGTGTGGTTTCAACATTCAAAATATGGCAATTTTCTGGACCTTCAGTCCTTTGATTTATTTCTATTACTACTTGGGTATTAAGCCCACATTATGTCCACATTGAATTGATGTTATTATCCAGCACTCGGAATAGTTGAGTGTTGCTGTCCTCAGAAAGCTCTTGCTAACTCAACAATTCCAAAAATGGGAGGGCTTTTCCAGTCACCCTGGCTTCTGCATTGATATCAGCATAATGCTTTGGTTAAAGTATTAGTTGCAAGTCTCATATCTCTGTTTCTACTAATGCTATTGCTCTAAAACTTTGCACCTCTTCTGGCTATCATATACTATGCAAAGACTTGTTTCTCTGACAATTATTTTTAGCTCACCAAGTGAGCTATTGTGATCATTCATCTAGCATGCTGTATCCGTCAACAATTTCTTTTAAAACATCTCCCAAACCACAAGGCAAATTGGAACAAAATTTGGCAGAAATGTTCCCAAGGTGGTCAGCTTGTAAAATAGCTAAAAGAATTGAACTCTGTTAAAAATTCTGGTTACAATGGCAGCAAAAGAGAAATTTTAAGATAATCTTTAAAAGATCTCCTGACCCAGGAGGCAAAGAGCCTTGATATTTGCATGAAGCATCAGTATTTTGACCTCTTTCAAAATAGCTAAAATTGTGACTTGGGTTCCACAGGGACAGAAATGTTCCTTAGGTGACTACGTATGAAAGAATTGAAATTTGTTGAAAACTGGATTCCATGTCAACAAAAGTGATGTTTTAAAATAATCTTTATAAAACTCCTCTTTCTTACCAAGAAGGTGTAGAGAATTAATATATTGCATGAAGCATCAGTCTATTTACCTCTTTCAAAATAGCTAAATTCATGACCCTCAGGGGCAAAACCCCAGGGGGGATCATGTTTTGAAACAAAGAAGGATTTATAAAACATTTCTTCCAAAACCATTGGGCCAATTTCAACCAAATTTGACAGAATTGTTCCCTAGGCGGCTCCCTTTCAAATATAGCAGTAGCTAAAAGAATTGAAATCTGTTGAAAACTCTGGTATCATCATTCTAGCCTTAACATTGAATTTGACGAAAGAAAAAGAGCCTTTATCTCGGGTGAGGGCACCAGGGCCAATGGTCCTCTTGTTCAAATTGGTTCTGATTTGTTGAGTATCGCATAAAAAGGGCCCTAATGAAAATTCCATGAAAAATTCCTAGTGAATGCAATGAAGTTCCCAGTTTTCATAAGATTCTTTTCAAATTTTACAACAGAAATATTGTATAATCCTTAGGATGGTTGGATCCTTGTGCAAATGAGTAAGGTCCAAGTATCACAGGAAAAGGGGCCCATTAAGAATTCGATAGAAATATTTTTGACACTTAAAAAGTCTACCTTTTCAGATCCTCTTCAAAGCTGCAAGAAATAATTGTCTTTGAAACTCAGTAATAGGGGCCTTCAGTAATGATTTTCACTCAAAACATTGTTTAAGCAATAAAGCCTACATTTATTATCAGATTCTCTTTAAAATTCATCAATTTAACATAAGGAAAGCTCAAATTGAGTGGTTCCATCAGAAAACACAGGGAAAAGAGGCCCCAAAGATATTTGCTCAAAACATTCTTGTTTACACAATAAAATCCTAATTATTATCTGATTAGTAGGAAAATTTCACTTGGTGATGGAAGGGTCACAAAGAGGTTCCTTCCAGAAGTGGAGTGGATCTATCCGCAAACACATGAAAAGGGGCTTTATGGATTTTTATACTCCCTGGAGGGCAAGTACATAGCCGCAGCTTCATCCTTCTGTCATCAATCTCTCCACCCTGATATCTCCACTACCTTTTGGCCAAATTTGATGAAACTTCACATGTGAATTCCTTATGACATTGCACCAAGGTACTTTTTTTGATAGCTTCAAGGTCAAAGGTCAAAATTGACCATGTTCATAGCATAGCTCCTTCAATTGTGGATCGATTTCAAATAACTTGGTATAATTGTTCTCCATCATAGATAGATGAACCATTAGGAAAAAAATCAGATAGTACATTGGTCAAGGTTATAGCTTAAGGTCAAACGTTGAAATTAAACATTTTCAGAGTATGGCTCCTTTAATTATAGATTTCTAAATAACTATTAACTGTTCTAAGTCATGAGTAGATGTGCAATTTGAAAGAGAAATCAGATAGCTCAAAGGTCAAGGTCACAGCTTAAGGTCAAACATTAAAACTAGGCATGTCTGGAGCTTGGCTCCTTAAACAAGAGGTTCATGAGGGCCTGAGACACTCTACTAGTTTTCAGGTTTTCTGTCAAAGAAATCTGATATTTACTCGAAGAAGAATGCATAAAGGAAAAAAAATGGACTTTATCCCCTTATTATTTTGAGCAACAATCCTCAAGGCCCCTTTTCCCGTGTTTCATGACAGATCCACTCCATTTCTAAAAGGAAGTTACCTTATGACCCAATAATCATCCAGTGAAAATTTCATCAGAATCTGACAATAATTGTGGACTTTATCACATAAACAGGGTTGGTTTAAATGAAAATCCACAAGGCCCCTTTTCCTGTGTTTTCTGATGGATCAATTTCATTCCAAAAGGAACTTTCCTTACAACCCTACAATTGTCCTTTAAGATTTAAAAGATAATTTGATAATGATTGTGAACTTCATCACATGCACAAGAATGTTTTGAATGATAATCAGTAAAGCCCTTTACTTCTGTTTCCAATGCCACAATTATTCCATGCATCTTTGAAGAGAATCCGATAAAACTGTTGACTTTATTGTGTTAACAAAGATATTAAAATCAAGTTCTCATAAGGCCCTTTTTCCTATGATATTTTACTGTTGGTTTATCATTCTGTGAAAGTTTAAAGTGAATCCGATGAAATATGTGGACTTCATTAAGTTTACTAGAATAATAATAAAAAAAAAAATCACATGGCCCCTTTTTACACGATACTTGATGGATTGTACCCAAAGAACCATTTAAGAGATTGTACAATCATTTTGTGAAATTTTGAAGTGAATCAAGTGAAATCAAGGGACATCATTGTGTTAACTAGAATATTTAAGAAAGTTTTTTATGAAACACTTGCCATAATCAGATCCACTGCCAAAATCAACAATTGGAATGATGGTACAATCAATCTGTGTAATCTGTGGAATTTATTGTGTTGATGAGTTTATAGGGCCCCTTTTCCCATAATACTTTACAGAACAAACCAAATTTCAAAAGGAATAATTTTAATGAAGGTACAATCATTCTTTAAAAGTTAAAGAGAATCAATGAAAACTAGACTGAATTGAGTCAACAACTTTTTGTAGTAAAATTTTCATTAAGCCTTTTTTCTCATGAAACTTGACAAGTCAGACCCAATGTACAAAGGAATAATCCTAATGATAGATAGTTTGAAGAAAATGAGAAAGACTGAGGACTTGTGATAATGATATTTTTGTAATAAAATGTTCACAAGGCCCCTTTTCTTGTAAAATCGGACCCAATGTACAAAGGAGTAATCCTATTGATAGATAGTTTGAAGAAAATGATAAAGACTGAGGACTTGTGATAATGATGTTTTGTAATAATATTTTCACAAGACCCCTTTTCTTTTGTCACTTAACCAATCAGACCCAATTTACAAAGGTACAATCCAAATGATGGTACAATCATTCTATTAAAGTTTGAAGAGATTCTGATAAAGACTGAGGATATTGTTTGGTTAATGAGGATTTGGTAATAATTTTTCATACAGCCCCTTTTCCTATGATACTAGACAGATCAGGCCCAATTTGGAAAGAAACAATCCTAATGATGGTAAAAACATTCTGTGAAAGTTCGAACAGAAACCAATGAAAACTGCAGACTTTATCTTGGTGTAAAGATTTTAAAATAAAATTTTCATAAGGCTCCTTTTCCTGTGATACTTGAAGGATCTGGTCTCATGTCAGCATCAACAATCATTATTATTGTACAATGATTCTGTGAAGGTTTGAAGAAAATCCAATGAAAGCTCTGGACTTGGGTACAAGGATTATAGATAAAATTCTCAAAAGGCCCCTTTTCCCATGATACTAGACAGATCCGGCCTAATTTAAAAGAACAAATC
This sequence comes from Fragum fragum, assembly GCA_946902895.1. Lineage (NCBI taxonomy): Eukaryota > Metazoa > Mollusca > Bivalvia > Cardiida > Cardiidae > Fragum > Fragum fragum. Next base: position 47,168,265 of record OX336371.1, read on the forward strand.
CTCATAATGGAACAGTCATTCTGTGAAAGTTTAAACAGAATCTGATAAAAACTGTTGACTTTATTGTGGTACAAGGATTTTAAAATTAAATTTTTTAATGCTCCTTTTCTTGTGATACGGATCAGGTCTAATGCAAACATCAACAATCATAATTATTGTACAATTATTCTTTGAATGTTTGAAGAAAATACAATGAAAGCTCTGGACTTGGTAACAAGGATTTATAAATGAAAATTTCATAAGGCCCCTTTTCCTGTGTTCTTAGACAGTTCAAACCCTGTTATGAAAAGAATGATCGTTATGACCTTACAATCATTCTGTGAAAGTTTCAACAAAATCTGATCAAAGCTGTGGGCTTCATTGTGTTGACAGGGATTTTTTAATTTAATTTTCATATAGCCCCTTTTCCCATGTTACTTGATGGATCTGAAGCAATTCCAAAGGGAACTCTTCTTACACAAGTATAATTATTCTGTTTGAGTATAAAGACATCCCCATCTCATCTGTGGACTTACAAGCATTAGTTAAGATTTTTTTAATTGAATTTTCCTAAGGCCCCTTTTCCTATGTTTCTCGACGGATCAGACCCAATTTGAAAGGAACAATCCTTATGATGGTACAATCATTCGGTGAAAGTTTGAAGTTGATCAGATGAAATCCAGGGCCATGATGTGTTAACTAAGATTTTTTTATTAAATTTTCATAAGGCCCCCTTTTCCCATGAAACTTGATGGATCAAACCCACTTCTGAGAAGAACAATCCATTTAATGTAATAATCATTCTGTGAATGTTTGAAGAGATTTTTTTGAAAACTGTGGACTCTATTGTGTTCATGAGGATTTTTTTCATCAAATTTTCATAAGGCCCCTTTTTCCTGTGGTCCTTGACTGATCATACCCAATTTGAAAGGAACAATCCTTATGATGGTACAATCATTCTGTGAAAGTTTGAAGAGAATCCAATGAAAACTGTAGACTCTGAAGTGTTCACGAAGATCTTTGAATTAAATTTCAATTATGCCCCTTTTCCCATGTTTCTTGACGGATCATACCCAAGTTTTTAAAGGAATGATTCTTATGATTGTGCAATCATTCTGTGAAAGTTTGAAGAGAATCCAATGAAATCTGTTGACTCTAGATTATTAATGAGGATTTTTATGAAATTTTCCAAAGTCCACTTTTCCTGTGTTTCTTGATGGATCATGCCAAATTTCTAAATGAACAATCCTTATGATAGTACATGTACAATCATTCTGTGAAAGTTTGAAGAGAATCTGGTGAAAACTGTGGAGTCTAGAGTGTTAACAAGGAATCCTTAATAGATTTTTTCATTAAATTTTAAAAAATCCCCTTTTCTCATGTTCCTTGATGGATCATATCTGATTCCAAAAGGAACATTCCTTATGATGGTACAATCATTCTGAGAAAGTTTGAATAGAAGCTGATGAAAACTTGACTCAAGAGTGTTAATGATGATTCTTTTTAATTTTTCTAAAGAAACAATCCTTATGATAGTACAATCATTCTGTGAAAGTTTGAAGAGAATCCGATGAAAACTATGGACTCTTAGAGTGTTAACAAGGATTTCTTAATAGATTTTTCCATTAAATTTTAAAAAAGCCCCTTTTCTCATGTTTCTTGACGGATCATACCCAATTAGAAAGGAACCATCCTCTTTTGATGAAGAGAATCCTATGAAAACTGTGGACTCTAGAGTTTTAATGAAGATTTTTAATCGAAATTTTAATTAAATTTTCATAAGGCCCCTTTTCCCATGTTTCTTGACAGATCATATTCAATTTAGAAAGGAACAATCCTTATGTTGGTACAACCATTCTGTGAAAGTTTGAATAGAATCTGATAAAAAACTGTGGACTTTAGAGTGTTATCGAGGATATCTTAATCAAATTTTCATAAGACCCCTTTTCCCATGTTTCTTTATGGATCTGATCCTTTTTCGAAAGGAACGACTCTTATGATGGTACAATCATTCTGAGAAAGTTTGAAGAGAATCCTATGAAAACTATGGACTCTAGAGTGTTAACGAGGATTTTTAATGTATTCTTTAATAAAATTTTCATAAGGCCCCTTTTCCCATGTTTCTTGACGGATCTGACCCAACTTCGAAAGGAACGATCCTTATGATGGTACAATCATTCTGTGAAAGCTTTAAGGGAATCCGATGAAAACTGTGGACTCCAGAATGTTAACAAGGAAAAGTTTAACAGAAGGACGGACGCACACACAGATGCCAGACAGGAAAAAGCCATCGCAATAGCTCTAGTGGCCTTCGGCCAGTAGAGCTAATTATGGATTGATTTTGAAATAACTTGTCATAATGATTCTGTATATTGAATAGATGAGCCATTTGAAACAATTTTCAGATAGCTCCAAGGTCAAGGTGACAGATCAAGAATGTATATTAAATCTATCATGTCTTCAGTGTCAACAATGTTTTCTACCCTAGAATATTTTTGAATTTCTCACACTTTTAATTGTTGTCTGCAACATATCTCAATTGAGACTAGTCTAACATTTTGTGTGGTATTGGGTTAAGCAATAGAGTTCATTATTATTTGAATTTCTTGAAGATCTCACGGGACAATTGTAGGGTCATAAGGCTCCTTTCAGATATGGAAACATCAATTGACCTTAACCAAAATAGAATATGAACATCTCTGCTTGATACTGATTATATCAGTGAAGTTTGAATAAAATCTGTCCAATAGTTGCCGAGAAATATAGCGGACTAGAAAAAGCTAGACAGACAGACCAGCAAGCTGACTCCTATATACCTCCCAAACATAGTTTTGGGGGGTATAATGATTGGTATGTATGTTTGTGGTGGGGATATAGGAGTCATCGTGTTGATCATTTGTCCATATGTTTGTCCATTGCACAGTCCTTCTATTCCTTCTTTGAGTCTAATTTGCTGAATCTGAAAGATTTAATAATTTCAGTCCAAAATTTGTTTAGGTCGAGTTTTGAAGATGTGTGGTTTCCATGGAAACCAAATGAAACAAGAGGCCCATGAGGGCCTGAGACGCTCTACTGGTTATCAAGTTTTCTGTTAAAGAAATCTGATATTTAAGGAAGTTAATTGCTCAAAGAAGAATGCATAAAGAAAAAAAAAAGAGGCTTTATCCCCTTTATCATTTTAAGCAACAATCCTCAAGGCCCCTTTTCCCATGTTTCATGACGGATCCACTCCATTTCCAAAAGAAAGTCACCTTATGACCCTACAATCATTCTGTGAATATTTCATCAGAATCTGACAATAATTGTGGACTTAATCACATAAACAGGATTGTTTTGAATGAAAATCAATAAGGCTCCTTTTCCTGTGTTTTCTGATGGATCAATTTCATTCCAAAAGGAACTTTCCTTACAACCCGACAATTGTCCTGTGAAATTTAAAAGACAACTTGATAATGATTTTGATCTTCATCACATACACAAGAATGTTTTTAATGATAATCTGTAAGGCCCCTTTTCCTGTGTTTCGAATGCCACAATTATTCCATGGATCTTTGAAGAGAATCCAATAAAACTGTTGACTTTATTGTGTTAACAAAGATATTAAATTCAAGTTCTCATAAGGCCCCTTTTCCCGTGATATTTTACTGTTGGTTTTATCATTCTATGAAAGTTTAAAGTGAATCCGACGAAATATTGGGAATTAATTATGTTTACTAGAATATTTAAAAAAAATCATATGTCCCCTTTTTACATGATACTTGATGGATTGTACCCAGTTCTGAAAAGAACCAAGTATATGTACAATCATTTTGTGAAATTTTGAAGTGAATCAAGTGAAATCAAGGGACATCATTGTGTTAACCAGAATATTTAAGAGAGTTTTTCATAAGGCCCCTTTTTATGTGACCCTTGCTATAGTCAGATCCACTGTCAAAATCAACAATTGGAATGATGGTACAATCAATCTGTTTAATCTGTGGAATTTATTGTGTTAATGAGTTTATAGTGAAATATTCATAGGGCCCCTTTTCTCATGATACTTTACAGAACAAACCAAATTTCAAAAGGAACAATTCTAATGAAGGTAGAATCATTCTTTAAAAGTTAAAGAGAATCAATGAAAACAGTGGACTGAATTGTAACTAAATTTTCATTAGGCCCCTTTTTCCGTGAAACTTAACAAATCAGACCCAATGTACAAAGGAACAATCCTAATGATAGTTTGAAGAAAATGATAAAGACTGAGGACTTTATTGTAATAATGATGTTTTGTAATGAAATTTTTATAAGGTCCCTTTTCTTGTGTCACTTAACCAATCAGACCTAATTTACAAAGGAACAATCCAAATGATGGTACAATCATTCTAATAAAGTTTGAAGAGATTCTGATAAAGACTGAGGGCATTGTTGTGTTTATGAGGATTTGGTAATAATTCTTCATACAGCCCCTTTTCCTATGATACTAGACAGATCAGGCCCAATTTGGAAAGAAACAATCCTTATGATGGTACAAACATTCTGTGAAAGTTTGAACAGAATCTGATGAAAACTGCAGACTTTATCTTGGTGTCAAATTTTTAAAATAAAATTTTCATAAGGCTCCTTTTCCTGTGATATTTGAAGGATCAGGTCTCATGTCAGCCTCAACAATCGTGATTATTGTACGATGATTCTGTGAAGGTTTGAATAAAATCCAATGAAAGCTCTGGACTTGGTTACAAGGATTATAGATAAAATTCTCTAAAGGCCCCTTTTCCCATGATACTAGACAGATCACGCCTAATTTGAAAAGAAAGAATCCTCATGATGGAATAATCATTCTGTGAAAGTTTAAACAGAATCTGATGAAAACTGTTGACTTTATTGTGGTACAATGATTTTAAAATTAAATTTCATAATGCTCCTTTTCTTGTGATACTTGATGGATCAGGTCTAATGCAAACATCAACAATCATAATTATTGTACAATTATTCTGTGAATGTTTGAAGAAAATCCGATGAAAGCTCTGGACTTGGTAACAAGGATTTATAAATGAAAATTTCATAAGGCCCCTTTTCCTGTGCTTCTTGACAGTTCAAACCCTGTTATGAAAAGAATGATAGTTATGACCTTCCAATCATTCTGTGAAAGTTTCAACAAAATCTGATCAAAGCTGTGGGCTTTATTGTGTTAACAGGGTTTTATTAATTGAATTTTCATATAGCACCTTTTCCCATGTTACTTGATGGATCTGAACCAATTCCAAAGGGAACTCTTCTTACAAAAGTATAATTATTCTGTTTGAGTATATATAAAGACATCCCCATCTCATCTGTGGACTTACAAGCATTCATTAAGATTTTTTTAATTGAATTTTCCTACGGCCCTTTTTCCTATGTTTCTCAATGGATCAGACCCAATTTGAAAGGAACAATCCTTATGATGGTACAATCATTATGTGAAATTTTGAAGTCAATCAGGTGAAATCTAGGGCCATTACGTGTTAACTAAGATTTTTTTTATTAAATTTTCATAGGGCCCCTTTTCCCTTGAAACTTGATGGATCAAACCTACTTCTGAAAGGAACAATCAACATAATGTAATAATCATTCTGGGAATGTTTGCAGAGAATTTGTTGAAAACTATGGACTCTATTGTGTTTACGAGGACTTTTTCAATCCAGTTTTAATTGGGCCCCTTTTTCCCGTGGTCCTTGACTGATCTTACCAAATTTTGTAAGGAACAATTCCTATGATGGTACAATCATTCTGTGAAAGTTTGAAGTCAATCAGATGAAAACTGTGGACTCTAGAGTGTTAACAAAGATCTTTGAATTAAATTTTAAAAAGGCCCCTTTTCCTATGTTTCTTGAGGAATCATATCCGATTCCAAAAGGTACAATCCTTATGATGGTACAATCATTCTGTGAAAGTTTGAAGAGAATCCGTTGTAAATTGTTGGCTCTAGATTATTTATGAGAATTTTTTATTAAACATTTCATAAGGCCCCTTTTTCCTGTATTTCTTGAAGGATCATACCAAATTTCAAAAGGAAAAATCCTTATGATACTACAATCATTCTGTGAAAGTTTGAAGGGAATCCGATGAAAACTATTGACTCCAGAGTGTTAAAGAGTATTTCTAAAAAGATTTTTCGATTAAATTTTCATAAGGCCCCTTTTCTCGTGTTTCCAGATGGATCTGACCAAATTCCCAAAGGAACAATCCTTATGATGGTACAATCATTCTGTGAAAGTTTAAATACAATCTTTCAATAGAGTGTTAACAAGAATTTTTTAATTAAATTTTCATAAGGCCCCTTTTCCCCTGTTTCATGACAGATCAGATCCATTTTCGAAAGGAACGATCCTTATGATTGTACAATCATTCTGAGAAAGTTTGAAGAGAATCCGATGAAAACTGTGGACTCTATCCTGTAAACGAGGATTTTTGATGGAGTTTTTAATTGAGTTTTCATAAGGCCCCTTTTCCCATGTTTCTTGACGGATCATACCAAATTTCCAAAGGAACGATCCTTATGTTGGTACAATCATTCTGTGAACTCTATCGCGTAATCAAAGGATTTTAATTGAATTTTAATTAAATTTTCATAAGGCCCCTTTTCCCCTGTTTCTTGACGGATCATACCCATTTTCGAAAGGAACGATCCTTATGTTGGAACAATCATTCTGAGAAAGTTTGAAGAGAATCCAATGAAAACTGTGGACCCTATGGCGTAAACGAGGATTTTTAATTGAATTTTTAATGAATTTTCATAAGGCCCCTTTTCTCGTGTTTCTTGACGGATCATACCCATTTTCGAAAGGAACGATCATTATGTTGGTACAATCATTCTGTGAAAGTTTGAAGAGAATCTGATGAGAACTGTGGACTCGATTGCGTAAACGAGGATTTTTACTTAAATTTTCATAAGGCCCCTTTTCCCCTGTTTCTTGACGGATCATACCCATTTTCAAAAGGAACGATCCTAATGATGGTACAATCATTCTGTGAAAGTTTGAAGAAAATCCTATGAAAACTGTGGACTCTATCGCATAAACGAAGATTTTTAAATGAATTTTAATTAGGCCCCTTTTCCAGTGTTTCTTGACGGATCATACCCATTTTTGAAAGGAACAATCATTATGTTGGTACAATCATTCTGAGAAAGTTTGAAGAGAATCCAATGAAAACTGTGGACTCGATTGCGTAAACAAGGATTATTAATTGAATTTTTAATTAAATTTTCATAAGGCCCCTTTTCCAGTGTTTCTTGACGGATCATACCCATTTTCGAAAGGAACTATCCTTATGATGGTACAATCATTCTGTGAAAGTTTGAAGAGAATCCGATGAAAACTGTGGACGTTATCGCGTAAACAAGGAAAAGTTTAACTGTTGGACGCTGGACGGACGGACGCCGGACGGGAGAAAGCCATCGCTATAGCTCTAGTGGCCTTCGGTCAGTAGAGCTAAAATTTATAAATAAATCTTCTCCAAAACCACAAAGCCTAAGCTCTGATATTTGGTATTTATCATTGCCTATTGACCCTCTACCAAAAGACCTCAGAGAATAACTACTGTGCTATCCTACTTTTACATAGGAATTAAGTAGGAAATTTTTGAGAACCTACTTCTCCCAAACCATAAAGCCTAGAGCTAGGTTCTGGATAGAAAACATTAACCAGGGCTTTCTTCTTGAAGTTCACTTTGGAACCAAGTGCATGACCAAAGAAAGGTACCTTCTAAACATTGGTTAGCGTTTTCTTGCCCTGGATGAAGGCATGCTCTGGTACTTAAGTACAATCCAAGAGTTGAGTGATGTGCACTTTAAGTGCATCCACATTGAATAAACACAATAATTTCATAAACATCCTTGAAAACATTCAATCAAGCAAATGGAGAAAGAATACAAGCAAAGCTTCATTATTCACGATTGTATATTTAATTCCAAATCATAAACTATCCTTTACTTTCAAAGAGTTAGCATTCATTTCGACCAACATCACATTAAACAAAAGTACCAAGATGACTCTAGATCACTCACCTGGTTGTTGTATTTAACAAAGAGACATGACATGTTTATTTCAACACAGGTCTTATTTGTGAAGACAGGCACAAGATAACAAGACTTATTAAACTATCATTTACCCATTACCAAACTACAAAATTTTAGACTGGTCTAAATTCATAGGCACTGAAGACGACAATTTAGTTAATGAAATTTCTGATTTTTGAACTCTCTGGGTAGCAAACATTATAAAAATGAAGAATTGCACAATGTTTTACCAAATGCTTTTCTTTAGGAGCGTCATAAAGCCTAATTGTGTGGGAATTGGTAAAATAAAAATTTGACCTACCGGTACTTTTTTTTTCTTGTTTTTATACAGAAAATTCGCATTTTCAAAAGGATGTCTCATTACCACCTGACAAACATTCTGATTCTTCTTACAGAATATTAAGCCAAAAGTAAGAAACATTGGGTGTAAACAATGACAAAAGCATAAATGCCCCTCTTCTGTATTTTTAACCGAACTTTCCTTCCATCGTGCTCACTCTTAAGACCTGGCAAATATTTACAAAGTTTCATAAAAACTAAGTAGAAACAGCGGCTCATAAAGAGTAAACTATTAAACTGTAGTTATTGCAACTTTTTTGTGATTTACATTGTAGCATTCCAATTTTTGATATGTCTCATTCTTATAGCCTTACAAACATTTTGACTTTGTTTCTTCAAGCATCAATATTTAGCCAACTTGAGTCCCATATGTGTAAACAGGTAAATTGTCATTAAAGCTCTTTTTTTTTTTGAGTTTCCAATATTTAATCCCAATGACTTGGCGAACTTTCTGAGTAATTTTCACCAAGAGTGAGCCAAAATTGTGGCCACCAAAGCGTAAAAAGTGAAATTGACATAAAGGCCCCCTTAACCTGTTTTTTGACTGAAAGTTCCTAATTTCAATAGAGTGTATCCTTATGACCTGACCAACTTTCAGCTTAAGTTTCATCAAGATTGAGCCAGAATTGTAGCCTCTTTAAGTGTAAACAAAGAAATATTGTTAGTACGGCCCTTTTTCCTGTGTTTTCAAGAAAATTTTTTCATTTTCAATAGGAATCATTCTCATGACCTGACATAAGAAAACATTTTGGATACTGAAAAATCTTTCTGTAACAAGGAATTTCTTCATTTTCCACATTATTTTCCAAAGCTTTTATCTCCAGAAGAGTACTGATGATCAGACAATTTTGATTGATTAATTAATTGAATTGGGTTTAATGCCACTTTTAACAGTATTTCAGTCATATTGCATTAATTTATTGAATTGGGTTTAGCGCCACTTTTAACAGTATTTCAGTCATATTGTATGGCTAGAGCACCTAACAATGGATTCCTAGTATTTCTCACACCAGTACTACCACTACATCCTTTCCTAGCCTCCAGTTGCTATCCCACTTAGGTTTACCATTATCCACCAATTGGTGAGAGACGAATGTTGGAAAGGATATGTGCTGCCACCAGGGATTGACAGACAATTTTGAAGTCATCAAAACATAGAAATTTTCAAACGTCACAAAGTAACATCGTTTAGGCAGTTTTTCCTGGACGAGGGATCATATATATTTCAAAAGTAAAAAAGATGAAAAGAAAATATGTATAGATACTAGGAGTGAAAATAGAGACATTATTGCATATATTCTTGATCTGTTTCTTCTTTTCTCACCATGTTTCCCAGCCAATTTTACAATTATTTCTGAATTAAAAGCTGCTGTATTTTGAGGAGTTCTTCAGCAACTTCATTTAATCCTTTTCTGTTTAATCTCTGATTGCTACGTCCCTGTGGTTTTATAATATAGAAAACATAGTAGAAAAAGAAGTAACAAGCAATTTCTTCTTTTTCTACAATATCTTCTACCAAACAAAATGGTTATCTTTCAAATTCAATCCACTTAGAATTTTCGTCTACAAACCCTTTGAATTTGAACATGTCTAAAAGTTTGCAAAACAGGAAAAGGTTAAAAATTTGTCACCTGGTGATGGTAAGGAACAAAAAGTTTTGATTCTGCTACATCTATTCTCAATCAAACCCACCTTATTCAGGTCCCTTAACCTATTGCCCAAAAATTCTGCTTTCTTCATGCCCCTCAAAAAAATAAAAAGAATCTTGAAAACATTGTGGAAAATGAAGATAATGAGCTGATGAGCAATTTCTTCAATATCCACAATGGTTACTAACCCCAATAAACAGACTTTTAAAATTTCATTCACTAAAAATGATTGTCTACTACTTCTTTCAATCAGTCTAAGAATTTTCTCGTTTTGTAAAGGGTTGCAGAGGAAATTGCTGTAAATTTGCAATCTAAACTCTTTTCGCAATGTAATTAATCTCATGTATTGGTACTCATGGCATCTTCCATACAAAATTGTTAAGTGTATACACCAATAATGTCCCTGTCATGTACAAAAGGACCATATGAAAACATGTTAATTCCAGTTGGACTTTACCACCTGTTTCAGATTTTATGAGTTTTTCTGAAGTAGGAGATTCTATTCTACTGTTCACTTCTTTCTCAAATACCAGTCCTTGGTAGTCTTTGTTAGCTTTTATCTCTTCCACTATTGTGTAACATGAAAAATTTACAAAAGTAAGTCAATCCCTCATTAATTGATGATTAATTGCACTAAATTATGTCATCTCAAGAGCTGATCTGTGGTAAGGCTTAGACACTGATGACATCTCGTCATCTGATGGTTTCAATGGATATTTTCTGTTGCGTGAGTCTGGAAATCTGTCATGATAATGTTCAAGGCGTAAGTACTTCACTGTAACAAGACGACCTGGAAAGAAATAATGTGGGCATAAAAGTTTATTACAATTTTTATTATATACAAATGCATGGTACTACTATATAGATCCCCTAAATATTCATTTTCTGTTGATTACACTTAATGGTGGATCCATGATTTCTGTAAAGGGGTTATACATATTTTTGGGAATGAGGAAATTACTGATTACAAGCAATTTCTTCATTACCACACTGTTTTCACAAGCTCATTTCTTGCTTGGCTTTAAAAGGTGTCATTACATTAACCCATTCCCATACGACTAAATTTTAGACTGGTCCAAATTGAAAGATGTTAAAGTCAACAATCTTGAGTCAAAAGTTATTTGGTAGAAAGAAAAAGGAAAACAAATCTATTTAGACTCTTCGTTTCTTTCATTCACCCCAGAAGGCTTTTCAACTCATATTTGGTCCGAGTTGAAAGAAGCTGCAGACAACAATTTCAAGTTGATGGAATTTTCAATTCTTTTGTCTTTTTAGACAGAAAACATTGTGGACCATGAAGAAATCATTTGTTACAAGCAATATTTTCAATGTCCACAATGTTTTCTTAGGCTTTTTCTTGAGGGTCGTTAAAAAGCAGAATTGTGTGGGGATTGTTAAGCCTAGATTGCTTGTATTAAGCAATTTTTCTATTAAGTGCACATTTTATGTGTCTATGTGGGACTTTTTTTTTCAATCTATCCAGCTTTTGAAATTTAGTTTACAGCCCCTTATAATTTCGACAATTCTAGTCTTTTACCATCTGGTAAAGGGTGAAAACTAATAGAATGACAAAGTGTAGCTAACATTAGTACATACAGAAACTCTTAGGACCTAAATTTCTTCATTCTAAGACCACAATAGCTGAAGAGCATTTTGTCAATAACATATCCAAAACATGCGCTAATTTATGGAAACAAACAGCATGCAAATAATTGAAAACTAGACATTGTCGCAAAGCGGACAAATACCCCACCAACAGCGCTTGTCCATATACAAGTGCTATTGCTAAAGTGCCATAACAAAAATGGACTTTTTTAATAAAAGGGCAATAAATCCATCAAAACTCAATGAACAATAACCAAAATTGATTATGCACATGTCTGACTTATACCAAGTGTTTCTGTAAAATTTTAATCAAATCTGTCCAATGGTTGCTGAGAAATTAAGCGGACACAATTTTTCACCAAAGGGCCATAACTCCGACAAAAATCAATGGACCTTAACCAAAACAGAATATGCACATCTCTGCTTGATACTGATCATATCAGTGAAGTTTGAATCAAATCCGTCCAAAGGTTGCCCAGAAATTGAGCAGACACGAAAAAGCTACAGACAGACAGACGGACGGACGGACAGACCGACAAGCTGTCTCCTATATATCCCCATAACAAAGTGAAGGGGGGTATAATGAGCTAGCATGTTTCAATCATTTAGTCTTTTTTTTTTCGCTGTCATCCCTTAACCCATTACTAGACATCAAGGTTTTAGACTGGTCCAAATTCATAGAAGTTGCAGACAACCCTTTTTAGTTGATGGAATTTTAGGAATCTTTGCCTTCTGGGAAGAAAACATTGTGGATAATGAAGAAATTGCTTGTAACAAGAAATTTCTTCATTTTTCACAATATTTTTCAAAAAGTTTTTTCTCAAAGGGGTGTCAGGAAGGGGTCATTGTGTGAGAGAATGGTGAGAAGATTTTCAAAGATTTCCACCTTAATGTTAAATCAAGGAACCAACAAATTAGGGCCTTCTATAATCCAAAAGTTACAATTGGTAGTATTACAAAAATGTACCATCCTATCATGCTGCATGCAAGATTTGAAAGCTCTTGACCTTTTTTGGTTCTCAAGATGAAACTTCTTTAAATTCTTTAAATTTTCCTTCTTATCAAGTAAAATCCAATGACGTAAGATATAAGGCTTGTGTTGGCCCAACAGTAACAATTTGAAGTATTTTGGTAGACCATAAGATGAGTGTGTAGGCAAAATGTGGAAGCTCTAGGCCTTTTGATTTGAAGGAGAGATATTCAAAAATATGCATTGTTATCTTTTTGTATAATGTAATAACCAAAACAATAGGGCTTAGGTTGATCCCAGAGTTATTATTTGAAGTACTGTGGTAGAGAATCATAAGGTAAAGGTGCATGCAAAATTTTAAAGCTCTAAATGAACTAGGAGGGGAAGATTTTTCTCTAGATTGCCATGGCAACCAGAGCTCTTCATTGGTTTCAAAACATATAGTATAGTCAAACTTCATTTACTCGAACATAGGAATTCACAAACACAACGGAAATTTTGAACAAGAAACGTGGTCCCCGCAAAAAGTATTCATGATTCATAGTGTTCGACCTTGGAAAACTTGCACACTTCGAATGTCGAACTTTCGAACTGTTTTTAAAGTCCCGAATTACAAATCACTATATATTTCATACGGAACAGTCGACCAAGGGGTTGGTTGACAATCATAAGCTGCTATGTTTAATGAATTTTCACACATTCAACATGTTAATCCGATTATGACACCTTTCTATCAAACCATGCACCGTGTGTAATAATAACCTGTTCCGTGAAAATACATTTTTTCGATCATTTAGGAATAATTATACCTGGTAAATGGTTGTTTGCATAATAGTCAACCAAAAAATCTAAGAAGGTTATTTCATTGGAGATTTTTTCGTACCAATTCCCAAACATCTGAGGAATCTGATGATGAAGTTATTCTATGCCGAGGACAGCAACTATCGACGGCTACCGATACTCTTGAAAAGAAGCTTTATGGCACTTGTTGCGCTTGAAAGGCATTCTTCCCTTTTTCAGATAAGATAACTTGTTGACGTAATAGGTGTAGTATTTTTAATGCTTTGTGTTAATGAACAGAAATTAGCAAATGAAGCCACTTACGTAACAGCGTTCATTGAAAAAGATGTGAACATATGCCTTTTTAGTGCAATTAATTTTGTCAAATTTTATAATTTCTTCAAATAAACGTCGGTAAATTTCTCACGTTAATGTTTGAAAACATTTATACATATTCAAAACTGGTCAAGCAAGTAAGTCACTGTATTTTTGGATACTACCTACCTCGGACAAATGATATTGCCTTATCTGATTTTCGGATCAGTCAAACTTCTGAAATCTCAAACAAATTAGTCAGTCCCCGACGTGTTCCAGCCACTGAAGTTTGACTGTATTTTGAAAGTGTATGACTTTAGGATCATTTCTTTGAAGTTTGGTTGAACGGTTAACTTTGGAGAAATTTTTTTTCTAACTGCCATGAAAATATACAAAGAGCAAATGAAAAGAGCTCAGATTTACTTAACCCATACCCAGACAATCCTGCTTTTGTAAAGCACCTCAAGACTAGAGGCACTTGAGGGCCTGAATCACCCACATGCCTGATTGTACTGATTAAGCAAATTTCAAATGTTTCATTGTTGTACAAGAGTCAATTCATTTACGATGAATAAGGTATTAACATCTAAAAAAAAAAATCATTGTATACCATAATATGGACATAATCCATAACCATAAAAGTCATGTTTTAAACCAATCAAAATTGATTGCTGTCAGTAACCTTGGCCTGTCAGTAACCTGAGCTTTAATGATAGCTAATGATTTTTGTCAAAAGAAAGATGTTATCACCTGAATAATACTGTTTACACTTGACATTATGTACAATGGTTAAATTCTATAATTTGAATACAACTGACATAAAAAATGACCTCCTTGACCAATGCCCTTGAAACAAATTTCAACCAAAAGTACTCACTACACGCAAAAAAAACTATGACCTTGTAAAATTGATCTTGACAAATAAACTATTACAATGGTTCAGTTAAGGTTTTTTCAGAGCTCAAAATGACCTTGACATTTGAATTCAATCAATTCAAGGGCAGATAATTCAAGAAAGACCCGAGCTTTTTAATTTCTGAAGTGAGTCTTATGCTTAACTAATTATCAGAGATACATTGTGGCATGATTTAGTTCAATCCATTAATATTTGTAGAAGGAGTTGTGCACTCACACAAAAAAAACCCCTAATTTTAAGCTATATTGTAAAGTAAAGGGCAGATAATTCAGGAACAACTTGACATATCAAACAAATTTTAGTTCTAAGCACAACTAGACATCATAAAGAGTCATTGTGGCAAGTTTCACTTCATTCCCATTCAAAATGAGCTCACAAGAAATACAGGTTTTTTTTTCGTACAACTAGACATCTTAGGGAGTAATTGTGCCAAGTTTCAGCTCATTCCCATTCATAGTTTAGGAGGAGTTGTGCACACAATAAACAGTGATTTACTTTCAATTCAAGAGCAGATAATTCGAGACCGGGGCCATAACATAATATGACCCTTCGGGCATATAAAAAGTCTTTCCAGTGAAATTTGGTTGAAATTGATCAACTGGTTTCAGAGAAAAAGATTTTCAAACTTTCACGATATATAGAAATTAGCCCCAACCATTTAAGCCATGTTTTTCATCCAATCAAAATTCTTTAAAGGAATCTGATAAAGGTACCTCCAATGATTGTTCCTGTAAAATTTTCTTGGAATCCATCGACTGGTTACTTTGAATAAGATCTTTAAAGGCTTCACCATCTATGGAAATTTGCCTCGCCCATTAAAGCCGTATTTTTCATCCAATCCTCAACTGGTCACTTAATACAAGTTTTTCTTTTATTTGCTTTATGGAATTTCCAGACAGTCCTTTAATCTGCAACAGGTTACTAAGAAAGTTTTCATAATACATAAACTTACTGTCAAACCAGCATCCATGTAAAGCCTTGTAAGTTTCAAAGGCCTTTTGACAACTGTCACACTTGATATACACACATCCCTACAATAAACAAACAAGTTAACGCATTACCAAACAACATAATTTTAGACTGGTCCAAATTGAAAGAAGTTGCAGACGACAATTTGAATTTGATGAATTTTTATCATTCCTTGTCTTTTGGGGTAGAAACATTGTTAGAAATGATGAAATTACTTGTATCAAGCAATATCATCATTTTCCACAATTTTTCCAAAATTCTTTTAATAGGGGGCATGAAAAAGAGGGTTTGTGTGTAAATTTGTAAATATAAAGGAAAATTCCTACATGTCTTGCCAACATTAAAATCAGGGCAAATTTAAGCATCCCTGTGAAAATTTGTGCACGTATGAAATAAAGTTGCTGCAAACAATATTCCAAATTAAGCTAAAATAGTGAAAATTTTAACAATTAACTCTTTAACCCGTTACTGGACAACAATATTTTAGATCGAAATTGTAAGAAGTTGCAGATGACAATTTTTTGTTGATGAAATTTCTGTTGGGTGTTGAAAACATAGTGGATGATGACAAAACTGCCTGTAACAAGCTATTTCTTCATTTTCCACAATGTTTTCCACAGTCATTTACTTGCAGGCATCAGAAAGCATCTTTGTGTAGAAATGGGCTTATGCCAAAATTTCAAATCATTCTACAATATTTATGATTATACTTGAAAATTAGGTTTTGGTGCATGTTCAGTTGTTATTATATGAACTAGCTTGAGATTTAAATAAGTAATATTGTAGGAAATTTTGAGTTGCAGCACTAGCCATTAACCCATTACCAAAAGACAAAATTATAGACTGGTCCAAATTGAAAGAAATCGAAGACAACAATTTCAATTAAATGGAATTTAGAAAATATTTGCCTTTTAGGGTAGAAAACATTGTGGACATAGAAGAATGTGCTTGTTACAATGACCACAATGTTTTCCAACCCTTTTTTCACAAGGGGCGTGAAAAAAAGCAGGATTGTGTGGGAATGGGTTAATGTGATTTGCTAACCTTTGACCAATTTTACCCTGAAAAAAAAAAGCACCGCCTATGGGTGTCTATGCTCAGCTATTGGGTGCTGGCTAGTAGACAAAATGCATCTAGAGTTATCCCCCTTGATAGTAAAGGTTGCTCTTTTGATAGTGGACAAGTGTGCAAAGTTTCAAGTGAATACTTTTAGTAGAACATGAGATATCACAAAATGTCAAAGATTTCGCACAACAACAACAAGGACAACAGCGACACCAAGGCTATAGCAAAGCCTCGGGTTTTCTCCGAAAACAGATGAGCTAAAACAGATGCCACCTTTTGTCATGAATAACATTTGTATAAAGTTTCCAAGTCCTAAGTCAAATGTTCTATGGGGAAGAGCAAAGAAATGGTGAACTTGACCATTGACCTATATGACCTCAAAAAACGATAGGGCCGTATGATTTATTGATTGGGGTTTAACACCACTTTTAATGGTATTTCAGTCATATTGCAACGGCTGGAGAACCTAACCTTGGATTTCTGGTATTTCTCACACCAGTACTACCACTTTTTTACTTTCCCAGCCTCCAGCTGCTCATTCTACTTATTTTTATGATTATCCAACCATAGGTGGGAGACTAATGTAGGAAGGGGTATTCGCTGCGGCCAGGTACTGAACCTGGGACCCCTTGAATAGGAGTCCTACGAGCTACCAAACAATTGTATGAACTTTCATGATTATAGGTCAAATGGTCCTAACTCCTAAACTTAGAGCAAGGAAACGAAAAAATCTATGGATGGACATACTGTCAGAAGGATGGACAAACTGACATGGTGAAACAAATATTATCTCCTCTACTTCAAAGGTGGGGGACATAAAAAAGATATTCAATTGGTTTATAAATATCTGGATTGTAACTCATCATACAATTTGATTTCATCTGAAGCAATGAGACTTAGATATTTCTGCCTTTAACCCTTTTATGGGTGTCATTTGGTGTGATAATTTGAAAGGGAATTGTTACAAGAAATTTCTTCATTTTTGACAATGTTTTCAACCCCAAAAGTATACAAATCCAAAATTTCATAAGCTCTGCAACTCCTTTCAATTTGAACTAGTCAAAAAATTTTCGTCTGGTAATGGGTTGAAAGGAGTCAACTGCTAGTCTCCCTCTATTTGATTTGGTGAATCGATAAATCAAAAGCATATTGTTTTACCAGAGTTGGTTTGTCTGCAAAAACATTTTTCCTATATCTTAAATACTATTCAATACGATTTTCAATGCCCATATTTGACATAATTATAGGTCTCATTGATATGTATTAACTCATACCAAGGTCAAGGTCATCTGATAATGTCAAGGTTGTCCCTGCTAGAAGTCCTGGATATAACAAGATATCAAAGTATGCCGCAACGCTCTCATTATGTAAAAATAATAATTTGTATCACCAATTCCCTATTACCCCACTTTTTTAACCCCCTTAAGGAAAATTTTTGGAAAAACATTGTGGCAAATGAATGAAGTGGCTGTAACAAGCATTTTTCTTTTCCCAGTTGTTTTCTACCCACAAAAAACTAAGAAATTTTTAATTTCATCAACTTTGAATTGTCATCTACATCTTATTAAATTTGGACCAGTCTAAACTTTAGATGTGCGGGAATGGGTTAATGTAGCCTTTCGTTCAAGACATCTGATGTTTATAATTACCTCTCTAGAGTTTCTGTCCACAAATATATGTAAAATGCCATTGACTTCTTTACACTTCTGTAGGATGTTTTCTTCTATATCAAGATGCCAGTCGTCTGTAGTCTGTTCCCTGATTAACAAGTATAAGAATGAAAAATCATTTGAGCCCATGCGTGATATTTCCAACCATTACACATGTTTGCCAAGTAAAGACTCGAATCAGCCTGTGCATCCGCACAGTCTGATCAGAGTCTTCACTCCGCGCTCTGTTGATAGATACTGACCCAAAGCTTCTTTAAACAATCAGCGAGTATTCTAATTGCCCCTAATGGCTGTCCATGGTGCTCTATGTGCACAAGTCACTCACATGCAAAATGGTTGGAAATGTCATGCATAGGCTCATTTGACATTGGACAGATTGCTGGCCACTCCTACTGACCTCTGACACAGCTGTGCCAGGAGGTGATAAAAGACATTCTATAATGCTTCTCTATAGATAATCAAGATTTCTCGGTAGATGATCGCTCAATAATTTCACCATACTAGAGGTACTTGAGTGCCTGTATTGCTCCACAGGCCTGAATGTACTGATTAAAGAATGGTATTTTCAGGAATTCGATATAAACTGTATTGTCTTTGCCAAACCTGGCAAATAAATCTGGTCACTAAAATCTTTGAATCAGTTCTGCAGAAACATTTCAAAGTTTTCACTGTTTTACAACAGTCTAGTTGGGTTATGTAAAATTCATTTACCAACTTCGATGAAAAAGTATTTACAGTGTTTCACTATTAACTAAATATGGACATAAGCTAGGACAATAAAAGCCATGTTTTTCAACTAATCAAATTCACATTAAGGAATCTGACAAAGAGTCACTAGGATCACTCCTGCAATGTTTGGTTGAAATCCTTCAACAGGTTTCTCATCAGAAAATTTTCAAAATTTTCAGAAAACATTCCATATATGGAAATAAGTTCTGCCCCCACCACAAAGTTATGATTTTCATCCAATCAAATTCATTTAAGAAATCCAACTAATGGTTGCCAACATATAATTCTTGTGAAATTTGGTTGAAATTAATCAAATGGTTTCTGAGAAAAAAGATTTGTGAAGTATTCACTATATACCATGTATGGAAATTAGCCCCACCCATTAAAGCTGTGTTTTTCATCCAATCAATTTTGTTATATAAAATCTGATAAAAAGTCACCAAAGAATCATCTCTGTGAAATATGTTGAAATCAATTGACTGGTTTCAGAGAAAAAGATTTTCAAAGGTTTTTCCATTTATGGAAATTAGCACTGCCCATTAAAGCCATGCCATCATCTGATCAAAATCCTTTTAACCCATTCCAACACAAGCCCTCCTTTTTATGCTACTCAAGAAAAAAGCTTTGGAAAACATTGTGGAAAATGAAGAAATTGCTTGTATCCACATTGTTTTCTATCCCAAAAGACAAATCCCATAAAAAGTAACCCAAGAATCTTTCCTGTAAAATGTGGTTGAAATCCATCAAATGGTTTCTGCGAAGAAAATTTCAAAGGTTTTACTAAAAATTGAATTAGCCCTGCCCATTAAAGCTATGTTTTTCATCCGTATAATGACTCTGATAAAAGGGTCACCAAAGGATCATTTCTGTGCAATTTGGTTGAATTCTGTTCAGTACTTTCTGAGAAGATTTCTAAAGCAAAAGTTTACGAATGCCCGCACGATGGATACAACACCATGACACTAGCTTTGCTGACCTTCGGCCAGTGGAACTAAAAAACAGTGACATTATCAAAATGATAAAACTCACTGTTTCGGCAGATTTTGCCCTGCTTTCGTTCATTGAGCACTATTGAACATCCTCTATGCAGGATCCAAAACAACGGTGACGTCATTAGGTTGCCATGTAATTTACATGCAAAATGACCCACTTAGAATTTTTCCCCTAAAAAGATTTTTGCTCTCAAAGAAATAGAATATTTTTTTTTTGTAAGCCTGATTTATCTTTCATTTCATGAATGAATAAAGCATATTTTCACTCATTGCTCTGCCACTCGTGAAAATATAACTTTTGTTGGTCAATCTATGAAAGATACATTGATCTTACACACTGAAACAAACAAGTATCTTCTATTTATTTGTAACTGGTCAGGGACATAAAACAAATCATTGGTTGGCAAGTTAAATGTTGTAACTACAGCTTGAACCAGAAATTGTCACAATGCGGACTAAGACCCCCCAACAGCGCTTGTCCATATAAGAGTGTTATCCGCCAAACGGCCATAACAAAAAATGGACTTTTTAATTAAAGGGCCATAAATCAGTAAAAATTAAATGGACCATAATCAAAAAAGGATATGCACATCTGACTTATACCAAGTCTTTCTGTGAAATTTGAATCAAATCCATCCAATGGTTGCTGTGAAAATTGAGCAGACACGATTTTTCACCAAAGGGCCATAACTCCGTAAACAAGAGGCTCATAGAGCCTTATTGGTCACCTGAGTCCAAAGAGCACAAAAACAAATAAAAGTCCACCACATTAATGCTACACACTAAATATCAAAGCTCTAAGCCTTTTAGTTTAAGAGAAGAAGATTTTCACTAAAGAAGCCTATGTTAAACTTGGGACATCTTGGAACAGGCTAATTCTGACCCTGGGGCCATAATTTATACATTCTTGATGGGAGTCCACCAGGTGATGCTACGTATGAAATATTAAAGCTCTAGGACCTCCTGTTTGGGAGAAGAAGAGTTTTAAATTTTCACTATATAAGCCCTATGTAAAATTCTTGAAGGCCGGGAATGGGCTAATTATGACCCTAGGGCCATAATTCATACAATATTGATAGAGATCCACAAGATGATGCTACATACCAAATATCAAAGCTCTAGGCCTATCTGTTTGAGAGAAGAAGATTTTCAAAGTTTTCACTATATAAGCCTATGTTAAATTTGTGACACCCGGGAATGGGCTAATTTTAATCCTGAGGCAATAATTTGTACAATCTTGAAGTTGATAGAGGTCCACAAGAGGATGCTGTATACCAAATATCAAAGTTCTAGGCCTTCCTGTTTGGGAGAAGAAGATTTTTACAAATTTCACTATAAAAGCCTATGTTAAATTTGTGACGTCCGGAATGGGCTAATTTTAATCCTGAGGCAATGGTTTTTACAATCTTGATAGAGATCATTGTTGGGAAAGAGCTTGAAAAGAGGTTTAAGGTAGTAATATCTATACCTTAAAGCACTGACGCATGGAATTATCAATACGGTAATAGTCTTGCCAAACTGTCATGATGAATGATTCGATGAAATAATTATATCTGGTGTCAAAACACATGCAATTGTTTGTTTATAATTTGCACTGTCTGCTTTCAATTTGTTGAAAGGTTCTAAGAGTCTATTCAATAAAGACTCAGTTACAACTTTCTACCTCTTTGTTGTTGTCTCCTTGAATTTTATCACCTTGTCTGCATTCCAATGTTATGTTCATATAGCTGTGTTCAATACACTTGGTGGATTAATTTGGCAGATTATAAAATTTTATCGTCTACTGAAGATTTGTCCTGTTCTCAAAATTAATTTATTTGTTGTTGTTTTTTATGCCCAGAAGGTAATAATCCCCAAATGAATGAAATAAAATGAAGTAATGCCTAAATAGGTAAATACTTTGTCATTTGATCTTTATCAGTCCCTAGTTTATTTAGGACCTGTCCGTATTGTTCTGTACAAAATGGTCAAATAAAAGCAAGATTCTTGAATTTGCAAGCTTGCTGTCTCACGCCAATATAAGCAAAAATTAAAACCCTAGCTTATACAACTCGCTTTACAGTAATGATTAGTATTGAAGTTTTTAACTGGTAATAAATAGGGAATATAACAACAGTGTCTTTTTCTATTTGTTGTTATCGTGTTCGAGAATCGTGTGTAAGTATTTTTTAATGTATGAGACCGAAGGTCGAATCCAATAAAAAATCCCTTCACACGTTTGGAGAACACGATAACAATATATAGAAATACCGAACTGTTGTAATATTCCTTTTATTATATACCTTTAGGACATGACATTAAATAAATTCTCTTAAATGATTAAGAAATAAAAAACCTGAACATCAATACACAAAAAAGAAGTCTGTGTTTAACGGTACTCGACATATAGGGTTTTTTGGTACACGCTGAATATTGACTTTTTTCTGTCGAGTTGTACTAGATAGCCAGATTTTAATTAATATCATATAGGTATATAATAAAATTAGGAACACGCTGTAACCTTGATAAGTGACCTTGATCTTGATGGATGACCATACTACAAACAAGAGGCCCATGAGGGCCTGAGACGCTCTACTGGTTATCAAGATTTCCGTTAAAGAAATCTGATATTTAAGGAAGTTAATTGCTCAAAGAAGAATGCATAAAGAAAAAAAGGGGGCTTTATCCCCTTTATCATTTTAAGCAACAATCCTCAAGGCCCCTTTTCCCATGTATCATGGCGGATCCACTCCATTTCCAAAAGAAAATTACCTTATGACCCTACAATCATTCTGTGAATATTTCATCAGAATCTGACAATAATTGTGGACTTAATCACATAAACAGGATTGTTTTGAATGAAAATCAATAAGGCCCCTTTTCCTGTGTTTTCTGATGGATCAATTTCATTCCAAAAGGAACTTTCCTTACAACCCGACAATTGTCACTTGAAATTTAAAAGACAACTTGATAATGATTATGATTTTCATCACATACACAAGAATGCTTTGAATGATAATCTGTAAGGCCCCTTTTCCTGTGTTTCAAATGCCACAATTATTCCATGCATCTTTGAAGAGAATCCAATAAAACTGTTGACTTTATTGTGTTAACAAAGATATTAAATTCAAGTTCTCATAGGGCCCCTTTTCCCGTGATATTTTACTGTTGGTTTTATCATTCTATAAAAGTTAACCCATTCCAACACAGTGGAATTTTAGACCGGACCAAATTGAAAGGATGTGCAGACGACAATTTCAAGTTGATGGAATTTTAAATGTTTTTGTCTTTTTGGATAGAAATCATTGTGGATAATGAAGAAATTGCTTGATCCAAGCAATTTCTTGATTATCCACAATGTTTTCTCAAGCATTTTTGTTGAAGGGCGTAAAAAGGAGGGACTGAGTGGGAATGCGTTAAAAGTGAATCCGATGAAATATTGGAAATTCATTATGTTTACTAGATTATTTAAAAAAAAAAATCATATGGCCCCTTTTTACATGATACTTGATGGATTGTACCCAGTTCTGAAAAGAACCATCGAAGTATTTGTACAATCATTCTGTGAAATTTTGAAGTGAATCCGGTGAAATCAAGGGACATCATTGTGTTAACCAGAATATTTAAGAGAGTTTTTCATAAGGCCCCTTTTTATGTGACCCTTGCTATAGTCAGATCCACTGTCAAAATCAACAATTGGAATGATGGTACAATCAATCTGTTTAATCCGTGGAATTTATTGTGTTAATGAGTTTATAGTGAAATATTCATAGGGCCCCTTTTCTCACGATACTTTACAGAACAAACCAAATTTCAAAAGGAACAATTCTAATGAAGGTAGAATCATTCTTTAAAAGTTAAAGAGAATCAATGAAAACAGTGGACTGAATTGTGTCAAGAATTTTTGTAACTAAATTTTCATAAGGCCCCTTTTTCTGTGAAACTTAACAAATCAGACCCAATGTACAAAGGAACAATCCTAATGATAGTTTGAAGAAAATGATAAAGACTGAGGACTTTATTGTAATAATGATGCTTTGTAATAAAAATTTTATAAGGTCCCTTTTCTTGTGTCACTTAACCAATCAGACCTAATTTACAAAGGAACAATCCAAATGATGGTACAATCATTCTATTAAAGTTTGAAGAGATTCTGATAAAGACTGAGGGCTTTGTTGTGTTTATGAGGATTTGGTAATACTTTTTCATACAGCCCCTTTTCCTATGATACTAGACAGATCAGGCCCAATTTGGAAAGAAACAATCCTTATGATGGTACAAACATTCTGTGAAAGTTTGAACAGAATCTGATGAAAACTGCAGACTTTATCTTGGTGTCAAATTTTTAAAATAAAATTTTCATAAGGCTCCTTTTCCTGTGATACTTGAAGGATAAGGTCTCATGTCAGCCTCAACAATCGTGATTATTGTACAATGATTCTGTGAAGGTTTGAATAAAATCCAATGAAAGCTCTGGACTTGGTTACAAGGATTATAGATAAAATTCTCTAAAGGCCCCTTTTCCCATGATACTAGACGGATCACGCCTAATTTGAAAAGAAAGAATCCTTATGATGGAATAATCATTCTCTGAAAGTTTTAACAGAATCTGATGAAAACTGTTGACTTTATTGTGGTACAATGATTTTAAAATTAAATTTCATAATGTTCCTTTTCCTGTGATACTTGACGGATCAGGTCTAATGCAAACATCAACAATCATTATTATTGTACAATTATTCTGTGAATGTTTGAAGAAAATCCGATGAAAGCTCTGGACTTGGTAACAAGGATTTATAAATGAAATTTTCATAAGGCCCCTTTTCCTGTGCTTCTTGACAGTTCAAACCCTGTTATGAAAAGAATGATAGTTATGACCTTCCAATCATTCTGTGAAAGTTTCAACAAAATCTGATCAAAGCTGTGGGCTTTATTGTGTTAACAGGGTTTTATTAATTGAATTTTCATATAGCCCCTTTTCCCATGTTACTTGATGGATCTGAACCAATTCAAAAGGGAACTCTTCTTACAAAAGTATGATTATTCTGTTTGAGTATAAAGACATCCCCATCTCATCTGTGGACTTACAAGCATTAATTAAGATTTTTTTAATTGAATTTTCCTAAGGCCCATTTTCCTATGTTTCTCAATGGATCAGACCCAATTTGAAAGGAACAATCCTTATGATGGTACAATCATTATGTGAAAGTTTGAAGTCAATCAGGTGAAATCTAGGGCCATTACATGTTAACTAAGATTTTTTTATTAAATTTTCATAGGGCCCCTTTTCCCATGAAACTTGATGGATCAAACCTACTTCCGAAAGGAACAATCCATTTAATGTAATAATCATTCTGGGAATGTTTGAAGAGAATTTGTTGAAAACTATGGACTCTATTGTGTTTTCGAGGACTTTTTCAATCCAGTTTTAATCGGGCCCCTTTTTCCCGTGGTCCTTGACTGATCATACCAAATTTTGAAAGGAACAATTCTTATGATGGTACAATCATTCTGTGAAAGTTTGAAGTCAATCAGATGAAAACTGTGGACTCTAGAGTGTTAACAAAGATCTTTGAATTAAATTTTAATAAGGCTCCTTTTCCTATGTTTCTTGAGGAATCATATCCGATTCCAAAAGGTACAATCCTTATGATGGTACAATCATTCTATGAAAGTTTGAAGAGAATCCGTTGTAAATTGTTGGCTCTAGATTATGAATGAGAATTTTTTATTAAACAATTCATAAGGCCCCTTTTTCCTGTGTTTCTTGAAGGATCATACCAAATTTCAAAAGGAATAATCCTTATGATAGTACAATCATTCTGTGAAAGTTTGAAGGGAATCCGATGAAAACTATTGACTCCAGAGTATTAACAAGAATTTTTTAATTAAATTTTCATAAGGCCCCTTTTCCCATGTTTCATGACAGATCAGACCCATTTTCGAAAGGAACAATCCTTATGATTGTACAATCATTCTGAGAAAGTTTGAAGAGAATCCGAAGAAAACTGTGGACTCTATCGTGTGAATCCAATGGAAACTATGGACTCTATCCCGTAAACGAGGATTTTTAATTAAATTTCCATAAGGCCCCTTTTCCCGTGTTTCTTGACGGATCAGACCCATTTTCGAAAGGAATGATCCTTATGTTGGTACAATCATTCTGAGAAAGTTTGAAGAGAATCGGATGAAAACTGTTGACTCTATCTCATAAACGAGGATTTGTAATTGAATTTTTAATGAATTTTCATAAGGCCCTTTTCCTGTGTTTCTTGGCGGATCAGACCCATTTTCGAAAGGAACGATCCTTATGTTTGTAAATCATTCTGAGAAAGTTTGAAGAGAATCCAATGAAAACTGTGGACTTTATCGCGTAAACGAGAATTTTTAATTGAATTTTTAATTAAATTTTCATAAGGCCCCTTTTCCCGTGTTTCTTGACGGATCATACCCAATTTCAAAAGGAATAATCCTTATGTTGGTACAATCATTCTGAGAAAGTTTGAAGAGAATCCGATGAAAACTGTGGATATATCGCGTAAACGAGGATTTTTAATTGAATTTTCAATTAAATTTTCATAAGGCCCTTTTTCCCGTGTTTCTTGACAGATCATACCCAATTTCGAAAGGAACGATCCTTATGTTGGTGCAATCATTCTGTGAAAGTTTGAAGAGAATCTGATGAGAACTGTGGACTCTATCGCGTAAACTGAGATTTTTTAATTAAGTTTTAATTAGGCCCCTTGTCCGTGTTTCTTGACGGATCTGACCCAATTTCGAAAGGAACGATCCTTATGATGGTACAATCATTCTGTGAAAGTTTGAAGAGAATCTGATGAAAACTGTGGACTTTATCGCGTAAAGAGGAAAAGTTTAACGGACGGACGATGGACGGACGGACAGACGCTGGACGGGAAAAAGCCATCGCTATAGCTCTAGTGGCCTTCGGCCAGTAGAGCTAAAAACAATTGATGCCTATCAATGCAAGGAACCTTTGTCAAAGAATAAAAGCCATGTTTATTCAATTGTTTTTTAGTAACATCAAAATCTTAAGTTTTTCTGTAAAACTTACAAAACTTAAGACCTTGATAAGTGACCTTGACAATGATGGATGATCCTAACCTTACTGCAAATCAAAGCGACCTATATCACTATGAGCCAAGTATCTGCAATGGTATTTGAATAAGAGCATTTTTTTTCTTACTTTCAGATAAAGTGTTGGTTCATATGCCAATACATTTACCGTTAAAGCTTTCATGAAACGCTAATATTTATATATGGCCCCGACCACAGCACAGTTGGTAGTGAGAAGGACTCCTAATGATGGGGTCCCAGGTTCAATTTGTGGCAATGGTGAATATCCTTGTCTCCCACCAATGGGTGGATTATCGTAAACCTTAGTGGAATGAGAGGCTAGGAAAGGATGTTGTGGTAGT
This sequence comes from Fragum fragum, assembly GCA_946902895.1. NCBI lineage: Eukaryota > Metazoa > Mollusca > Bivalvia > Cardiida > Cardiidae > Fragum > Fragum fragum. The sequence continues at coordinate 47,195,696 of OX336371.1, forward strand.
AAACATCAATGTGAGAAATACCTGGAATCCATGGTTAGGTGCACCAACTGCAATATGACTGAAATACTGTTTATTAAAAGCGCCATTAAAACCCATTCAATTAATCATATTTCTACTATCAGACATGATTTTGACCAAGTGAAATACAAATTTATACTTTTAGACTTACATGTTAGGATCAAACATATTTCTAACTTTCAGACAAGGTGTTGGTCCATATGGCAACACATTTACACTATTCTGGCTGGTCTCTCCAAATGCTGAAAGAAATACAGTAAATATTGCTTGAAACACCATCTGCATTATCCAAGTACCAGACAACAAATAAAGGCTAGTCCAAATTCAAAGAAATTGCAGGGGTTAATTCTTAGTTAATGAAAATTTAAATTTCTGTGTCTTTTTTAGGGGGGGGGGGTAAAAAACTTTGTAATAATGAAGAAATTGTTTGTCACAAGCAATATCTGTATTGTCCACAATGATTTCATCAGCTTTTTTTCTTGAGAGGCATAAAAACAGAGGATGAGTGTGGGAATGGGCAAGCCTTGTCAAATGATCCTTGGTCTATTGGTGAAATAAACAATTGGGATCAGAAGGTCCCAGGCACAAATTTCAACATACCATACACATTCTTCTAAGCAATGAATAGATAATTGTTGTTCTTCTTCAATCTTAGTTTATTAATGGGTTTATATGAGGTTTATGAGCCAATGTGCTATGGCTGTACTTGCACCATTAGTTAACAGTTGACTTGTAACTAGATGATCATTGGATGAATGTTAAAAATTAGTTTGGTAATAACAAGCTAAAGAGTACACTTAACTTTTCTACTTCAACTAATTCAATTAATTTGTCTTCCTCAAAACGTTGACAACAGTTAATGGGCAGCAATTAAATTGCATATCCATGCATGCTGATCATAAAACCAAAAGTAAATAATTTCTGAGACACTTAAACAATATTACTCTGACTGAATGTTATGATGTTTGAGTTGCCTACACATGAGAATGTCTAAAATCAATGTCAGGGGTCAATATTTGGCACTTTGGCTCTTGACTTGATTAGTTTATCTATTTTTGAATGATAGTACAATCCATCAAAGAATATGTTGAGATCAGCAAGGAAAGGGCAGAGTGGCTTTTTTAATTAGACCGGCAAGATCAAATGCTATGAATAAATGATGGAAGGATGCACACAGAAAGATTATACCTATGCATATAAATATTGTATAGATAACTAGAATTGTTACAAAGCTGGCTTTTAGCCCCACCAGTATTTTGACACTCAAGTCTGACTGTCTCAGTTGAACTTTGACCTACATAACATTAAAACAAAAGAGCACTTCCTTCGATCCTTGGCAACAACTGTATGAGGTTTCATGCTTGTAGGTCAACTGGTTTAAGGTAAGAGCAAGGAAATAAAAAAAGTCTACAGACAGATGGGCAGATGAACAGACAGATGAACAGACACGGCAAAAGCAATATATCCCCCTTTACTTTGTAGGTGGCAGTATAAATAAATCAGCGGTAGAAAAATAATTAATCAACCTGTTTAAGTTGTACTGAGAAATGAATAAGGTATCTAAATATTAGATTAAACCTCACAGAATCATAGGTAAACAATTGATTACCTCTTTTCCTTTACAACACAATTAAATTTTAGACTAGTCCAAGTTCAAAGAAGTTGCAGACAACAATTTGAAGTTAATCAAATCTTTAAAATCTTGGCTTTTAGGTTAGAAAACATTGAGGATATTGAAGAAATTGCTTGTAACAAGAAATTTCTTCATTTTCCACAAATTTTATACAAATGTTTTGGTTTCAGGGGGCACTTAATTGTGTCATTATGTGGAAATGGGTTAACACTTTCCTTGTATCATAAATTTTCTTCTTTTCTCCATCTGTTTTCAGTTCTCTAGGATAGTTCAATTAACCAATTGCAGCTGTCAATCAAATAACCAGTCAACCAATGAAATCATTCATTTAGACTGGAAGTTCAGTATGAATCTGACATTCGCCGCCATTTTGGTGAAATTTTTTTGCTGGTTTGGCGACTTAAACGGTGTAACTACAGCTTATCCATGACAGATGAATAACCGGGTCTATAACATAATAAGACCCTTTAGGCATATACAAAAAGGTTTTCAATCTGACCAAAATTTCTTGAAGGAATCTGATAAAGTGCTCCTATAAAGGGATAATTCCCATAACATTTGATAGGATTCAAACCGTAAGGAATAGATCTTTAACATATTAGTGGACAAGACAGACACATCCACATGAAAACAACCTGCTAACCTTTGGCCAATTGGAAATAAAAACATCTATATTAATTGACAAAGAATTTTGACTTACCTTGACCTTGCCACATTTTATGTCCATTTGGGACTGCCTGTAAACAGAAAAAAAATCAATACTTAACCAATAATCATGAATTATTGAATACATGATTAATTCCAAACTTGTTATAAAACTTTAACAACAATATCTTAACTGGGTATAATCTAGCCAAGAAATTGACAACAGAAACATATATATGGATGCCTGACGCTTGGCTATCAGGTGCTGGATACAAGTACAGTAGGTACACATTTATACAGACATCATTAAAACGGATTAATTGCAATCCGGAAATATATAAAAAGAGGGCTGTTTGCCCAGGGGCGCTCACCTGAGATAAAGGATGTCTTTCTTACAACAGTCTAAATTGATGATAAGGCTAGGATATTGATACAAGTAGGTCTGGTAATACTTTATACTTATATCGGCTATTCATTTCTTTAGAAACCCCATCCCTCAGGGGGTCTGCCCCTGGGGACCTGAGGGTAATGACTTTAGCAATTTTGAAAAAGGTCTATATACTGATGTTTCAGATAAAGGCTCTACGTCTTCTGGGTAAGGAGGAGAAGACTTTTAAAGATTATTTCATAATTTCACTTTTGTTGCCATGGCAGCTAGAGTTTTTAACGGATTTCAATTCTTTTAGTTTTTTTATACAGGGCCAACCTGGGGAAAATTTCTGCCAAATTTGGTTCAAATTGGAAGAATGGTTTGGGAGGAGATGTCATTTGAAAAACACTCTTTATTTCTATAGAAACCAAATCCCTCTATGGCTCTGCAGTCTAATTTAATGTTAAGGTTAGGATTATGCAACAAGTGGGCCTGGCTACACTTTATACATATATAGGCTCTTCATTTCTATATAAACTCCATCCCCGTGGGGCTCTGCCCCTGGGGACCTGAGGGTAATGATTTTGGAAATTTGAAAGAGGTACGCCTTCTGGGTATGGAGAAGAATTTTAAAGATTATTTCAAAATTTCACTTTTGTTGCCATGGCAACCATAGTTTTCAACGGATTTAATTTCTTCTTTTTTTTTTTGAACATTTAAAGGAGACCACCTAAGGAAAATTTCTGCCATATTTGGTCCAAATTGGCTTCGTGGTTTGGGAGGTGATATTGTTTAAAGAAACTGTTGACGGATGACCCACGACCGATGGATGCCGGACAAAAGGTGATCACAATAGCTCACTTCAGTACTTCATGCAGCCAGGTAAGAATTGGCCAGGTAAGTATTTAACACCTAAGAGTGGACAGAAGTGGTGATTAATGCCTTAGGTCATACTTTATTGCTTCAGGTTTAAATCAATTGTTAATATTAGTAAGTTAATCGTAGATTTTTGAAATTTCGCATCATACACAAATCCATTTAAAAGGCTTTGCCAGAGAACAGTTCTAATGCCAAAGTACCGGTGATAACTTTTTAATTCCATAAACAGAATAACATATACTCCAAAGTGAAACTAGGTATCTCACAATCTGGAAATTAAGTCGATTTTTGTGACACATGAAGAATTATAAAGAAAATCAAGAGTGCTTTTTTTACCGGTTACAAATTTTTCAGTCAAATCAAATTTACTATACCTGCAGTTGATCGGGCTAAATCCCAATTCATAAATGCATAGGTTTAGATAATTTAATGTTAGCATACTTTTAACGACAGTAAAGAATTAAGGTGAAGACCAGGGTTGATCCATGTGACATTTTCTCAACGCATCACCAGCCCCAGGTGTTCAACGATTCGTGGGTCTCAGACGTAGTCGAAAGTGAAACTAGACATCCCACCGTCTCAGATTTTTTTCAATTATTATGACCTTCATTTTAAGTTTAATACAGTTTTGTACATGTGCAGCTTATTGGTGCAAATTTCCAATTAGTAAATGACTAGGTTCAGATAGAGTTCTTTGTTGTTTTATTGTGAGGGTATCTTTAAGGATAGTAAAGAAATTAGACCAAGCCCATCACCACAAAAGAGGTTTGAAGGTCGATCCACATGACATTTTCTCAACAACTAAGTAAACCAAGGTGTTCAACAACTTGCTGATACCTATTGTGCAGTTCATTTAACTTTGATCTTCCATTGTCATATAACCTTTATTTTTTTCTCTGAAAATCAAAATCAGCACTTCCTTGGGCCACACTAGCTAGAAAATGTTGCCACTTGTTTCCTTCCAATTTGTCACCAACAAGTCAAAACCCAAATCTTTAAAGTCTATCTGTTTGAATAAAACTGCTCTTTTTAGGGAAATAAAAGCTTGTTACCTCACAAACAAATGAATATTTTAAGTCATATGAAGTAAAACATTTTTGGTACAATTTATTCTACCAAGGGAGGAAAGGTGATCAAAGGCCAGATGTTTGGTGTTTTTTTTAAGAGTTTCCAGAGCTAACACACTCAAGACGCATACCCAGTGAGAATTTTATTGCTTCATTTTACACGTTTTCCAAATTATTTTTCTTGAGGGGCGTCAATAAGCGTCATCGTGTGGGAAAGGGTTAAAAGGTGAGAAACAAATAAGGTGTGTCACAATGACTTTTGCCAATTGTAGCAAGGAATGTTGGCCCAGCTTATGTTTGAACACTTGACCCAAGGACTGAAAGCACGCCATGCTACTAACAGAGCTCAATAAACTTACCGGAAGCCATCTCCAGACCGTGAACTCTTCTCCATGAATAATTTGAGTGTCAACCCGAATACGGGACTCATTTGTCTCTATAAACTTTACAGCTTCATCCCAGAGTTGCTTCATATGTTTTCTGTTTTTATAAAAAAGAAAATAAGTTTTATAAACAACAATCAAAGATCTTTATCAAGAACCTTTTAAAATATCTTATAACACACAACTGCTCGTTTCTTTCAATCATTTAACCTCTAACTGTAATCTTTGAGCTATCCAAAAATTTATTTTAATGGAACGTCTTCTAACAATTACTGTCAAAGGACTGCAATGCTCAACTATACTGAGTGCTGGATAGTAGCAGCAATTCATTGTCTACATAAGGCACAATACCTAAGTAGTAATAGAGATAAAAAATCTTTCAAATAAAAATCAAACAATAATTTCCAAGTCCAAAAAGGGTTAAAAATCCACTTTAATAAATATAATTGTAATGAATCTTTGCCTAGAAGATGATATGATGGTTACAAAAGCATGTGCAAAGCATGTACAAAGTTTCAAAGCAATAGCATTAGTAGAAAGAGAGTTATTAAAGATATATGACAGTTGCATGTTTGGTTGAACCAAAAAGTCCAAAAATCGTTTAAATTCCACTAAAATGAATGTTAGAGTAATGGAACTGTGTCTAGAGGCTGATATTATTGTCATAAAAACATGTGAACAGTTTCAAAGCAATAGCATTGGTAGAGAGAGCTATTAAAGACAAGGTTTAACCAAGAATTTCCAAGTCCTAAAAGGGTTAAAAATCCACTTTAAGAAATATAATTGTAATGAATCTTTGCCTAGAAGATGATTTGATGGTCACAAAAGCATGTGCAAAGTTTTAAAGCAATAGCATTGGAAGAAAGAGAGAAATTAAAGATAGATGACAGTTGCACATAAGGTTTAACCAAGTCCGAAAAGGGTTAACATTCAAGTAAAATGAATGTCAGAGTAATGAAACTTTGTCTAGAGGGTGATATTATTGTCTCATAAACAAGAGCAAAATTTCAGAGCTTTAGCATAAGTAGAAAGTGAGGTATGACACTTGCATGTAAGGTTTAACCAAACCATTTAGCCAACGCCTACGCCCGGGTGACTAGAATAGCCCCCCTCTTTGTCCAATAGTTGAGCTAAAAATCTTAAATTTCATAAACTTTTAATTCTCTTCTGCAACTCCTTTCAAATTGGACCAGTCTAAAATTCTGCTGTCTGGCAATAGGTTAAATGGGCTTACCTCCTAGCTATGGGAATCAGCTGATCTCTAACATGCTGAACAGCCAGATAGGGCGGGAAGTTTTTGGGATCATTCTTCCTCTCTGCAAGCTCACTGTTTTCTTTTAGAATATCTACAATACAGGAAAGGTCAATTTTGTCCAGTCTTGTGTTATCTATGGTTGTACTAGATAAAAGTATCATTCTTTTATTGAACATTTTAACAAGACCAGAAATCTCAAATCAAAATAATCTAACCAACTGGATTTCACTAACTTTGTATTAGTGATGATAAGGGATATCTACTTTGTGGTTGACTACTAAAGTGAAGACTTACAAACTAGGTTTAGACTCTCAAAAATCTGAAAATATCCTATTTTGACACTTAAAAATTTCTGCAAAGGGGGTCATTTTGACGCCCTTGAGGGAAATTTCTAAGGGTCAAAACAGTATTTCATCCCTCAATTTTTCAATCATGTATCTATATACTATTGAAAATTGTACAAATGATTTATTTTTGACCCCTTCAAAATCAGTTTAGATCCCTAGAATAGATGGTCAAAGAGTCAATGACCCCTAAATTTCAAACACTAGCATGGGTGTGCGTATTTCTGTTTATTCAACGTCGCTACCGTAGCACAAGTCCTTATGAGCGAAGCCCCCAGTATGTTGTTACGGGGGGTAGTGCAAGGACATAGGACGAAACTAATGAGAGCTCCCCCTGGTTCTTTAACGGGACCTCGGTTTAACATCTCATTCGAAAGACAACAAGTTTGTTAGTTGATATGGTCAGCCCAGGGCTCGAACCTGTGATCTTCAGGTTTGAAGTCAAGTGCTCTAGCAACTAAGCTAATAGGGCTGACATTAGCATGGGCCAAGAAAGTTGCTATTGTAAATGAGTCTTCCTCTGGCCTGATCATTCTGGACTAGTACCAGGTGTAGAATTTCAATGCATGACTTTTCTAACAAAGGTTTTTCTATTTGTGACAAGTACAATTTTCAAAGTCACTTGTCTTGGAATATGGAAATACAGTCAAATACCTATACCTCGAAGTTCAGGGGACTTGCCACAAAACTTTGACGTAGAGGTAGTTCGCAGTGTAGATAGTGGAAGATTTTCCGTGTACGGCCAAAAATGAAGACGCAATATCGTTAGTAAATAAGGCCACAAATGATTGTACTAGTATGATTATCTAATCAAACAAAATATATAACGACAATGTATTTATCAAAATTTCTTTTATAGATATTCTTATTATTATCACTCGTACCAGAGATTTGTTTAGATTTTTTTTCTGTTCTTCTATTGATTATTCTTCATGTTGTAGTTCGACAATTTTCTATTTCCTGTCGAAATAACCCAAGTACCCACCCAGATTGGTTACCGGATCCTTCCTTTAGGGCGTCACATAGGTCACCTCGAAACATGTGAAAACTTAGTTGATTACAAATTTCTACCTTTTTGATTAAGGTTCGTCTTGTGAACTCATGCAAACAACAGTGACGGGACTTTGTAATTGATTCGACATAGGGGTAACTTTGGCTAAGGGACGTTCGAGGTTAAAGTATTTGACTGTATCAGCAAATCTTGGAATGGCACAAAAAAGATAACTCTAACTATATTTTGGAAAAGGATCGTAATGATTATATTGAAGGATAGAAAATGTTGTGGTTAGAGAAGAAATTTTTGGCATTTTCTTGATTAACAATACTTTCTAAAAATTTATCCCTTCATTTTTGTGCAGTTAAGTTCATTTTTGCTCTTAACAAGTTGAAAATCATGTCTTGCTTGTTTGGAGACAAGTGGAGAATTTTCAACAATATTTCAGTTATATTGTAGTGGCTCATGCACCTAACCATAGCTTCTTGTCCTTTCTCAAACAAGCACAAACACAACATTCATCCTGAGCCACCAGTCGCTCATCCCACTTAGGTGAACTATATTTTGCCCATTGTCAAAAGTGTAGCAGTGACTTTTGTCGCATGTTGGACAGAATGATGGCAAGGCCAGGGTTTAAACCCATTGATTGAGAACACAGGGTGTTACAGCCTAGCTAACCATGCTTAATGACCCAAGGGGGAATTATATTAATAACCTTTGAGAAAATTCACTAGAGGATGCTACTAACCACTTACCAATGCTCTAGGATTTCTGGTTGCAGAGAAGAATATTTTAAAAGTTTTCCTTCTTTATTTTGAAGTAAAACAGGGTGTGCTTTGGTTGGGCTCAAATTTTATCCAATAACATCATATGAACAAACTTGATAGAGGTCAACTAAGAGATGCTGCATACCAAATTTCAAAGTGCTCCGATTTTGGGTTTCAATGAAGAAGACCTATAAACGTTTCAGCATTTTTACCCTTTCTGTTGCCGTGCTTTATAGTTCAAGGTGGATTTCAGTTATTCAAACAATTTTGGAAGATTTTTACCCAAGGACCATCCCTACCAAGTTTCATCACATTTGGCCAACTGATTCAGGGAAAGAAATTGTTGATGCATGTACAGAGGAACTTTGCTCCGGTGAGCCAATAAAAGATTTTAACCCTTTCTGTTCACCCCCTGGTTTTTACATCCCTGTGATTTTATCATTGAGTAAACATTGTAGTAAAAGAAGAAATTGCTTATAACAAACAATTTCTTCTTTTTCCACAATATTTTCTACCCTGCTGAAAGGTTATTTTTCAAATAAATTGCATTTTACATTTTTGTCTGCAGAACCTATGAATTTGGACAGCAGACCCTTTGAATTTGGACTGGTCTAAAATTTTGCAAAACAGGAATTGGCTAAACCATATACTATAACCGCTCATTTCTGTGTTAGTAAACTTTACCTATAATTTTCTCCACCATTTCATAAACTTTGAACTGTTCTTGCTCTTTTTTCTTGTTTTGCCATCTCAGGTAAAATATCCCTAATATACACACACCAATACCTAAAAAGATAACTTTGCCCCATTACCAGACCATAAAAATTGTAGACTGGTCCAAATTGAAACAAGTTGCAGAAAACAATCACAAGTTGATAAAGTTAGGCTAGACATTTTTTGGAAATGAATAACTAGCTTATCAGATATTTCTAGTGTTGTAAAAAACAGACTGAAATCAAAATTGATAATCAGATTGAATCTGAGACCAGCTTTCAATCAATTATCGAATAATAATCGAAAGCTCATGTTGTTTTAAAACAAGATTATATAATTACTCACAAACCTGTTTCTAAATAAAAGAACATCTTTCTAGATGTTTTTTTATTAACACTTGATTTCAATAACCAGTTTTATCTATTAGCACCAGCTTTGTTTTGTGTCTTCAAGTATTGTACTCATCTACAATTAACCCATTCCAACACAAACCTGCTTTGTTACGCCCCTCAAGCAATCTGATGAGGAAAATCAGAAGAAAATGAATTTAATGCTTATTACATGTACAAGCAATTTCTTCATTTCCCACAATGTTTTCTACCCAAAAAACTTACAAAAATACTTTAGGAATTTCATCATCCTAAAAATTCTTGTCTGCAACTTCTTGGAATTTAGACCAGTCTAAAATTTTGGCTTTTGGTAAGGGGTTAAGTGACTATAAAAGTACTTTGAATAAAAAGTCATCCATTCAAACATAATATAAATATTTTTTTCATATTCTTACTCTAAAGCAGTACTTCTTTAGGGCACTAGGAAGACAAAACATTTTACTCAAATCTGTGCAACTGCTTAGAAGAACATTTTTCAAGCTCCAGGTTTGACCTGTTTTGATCCATTAAGTGTATTTTTCTAAAACCATAGCAATCAAGCATTCGCAGCTCAGATGCAGAGGATTCATATAGTGAATAATCTTTATGACACATTTAATATATTTTGATAAGTTTATATGTAAAGGTTTGCGCATTTTTAATTCATAAAATTGTTTTATTTTGTCAAACCTAATTCCCTTAACCCATTTACAGACGACAAAATTTTAGACTGGTCCAAATTCAAATGAGATGCAGACAACAATTTAAAGTTCATGAAATTTTAGATTTTTTCAACTTATTGGTAGAAAACATTGTGCAAAATGAAGAAATTGCTTGTAACAAGCAATTTCTTCATTTCACTAAATGTTTTCATGATTGTTTTTCAAGAGGGGCATCCAAAAGCGTCTCTGTGTGGGAACAGGTTAAGACATAATATATGACTGCTATGTGGTACTAGTATCATCACTAAACATCATTCTAACACAGTCTCTCTTAAATACCAACTAAGTAAACACCTTAAATGTCAATGGCAATCATAACTACATACAGAAGGTATTGAGGTATCTCTGTAATCCATTGTAATTTTGTGTGTAATATTATTTTTTATGAACATGTCGCATGAGAAAAGGATATTTCGATTATCAATTATTTAAAATCAAAATTGATTAATTGATTATTTTCGATTATCGTTACAACACTGGATATTTCAAAAATATTTTTTCACACCTCTTTTCTTGAGGGTGATAAAAAAGCAGGATTGTGTTGAAAAGAGACATTACCTGATGTAAATATTTTAGAAAGGTTCAACTTAAAAGATTATGCAAACTATGTATTAAAATTTGCCGTAATAGCTACCATGAATGGGCAGATAGTGTTGGAGCAGAATAAATCTTTTGATACACATACGAAATATAAAGCTATAGCTACCTGTATATATAGCAATAAAATTTACTCTTTTTTTTTTTTAGAATTAGCCAAGCTAACCAAGATATGTTTGTGAACCACTAACACATGCATCACAAAAAAATTCATAAGTTTAACCTTGATGGTTGAACTTATCAGATGGCCTTGTCATCAGTAGATCAATATTGCTGAGACCTACCTCCATACTTGGGCTCCGGATAAATCACCAGTCTGGACCGAATTTTGAATTGCCAGACCAATTGGATTCCCAAAAATAACACCAAAAATTGGTCCGATAAATTTCACATTGACAGAATTCAAGGATTTCACACATTACCTGCAGATTATGGGATTAACTAAAGAGCCAAAAATCGATAATTAGTTTACCCGCTGTTAGCCAAGGTTTCACGCTTGACCGAACTTCGGGTATATAGTTTTGAATAAAATAAAAAAAAAAAAAAAGAAACAACAAATCATGAAATCTTATTTCAGGGTTGGAAAACGCCCTAACAATAAATCGCAAATCAAATACAATAGATAATTGACGGAGTATTGTGCACAAATTCTACTCTGGGAAAATAGTCTAAAATGTGGGCGACCCTCTCGAGTTTGTCTCGTCGGTCTCTGTGATGTATGTCACGACTCTGCACTCCCACAAGTTAGAATGGACTGACCCAATATTTTTTGTGACGTCAACTGTGTTTTTTCATTAACAGACGCTAGTGTTGAGAGAAAATCACTAGTACTGTGTTAAATAACAGAACTTTGGATAACTAGTTTATGAAAAAGTATGCTAATAATAAAATTAAATCAGTAGTAGTTGGGGGATGGGAGCGGGGCGTATGTCCCAGAAATATTCAGTAAATCCCGGAAATTTAATAATGTAATTTATTTGTCTATCTAAATTTACATGATATTGAAATTTGTAGACTGTCATACATTGCCGTAAGCGCACAACCAAATTCTTTAAATGATGAACCCTTTTACGTACGTGAAAGGTGAAAAAAGGGCGGGTGGCATTGTCCTGGACCGATTTTAATTTCAAATTTTCTGGAGCCCTGCTTCATATCAAGTATGAGCATTCTAACTTGAATAGGTTTGAAGCTATGGGAGAATGTTTTATTTGCATGTTAAGTTTAAGGGACAAGGATTAAGAATTTGACCTTGACTTTGCTCATATGATTAGTTTGTTTGTATGGGATTTAACACCACTTTGAACAATCTATCAGCAATCTACCAGCTATATAACAAAGAATTTCACTTATTCATGTGCTTCATGGGTAATGGGTATACAAGGCCAGGTTTTGAAATGTCCTGCCCAAGAACGTACCCAGGTAATCAGCAATCATATGATAAGATTAACCCATTCCTATATATTGACGCTTTTTGTCACCCCTCAAGAAAACTAATTTGCATCAAATAATTTCTTCATTTTACACAATTTTTCTACCCAGAAAGTTGAAAAAAATCTTAAATGTTATTATCATCATATTGACGTCTGTATTTTTTTTTTTAATTTTTTAAACAGTCTAAAATTTCCTAATGCGGTAATTGGTTAAGTCACAATGTTTATAACTTGTTGGAAGTATATTTAATAGATTATGTATTTAACTCATTCCCAAACAATGACCCTTTTTCTGATATAATTGGGACTTCTATTGGTACATAACATGAAATAGTTATAGTCCCGCTAAGCATAATTCAGGTTGGGTCATGGAACAAAAGTACCGGTATACTATAATCCCACAGTGATAAAGACCTAAAAAAGCCAGACTTGCATCAACATTTGCCCAATGCACAGTAAAAAGATCAAAGTAATGAAAGTACTGTAAGCTGGCAAAGCATAGTTTTGTTAAGTACCAGTATTCTTCTTTGCTAAAGGTTATCATGATATATAAATGAGGTTAAAGTAACCCAGGAGTTAACCCAATACAACAAGACACAATCTTAGACTGGTTCAAATTAAAGAAGTTGCAGACGACAATTTCAAGTTGGTTGAATTTAGAAATCTTTCCCCTAATTGGGTAGAAAACATTGTGGAAATGAAGAAATTGCCTGTAACAAGCAATTTCTTCATTGTCCACAATGTTTTCCAAAGCTTTTTTCTTGAGATGCTTAAAAGAGGAAGTGATGGGGATGGGTTAAATAGCATGCTTTTGGAAGAGTTCTCTAAAATTTGAACAGAGTTTGCAATATTCCTGAAAAACATGAGAACTACTTTTTATGGCGTAGGCATTCAATGTATTTAGTGGTTAAGTCTCCAGTGGCAGTTTTCACTCATCGAACTTTGAGAAAACCTCAACATTTTGTCTATTAACTTAAGCTATCAAAGTTGACGCTTTGCTAGCTAATAAGTTTCATAGCTTATAAACCGAAAACAACCAATGACAGGGTTCATACAAACCTTCTTCAACAAAATTCCATGATATTTCCATGACTTTTCCATGATGTTAATCTGATTTTCCATGATTCTCTTATAACAAAGAAATTATTTATGTACCGATCTGTATGTTTCTCAAATCATCTTATGAAATGAAATTTACTGTTTTCTCTAAAAAAAAAAAAAGTTCAGTATTTTGGATTAAGTGCATCAAGAGAATTATTTATTTGATTTAACTTTTCATTCCAAAATCTAAGAAAAATGTCCATTCTACTTTTCCTGTAGCTTTTTATTCAAGCTCTCATCAAATAAAACAACAAATGGTCCAGTTATGTCCTTCTTTAGTGTTCCAGCAAAGTAATCAGTACAACCATACACTGCAAGGTATGCAGTTTTCCTTTCACCACAACTAAATTTGTTAGCAATCTGGCTATCTGGGAACATTTTTTGAATAGTTTGTCAGTGTCAGCTGAAGACTTGTAAGACTGATGTGATGTAATGACCTTCAGAGTCCATAATATTTCAGCGATTCTTACTTCTTCTCCAGAGACAATGACGTAATAGAGCTTGAGGTAGACGCCACTATCTAGGGTGGGTGGGGGAATGGAAAGATCAGACAACTCACGGTCTGGTTCTGTTTTCTTAAAAAACATGTTTAGAGTTCCGGATTTCATCTGCTCAGTGAAGTTTCCCACATGTTTAGCTCATTTCATGTGAGATTTCAGCGCACATTCGCCCATGTTCGAAAGATAGATAACTTTATTACAAGCGATGCAAAACGCTTTTTTATTGTCCGATTTAAATGGTTTCAGCCATGACTTGTATTGGTCGACGCTTTCCCACTTGGAGTTATATCAACAAGATCCTTTGCTGCTTATTTTCAAGAGAAAAATCCTCTCTTTTCACGTTTGGCATAGACAGTAAACGGTGTACTAGTAACCCGATGGTGCATCCGTAAAAGTAGTTACACCGTGAAAAAAATCAATATGAGATATTCGCACCTAGACTTTTGGTTCCAAGACTGATTATCGCCGATAATTAAGAAAAAATGTTTCATTTTAAGACACTTTTATTTCATTTTTTTTACAATTCAAAATTAACTTAGATGAATTCCATGATGGTTTGAATATTTTCAATGATTTTTGACAAAATTCCCTGATTTTTCCATGATAAAACCTCAATTTTCGAAATTCCATGATTTTTCCAGACAGCACCTGTTTTCCATGACTTTTCCAGAACTGTGCGAACCCTGAATGAATGACTGTTAAACGCTTAGTCACTCAGTCACCAAAGATGTGATTTTAAAGGTTTTTATTTGCCAACAAGCATTGCTTGTACAAGGCAATTTCTTAAATTTCCAAAACGTTCCATTAATTGTTGTTCTTGGGTGGCCTCAAAATGTGTCATTGTGTGGGAACATGATAACCCATTCCCTAATGAAAGAATTTTAGACAAGTCCAAATTGGTTAGAAATGACTAAATTGACTAAAATGGGCCATGTGAGGTAGAAAAAATGGAGAGAAAAGGACAAATTGCCTGTATCAAGCAATTTCTCCTTTTCTCACAAAGTTTTCCTTAAGTTTTACATTTAGTATGCAAAAAATCAGGATTGTGTGGGAATGGGTTAAGCAACAATATACTGGCCTATACAAGCTTTATTACTTACAAAATAGCAGCAGTGCAAGACCATATAGCACCTTTTTTAAAGCTAGATAAGCCCGCATTACAAGCGATAAATCCCCATATCGACCCTCCAGATACCTAACATCATCTACTTCTGTGGCATCGGCTCCTGTGTCAGTAAACACCCTGAATGCAGAAAGAACAAATAATTTTAATAGAAATTAAATTCTTGCAATATTCTTACCCATTACCGGACAGCAAAATTTTGTACTAATCCAAATTAAAAGCGCTGCAGAAGTTTATGAAATTTAAGATTTTTTCAACTTTTTAGGTAGAAAACGTGTGTATAATGAAGGAATTGCTTGTTAAAGCAATTCTTCATTTTGCACTTTGTTTTTCTTGAGGGGCATCATAAAAGCGTCACTAAGTGGGAATTGGTTAAAGAGCTGTCTGTGTGTATGGTAACTTTAACCAATTACCGGGTACCTAACAATTTTTTTTAGACTGGTCCAACTAGAAAGAAGTTGCAGAAGACAATTTAAAATTGATGTTTTTAAAAATTCTTTGTCTTTAAGGGTAAAAAACATTGTGGACAATGAGGAAATTGCTTTTTTACAAGCAATTTCTTCATTGTAAACAATTTTTTATAGAAGACTATTTTCTTGAGGCACATAAAAAAGTGGGATTGTGATAATTGGTTAAAAAGCATCAGATGAAGATAATTTCTTTCTTCCTAGATAGGAAAATTTATTTTGGTAGTCGCTCAGCATATCTGGTGGGAGAATATTTTAACAGTATTTCAGTCATATTGCGGCGGCTGGAGCTCCTTACATTGGATTCCTGGTATTCCTCACACCAGTACTACCACTACATCCTTTCCTAGCCTCCAGCTGCTATCCCACTTAGGTTTACGATTATCCACCCATAGGTGAGAGACAAATGTCAGAAAGAACATGTGCCGCCACCGGGGATCGAACCCATGACAATCCGTGATTGAAGACTGGGAGTCTGGTGTGCTACCAACTACGCTATTAGGGCAGTGTGTGTGGGAATGAGTTAAGAGGTTTAAAATCTTTGAGATTGTTGGATCTCACTGTGACACTCACATACCCACATGTCTGCTAATTTGTTAAGTCCATGCCGCCAATACTTTGTTTGTTGATCTCATACAATCCCTTATTTTCATGTTAACATATCGTAGAAAACATTGCAGTAAAAGAAGAAATTGCTTGTAACAAGCAAATCATTCTTTACCAACAATGTTTTCTACCCAATACAATGGTTATTTTTCAATTCAAATAAGTAATAATTTGTTGTCGCTAAAATCTTTCAAATCGCACTAGTAAAAAATTTTGTTGTTTGGGAAAGGGTTAATGTGGCTGTTGCAATATGATCCTTTGTTTGGATTTACATGCAGGAGACTTCAAAATTTAATAAGGTATGTACAACTGTCCTTCAAAAATGATATTTATTCATACATGCATGACGACAGGCATCATCTCTATTTAAACCCATTACCAGATGACAAAATATTAAATGTGGTCCAAATTGGAAGGAGTTGCAGACAATGATTTAATGATTTTTAGATATAGATTTAGATATTATATTTTTGTCAGCTTTCTGGTTAGAAAACATAGTGTAAAATGAATCAATTGCTTGTTGCAAGCAATTTATTAATTTTCCACAATGTTTTCCATATAGTTTTTCTTGAGTGGTATCAAAATGCCTCATTGTGAGGGAATGGCTTAAATAATTTGAACATTGACAATGTTTTCAACATCGCCTATATTTCCCAATTGTTTTTTTCTTCAGGGACCTCACCGTGTTGGAATGGGTTAATTGATACATGCATGACGACAGGCAGCATCTCTACTTTAATCCATTACAAGACGACAAAATATTAGACTGGTCCAAATTAGAAGGAGTTGCAGACTATTATTTAAAGTTCATAAAATTTTAGAATTTTTCATTTTTCTGGTTAGAAAACATTGTGTAAAATGACACAAGCAATTTCACCATTTTCCACAATGTTTTCCCAGTTGGTTTTACTTGAGGGGTATCAAAACGCATCATTGTATGGGAATGCGTTAAATAATTTCAACATCAACAAAGTATAGTATGAGTGAAATGAATGCTTATTATATCTTATGTCCAACTTGGACTTTTCTACTCGCAGACAAGTACATTTCTCAAGGCCAATTGTCTAGGGACATGTAGATACTAGGACACGTATCGGAATGGTGCAAAATACATATCAAAGATTACTCATTACATATTGGGCAAATTATCATATCCCTTTTATTGAAGGGTAGAAAATATTGTGGATAATGAAGAAAATGCCTGAACCCAGCGTTCATTTCATTAACAACAATATTTTCTCAAAATTCAACTCTCCATTTTTTCCATGGAAAAGTTTATTTCGATTCTGGACAAGTAGAAAATCATGTCTCACTAAGTCTTGTTGGTATATAAGTGAGGAAAATCTGTACTTCTACACCACTGGTTAAGGTAACAGTATAGAATACTCACATTATTTCCCATTCTGGATGTTCAAGAATAAGCTTAAAACATAAGCTTATAAAATTGTCCTACAAAGAAAAGAAAGAATCATCTCATAGACAACCATGTATGGACAGTACCAATGATATTTAACCCTATCCCACACAATCCCTGGTCTTAAGTCCCTGTAATGTAATACTTCAAAAAAATTGTGGAAAAAGAATAAATTGTATGTCACAAGCAATTTCTTCTTTTCCAGCAATATTTTCTATCATTTAAGATGGTTACATAATGAATTCTAATGACTTTAATGTCATATGATTCCACTTTGAATTTGGACATGTCTATTTTTTTTAAAAAAACAAAGGTATACCCATTCCCTTGCAGTCCTGGTTTTTGCCCCCTTTTTCGCGAAAAAGCTTTGGTTGATTGGCTAAATAGAGTTTAATGCCACTTTTAACATTATTTCAGTCATATCGCAGCGGCTGGAGTACCTAACAATGAATTCTTGGTATATCTCACACCAGTACTACCACTACATCCTTTTGTAGCCTCTAGCTGCTATCCCACTAAGGCTTACAATTATCCACCTATTGGTGAAAGACAAATGCAGGAAAGGATGTGTGCCCCGCCGGGGATCATACCCATGACATCCCATAGTTGAAGATTGAGAATCTGATACGCTGCCGACTGCGCTATGACGGTGGCGAAAACACTTGAGAAAATACAGTGGAAAACAAAGAAATGGTTTGTAAAGTGTAATTTCTTCATTTTCCGCATTTGTTTCTTCCTACAACTTCTTTCAATTTTGACTAGTCTTAAATTCTGTTGCCTGGTAAAGGATAAAACATGCAAATCAAAAAATATATATCTTCAGATCCAATGCATAAATTATCTGAAACAATTTCCAACAGACAAAATTTAAGTCTGGTCCAAATTCTTAGATATTGCTGATGACAATTTCAAGTTGAAAGAATTTTAGGTATCTCAGTCTTTATTGGTAGAAATGAAGAAATTACTTATCAGAAGCTTTTTCTTCCATGTCCTGAAAAAGCCAAGTTTGGTGGTAATGCATTAACCCATTCCCACACAATGAGGCTTTTAGATGCCCCTAAATAAAAGCAATTGGGAAAAACGTAGAAAATGAAAAAAATTGCTTGTGACAAGAAATTTCTTCATTTTCCACAATGTTTTCCACCAAGAAAGTTGAAAATCTAAAATTTCATAAACTTGAAATTGTAGTCTGCAACTTCTTTCAATTTGGGCAAGTCTAACAAGGTGCCAAATTGTCACAAGATACGCCTGTCACACTGCTTAATATTAACTGGGGGTTTGAATAGAACTGAGGTTATTTTGAATGAATTTTTTTTGTCAAACAAAGTATGAAAAACAACAAAGGGCAATAACTAAAAAAAAAACGCTAGGTAGAGTTATGGTTCTTGTACACTGCACTCCAACTTGGTGAGCTCTATCCATCCATGAAGATTCATGATTCTAGCTATAATACTTTAAGAGATATACTCAGGACAAATTTCAAGTATGAAAAACAACAAAGGGCAATAATTCAAAAAATAGGCTAGGTAGAGTTATGGTTCTTGTGCACTGCACTCCCATTTGGTGAGCTCTATCCATCCATGAAATTTCATGATTCTAGCTATTATACTTTTAGAGATATACTCTGGACAAGATACAAGTATGAAAAACAACAAAGGGCAATAACTCAAAAAATAAGCCAGGTAGAGTTATGGTTTTTGTGCACTGCACTCCCCCTTGGTGAGATCTATACACCCATGAAGTTTCATGATCCTAGCTATAATACTTTTAGAGATAAACTCCGGACAAGATTTAAGTATGAAAAACAACAAAGGGCAATAACTCATAAAATAGGCCAGGTAGAGTTACAGTTCTTGTACACTGCACTCCCACTTGGTGAGCTCTATCAATCCATGAAATTTCATGATTCTAGCTATTAAACTTTAAAAGATATACTCTGGACAAGATTCAAGTATGAAAAACAACAAAGGGCAATAACTCAAAAAATAAGCCAGGTAGAGTTATGGTTTTTGTGCACTGCACTCCCCCTTCGTGAGATCTATTCACCTATGGAGTTTCATGATCCTAGCTATGATACTTTTAGAGATATACTCTGGACAAGATTCAAGTATGAAAAACAACAAAGGGCAATAACTCAAAAAATAGGCTTGGTAGAGTTAAGGCTCTTGTACACTGCACTTCCACTTGGTGAGCTCTATCCATCCATGAAGATTCATGATTCTAGCTATTATACTTTAGAGATATACTCCGGACAAGATTCAAGTATGAAAAACAACTAAGGGCAATAACTCAAAAAATAGGCTAGGTAGAGTTATGGTTCTTGTGCACTGCACTCCCACTTGGTAAGCTCTATCCATTCATGAAATTTCATGGTTCTAGATAGTATACTTTTAAAGATATACTCCGGACAAGATTCAAGTATGAAAAACAACAAAGGGCAATAACTCAAAAAATAGGCTAGGTAGAGTTATAGTTCTTGTACACTGCACTCCCCCTTGGTGAGCTCTATCCATCCATGAAATTTCATGATTCTAGCTATTATACTTTTAGAAATATACTCTGGACAAGATTCAAGTATGAAAAACAACAAAGGGCAATAACTCAAAAAATAGGCCAGGTAGAGTTATGGTTCTTGTGCACTGCACTCCCCCTTGGTCAGATCTATACACCCATGAAGTTTCATGATCCTAGCTATAATACTTTTAGAGATATACTCCGGACAAGATTCAAGTATGAAAAACAACAAAGGGCAATAACTCAAAAAATAGGCCAGGTAGAGTTATGGTTCTTGTGCACTGCACTCCCCCTTGGTGAGATCTATACACCCATGAAGTTTCATGATCCTAGCTATAATACTTTCAGAGATATACTCCGGACAAGATTCAAGTATGAAAAACAACAAAGGGCGATAACTCAAAAAAAAAGCCAGGTAGAGTTATGGTTCTTGTGCACTGCACTCCGTATTGATGAGAAGAATATATCTGCCAAGTTTAAAGTCAATCAGACTTACGGTGACAGAGTTATGCTTCGGACAAAGAAGTGGACACCGCCCGGACAACCGGACGCCCGGACGCCCGGAAGTCACAAGTGATCCCATAATACGTCCCGTCTTCGACGGGTGTATAAAAATTGCTTGTGACAAGAAATTTCTTCATTTTCCACAATGTTTTCCACCAAGAAAGTTGAAAATCTAAAATTTCATAAACTTGAAATTGTAGTCTGCAACTTCTTTCAATTTGGGCAAGTCTAAAATTTTGTTGTCTGGTAAAGGGTTAAAAGAATAATTTTTAACCCCCCTTACCTATTGCTGCATTTAATTCCTTGCTTTCATGTAATTGAATCCTAAAAAATCGTGGCTCCTGCTTTCAACATAAAAGAAAGCGTTTTGACCCCAAAAAAACAAATAAGAGGAGTATGATGGTCTCTAGAGTGCAAACAAGATGTTGGTACACAACGGACGACAGATGACGGACACAGCATGATCATACTAGCTCATCTTAAGCACATTGTGATCCAAAGACTATGACTATCACACAAGCCCAAAAGCTCACCTCAGGTGAACTGAAATTACAACTTGTCCATAAAATCCATATTTTTCTCAGTATCAAAATTGCTTGTAGGAATGTGATCAAGGGTCATTCAAGAATAACTCTTGCAAAAAATTATTTTTAGATGAATAGGACTTGTTAAGGAAACTGATTAAGGGTCAATGGTGCACTCATACACACTTGGACACACAAAGGACACAACAATAGCCCCACTGCTTTCAGACAGTGGAGCTAAAAAAACAAGCCTGAGGATCAGAGCTAACTTATAATTTGCATGTTCTGATTGAAGAAAACTGTTTCAGTAGGCAGTGATATCATTGTCTTGATAATACTTACCTTTGATTTACTCTTCTCCAATCTAGACTTCACTTCCTCCTTTGACATACGAACATCTTTTTCTTCTATATCACCTAGTTCAAACTTTCCTGAAATTAACAAAATAATGGTGTTCAAAGTACATGTACAGCAATATACTCTAAACCTTTTCCAGCATAAACCTAGGATTTTACGTTGCTGTGATTTTGTACTTGAGAAAACAATAAGGAAAAAGAAGAAATTTATTGTAACAAGCGGTTTCTCTTTTTCTCACAATATTTTCTATCACATAGGATGGTTTAATTTCAAATTGCATCCAATTTTTCAATGTTGTCTGCAACCTCGTTCAATTTGGACCAGTCTAAAATTTCAAACCAGAGGGCCGAATTGGCTCTTAATCTAAAACCTGAGAATTATCTCTTTAGGTCTAATAAAGCCAGCACCAACAATTTTTTGTGTGAATCAACATTTCATGAGCAAGTTTTGAAAAGGGTCACAAAAGGAATACTCCAGCAAAGTTTAGTCCAAATTGTCTTAGTGGTTTCTGAGTAGAAGATATTCAAAGAGTTATTTCATTTTTTTTCTTAAGTCTGATAAGCCCTACCTGCCATGCCCCTATTTTTTTAGTGATCAAAGTTTCATGATCATGTTTTGAAAGTACTATCCAAGGAACATTCCTGCCAAGTTTGGTCCAAATTCGTCCAATGTGTTAGGAGGAGAAGATTTCCAAAGAATTATTTCATGATTTCTCTGATAAGCCCTCCCTGCCACACCCATTTTTTTCAAAATCAAGATTTCATCAACATGTTTTGAAAAGGGTTACCTCAGGAACATTCTTGCCATATCATATCCTAACTAACCCAATTTTTTAGAAGAAGATTTTTAACCCTTTCCTGTTTTTTTAAATTTTGGACTGGTCCAAATTGAAAGGTTTTTCAGACGACAATTTAAAGTCCAACTTATTTGAAATATATTCATTCAGTAGGGTAGAAAAAATTGTGGAAAAAGAAGAAATTGCTTGTTACAAGCAATTTCTTCTTTTTTCCACAATGTTTTCTCAATCATAAAACCACAGGGACGTAAAAACCAGGGATTAACCAGGAAAGGGTTAAAGCATTATTTCATGATTTCTCTAAGTCTGATAAGGCCCTGCCACGCACATTGTCCCCTTTCTTCTTAACCCATTCCAACTCAATCCCTCCTTTTTTCGCCCTTCAAGAAAAGCTTTGGAAAACATTGTGGAAAATGAAGAAATTGCTTGTATCAAGCAATTTCTTCATTATCCTCAATGTTTTCTATCCAAAGAGGTGGAAAACTTAAAAATTCCATCAACTTGAAATTGTTGTCTGCATCTTCTTTCAATTTGGATCAGTCTAAAATTTTGTCAAGTGGGAATGGGTTAAGTCCTCAGCAGATCACTGGACTATATCAACTTTTTATCAACCTAGAAAAGTTGAAATTAGACAATTAATCAATTCCCACATGACAAAATTTTAGACTGGTCCAAATTGAAAGAATTTGCAGATGACATTTTGATGTTGATGAAATTCTAAATATCTTTGCCTTTTTTTTGGGGGGGGTGCAATTTCTTCATTTTTCACACTGTTTTCCATAGCTTTTCTTCTAGGGGGTGTCAAAAAAGCGTCACTGTGTGGGAATGGGTTTAAACTTCCCCTTTTCTAGTTTGAATTATTATTACAGGGTAATTTATATAAATCCCAGGTTTGTACGGGCAAGGCTTAAACATTTGTGTTGGTTTGGCAACCTAAACATCATAAATACACCTTGAACAAGTTATGACGTTTAGGTCATCAACCATTTTATCTTATGGTTGCATGTAACAAGCTATGAAATTTAGGAAGACAACACAATTTATCTGTCAGCCTTCCTTTTGGAGTCAGTAGGCGGGGCCAGCAAACCATCAATTGTTTATTATGACTTTAACATTCCATTATTTCACATATTTAGCTGACCTTGTCAATGTGCAACAAAATATAATAACTACAGCTTATTATTGTTTCTTTGCACAATGATAATCCTTTCAACCACCAACATCTCTCTATTTTTTTCTGGTTACAGTTTTCTTCTTGACTTTTTAAAATGTTTTCAACCTCATCTAAATCAGCCAGCAGGGGTGTAGAAATACAAATTGTCTCCACTAGTCCCAGGACAAGTAAGACATATTCTCTACTTGTCCAGATACAAAAAGAACTTGTCCGTAAAAAAGTGAAGGGATAAACTTTCAGAAAATGCTGTTATTTATTAATTAACCCATTACCAGACGACAAAATTTTAGACTGGTCCAAATTGAAAGTAGTTGCAGACGACAATTTAAAGTTAATGAAATTTTAATTATTTTCACTTTTCTGGGTAAACATAATGTAAAATGAAGAAATTGATTGTAACAAGCACTTATTTTATTTTACATGTTTTCCCAATTGTTTTCCCAAAAGCATCACTGTGTGGGAATGTTTTCTAACTTTCATTTTAAACATGACCATTTTCCAATACTATAATGAGTTATTTTTTAGTTTTATTTTCTACCATTCCAATATTTACTTCCAAGAATTATTTGCCCAAGGACAAATAACCCTGAAAAATGTACCAGTGCTTATCTGCTAAGTCCATATCAGACAAGTCAGGCATGGGAATTGAGCCCAGCCGGCCAGTCTGCAATCTCATTGTCTAGTATTGAGTTAAAACATACCTTTACGATTAGCCAATTCTTTAAACCATTCTGCAATTGTTCGAAGAGCTTCATTTACAGTAGCATTTGAGCTCTGAAATAATACATAGCTGTATTTCAATATCAAAATCATAAATGCTATTTGTCTGAGCAATATCTAACCCTTGTCATACTGAACCCGAAATATTCCTGTTTTAACCCTTGTCATGCTGAACCCGGAATATTCTGGTTTTGTCAGGAGGTGTAGACAAAGATCAGACTGCACATTAGTGCAGTCTGATCTTGGTCTGCACCTCCTGCTTGTACTTTTCCTGTTTATAAAATTGATTGCTAAAAGACATGTTGATTTTTTAATAGCTAGTTCTATCAGTGCTTTCAGCCCTTTGATTTTACAGCAATTTAGTAAGGTAATTAATACAGCATAACAAGGGTTAATAGGAGTAATAGACAAAGATCAGCCTGCACAAAAAACTTATTTATGGACTCTAATTTTGAAAAGACATTAGCCTATAACTAATACTTTCAGCTATTTGATTTCAAGCAAGTTTGAAAAAAAAATCTAAGCAGCAAGATCAGGGTTCACATGTTCTAAAAGTTGCATACTAAGCAATTTCGGTATACGCAAACTGTATAATCTGATAAATCTTAACTCATTCCCAACAATTCCACTTTTATTTTACCATAGGAAAAAGGCTTTTGAAAAGAATGTGTAAAATGAAAAAAAAATGCTTGTCACAAGCAATTTCTGCACTTTTCAACATTTTTCTACCCTAAATGACAAAGATTTTTTTTAATTTCTCAAACTTGTCCTCGGCGATTTCTTTTGTGTGAGGTATGTTGGTATAGAGTATTATTCCTGAACTGACTTTTGACGAAACAAACTATCTTATATATCATTCACTCGCGTTTTCCACCGAATCCTTATACTATGTTGAACTAAGGGGTCTGTCATCAAAAATACAAATCCTCGGGGCCCAAGGCCTGTGATTTATAGAGGACAGCCAGAATTCTTCAGCTTCTTGTCCTTTTGGCCTCTTGTAGTTTATCTTATTCAAATCCTATCCATATAAATCTCCCCTCTTTACACATAACCAATCAATCAATGGTTTTCCTTGGGGAAAACAATGTGGAAAAATAAGAAATTGTTAGTAACAAGAAATTTCTTCTTTTCCCACATTATTCATAATGCATCAAGACTTCTCAATTCAACATATCAATATCATTGTGTGTTAATGGGTTAAAACCTTGCCCATCTGTATTTTATCAAACATTTATTTAACGCTTTCCTGTTTTTTGAAGTTTGAAATAGTCCAAATTGAAAGAGGTTGCAGACAACAATGAAAATTGTATACAATTTGAAATGAAACCATCCTATGTGGTACAAAATATTTTGGAAATAAAGAAATTGTTTGTTACAAGAAATTTCTTCTTTTTTACGTTTTCTCCAGTATGAAATCACAGTGACGTAAAATCCTGGGTTTGTACAGGAAAGGGTTATGTTTTTATATCAAGTAACAAATAATTACCACTTTATTATGTTGTGTCTTGAGATCTGACCCTGGAAAAGAAAAAAAAGGAGTTCTATTTTTTAAGACATAATTACCAGACTATAAAATTAAAGACTGGTCCAAATTCAGAGATGTTGAAATCTTAAAGATATTTGTCTTAACCCATTCTCACACAATGAAACTTCAGACCAATAAAAAATTCAAAAAAGTTGCAGACGATGATATCTTCAAAATTTTTTTCTTTTAGGGTAGAAAACATTGTGGATAATCATTCTCCACAATGTTTTCCAAAATTTTCTTATAGAGGGGTGTTTGAAGCATCATTGTGTGGGAATGGGTTACCCATTACCAGACAACAACAATTTTAGACTGGTCTAAATTCAAAGCAGCTACAGACAACAAGTATTAAGTCATTGATTTTAGAAATCTATGTAACAAGCAATTTCTTCATTTTCAACAATGCTAGACCTTTTCCTATCTTTTGGTATGGAACATTCCCAGTTGGCATTTCCAAAGGGTTCATCCTATTTACCTAACAATCAGTCTGACTAAGTATCATGAAAATTGGGCAATAATAGTGACCTCTAGAGTGTGAACAGTAAATGGTAATTAAGGACCCTTTCCTGTGTTTTTTTTTCATGTAGAAATAATACTTTCAATGGGGTATATCCTTATTACTAGACAACATTCTTACTAAGTTTCATGAATGTGGAATTTAGAGTATAAATAGTGAAATTATCATTTCCCCGGGTTTTCCAATTGAATATTCCCATTTTAATCCTTTCCTGGTTTGCATTTTTTTAGACCTGTCCAAATTCAAAGGTTTTGCAGACAAAAATTTAAAGTGCATTTAATTAAAAAATAACAATTCAGTAGGGAAGAAAATATTGTGGAAAAAGAAGAAATTGCTTGTGACAGCAACTTCTTCTTTTTCTACAATGTTTTCCCAATGATAAATTTACAGGGATTGAATAGGAAAGGGTTACATATACGCAATCTTGAAGACCTGACAAATATTCTGACCAAGTTTCTTGAAGATTGAGCAAAAAATTGTGGCCTTTAGAGTGTAAACGCTGAAATTGTAATTCAAGCTGCATTTACTGTGTTTTCCAATGCAACATTTTCATTCATACAGTCACTCCTGATAACATGTTCAGTGATCTGCACAAAAAAGTCTATTTGTCCCCAGTTTTTTAATCCATGCCCACAGTGATGCTTTTTGACGCTCCTCAAGAAAAACAATTGGGAAAACATTGTGTAAAATGAAGAAATTGCTTGTAACAAGCAATTTCTTCATTTTACACAATGTTTTCTTTCTAAAAAGTTGAAAAAATCTAAAATTTCATATATTTTGTATTGTCTTATGCAGCTCCTTTCAATTTGGACCAGTCTAAAATTTTGAGGCATAAGAAAATTCCAAAAGTTCTCACTCTCGGTAATTTACTTTCATCTTCACTCACATTCTTGGTACCCACATGCTATTGGAATTCAGGGAGATCTATTCTTACAGCACGTTGTAATAACTATTCAGTGTGAACTATACAAACTCCAAAAAAGAGGCACCTCAGGAATTTCTTCTCATCTAATTTTAGGCAACCCATAAATGGAGATATGCGATCAGATTCGGTGAGGTCCGTAGTTTAAATTATTTATTTCTACATAAATATGGGATCTTCGTACGGGATCATTCGACAACTGAAAAAATATGACTTGCGTGTTTGATTGGTGCTTCTAGTGCGGAAACTTACAAATATTGATGACATGATTATTAGGGCATATCATTCTGGTTCTAACGCTTATCTTTCGAAAATATTTTTATGCGTCAAATTTTTGGGCCCTTTCTCCTATATTTAGCGCATCTAATTTTAACAACAGGTGTTTTAGTGAGTCTGCAAAAAATTGGAAATCATAACCTGGTAGCCAGCCAACCCAAATTCTTTCGTTTGTAAATATTGACCTCAGCATGCCCACTGGGGTTTTATTTTGGGGGTACATGTACCCCTTAGGTTTTGAAATGGGGGTAAAAAGAAAAATCTGGGGGTACAGTGTACCCTTTACTTTCAGATCTAAGAGTACACAATACCAGAAAATTGGATGACCTGGTTATAATAATCATGCTTACCTATGTTGATTCTGAGGCAAACTCAGAAACTAGCTTATTTGAAAATATTGGTCATCATTTTATATTAAATCAGGGTTTTCCATGACCCTCTCCTTCTTTGAATTTTGACCCCCATTGTAAGCTTACCATGAAAATGTTACGCTAAGGTAGGCTTGCTGCTTAGTTTGCAGATGACAACTCAAAGTATAAAAGCCGAGTTGACCAGTCACCTTGTGGGGCCCTTGTTCTCAAAGGCTCAGCAGATCACTGTTACCCTTTCCTATTTTGCAAATATTTAGACCTGTCCAAATTCAAAGGTTTTGCAGACGACAATTTAAAGTCAATTTTATTGGAAAAATAATCATTCAATAGAGTAGAAAATATTGTGGAAAAAGAAGAAATTGCTTGATACAAGCAACTTCTTCTTTTTCCTAAATGTTTTCCCAAATATAAAAACACTGGGTCGTAAAAATCAAGGGATTGAACGGGAAAGGGTTAGAAATGGACTTGAAATATATACTTGTGGCAAGTTGGACAAATCAGTCATAGAAATTCCAGACCTCTACACTACCTGTAATAGCTGCCTCTTTTGGTAGGAAAATGTCTCTTCTGATGTAGATGTAACTTAAACCAAGAACAGCAAAAAATACTGTCATGGTGATCAAAATTGACTTTGAAATGACATGATCATTGGAACCCTGCAAATCTTTTTCATCTTCATCTCCTTGTCTAGCCCTAGTCACAAACACATTTCTCACAGGAGATTGCTTTTTACCACTGGACCTCACATCTGGCCTCCGTCTTACAGGGAAAGAGATGTTTGGACTGACCTCTTCATTATTAAAGGTGTCATCAAAATTGAGAGAAGTATTTACACCTATTGATTGTTCTTCTACATAGACACTTTCATCTGCTGTGTCATTATCTGAGAATTCATCAGGATAAACCTCAACATGCGAGCTGGACGGGCCTATGGAAAATTCTTTCCGTTTTCCACCTCGTTCCAGACTATCTCGAGATCGTGGTGTTCTAGTTAAAGAGCGATTTTCAGTTTGTCTATTCCTCTTTGATGGAGAATCATTTCTACTAAAATTGTTCAGACTTTTGTTCCTGTGATTAGTCTTATGGCTGAAGGAGTTGGCAGTTTCGGTTTCGTCTTGACTGTCGTCACTGAACTCGGCCGCTGGCGCCGGTCTGGATTTTGATTGTCTACTGCCACTTTTACCACGTTTCGGTGGGGGATTTTCTTTGGCATAGTAATGATTTAATTTCTTAATGAGAATTGGACGCCTTTTGCGGTCAATCGGGACTTTAACTGTCTCTCCAAATCTCTTTAATTCCTCGACTATCTCATCGTCGTTCAACTTGTCCGCCATTTTTCATGGCAGCAGGCAAAAATCACTTACTAGCAGCCAACTCAAATAACCCGTTAAACCGACAAATGCATAAGATATACACAATTGAATTGCCTGTCTGTTTTGAACGAACTTATTCGTGATTTGAACGAACCCATTCGACGTCGTCGAGATTTTGCTGAAGCCGATAGCTTGGAGAGAAAACTGCCATGGGCCACGGGTAAAATGAGTGGGGGTTCGAGGGGGGGGGGGAGGGGGGGGGTCGTTTTAACCCCTCCTCTGTAGACTGTACCACTGTCGACTTTAATATTATTTAAGTCGACGGCGGTACCGGTCTACCTCCTCTGTAGCCTAAATATTGCCATCATTCTTGTCGTAACAAGAGCGGCGAACGTTCTACTTATCTAATATATCTGATATTAGAGCGATATCTCTTTGTTCGTGAGGAAGAATTATTGCATATTTATAGGGAAATTAAATAAATTTGATAATGCCGTTGATCTTGTTCCGGAGTGAATTCTTCTATTAATCGAGGGTTCGATCCCCGTCGGCGACACATATCCTTTTCGACGTTTGTCTCTCACTAGTGGATAATCGTTAACCTAAGTGGGATAGCAGCTGGAGTACCGGTGTGAGAAATACCAGGAATCCATTGTTAGATACCGCGATGGTGACTAAAATACTGTACGTAAAAGTGGCGTTAAACCCTATTCAATCAATCAATTAATCGACCGGCCACGTACACTAAGAGACCGTTATCGAATTCTCCTTTTAACAAAGCAAAACCTCTTAAGAAGAGAAGACATTTTGCAAAAAAAAGTAAATTCACGTCTTAATCTTATGTCAGTGTCGCAACTCATTAGAATCGTCTTAATGAGATTATAATACAGTCTACATTCTATTGAGTTCTAACAACATAAGATTGAGTCAGTATTCTGCAATACTGTATGCAATTGGATCAATCTTTCATATCTTGGGTAAAAATGTTCACTAAGTGACTATCCTCTTGAGCGACCATTTTCTGAACGTCCCTTTAGTGGTCACTTAATACAAAACTTGATGATTTACTGTAATAGGAATACGAACGCCATTGGAAAACAGAAATCTTGGACCCGCCTTTAGTTAAATGAACCACTGAAAATTGACCAATCTCGGCTGCCAATCAAATATTGCATCGAGACCGGAAGTGATCTTTGAACTCACTAGTCGGCCGCCATTTATTTTATAATCATTATCATTTTTGTTTTGACACATAAACGTCGTAAGTACAACCTATTCAAGTCACCGACCAACCATGCATTTTAGTTTTTGTTACATGATACTGGTCCTAAATTTTGCAAATTTACGTCGTTTTACTTTGAAGCGGAACTCTCTGGCGGAGTCAGTTATCGGTGTCAGCGGAGTCAGTGGGCGGGGCCGGCGATCTGTCAATTATTATTAATGTCGTTTTCGACTAGTTACATCATCTCTACTAAAGTAGATGCAATCAGGTCCCCTCGATCAAATTCTATGAATCAAATTAGAGTTAAAAGGGGTCAAAGGTTAAATGACGTCATTTCGGGAGCCACTATACTTGTTCGACGGAAATGATTGATTGATTGGGGTTTAATGCCGCTTTAAACAGTATTTCAGTCATATCGCGGCGGCTGGAGCACCTAACAATGGATACCTGGTATTTCTCACACCAATACTACCACTACATCCTTTCCTAGTCCCAAGCTGCTATCCCACTTAGGTTTACGCTTATCCACCCATTGGTGAGAGACAAATGTCGGAAAGGATATGTGCCGCCGCCGGGGATCGAACCAATGACTCTCAAGATTAGGAGTCTGACGCGCTACCGACTGCGCAATGACGGCGGCACTTGTTCTACTGGAACGTTAGTTAAAATGGTAGGAACGTTGTTCCCAGTCGAAAAAGACCCAATACTTGATCCATTTATGATGTCATTTATCCTGACAGTCAAACGGCGATCGTTTAAATTGTCTTTAGCAAAAGCTACATATTCAGCGTTTTATAGCCAAAACACGATTTTTCGTAATCACGTTCAAAGTAATCTTTAAAAATCTGCGACAGATGATTTTATCGCAATCGTTTAACCCATTTCCCACACAAAAAAGCTTCGAAAAACATTGTGGAAAATGAAGAAATCGCTTGGAACAATTAAGCAGTTTCTTCATTTTCGACAATGTTTTCTGACCAGAAAGTTGGAAAAATCTATAATTTTAGAAACTTCAAATTGTTGGGTGCAACTCTTTTCAATTTTGACTGCATACTCATTCAATTTGGACCAGTCCAAACTACTCTGTTATTTCTACATAGTTTCCAATGTATTCTTTTGGCAAACAGTAATTCTTTTGCAGCCTTTTTCGCGTTGATTACCTGGTAAGTGACAGCAGTTCTGTGGCAACATACCACCTAGATCCTTTAACAGTTTTTGTTTCTATTATCAATGCTTTTATTAATTGGTCGTAGACCAATTTATATAACCATAAATTCCAGATTGTGTCGCCGCAATTTACCAAAAATGCCTTTAGCCCAATTGGACGTATATTCTGACGGGAAAACAGAAAAAAATCATTTCATTTTACAGGTTAAGAATTATCAAAAGGAGTAAAGGAAAACTGGACAGTCGCACGCTTTAAAGATGAATGCTTCAAGGATTTTCCGCTCGTGATGAACGCGTCTAACCAACCCTTTCTTTCAATCACATCGAGGTGTAAACAAAGATGATACTGCCACTCAATTATTTTCCAGCGCATAAGTTAATCAAAGTACTGAAAGTTCTTCTGGAGAGTAAATTTGATTATTATGCTTTCAAGCTGTCAAAAGAATTCGCCCAAAGAATAGTATCAATTGTTTTTACTTTGTTTATAATCAGCGCTGTTTAGGAATTTGTTAATTTCTGCTCAGAAAAAGAGAGGGTTTTGAAATTTCATGAACCTGCTGTCAGCATTTGCTCTTAAACTTAAGTAATCATATTTCCATAATTTTTCTGTTTTGGCTTTATAAAAAAAGGTTGCAGGGATGATCTAACTGTGACTATTTAACAATCGAAAATTTTTAAAAATTTAGTTTTCACAAAAAGTTGCTTTTTTGTCGGTACCCATGTTGCATCAAGGTCTTGCGTTCGTGTAAAATAATTTTAGTTCTAATTAACATTCATGGAAATATCATACACTAGGATAGAACCTACGTGTTGTGAAAGTAATAGAAATTAAAGTTGTTTTACCCTAATTCTAAAGTCGGAATGCAACGATATGTCCAATTTCTCAGTGACGACCAATTACAGTGCTCACGGCACTTTGATTTTAAGAGCATTTTGTTTTCCTTCAGAGGTCACAAGTTTTGTCACAGTCTAAATAAAAGCCGCACCCTAAGTAATAACGGAATAGGTTTACAAGTCACAGTTATGGCCTCCCATTGAAATAAGGACTTGCATTACAGATGACAAGAATCAAGTGCACATCTGTACGAAAAATTTGGATGAAAAGCCCCCCCCCCTTCAATTGAACCCATTGAATTCTATCAGAAAGATGGCAAGTGTGAGGTCTAAATGACCTTTAGAAATTTTGAACTTTCGGAATTACTAGAGCGGAAAAAGAAAATAGATAAATATTTCTGCCCAAAACCATTAATCCTATAGTTTTCAGTCTAAAATAACAAGCTATTGATTATACATTATCATTCATGTCAAAACAGTCTTCAGAAATTCATGTTGTTTGCACGTATTCTCCAGACGATAGTGTGCAATCTCTTTTCGGTTGTTGGTATTCATTTGTAAATGTCAGGTTCCGGGTACCTATATACATACATGTAGTTACATGGTTAAATTAGGCGTCATAGGTCTCGAATGCCGGTCATAGTTGCTTTAGTCGTTTTTGACATTTTGTTTTCTCGAGTTGCAGAGACGCCAGTCTTCCAGCCTGGTAGTGGTGTCATCCATGAAGGACAAGATTGATTGAACTTCGACGAAATATAGTTAGAGAAATAGCGCAAGATTTGATTTCAGTTGGTTGGGGGATTTTCACAGGCTTTTGGTAGACGTGAAAAGAAACGTGGTCGGTGTTTTTTATGCCAGTTGTTTGGAAAAATTGCACTGTGACGGTATAATGTCACAAAAAGATTGGACGGCTAGCTACCATATACTAGGCTGTTCTAAGCAACTCGCAACAGAAAGGGAGAAATTGGTTCTAACAATCATTTTCGTATGTCTAACATTGTTTTCTTTCAAACATGCCGATTAATTTCAAATTTACTTTAACTTTAAATTTGGACAAAGTCTACAATTTCATCGTCTGGCAATTGGTATCAAACAAACAATATCTCAGAAACCAATCTAGGCTGATGTTATGATATGTTGGTAGTTCGTACTTCATAGCTTTTTTTGCAAATGATATATCGTAATCCCTCTTTCCACCTGCGCGTTAGAAAATTTAATGGAAATCTACACAGCTCCTTTTTTTCGTCTATATTTGCAAAATGTTTGCGAGCGGATCCCGTACAACCTACATTTCTCTTCTTGTTATTACAAACAAAACTGCTTGGCTCGCAGAATCGAACCCTTCATGATTCCGTTTTCTACCCGACCAATACGATGACTTATAGCAATGTTGGGCGTGCAAAATGTCGTAACTACAGTTTTCTTTGAGCTGTAGTTACGACATTTTGCACGCTTATCGACGATAGTTATTACTAGCTACAGAACGATCCTTTTCTGTCCGTTTTATCGTGTAAGTCTTCCTGAATTTGAATCACACAAATCTTCCGTTTTCTGTCCGTCTGAACAAGGAACTCTATAAAACTACCGTTTTCAGAAAGTTAATATGGGTACTTGTACTTAACCCATTCCCACACAGTGACGCGTTTGGAAGCCCCTCAAGAAAAACAGCTGGGAAAACCTTGTGTAAAATTAAGAAATTGCTTGTGACAAGCAATTTCTTCATTTCACCCGATGTTTTCTACCCAAAAATTGAAAAAAATCTAAATTTTCATAATATTTAAACTATCGTCTGCAACTCATTTCGATTTGGACCAGTCTAAAATTTTGCCGTCTGGTAATTGGTTAACTTTTTGCCTGAATACAAGCAGGCCTAGTTTTTTATCATTCTGATAATCTGCACAGCCCCCATTTTCTCTTGTCCGCCTTTTGGTATTCGGATCCATTCTAAACGTTTTCATATTCAAAATTTGTGATAAATTTAGTTTTTAGCTAGCAAGGCGTCAGCTTCGATAGTTTAAGTTAACAGACACAATTTTGAGGTCGTCTCAAAGTACAACGGGTGTAAACAGTCACTGCAGGCTTAACCACTTAATCCGCTAAATGCCTACGCCATAAAAAAGCAGTTCTGATGAATTTCAGGAATATTGCAAACTCTGCCTGCAAGTTCATCTCCTAGGTATTTTTGGCTCACTTGAGCACATCGCATTGAAAATGACTCTGATCAGAGTCTTCAAAGAAGTGCAGACGACAATTTCAAATTGTTGAAAATTCTAAAATGTTTATTTCTCTATGAGGAAAACAATTTGGAAAATGAAGAAATTTCTTGTAACAAGCAATTTCTACATTTTCCACATTGTTTTCAACAACTATTTTCTTAAGGGGCGTTAAATCGAGGGATCGTGTGAGAATGGGTTAACTCTTTGATTACTTTAACATCGTTTCTTTATCATGATAACGTTTGACAATGAAGATTACTGAACAAAACAATGCTTTGCTAGCTTACAGCACTTTCAGTACTTTGATTTTAAAATTGCTTAAGTCGATTTCCAATGGACAATTGTAGTTCTCTTAATTCGAACTTTCGAGACTCCGATGCAATATCGATAAATTCCATTTTGCCACAAAAGCTGATTCATCCGATGACGTGTTACTAAATTTAGATCTTTTGTAATGCATTTCACTTTAAATGTGGGTGTGGAAGCTAGAACTTACTCAGTTATGTAATTATAATTTGGAATATGTAAATGCAGATGAGTTAAAGTGTCGAAATGTTGGATATACCCATGTATATTGTAACTAATAACCGCGTATGAAAGTTAAATTGGCGTTATTGTTCAGTTTAAGATACATAAGCAAAACAGCCGAGCTAAGAATGAGTGTCAGTTATTGTAGAAAACACTGTGGACAAAAAAAACGAGCAGTTTATCCTTCTCCTCAATGTTTTTCTCGATATAATTCCGTGAAGGCGTAAAAATAAGGATTGTGTGGTATCCGGAGGTTAAATTCATATTGACGGTGATTTACCAAAAGCTCTCCAAACTTCAAATTGGATGAGCTGGAGTTACAATGTTTAAACATACTGGCGATAAAGAACTGTGTGTATCGTTTCTTTTTTGATATTCGAATTAGATGGATTGATATGCAGTCATTTACTATAACGTTTGTGAACGTTTTAAAAGATGGTCACACGAAGTGACCTATGTCGCCTTTCAAATAGCAGAACACTCATGGCTTGGATAAACCGGGAGCGCTCAAAAATGAAACAACTGGACCACCGGTAAAATTACACGTTTAGTTAAAGTTATCCATTTCTTATTAGAGCAACTTTAACCCATTACCAGACGGCAAAATGTTAGACTGGCCCAAATTCAAAGAAGTTGCAGACGACAATTTGAAGTGAATGGAATTATTGATTTTTTCAACTTTCTGGGCAGAAAACATTGTGGAAAATGTAACAAGCAATTTCTTCATTTTTCACAATGTTTTCTAAAGCTTTTTCTCTTGGGGGCGTCTAAAAGTGTCACTGAGTGGAAATGAGTTAAAAGATACTATTACTCATCCATGGCTACAAAATATCTCGAATGCAACTTTCAAAACTGTATTACGTATACATTATGAAGGCTCCTTGTGAAAATTTCGATTTCATTAACACAGGGTAAAAGATCTTTGTATTTTAGATTTTCTATGATCCTGCCCACAGCTTCATTGATGTGCCTTCAGCTAACAAAAAGTGACGAATTTCACGTTCTAATTGACGTTACACGCACAACTTATGGATCTTGATTAAATATTCGAAATTTGGTCCCTGAAGGTCATGGGGGTCAATTCTTAGAAAACCCTTCTGCACCCTATAGAGGACACAATTTGTATACGATCAGCCTTAAAATCGGTCAGAGTGTTCGTCTTGAGGAAATCTTAGACAAATTTGAAATTAAGTCTCTTTGGGTTATAAAGGTAAAATCTGTGAAAAATCTTTTTCAAGCTCTAGAAGCCACAACCGCTGCATAGTTTACATGGAAATTGGTCAACATGGTTGTCTGGAAGTTTGAATTACTTTAAAATTTAGTCATTATGGTTGAAAAGCAAGTCAAATCTTGCAATACTATCTTGACAATATATCCTTGTCCATTCAACCTATTTATGAGCCGATATAGATGTCTTATTACCTCAGTCCCACTCCAATGCCGGAGGTCAGTGGGCGTGGCCAGCGATCTGTCGATTATTTTTGTTTTTTAAGAAGTTATATACATGTACCACAAAGTAAAAATTATTTGCCTTGGTGACATCTTGGACAAGTTCTAAATTGGGTCAATTGAAGCCAACTAGATGGTTGTCCCAGGACAACTGCTGTCGAGCCCGCAAAGTTTTGACCACCAACTTGACCTTGACCATCAATTATAACAGAGAATAAATGTGTCACATATGTGCAGGCTGATCTTTGTCTATACCTCATACCAAAGCAGGAATATTCTGGGTTCAGCATGACAAAGGTCAATAAAGAAATGTTTAGTTTGTGTATTTTTGAACAGAGATATCAGATAGCCAAAATGATTTGAAATCCATTCATAATTGTAGGCATCATGCTCCGGACAAGCACAATTTTAGTGTTTGACCTTGAGCTTTGACCTTGAACTTGAAGCTACCCAAAAAATTCTTTCAAATGGCACATCTACTCATGATGGAGAATAATTGTGCCAATTTATTTTGAAATCCATCCATAATTGTAGGAGAAATGCTTTTGACAATCACAATTTTAGTGTTTGACCTTGAGCTGTGACCTTGACATTAGAACTATCCCAAAAATTCTTTCTAATGGCACACCTACTGATGATGTAAAAATAATTGTGCAAAGTTATTTCGAAATCCATCTATAAATGAGGGAGTAATTGTCCGGACAAATTCGGACGGACGGACTAACAGACTAACGCACATACACCGACTTGTCATAGTGACACCTATGTCTCGCTCACCGCAAGCGGGCTCGACAAAAACTAGGCATCAAGTAATTTTGATAAACCTTGTAGATACTCCATAGAGGCAAAGATAAAACCTTGCACAAATTTGAGTTTGGGTCACTTTCGGTCAAAAAGTAGTTCACTAGGTCATTTCTTATTGAAACCTTGTAGACACTCTAGCTGCCATCTTCCCAAAAAATTGCGCATAATGAGCATCTTTATGAAAACATAGACAAGCTCGAAATTAAGTCGCCCTGTCAATACTCTTAGATAAAAAACATTGTACACTCTCTAGATTCTAAATTTGTTCTCAATTTCAAAGTTGGTCAGAATGTTTGACTTGATAAAATTTTGGACATGTTTTGAAATTGGGTCTCTTATGGAAAACAAGGTAGCTAGGCCATTTCTTAGGAAATCTTTGTTGATGCTCTAAAGGCCTTATTATCAGACCAATCAATCTGAAAAAATGGTTAAAATATGTGTTTTGAAGTTCTGAAATCGGTTTACCTTTGGTAGTAAAGGTCAAATCTGTTTAAAACCGTGTTCATGGTCCAGAGGCCATATTTTGTGCTAAATTTGCATGGCAATTGAGATAGGTGTTAGTATGGAAAGAATTTCTTAACGGGTTTTAGAGACAGTATATCTTTTTTTCCTTTTGCTCTATCAGCCTAAAATCAGTAGATGTCTTGATAAAAAAATATGGATGAGTTTGGTCACCTAGAGTTTAACACTAGATCAATTCTTAGAAACACATTTGCTGACCATGCATTTACATTTTTGCTCAATTACCTGAAAATGTGTCAATGGTATCTCTCAACAGTAAGCTCAGGTGAGAAAAAACCCACTATATATTTCTTAATGCAAAAAGATACAAACATGTAACATTTTGTCT
The DNA here is from genome assembly GCA_946902895.1 of Fragum fragum. NCBI lineage: Eukaryota > Metazoa > Mollusca > Bivalvia > Cardiida > Cardiidae > Fragum > Fragum fragum. The sequence continues at coordinate 47,233,676 of OX336371.1, forward strand.
CTTTTTGCATTCCAAAAAGTGCGTTATTTCGCATGTGAATTACATGGCAACCTCATGACGTCATCAATGTAGACGACGATCAGTAGCGCACAACGAATGCGAGCAGGGTTAACACTCCCCAAAACAGTGAGTTTATCATTTTTATAATTTCACTGTTTTCGGTGAAATTATCCTCGGATAATCTATCGAGAAATCTCGATAATCAACTTAAAGGTTTAAAGGGAGACTTATGCTTTTATAAACGACATCTAGGTAAGATGAATGAAAATGTGCTTTATTTTTTTAGTTTGTATTTAACAGTATAATAAGTTATACAAGCTTTATGATAACCTTCAATAAACTGTTCAAAAACACGATGCTTTGAAAGTTAGATAAATTGACCGATCGCGGCTGTCAATCAAAGAAACAACAGACTTATTAAATGGTTCATTTAGACCGGTAGGGAACTTTGAACTCCAACAATGACCTATATGTGAAGTATGTTTGTTGGTTTGGCGACTTGAGCGTCGCAACTACAGCTTATTCCAGCTGTAATTGGGACGATCAGGTCGCCAACCAACCTTTTTACATGTTACTCGCCATACACTTAGCAAAATAACACCGTTTAATATCGAAGTGGAGCTTCCTATTGTAGTCTTTCAGAGTCTGGCCAGCGAGTTACTGGGTCGGGCCAGCGATCCGTTAGTTGTCATCATTCCATAGAATTTATTACCCGGCTATTTACATCCATCAAGGTCATGGTCCTGTATGGCGCAGTAATAAACATAACCCGAGATAAATAAAAAACAACAGGTTCATATACAGGCCGTGTCTTAGGTTACGTGGATTTATCCTTTAAATGTTATATTGCTCCTAAGCCGGTATCACGGCGATGCCAAGGAAGCTCATATGTAAAAGCCGGAATTATATCAAGGGCGGCGAACGTTCTACTTATATATTGGAGAAAAATGTTATCTCGATAACCCTTCACTTGTGAGGATGGAATGTTATAAGCTAAATGATCACCACCATATACCCCTCTGTCTCTAAATTCTCGGGCTCCGCCTTCGGATTTTACCTTTTGCATACAACTCCTTCCCATCAAGTATTATTCAAGCACACATAACGCGTAAAAAACACAATCATTTTATAGATAAGGAATAGGGGTTTCATATTCAGCATATACCATCATCTGGTGGAACTCTACAAAATCTGTCAAAAGAACGCCCCTAGGGTTCCAATTACCCTTTTTCACATAGTATCAAGGAATGAATCTTTAAAAATCTTCTCCAATGATGCGACAAAGAGGTTATTCAAACTTTGCAGGTGGCATGATCAGGTTGCCTTCTACAAAATTGTCAAAAGCACGCCTCCAGGATCCCTCTTGGACCCCTCCCAGGTTCTCCACAATTAAATAAAAACAAGGAAATATTTTTCATAAACAAACTATCAACCTTAAGGTTTTGTATTGTGCATGAGGCACTACCATCCACAAAAATAAATAGATAATGTACCCGAGGTTCCATCAACAAGACACGGGTATTCTTGTTTCTAGAATTACTTATATGAAAAGAAAATGCTAAGATGATAGCATATTTAACATTCATAATTATGGAGTCGTTGAAAGTAATGATCTTAATTTGGATCTTTGCTCAAGGTGTACTGTATACTTGGCCATCAAGATATTTTCATCCGTTAAAATTAATTTCTTCATTATTTCCACGACAAGAAATTGTAAAGATTGAAATCATTTAAAATTGAAGTCAAGGTGAAGTTGGGTAGAAAGCATAAGACTGAGACAAGTACAATCTTGGCGCGCACACTTCTTTTTATTAGCTCACCTGAGCACAATGTGCTCAAGCTGAGGTATTGTGATCGGTCGTCCATCCGTCCGTTGTCTGTAATACGTCGTCCGTCCGTCAACATTTCTTTAAACATCTTCTCCTTATAAACCACTCAATCTGAAACTTGGTAGGGATCTTCTATGGATGAAGATGTTAAAAGAATTTATTTCCATAAAAAATGGTTGCCATGGCAAAAGAAAGACTGAAAATGAGGAATTCTTAAAAAATAATCATCTTGTGAGAAGCCATAGGGCCTACAGTTTCCAAAATTTGCATGAAACATAGTCTTGTGACCCTCTACTAAAGTTGATAAAGTAATACCTGGTGGGTCTCACTTGGGCTCCACCCGGGCGTACCCTATTTTAAACAGAAACAAAGAATGTATTCTTTAAACTAATAAATCTTCTTTTGAGACACTATAACGCCTAGAGGTTTCTAATTTTGCATGTGAAATTATCTCCTGATCCTCTACTAAAGTTATTAAAATAATACCCCAGGGTCTCATTTTGGTTTCAACTGAGCAGCACCCTAGGTAGTTGGGCATGTGTAACTTTGTCTTGTGTGCGCAGCTTCTCCTAATTGAGGTCCAGAGATTGATTAAGGTTGTTAAACAACCCTCCTTTGTTTCACTTTGGTTTCGCCATGATGCTAAATTTTATATAAAAAAAAAATAAAGGATGAAAACCTACAAAAATCTTTGGACAATCTTTATGCTTGAGTTTTCTGTTTGCTTTTGTTCACAAGGAGACTCATGTGAACGATTAAGGAACATCGTGGTCCTCTTGTTGTCTTGTGGTAGAGCTCGTTTTCGCGGTATTACAGGGAGGTCCACAAGGACAAAATGTAAATTTACTTGAATTCATTATTAACCGAGTATCCATAAATATTCTGGCTTGTGTGAAACTGTGAATTTCCTGTAGAAAAATCAAACTGGGTAAGTTTTAATAAGATGGTTGCGGAATTTGACACACAGAAAAATTACAATTCTATTCTTCTTTCAAAATCTAGATAGATTACGCCTGGTTGTGTAACAAAAAATGGCATTTTCTTTTGACTGGTGCACTGTTGAATAAAAGGAGTTTAACAGCTAACAGATAACTACAATAAATTAGTGTGTATGGAACACAGACATTAAAAGATGAAAAATCTATTTTAGGATATACGAACTATCAAAAACATATATATGGCGATGAATGAGGAATGAATACGATGAACGAAAGCGAACATCACATCTACGCATGCGAAAAAAAGACATGTAACATGGCTTACCCTACCCGAATATATTTTATTGCCAATCTATCATTACGCAGACTGATAAAACATAATTTGATGTAGCCAAACAAATTCCTGGATAACCTTTATCACAGTAGATCTTGCTCGAGTGACCATCCCTATTAAGCGACCGCGTCCAAGAAGCGGCCACAATTGTAATCAACTGTTAAAAATTAAAAACTCCCGTAACAAAGTAGTCGCATTTGCTAAAAAAAAAATGTCATACTTAAATTCAATGTTGTTGGAACTCATTAGAATCGTCTCACATAATATTTAGAGAGACTTTTGTAATAATTTATATATTAAATCAAATAAATCCTACATAAATTTCGAAAAAATGTGTTACAAGCGACTATTCTCTTAGACGACCACTTTCTGGTCGTGCTATGAGTGATCGATTAATACAAGATTTACTGTATATCATTCAAGAAAATACGAGCAACACAAAAACGCGAACTAATTATCCATATTTTATAATTACAAAGAATAATTCTTTTGCATTTATAAACAAACTACCTAGGTTAGGCTTGATTAATAAACAAATTCTAAGGTCTATTTGGAAAGAATTCTTTTATTTTTTACATCAAAGGATAAGTGGTTTTTTTTTTTTTTTTTTGTTTTGTTTTGTTTTTAGACTTTTTAGAATGATATTGTACGAAAAATCCAATGCTTTTCATGATTTTTTTTTTTGAATGCATTATAATTCTAAGTTACTTTGCATCCAAATCATTCAAAGAACTCATTATATTTTTACTGCAATACTACTTCATGTTTCTTTTTCCTTATTTTAGATCACTTTACAAATAGAAACATCAAAGTAGAGGAAACTTTGAACAGTAAAAATGATATTCAATTATTTAAACATTTAATTCTGCATTGTTAATCCCCTCGAACATGTAAATGGAACGAGAGATTTCTTATCTAAGATAACTGACGATGGGCCGATCAATTTTTCCATTCGGTAGATAACTTATTATAATTTAATTGTTAGTTTCGTCTATCAAAAACGAGCGTTCTGGTTGGTCGAAAAATTTAATTCATACCTCAATTAACAAAATTTTGAGCACACGGTGATTTTGTATGCTTCCACACAAAATATTCCCATAAAATAGGTATCAAAAGATGTAGGGTTTTTGCTTTTTTTGCTCGATACTAGTAAAATTATAAGAAATGAAGAGAAAATTTTTTGTTTTCATGGAGGTATGATTCGAAAACCCTAATTACACAATGTATGAATCCGCTTCGCGTATTCATACAGTGTGATTAGGTTTTTCGGTTCATACCTCCATGAAAACAAAAAGTATTCTCTTCATCTCTTAAATAGCTTATTTAGAAAATGCAGTAATCTCTCCACATTAAATAATTTCGCTTCATACGATATATTCCTAATGTAGAAAATTCAATTCTATAGTCCTAATGGGGTAATCCGTTTTCCTGACCAACGAATGGATAACATAAAAGTATATCTTCTTCGGTCCCCTGAGAATTGATGTAATGCATTAAACAATTAAGATTTGAAAAACATTTTGTTGGCTGTAAGAAAATGATCAAATAACTTAAATAATTTTTGACTGCCCTCTTTCAAAGGCCACAAACTAAACATGGAAGCATAGATCCAAATACATATGTAACATAGTTTTAACTGCAATATGTATAAAAGCTATGTACAGTTCTATTATCTATAAGCACTGCATCATATTGTGACTCTAGAAGCATTGCTTAAACAAAAACTACTTTACGAGGAGCTATTAGTCATACAAAATGCAAGCTCGATGCCATCGGACTTTAGATAATTAGAATTTTTCGTAAAATATCTTTGTCATAGTATAAGTCTGTATGATCAAGACCATTTATAATTCATGGTTTTATCTTTTTCTTCATACAGGAAGATGTTCATTCAAATTAGCCATGACAGTTCAAATATATGACCCCAAGGGACGAGTCTAAGTCTTGCTCGCTTTGGGTGGTATACTCAGATTCAATGGTGCAAAGCTAAAGTTTAATTGGGAAATGTGCTCTTTTGCTGATTGTATACTATCTTTACAATATTATTGTTGGTGGTGTCTCTAAATTCCATGCGCATACACAAAGATAATCTATTTATAATGACCCTTTACTCGTTTTTCATTACTTTGAAATGGTAGGTTGAGACCCAACTTTTTGAATTAGATTAGCTCACCAGTATTTTCGATTTGCGCGCAAACTATCAATTGAGTAACCTCAGTAAAACTGTATTTTTAGTATTAATTGCTTCCGATTTCGGTGGGAAATGTTCTTGACCTGAATATTACGCATTTCACACACGAAAGTTCTACTTTTTTCGTTCGAAGACCGATCGCGACTGTTTATCAAAGAATCAATCGACCAATCAAATAATTGATTTAGACAGAAAGTGAACTCTGAACTCCAACATTGGCCGACATTTATGAGAGGCATTTTGTTGGTTTTTTGGCAACCTTAACATCGTAACTACAGCTTATTTAAGTTGAAGTTACGACGTGTAGATCGCCAGCTAATCAATATACTTTTTATGTTATATGTTACTGGCTTTAAACTTTGCAAAATAACGCCGTTAATATAGAGCTGGAACTTGCTGTTGGAGTCAATGGGCGTGGCCATCGGCGTCAATAGGCGGGACTAGCGATTCGTAAGTTGTCGATTCGCTGAAAAAAAAATCCGATATAATAGTAACATTAGTATACCTAAGTCCAAAAGAATGATGGGAGAAAGTCTAGTCTTCTTTGTGCCTGAAGATTTGATACTTTTCGGTTATCAAATTTACCCCGAATATTATTCTTAATTGTCAATCCTTCAAAATGTTCTCGCGTGTACGGGCCTTAATTTTGTCTACTTGTCTGAAACTTAATACCAAGAGGCATTTATACATTATTCCTACATTAATTCTTTGTGAGACATATTAGAATTGTTGACAAGCAAACAGACAGTTTGAGGCTGAACTTCCAAACATTTCTTGCTGACTCTGGACTGAATAAAAGTGAAGTTTTCTTTAGTTGCTCATTTAGTTATATAGCTAGTATTAGAAGAGAAGCACTAGAGCTTACAAAGTTACTAATTTATCGTAGATCATAGTAAGCGTGATACGGGATTCTCAAATGTACATAATAATCCTATCACTGGAGGACAATGAAAATTCATTTATTTTAAAAATGCATTATTTTAAGCGCAGTTCTTATAACAGAATGACTTCTGAAAAATCGCGGAAAACGTTGAATGGTCAATGTAAAGAAAGGAGCGCCAGAAAAGTACAAATATGTTATAACAACCTTTTCAGTCTGTCTAGTAGTATTTTCTTTACTACAGAAGGTTTAATTTTCAGTTTACTTTTTCTTTCAATTTTAACCAGTCTGAGATTTCATGGTCTAATAATTGGTTGCAAACAAATCTATTCGTCGAAACATAACTAGGCTGTGGTGACGATGATTTTGATAATTCTTTATCTTCGCAAGTCAAGTGTTCGTAAGGAACAAAGTGGATTTAGAACCCGTGGCCTGCGAAGATGTTGGACCTTATACGAAATGGAAGTTTTCTTTGACGACGAAATTACATTATTGACATAAGAAATGAGCCCTTTGTAAGTATCTTCATTTTTAGAGATTTCTAATCCTGAATTTCCGTCTGTCTTCTGCAATCCGAATTCTATACTGGCCTGCGATATGGCTCACATTTTCTAGCCATCATACACAGAAAGTTAATATCTCGCGAATCTCGTTGTTCTCTTTTTGTCTGCGTAAGTAAATGTATTAGAATTCTACACAGCTACACCTTTTCGTCCGTTGTCTACAGAATGTTAGAAATGAATCCCGCAGAATTCCAGTGTCTCTCCGTGTTATTATATCTATTACATGTATTTGGGACGCGGAGACGTTAAGCTTCCGTTTTCTACTCGACCAATATAATACAATATGTATACCTACAACTTCAAAGTGGAAGGGGTTGCTATGGCTAAACGTCCGTCTGGCCATCCGTCCATACGCCCATGGATTCAATTTGTCTTAATCTTTTCTTAGTTTTGCAAGTACTACTCTAAAATTTATACTTAGTGTTTTTTTTGTTGTTGTTCATATCAAGTTGTCCATGTGCAGTTTTCATCACCATACTGTCATTGGTTGGGGAGAGATCTCCATATGAACTTAAAAATTTTACAGAATTATTGTGGTCTAGAGAAATAATCTCACGGTATTGCATGTAGATCACGCAAAGTTACACTGGTAGTATAAAGACGTGCGTGTGCAATTTTTATGATCCTACTGTCATCGGTTGCCAAATTGTTTCCCCTTGAACTTGTAGTTTGTACTGAATTATTTTTGTCTAGAGCAATGCTCCTATGGTATTGCATGCTTTAAACACAGATTACTTCACGGTAGTCTTGTTAATATGAGGTTATCTGTGTTCAAATATCATGACTCTGCTGAGGTTAGTTCTAGAATGGACCTCTTGAACTTTGAAATTTTGCCTAAATTATTTATAATTGATAAATAATGCTTTCACAGAAGAAAACTTGACATTTACGTAAAATCTTCTATACTGAAAAGAAATATTACATATTGAATTTTATGACGTCTCTGTGAAAGGTTCAAGAAATACCTTCCCCTTAACTTTACAATTTTTGCTGTACTTTGACCAATTGCTGTAACCAAGTTATCAATTGATGTAGGACCATGAAATTTTACACAAGTCTTGACCATGATCACAGTTGTCTTGTAAAGTTAAGGTCACAAATGCAAAAGGTCAAGGTCATTATTTAATTGTTTTTGAAAACAATTTTGCGCCTTTACTTAATGTCAGTTGACTTAGGAATGTAAAACTTTATTCAAGTTCAAGGAGTTGAGCAGTATGGTTACTTTTATTATACTAACTTAATCTTAATTCTTTATACTTAACCATCTACCGAAATTTTGGCATCCTCTTGTGGACCTCTATCAAAATTGTACAAATTATTGCCTCAGGATTAAAATTAGCCCATTCCCGGACATCACAAATTTAATATATGCTTATACAGTGAAAACTTTGAAAATCTTCTTCTCTCAAACAGATAGGCCTAGAGCTTTGATATTTAATATATAGCATCATCTGGTGGATCTCTATTAATATTGTATGAATTACAGCCCTAAGGTCATAATTAGCCCATTCCCAGACGTCACGAATTTTACATAGGGCTTATATAGTGAAAATTTAAAACTCTTCTTCTCCCAAACAGGAGATCCTAGAGATTTAATATTTTGTATGTAGCATCACCTGGTGGACCCCCATCAAGATTGTATAAATTATCGCCCCAGGGTCAGAATTAGTCCGTTCGACGATTTCACAAGTTCAACTTAGGCTTGTTTAGTGAAAATCTTCTTCTCCCAAACTAAAAGGCTTAGAGCTTTGATTTTTAGTATGTAGCATAATCTGGTGGATTTTTATTTGTTTTTGTGCTCTTTTGACTCAGGTGACCGATAAGGCCCTATGGGCCTCTTGTTTAGGCATACCTCTAGTTATCTGATGGATTGCTGGTCAACCCTACTGACCTAACACGGAACTGAACAATCAAACAACGTTTGTTTCCATAATTTACGACCAGAAACAAAAATCAAAAAAGCAAATTGTCGCTTGTCCACGTAAATGTCGAAGCCACAGTATGAATACAGGCCTCCTAGTGAAACCTTTAAAACCTTTAAAATTCTTTAATTTCAGGGAAAACCTTTAAAACCTTTACGTTTCCCCAGAAAACATTAAAAATGCCAAAATAGCCTGTAATTCTCACTCAAATCCTTTGTATTTGCTCTGACTGGTTGCCGTGCTAACTTAAATGCAAGTAATGGATTTTGTTCTGCATTTTCCCTTCTTTTATGTGTAGTTAAACAGAAAATAAGTATACACATTAAATAAGGTATGTATTATATTGCATAATTCTAACAGTGTATAACATCAAAAATGTCTTTTATGACTGTGGGTTTAATAAAGAAACGAAAACATCCTTAATTTAATCTTTATTTTTTCATAATTTTACTCTAAAACGCCTTTATTTTCATACATTGGAGCCTTTATAAAACTGTTTTTGTTTTGGCCTGCTAGGAGGCCTGGCTGTAGCTAAAGTCGCCAAACCAACAACATTACTTGGTCTAATTGTCGTTTTTCTGCCGCCTTTTACACTTCTTGTATAGGCCTACCAGTACACCGCACTGCTCCTTTTTTCCGACTTAAAAAGCAGACTTTTGATATCCGGACCCGCAAAGTTTCATATGTTCCCTCCGCCTTTTGAATAAAGCTATTCCTGTTCTAAACTGTTTGACACCCCTTTAACTTGTTTCCACACTTTAGCTTGGTCAAAATTAAGGTTGCGGGCGACGTTAGATTGAAAATAGCTGAACATTAGGATAGAAATTATATTGAGGAAAGGTAAAATATCTTGTTACACGCCATTTCTCATTTTCTTTCAATGTTGACCATGGTAAGTTTACTTTACTTCAGCGTGACTAAATGCAGGATAGCGTGATATGGTTGGTAATTTCATTTGAATCGTCTTCCAAATCGTCATTATCAACGTTTCACATTCAAACAAGGTATAAATATTCATTTAGGGAGTATATTCGATGGACAGTTGACAATTGGGCTCGCAAATTTTATGGCTAGTAACATGTTCCAAAAAAGCATTGGTTCGATCCCCGGCAGCGGCACATATGCTTTCCGACATTTGTCTCTCACCAGTGGGTAGATAATCGTAAACCTAAATGGGATAGCAGCTGGAGGCTAGGAAAGGATGTAGTGGTAATTCTCGTGTGAGAAATACCTGGAATCCATTGTTATGTGCTCCAGGCGCCGCGATATGACTGAAATACTGTTACTGCATTAAACCCCATTCATTCATTCCAAAAAAAAAAGCAAATGGTTTGTTGGCCATGTAAACGCCGTAACTACAGCTAAATCAAACCAAATTTATGGCAAGTAACATGTACCAAAAAAGCAAATGGTTTTTGGAGATATAAACATCGTGACTATATAGCTTAATTAAGTTGTAGTAACGACGTTTAAGTAACCAAACAGAAAAAAAAATGTTTCACTTAAATATCGGCTCATGTTGGAGTTTAAAGTCTACTTCCGGTCTGAATGACTTTTATTGGTCGATTTATTAAATTGACACCACGATCGGCCAATCGAAGTTTTTTTGAGTCAAGCTTTCGAGACTCTGATGCAATATCGATAAATTCCATTTTAAGTCACAAATGCTGATTCATCCGATGACGTGTTACTAAATTTAGATCTTTTGTAATGCATTTCACTTGAAATGTGGGTGTGGAAGCTAGAACCTACTCAGTTATAAATGTAAATTATAATTTGGAATATGTACATGCAGATGAGTTATAGTGTCGAAATGTTTGGATATACCAATGTATATTGCAATTAATTACCGTGTATGAAAGTTAGTTTAAGTTATCATTGTTCGTGCCGTCCTTGAGGTTCAAAACTTGTGGAAACTTATTTGGATGCGAAGAATTTTATAGTCACAGACAATTTCTCCTTTTATCGTTTTGTTTCCCCGTATTTGATAGGTTATTTTCTATTTCCGTTGTGTTTCCCCGTATTTGATAGGTTATTTTCTATTTCTTTCCAATGTGCTTTATAGTGCTACCTGCAGGCTCTTTCAAATTGGAAGAATCTATAATTTTGTCATCTTTAAACCCATTACCGAACAAACAAAACTACACTGGTCCACATTGAAAGTAGTTGCAGACGATACTTCAGATTAGAATTCAATGAAAAAATAGTGTTTTATATAAAAGAAAACATTGTGAGAAAAGGAGAAATTACTTGCAATAATCAATTTCTCTTTTTCACTTTTTTTCTCGAAATAATTTCTCGTGGTGTAGAAATACGTGTGTGGTAATGGATTAAAGATTAAATGTATACTCTCACAACTACGGATTAGAACGGCTCTAGTTACAATGTTTAAGCCCCCTGACGATATGCATATTCAGTGCATCACGTCTAATTCAAGCCCTCATTGTTTTGCAATATTTCAGGCTTGTCCAAATTCAAGCGGCTAGCAGAAGACATTGTAAGTGCAATTTCAAAATGTAACCATCCTATACATGTAGCATGCAATTTCTTCTTTTTCAACAATGTTCACTCAAGTATAATATCACATGGACGTAAATATCAGTACGGTAAAGGAATTTGCAATGTTTACTAACCTACTGAGATACAATTTATGTCTACTCGGAGTGTGTGTATATCCGTTTATTTATCGTCGCTACCGCAGCACATGCTCGTATGAGCGACGCCTCCAGAAGACGGTTGGTTGTTACGGGGATAGTGCAATGATACAGGACGAAACTGCTGAGATCTCCGCCTGGTTCTTTAACGGGCTCGATGGATAGCACCGTCCCACGAGCAGGCATCGGATTAACCCTTGTCATGCTGAACCCGGAATATTCCGGTTTTGGCAGGAGGTGTAGACTAAGATCAGACTGCACTTATGTGCAGGCTGATCTTAGTCTACACCTCCTGCTTGTACTTTTCCTGCCAGAGTTGTTTATGAAGTTGATTTCTTAAAGAAATATTGAATTTTGAACAACAAGTTCTATCAGTGCTTTCAGCCCTTTGATTTGGGAGCATTTCAGAAAGGCAATTTATACAGCATGACAAGGGTTAATATCTCATCCGAAAAAACAATTGGTTAGTTAGTTTATATGGTCAGCCCAGGGCTCCAATCCGTGATATTTGGGGTTTGAAGTCAAGTGTTTTACCAACTGAGCTAATCGGGCTGACACAGATTATGCCACCTTTCATATAGTAGAGCACTATTTGCACGAATTCGGAAGCGTTTTGAAATGGGAACAATGAACCACAGGTAGATTATGTTTAACTATGTTTTTTCCACTATCACATTTGTGCAAAATTTTATGTCGAATACTTGCGGGACACGAAAATCTTGTAATTATTTTTTAAGCCTCTTGATTTTCCGAATATTGGGTAAGAAATTTTGATATTGAATGAAATTTTTCAAGATCTAATTCATGTAATATGTATAATTATTGTATTATCTTTGAATAAATTCATTACATATACTACATAGTCGTTTTATAAACACACAAAAATGTAGGCAATCGAGAATTATCCGAGATATTTAGAGGGGTCGGCGCAAATCTATTGCAAGTGTCTACAACTAACAGATAGAACTAATTCAGTACATTAGTTTTATTATTTTAAGCGATTCATTTATGGGGAGTTTAAATTAAGAAATTTTAATTTCATTACCTTATAATTTAATTGTTAGTTTCGTCTATCAAAAACGAACCTTCTGATTGGTCGAAAAAATTAATTCATACCTCCGTGAACAAAATTTTGAGCACGAAGCCATTTTGTATGCTTCCGCACAAAATAGTCCCATACAAAAAAGTATCAAAAGTTGTAAAGTTTTGCTTTGTTCGCTCCATTCTATTAAATTATGAGAAATGAAGGGAATATTTTTTGTTTTCATGGAGGTATGAACCGAAAAACCTAATCACACTATGTATGAATCCGCTTCGCGTATTCATACAGTGTGATTAGTTTTTTCGGTTCATACCTCCATGAAAACGAAAAATATTCCCTTCATCTCTTAATTAAATTTTGTTCAATGTAGGACATGAATGTAGGACATGATCATGATAAAAGGGGATTCAATGGAAATAAAATTGAGGTTACAGTATTTACACCTTCTTTCATTCCTGCAAAAAGAAGAAAAAATTCAAAATTCCATCAACTTGAAATTGTCGTCTGCAGCTTCTTTCAATTTGGACCAGTCTAAAATTTTGCCGTGTTGGAATGGGTTAAATTATGACCTGTCTCACTATTTCTAATGATTTTTTTTAAACATTTAACTTCTTATCAACATTTACTACCCTTCGAATATAGCATTTTCTCCTATAGCTAGCCAATTGACCAATCGCGATGTGTCAATCAAGGAATATATATAGGCCAATCAAATCTTTCGTTCAGCCCGGAATTAAGATTTGAATTCCGCCATTGGCCGCCATTTGTGTCAAGCATTTTTGATGGGTTGGCTATTTAAACGTCGTAACTACAGCTCGAATAAGCTGTAGTTACGACGTTAAGGACGCCAAAAAACGATTCTACTTTTTTGTAACATGCTATTGGCCATAAGTTTTTCAAAATAACGCCTCTTAGAATCGAAGCGGGACTTCCTGTCTGAGTCAGTGGGCTGGGTTAACGAAGTAGGTAGGCGGGGCCATCGATTGGTCAATTGGCCGATGGCCGTCGTTTATAAAAACATGATTGACCGAATCAAATATTTTTAGATCTAAGTAAATTAGGAACTGTGACGTTCATATTGAGCATCTTTGTTGACTTGGCTATTATTCAAGCTGTAGTTACGAGGTTTAGTCGCCAACGAACGGTTTGATTTTTGCTTTAGGTTCCTGTCCTATACGGTGTATGTTGCAAGTAACACTGTTTTGTCTTGTTCGAACTTCTATGATATTGTTGGTATACGTATTGTTTCTCCCATATAAAAATGAAGATCACCTTAGGCAAACTAACAAACGTCATTAAGATTCGATATTTCTATGCTCCCCGAAGGGAGAGCATATAGCCGCGGCTTCCTCTGTCTGTCCGTCCGTCCGTCATTCCGTCCGTCCGTCTAGAGCGATTTCTCCATAACCCTTGGGCCAAATCAAATGAAATTTTCCATGTCAACTCTATAAGATATAATGCCGATGTTCTTTTCCCGATTTTGGATTCGAGGCCTCGTCACGGAAAAAAGGGGACTTATGGTAAAATATAGTTTTTCAAAAATTTCTCCTAGTCTAATGGTCAGAGTTTAATGAAAGTTCATATTTGAGTAGCAAACCAGATGCTCTTGACCAAAAACTATTTGAAATTTTGCGGAAATAAGATGCGTCATGGAAGAAGGGGGCTTAATGTTTGTTAGGTTTACGTTAGCTCTCCATTTCTCCGCAACAAACTTGCATTGGACATAACTTTTGATTGAAAGAGATCATTTTTCACATGTGCATTGTTTATGACAACACCTTTCTGTTGGTACTAAGGTCAATATCATCCAATAAGGTCAAGGTTGTTTCTCAGCGTCAAAATTTCAAAAATATAAACTTTTACATTGTCAATAAGTTTACAATGGTAAGTGATATAGCCTTCAAATTCCACATGTGCATTGCTTACGACATGCCCTTTCTGTTGGTACTCAGTTCAAGGTCTTCTGTCAAGGTCATTTCTCAAGGTCAAAATTTCGAAAATCTAAAGTTTAACATCGCCGATAAGTATACAATGGTAAGTGATATAGCCTTCATATTTTACATGTGCATTGCATATGATATGACCTTTCTGCTGGTACTAACTTCAGGGTCATTGTCTAAGGTAAAGGTCATTTCTCAAGGTCAAAATTTCGAAGAATTTAACTTAAACATAGTCAATAATTTTAAAATGGTAAGTGATACAGCCTTCATATTTAAAATGTTTATTACTTGTGACAAGAAATTACAGCAGATACCAAAATCAAGGTCAAGGTCAAGGTCAAATTGTCAAGGTCATTAATTTTCAAATCTACCTCCTTTACCAATTGCCAAAATTTCTTATTACTTTACATAAATGTTGTTTATTCAATGCCCTAGGTAATGTTTATTTCGATTTTTGACTCAATGAACCTTACCATGATAAAAGGGGCTTAATGCCGTTTAGCTTTACATTTTGTATATTTCCTACTCTAAAAAAATCAGTCTGTTGTTTCTGTAAGACTACTCAGGTTAGAGTCTTCATGTTTTGTATGTAGACTTTTTCATTGATAACTTTGACGGTCAAGGTAAATATTTAACCCTTTACCATATAATATTGAATTTTACTAGAATCAGGCCTGTGAAGCCAAACAGATTCCTTCAATGTTTGTCAAACTTCCAAATTTCTTGTGAACAGAACTCGCAAACTAAAGTTGCATTCAATTAGAAGTTTTTTGTCCAATAATGGCATACAGTTTTGTCACAAAGCCTTATTTTGGGAGCATAATCCGTCTCCGACGGCTCTTGGTTTTTCTAGGTTTAATGGCCTTACATAGTTATTTGCAATTTGAAGATAAACTGCCATATTTCGCTTTAAATGTTTCCAATGAGCATCCTATCTACTTTCAACTGGAATATGCTCCTGGTTTAAAGGTTCTTTTTGGCCGCCGTCATAGCGCAGTCGGTAGCGCGTCAGACTCCCATTCTTAAATCATGGGAGGCCATGGGTTCGATCCCCGGCGGCGGCACATATCCTTTCCGACATTTGTCTCTCACCAATGAGTGGATAATCGTAAACCTAAGGGGGATAGCAGCTAGAGGCTGGGAAAGGATGTAGTGGTAGTACTGGTGTGAAAAATACCAAGAATCCATTGTTATGTGCTCCAGCCGCCGCTATATGACTGAAATACTGTTAAAAGTGGCATTAAACCCAAATTCAATAAATCCACCAATAAAAGGCTTTTGGGCACCATGAAATCAGTAAAGCTCCATTTCAATACAACATGGAGTATTACATCGAATTGCTGAGCATGGGTTTGAATGGGATCTCGCGAACCACAGGAAAGATTGACGACACGAAACTTTAAGTGAGGCGTGAGTGATGAATCACTTGCCGACGACTCACGGGCATTAAACGGCTAGAAGGGTAATTCAGTTTCGCTAGAATCTAAATAGACATTTTGTAACCGTTTTCGAGCTCTTGTGTCGCTGTTATTGAGACAAAATGCATGCCCGCTCGGTGGAAGACGTTTATCGTCGTGACTAATTGGCTGATCGCTGACCCCGCCCACTGACTCCGCCCACCATGCCCACTGACTATAACAGGAAGTTCTACTTCGAAACTTGGTCAGAATGTTTATTATACATGATAACTCAAACGATTTCAAAAATGGGTCAAGTGGGGTCAAAAACTTGGTCACCAGGTTAAATCCTAGAAAAACTTTGTGTGCACTCTAGAGGTCGTATGTTTGGCTCAAGTGTCTTGAATTTTGGTCAGAATGTTTGTCTACATGATATCTCGGACGAGTTTGAAAATGGGTCACATGGGTCATAAACTAGGTCACCTGGTCAAATCTTAGAAAAATCTTGAGGTCACATCTTTTGGCTCAAATGCCTTGAACTGTTATCAGAATGTCTTTCTATATGATATCAAGATTGAGATCGAAATTGAGTCATTTGGGGTCAAAAACTAGGTCACCAGGACAAATCTTATAAAAACTTGTGTGCACTCTAAAGGTCACATTTTTTAGCTCAAATAACATGAATCTTGCTCAGGATGTTTGTCTACATGATATCTTGATGCAGTTTGAAAATATGGCATGTGGTGTCAAAAACTAGGTCACATGGGCATATCTGAGAAAAACCTTGTGTGCACTCTTGAGGTTATACTTTTGGCTCAAATACCTTGAATTTATGTCAGAATATTTGTCTATTTTATATCTTGATGGAGTTTGAAAATAGGTCACGTGTTGTCAAAAACTAGGTCACTTGGGCAAATCTCAGAAAAACCTTGTGTGCACTCTAGAGGTCACATTTTTTGGCACAAATACCTTGAATTTTTGTCAAAATATTTGTCTATATTATATCATGGTTGAGTTAAAAAATGGGTCAGAAACTATGTCACCAGGTAAAACTTGGTCACTTGGTCAAATCTTAGAAAAACCTTAGGTGCACTCTAGATGTCACATGTTTGGCTCAAATTTCATGAATTTGGATAGAATGCTTGTTTACATAATACCAGGTCAAATCTTAGAAAACCTTGTGTGCATTCTAGAGGTCACATATTTGGCTCAAATGCCTTGAATTTTGGTCAGAATGTTTGTTTACATGATATCTCGGATGAATTGAAAAATGGTTCATGCGCGGTCAAAAAAAACGTCACCAGGTCAAACTTGAGAAAAACCTTGTGTGCACTCTAGAGGTCACATGTTTTCCTCAAATGTCTTGAATTTTGGTCAGAATATTTGTCTACATAATATCTTTGGTGAGTCTAAAAATGGGTCACGTGTGGTCAAAAACTAGGTCACCAGGTCAAATCTTACATTGTGTTCACTGTAGAGGCTCTTATTTTTGTATCCATGAACTCTTTCATATTAGATATTGGGCACCTGGTTAAATCTTTCCTGCTTAGTCCCTAGTTTTTATGTCCTGTAATTTTATTATTGAGAAAACATTGTAGTAAAAGGAACAAGCAAACTCTTCGTTATCAACAATATTTTCTACCCAATTGAATGGTTATTTTTCAAAATTAATCCAATTTGAAAATGTCGTCTGCAAAACCTTTGAAATTGGACAGGTCTAAAATTTTACAAAACAGAAAAGGGTTAATAAAGTAGGTCACTAGGTCAGATCTTATGATAACCATCCTTTTTATGAAGCCACTATACTTCTGGCGTAAATACCTTTAACATGATAAGAATGTCTTTCTAGTTAAGTTTTTGAGACCAGACTTCAGTAACAAGTCTTGTTAGGACAAGATAAGGTCACTTGTGCCATTTTACTTTTATAGTCATCGACTCAGGTGAGCGCTTTAGGGTCAATGGCCCTCTTGTTAGCTCACCTGAGCACAAAGTGCGAGGTGAGCTATTGTGATCGGTCGTTGTCCGTCGTCCGTCCGTCCGTTTGTCCGTCCGTCCTTAACTTCTTTAAAAATCTTCTTCTCCTAAACCAGTAGGCCAATCAAGCTGAAACTTTGCAGGGATGTTCCATGGGTGAAGTTCTATAAAAGTTATTAAAAGAATTTAATTCTGTCAAAAACTCTGGTTGCCGCGGTATTTGAAAATGGGAATCTTTAGTAAATCTTTAAAAATCTTCTTCTCCTAAACCAGTAGGCCAATCAAGCTGAAACTTTGCAGGGGTGTTCCTTAGGTGAAATTCTACAAAAGTTGTTAAAAGAATTTAATTCTGTAAAAAACTGTGGTTGCTGCGGCATTTGAAAATGGGAATCTTTAGTAATTCTTTAAATATTTTTAAAAATCTTCTCCTCCTTCACCAGAAGTCCAATCAAGCTAAAACTTTGCACGGATTTCATTCCGTAAAAAACTCTTGTAACCGCGGCATATGAAAATTGGAAATTTTAGTAAATCTTTGTGTGTGTGTTTTTTGTTTTTTTGTTTTTTTTTCATAGACTACAAGGCCAAAGGCCTTTATGATTTTTTTTATAAAGCTTAATCATAGGATTCTCTACCAACTTTTTAAATGTTTAATCTCTGGGGTAAAAAATGGACCCGCCCCTGAGGTCCGGAGTTTGGAAAAATGCTTAATAAGAGCAATTTCAAAAGATTTCTCCTCTTAATGTATAAGGTCTAGTATATTCATATTTGGTATGTAGCATAACTAGATGGTTTTGTAATATATCACTTAAAATTGTCCTCCTAGGTCCAAAAACGGTCCTGCACTAGGGGTCCAAAAATTCGGAAAACGCAGAATTTGAGTAAGTTTAAAAAAATCTACATTTTATAGCGGAGGGCATTTATATTTTGAGTGTAGCATAGCCTGGCTGTTATCTATCAATTTTGATTAAATTATGCCCCTTACCTGGGTGTCCAAAGTTTGTAAAAATTCTCAATTAGACCATGTTCAACAGTCTTCTCCTCCCAGTCGAAAAAGTCTTAGGCATTCATATTTGGTATATGGCATAACCAGATGGTTCTCTACCATGTTAGCTAAAATCTTAGCCCCGGGATAAAACATGTCACTGCCCTAGAGGTCTAAAGCGTCTCTGCTCCTCGGGTCGAAAATTGCGTAAATCACATTGAAAGAATTCTTCTTCTTGAATAGAAATGGAGAAATTGCTTGTCACTCCCTCTCTCACAATGCTTTTTTAACCTGTTTTCCCTGAGGGTGACAAATTCTGGGATAGTTTGGTAATGGATTAAACTATAAAGCCAAAGGCATTCATTTTTATTGTAAAGCATTACTGGATTGTTTTGTACAAAGCCAAAATCTTATATTTTGTTTGATTTATTTTGCTCAAGCTGTGTATTTTTTATACAAAAAAAGTACTGTAATTTGCAGATGCCTCAGGTGAGCAATTTAGGACCATCATGGTCCTCTTGTTTTAATTATTTAGATGTATTGTAATAACAAATTCCACTTAGTAGCAAAGTAGCTCTCATTTGTGACATTCATTTTTGATACATATTAAAGGACCGTTATCCAGGAAATCCTGCCTACATGATTTTACTTTATGACGTTGACAATTTCAACGTTTTTGTGACGTCAGAATTGACTAATTGTTGCTGATTTTGAAAAACATAGTAGAAAATAGTAGAAAATAAAGGAAAAAAAAATTACTTGAACGAGCTCTTCTTTCATCACCCATAGTGCTTTTAACCCAAAAATACAGATTTGATAAAAAGATAAACGATCAACTAAGAGTTGTCGCTTTCATCTTCTTTAAATTTTGATCAGTCTATAATTCTGTCTATGGGTAAATGTGAAGAAATAGTTATAAATTTTTCAGCCTTCATGGCTTTCATTTGGGGTGTAAGAAAGATAGTTTATTCTAAAATTTGAAGAGAAAAAATATCTTTTTTTTTTATTTCGGCAGTTGTTGTTGTTGTTTTTTTTTTTAAACATATCATTAATAAATAAATAACCTGCGATAGTTTGTATTCCTTTTTCATTTGATGTTGTTGTAGTATTGCTTTTTTCTGTATTATCTAAACGGTCTAGTATAAGTCTAGGAGGTGTTGTAGAGTCGGAATTTGTAAACTCCCTCCCGCTTTTAATACAGTTGATAAAACAGATTGACACTAAAATGGGGAAAATGAAGAAAATGATAGCCTCCTAAATATACGAAATTGTTCAAAACTTTCTTTACTTGAAATCGTCCTCTACAACGTCTTTGAATTTGAACCAGTCTTCAAGTTGTTGTCTGATAATGGGTTAACCCGTCTGATATATCTCTATACAATTGACGGCTCGCTGGTTCCACTCATTTCATCCTTTGGCCGCGCCCACTGACTCCGACAGGAAGTCCCGCTTCTATTTTAAAAAGCGTTATTTTGCAAATTTATAGTCAGTAGCATGAAACGAAATAGTAGAATAGTTAGTTGGCGATCTAAATATCGTAACTACAGCTTGAATAAGCTGTAGTTACGACGTTTTAGTCGCCAAAGAAGTAAAATGTATCACGCAAATGACGACAAATGTCGGAGTTTGAATCTCAATTCCGGACTGGATGAATTGTTTTATTAGTCGATAGATTCCTTGATTGACAGCCGCGATTGGTCAATTGATGGATCGCGATTATCAATCAATATCGATAGATCAATTAAATAATTCAATAAGACCGGAAGTGAACTTTGAATTGAACATTGGCTAACATGGATGTGAATCGTTTTCTTTGGTTTTGCGACTTTTAAAACTACAACTTATCCATGTTTTAGTTACGACGTTTAGGCCGCCAACATGCTACTGTTAATAAAATTTGCGAAATGACGTCATGTTATCTTTTACCACACAATCCCGTTCTTAACGTCCTCCAATTAAAGAGTTTTAGAAACAATGACGACAGTTAAGACTGTCATCTGTAACCTTCTCTGAATTTGGGCCAATTTAAAATTTCTGCATCTCATAATGGGTTAATATCTTATTGTAACTGTCTGTCGGAGCCTTGTGGTAGTTGCCAGCGATCTCTCAGTTGTCCTCAGCTACATCTCTGACTTGAACCAGTTTTAAATTTTCTCTATGATAACGGTTAAACACGAAAGAAGCTGCAGACGACAATTTCAAGTTGATAGAATTTTGAATTTTTTCGTCTTTTTGGATAAAAAACATTGTGGATAATGAAGAAATTTCCACAATGTTTTTCAAAGTTGTTTTCTTGAGGGGCGTAAAAAGGAGGGATTGAGTTGGAATGGGTTAACCCATTCGCATTCCTGTGCCAAGTATAACAGCTTTGGAAACATTGTCGAAAGTGAAGAAATAGCTTGTTACAAACAATTACTTCATTATCCACAATGTTTTATACCCAATAAGACGAGTTTTTTTTGAAATTCTATCGACTACAAAATTGTCTTCTGCAACTTCTTTGAAGTTGGACCTGTCTCAACTTGTGTCGTGTGGTATTTGGTTAACCCATTCCCACACAAGATAATTTATGACTGGTCCTAATTTAAAGAAGTTGCAGACGACAATTCTATGAATCGATGTAATTCTCAAAATCTTTGTCTTTTAGGGTAGAAAAATATTGTTGAAATGGAGCAATTGCTTGTCACAAGCTATTTCTTCATTTTCTACAAGATTTTCCAAAGATTTTTGCTTGAGGAGCGTAAAGAGCGGGGTTATTTTGGAATGGGTTAAAGGGAAAATAAGTTACTGATCTCCACAATCATTTTGTATTTGTTTTCCATCAATGTATTTTTTTCTTTGAGATTTTACAATCAATATTCTATCGATGAGCGCTAACATTATCGATGCGGCTTCTCTTTGTGATAAGAGCATTTCGTTGCATCTGTCATATCTCTAATTAACTGCTCTAGTTGTATTCTTTCATCAAAATTGTATATCTTCAGTATCTGGGCCTATCGGTATACATGGATTCTCTACATACGTTATTTTCATTTTCAATTAAGAGATGAAGAGAATATTTTTTGTTTTCATAGAGGTATGAGCCGAAAAACCTAATCACACTGTATGAATACGCGAAGCGGATTCATATATTGTGTGATTAGGTTTTTCGGTTCATACCTCCATGAAAACAAAAAATATTGTCTTCATTTCTTATAATTTAATAGCATCGAGCGAAAAATACAACAACTTAACAAATTTTGATACCTTTTTGTAGTGAACTATTTTTTGCGGAAGCATTCAAAATGGCTGCGTACTCAAAATTTTGTTCATGGAGGTA
Organism: Fragum fragum; assembly: GCA_946902895.1. Lineage (NCBI taxonomy): Eukaryota > Metazoa > Mollusca > Bivalvia > Cardiida > Cardiidae > Fragum > Fragum fragum. The sequence continues at coordinate 47,255,641 of OX336371.1, forward strand.
TGAATTAAATTTTTTTCCGACCAATCAGATCGCTCGTTTTTGATAGACGAAACTAACAATTAAATTATTACAAATTTAATTATACAGTCGATCCCTGCTCGAGCGACCACTTCTATTAAACGTTCACGTCCGTTAAGCGACCATTATCGAAATACCTTTTTGGTTTAACCCTTTTCCTGATTTGCAAAATTTTAGACCCACCCAAAATCAAAGTTTTTGCAGACGAAAATTAAAAGTTGATTTTATTTGAAAAATAACCATTCAGTAGGGTAGAAAATATTGAGGAAAAAGAAGAAATTGCTTGTTACAAGCAATTTCTTCTTTTTCCACAATGTTTTCTCAGGTATAAAAACTAAGGGACGTAAAAAACAGGAATTAAACGGGAAAGGGTTAAACATATAATATTCATATCAAAGTTTCAACAAACAAATACAATGAGACTACATAATATATAAAGATATTTGATATAAAATGGATTAGAACGGAAGCTTTAGCTCATAAAGTTCCTTTCCATTTGTTCTAGATGGTAATACCTTGAGTCTTCTTCAATAACTATACTAGAAAGAATAGGATGTCTAACCATGATATATATATATTTAAAGAGAAGTCGTGCGAGGGGATGTGCTCTCGTAATAAAGGCTACTTCTACACAGTGATAAAAATCATGATCAAGTCTTTATTTTCCTTCTTCTAAATGACACCAATTTCATATTTCGGGATTAAAAGATGTTGTAACAACAACCGGTATGGTTCTATCTGAAACTTGAAGAAAGGACAATATGAAATTTTAACCTTGTCAATCGCAAATCAGAATCTTCTGCTATCCCTGATAAAGGCATGTACTTCTAAGAATAATCTGATATTTTCTAGGTAAGTAAGGCCATCATCACCATACAACAGAACATCCAGAATAAAATTAGAGATGTTTGTTAGGGAACGAAGTATTTTTTTCTTTTGCAAAAGCAAGAGCTCAAGAGAAGTGAAGGCATTTTGCAAAAAAAAAAAAAAAAAAAAAACAAAAAAAACTACAACTAAATCCTTTGTAACGAACGCGTTAGTATCAAGTGAATGACACGTTTCGAATGACGTCCAACAACATAGGATTAAGCGATAATTTTGTAAAATTTTATGGATACAATTGAATTAATCCTTTAAATCTTTCGCAAAAAGGTGTCCTTAGCGACCACATTTTGGTCGGCCCTTGAGTTGTCGCTTTACACAAGATTTACTGTGATTTTTGAAACGACCACAAGGTAAGTTTGAACCTCCTTTACGGAAATCCTAGATCTGTAATTGGATGGTGAATGAAGTTATATTTACTGGAATGCAGAAACGAGAAAAACAACAACAACAATAAAAAGAAAACACTCAACAACTAAAAACAATACGAAACATACAATTAAAATTTATGATAATGATAAGGAAGAAACTAGATTTCTTGTGTCTACAGTAATACTCAAAAAATGTTTTTTAACAATAGTCGGAGAAATTCTCTCTACTCTTCGACTTCTTTTTTCCCCTTTTCGGAACCAATCAACCAACTTCCTTTCATGCCCTCTGGGTCACAAATTACTCTTTGCATGTACCTGTCCATATCAATTAACGGTTATCAAATATTACGTAACCACTTACAGGTCAATAAAAACCCCATTTAAATGAATGTCACGTCATCAGCGGTTAATTTGAGTTTCTCTAGGACCTTGACTGGCCAATGATTTGAGCGTGAAAAGTTTGAGTGAATAGAGTTTATCAGTTACACAAAATAGTTACCGAAATGTGTATATAAAGTTGCGCGCGAATCCTTCGAATCATTGATCGTTTTAGACAGTGTTAGAAAACATTTGAATTTTAAAGGATTTTTAGTTAACCAGTATTTGGACGCACATTTTATTGTATCTATCTAAGCTATGGATCCCTTACAGAATTGTAAGTTTTTCGTTTATGTATTTTATTAATCATTTAGCCTATTACAAAACGACAAAATCCTAGACTGATTCAAATATAAAGAAGTTGCAGATAACAACTTCAAGTTGGTTGAATTTATATAATCTTTGCCTTGTAGGGTAGAAAACATAGTGGATATTGATGAAATTGCTAGTTACAAGCAATTCCTTCATTTCCCACAATACTTTTTCAACGTTTTTTACTTGAGATGCGTAAAAGGCGGGATTGGTGGGGATGCGACAGACTAGCTTCGTGTGAAGTAGTCGGAAATTATAGGCGCATTATGGAGTAGTAACTACGTTTACCCTTTCTCGCAAGGATACCCTAGTGAAAAAGGCTCTCGAAGACATTGTTTGAAAATGAAGAAATTGGTAGTAACAAGCAATTTTTTCGGTACCCGAAGCGTTTTCTATTCTAAAGGACAAAGATTTTATGAATTCAATCACCCAAGAAATGTAGTTTGCAACCTCCAATGTTTTGTCTACAGGTAATGAGTTATCCCATCCCCAAACGACATAATTTTAAACAGATCAAAATTGATTGTTTGATTGATTGATTGGGGTTTAACGCCGCTTTAACAGTATTTCAGTCATATCGTGGCGGCTGGAGCACCTAACAATGGATTCCTGACGTCAAAACAAAGTTAGTTTAAATTGAAAAAAATAGGGCCATGTGAGGAAGAAAACAAGCACAAGCAATTTCTCCTTTCACACAGCGTTTTCCTTAAGTATTTTACTTCAGCACTCGAAGAATCGGGATTGTGTAGGAACAGTTTAAACAAAACACAGACCAACTTCTTCGCATACGCAATTTTCTAATGTTTATTCTACTGCAAATGAACACAGACGATATATATAAAAAAAAAACCTGTACACTGTACCCCTCACACGGAGAGATTTCATCCAGGATGGTTGGAAAGAATCGACCCATGCTTGAGTGTGCAAACTGAACAGGATCAATACTGTCATTATTTGTAGAATGGCTCAAAACTCCTTCGATAACTCGCTTTTTGATAAATCACTTCGGTTTGAACTTTGCTTCAGATTCTTTTGATTTCGAACGTAAACGCTTGGAAGGGACATAAATGAAATAGAATTTGATAATTGTGATTTACGAGTTACCTCTCTTCCTCAACCAAATCGTTTAGCTTGTACTCGGGGAATTGCTTCTTTACAAAATGGTTTACAACATACACACTTAAATGTCACCTTTAAGTCACAAAACACTTCTCAAGATTTGAAAAAAAGATGTAATTATATCTAAAATACCAAAAATAGTAATCTGTTATTGACAGAACCGTTATAATGAATATGGTTTGATGGGCAAAATTTGTTTTTGTTTCCTGAAAAAAATAATTATTGAAAACATTACAATGATATGCTTACTCCATCACTATTGGCTGAATAAGTCATGCACTGAAAAATGAATAAACCAAATCCCACACCCCCCCCTTTTTACACTCTGGGGCAAACTGATTGGGGAAACGAATTGGAAATGAAGCGATTGCTTTTTGTTAGCAATTCCTTAATATTCACAGTGTTTCCAAACTTTTTAATCCTTATAGGATCGTTAAAAGGCGGGATCGTGACGGGATAGGCCAATTCGTGTATTGCATGTAACGTAATCGTCTTTTGGAAATCATTTAACGAAAGGGAGTTATCAGCTGTTACCAGTAAATTGGCATTCTTTTTTCATCCGTATTCTATTTAAAGAAGAGATTCATATTTTACAATTAATAAGCTTTTTTGGATTGGTTAAAGAAGGGGAATAATTCCAAAAACTAATGCTTGAAATAGAAAATGTTTTTACGATTTATCTCCCTTGTACTAATACGATAACGACCCAGTCCTGTTATATATCAATGTTTCGAGAAAAAAAAATATATTTATGATTAACGATGACAAAGTTCTTCGATTATTAAGGATTTTTCAGGTTGAATCTTTTCTGCTAAATAAATCGAATCAATTAGAAAAACTTATTTCAGAGATCTGCAGGCCTAAACATGTAAACATGAAATCGAGATTCAACAGCGAGAATACACAAATCCCTGGTAACGCAAGATTAATTTTAAACTAATCTAAATTGAAAGAAATTTTAGATAAGATTTCTAAACGTATTAAAGTTTTAAAGATAAATGCCAAGCAAGAAAGAAAACATGGTGAGAAAAGCCGAATTTTCATGTTATGTAACAATATCTACTTTTCTCACAATGTTTTCAATAATCGTATTTTATACGAAGAGCGTGGTTTAGTATTGGCTTAATAATAGGGCAACGTTCTTTAGGGAAAAAAGGTTTCGTCATTGAAGGGAAAAAAAGAAAGAAACAACAACCGGAACCACAGAAAATTGATCAGACGTCAAGAAAACTGTTTAAAGTCAAACCAATGATCTACGAAAAACATAATTGTAGACAAATAACTTGCTGTTAACACACCCGATGTCAATATCGGGCCTACCTGGCTATCTATCGCACATCAATGGCAGATGGTTTCGGCGAAAGTAGGTCAAATATACAAATTAACCGCGTCCCTGCGTACCTATTACATCATCAGGTATTTCTAAAGGTGTTGGCCACCGGCGTTTATAACAAATTTGTAGAGGTGATATAGTTGAGAACAAAATAATTGTTTCCTTTTTTACCTCCAAATTTTCTTATGTGGAACTTTAGATAAAATTACGCATCTCCGATATCCTTTAATTTTCATGATAAAGAGGGACCGGTTCCCGCCATGTAAATTCACCTTTTCAGAGACGTAGTACTACAGGTATCTTTATGCTAGAGCTACTATAACCCTTTCCTGTACAAATACGGGATTTTACGTTCCTGTGATTTTATACTTGAGAAAACATTGTGGATAAAGAAGAAATTGTTTGTAACAAGCAATTTCTCCTTTTTCCACAATATTTCCTACCTCAAAAGATGGGTTCATTTCAAATAGAATCCAATTGTCATTGTTATCTGCAACCTCTTTCAATTTTGACCAGTCTAAAATGTCCAAAAACGGGAAAGGGATAACCTGTATTTTCGAGGTTTGGACGACTGTTGAGTATCGGTGATATCTCGTTTGTTAATGATTAAACCCATTACCAAACAACAAAATTTCAGACTGGTCTAAATTGTAGGAGGATACAGGCGACATTTCAACTTGGGATATTATTGCCAAATCGGGTAGAAAACATCTCGAATAAAAAACAAATTGTTTGGTACAAGCAATGTCTCCTTTCTTCCCAAAGTTTTCCATAATCATTTTTTCTTCATGGCGTCATCAGGTGTCATTGCGTGGTAGTGGGTTAAGTAAACTCGTTTACAATTAAGATTGAAAATGGTTCAGAACATAAGAAATGATCGCAATGTATCGATCTTTGGTTGTTAAGGAAGACTGTTGTGAATACAGAATTATTGGGGTTATTTGGATTGTTTATGTTCTATTTATATACGCGGAAACTACGCACTTTAAATTAAATTTTTAAGGACAACCCGTGGGAAAGACAAAACTTTGTAGTTTCACATGTATGAGGGCGTAAAAACGGAATACCTTTTTTTTTTCGGAAATAAAATGAAAAAAAAAAGTATACTTTATATTTTTCATGAACACTGAAGGCTTCGCACTGGTGGTTATTTTACAATGTTTCTTAAATCGCAGTCTTTCATGTTTATGCTTTTTCTTGGAAAAATAATGAGCTGTTTCAGCTATCCAGCAGATCAGTTTTGTCTAATTGTGAGTACTTGGCAAGATAAGCAGTCTCATCTTTCCACTTTCTTAAACCCCCATCTCTTTTGTTCAAATGTCAAATCAGCTTTGTCCATGAAAGTAAATTTTGTGGCTCGGGTGATGAAGAAAGAAAACCATTCCGACAGGAAGCCTATATGAAGTTTACAATACGCAATGACCCCGATGAGAAACTCAAACTTTAGGAGAATTAAGGTGGGAACCCTCGTGATTCATTATGAAACGCGGGAGCCTCGCTGATTGGTTGAGAACTCAGGAATTCCACGTATGTAAACTAACTATATCGAGACCGACAAACTTGGCTATCGGCCAACCAAATAACTCCTGTAGACGTATTCTCCATCGATCAAAAATAGTCCATAGTCTGTTCAAATCAAACTTAAGAGATACAAATTTATTCAATAATATAAGTTTTAGAATCATTATTATGAACCATATTAAGTAGGATTTCGTCGAAAAAATAAAGTTTTTCGGTTTGATTTAAAAATTGGAACTGGGCCAAAAAGCGCAAGGACCGCCCTAGTTATCCGACGGTACACACTAGGTTTAACGTTATAGTATTGGCCCAATGTTTTGAACTAAACAGAACCTAGTTGAGTGTTGTAGAGGATAGACGTAGAAACGATATCGTCTTACAAGCTACTGTCTTTTCATTTGACAGTAGTGCAAACATGTTGAAAGGAAAATTGGGATTATTTAATTGTTCTACAACGTATCAGGAAAGAGAAAGACAATGTAAGTTTTCTAAATTAAATTTTCACAATTTCTTCCCATAAGATTATTATCATTTGATATTTTCAATTTTATCCTTAAGCTTCAACTTAACTTGTGGTCACTGTCGAAATTAATATTTTTCAGGCAAAGACCCTCAGTATCTTTTGAAGAACTACAATGTAGGCCCAGTTCTGGGGAGCGGAGGATTTGGCACAGTTTACAGTGGCATTCGACGCAAAGATAATATTCCGGTGAGTTTTAATATCAAACATATACCATAAGATATTTACATTAATAAGTAAAAATTTTGTTGGTAAATGTATGTCTTGAATGAGAGAGGCAGAAAATGATATGAAATTGACAAGATCAAAAGGGGGGAGGGGAAGAAAAATCTTTTGATGGATCTGATTAAATTTTAAATTTGCACCTTTAATATGTGAGCTTTGGATTTTATTGTAATACACTAGCATAATATATCAATTTGACTTTTTATTTTGTTCAATAATTGAAAAGACATTTTAGAATTTTTGGAATTTGTATATTAGGATTAAGCCATTAAATAATTTTTGAAAAATCTGTATATTTCAGGTGGCTATTAAACACATCTACAAGGAGAAAGTCACAGAGTGGGGACAACTCAATGGCCACAATGTTCCTATGGAAATTTGTTTACTGAAGAAAGTGTCTCAGTTAGATGGAGTTATTAAGTTGTTAGACTGGTTTGAAATGCGACAGTCATATATCATAGTTATGGAAAGACCAGAACACGTGAAGGATTTATTTGACTATATCACTGAAAAAGGTGCTCTAGATGAAAACACAGCGAAAAACTTCTTCCGTCAAATTATTGAAACAGTAATCAGTGTTCAAAGAAATGGTGTTGTACATCGAGACATTAAAGATGAAAATATTCTTGTGGATTTAAAATCCGGTGAATTGAAACTCATTGACTTTGGTTCTGGTGCATTCCTTAAAGATACAGTCTACCTCACATTTGATGGTAAGTTTTGTAACTGAAAAATTAATTTATTTTTTTTATAAATTTTGTAAAATATAGATATTAAATTTCACTGGATCAGTAGGAAATTATTTTGTTTGAGTCCAATACCTTCTCACTTCAATAAGAAGAAAAAACTGTCAAAATTGATTCTGAATTATTACTATATTACAATCCAATTCCTATAATACAAAACAATTATTAAATCAAAATGTAATTCATATTTTTCAGGAACAAGAGTTTATAGTCCCCCTGAATGGATTCAGTATCATCGCTATCATGGAAGATCAGCAACAGTGTGGTCATTGGGCATTTTACTGTATGACATGGTGTTAGGTGACATTCCATTTGAACAAGATGAACAAATTGTCAAAGCTGAACTTGATTTCAACTGCCGAAAATGCAAAGTTTCAAAAGGTAATTGAGCAAAAAATTCTAAAATAAATGGATCAATGTGAAACCTTAAATAAACTTTCTGTACTGGTTTGAACATCAGATTTTATAAAGTAATCATTTGGTCTTAAATTCAAAAACAAATATTACTTTTAACTTTAGCTATAGAGCATGAAATGAGTTTAGACATTATTTATGGTAGTGAAGTGATTCTTCTTTTGTTAAGTAATATGAATGACTTTCTCAATAAGGGGATATTATGCTCAATTTCATATTAATTTTTCAATTTTTATGTATTTTCAGAGGTACAAAATTTGATCCAGAAATGCTTGTCTGTCCGTCCATCAGAACGCCCATCAGTAGAAGATATACTTGAACATCCATGGATGTTGGATTCAGTGTACATTCATAGTTCTAGTCAAAAAGACAAAATCATCAGAAATAACAGTGAAACTGGATCTATAGATGGACAGTCAATGAGCAGTCAAGAGTCAATTCAATAACGAACAGTTGTGGACTTAGTGAAACTATAGGAATATCCACAGTGCAATTTTCAATTTGTCCACTGCCAAAACTCAGGGAGCAGCTATGCATTTACATTAACTTTCATCTATGTTACCCAGTGACAAGATGTTGTGCATCATTCATTAGGATTTCCATGCCAGAATAGTGGAACTAAATTGAAATGTGAGGCGAGGTCCTTTCTGCCAAGCAGAGACACTCGATTCTGAATGTGATCACAGTGAATTGTGTGCACATCTGACTACATCATTTCAGGAATTAAATTCTGTGTATATGTAAATAGACCAAGAGAGAATGAGTTATTTATTTGCATGAAAGAGATGTGTATATGCGCTATTTGAACCTGCTCGAGATATTTGAAATGATTAACTTTTCATTTTTGGATTGCATGATATAAAAAAAAGTTTTGGTAAAAGCAGTGCATTAAAAGGGATAGATTTATCACGGCGCCACAAAAGCTTGAAACATACAGCTAATTCATGCTGTAGTTACAAGGTTATTGGATGCTGAGCATTTATATGAAATAAGTGAAAGAAACATCGAGAAAAGGTTTAAAAGCTTGGTATGAATTGTAATTGTAATTTAAGCAAGGCTTGTTCCTCATGTGAATTTGTAAATCATAATTGACTGTTTATCCAAGCAGTCTTGCTACTGCCATTTCAATGCAACTATGAACATAGAATTGCTTTACAACTTTAGATGCAGTAAAGAGGGAATGATTACATTTTTTTCTTTTTTTTTTGTAACTGATTTCCAGACAAAGAAGAAATAGACTGGTTCTGAGGCAACTTTTTAAACTTAGTTATTTTTTATAAGTGCTTGCTGTTTTGGGTGGAAAACATTGTGGATACTTAAGAAACTGCTTGTACAAGTAATTTTTTCAGTATCCTCAATGTTTACAAAAGTATTTTTCTAGAAGAGTAAAAACTTTATTGTGTGGGAATCGGTTGAATCAATTTATGTGTTGAAGCCATCAAATAGGTATTCATTTGACATCATTCATTGAATTAATTGAGATTCTACTGCCAGACTAACAGCAGCTTTTTGTTTCTTTTTTTTATGTGTGTGTTGAAATTTTGTTGGCCCACCATTGCATTAAATCATTTCCTCATTATTGCAGATTTATTCACTCTTCCCCACATCAATTCATGCCAAAGAAACACTTGCTTTAATCAAATTCCATTCTAAGTTGTTGATACTTGCTTGATTCTATAAGAGCATAGCTGCTTTTCAAAACTAGTTTATTGTTGGCCTTAAAACTTTCCATTATTATTAGAACTTAAGATTTTTAAAGAAATGATGTGGGAAAGGGTAAAATAACCTCCCTTGGTCTAATAAATTCAATGGTCTATTTTGAGGTAAAATTTTAATCATCTAATGCAATTATATTATGGTGAATTTTTGAAAGAAACCAGCTTCTAATCATTCATGGCAAACTGCTACTTAGAACCTTGATGGTATAGTTCAGGCTGAGGGAGGTTGTGTGTGTGTTTAAATATTGTCATTCCTGATGATTTTTTTTCATGATCGGTGCTGAATTCATGAGTTTTGTAAAGCCGATATCTCTGCCAAAAATCATTTATTTATTGAATATTGCTCATAATTATGTACAAGTCAATATGTAACTGTGTAAATTATATGCTAGTTCTATTCTTCTTTTCTTTCCCATGTCTCTTTATTTTGATTGACAAATTTATTTCAGAAATTATTGGATAATATTGCTGGATCATTGAAAAACAATTGTAACTGCCTATATTTTATAGGCAGTTACAAATGTTTCGCAGTGACCCATGGATATGTGAAAAAATCTAGGAAATTCAATTTTGAGAACTGAGATTCCAGCTCTATTAAATAATCGAATACTAAAATTCAAAGAAATAATGACTTGGTTTTTAACTTGTTTTATACAAAATTTTCTGAGTCAATATCTGCAGTTTTATGTACATTTAGCTGTAAGCTATATATCGATGGGACAGCGCAAAACAGTTTTAACTGCCTATAGGCAGTTAAACTGTTTCGTGCTTACCCATCCATATGTGTGTGTCCTATTCACAAAACAACATGAGGCATTAAACCTTGCAAAATTCTCTTTTTAACACATTTTAATAGCATACAAGTATATTCTGATCACTCCTTTGAAAAAACATTTCTTCAAATTGAGGAATATACTGAAACAACTAACATCCTGCATTTTGTACAAAGGGTGTATTACAGCACTAATTTATTAACACCATACTCGATCTTTTGCTCTATTAAATTGTATACTGTTTAGTTTCTAGGCTCCTTTTAACTTTTTTCCTCGGTTGTCTCGAAATTGATCTTGGTATTTGATCCTCAATTGTCCAACATTTTGGGAAAATAAATTTTATTTACGAAATTTGTAAAAGCGAAGTTTGATTTAGATCCAAAACGAGAAAGAACGTCTTTTTAGCAGGAATTAAAAAAGTTAAAATGAGCTGACTGTCCCCTCTTGTGTAGAACTTCGATTGTAAATAATAGTCATTATTTATTCTGTCAGTCTTGTCACATTTGGATTTTAGCTACAGGCAACAGTCGAAATCCTCTGTTGGTAACCTATTACCCCACTTTGACGCTTTCTCAAATCCTGAAGAAACCACATCATACAAAACATAGTCAAAAAAGGAGAAATTGCTTGGTACCTTTCTCTCAAGGTTTTCTACTCTTTTTTGCACATTTTCCCCAATTTTTAGCGTCATTCCAAATGCCGTGTTTGACTTCATGCATTTAGCACCAGTCTTAATGTTGACATGTGGTAACAGGTTCAGATGTAGTTACAATATGGAAGTTAACGGAAAGTTAGGCATACTTACTGAAAAATGTTTTTGAATTTAGAAAGATAAACTAAAAGTTCACTAGTTTTGTTTTGTCCCTATGAAATTTGATAACGAATTGGAGAGACTCGTTGAGCCTTGAGCTAAAACCCCGGATGTAATGGGAAATTGACAAGCAAGCTGTATATGGCTATGCTAATTTATTCGCAGATCGTGTCGTGCGATCTGATGTATCGTGTATTGTTTGTATTGTATATAAATATATTTAAAAAAGAGTATTTTTATATGGCAAACAGAGAAGTGAAAAGAGAGAAAATAGTTGAAAAATATTGATTAAAAAATCTTAAACTGAACTTCTGTTTTGTTCTAACATATAGTGTGAGAGTTGAGATTCTGGCAAAGGGTGTTTACATCGAATTTTAATGCGATGATGCATTCAAACGGCCTTTCATCGCCATGTGATCCTGACGCAAATAACAGAAAGAAGGTTTAAAACTTTCTGACAAAAGGAGAACATTCTTGTATATTCTTTAAGTGAAAATTCGTACCATTTTATGCTCTCAAGCCAACATTAAACGGGTATGTTGCGTAAAATGCATAGTTAGTAAAATGTAATAAAGCAGAAAAAATGGTTGGAAGGCGACCTTACAATCATAACTAAAGCTTGAATAAGCTAAAATTACTACGTTTAAAAATGCAAAACCAGTAAAAATTTCTTCACATAGATGTTTTCCAATCTATATTTGGTTTCGTACGGAAAACGATTTAACCCATTCCAACAAAAGGACACTTTTAGGCGCCCCTCGAGAAAAAAAAGAGAGAGAGAGGAAAAAAAATGGAAAAACATTGTGTAAAATAAAGAAATTGCTTGTAACAAGCAATTTCTTCATTTTCCACAAAGTTTTCTACACGGAAGGTTGAAAAAATCTAATATTCCATAAATCTTGAGTTGTCTCCTTCGAATTTCGACCAGTCTAAAATTTTGGGCGGGAATAGACTTATCACGACTTTATATCAAAGAATCCATTAACCAGTCAAACCATTCGTTAAGACAAGCAGTGAACGTTCGACACCTACCGACAAATTTCGTGAAGAGCTTTCGATGTATTGGCGTTGAGCACGGCCACCTGGATCCGTCAACCTTTCCCACATAAACCCCCTTTTAACGCCCTCCATAATTTAACTTGTCCACAATGATCTCAACCCTAAAAGAAAAAGAACCACGATCTTTAACTTCTTCGAATTTGGACAGCTCTAAACTTTGGTCGTCTGGAAGTGCGTTAAACATGATATGTTCACAACCTTACATCGAGGTGGAGTAAATAAGTGCCAATTATTTACATTGTTGAAAACATTGTTGGAAAATAAAAAATTGCTTATTTCAAGCAATTTCTCCTTCCCTCAAAGTTTTCTGTTATTGTATCTTCAGGGCGTCGGAAATCGTCATTGTGTGGGAATAGATTACAAAAGCTGTGTTTACGACGTTTTGGTCAGCGAATATCGAATTATGACGTAATAGAGTAGCGTGTCCAGGTAGCCACGCGCGTATATCTATTATTTAATAATCTGACCGTCTGACCTTCTTCAAATAAACCATATGGTCAGTCCTATCACGGCGTGTTACTATGAATAAACAAGAGTACGGGCAAAACTACGCAGTTACGACGAGGTTGACCTATATACTGGACAATCGAACTTCATTGAACTGACCACTTCCCACCGGAATTTGGCCCAAGATCAATATACCTAATAGACAGCGCGCAGTTCTCGTAACCCAACACCAGACCGCAGTATTTAGACTGCTAATATTTAAAGAAGCGGACGATACATTTTTGTTGATGAAATTTGGATTTCTTTTTTATTAAACACTGTGGCTAATAAAGAAATTGATTGTCACAATTTATTCATTTTCCGTAATAATTTACAAAGCTTTTTTTTCTTCAAGGGGGGGGGGTAAAAGTGCGTTATTGTGTGGGAAATGGTTAAGAAAACTACTTTTGTAACGTCGGTTGACGAAGCCGCGTAACTAGCTGTAGAAAAACCCATTCTACTAAATAAAAGATACGACACAAAAACAAAAGTTGTATTTCAGTCCTTTTTAAATACGGAAACCCGATGTTTACAGTTATTATGTGGAATGATCTAAATGTAAACTGAAAACGAAATTGAAAAGAGTAAATTGTTTTGTCAACATAGTCCTAAAGTGTAATACGCCCGGAGAGAGTGTGGGCGTTGTGAAAGTTGAAATTTAATTGGTAAATATTTTCATAACTTATTAATGAAAGATGGGCGGGCCTTATAGACTGGTCGCTTACAACATTGTCCGTCTATATATCGCCCGTGTATTACATGAATATGAACCACACAAACTTTTACTATATCGATGGTTTAGAGCAAAAACATAGTATGGCTCTATACATTGTATAGAGCCATACTATGTTTTTGCTCTAAACCATCGATATAGATGTCAATGAAGATCAGTTTCCTTTCAAAGAGCAGGCTTTCGATAGGACGCTTACGCTACAAGTATGCTACGAATTCTTTGGGTCTCTAACTGTTGTTTGGCTATTTCTCTCAGGCATTAGAACAATTGACCAATCGCGACTGTCAATCAAGGAAAAAACCGCCCAATCAAATAATTTATTCAGCCCGAACCTGAGCTTATCAACTGCAATTTGGCGCCATTTTTGTTAACCTTTATTGTTGGTTTGGCGACGTAAACGTCGTAACTACAGCTTATTCAAGCTGTAGTTACGACGTTTAGGGCACCCACCAACCATTTTACTTTTTTGTTACAAGCCGCAAGCTATACATTTTGCAAAATGACGCTGTTAAGAACCGGAGCGGAACTTTCTGTCGGTGTCAATGGGAGGGACCAAAGATGTAAGTGGGCGGGGCCAGCGATTGGTCAATTGATAGATCGCTGTCCCCGCCCATGACTCCGCTTGTAATACCCACTGACACCAACTTTGATATTAAACGGCGTCTTTTTGCAAAATTTATGGCAAAAAAACATGGGACAGAAAAGTAAAATTGTTGGCTGGCGACCTTAACGTCGAAACTACAGCCAAAAAAGGCTGTAGTTACTACGTTTGACTCGCCAGACCAAAAAAAAAAAAAAAAAAAAAAAAAATAGCGACTAAGAATTCTCTTCAGGGCTAAATGAATGATTTTAATTAGTTGGTGGATTCTTTGATATACAAACGCGCTCGATCCTTTTTTCGATTATAAGGTAACTCAGTGAAATCATCCAAATCCGGGGAGGGGGGGAGCTATTCCAAATATTTAAAAGTTAACTAACAACTATATGAAATACTAAGAAAAACTGAGAAATTTCCTGTTACTAACAATTACGTCTTTTTTGCCAAAGGTTTTCAGAACAACATTATCTTGCGGTAAAAAAAAAAAAAAAAAATGAAACCGAGAAGGTGCATTAGACGGGAGCTTGACTGGCGAGTCTGCTCATTCTAGCGAGATGGAACAGGTTTACCAGTCTAGACGGGGGCGTACAGGATTTAACCTTTGATCGTTGTTTGTAGTTTTCTCCAACGTAAACACCCATATCATTTGCTATTGAATAACAAACATTACAAAATACTTGTATAAGCTTTGTTCTTCCCTTGACCATCATTGATCTTACAGTATATTTATTATTTCGTGGTCGTCTTTAGTAACCCTTTCCTATTATACAAAACTTTAGACCTATCCAAATTCAAAGGTTTTGCAGTCGACAATTTCTAAGTTCTTTCCTGTTTTGCAAAATTTAGTCTTAAGACAATTCAAAATCGATTTGAGTGGATAAATTAACCATTCAACAGGGCAGAAAATATTGTGGAAAAAAGAAGAAATTGATTGTCACAAGAAATTTCTTCTTTTCCCACGTTTTTTCTCAAGTATAAAACACTGGAACGTAAAATCCGACGATTTAGCAGGAAGGGTTGAAGGTTATAAATATCTTCTTTAACCCATTCCAACTCAGTTGAATTTTAGACTGGTCCAAATTGAAAGAAGCTGCAGACAACAATTTCAAGTTAATAGAATTTTGAATTTTTTCTTCATTTTGGGTATAAAATATTGTGGATAATGAAGAAATTGCTTGATACAAGCAATTTCTTCATTTTCCACTATGTTTTCAAAAGCTTTTTTTCTTGAGGGGCGTAAAAAGGAGGGATTGGGTTGTAATGGGTTAATCAGTTATAAGATGTTGTTTCGTCTTAGCCGAACCCTATATATGCGGTTAGAAGTTCAAACGAGCAAACGTGGCACGTAGGTAAATCTAATGTGGTCAACCCATTCCAACTCAATCCCTCCTTTTTACGCCCCCCAAGAAAAAAGTTTTTGAAAACATTGTGGAAAATGAAGAAATTGCTTGTAGCAAGCAATTTCTTCATTATCCACAATGTTTTCTATCCAAAACGACGAAAAAGTTCAAAATTCCATCAACTTGAAATTGTCGTCTGCAGCTTCTTTCAATTTGGACCAGTCTAATATTTGCTGTGTTGGAATGGGTTAAGAAATCAATAGAAGCTCATCAACAAGGTGTTTACCTGAAGAATCAAGTCGCGAAATTATTTCGTAACAGAACTGGTTGTGTGAATCCGGGGTCAATTGTGATTTTTAATAATGTTAAACAAGATGTTGATCAATGACTTGTCGCGGAATGCTCAAAATTAGAATTCAGCTGGCTTCGATTATATTTCAGACGAATCTTCTGAAAAGTTCGTGTCTTTCTTACAAATTCGTTCGGAATGTTTCTGTCTAATTCTATTTCGAATCTGTCTAGCTTTTTGGGTGACAAAAACGCTTGCTCACATTTTGAGAATAGTAAACAACTTTGCTCGTGTGCAACGGATTTTGATCCTTTACTGTTTTGCAAAATTCTACATCTGTCCTAATTCAAAGATTTTGAAACGACAATAATTCGATTTTATTCTGAAAATCATGACTCAAGATTGGAGCGTCTATCTTTGACTCATTTCTAGATTAGGAGGGGGTTGATTTAGAATTTATAAATTCGAAGATTTTCTTGGTGGCTATTTGTAAAGCACTATACAATAGTGTGTCGTTTTCTAGCCTCATCCCCCCACCCCTTCTGTTCCTTCTGGCCTGGGTTGATCTTTTAACCTAATACCAGTCAGCAAAATTTTAGACCAGTCTAAATTGAAGGGAGTTGCAGAAGACAATTAAAAAGTTCTGAAATGATGGATTTTTGTTAATTTTAGGGTAGAAAACGTTGTGGATAATAAAAGAAATTGCAAGTAACGGGCTTTATTCTCGAGTGCGTCTGAAAGCTACATTGGGGGAATGGGTTAATTGCGAGTGTCGAATTTACTATTTCCTGATATTTATCAGACTCGAATTATACCATTTGATCAATTTGATCTACTTTAACCCATTTCCACACAGAGACGCTTTTGGACGCCCTTGAAGAAAACAATTGGAAAACATTGTGTAAAATGAAGAAATTGCTTATAACGAGCAATTTCTTCATTTGATACAATGTTTTCTATCGAGAAACTTGAACAAATCCACAATTTCATAAACTTTAAATTGTCGTCTGCAACTTCTTTTAATTTGGACCAGTCTAAAATTTTGCCACCTGGCATTAGGTTACAAAACGTTCTAATGCTAAATCTCAAACGAAATTGTTTGATATTTAACACCTTCCTTTTTTTTAATCGTATATGATGCTAAATTGTTTGGTATTCAAAAGAAAGCGGATAAACGCGGAAGACCGTTTTATCTTGGCGCGACTCTGTCACGAAGAAAAAGTGTTAATCCTAGTTACGTCTCAACTAGTTTACTACAGCCCAAACGACCATTCAAATAAAGCGTGATCGCAGGCCATATATAGGCCAAATATGTGAACCGCGTCGTATAGTACACCAAAGTATATTAGTAAACACTTTACTCGGAAATCCGCAAAAATATTGTCAATTTCATTGAAGACGTCAATGTTTATTTCGCACCGATTATGTTTGTTTCTCTACTTTGTCCGCGTAAGGTTACGTAAAAGGGTATGACTAACAATACGTTAATTTGATAGGTAGATACGAACGACTTCCCTAACCCTCTAGCATGCGTCAAATGTTTGGCTAGACGAATTTAAATCAGACGTATAATACAAAGGCAGTCATGTGTATTGACTATTGTCTTTGATAGCATGTTTAAAAAATTTGATAGCTTAATTGATTGATTGAATGGGGTTTTACGCCGCTTTTAACAATCTTTCAGTTATATCGCGGCGGCTGGAGCACCTAACAACGGAATCCTGGTATTTCTCATACCAGTACTACCATTACATCCTTTCCTAGCCTCCAGCTGCTATCCCACATAGGTCTACGATTATCGACCCATTGGTGAGAGACAAATAGTCGGAAAGGATGAGTGCCGCCGTCGGGAATCGAACCCGGGACCTCTAGATTGACAGTCCGACGCGCTACCAACTGCGCTATGACGGCGACTCTTTGATAGCTTAAACCGAGGTCTCTAAATAAGTTACCGATAGACGCTTCTTGATCAAAACAACACTGTCGCAAAACCTTGTAAATTTGAAGGTTTTTGTTTGTAAACAAATGGCATATTATCCACGGTGAAGTATACATAATAATCTAAATCGAGGGTAAATTATAAGGGTATTGCGTAAAATTTGAAACATTAGCATGAGAAATATTGCCTTTATGTTTTTTTCTCCTTCAAACAGGAGCGCCCCATAATCTGCAACATTCTGCAAACTAACAGAAATGTACTGACGAAAATAAAAAGCAGATGTATGTATGTTTGTATGTATGTATGTATGTACGTATATATGTATGTATGTATGTATGTATGTATGTATGTATGTATGTATGTATGTATGTATGTATGTATGTATGTATGTATGTACTTATGTATGTATGTAAGTCCGTAAGTCCGTATGTATGTATGTATGTATGTATGTATGTATGTATGTATGTATGTATGTATGTATGTATGTATGTATGTATGTATGTATGTATGTATGTATGTATGTATGTATGTATGTATGTATGTATGTATGTATGTATGTATGTATGTATGTATGTATTTATGTATGTATGTATGTATGTATGTATGTATTTATGTACGTATATATGTATGTATATATGTATGTATGTATGTATGTATGTATGTATGTATGTATGTATGTATGTATGTATGTATGTATGTATGTATGTATGTAAGAGGATACACATGGCAATGTTTAAGAAAGAGGTGTTAGGTATATCAAGTATTTTCTCTTTCCATCCTTCAATCTTGGTAGAACTTCTATTGCTATCTTGTGATATTTGTCAAATCTCCATATGACAAGAGTTTAACGCCATTTTGTTCCTTGTGCCCTCAGCAGTCTGTTTTCTTGTCATTTTAGTCCCATGCCATTCCATTTTCGTAGTTCTGTTCAGTTTTATTGGTTTCCGGGAGTAAACGTCGGTTTGAAGGTCGCCAAGGGATGTTATCTCCACCAATGTCAACGCTACTAGGGCGTGTGAATATAGAGAGATGAAATGATCGTTATGAATGAAATGTTTGCTTTACTGTAAACTTATCTACCATATATCTACCCTATCTATACAAAAATGCTTTATATAAGTCGGCGGTCGTTATTACCTATAGAAATAAATCACCGCGTCCCGGTAGCTTGTTCGATCTTATATTTGACGGCTGGTAAATAACGTTAATAGGTTATTAATGCCAAAACGATACCATTTTAGACCGGTCCAAAATTGAAAGTGGATGGTTGCAGAGGACAAATCATATTTTTTTTAGAATTGAAAATATGGACCGTATGAAGTAAAAAAAACAATATTGTGATAAAAGAAGAAATTGCTTGTTACAAGCAATTTCTTCTTTTCTCGCAATGTTTTCCACAGCCTTATTTATGTAAAATTAAGTCGCCTACTGAAGATATGCGCGCTCAGAGTATCAGAATTACGAGTAAGTCAAAATTTCGGCATCATCGATCTTCTTAGAGTACCCGTGCCCATCGGGTATCTAGAGCATTTAAGGTCACGAAGATGAAGCTACAAAGTTGTAAAAATTGTTGATTCGGTCTATCGTTTCTCCTTGACCACTTCCCAGGCATTGATATCTGGATTTACAATGTCTCATCGAGATGTTGGCAATTTTATTATCAAAACCCGACTCGCTGGGAAATTTGGCTTTCTTTCAAATAATAATTCTGACCAGTTTTTCAGATGATATACAAAAGACTGATTAGTTGATTGAATTTGGTATAACGCCTCTTTTAACAGTATTTCAGTGATATCGCGGAGCTCCTAACCAAGGATCCCTCGTATTTCTCAAACCAGTACTACCACTACATCTTTTCCGAGCCCTCCAGCTGCTCCTCTGAATTTACGATTATCCATCCATGGGTCGGAAATAGTCGGAAGGGATATTCTCATTATTAACATGGTATAATTATTATTGTTTATTTATGCGACTGTTTTTTCCATTGTATGTTTTATAACATGCTATTTTTTGAACTATGAGCTTATATGCTCAACGTCTGTAATAAACTTATGTTCTGTTCTGTTCTGTTCTGATATTCAGCGCGGTCGTGGATCGAACCCGGAACCCCTTGACTAGGAGTCATACGCGCTACCACCGCTCTATAGCCGCGGCCTCGTTCAAGAGATGGGTCAACAAAAGCTATCAGCCTTAACCCATTCCCACACGGCAAAATTTTAGACTGGTCCAAATTGAAAGCAGCTGCAGACGGCAATTTCAAGTTTATGGAATTTTAATTTTTTTCAGCTTTTGGGATAGAAAACATTGTGGACAATGAAGAAATTGCTTGATACAAGCAATTTCTTCATTTTCCAAAATGTTTTCCTAAGCTTCTTTCTTGAGGGGCGTAAAAATGAGGGCTTGTGTTGGAATGGGTTAATCAAAACCAGGATCAGTAAGTACCTGTAAAAAAGTTAGTTTCAGCCAGTGTTATAATCTAATTTTAAGGAACTAGTGATCTGATTGGTCAAGAGTTAGTCCCGGTTCATTCGGAGTATGCAAAGTAGGCATTTAACCCTTTCCAAAACGGCATTTAAAAAAGTCCAAACTGAAAGAAGCTGCAGTCGACAAAACAAATGCTTCTTAGATTAAGTTGCTGTCGGGCCAAGTCCAAGGAAAAACCAAAGGTGCTTATAGAAGACGGGTTATTTTTTCTAAAGACAGGATGGAAAAAAGTGAGAGAGAGACGGCAGTATGTTAATTCGCGAGAACAAGAGTCTTTTTCTTTACCTAAATTTGGTCACCTTGTCTTCTTGACGCGTTACCAAACAATATTGCATTTTACGCCCCGAAGAAATATAGCATTTTAAAACATTATGAGAAAAGGAGAAATTGCTCGTAAAAAGCAATTTCTCCTATTCTCACAGCCTTTTCTACCTTATACAGAACAAATACTTTGAACGTCTAATTTAAAATGTCGCCTGCAACCTTATTCAGTTTAGACCAGTCTAATAATTAAGTTTATACTACAGTAATCTATTTTAGTTCGTTTGCGACGAAATCTTAAAGAGTCGCTCGCGAACACTTACAATCCATATAATATTTGCACGTCACTGAAACCTAAACCCACTGCTTCCCAATTCTACAGCTTTGTAGACTGAGGCTTGCTATCGAGTACCTTGCCCATGAACGCACCCCGGTGATGGTTGGGCTCGAATCCGTCTAATGTTTTGTGGTCTGGATTTAAACAGCTTATTGGAAAGGGTTGAGTGTCGATAGCCGTGCGTTGTAACATCGTTAAGTGTTACAATAAATGGCAGTTTCTGTTACAAGCTGGACAGGCGATTTGCATAATTTATTCAATGACATGATAACCTTCGTCCAAATACGGGACAAGTTTAACTATTTATGGAAGGCACAGCATGGCGTCCATTTCCCACGTGTGAAAAAGATATTAAGTCGTTCCAAAATCAGTATTGACGTTTAGCTTTCCTTTTTCTATGTGAAGGACTAGGTTCGTTTCTTTAATGAGCAACAAAAACGTACACATAATTCTAGTTGAAAGTGATATTTTAAGCATTCTGTAAAAAAACAACAACCACACACACACACAAAAAAAAAACAAAAAACCCAAAAACAAAAAAAAAAACATACCCCCCCCCAAAAAAAAAAAACCCACCCCAACATAACAATAAAATAATAATAACGAAAATAAATAAATAAATATAATAAAACCGAACATAACGGAACAAAATAATTTGTGATTTATAGCGGTTTCAAGGCATACAATCTATACACACACGTTTTTTTTCTAAATTAAAGTTCAAAATAGGTCAGTGATATCTTGAATAAACTGTATTTACGACGTTTAAGAGGTTAAACCAACAAAAATGTTTCACAATATTGTCGGGCAATGTGGGAGTTCAAAGTTCAGTTCCGGTCTAAATGAATGATTTGATTGATTCTTTGATTGTCATTGCGACAGGTCAATTGACCAATTTGTGGCCGTAAACCAAGGAATAAACCGACCAATCAAATATTTTATTCAGCCGGACCTGAGCTTATCAACTCCGACATTTTCCGCCGTTTTGTTTACCTTTATTGTTGGTTTGGCGACTTAATCAAGCTGCAGTTACGACGTTTAGGTCACAAACCAACTATTTTACTCTTTTGTTACATGCTACTGGCCACAAATTTGGCTTAAAACGCCGTTAAAATATCGAACCGGAATTTCCTGTCGGAGTTATTGGGCGGAGCTTAGGGAGTCATTAGACGGAGCCAGTGAATGGTCAATTATCATCACAGAGACTCAAAAAACCGAAATTATTAGGTTTCATGCTATAGGTTTGGGTTTTTCTGATTTAAATTTATTTTTAGCTATAATCTTGATTTTCATATAAATATTGATTGATTGATTGATTGAATCGGGTTTAACACCACTTTTTACAGTATTTCAGTCATATCGCGGCGGCTGGAGCACCTAACAATGGATTTCCTAGCCTCCAGCTGCTATCTCACTTAGGTTTACGACTATTCACCCATTGTGAGAGACAAATGTCGGACAGGATATGTGCCACTGCCGATATAAATATTGAAATTATATAATGAAACCCAAATATTATTCACATAGGTTCAAAGATCTAAGGACAAACGTGACTTAAGTATTTTACAGATATGACTCCATTGGGCTCAACTTCAGAAAAGAACTGTAGACTGTTTATTTTCTGAAGTTAAGCCTCAATGGAGCACACGGGACTCTCATCAGATATAGCTCAAAAGACAAAGAATTTTAGAATTTAAACAACCTAAAATTGTCATCTGCATCTTTGTTCAATTTGGACCAGTCTAAAATTTTATTGTGTGGGTAGCAACCCTGTTTAGATGAAATCATTCAAATCATATATGACAGTTCCATATTTGATTGAAATAAACCAGAGACGAGACTAATGCATGGAAATAAACATAATCAGTTTGAGCACGTGCCCTCATGTCATTTGACTGTGATGACGCAATGACGTTTCATAACTTGTGTCTGTTGCTTACGAATTCAGTATACAGTCCTGCTTGTGAATACTAATTTCCTTTTGTTTCAGATATCAACAGTTAACCGTTCTGTTTTCTGCTCATTGTTATCGACAACAGAGCTGTTGATAAGAACAAGAGTACCACATGTGGGCTTCTCGCTCAAATGTAGATGGTGGGTAGTGAAAAATATATTTCGATTGATGGGATGATTTAAAAAAAAAAGTACAAAGAGTTATCTGCTATACTTGAGTATTTATTCATATTCGAGAACTTCTGAAGTTGTGATAACATGCATTAGTGGCTGCTTCGGCCAGGTTCGCGCAACTATACAATGTGTGGATTTGCAAAAAAAAAAAAAAAAAAAAAAAAAGAAGCTTTCAGAAACATTGTTGAAAATGAAGAAATTGGTTGTAATAAGAAATTTATTTATTATCCACAATGTTTTCTACCCCAAAATACATTAATTTTTTTTTAAAAAATTCAATAACTAAGAATTGAGGTCCGTGACTTCTTTGAGTTTGTATCAACTAAGAATTTCGTCACCCTGCGTTAATTCCAGTTATATTCCCGATCCATTCCATTATATTTTTTTGTTATCGGGCTATCAAATTATCCTGTCTATACCGTTCATAAGCTGTAGCTACGATGATCTGAAAGCCAAACGTCTATTTGTATACTAACGGAAATATCGGACTCGCCCTCTTTCGTTAAAAAAAGTAAGAATTAGAGATGAAATGAGATAATTTTATTTATCTATTATATTACATGTCAATCGTCGGTGTACTTCAAAAACTTCGTAACTACAGCTCTAATCAAGCTGTAGTAACGACGTTTTGGAATTGCATTGGCAAAATAATTTGATAATGAGGTTTTAACAAGAAATAACTGGTCACATCAGCGTAAGTATGAGATTCAAGTCCACAATCTTCTAACGATAACTACTTTTGATAATCTCTTTAAGAAATTAGCTCTTACGCAAGCCGTGAAAAATACTTGGAATAGGTTTCGATTTCGTTTTTCAAGCCGTCACCTGTTTGTGCTTAACACAAATCCGATAAAACTGGACTAAACGAATTTTTGAATTATCCGATAAAGGAATTAGTGACGAACAAAGAAAGAAATGATATAATTCGTTTATTCAATCAACACCCATTCGAACTTGTAGAATTTTGAGGTCTCTATGTACCATTGTTCGTTAATAACATAAACACATTTTATACAATGAATATGTTTTGTTACCCAGATGGAACGGTTCTTCGAGTCTCACAATTGAATATGTCGCCGAGGCAGTTTGGATATATTTCAATACTGGACATTCTGGGATCTGTTGAAATCTGTTGGTCTGAGTCCTTTTTCTGAGTCCCCTTTCGAGCAATAGACTTTTGGACATGTCGATTTACCTAACATGTGCAAAATACTAATACTGTAACTGCATTCGATTGAAGGCTCGTCGCTGTAAATATACCATCCGTTGACCAATTTAATCATCAATCACTTATGTTGGTTTCGCGACTTAAATGTCGTGACTAGAGCTTATTCAAGCCACGGTTAATTCAAGCTGTTGTTACGAGGTTTAAGAACGACAACCACGATAATTATGATCTGATTACATGTGTTGCTAACTCACAATATTGTTGTTTTTGTACTATATTTACAGGTTTTCATAGTTCTGTTTTTACTCCAAGTCACGAAGTTTTAAAAACGACGCTGACTGTTGAGAATATCCACAAAGTTAGATGTAATGTTTCAAGAACAACATAAAGGTGAGATTACGATAGTATTACTGATTCGCCAGATAATACACCATACTTTTCTGATAACTTCATAATTTCCTTGAACGCTGGGTATAACAGAAAGGTTTAATCAGTACGTTTACATTTTCTTATTGACCCTTTCCTATTTATCAAAGTTTTAGACTGGTCCAATTCGAAAGAAGTTGCAAACGACAATTTAAAATGAGGGCAATTGGAAGAGTAACCAACCTACAAGTTAGAAATCCAACGAGGTTTTCACAAGTATAAAATTGCAGGGACGTAAAAACAATGGTTTGTACAGGAAAGGGTTGAATTCAGTACAGTCCCGCAGTAAATCAAAGTACTGAAAGTACTCTAAGCTAGCAAAGCAAGGTTGGATTTAGAAAACGTTTCCTTGTTGGGTAGAAAACAGTGTGGACATTGAAGAAATTGCTTATACAAGCAATTTCTTCACTGTCCACAATGTTTTCCATAGCCTTTTTCCCAAAGCGGAATTGATAGGGAATGGGTTAGATAGCGTGTTTTGAGAGAGTTCAATACAATTTGATTAGAGTTTGCAATATCCCTGAAATACATGAGAACTACTTTTAATGGCGTAGACATTTAATGGATTTAGTGGTTAAGCCTCCAATGGCAGTTTGCACTCGTTGAACTTAGAGAAGACCTCAACATTTCGTCTGTTATCTTAAGCTATCAAAGCTGTCGCTTTGCTAGCTAAAAATGGAATAATGATGATGATAATAATAATCAAAGTACTGAAAGTACTGTAAGCTAGCAAAGCATGGTTGAATTTAAAAGACATTTCCCTTGCTTGGTAGAAAACATTGTAGACTTTGAAGAAAATGCTTGTTACAAGCAATTTCTTCATTGTCCACAATGTTTTCCAAGGCTTTTTCCTTGAGATGCTTAAAAAGCGGAATCGAGAGGGAATGCTTTTAAAAGAGTTCTCTACAATTTGAATAGAGTTTGCACTATTCCTGAAATATATACGATCTATTTTTTATGGCGTAGGCATTCCATTGATTTGGTTGTTAAGCCGCCAGTGGCTGTTTGCACTCGTTGAACTTTGAGACGACCTCAATATTTTGTCTGTTAACTTAAGCTATCAAAGCTGAAGCTTTGCTAGCCAATAATAAAAAAGTTATTGTATTGCGAATCTTTGATTTATTTTTATCGACGAATTGTCTCTGCCAATCACAATCATAACTCTTGCTCCCCAGTCGCCAAACTATGTTTAGTTTCGACTCTTATTCAAAATAATTTCTTCCGTGTGAGGTAAAAACGTCGTTACTGTATACAGCTTAATTTTCTTTGACCTTTTTTCGGGTAATCAACGAACTAACAGTCAAACGGCCACCAAAATATCGTACATACAGCTTGAATAATTGATTTGGTTGCCCGCCGACGTACCACTGTCTGGAATCTCAGACAAGATGTGTTGTAGGAGATGAAGCTTGCGGGGTTAAGTTATATCTTGAGGCTTTTTTCTTGAGACTTTTTATGAAAATTGATAAAGGTCCTGCCAAAAGGCTTTATAAGATAATAAGTCATTAACTTGTTTTGTGTCGTCTGCGTATTTTGACTGTGACACTAATTTCAATATTTTTAGAATCATTCTCTCGAAAATAGCCTTAATTCGAGTACAATAAAGATTAAGAGATTCAAGAATTGAGTTTTGCTCAAGTCAATAGTCACTCCAAAGTTTGATTAAAGTCGCGCCACTTATTGAATTTCATTTTTACCTAATTTCCGAAAATCAATTCCACGGCGACAGGATTAGTCAACTGTATAAACTTGTCACTTTTTCGTTTGATAGGTTTCGTTACGTGAACAACAAGTGAAAGACATGTTGATAGTTTGTTAAACTTGAAAGTGAAAAATTGGTTTTCGAAAGTAAAGATAAATAAGATTGAAACAAAATAGATAGGAAAATAAATTTAATATAACAACGTAATCGTTTTTTTTCATCCCCGCCGTTTCGGCGAAGGGGATATAGTAATGGTCTCCGTCCATCATTCCGTCCTTCCGTCCTTCCGTCACTAAAATTGTTCGGAGCATATCTCTGAAAGTATAATTGCTATCAACTTGAAACTTCATAGGTGGATTGATCTCATTTAGAAGAAGTGCAGTGCACAAGAACCACAACTCTTGCTTGCAAAATTTTAGAGTTATGCCCTTTGTTGTTTTAAACACTAAGATTTTGTCCTGAGCATATCTCTGAAAGTATAATAGCTATTATCGAACTCATTGAGAAGAAATGCAGTGGACAAGAAGCCTAAATCTAACTGGCTTCGGTTTACTATCAAGCTTTTACGGCGGGGGATGGCCATGTCCGACATGGCTCTTGTTATCCACATAAACAAGAATCAGACGGTAAAAGGACCCATGCGAGATTTTAACACTTGTCGTGCTAAATAAAACAAATATATTACAACAGATTTGAATTGAACTCAAAAGACTTAGAGAGCAAGTTCTGATTGCAGGTCGATATGTTTTTGAAAATTAATTTCGTCAACTCGTTCTTAAAACGTCAGACAGTCTAAACTAATATCAGACTGCAGACTGTTGATCTTAGCGTGTACCTCGTGAAATATAAAATATATTCCGGGCTTAACATTGCAAGATTTGATATCTGGTCCGAGTCAACTTATGTCAGTAAGCTGTAGTAACGGCATTTTTCATGCCCAACGACGATATCGTAACATCCTTAAGCTGCAGTTACAATGTTTTGAGAACCTGCCATCGAAACACAATTCAAAGATAACGATTATTGGAAATGGTGACGTGTGTTTATTTCGTCAAACATACGTTATTTGTCGCACTCCGAACAAATGAAATGTCAATTTCAATGTACTATTGCAATCAACAGATAACGATTTCTGATAACTACAAACTGGGTCATGGAAACTGAATCTGGTACACTTACACTTAGCGAACCCATTATTAGACTGCAGAATTTTAGACTGGTCCAAATTGAAAGGAACTGCAGATAACAATTAAAAGTTTTTGATTTTTTTCTACTTTTTAGTTTTGCCAAGCAATTTCTTTATTTTCCACAATGTTTTCCAAAATTACTTTTCAAGAGGGGCGTCATTTAGTGGGAATGTGTTAATGCTTGCCACATCTGTCTTTGGTGATAAGGTTTTAGTCAACAAAATATATAACTTGTATAACAATTGTCCTAATTGAAACTATTAATATATCGTAAAACAAAATACAGTAGACAGAATTAATTTATAGGCACCTTAGGGTATTATAACGCAATGTTTTCCATTACGACAGGCTTGCACTAACGTATAGAAACGGTTTGTGGATTTTGTGCAAAACTATCTTGAATGAATATTTTGACAAAGCCATCTACATTTCCACCAAATCCCGCATTTCAGCCCATGAAATGAAATTGGTATAAAAAACAATGGTGTAAAAGAGAGATTGCTTCTGACGAGAATTATTTCCTTTCATTTTTCTTCATATTTCATCTATTTTAGCGCTTATTTTTCGATTTGAGCACAGTCTGCAATTTCTTTAAATTGGACAAGTCTTAAATATTATAGTCTGGTGATGGAAAGATATAGTTAAATTCAAACAACAACAACAACAAGCGTGTTTATTCCACATACGATCTTACACGAGAAAATGTACATGTATTTGGAGAGTGAATGCTTCATGCTTAAACTTTTGACCCATCGATACACTGATTTGTTTGAATGGGGTTTTACGCCGCTTTCAACAATCTTTCAGCTATATCGCGGCGGCTGGAGTACCTAACAATGGAATCCTGGTATTTCTCACATCAGTACTACCATTACATCCTTTCCTAGCCTCCAGCTGCTATCCCACATAGGTCTACGATTATCGACCCATTGGTGAGAGACAAATAGTCGGAAAGGATGAGTGCCGCCGTCGGGAATCGAACCCGGGCATCGATACACTGAATGTGCGCAATCTACCATCAGAAGAGAACAGAACAGATCTGTTCTGTTCACGTGACCTGTCATGCGAAACTGATCCATCTCGGAAGTAAGAAAAATAACAACCTTGGCCAGCCTTGGCGTCCTTGACGGAACCCGCACACTGAATAGGGTCGAAACTTTTCGGCTAAGCAGACAGACTATTCAATGAACATTCCCACACGATGAAATTTTAGACCAGTCCAAATTCAAAGAAGTTACAGACGACAATTTTACGTTGATGAAATATTCAAAATTTTTGTCTTTTAGCGATGTAAACAAGCTTGTAACAAGCAATTTCTTCATTCTCCACAATGTTTCCAAAGTTTTCATATTGAGGGGCGTTTTATTGCATGACTTTGTGGGAATGGGTTAAATACGTGTACAAATCGAGGGCTTAGAGCAAAAACATAGTTAGACTAGTACCACTGTCGACTTCAATAAAGGCTTTGTTAAAGTCGACGGCGGTACCGGTCTAAAACATAGTGTGTGCCTATACAATGTATAAACATACTATGTCTTTTATATTAGCCCTCGGATTGTTTTTAATCTGATAATTTTTGAACTTCTCTACATTGCAGTTTCCCTGTGCAGTGCCTTTTCGCATGGTCACATATGTTCTGGATTTCCAGGTGTCGTTACACGTGGCTCTAGCTACCCGCAGATCAAGGTGTGGTGCTAATTGCTATGACACTTTACTAGCTGTTACATGGACCAACTTGTATCTATTATCTCTGCGGGGTCGAAGCCCGGAGTCGGCATTGTCTGCTAATGAAGTCAAGGTGTAAAAGTCATTGCGGAAGAACGACGGAGATCAATTTTTACGGAGGCTCAAGTTAGAACCTAGTCCGCACAACTCAGATCAGACAGGAATTCGACTTGTGCCTCGGTGTAGAATACCTTCAGCGAAAACGTCTTCACATCCCAATGCCACCCGATGATGCCTTTTGACGCCATGTAAAATAATTCTATAGAAAACAATATGGAAAAAGGAGAAATGGCTTGTAACAAGCCATTTCTCTTTTTTTCACAATGTTTTCTATCATGTTCAGTCATTTTTTTCTCAATGGGGTTTTTAATTGGTTTACCCATTCCCACACAATCCAACTTTGGTCAAAAGAAAGAGCACGAATAACATAGTGGAGTATCAATAAATTGCTTGATACAAGTAATTTCTTCATTTCAGACGTTTTTTCTTAAACTGAAAGACAAACATTTTGAAATTAACACAAGTTAAAATTGTTGTTTTTAACTTCTCCCTTTTTGACCAGTCTTTAATTTTGCCGTTTGTTAATTGGGTTAAAACAGAATACTTTGATCTTGTGTCATAAATCTACATATTATCTTTAATCAAATGAATCTGATGAAAGAATATATTCTCGTATTTCAATTGTTAAAATTCGTTCTTTGTAGTTTTGTTCAACGTTTAATCAATCTGAAACTTTTAATTTAGATGAAATTTATTTTCTCTGGTCACAAAGCTTCGAGTTCTACCAGGAGAACTGACCAATCGCTTGCCCCGCTCGCTTACTCCTTTTTGCCCCGCCCATTAACTACGTCACGAATACCGCTTCAGTTTAGCGTTGGTTTTTTTTTTTTTGCAAAATTGATGCTTACTAAAATGTTACACACACACACACACGCACACAAAAGAATGATAGGTTTGCGACATAAACATCGTAGCTACAGCTTGAATAACCTGTAGTTACGATGATTAAGTCGCAAAACCAACGAATTTTGTTTGTTTGAATGGGGTTTTACGCCGCTTTCAACAATCTTTCAGTTATATCGCGGCGGCTGGAGCACCTAACAATGGAATCCTGGTATTTCTCGCACCAGTACTACCATCACATCCTTTCCTAGCCTCCAGCTGCTATCCCACATAGGTCTACGATTATCGACCCATTGGTGAGAGACAAATAGTCGGAAAGGATGAGTGCCGGCGTCGGGGATCGAACCCGGGACCTCTAGATTGACAGTCCGACGCGCTACCAACTGCGCTATGACGGCGGCTGCAAAACCAACGAAACTGCTTAACAAAAATGAAGGCAAATGTCGGAGTTCAAACTTCAATCCCGGACTAAATTAATGATTCGACTGGTCGACTGTTTCTGTGACTGACAGCCGCTATTGGTCAACTAGCGGATCGCTGACCACGCCCACTGAGCTCTGACAGGAAGTTCGACTAAGATATTAATCGGCGTAATATGGAACGGAAAGGTAAATCGATTGGTTTGCGACCTGAATGTCGTAGCTGCAGCTTGAATAAGTTGAATTACGACGTTTACGTCGAAAATCAAACAAAACCTCATTGCATTAATATTTACCAATATCGCAGTTTAAGTTCACACTCCTGTCTAAATGATTGATTGAGTTTGTCGATTGATTCTTTAACCCATCCCCCCACCCTTTTACGCCCCTCGAACAACCCCCCCCCCCTAAAAACGTTTGGAAAACATTGTGGAAATGAAGGAATTGTTTGTTACAAGCAATTTCTTCATTTACCAAAATGTCTTTTACCCTAAAAAACAAAGTTTTTTTTAATTGCAACAACTGAAAATTGGCAACTCCTTTCAATTTGGACCCGTCTAAAATTTTGTTATGTGGGAAAGAGTTAATTGACAGCCTCGAATTGCCAATTACATTATTATGTACATGTTGTTTGGTCCTCTGGCTTCATTTATCGTCCCAGTGGGATGTTGATTATGTTAATTAGAAATAATGAGAGAAGGCGTTGGTTGGAGACGATATTTACCAACTATAGTTTGGGATAGGTTAACCCATTACCCAATTACTAAACCCTTTTAGATGCAAAAGGTGTGTAGTTTTTAAAAACAAATTGTGGGCTGTAAGCTTTCTATCTTTCCAATAAATGTACTAATTTGGCCACGTTTCGTTTTTTTTTTTTTTCATTTTCTTGTTAAAAAATTGGACCTGTCTTAAATTTTATAGTCCGATAATGGATTAAATAAATTTTTGACTATAGAGTGTATCAAATAGACGTAGTGGGCCAAGAGATCTTTGGGTACCGGTATATATCAATTCCTGAGTATCATTCGGAACACAGTACATAGTATATCGCATAGGATTATCGACTTCCATAGAGCGTCCGAAAAATGACCACTAATTACTTGAATAAGGCACAGATGCTCCGATTTTTTTGACCATATAAATTGGAAAAAACGACAAGATATACACATGATTCAAGCCGAAGTACGAGGTTTTAGAATGAGAACGATAACATTTTGCTGTAGTTAAGCAAAGGAAGAACACAGAGGGGTCGGGGAGGGGGAGAGAGGGGGTAGCCCAAATGGTCGAATTCTGGCGGTCTTTTGTTCTGGTTTTGTGTGGGTGAAGCGCATATATGTCATGGCGTTCTGTACGTTGCACGACCATACGAGCGTACGTTTGTAAATATTTTCTTTATAAATCTTCTCCTCAGAAACTGCTTTGTAGATTTCAATCAAATGTTTTACACGGATTTCTCCATCCGCGAACATTTATTACTTTCTCTCAAGATATTTCGTTCAGATGAAAAACTTGGGTTTTAATGGCGGAGCTAATTTCTATTTCCATATAGTGTAACTAATGGAAGCTTAAACATAAGTAATTTCAAGAGAATATAAACCACATATTATATTGGTGTTCCTTGAATGAGCTTTGATTAAACTATCTGAAAAACCCTCCATCAGTAAAAACGACTGATGGTTCGCCACTGTCAATCACAGAATGAATCGACCATCGAATCATTCATTTAGACCGGAAACGAACTTTGGACTGCTAAATTGGCCAGCACATTGAAGTATTTGTAGTTACGCCTTGTAGGTCGCCAACCAACCATTTTGCTGTTTGTTATTTTAGCAATGGTACTTGTCATATTTTCTACAAAATAACGCCGTTTGATATCGAAGTGGTACTTTCTGTCGGAGAGCAGTCGGCGTGCCTCTCGATGCGCTAATTCATTAGTGAGAACGTTAAGTTACCTGTCATAGATATTAACCCTCGTAAAAATATCGGTCACGTTTACCTGTTTAATTGAATATTCTCTTTTGAGTCAATGAAAGGCAAATACAATTAACATGATTAATCTTTTCCCTCTTTTATAGCCAGTGGCGATGATTTCCCATATCGTTGAAAAGTCGAAACCCAGGTAGGTAAAATTCTCCGGAACTGGAAATTAATTGACCCATCGCCGCTCTAAATCAAGGAATCATTTGACCAACCAAACCATTCATTCAGCCCGGAATTTACTTAGAACTCCGACATTGGCCGCCATTTTTCTGAAATATTTGTGTTTGTTGGTTATGCGACATAAACGTCGTAACTACAGCTTATTCAAGCTGTAGTTACGACGTTTAGGTCGCTAACCAACCATTTCATTTTTTTGTAACATGCTACTAGCAATGAAATTTGCAAAATAATACCGTTTAAAATTGTAGCGGGACTTCCTTGTTTGGAGTCATTGGGCGGAGCTAACGAAGTAAGTGGGCAGGGCAAGCGCTTTGTCAATTTCACATGGGACATATTTTTTCAGTTTCACATTTGTGTGGTCCTTGGACAAGATTAAACAGTAAAAAAAAGTTAGGGTAAGTAAACAGACATAACGTTGCTTATAACTAGTAAATGTCTGATTCATATAAGCTCTTACGACCTTTAACCCATTACCAGATGGAGAAGTTTCAGACAGGCTCAATCGAGTATAGGGATGAGTGTATTTTTCACTGCGTTTATTGGAGTATAAAGTGCAATTACCTTAGCACATGGCAAATAACGCCCGTAGGGCGTTATGTTTAAGCCATGTGCTAAGGTAATTGCACTTTTTACTCCAATAAACGCAGTGAAAAATACACTCGGCCCATATAATTGCAATACGTCTATTTTCAAATCCGAAACGGATAGAGAGATGAAAATAAAAACAAATAAACGAACTGTGGGCGGAGTTACTTTTATTTGACAGGCGTATGGATACATTGACACAGTTTATCGCTCGAGTCGTTGTAACGGCGGACATTTTGTTTCGTCGCTTGGGTTTTTTGAAATGGAAATTCGAACATTCGTTGGATTTATTTGGAATTATTATGAGGAAATACTAACTTTAAACTCTGTAAATTATGATATCTGGGTCGATAACAGTTAGAATTATGAATAGATGCTTTGTAATAGACAAGAAATATAAACCTACCACATGGACACGATGCATGCTGATGTGACGAAGCCGATTCGACATCTCGGATTTACGGCTAATAAATGTGAGTTTTTCGAAATCTTCATGTTTAAAACGAACATTATAATTGTTATAAGGACACTATTTGTTTATCTATTTATTGAAAATCCATGGAAGTATAATGGAATTCGAGGAAATCGAAATTCAAAAGGTGATGACTATAAATAGTAACAAAACAAGTTTGGTATTTCTTGGAAGTGAATTCCCAATATCGGAAATCCCTGACCTTGTTTGTTTCTATTTTTGTCGAAAATAGTTCTGTCTTTTATCGAGGTATAAAGTGCCATTGATTTGATCACGTGATACGATTTGGGCCAATGAAAATACTCTATTTTGAAGTATTGCAATTATTTAAGGTTAAATTCTATCCACCGAATAAAATGACATGTTAAAACACGCAAATATCAACTACAAGCTGAGTGATCTTTATCCATGTTGTAAGGGACTATAGGGTTGTTCCACGAGAAGGGTTAAAACTTTTTCTTTCAATGAAAATACAAAAGCTGGTTATTTATTACAAATCACTTTATCGATAATGAAATTAAATGGGCGGATATGAACAGACAATATAATGTCCCTCGAGCCAAACAAAGTACTACAAAATGACCGTGATTTGTACTCAGTGTGTGTGCGTGCATTTCTGTTTATTTATCGTCGCTACCGTAGCACATGCCCATATAAACGACGCCCCCAAGAAACACGGTTAGTTGCTACGGGGGATAGTGCAAGGATTCAGGACGAAACTGCTTTGAGCACCGCCTTGTTCTTTAACGTGCTCGATGTAAAGCACCGTCATACGGATTGATGGAATATGGTTTTACGCCACTTTTAACAGTTTTTGCAGTCATAACGCGGCGGCTGGAACACCTAACGATGGATTCCTGCCATTTCTCAAACCAGTACTACCATTACATCCTTTCCTAGCCTCCAGACAATTAGTTTGTTAGTTAGGTAACCCCAGGGCGAAAAGGTGCGATCCTAGTTTGGGGTAAAATGGTAGAGAATGGTGTGTGGGTTTGGGTTTGGACCTTTCTATGCCTCTATGACTCGAACTGGTCTCTAACTTGGCACGGAGGTAGGTATTTCGAACTGCTAATACGACTAAAAGATATTGTTCTAAGGCTTAAAAAGTGAGAAAACATAAAGAGTGTCCGAATGAATTCGGTTGATTGGAACAAAACAGTCGCAATTGTTTTCTCGAGGGGTGTAAAAAGGCCGGATTGTGTGGGAATGGGTTAAGAGATTGCGATTAATTTGAACACGGATTGGTAAATTTGACAATACAAACAATCTTCTCCCATTGACGCACATAGCATTGTTTACAAAAAGTACAACCAGAGACATAAGTGTAACGTGTACATTCTCCCTTTTAGTATCAATCGTCGAAGGCAGACTAAACCATCGTAACTACAACTTTATTCAATCGGTAATTACCTTATTATGATCGCTCGCTTCCTAAGGTTCTAGATTCAATCTTTGTTTTAGCCCTTACTGATAAATGTAAACAGTATTTTCAACTCATCCGACAAAATAGCTTTTGTACGTGAATAACTCAGTTTGGGATAACAATTGTCCACTTTTTTCCCTTCTCTGAAAGACAAATATTTTCGCTAACGATAACAATTCCAAGTCACTGGAAATATGACTTGGTATTTTGCAATCAGTAAAATTTGGTTAAGAAAACCTTTAGATCGTTGTGTTTCTTTATTCCTATCCCCCAATTGTTTCGTTTCGTGGTACAATTCAACCGAACGATACTTACAGTGACGAAAGCTTGTGTTTCACGTATTGACCAATCAAATCCGTGTATAAACACCACTTTAGGTAAACAGTGCATGCACGTGACTTTCAGTCTTTGTAAGTGCCCTTCCTATTTTAACTTAAATCATTTCGGGGGTTTCAGGTTTTTCAGTCAATAATTACCCGTCTATTTACCATAATCTTTAATTATTTTCTAAATATAAGTTATGATTATGGGAAGTTTTAATTTATAGAATTTCATAGAAATGATATATAAACCACAAATAGATAATAGCAAAAACTATAAAGATATATTTTTGGTAAAAAAAAGTTTAATAAATGCGCCATTAAAACCCGGATATAAACTATGAATATAACAAACAAACTCCTACGCCGTTTACTTTAATACTTTTACGAACTTTAACAACAATTGACCAATCGCAGATGTCAATCAAGGAATAAACCGACCAATCAAATAATCTATTCAGCCCGGACCTGAGCTTATCAACTCCAACTTTCGCGCCATTTTCGTTTACCTTTATTGTTGGTTCGGCGACTTAAACGTCGTAACTACAGCTTATCCAAGCTGTAGTTACGATGTTTAGGTCACCAACCATTGAACTTTTTTGTTACATTCACAATGTAGTTACGACATTTCAGTCGCCCATCGACGATGTATCATAATGTCATTCGAGCTGCAGCTACGACATTCGGGTCGCCCGCCAGCAATATACTTTAGCGTCATTCAAGCTGTGCTGACGACATTTTAGTCTCCCATCGACAATGTAATAGCCTCTTTCAAGCTTTAGTTACGACATTTTGGTCTATGTATCATAGCGTCATTCAAGATGTAGACTAAGGTTGTTATACTGTACATACTTGAAGGCTGGTCTTAGTCTATACCTCCTACAAATTCAGGAATACTTCAGGTTCAGGGCGAAAAGAATAAGGTCTCCGAAAAGCACATGCTAGAAACTGTAAGGAAGCTAACACATAAAATCTCAAGGTTCAAGGACATCCGTTTTAAAAGTACATATAAGCTGGATGGGTAAAAGTAGGTCATCGAGGTCTAACTTTTGACTTCTTGTACTGAAATCACAATAAGCGAATTTGCGTTGCAGTTTGTCATCGAACAATTATCGCATATTGTATTTTTACGTTGCTAATAAAGCATAGTTGAACGAAATATCTACTTGCTATGGACATTATTTAGCACTGTTGATAGAAACCTAAGCAGGTTAAGAAAAGCACTGGAAATGTTTTCGATTATAGAATGGTATTGGAATAAAAAAAAAAAAAAAAAGAAAAAAGAATCCAGCCCTTGTATCAAGCAATTGCTTCATTGTCCAAAATATTTTCTATCCGAAACGTCAAAAAAAAAAAAAAAAAAAAAAAAAAATCACCTTGAAATCGTTGCCTGCAGCTTCTTTCAATTTGGACCAGTCTAAGAAATTTTTGTGTGGGAATGGGTTAAGCAAAATTTATCAATTGACGCATCACGACTGTCAATCTTTGCGATCAAATCATACATTTAAACCGGAAGTGAACTTTGAACTATGACATTAACCGACATTTAATGTGAAGGTTCTTTTTGTTTTGACGACTAAAACGCTGTAGATTCGACGTTTCGGTCGCCGCCAAACAACTTTTGCACTTTTTGTGCCATCTAACTGACCCACCATTTTGTCGTTTGAATGTTGGAGCTAGGTGGGCGGGCCAGAGATCTGGCGATTCCTCGAAATATGTTTCTTAAAAAGTGGAACGTGATTGTAAAGATAGACTGTTACAGCTGCCGACTTTGTAAGAGTGGACATCGGCACCAGTCTACTGTAAAGCAGAACTCGACGGCCGATATTCACACGACACGAATCGGTCTAATGACGCTTTTATTCTTTAAGCCTGTTCTCAGACAACTTAACCTTTATTTCAACACCAGGAGGTTTTTATTTCCTCTTTTGCCAAGAACTCTTCTCGTTTTGATAGGAATTTGTATTGTGGAAATCAAATACATGTAGATCATTTCTAGTTCCTGAGAGACAAACAAAGACGATGCTGCTTTAAATTTCGGTAAACCATTTTCCACACAATCCCGAATTTGGATGGGCTTGAAAATTGACCCAAAAAGAGTTACCGTCTATGTGCGAGCCAAATGTCGTAACTACAGCTTGAATAAAGCTACATCTACGACATTTTGAACAACAATAAAGATTTTGTTTTTAAAAACTTTGTAAAGCACTGTAAGAAGAAGAGGAGGAAGAAGAAGAAGATGAAGAAGAAGAAGAAAAGAAAGGACTCGTTTCAGCAAACAATTTCTCCTTTCTCATAAAATTGTTTTGCCAAATGCGGTACTTAGTTTACAGTTTTCGTTGACTTTAAATTGTCGTCTTTGACCACTTTGAATTTAGACTAGTCTAAAATTTGTAGTCTTGTAATTCGTCGAAATCATTTGATAATAAAGAACGAGGGAAGGAGAAGACAACCCACGTGTGCAGTTGAATTTGACAAACACACAGAAACACACACACACACACGCTGACGTACGCACGCACACACACACACCAAAACGTGGCTCTGACAATTCACCAAAATGGCAACAAATCAAAAACGTTTTCAATGTGGACTTTACTTGGAGAAGTTTCTTGTTCAGAGAAAGGTTATAAACAAGTCTAGAGAAGGATGTCCGACATTTGATTGATGAATCGGCCTCTATTCAGACAGGAAAAAAGTACAAATCATTCTTAATACGGTAAAATCGCACAATGCTGGACAAAAAAATAATTCTTACTATCGTTGAGCTTTTGTCAAGGACATGTCAGGGATATTTGCTTCTGTTCTACAGCGGCTACCGAACACGACCGAATTTAGTCCATTCCCTTACAATCCCTCCTTTTTACGCCAATCATTTTCCACAATGTTTCCTACCCAGAAAATTTGAAAATGAATATAATTTTTCATAGACTTTAAATGATTAAAGTTAATTTATTTTACATTAATGGGAAAAAAAATTCTTCCAACGTAGACTAATCCCTTCTCGATTGTGCTTTCTGGATAATGCACAGATTGTCGTCTGCAAGTCCTTTCAATTAGACCAGTCTAAAATTTTGCTTTTTGGTTGTAGTAATACTTCTTCCAACAATAGTTTTTGTATGAGTTTTTTAAAATTTAATAAAAAATAGTCGTGTTTTCATCCTCTGTCAATTGGCAGAATGCTAGCCCCGCCCACTGGCTCCATTGGCCCCTCCCATAGACTTCGACAGGAAGTCCCGCTTCGATTTTAAACTGCATTATTTTTCAAAATTTATTGCCAGTAGCATGTAACCAAAAGGTAGAATGGTTGGTTGGAGACCTAAACGACGAAACTACAGCTTGAATAAGCCGTAGTTACGATGTTCTAGTCGGCCAAATGGCGGCCAATGTCGAAGTTAAAAAAACTCACATCTGCTCAAAATGAACGATTTCATTTGTTGACTGATTATTTGATTGACAGCCGCGATTGGTCAATTAACGGAATGCTGAACACGCCCACTGACCTTCAACAGGAAGATAAACTTGGATAATTAACCCTTCTCATGCTGAACACGGAATATTCCGATTTTGGCAGGAGATGTAGATCAAGAT
Organism: Fragum fragum; assembly: GCA_946902895.1. Classification (NCBI taxonomy): domain Eukaryota; kingdom Metazoa; phylum Mollusca; class Bivalvia; order Cardiida; family Cardiidae; genus Fragum; species Fragum fragum. Next base: position 47,294,513 of record OX336371.1, read on the forward strand.
CAGCCTGCACATAAGTGCAGTCTGATCTTGGTCTACATCTCCTGCTTGTACTTTTCCTGCCAGAGTTGTTTATAGAATCCATTTGTGATAGAAATATTGGTTATTGAACAACAAGTTCTATCAGTGCGTTCAGCCCTTTGATTTTAAGGCAATTCAGTAAGGCAATTTATACAGCATACTGCGTTATATTGCGAAATATATGACCAATAATATGTAGCAAAAAAACAAAAAGGTTTGTTGGCGATCTAAACGCCGTAACTACTTTTAGAATAATCTGTTTCTACAACGTTTAAATCGTCAAACCAACAAAGTGTCAGTCAATGTTTGAGTTCTAGGTTCTTTCCCGGTCTAAATTAGTGGTTTGATTGGTCGATTGATTCATTGATTTGTGAAATTAATTTAGTCTACATTTTACTATCTGGTCAAAGTAAAAATCAAAGTACCGAAAGTACTGTAAGCTAGCAAAGCATGGTTTTGTTAATTAGTCCTCTTTGTCAAAGGCTATCATGATAAATAAACTAGGTTAAAGTAACCGAGGAATTTAACCCATTAAAACTTTTCAAATTTTAATTTCAAATTGTAAGAATTTGCAGACGACAATTTCAAGATAGAGGAATTAGAAAGAAAACATTGTGGACATTGAAGAAATTGCATGTTACAAGCAATTTCTTCAATGTCATCAATGTTTTACAAAGCATTTTCCTGAGATGCTCAAAAAGCGAAATTGAGCGGGAATAGGTTAGATAGTGAAAAAGTGCACTAAAATTTGAATAGAGTTAGTAATATTCTTAAAATACACAAGAGCTACTTTTTATGGTTTATGCATTCAACCGTGATTAGTGGTAAAGCCTCCAGTGGCAGTTTCCACTCGTTGAACTCTAAGAAGACCTCGATATTTCAACTGTTAACTTAAGCTTGCAAAGCTGACGCTTTGCTAGCTACCCCCCCCCCCTTTCTCAGCTAGGTTTGAAATTACTAGTCACAACAGAGTTGCTATTTTTGTAACAATCTAATCCCCCTTTTATGCCCAAGAAAAGCAATCGGATTAAATACATTTTTAACATTCAGTAAAAGTGAATTAAGGTCTAAATTTGTGTGAAATTTGTTATTGAAGCTGTTTTAAGCTGTCCGTGAGAATAAAAAAGTCCATTCTCTTAGCTTTTAACCTTTCCCCTTTCCTGTACAATCCCCCGGTTTTCATGTCTCCTTGTGTTTATACTTAAAAAGCATTGAGGAAAAAGAAGAAGCAATTTCTTCTATTTCCACAATGTTTTCTACCCTACGAAATTGCTATTTTTTCAAATAAAGTCTTATTTGAATTTTCATTTGCAAAACCTTTGAATTTGGGCGGGCATAAGATGTTACAATACAGTAAAGGGCTAACAAGGACATCAATATACACGAGGACAACGTCGCGTAGATGGCGCAGACTGAATCGAGTTACAGTTAACCGATTACCAGACGACAAATTGTTAGACTGGTCCAAATTCAAAGAAGATGAAGATGACATGTACAGTTTATGGGATTTTAAAAATCCTTGTCTTTTAGGGAAGAAAACTTTGTTGATAATGAAGAAATTACTCGTAACAAGCAATTTCTTCATTTTCCACAATGTTTTGAAACGCCTTTTAAGGGCGTGAAAAGCGTGATTGTGCGGGAATAAGTTAATTTTGATCTTGGGATCATGGGCCAGAGTGTATTATTTCCAGCCATTTCTGATGTACCTAAAGAACTGACAGCGAAGGCTATGAGCATGCTCTAGAAGGCCACGTTTTATTCTCAACTGACCAATCGCTGGCCCCGCCCACTCACTCCTTCGGCTCCGCCCATTTACTCCAACAGGAAGCCCCGCCTCATTTATGAGTGGCGTTATTTTTCAAAATTTATAGCCAGTAGCATGTTACAAATAAGTAGAGTAGATGGTTGGCAACTTAAACGTCGTAACTACGGCTGTAGTTACGACTTTTAAGTCACCAAACCAATAGAAATACTTTGAACTTTTAACTCCAACATTGACCGACATTTATGTGAAGCAATTTTCTTTTTTGGTTTGGCTACGTTAACACCCTAACTACAGCTAATTCAAACTGTAGTTACGACGTCTAAATCGCCAACAAACTATTTTACTTTTTGTTAATGGCCATGAAATTTGCAAGATAACGTCATTCAATATTGAAGTAGAACTTCCTGTTGGAGGGCGGCAATCCGTCAACTTGATTATCTTTGGTCATACACTAGAAACACATTGTTGTCAATGTAATCATTTTTTTTTTTTTTTGCTGAACTGACAGGAAAAAGGGTCAGATTGTTCGTCTTGATAGTTAACCCATTACTAGACGGCATCATTTTAGACTGGTCGAAATTCAAAGGAGTTACAGACGACAATTTATGATTAATGAAATTTCAGATTTTTTCAACTTACTGTGTAGAAAACATTGTTACAAGCAATTTCTTCATTAAACACAATGTTTTCCAAATTGTTTTTTCCTGGGAGGGGTGGGGACGTTCAAAAGCGTCACTGTGTGGGAATGGGCTAACTTAGATGAGTTATTCGACCCTCTTGTTTATATCCCTAATATTTCCTCGCCGAGCTTTCAGAATGTCGTAACTACAGCTTTGTTCAAGCTGTAGTTATGCACTTTGCAAGCCCACAGACGATATTTGTCTACAAAAATGATCAATTCGAGGCATAAGCAGCATTGCTGTATTGTGTCTTTCCTACTAAGCAGACACACGAAGGTTATTAGGTTCCAAAGATTGCGTTAGAAAAATGTACTTAAACGTCTACAGGTGGTGAAAATGTAGATCCCCTATTGTCCGTGTTTCCATAAATGGACAAAGTCGTGAGTACGATATGGCGGTTGAAATGAACAACGTGATGTAATGACGTGGCCAAAACACGGACCTCGTGCCTACTTAAACCAGTAGAGTTCTTAACGCATGCGCGTGTCGGGTGAGAAGGTCGAAGAGGTCCAGCCCCTTCCCGCGGGATTCCGGCAAAATATGGTTAAACGATTCGGAATGTCTGGAATCAAAGTATCATAATGTCAGTTGTCAACCAAATTGTCGTAACTACAGCTTTATTCAATTTAGTCCGCCAACTGTATCATGAAACGAATACTTTTTTCGACTGGAACACCCCCGCGAAAACATTTTTGTTCCGCGCATGTTTACGATATTTTCCTTGAGATATTTCACGGAAATAATATCTTTCAAGAGAATATTACTTTCTTTTTTTTTTCCTTCAATATTTTAACCATGACAAGAAGACAAAATTTTAGACTGGTCCAAATTAAAAGAAGATACATACGCTTAAACTGGAAAATGAGTGCCAAACAGGGTAAAAAAAGCAACATTGGGAGAAAAAGAGAAATTGCTTGTAACAAGCAATTTCTCCTTTTCCCACAAAGTTTTCCTTAATCAGATTTCTGCGAGGCGTCAGAAAGCGTCATTGTGTGATAATTGGGGAACAACCATCAACGTTTAAAAGTACATTATATCCGTAAACGCCTTTCCTATTTTGACGTTTTTTTCGTCTAATAAGATTTTCACGATACTGCTCCAGACGATTGGTAGATAGCATCTACAGATCTAACCTATATAACTAGAATATACGGCTTTGAAGTCGGTTTCAAATCAAAAGGTAATGTTGGAATTTTATTCGCATAATCAACATTTCACGAATTGAAACGTTTTCCCGTTTAATTGGATTTCTGCGTTCCTTGGCGTGCTTATCTCATTACCACAAAACCTGACGTTTTTAAGCTCAAAGAAAATATGGTTCCTGGAAACACTATGAGAAAATTACCTTGGAAATCCTTTTTCTTTTCAAATTTGACCAGTCTAAAAGATTTCCGATCTCGTAATAGTTCACCCATGACCACAGAATGACGCTTTTTGACGCCCTGGAGAAGTATGATCATCGAAAACTTTAAGATTAAGGGGAGAAATTGCTTGTTACAAGTAATATCTCCTTTTCTCACAACGTTTTCTACCTGACTTTGTATATATTTTTCAATTATAGAGCAATTTAAAATGTAGTCTAAACCTTCTTTCAGAATCGGACCAGTCCAAAATTGTTTCGTCTCGTAATGGGTTAATGGATAAAGGTACTATTGCTATCGCGAGATGTCTTTTTTCATGCTTTGCCTTTTTTCTGCGGGGGTGTTACGGACACTAAGGTCCCGAGTAACATCTGTTGTTTATTATATAACAAGGACTGTCTACCTTTTTTTGTATTCTTATGCCTTTAACCCATTCCAACACAGTGGAATTTTAGACCGGTCCAAATTGAAAGGAGCTGCAGACGACAATTTCAAGTTGATGGAATTTTACATTTTTTCGTCGTTTTGGATAGAAAACATTGTGGATAATGAAGAAATTGCTTGATCCAAGCAATTTCTTCATTTTCCATAATGTTTTCCAAAGCTTTTTCTTTGAGGGGCGTAAAAAGGAGGGATTGAGTGGGAATGGGTTAACCCATTCCCACACAATGACGCTTTTTTACGCTCTTCAAGAAAAACGATTGATAAAACGTTGTGTAAACCAAGCGATTTTTTCATCGTTACAATGTTTTCTATCCCAAAAGAATTTAAAATTCCATTAACTTGAAATTGTCGTCTGCAACTTCTTTCAGATTGTTCCAGTTTGGCTGAGCGGGACTGGGTTGATCTATTTCGGTTCTGTCTGCAATTCCTCTAGAGCTGATGTGAACGGATATAGAGCTATCAGCTATGTCAGCCAATTACCACATCACAAAATTCATTTGTCTAAACTGAAACTAGCCCAAGAAGACATTTCTAATTGCTTATAAACAGAATAATAATTACCGAATGGGATTGCAAACATTGTGAGAAAAAGAAAACAAAAGATTGTTACAAGCATTATTTACTTCCCGCACAATGATTTCAAGTATTCATAAACTTTGACTTGCGTCGCCTTTGAATTTAGACCAGTCTAAAATTTTGCCGTTTATTTATATGTTAAGGGCATCAAACGGAGAATGGCATGGAAATGGATTAAACCATTCCCACACAATGGCGCTTTTTGACGCCCCCCCCACCAAGAAAAACAAATGGGAAAAACATTGTGTAAAATGAAGAAATTGCTTGTAACAAACAATTTCTTCATTTTGCGCCATGCTTTCTTACCAGCAATTGAAAAAAGTCAAAAATTCTATAAACCTTAAAATGTCGTCTGAAACTCCTTTCAATTCGGACCAGTCTTAAACTTTGCTGTCTGGTAATGGATTAAACGACGGGAACTTGTCTAACACAGAGATAAAAGGATTCTTGTGATACTGCAAGTGAACTCAAGGACACCATCGAATACTGACCGACCCTTTAAGCCATTCCCAAACAACCCAACTTTTTAACGCCGCAAAAAAAAGTTTTAGAAAAAAATGCCAAAAAATGAAGAAATTACTTGTGTCAATTATTTGTTTATAACCCCATTGTATTGTCTATCCCAAAAGAATGATATTTTTAAATTTTCATCAACTTGTAATTGTCGTCTTCAACTTCTATGAATTTGGATCCGTCTAATACTGTATTGTCTTGTAATGGGTTAATAAAACGTGGAACTACAATAAACAAAACCTTTTATCAATAGGCTAGCCCACGTAGCCAATCAAATCATTGCAATATGCTTTTCTTACTTTCTTTTTTAATTTCTATATAAAATGAATGGAAACCCTATGACTTTCATGTCCAAAAATCCGGAAATTCCATTCGATTGGACTGGTTGTGGGGCACGAAGAACAGTTCATAATAGGGTGGTGGGTCAGATAAGGAAATAGGCTTGGAAGATAGCGCGGGGGAAGTTAGTGCAGACTTTTATTTTGACTGAACCGAAAATAGGTCAAAATATACGTCAATTTCTCTAAATATAGGTTCAATTTGACACGTTGGGTTATACAACCCAATAGGAACTGTAAATAGTGTACTGTTCGTATGACAATTTATTAAAGATAAGACACAATAGTAAAGTTTACCTGGTTCTTAACTTGTCCATAATTTCACCTTTAATTTGTAATTATTGAAAGGAAAACTATTCGCGCAGACACGATTTGATGAAATACGTTTACCGGATTAATGGCCCCCAACCACTGACTCCGCTGGCCGCTTTCACGTCGATTATAAACGGCGATATTTGCAAAGTAAATGGAAAGTAACTTGTAAGAAAAAGGTAAAAAGGTTGGTTGACGACCTAAATGTAGTAACTACAGCTTGAATAAGCTGTAGTTACGACATTTAAGTCGCCAAACCAACGAAATATTCACACAAGTATCGGCCAGTGTTAGAGTTCAAAATGCACTTCCGTTCTTAATACGCGATTTATTCCCTTGTTGACAGGCGCAATCTGTCAATTTTATTTCGGAGTCCTGATACATTTTACCAAAGAAATCCCTGTAAGAGCTTTATACTAAACAATTCAAGCAGTTACCAGTTTTCCAACAGTGTTTCGGAATTACATAAAATTTTTTGCGTTAAATAAAGACTATAATAATTGTATCTAAATTGTCGTCTGCATCTCTTCAGAATTGGGCAAATCTAAAATATTTTCCTGATCTAATATAGATTCAAGAAAATCTGAAGTCTTCTTTAGTTTACCTTCCTTTAACCCATTCCCACACCACAAAATTTTTGACTGGTCCAAATTGATAGAAGCTTCAGACGTCAATTTAATCATAATTTGTTTCTTCTTTTTTAATAGAAATCATCGTGGAAAATGAAGATATTGCTTTGTGTAAGCAATTTCTTCTATGGCCACAATGTTTTCCAAAGCTTTTTTCTTGAGGTCGTAAATAGGAGGGCTTGTGTGGTAATGGGTTGACCCATTCCCACTCAATCTCTCTTTTTTGTGGATAATGAAGAAACTGCTTGATGCCAGCAAGTTCTTCAATGTCCACAATATTTTCTACCCCAAAAGACAATGAATTTTAGAATTTCGTCAATCTTGAATTTCCAATTGCCGTCTTCATCTTTTTTCAATTTGGACCAGTCTTAAATTTTCTCGTGCGGGAATGGGTTAAAACTAATATATTGCTTCTATCTTGCATAATTCACAAAATGAGCGTATGTACAAACCACAAAAGTAGGATAACATGACTGGTCACAAGTTCTTTCAATTTAGATTCGGTCATTTCGTTTTTTTTAACATACGCATCATGAATTCTTCATGTTGTTACAAGCAATTTGTTCATTATCTATAATGTTTTCTCCCCCAAAAGAGATAAAAATCGTATTCTTTCGGCTAAAAATTGTTGTCTGCAGCCGTCTGGGGCTGTCTATCTTTTCCTCGTTTAGTAAAGGCTAAGATAAGCGTCATTCTCGTTTGCTATTCTGTAAACAAAATGAAATCGTTTCCAGGTTTCTCCATAGTGGAAAAATGCCAGCTGCAATCGACAATGAATACATTAAGCGAATATACTCACTGTTGATAATACTGTTATGATATAGATGTCATGAGTGTAAATCCGCCCCTGTGAAGCGTTGTTGTTATTTACTGCTTACCAACACAAGATAAGGTGCTATGGCTTCCGTGGGCAAAATCCTGATATCTTTGTGAACCCTTGTCATAATGATCCTGGAATATTCATGTATTGATGATAGCTGTGGCAGGTGTATAGTCTAAGATCAGACTGCACAGACGTGCAGTCTGATCTTAGTCTACACTACCTGCTTGTTCATGTAGTGTTGAGGAAATATTTGAACACAAAGTTGATTGATTGATTGATTGAATGGGGTTTTACGCCGCTTTCAACAATCTTTCAGTTATATCGCGGCGGCTGGAGCACCTAACAATGGAATCCTGGTATTTCTCACACCAGTACTACCATTACATCCTTTCCTAGCCTCCAGCTGCTATCCAACATAGGTCTACGATTATCGACCCATTGGTGAGAGACAAATAGTCGGAAAGGACGAGTTCCGCCGTCGGGGATCGAACCCGGGACCTCTAGATTGACGGCTCGACACTCTACCAACTGCGCTATGACGGCGGCGCTTTGAACACAAAGAGGATCTAAATTTGATGAAAAAAAAGGAAAGATAAATACTCAGGACAGTAGAGTTAAAATTGCCCTCAGACCCTTCTATGAATAATTTTAGAATAGGTCAAAAGCGCACAATGAAAAGCTTTGCCGAATAAAATTATTTAATGTTGGCAACATAAAATAATTTTGAAATCTATTTTCGTTTTCTCGAACATAAAACAATTTTAAAATTTATTTTCGTTTTCTGAAACATAAAATAATTTTGAAATTTATTTCCGTCTGTCCAGCAAAGCTTTCCAAAGCGGGCTTCTGACCTATCTGAAACTGTTCACAGAAGGATATACATATACCCAATTTTAACGAATATTCCTTTTGCCGAGAAATTTATCAATCGCTGGCCTCGCTCACTTACTCCGCCCGTCCATTTACTCCAACAGGAAGTTTCGCTTCGATTTTTAAACGGCGTTATTCTACAGAATTCATAGCAAATAACATGTTATAAAGAGTAAAGTGGTTGCTTGGCGACCTAAACATCGTAACTACAGCTTGAATAAGCTGTAGTTACGATGTTTAGGTCGCAAAGCAGTCAATCATGTTTCACACAAATGTCGGCCAATTTTGGAATTTAAAGTTAAATTCCGGGCTGAATGAATTATTTGATTGGTCGATTGATTCCCTGATTGGCAGCCGTGATTGGTCAGATGTGTCCCTACGAGAGCCAAAGAGCAATTAACTATCCGAATTTGAGCTCTCCTATCGGACGCAATATGCTAGGGGAATCTTTGCTTGCTTGCTATTAAATCATTTCATTCTAATATGCTACTATTTACATCTGCAATTACACTGGAAAACGAGGCTGCGTCTACTATCACAAAATATACAGGTCGAAATGATACAGTTCTAACCTATCCCCACACTATGACGCTTGAGCACGCTCCTCATGGAAAAAAAAAAAACAACAACTGTAAAAACATTGTGTAAAATGAAGAAACGTTTGTTACAAGCAATTTCTTCAATTTACACAATGTTTTCCAACAAGAAAGTTGAAAAAACACACTATAATTTCATTTACTTTAAAATGTCGTCTGCAACTCCTTTCAATTTGGACCAGTCTAAGATTGCCATCTGATAGTGGGCTAAACATGCAGTTCACTAAACATTCAATGAATACTGAGTTCCAGAATTCGATCCCTGGTCGCGGAAGATATCTTTTCAACATTTGACTGCCCGCAATAGATGGATAATTGTAAACCTAATATGTAGGCTGAGCAACTGGAGGCTCGGAAAGGATATAGTGGTAGTACTGGTGTGAGAAATACCAGGAATCCATGGTTAGGTGGTCCAGCAGCAGCGATATGACTGAAATTCTGTTAAAAGTCGCGTTAAACCTCACTCAAACAAACACATTCACAATATACATGATCGAAAGACTCTAACTTGTTAGAACAACATCGTCCCCAATGTTGTGATTTTCAAGGTTTTTGTTTGTAAAAAACGGCGAAAATTTATTATCGGTGAAGTATAGCTATCCAAGACAAGCAGCATTTGTTAAAAAATTTTCCCTGTCTGAAATCTATGCTTGAATCAAGCAGGAAGTAAGGGATAAGTATATCAAAAGTAGGACCTAATTCCACGCGTCTGTGCTGTGACCCAGTTTAAGCATACCCTTTACCTATTTGAACTAATTCGGCTTTTTATCCAAGAGAATAAAAACAAATTTCTTTTATAATCAAAGTATGATTTTTTTTCAATCATTTTTTCTTTTTGACATTAGTTCCTCATTTTCCCTTTTCTATTTTATGTAAATAGTTAGTCCACTGACCCTAGTTCCTTGGTCCGACTGGCGAAATTGAGAATCCCCCAGTAAGTCCCTTAACCCAATCCAACACAATGGAATTTTAGACCGGTCCAAATTCAAAGGAGCTGCAGACGACAATTTCAAGTTAATTGAAATTTAGATTTTTTTTTTCGTCTTTTTGGACAGAAAACATTGTGGATAATGAAGAAATTGCTTGATCCAAGCAATTTCTTCGTTTCCCACAATGTTTTCCAAAGCCTTTTCGTTGAGGGGCGAAAAAAGGAGGGATTGAGTGGGAATTGGTTGCTTTTCTCAATATGTCAGTCTGTTCCCTTTCTTGTCCCATTTCAGCTGGCTAATTTGACAAGTGATGAAGGAATGTTTCAATTCAATTCGCTTTACCAGACAATTAAACACAGGAGGTATACAATGATTTAAATCAACTCTCTTCCCTTCTAAAAAAAAAAAAAAAAACATTTTGGAAATAAAAGAAAATGCGTTTATTAAGCAATTTCAACACACCCCGCAATGTTTACAACTGTTTTCCAGTTTAGTTATTTTAGGGAGTGTTATTTAACACCCCACATTGCTGTTCGTGAATGAAGTTTCTGACCCACTTTCCACGTAATTTGGTTAAATTTCAATTTAAAACAAATTGTTTCCCAGTAACTAGATTGCATGTCGGAATTTCTTGTAAAACAGGATGAGTTCGGTTATCTTTAAGTTCCCACGTTCTTTCTTTTTACGATTGTTTTTTTGTGAATGCGGTTAACTCTGGTGTGAAAGAATAGCAGATTCTGACAGGCTTTCGTTCTTCTTTTTCAATCAAATTAACGTAATAAAAAAGTATGAACCTTTGAGGTAAAACTAAGGCTCGCACCATTCCGTGTTTATTCGTGATTGTCGGATTATGGTCCCTCCGTGCTGCATACGTATTTGGTACGGACCATGAGAGAGAAAGAAGCGGATACAAGGAGATCCGGCTCATACGCCCTTTACGCAAAGACCTCCTCGGTTCTTTAATGTGCCCAGTGTAAAGCACCGATACACGCGAAGCTTCCACTCGGTTTCTTACCAGTTCAGTCAGCAAGTGCCTCTGAAAAATCCTGCCGCGTTCTGGTTTCGAACAACGGACCTTATGATTGGTAGTCCTGCGTTTTTCTTCCGGGAAGCCCCTCGTACCATTCCAAAGCTATCTAGGGAGGATAACTATTAGGGAAAGTAACTTAGCGATCGCCACTGTCGATCAAAGAAAAACAGCCAATCAAATCATTCATCTGTTTCGGTATTGGAAATTAAACTTGGACTTTTGCCGCCATTTACTTAAAGCATTTTTGTTGATTTGACGACTTAAACGTCGTAACTACAGCTTTATCAAGCTGTAGTTACGACGTTTAGGTCGCCAACCAATCATCCAGCTTTTTTGTTACAAGCTAATGATCATACATACTGCATAAACGCCGTTTAAACCAAGGTGGATCCTGTTGGATTCTGCTGAACGGAGTAATTTGGCGGAGTCAGCGATTGGTCAATCGAAAGACGATCACTCTCTTATTCCTATTGTCCCCCGATGGTACCTCTGTAAAATGAGACTTTTGACAAAAGGATTTCTCAAATTAGTTTTTGAAGTAATATAACGGACGTGTTGTAAAAAGTTTATACCCGTCCTTCAGAGAAAATAAAGATTGCGTAACCATAATAATAGAAAGTGTTTTCTGACACTTGGCCGAACTCTCTCTATATATTATAAACTTGGCCTACAATAACTCGGGTCAAGTACCGGCTATTTACTTTGGCCAATATCTCACCATGAAATTACATACTCAATGGCATGAAAATATATGAAACCCTTACTCACTTTACAAATAAAGGTGGGGTGATCCCCCCATACTTATGATTAAAAGACTTAAGTAAAATATCTCGGACTTTCAGCTGACTTTCCTCATAATGTCAAGCAAAATTGATTGGTGACGTAGATTCGATTGTTAAAAACTTATGAAATCGGTTGCATGACCGACGGATTTGAAGTACTGTTCTCGTGGATATAATATCAAATAAGTCCGTTTGCTACAGCTTTAATCCAATAGCAGGCGACAAAATTTCAGAATGGTCAAAATTCAAAGAAGATGCAGACGACAATTATTACTCAATAAAATTTTGAAAATCTTTTACTATTGAGATAGATAGAAAATTTTGTGGATAATGAGGAAATTGCTTATGACAAGCAATTTCTTCATTTTCAAAAATGTTTTTCAAAACATTTTCTTTTGGTAACGTCATAGTGATAGTGTTGTTAATTGGTAAAATGTGGCCTCCCTCGCTGTCTGCGATCAGCCTCCTAAAGGCATAGATAAAAGAAGCTTAATGGCAACCTCGAATAATTGATTTTTCTTAAAAAATATTCATTAACCCCGACACGAAAGCATTTTAGTGTGTATCTTTCCCGCCTTTTTTTGATGGCAAGTGGAGTTCACGTAATGAATATATATATATAGACCTCGGTCAGTTATTAGGCCATGATACACGGTCAAGCCCTCGTTAATTAGGCTGGTCAGTACAGACCACAACTATGCCATATAAAAAGACTCAAGGAGCGAGGGGTGAGAAAGCGAACATCGGATGGGCACCCACGTGATGGCAAAAAACCTTTGCTCTAAGAAGAATTATCCTGATTTATATCTTTTACTAATTTCATCACCACCCCCTTCCACCAAAAACCTCAATGTCGATATAAGTGGCGTATATTTTCATTCATTTTTCTGCTTACTTTATTTTCTTAGGAAAAATGTCATCTTATGTTAACTTATTTCCAGGCGACAAAATTTTAGACTGGTCCAAATTGAAAGATGTTACAGACGAACATATCAACTTCATTGATTTTTTTTTTAAATTCTTTGTCTTTTATGGTAGACAACATTGTGCACAAAGAAGAGATTTCTTGTAACAAGCAATTTCTTCATTGTACACAACGTTTTCCAAAACCATTACCGAATTACACAATTTTAGACTTGAATTATTCAAAGAAGTTACAGAGGACGGTTTATAATTAATTGACAAAATATGGACAATGAGAAATTGTTTGCAACAAGCAATTTCTTCATTTTCCTCATTGGTTTATAGAGATTTTTTTCGTAGGGGCGTCAAAAAACGTTATTGTGTGGGAATGGGTTAAATCAGTGAGTGTCGATAAAGACCAGAGTGGATTTATATGCAGACTGATCTTAATCTATGGTTCTTGCTTATTTAGATAATATTTGGGATTTGCACTGGGTGAAGGTGTATAGCCGTTTACCTCGCCGTCGAGAAACAGTTTTTGTTATGCTACTAGATACATGATACACAGATTTTGAATTTTTCAAAATTGAATAATTTCACATTGAATAAAGTGACATGAAAGATTTATAATCGGTATAATTTTCGGAGCGATATACCTGAATTGCGAAGGTCACATTCCTAACAAGTATAGGCGGGTCCCGCCCACATTATCTCCCCGTGACCTAGCTAGGTATGACAGCGTCGCCCCCATTATATCATCCTTGTATGACTAACCCTGATCTTCACAAACAAAGGGAATCAAAACACCCCAGCACTTTTGCTAAGAGCTGCCATTTAACATAGTTTCAACTTAAAAAAGGTTTCCCTTAATATTCCCTGCAACTTCTTTGAATATTGATTGGCTATAAATTTTGTAACAAGCAATTTCTCCTTTTTCCACAATATTTTCTACCAAATAGGATGGTTTCATTTAAAATAGCATCCAATTTTAATTGTCGTATGCAAGTCCTTTTAATTTGGACTAGTCTAAAATTTCCAAAAAACGGGAGAGGGTTAAAGAATCAATTGGCCAATCAAATCAGGAAGTGAACCCGAAACTCCAACATTTAGCGATATTTGAGTGAAGCAGTATTGTTGGCATAGTGATTTAAATGCCGTTACTTCAGCTTGAATAAGCTGTAGTTACGACGTTTAGCTCTTTTACTTTTTTGTTACATGTTGCTTTGCGTAACTGTTGCAAAAAACAAAACAAACAACAACAACAACAAAAAACAAAAAAAGACATAAAACAAAATACCAATAACACACCGTTCCATTTCTAAGTGTCTTACTTCAGTGAAGTTGACAGCGATCCGTCAATTTGTCAGTGACCTACCAAAGTTTCGTACCTACACTGTGTTTAAAGCTGTAGTTACGAGGTTTTTTGTCACCCATAAACAATTTGGTAGTAGTATAATAGTTGAATAGTTATTCTTTTTCTAATGTTTAACGTGGATTCTCATCTTTGACCCATTCTTCACTTGTATTAACGACAAGCTCAAGAAAATAGCATCGGAAATATTATGGAAAATGAAGTTATTGGTATGACAATCAGTTTCTTAATTTCCCGTAATGTTTTTTAGTCTTAAAAATCATGAGATAAAAAATGTCGACTTCTTTTATTCTGGATATCGATGGCTTAGAGCAAAAACATAGTATGGCTCTATACAATATAGAGCCATACTATGTTTTTGCTCTAAGCCATCGATATATATAAAATGACATCACCGGGTAACGGGTAAAATCGACCACGACTGAAGCCATGAAAGAGTGCTAAATAATTGCTCAAACAACACACTATCATAAACTATTTATTTAACTCGACCTTTAGTATCTGACCCTGCGTGTTTGTTCATCCTCGGACAATAGGGAACGAAGATCAATATTTATACTGACCAATTCTCTGATCGTAAGTTTGACCGGGTGAAACTCTGACCACAACAATGTTTAGTATTGAATAATTGGAATTCTTACTCAATATGTTTCCACTTCAAACGAAACCTGGTATGGAAAATCATTCTGAATCTGTCAATACCTGTAACATTTGAACAATTTTCTTTTGTACTTTTAAACCAACGCCATTATATATCTTCCGTGGGCGACGAAATCCTCGTAACTCCAGCTTGTATAAGCTGGAGTTATGAGGTTTTGGTCGCCCACGGACGACATGGCCACTTGGAATATCTTTTATTCAGTTTGCTTTATCAATAGCCAGAATTATTATGTCATATTTTTATACAATTTTATTAGTCGTCATTATACTTTTGGATCTTCCTCTAACATTTTTCTAAATGATCACATGCTATAGACTTATACTATTACAAACATATATTCAATTATATTAAGATGGGCTGTCGTGCGATCGCTGCTTTTGATTTATCAAATGAGGTTTAACGCCACTTCAAACAATATCTCAGTCATATCGAGACGGCTGAGGCACCAAAACCACGGATTTCTGGTATTTTTCATACCAGTACTATATACCGGTACCGCCATCGACTTTTACAAAGCCTTTATTAAAGTCGACAGTGGTACCAGTCTAACAAGTACTACCACTACACCTTTTCCGACCCCCAGCTGCTCTTTCCACATAGGTTTTTGATTATCCATCTATTTTCGGAAGACAACCGTAGGAAAGGATATTTGTCGTGACTGTGGAAAGAACCCTAGACCCCATGATTGAGAATCTGGCGCGCTACCAACTGCGCTATGGTCTCGAAAGGATCGCAACTATAGAGATAATAGTTCGTGGCTGCGATGTTATGGCTGCCAGTCTGCATTATAAGGATCTTTTTTGACCAGTGTGATTGGTTGGGTTGTGAAAAGAAATGAATATTAAAGAGTTCGTTTCTCGTCACATCGCTCTCTAATATAACTGCAAATTTGACGACACTTCCCGTGACGGTTATCACTGTATCGTTAGCTTTCAGACTCTTATTAAACAGTCAACATGTTTTTACCCTGATGCCCATCTCTTACTACTCCCCAAAAGGATTATTTCATCTGTACCAGTACCATTTCGATCTTGTTTGTAAAAAGATCAGAAAGGTGAAGATCTGTAAAGGTCAGGTGTTGTCCTTCGTTCATGCCCTGCAAGAAGAGAAGAAGAAAAAAATAACAACAACACAAAGAAATGTGGACGATCCTTGAGTTATCTTCCCTTTGATTTGTGTCCATGAAGACAGAGATGTTCTAAATGTTCATTTGTCCCTTCACTTCCTAACATCTATTTTACCGTTTGTTAGTATGAAGATGGTTGATCGACTGACTATACGTTTTTTTTGAAAGTTCGAGATTTGAAAAAAAGATTCCAAAAAGACGAATAAATAAATAAAGAAAGAAAAGATTCATCAACTTGAAATGGTCGTCTACAGCTTCTTTAACTTGGACCTGTCTAAAATTTTGTTGTGAGTGAAATTGTTGTGGTTAACAACCATGAACAGCCCATGAAGCCATGTTTGTAGTGGGGAGGTACGAGCTATTAAATGAACTTAAATGGTGTTATATACTAGGCCTGGTACATGATCATGCGAAACCTTGACCTAGGAATCGGAGATCTCCAGAAATAAAATATGTTCAGTTATTTAACCCATTCCCACTCAGCGACGCTTGTAGACGTCCCCAAGGAAAAAAAGCTTTGGAAACATGGTAGAAAATTAAGAAATTGCTTGTAACAAGCAATTTCTTCATTTTCTGCAATGTTTTCTACCCAGAAATTTGAAAAAAATACCCAAAATCTCATAAACTTTAATTGTCGTCTGCAACATCTTTCAATTTCGGCCAATCTATAATTTTGCCGTCTGGTAATGGGTTAAATCGGTACAGGGTCTTTATTCAACATGACTAAAGGCGATCTTTTTTTGTAATTTTTGTTTTTAAAACAATAACTTAAGCATTTATTTATGTTATTATTCTAGAACATGTAATCATTTAGATTCATTTCATTAGATTTTATACTCGGACATTATCAGTAGCTGCGTTTCGGACAAACATTTACGGACATAAGCTCGAATCGACACTAATATCAACAGATTAGTGCAGAAACATCTTAAAGTTTAAACATTTTATCGACACTTGCGATGTTTTTGTACTAATCCGTCTTATTTATTTAGATCAGTAGATTATTAATATATTCCCGATATAAAGAAAATTCTAAGTACAGTAGAATTGCATTTTTTTTCATGTAACGTAAAGTTCTCTGCACGACAATGACAAATATTTAATACCTCTTCAATTGTATAATGGATGAAATGCGTTCTGCGCACTTGATATTAAATGATTACAAAAATGGTAAACAAAATGGGGTCAAGTAGATAAAGGAATGTCAAGGTAAAACAAGTCCACGAACCAAATTAAAGCATTATTTTAACAAGAACATGAGCAAACCTTACTACCCAGTGCTTTAAGGTCACTATGACCACTAATAATCTCCAAATAACAAATATAACAATTTTCCGAACGATGCCGTCTTCGGGCGTGCAAAGTGTCATAACTACAGTTTTATTAAAGCTGTAGTAACGACAATTTACACCCCGACGATGTTATTTTATTTCAAGCATATCTTGTTCGAAAAAAGGAGAAATAGCACTTTGCCATTATTGAACTATCAAGCTTAAATGGTGTAGATTGAAATTTAAAAAGTACTTCTCACATAAGAAACATTTTATTGGTTTTATCCAGACGTCTAAACTCTCTGTTAATGAAGGTATATTCCTGTATCAACAGGGCAAGGGCTAACAGCTTGAACAAGCGCAACTTTGTGGTCTGGGCTAGCCGCCGTCATAGCGCAGTCGGTAGCGCGTCAGACTCTTAAACTTCAATCATGGGATGTCATGGGTTCGATCCCCGGTGGCGGCACATATTCTTTCCGACATCTGTCTCTCACTAATGGGTGGATAATCGTAAACCTAAGTGCGATAGCAGCTGGAGGCTAGGAAAGGATGAAGTGGTAGTACTGGTGTGAGAAATACCAGGAATCCATTGATAGGTGCTCCAACCTCTGCGATATGACTGAAATACTGTTAAAAGCGGCGTTAAACCCCATTCAAACAATCTAGAAGAGAGATTTCCGCCCATTTCACATGTGCGCGAAGCCCGAACATTGAGTAACCTTGACAGGTACTTTAGTCATTTAGAATATTCGCTGAATATCTAAAGAGGCGTTGGTTCAGTATCTTCCTATAGAGCGCCTAGTGAAGACTCTGATCAGGCTGTGCGGGTGCACAGGCTGATCTGAGTCTTAACTTAGTGCAAAAGTGTAATGATAAGGCTCAAATGTTTATTTCATGCAAATGCTCAAATGTATATTACACCGAAGCCATATCGTCGGTGCGCTTGCAAAATGTCGTAGCTACTTTAGTTACGTCGCATTGCGCGCACATCGACGATATCACTCTGCGGCTTACTGGATGCATGCTCTAGAAGCCCGTTTTTACAAGGTCATTGATTAACTGTACTAAATTTTAAACTGAAATTGAAATATGATGCACTATAAAAATAGCATCACATTATCGTATCGTGACATAGCGAGGTGTTAATATTGCGTTTGAGTTATAATAGTATTTATCTTTAGTCTTAATGGCGTCTATTATCAAACAGTCAAATATTGGGCTGACAGATAAATCCTTATTTTCCAGGCTTTACAAAAATGTTCGCCATTTTATCCGGATAGTACGAATAGTATAGATCCCGGACAGATTGAATCGTTCACATAGCATTTACTTCAAAGGAAAGGTAATTCCCACCAAACTCCACGAAACAAACGTATTTAAAAAAGAGAAACGATATGCAGGGGTCAAATAGGCGTCGAGTAATAATAGTGAAGTAGAAGGGGTGGTTCTCAATCAATCTAATGCCAGACGACAGATTTTCCGCTTCGTCAAAATTCAGGCCCGTTGATTTAGCACAGCTTGATCAGGATGAATTCTTTTCGCACTTTTGATTTGGCTTCCTTCAATGTGACGATAACTTAAAATTACAATTTACCAAGCTTGCAACGTGTACCAAATCTAGGCTGCACGATGAAAGCTGTTCTGTGGTCAGGGATGCGTCAGCCAAGGATAGCCAGTGCTGTCTACATATCCTGACAAAACGCTTACATTAACGTCAGCAATCCTTGGACTTTTGCCTTTTTTTACAAGTTAAACATTTTGAGAAGTACCTTGCTATCTTAGCAAAGCAATGAAGTTACCGCTCGCCACACCAACTAAGCCACGAAAGGAAGTTTCCACTTAGATATTAAACGATAATATTTTGCAAAATGTATGGTCGGTAATATGTTATAAAAACCTAAAATGGTTGGTCGGCGACCTAAACGTCGTAAGTACAGCTTGAATAAGCTGTACTTACGACGTTTAAGTCGCCAAACCAACAAAAATGCTTCACATAAATGTCGCCCAACGTTTGGAGTTTAATGTTAACTTTCGGACTAATTGTGTGGATTGATTGATCTAGACAGGCGCGAGCCGTCCATTATTTGAATCAGGTTAAAGGCCAAGTCATGCTCAGATAAGACAATATTTTGCTTTTGATCCACGTTATCAACATAATATTTTAAATAATATCTCAATTATATATACAACATAGAATCTTCCCCTCGGGCAAATGTCACAAAAGTTCAAAAAGTAGACCGTGTCAAATGTACTTTGGTGTTAAAAAGTTATCTCATATCCATGTTTGAACTCTTATATAACATTTGTTTTGAGTGGTTTGATTTGTTTATTCTCATTATACAAGGTTTGTTTTGATTGGTATATTAGCTTTTTGATTGTATAGGAATCGAGCTTTTGAAAAGTATACAATATTGAATGCTAATCTGAGGCAATTTCTTCCTTTATCGGAGTTACAAACGCCACCATTTGTTAAACACCCGAATGGTCTATCTTATGGCGCCAATGTTGCATCGGCCGTTTTTAACTTTGCAGTGTAATTGAAAGCAAATACTTTAATTTATTTTGGCATTTAGAAAACGGCGAAATATCCTGTATGTCCTTTTTTCCTCTTGATTTTCATGCGTCAGCGAAAACAACACCATAAATATGTGTCCGACTTTATTGTATTAATATGGTCAAAATGCGGGCATGAAGGAATAAGTAACGCTGATTTGATGACATGGTTTCACAATTCGTCCCAGCTTAATTTAACCCGTTCCTTTTTTTCAAAATTTTAGACTGCTCCAATTTGAAAGACGTTGCAGACGACAATTAAAAGTTAGAGCAATTTGAAAAGTAACCAATCTACAGGTCAGAAAAAAATGGGACATGAAGAAATTGCTTGTTACAAGCAATTTCTTCTTTTCCGACAATATTTTCTCAAGTATAGAATCACAAGGACGTAACAAGGGATTTTAGGGGAAAGGGTTAACAACAAACTGTTTACCTGCGAATTATTACTACGGTCTTTTGACTCCGGTCATTAAAAGGGGGTAAACAAAGCCACACTCCACGCACCTGGTCACCGGATTTCCTGTCAGTGTTAGGTAAAAGGGGGGTTTTGACAGAAACACCTACGTTATTATTGTCCAATCATTTGTTTTGTCAAACTTCTGTTATGACTCCTAAATATTTACGAAAATTTAGAATTAGACGACTTTGATGTTTTAGTGTTTATTATTTTTAGCAACGCTTAATTTTTTACTCGATTTTAAAAGCAACACTAACAGAACTGTACGGGGTTCGTCCGTCTATGCCGTAATCAGAGCTGTATCTTGCTTCATTGTTTTTATAGCATAACGTTTGAACTAAAACTTACCAATTTTTAGACCTTTCTTATGTCGATTCTTTACGCAACCCTTTCCTGTTTTGCAAAGTTTTAGACCTGGCCAAATTCAAAGGTTCTGCAGATGAAATTTTAAGTTTAATTTAATTTAAAGAAATGACAATACAGAAGGGAAGAAAATATTGAAGAAAAAAAAATGCTTATGACAAGCAATTTCTTCTTTTTCTACAACGTTTTCCCAATTATAAAATCACAGAGACGTAAAGAACAGTGATTGAACAGGAAATGGTTAAAGTGATTGCTCTTTAGATTCCTCAATACCTATCTACTGTCACCGAGAATCGTATTGAAGCATCTAGTCTATCTTGTATACACCACATAGTCTGTCTTGTATACACCACATAGTCTATCTTGTATACACTACATAGTCTATCTTGTATACACCACACAGTCTGTCTTGTATACACCACATAGTCTATCTTGAATACACCACACAGTCTGTCTTGTATACACCACATAGTCTGTCTTGTATACACCACACAGTCTATCTTGTATACACCACACAGTCTGTCTTGTATGAACAACACAGTCTATTATGTATACACCACACAGTCTGTCTTGTATACACCACATAGTCTGTCTTGTATACACCACACAGTCTATCTTGTATACACCACATAGTCTGTCTTGTATACACCACATAGTCTATCTTGTATACACCACACAGTCTGTCTTGTATACACAACACAGTCTGTCTTGTATACACCACATAGTCTATCTTGTATACACCACACAGTCTGTCTTGTATACACCACATAGTCTGTCTTGTTTACACCACACAGTCTGTCTTGTATACACCACACAATCTGTCTTGTATACACCACACAGTCTGTCTTGTATACACCACACAGTATGTCTTGTAAACACCACACAGTCTGTCTTGCTCAAGCGACCCTTTATCACACGAGGCCCCGATCTATACAATGATGAAAAACTTGATGTGAAAATAGAAATTTATTTATGTTTTCTATCATAACTGCCACTTAGTTTCCATTTTCCAGCGCAATTTGAAATCACGTTTGTATTTTTTTCAATTTTGACAAGTCTAAGATTTAGTCGTCTTGTGTAAGCGACAAAAATCACATTTCCCTTACAAAAGTGAAAAGATCGTTGAAGTAGACATACTTTCTAAACAAAAAACCCAAAATCTAATTTCTAAACCTTGTGTTGTTTAAATTTATTACAACCATCCCATGTTGTTGGAACTCATTTGAATCATCCTATCTTTCTTGAACTAACAAGAATCGTCTCAATTAGATGATCCTAATGAGTTCGTAAGACATAGGTTTGAGTGGTAATTCTTAAATAATTCGAGGGGTTAGAGCAAAGCATAGTATGGGTCTATACATTTGTATAGACCCATACAATGTTTTTGCTCTAAACCCACGAATTTATATATGTATTCTAACTGGTTCTTCATTTATGTAAAGAAAGGGTTTACTAAGCGACCATTCTCTTACTTTGTTTGTTTGTTTGAATGGGGTTTACGCCGCTTTCAACAATCTCTCAGTTATATCGCGGCGGCTGAAGCACCTAACAATGGATTCCTGGTATTTCTCACACCAGTACCGCCATCAAATCCCTTCCTAGCCTCCAGCTGCTATCCCACATATATAGGTCTACGATTATCGACCCATTGGAGGGAGACAAATAGTCGGAAAGGATTAGTCCGCCGTCGGGGATCGAACCCGGGACCTCTAGATTGACAGTCCGACGCGCTACCAACTGCCCTATGACGGCGGCTCCATTCTCTTACATGACCATCTTTCGGTCTATCTTTGATAGCTCTTTTCTCGGGGGTGTCCAAAGGCTTCATTGTGTGGTAATGAGTTAAATATACGCGGGCTTTTAAGAATCGTTATTTGTTCAATTATTCTTTTTCTTGTTCCCAACATTATCATTATACGAACGAATCACACAAAGCTCGTTTTGTGTGTCAATTTTCGTGGAATGGAACGGATTAGCCTAGATACCTAACCCTATCAAATGTCCATCCATTCTTAATTTTACTTGAATCAATGTGGGAGTGATGTCACGTTGATAGATGCCATTGTTATTGTAAGATTTGACTCCGTAATCATGGACAATGGGGACAAACGAACACATTGACTATACAGATAAATATAGGTTGAGAACTAATTATTGAATAGAACAGAACAAATGCTGTATTTTTGCGCCATTAAGAAATACAACTTGCAAATAAAGTGGAAAAAGGAGAAATTGCTTGTCAAAAGCTGTTTATCAATTTCAGAATATTTTCTAACATATACGACCTATGATTTTGAAAAAAAAAAAAAAAAAAATGAAAAAAAAGTACTCCTTGGTAGTAAACAATTTTGGAAATGAAGAAACTGCTTGTAACAACCAGTTTCTTCATTTTCCACAATATTTTTCTAAACATTTTCTTTTGGGGTGTGTAAAGCGATATTATGAAGGAATGAGTTAAAATCTTACGGTAGACACTCACTACTCCCCACTCCCTTTAAAACGTACCCCGGCGCCCTTGGAAAAGATCGACCTCTGGTAACTCTTCTCATGGCCCATTTGTTCACCATACTGTTGGTCATAAAAAGGTCGAGGTTACTAAATTATATAGACAGACGGTTAACTATGATGGAACCACAATTGTTAATTACGTACGGCCTACTTCTGTATAGCCCAATTTCATGGATTACGAGCGGAGAAATGGATACCAATTATTACCATATGCTAGAATGTTTCAATACTACATAATCCAGTAATCATATTCGCCCCATGACATCTCCCTCTGGGATTGATAGAGTCGGGTAAGTAAATGTACTTAATGCCTTTGCTCCTTAGCCGCTGTGTTTTAGGTCATACTAATACTAGTACAGTAGCGGGCGAGGGTTCAGTTTATCTAAAGGTCGGGAGTTTGAATCTTACGTTATTTTTTAAGCCCATCGAAGGCTTAAATTTGTTGATTTCATAATGATAATAATATCATCTTTATTTGACTGTGAACTTGGCTACTACTACTACCATGGTCTACTATACTCCTAATGATAATTTTGTTAATTCATCCTTTTTACCGTTTTACACTTCAACATGTCGTTGCATAAAGGTTCGAAGTGCCTAATATACCGTATTGGTACTTACGACCTTTAACCCATTCCCACACAAACTCTCCTTTTTACAACCCTGAAGAAAAACGTTTTAGAAAACATTGTGGAAAATGAAGAAATTGCTTGTATCGAGCAATTTCTTAATTATTCACAATATTTTCTATCCATACAGACAACTTGAAATTGCTGTCTGCAGCTGATTTCAATTTGGACAAGTTTAAAGTTTGGGAATGGCTTAGGCGCTTGGACGTTGTTACGGTCGACAAATCGAAAATAAATTGTTGTTTCTGACAGTCAACTCAACCACCCGATGCTTATTTTATACACATCCTGTATCCACGATTTGAGAACTGATATTTTAAGCTGGTTTGTTTGATGCTAAAATTTGGGGGATTGAATGGGGTTTAACTTTTATCAGTATTTCAGTCAAATCGCGGTGGTTAAAGACAAAATTGGGGGAATAACGCTATTCTCAAAATAGAATTTTGGATAGAAGCATTATGCTAACCTCTTTTGTGTATATATTTGACCTATCATTCGAAACGGGATATTCCGGAAATACAAGTATAAGAAAAAGAAACCAGATTCTACTAGTGCAAACGGGTGTTGATATTTATAGATAGAAATTGTAGTATGGTACACACATATTATACAGGATATCTGCAAAAAGCGAAGGGATCCGGTATCCCTGCGCAATCCACGCCATCCGGTAAGAGATGACCCCCTTTTATGCATAAGCGTCACATTTTGAATATACGCAAAAAGGTGCATTAATATACTGAGCAAGACCCGAGAACGAATATATCATCGGTGTAATTCTAAAACCCCGTAACTACACCTTAAATTAATGTGTAGTTACGACGTTTTAGAATTATACCGACGATATGATCATATTCATGACATTTCATTCGTCGAATCCTATCTAACAAACTAGACGTCTACAGTAGATTTTGAAATCAAAATATTATGATGTACTTTGTAGAAAATAATTGCTCTTTGCTGGAAGCAAATCAACTTACGTAAAGCCGGAGAGGAGAGAAATAGAAAATCTATTTTTAGAAATGTAAATATTTTAGCAACACTTTACAAGTGCTGTCAATCAAAACTATAAATAGTTAACTATTGTTAATTTCAACATGGATGCCCAGAGGAATGAAGATAAGAATTCTCTTTCACTGTATTATGGTATGTGGTCACGAATGTTGATATTTGGAATTTAATCTTTACAAGTCTTGCAACCCGATGACTAGCAGCAATATCGTAGCCCTCTATCAGCTACCCGGTGACTGCCTCGATGGCCGAGTGGTAGAGGTACATGAATCGTCAAAAGAAGGTCACGGGGCCGAGCACATCGTCACCGGAATGTGTTCATGGATATGACACTTAATAGCCTGCATTAGTCTACCCAGCTGTAGAATTGGGAAACCACTGCCTCTCTTTCAGGGCCGTGAAAACTTCTGGATTGCTAGTGTTTGGGAGAAACTCTATTGAAGCTTTCGTCGCAATCGAACTAAAATAAATTAATATAAACTAACTCGATTTCAACTTAGATAATAATCTATTAGATACTGCTTGTTGTATATGAAAATCTATCAGATTTCAATGCTTCATTTTTTTTTTAATATTTCTTTCGTTTTTTTTTTTCTTCTAAAGATAATTACGGTATGATAAACTCATTTATAAATCATCGCCGCCGTTAATCTTATGGAACGATTGACCAATCAAATGACTTATTTTTACCGGAAGTCCAATTTAGACCTCCAACATTTATGTCAAACATTAATGACTTACATGTCCTAACTAAAGCTGAAATACGACGTCAAGGTCACACTCCAATATGTATTATCCTCTCGACAATATATTCTGCAAAAAAGAGTCGACTGACATATCTCATTCGAAATGCTTTGTTGTGGAGAGGCCAGAAATTTGTCAATAAACCAATCGCAGCTGTCAGTCAAAGAAACAATCAACCAATCAAATCATTTATTTAGACCAAAGGTGAACTTTGAACTCCAATAATGGTCGCCATTTATGTGTTGGTTTATTTATTTGTTGGTTTGGCGATTTATCCAAGCTGTAGTTAAGACGTTTAGGTGGCAAACCAACCGTTCTACATGTTTATTACATGCTACTGGCCAAACATTTTGCAAAAAATACCTCTTGAAATTGAAAGTGAACTTCCTATCGGAGTAAATGGGCGGGGCCAACGGAGTAAGTTGGTCAGCGATTGTTCAAAACGCGTTGTGGTAAAGCAACCAGCTCTAGGAAGGGTTGGTCTAAACAAGGCTTTCGATTGGCGTGCTCATTAGAAGTGAATACTATTGCTTAAAAGAGAAGGGAACAATCACTTCGTTGGCGTGCCAAATGTCGTAACTACAGCTTGAATAAAGTTGTAGCTACGGCATTTTTCACGCCGAACGTCATTTAGAAGTTTCTGATGCTATTGTGAAATGAATATGTTTATGTCGGCAATTGTACAATATCTGAATTTCCATCCAAATCTGTATTATATAACGCATGACAAAACGGACTTGGAAGTCGCATGTGTGTCGTCTTCATGTTTTCTCGACTGAGATTGTTTTTCATTCATTTTATTTTATCACAACGTCGTTATCATATATCAATAATTAGAAGGAAAAATATATCTTAGTCAAATTAAGGCGATTCTTTCTATCTTAGTTGATTGTCTTTATATCGAAGTTATATGAACTTCACTCCACTATAAAAACAAAAAAAAAGATAGTTATACAGTGAACAATTCAGTCCTACGTTAGGTTTATTCCCCGAGGGACTAAATACTATATAACTATCAGAAATCATTAAGATCTTAATTGATGTGAAAATAGTGAATGAAAAAGATTAAAATCATGACGTACGACGGACTATTTTTGTTGATCGACATTCTTGTTTATGTTCATGAGAAAGAGGTTTATCTGTAAGGTATATCCTGTTTTAACCCATTCCCACACAGTGACGCTTTTGAACGTCCCCAAAGAAAAATATATAGGAAACATTGTGGGAAATGAAGAAATTGCTTGTTACAAGCAATTTCTTCATTTTCCACAATGATTTCTATCCGGAAAATTGAAAAAAAAATATAAACTTTGAATTGTCGTCTGCAACTCCTTTCAATTTGGACCAGTCTAAAATTTGCCGTCTGGTAATGGCTTGTTCGAAACATGGACTCCCTTTAAGGGATCGCTGACCCCGCCCATTGATTCCGAACGGAATTTCGACTATATTTATCGGCGTTATTTGCAAAATGCCAGCAACATACAAGCAAACAGTATTTTTTGAACGTCGTAACTGCAGCTTGAATAAGATGTAGTTACGATGTTTAAGTCGCAAGACCAATAAACATACTTCACATAAATGACGGCAAATGTTGGAGTTGAAATTCTATTTCTAAAAAAATGAATGATTTGATAGGCCGATTTTTTCCTTTGGTTGACAGCCGCAATTGGTTGTTTCACCGCTGCCAAACAAAAGTCGGTTGACCAGCCACATTATTTTCTTAGAGCAGAAGTAACCTTTGAACCCCGAGATCTAAAATAACCAGATTTCTTTGTTTGGCGACCTAAACGTCGTAACTACAGCCTTTTCAAGTTTAGGTATCTAATCAATGGTATGGCTTTTGTTTCATGTCTCTATCAACATACCGTAAAAAAACTCATCGTCCTCTTTCGCTAACAGTTCTTTTGTATTATCTGTTTAATCTTTCGGGAAAGTGGGTGGGGGATTTCTGTTCCAGTGAAAAGGTAAAATGCCGGACAATGGCATTATATCTGATCATGACCTTTATAACCGCATGTAAGCGCTGATCTCGACATTTAGAGGTCGGGGAAAGGTTTGTTATTTTGGGGATGGGGTGTCGATAATAGTAATATTTGAGCGCATGCGTGACATTTCCAACAATAACACATGTGCGCTAAGTAAAGAATCAGATCAGCCTGTGCATCCACACAGTCTGATCAGAGTCTTTACTCTGCACTCTGTATATTGATACTGATCCAAAGCTTCATTGTGCAATCAACGAATGTTCTAATTGCCCCGAATGGCTGTCAAGGGTGCTCAATGTGTGCGAGTCACGCACATGCAAAATGGTCGGAAATGTCATGCATTGGCTTATTTGAGTATGCGTGCTTTCTAGCTTGTAACATAATAGAATCAACAGCTTGGTAGTATGTAGAGGGAACACAACATTTTCCGAAAAATTGTATCGATTTGATATCATGATGATGATAACTATATCCATAATACAAATAGAAATCAGTCTATATTTAAGAAAGTTACAATTAGTTATTCAGAGTCACCCTTGAGGGTCGAGCTAATTTCCACCTATTGAATCCGTTGGTATCACCCACTGACTCCGACTGAAAGATCCTCATTATTGGGTGCTCCGGCCGTCGCGATATGACTGAAATACTGTGAAAAGCGGCGTTAAACCCCATTCAATCAATCAATCAATCGACATTTGAAGACATTTTTTTGCAAAATTAATGGCAAGTAATGTGCAACAAGAAAGTTAATGTTAAGGTCATATTTACAGCTTGAATAATCTGTAGTAACGACGTTTATTTTGCCATACCAAATAGAATTATTCACAAAAGTGTGGGTTAAAGTTTGAGTTTAAATTGACACCCGGTCTTAACGCTTGTCATGCTGTATAAATTACCTCACTGAATTGCTGTCAAATCAAAGGACTGAAAGCACTGATAGAACTTGTTGATCAAAAATCAATATTTCTTTTAGAAATCAACCTCATAAACAACTCGGGAAGGAAAAGTATGAGCAGGAGGTGTAGACTAAGATCAGCCTGCACATAAGTGCAGTCTGATCTTAGTCTTCACCTCCTGCCAAAACCGGAATATTCCGGATTCAGCATGACAAGGGTTAATAAACTATTTGATTTGTCGATTGTTTATTTGAATGACAGCCTCAATTGGTTAATGACAAAGAGACTGCGGAGATGGAGGTGTATTTCATGGTGATGGAAAATTGTTTGTAATTGTTTGTAAAGCGACAAACAATGTCAAACAGGAAATAAAATATTTTTGGAAAAGAAGAAGTTTCCTTGTGAAAAGCACTTTATTCTTATTCCCGTTCATTTTTTATTTCTGAAATACCACATCTAAAGGTCGTTCAATCCATTCCCACACAATGTTGCTCTTTGACGGCCCAAAGAAAAAACAATTGGGAAAACATTTAGTTTTCGACAATATTTTCTAACTAGAAAGATAAAAAAAAATCTAAAATTTCACAAAGTTCACTGATTGTCATCTGCAACTCCTTTCAATTTCGACCAGTCTAAAATTTTGTTGTCTTGTACTCGGTTAAAACTTTGATTGTCTGGATCATTTCCTAATCGCGGATAATTTTAAATGCCATGTTGATATTGATACTGTTTTCATGTAATACTAATGCCCTCTCTACGGGACATGGAACTTATTATTTAGAAAGCAATATCGCTGACGCCTACATCTGACTTTTTAACCTGTTCCCAAAGCTTTTCTCTGGTAACAGCCTGTGATAACCTTTTCTTTTAACACTTGTCCTGCTGATCCCGGATTATTCCTGGTTTGACAGGAAGTATAGACAAAGATCAGACACATGTGCAGTCTCATCTTAGTCTATACCACCTGTTTGTCTCCATTAAGCCGAAGATGTCTATAGAAATAGCTAACGAATTCCGATACATTTTTCACGGAACTATTTTGTGCTCAAGCATACAGAAGACTTTGTTACTTCGAGGAAAAGTTCTTATTAAGAAGGTTTTCGACAAAAAAAAAAAAAGAAATAAATAAATCATTTTTGCTTTCAAACCTTTTTGGTCTACATGGATTCGATTTGACTCGATGGGGTGATTAAAATGATCTTTTTGTCTACCAAATGTGTGGATTAAACATATGTTTTATCATACATGTGAAAATTTGATTTATATCAGAAGCCCTGACCAAACTTTTGACATTTTTCCAGATAACAACACATTGGCATTTGACTCAAGACTTTCAAGGTCTTTAAACCTTGCAGTCAAAACAACATTAGTTTTTGACTTTTGTATATTTCAAAATGAGTACATTTTATCTTCACATAACATAAAAAATGCTCAATACTGAATCGATTTCCATTAATTTCAAGGGTAGGTAATTATTTTTGCGGAACTTAACAAAATTATATCGTGAACCTTTCTTCCCAATATGATTTTTGTATACATGTGTAGCAAGTGTAGGGCTTTTGCTTTGAAATACTGTAAACAATTTTGTCTTTTACATATCACGTCTAGCCTACTTTGTTAATATCTAATAATTTAACATATAAATATTTCTGTTGTCCAGAACATCTGAATAACGACAAACAACGGTATGGTCATAAACGACCATGCACGAGAAACTGGTGCATATGTATAAACTAGAAGACATGGAGGAGAAAAAGAATGCTTTTGAGTCAATAACATATTATTCAACGATCCTTGTTTACTTATGGTAAGTGAGCTACCCATTAACACTATAGGGATGTTTACGAGGATCTATCATTAACACCTTTCATGCTCACCTTTTCCTCTCTACATGAGTAAAAGGACGTGAACGGCCATGCGATTGGACCTAAACAACATGTTATTACACAAAATGCTCGACACAGTCTCTGAAACCAAAACAAAAACAAGCTGGACTTGATATATCAAGTCCAGCTTGATTTCTTTTGGGTTCAGAGACAATTCATAGAAATTCATGTTACAGCCCGTTCATATACCGTTTGATATCGGAATGGTCTTTAAGATTAAGGAGTTTGTGCTCGTATATTTTCTTAAATATACAATAAAGTCACGCATATTTCCATCGAAATTACAAAAAAGCTACCCTTACATCTATTGTATATACAATAAATTTACGCATACACCCATGGATAAAATGTTGAGCACGCATTAACTTTGTATGCTTGCGCACAAATTTGACCCCCGAACTAGAAAAATCGCTTTCTTTGGTTTGATTGCATTACACTTATGTATGATTAAGTTTTTAGGTTCATATTAGGTTGCGTATGCAACTTATTAAGTCGTCATAGCGCAGTTGGTAGTGCATCAGACTCCTAATCTTCAATTATAGGGTGTCATGGGTTCGATCCCCGGCGGCGGCATATATGCTTTCCAACAATTGTCTCTCACCAATGGGTTGATAATCGTAAACCTAAGTGGGATAGCAGCTGGTGGCTAGGGAAGGATGAAATGGTGGTACCGGTGCGAGATATACCAGGAATCCACTGTTAAGTGCTCCAGCCGCCGCGGTATGACTGAAAAAATTTGAAAAACGGAGTCAAACCCCATTCAAACAAACAAAGCAACTGATTAGATACAAATGATTCAAGAACATATTTTTGAAGTTTATGCGTACTATTATGAAACCAAATACCAAAAGGTACAATTATCACTATTAGCAAGTTAAGCAGAGAGGGCTTAGACCTAACAAAACTGTTAATGTTCGTTACCATGGAAACTCAACAATGCATGACCAGCTGAACTTTGTGTCTTTTTTCTATGACAGAATTAAATAGATGAATAACGTAAATATATAAACCAAGAACCAGGTCAATAGACGTTCCCGGGAATCGAGCTCGGGACTTCTTGATAGAAAAGCTCTAGACCACGGACGCCATTCAAAGCTGGCAAGGGATGTCTTAACTGATCAAACATCGCGTGCCATATCGAAAGACCGCAAAAGATTCTGTTTGGCCGAGATGTCAAACGACGTTAATTTGTAAAAAATATGGCCAGGGCCATAACAATAAAGCAAATCGTTGTAAACTACGTAATAACAGTTTTATTCGCCAAACAACAAAAGCAGCAGCAACATAAAAATAATTGGCATATGAGTATTGGTCAACATTTACTTCCGTTGTAAATAAATTGGTGTATTTCCGGCCACAATCACTGACCTCCGCAATTCATGTCGGGCCTAAATGAATAACATGAAATGGAAAATCGATTGTTGGTTGAACCGTCAAAATCAAAGGAATTAAACATTTATTTTTTTTTCATTGAGGCTTGAAGCTAAACAATAAGCACGCGGTATGAATATGGGAATTTTTATACCTTAATGAAAAAAAGAAAAATATCTTGTCATTTCTTTACATTTAATGCCATCAGGAAACAAAGCAAATATTTTACTAGTTTTCAGTAAACTTTTGTGCGCAAGCATGCAAAATAGTTGTGTGTTAAGAGTTTTGTCCATTGACATGTGGAAAAAAAAAGTCAGCCGATCAAACCAAAGAAAACGAGGATAGAACCTTGATAGACTTAACTGGAATACATGATCTGAATGTCTATAACTATGATGAGAAGACTATAGGGGGTGGTGCTAAAGCATACAACAATTAAACTTCATACGAATGTCTACCGCAAGACTATTGGGTTAAAGAACTTGATAGTATTGAAAGGGGGACATAATTCTTAAAAATGTATATGGAGTTTTTGCCCTTGATAGCATAGTTGGTTCTGTGAATACTTATTAATGTTCCTAGGAAATGTCTGGTTGACATAATTAAGGGATCGCTGACCACGCCCACTGGTCTCTAATATGAATTTCGAGTGATACCCAGTCCAACACAACAAAATTTTAGACTGGTCCAAATTGATAGAAGCTGCAGACGACAATTTCAAGTTGATTGAATTTCGAATTTCTTTGTCTTTTTGAATAGAAAACATTGTGGATAATGAAGAAATTGCTTGATACAAGCAATTTCTTCATTTTCAACAATGTTTTCCAAAGTATTTTTCTTGAGGGGCGTAAAAAGGAGGGCTTGAGTTGGAATGGGTTAAACGGATCTATTTGAAAAGTATAATGCCAGTAACATGTTATGAAAAAGTCATACGGATTGTTGGCGAGCTAAACGTCGTACATACAGCGTCGATCTGTCAATTGACCAATCGCGGTTGTC
This sequence comes from Fragum fragum, assembly GCA_946902895.1. NCBI lineage: Eukaryota > Metazoa > Mollusca > Bivalvia > Cardiida > Cardiidae > Fragum > Fragum fragum. The sequence continues at coordinate 47,326,911 of OX336371.1, forward strand.
AATCAAGAAATATATCTACCATTCATTCAGTCCGCATTTTCTATATAGAAAGTTGATATAACATGAAATTTCATAAACTTTGAATTGTCATATGGAACTCCTTGCCACTTAGACCAGTCTTCAATTTGGCCGTCTGTTAACTGGTTAAAAATGACCTATAGACGCTAATTGATTATTTACAAGATTGCCGTCTTTTTGTAATTTTAGAGTTTTTTTTTTTTAGTACAAAAGTGACATTTTATCCCCGATGAAGTATAACGAAAAGGTTATATTGTTGGTTTGTGACCCAAACATCGTTTATGCAGCTTGAATACGCTGAAGTTATGTGTAATATTACATAAATAAAGATTTGATTGATTAGTCCATTTTTGATTGACAACTGCGATCACTTGACAAAACGGGAGTTGTAATAATTCTTACAGCAGTTTCGAACGTAAATAATACAAGTCATACATTCACCCCAATCAATTAACCAGCCACTAGTTATTTACAGCTTCGTTGAACTGTCAACGTCATTTCACAAATTTGATATAACTGTGGTAAAGCCCTCTTTGACGTATTCCCTTGTATACAATTTCATATGTTATTGTTTACATTTACGTAACTAGACAATTGAGTTATTTTTATTTGTTTTCACCTAGGTTACTATTTTATACGTATATGTATAACGTAGGTAGTGATTTGGGCAATGATTGGCTGGCTGTGTCTTATGCGTCAACAAATTTACAATACACTTTTGTCTTAACCATTTACCAGGCTACAAAAATTTAGACTGGCCCAAAATTAGAGAAGATACAGACGACAGTTTCAAATGATATTATTTCAAATATCTCTGTCTTAAGGGGTAGAAAACTATGTGGAAAATGGAGAATTTGCTTGTGACAAGTAGGTTCTACATTGTCTACATCGTTTTCCATGAACTTTCTTGAGTGGCGTCAAAAATTAATTTGTCTGGTGAATGGTTATTCATTCTTTTCATAAAACATCTTATTTCTGTAATTTTGGAATACAGTGAAATCGAACACATACTTATACACGTGTCCCTTTTATATAAAAGGGACCACGTGACAGCTCAGTGAAACAAATGCGTCCAGAGGTCAATAAAAGAAATTACATGTCGTAGTTGTCGTTCTAAAACGTCGTTACTACAGCTTGAATAAAGCTGTAGTTACGACGTTTCAGAACGACAACGACGATATATTTCATAAACAAAATTTTAACGATGGTCAAATGATAGAATCAAAGAATCTACAGTTCAACCAGCTGAGACTGACAGTGACGAAAGCTCGTGTTTACACTAATTGGCCAATTGGGAAATGTCGGACAGAATATTTGCCCCGACCGGGGATCGAACCCGGGACCCCATGACTAGGAGTCTTTCGCGTTACACTTGCGCTATTGCCGCAGCTTTGGGTTAAAGAAGTGACCAACATGTTGCAAGACAACGTATTCCATAAATAATTCAGCAACGGAAATATCAAAGTTGGGAACATGTTGAATTCATAAGGTTTATATTTCACAGAATGGGTCAATCTCGGTCCGAACAAGGACACTGTCCTCACCTTGGGTCAACTACACGTGAACATCGTTTTCTTCCTTTTATGGTCTTGAACCTGGTTATGGTTACATAAATCAAACTGCTGTCAACAACATTTTCATGAAGTTGCTACAACGATAAAGAATATATGGATTCTGATTTCGCATTAAGCCAGTAGTTGAGTAAATATACAGCGTAAGATTTTTGTGGGCCTTGAGGACTATCCAATTTTGTCTTTGATTTAAAATACATGTATCTAAAAAAGAGATAAGTTAAACACAAGCTAAATAAATTAGAAACGTAAGCCTAATCGGTGTTAAGTGCAAAAGCTCTTCGATTGTATTCCAATGCCTTCTGCCTTCTGGCCTGAGATTATAAAACGTGTTCGTACTCGAGTGAGAATTTACTAAAACTTCGATTCGAAATTAAAGATGAAGATCTATATTACGTTGTATTCTACAGTAAGTGCTTGAAAGCGAAACATTACGAGGGCAAATATTAATTTATGACACAAAATATAGACTAAAAATTGGAATACAACATTTATTTAAACATGAAGTTTGAGAAATTCTCAATTGAGTTGGAAACAAGTTCAAAATCTCGGGCCAAGATCACATAACAGCCTAAGATCAAGTAGACTGAAGCCAGACTACCGGCTTCTTGTTTTAATCATAGCTCAATGATTATAGTTCTAAAATTTTCATCGTTGGCTTCCACACAGAGAAGGAGGTCTTACTTGTCTGGTTTTAATGATTGAATTAACCCATTCCCAAACAAGCCCTCTTTTTTATGCCCCAACGAAAAGGCTTGCGAAAACATTGTGGAAAATGAAGAAATTGTTCTTTGCAAGCAATTTTTCATTATTCATAATGTTTTCTACCCTAAAAGACAAAGAAATTCAGACTTTCACAAAGTTGAAATTTTCGTCTGCATCCTCTTTCAATTTGGACCAGTATAAAATTTCGTCGTCTGGTAATGGGTCAAAAGAGACAAATCAACCAACCTTTTCCTAGGTGAAAATGAAAGATGTCTCTGCAATGGCTAGAATTCATCATTTATGACCTATAAATTTTGGTCTTTAAAGACAAACCTATAAATGATGATGAAGCACTAAAGAGGTCATATGTTAACGAATGTTTTGTAATCTGCCACCGTATCATAACCATGTGTAACTTTATATAGAACGAAGAAGGCCGAATATCCGGTGGGATCTGACCATTTATGACTAAAGAGTATGCGCGGTCAACGCGAAACAGATGTAAGTGCTCATATGTTTATATGCAGTTACAACTGTTACGCTCTTAACCATCAATATGTGAATTCTTTTTCGAGTTATTACTATTCACATTCAAAACAAAAGAAGACGGATAGATCTCGTAGCAGAAGATTATTCCAATTTTCCAAAAGATACAGAGCACAATTTCGGCGTTCGGCGTGCAAAATGTCATAACTACAGCTTGAATAAAGAAAACCAACTTAGAAAGCATTGTGTAAAATGAAGAAATTGCTTGAAAACAAGCTATTTCTTCATTCTACACGATGTTTTCTAATCAGAATGTTGAAAAATTACCCACTAAAATTTCAAGGACTTCAATTGCCGTCTGTATTTTTTTTTCTTTTTTCAATATTGACCAGTCTTAAATACTGACGTCCGATAATTGGTTAAAAATGTGCACGGTTCATGATAAAACCTTATTTTTACGGCGATTTCCAAGTTTTTTTATGGAATATGAGATGCGAAATAACCCATACCTTCGTAAGTGACGGTATATCACACACATGCGTGCTTGATATTTTTATGTTAATGATGACATTTGTCCCATTAAATCATAATTAATAAGTACAGCGGTACCTGGAAAAACACAATTAAAACGACACGTGTTTCGAACATTAAGTTTTTCGGCGAAAACCCACAGTGCAATACATAATAGGAAAATTCGTGGTTTCAACGAATTGAAATTTTCATTGCCAATACATGCTCCAAGTGTTGTCTTTTGCGGAGACCAGCTTTGTTTGAAAAGATAGTTTTAATTATCATCAGTAAAATAAAGAGGCGTCATGGTCGTTTGATTCTAATCCTTTTATATCCATCTCGTCTGTAGACTTTTACTGAGCCGTCAGTATTAGTTCATGTACTATCTGTTTTCTTTTATACTCAGATAAGCTGTAGTTAAGACGTTTAAGTCGCCAAACCAACAAAAATGTTTCACACAAATGACGGCTAATGTTGGAAGTCAAAACCCAATTCCAGACTGAAAGAATGATTTGATTGGCCGATTGATTCCTTGACTGACGGTCGCGATCGGTCGATTACGTATAAGGCATTTTGATTATCATTTCAGGACTATGGGGTGTCTACTTAACCCTTTTCATGCTGTATAAATTACTTTACTGAATTGCTGTAAATCAAAGGACTGAAAGCACTGATAGAACTTGTTGTTCAAATATCAATATTCCTTAAAGAAATCAATTTCATAAACAACTCTGGCAGTAAAAAGTCAAATAGGAGGTGTGGACCAAGATCAGCCCGCACTTATGTGCAGGCTGATCTTGGTCTACACCTCCTGCCCAAACCGGAATATTCCGGATTCAGCATGACAAGGGTTAATGTGTAAGAAAGTATGTCATGTTATCTTATGTTATGTTATGCTACACTCCCTACCATATGGCACACAGTTCTAAGCTAGTAACGTCAAGGATTGGCTAATACTTCTGTAATAAAAGTAGCCACATTCAAATAGATTGATCTGGATTTATAACAACGGTATTTACAACGCGAAAAAGCCAGGGGAAACAATAAAAATATAGATAAGAACAAAAAAATTCAAAAATCAATCTTTGAAGTCTATCTGTAATTTGTCGCCATGTAAAATTGTGTGTGAAGGAATGCGGAAATTTCCAAAAAGGGGATTGTCAACTGTCCTGGATAAGTTATTGCCATCTTCAAATAAATGCCTGAGGGGCAGTGCACGCAATGCTTTTTGCAATGTTTATTTGCGTTTACAAATTAGCATATTTCACAAAATGGGCTTCAATCGAATGGCGCATGCAGATGATAGGTAGAAAGATACACGATGAATAGAGAGGAGTGTACACGATGAAGAGAAGAAATGATAAACGATCATGATTTTGAAAAAAAGTCAACATCCACAATTAACAAAAAATTCAATAAAATAAACACCAACAACAAAGAACTATGGAAATATTGTGGAAACAGAAGAAAATGATGCTAACCAGCATTTTGTTTCTTTTCCCACAATAGTTTCTACTCTACAGTTAAAACTGTCAAAGATTTCAAGTTCATATCTAAATTGTCATTAGGAACTCCTATCAATTTGCACAAGTCTTACATGTTTTCGTGTGGTAATGTGTTTATCTGTCACCATACAATGACGCTTTTTGCAGCCCTGAAGAAATATTATGATGAAAAACTTTGTGCGGAAATGAGGAAATTGCTTGTAACAAGCACTTTCTCCTTTTCTCACAATCTTTTCTACCTCACTTGAAACTTATTTTCAAATTTTGGCACAATTTGAAATGTCGTCTGCAACTTCTTTCAATGTGGACATGTGTAAATTTTGTCGACTGGTAATGGGTTTAAAGGAACATTTCACCGGTAGCATTCGTCTTCCTCCGTCCCAGTGACCCAGAAATTTAAATCGATGACCTGAATTCGGAAGTTTCAAATAACTCGGCGTTAACAAGCCGGATAACCTAGATAAAGTTAGTATTTCACGAATATTAGTATCTCTACACTATCCTATTTCTGGATCAATTTACACAGGAGATTCGTTATCTTGAAATGCTGAAAGGAAACATTTTATGTAAGACGCAGCGTTAAAAAAGTCTAATGAAAAAAAAAAAAAGATCATTTGTTAGAGGATGCTTTTGATGCATAGAATTAACCAATCGCGGCTGTCAATCAGATTACCAGTTGACCAATGAAACCATTCATTGAGACCTGGCCTGAGTTTTGAACTCCAACTTTGGCCGCCATTTTTGTTAACCTTTATGTTGGTTTGGCGACTGAAATATCGTAACTACAGCTTATTACGACGTTTCAGTAGCCAACTAACTATTCTATTTGCTTCTTACATGTCATTTTCCACAAATTTAGCAAAATAACGCCGTTTATAATCGGGACTTCCCGTAGGAGTCTGTTAGCGCGGCCAAGGAGGTAAGTGGGCGGGGCCAGCGGTTGGTCAATTGACAAAACCTTCAACATTTTTTTGATACGCAGTAGCAAAGACCCTGTCGTAGTTTTGCTCGAGCTGCTCAGGACAGTGATGTTTTAACCTATTATAATTCGATATAGACTTGTCTAAACGCACAGACGACTTTTCAAAGCGTGCTAAAATTGGAAACCAAGTTGAAGAATAATAAGGAAAGCATTTATCAGAAAAAAAGTTGTTGAGTAAGTTAAGCAGTTTCCCCTTTTTTGATATTTCATATCTCAATTCAAAGAAAATATTTTCTTGTTGCTTTTTTTACAACCAATCAGGTTGCATTGATTTCTATTTTCTATTGGAAGGGGAAATACACTCTATGATTTGAAATTTCATGATCTAAAATAAATGCAATTCCTATTAACTTCAGTTAATATCTTAACGTGAAATGACAAAAAAAAAAAAAAAAAATGGCCACGAGCGTTGCTTCTGTAGAATTTTTTTTTTGTTTTGAAAACAAATCAGTTATTGCAGTCTAACCTCGACTGAATATATAGCTTTAACCCTTAACAGACGAATGAAATTTCGTATGGTACGAAATGGACGATTAACGAAGTTGCAGATGACATAAATGGGAAAGTAAGTTTCATAAAGGAATGGAAACGTTGTGAAAAAATGAGTAATTGCTTCAAACATTGTGTTTTCCAAACTATATTTCTAAATAAAGTAAAAATGCGGTGATGTGTGGGTATTGGTAAAAGTATCAAATTTTGATCGCCTAGCGATTCTTTAAACACATTACCACATAACTCCACATTTTTAAGCACTAAGAAAATATTGTGCTAGAAAACATTTCGACAAGCAATTTATTCTTTTCTCATAATGTTTTCTACCATGTTTGAACTTATTACTCAATTTTAACACATTCTGAAACCTCTTTGAATCTGACCCAGTCTAAAATTTTGTCGTGTGGTAATAAGTTGAGGGACAGGGGTAACTAGGTCAAACATTCTCTCTTTCATTTCCTAAGAAGAAAACGCTCTTTGCAGGCTGTGATATTTTATTTGCTTCATAGACCTCAATATCTAGCAATAAACTTCGTCAAAACTGTCATTTATTGCTTCAGTTTACACTATAAAAGCCACTTTAACCTGCTTTTAAATACACGAAGATTCATATGAATGAAATAAGTAAAATATTTATGTTAAACGTTTGATTGATCAGACGAAACTTTTTGGGGGAGTTACCGGTTTGTTCCGCCAGCTCATGTATCATAATAGTTAGTCATTATTACCGATGATTTTTATCTTAAAAGAGAAAGATAACGAATAATTAAACAAACGACATTTTGTGAAACATTCTTCTTGTCTATGAAGACGGATTATTTGGCGTTTCCGCGTGACGTAATAAATACAAAGTTACCGAGGCGTTGTCGTTGGCAAATGATGGATGAATACATTGACGTGCATCGGAACTACTTTCACATTTTTTCTATCAGGTCTGAATGACAGGTGTGTGGATAGCCGGAGGTTCGTACCTGTCAGAGGCTAACACTTTTACTTTTCCGCTTTAATTTGTGTGAACACTTTTCACAAAAAATATATCTATAAAAAATTGAGATTTTTTTGTTGCTTTTATTGATACAGCTGACTATCCCTGATTTCAACGAAACAACAACAACAACAACAACGACAAAAAAAACCAAAAAAACCAAAAAACCAAAAAAAAAACCCCACCCCAAAACAAATGTCAAAAACAACCCAAAACCCCGAACAACACCCCAAATAAACAAACAAACAAGAAAACAAGCCTAACAAAACAAATACTAATAAAAAAAAAAAAAAAAAAAAAAAAAAAAAATAGACGATTCAAAGCGTAGATTAAGACCTGAGGTGAAGTTTGAACTACAGTATTGGTCGATATTTAAGTGAAGCATATTTGTTGATGTGGCTACCTTAACGTCGTAACTACAGCGTATTAAAAATACACCGTTATTTACGTGGTATTCGTGCATTGTATTATATTGTGTTATATTTTCTTAATGCGCCTATCCTCAAGCTGCTATCCCACATTGGTTTACGATTATCCCCACATTGGTAAGAGACAAATGTCGGAAAGGAGCTTCAGTCCGAGAAATAGTGTTCATATGAAACCTATAGTCTGATATGAGGTTTTAAGTTGGAAGTTACTGTACGAGTTACAGTGTATATGTGAAAAATATAGTCCGAGTAGCATTTTTGAATTTGGATCTACAGTCCAAGTTATAGTGTTTATGTGAAAGTTATAGTCCGATGTGCATTTTAAATGTGTAGCTTAAGCCTGAGTTATAGTGTTTATGTGAAAGTCATAGTCCGATTTGCGTTTTGAAATGTGTAGCCTAAGCCTGAGTTATAGAGTTTATGTGAAAACTTTAGTCCGAGTTGCATTTTTAAATTTATAGCTACAGTCCAAGTCAAAGTGTTCATTGGGAAGCTAAAATCCGAGTTGAAGTTTTCATTTGAACGCTGCAGCCCGAGTTATAGTTTTCATGGGGAGGCTTGTCCGAGTTGTATTTTCATTTTAAAGCTACAGACCTAGTAAACGTGATCATGTGAAAGCTTTAGTCCGAGATGAATGTTTCATTTTCTAACTACAGTCCGAGTTATAGAGTTTATGTGAAAGTTATGGTCCGAGTTAAAGTTTTCACTTTGTAGCTACAGTCCAAGTTATAGTTTCATGGGAAAGCTGTATTCCGAATTGTTGTTTTCATTTTGTAGCTACAGTCCGAGTTACAGTCCTTATGACAGAGCTGTATTCCGAACTATATGAAATTTTCTGAGTTAACCAAGTTTAAAATTGAAATTGAAGTTGTAATTCTGACTAGTAAGCAATTTTATGTGTTTTTATTTTGACAGGCGGACAAACAATTATAATTGTTACAATCTTAACCGATCGTAATTTCAACTTTTTTCTTTTATCTATCACACCATTCTAAAAGGAAAGATGAACTATCACACACACAAAACAACAGCAACAACATCAAATTACAGATGTTAAAAGGGGGAGAGGGCGGGAGTAACGATTTCATTGACCGTTTTTAAATTGGTGCAAGACAAAACATTGATTTAAATCACAGGATTAATCAATTCAAAGTTTATGAAAATTTTAGATTTTTCCAATGTCTTGGTAGAAAATACCCAAATGTTTTCCCAATTGTTTTTCTTGGGGGACGCCAGAAATTGTCAATGTGAGCCGTTGGGTTAAGAGTAGGGCAGTAAGACAATCTAAAATTAAACTTACCTAGAAGGAAATACATACTTTCGGCGAACGTTTAGAAAATGTCAAACTTAAATTTATCATCAATTTATTGCGTAACTACATGCTTTGTAGTTCAAACGGTGACTTTCTTTTTTTAAATGTTACATCTATCTTGTTAAATTAGATCTATCATAATATTTACTCTGCTAAAGGAATATCTGTGGTAAAAACTCAAATTTGAATTCGATGCTTCCGCTAAATGTTGTTCCAACTCACTCCTGAAAAACACAAGCAAAGGCAAGCACCGTGAAAGCCGGAACAAGAGGGTGATGCCTGATGTTGATGAACGTACTATAATGTAATAAAGGACAATTCGAATATTAAGTCAAACTTCATTTGAATGGTCAGCCGCGTCCATGGTTCAGTTGGTAGCGCGTCCAACTTTCAATCATGAGGTCTCGGGTTCGATCCCAGGATGTGGCAAACATAACATAGCATAATCTTTATTCAGAGTTTAAGGCCTCCGGCCCATATAACAGTGTATAACTATTAACAATCATCAATGGAATGGCATGAATTTATAGACATCATTTAAATACAAAATATTAATCATTCAATTATTGTATTATCAGTGGGTGATCCTTTAAGTCTGAATGCTTCCAATAAATATTTCATCAGAAACTTGGTATTATCAACTTTCTCATCTGACATGATTTTATAAAACAAGTATTTAATAGGATGCGATTTTTTCCATTCCTTGGTAAAATTAAAGTTGTCTAAGTTTCTCATTTTTTCATATTTAGGACATGCTAATGAAACATGATATTCATCTTCAACAGTGTATATATTATTTTTTAAACAGAAATTACAGAACCTGAAATTGTAATCAAGATTTGGATGGCAACCTTGTCTTATATTCAAACAATGACCTGAACATATAAAATTCGATAGAATCTTTTTGAAATGAAAGGCAACGTCCATAGATAAATACCTCTCAACGTTCAAAAACGTTTAGTATTCTCAATAATATAAAGTTTTTGATGATAAGATATTTCTCTTGTAAAAATTGAAATGGACAATCAATTAGTCCTTGTTTGAAACTAGACAAAATTTGAGACTTGCCCACTACCCCATTGGCTATAAAAAAAATATGCTTTCTGACATTTTCTCCCACCAATGGGTTGATAATCGTAAACCTAAGTTGGACGAGCAGCCTGAGGCTCGGAAAGGATGTAGTGGTAGTACTGGTGTGAGAAATACCAGGAATCCATGGTCAGGTACTCAATGACTGAAATACTGTTTAAAGTGGCGGTAAACCCATTGAATAAAAAATTTGAACAGTCACTACTCCATCGTCATACAGCATTTTTTTTAGTAGTGCGGTTTTTAAAACCCTTAAAGTAACTTTTAGGAATGACTTTTATATAAAGAAGAGAAACCATTTCTGTCAACATTTTAAGGGATGTGTAAACTATATATTATTTGGAAAAAGGTTCAATTATCGTCAGAAGGGGTGCGGTGTAGCAGAAAACACCGCAGAATATTTTGTTACCATTGGTTGGAGCCTGTTAACCACACAAAAACCGACGCACTTTGTTGTTTTTGTGACCTTTTGAAATTGGACCTCAAGTGTCATAATTTTTGACAAGCCCACATACACGGTGTTAACACAAAAATGAGATTCTCACACCTGCTATCTCTGGTTACAAGTTAGACTGGTCATGAAGCTGGTAAAGAATTAGTCCTGTGTTCGGAATGACAAATCGCTCGCTAACGTTGAAAAAATGGTACCCCGCTTTGCACGATCTATTTTAAAAGCAGATTTAAAGACGATAGTTTTGTCCATCCTGATATACAAGCTTATTCCGTTGGGCGGACGGGGAATTTCTTTGGGTGGTTCATTTTAACCCTTTCCCTTTCAATCCCTGATTTTACGTCCCTGTGATTTTATAATTGAGAAAATATTTTAGAAAAAGAAGAAATAACTTGCAACAAGCAATTTCTTCTTTTTCCACAATTGTTTCTACCCTACTGAAAGGTTATTTTTCCAATTAAATCTATTTAAATTTTCGTCTGCAGAACCTATGAATTTCGACAGGTCTAAAATTTGTAAAAAGGAAAGGATTAACTCTACTTCGCGTGAAACAGGTTTCACGTTATGAATAAGCGATGCATCATACGGAAAGGTTGCCATTTTAACTGACTGTGCGTAAAGTAGTTACAAAAATATCGTCTGAAATTGCTTGTTTTTTATGTTTTTTTTATCTGTAGATCATTTGTTGTTGTGTTGCTATGTGTATATGTATTCTTTTCATCTTGTAAACCACATACGCACAGAAATCAGATCAGCATCGGCGGCAGATCTTTAGCGATCTCGGAGCTTTTCTTAAATCGCAATGTGACGGTCGAATAGTTGATCATGGCATTGGTGCTTTCTACAGAAGTTGTAAAACCAAAACGAAGAGCGAAATTGCGCGAAACAATACCTATATGACTTGGTCTGTAATTAACATTCTTTATTTGATGATTTATTAGATTTACCCTGTGTTACTAGGGCACGTCAGGCCCCGACATGCCACTAAACGACGTCAAAACAACGTTAGATGACGTTTTTATAACTCAGGCCAATAGTGCACCTACTTATACAACCATGTTGTGATCATACACCGATGAAAACTATAAAACAGTCAATTTAAATTGTATTGCTATTGATTTATAAGAAATTGAACGGTAAACCAGACAATGATTTCATTAAAATATTAATTAAGAAATGGTAAAACAACAACAACAACAACAAAACCCTAAATTATTTCATAATAAGACATAAAACTGAAATTTACATTTGTAATTCTATGCATGTAGTGGCCAAAACGGATTTTGGCATAACTAGAAGGGTTGATTGGCACCTTAACCAAATTCCATACATTTCCGCTTTTTGAAACCTCTCTTGCAAAAAGGCATTGGTAAACATTGTGGATTATGAAAAAACTGTTTGTTAAACACTGTTTTCTACCCAAATACGCAATGGAGAACATCTTTTGTCGCCTGCAACTTCTTTAAATTTGGACCAGTCTAAAATGACATCATGTGGAAATGGGTTAAGGTACCACACAATATAGAATTTTTTGTCATGTTTCTGCCACTCAATGGACAATGTACATTAATGATTCATTAATACAAACAATAGTATTGCGCAATAGATGTATATTTTGATCTATAGGTCGTCTCTCTCCCCGAGGCAATGTTACGTTCTTGACACATTGAACCTTCATTTGTGTTTTCTTCGTATCGATCGTTTTAAATCTTGAAATCCTCACCACAAAAGGATGGCTTTAAGCGTACGCTATACTGATGAACGAAATAAGATCACAATTGACGGATCTCTGGTAGCGTCCACTGCCCTCCGACATGGTAGTTCGAGTAAGGTTATACATTTGTATATGAGTTTATTTTCGAAAGTATGAAATAAAAGGTAAGTCGTTCGTTCGCGACATAAACGTCGTTACCTCGTCTTTGATAAGCTGTTGTCACGACATCTATGTTTTTAAATTGACAAAAAAAAAAAAAAAAAAAAAAAAAACTTAAAATAGATTTTGAAGTTAAAATTTCAGTTGAAAATTTAAAAAAAATGATTTGATTGGCCAATGGATTTTTTGATTGACAGTGGCGATCCACGAGCTTTCACCATTGTGTCAACTGAACGATACTTAATATCATTCCCAAGTGCGCATCTTTCTTTTCCGGGCTCGTCGGAACACTAGGAGCCTTACAGTGTTCCATAATTCAAAACTAAGAAAATTTCAATTTATTGTACAATAACTAGAATGCTTAGGAAAAGGATTGTATATATTTTCTTTATTTATCCAAAATTTGAAGATATAAAACATGGTATCAAACAGTTCAGAATAATGATATTACTATTCACAGCAATAGAATGGGACAAAAAACAGGGTAATTATGGACGGACTAAAGAAGAAAACTTGAAATAGAAGGGACATGATGTTATCATCGATAGAACACAAGAGAGTGCAGCTACAGCTTAACGATAAGTTGACCTTAGGGCTTCTATCTACTCATCGACGATACATCTGATAGTTATACATATACATTCATACATATACGTACACGCATACGAACACATTTACACACTTCATCATACATACATACATACACATACATACACACATACATACATACACATAGATACACATACAAGCAAACACGCATACATACTTACTTACATCCATACATACATACATACATCGCACATTCACAAATACATAAACACACATCTAATATACACACATAACCATACATACATACATATACATACATACATACATACATACATACATACATACATACATACATACATACATACATACATACATACATACATACATACATACATACATACATACATACATACATACATACATACATACATACATACATACATACATACATACATACATACATACATACATACATACATACATACATACATACATACATACAAGGAAACATGCAAACATACATACACACATACACACATCACACATACACACATCACACATACACTCATACATAAACTTATATACATGCATATAAACATGTATACACACACTTAGATACTACACACAAATATTGTAGAAAGAAATTTCTACCAAATATACAACCTACCCCGAATCGAAGAAGAATGCAAAACAAGGATACTTGAAGGTCTCCATTTTATATGCTATTCCATAGAAAGTAACACTCTTTCGTGAAGACTAATATATCATCCTAGTAACTCGGAGACTACTACGTAACAGACTATCAATTCAAGAGATCAGGCTTGGAACACTGCTAAGTAAATGCGATTCTTGATCTTTTTAAACTTACAGTCTTTACATCAGCCATTCCCACACAATAAAATTTTAGACTGGTTCAATTTGAAAGAAGCTGCAGACGACAATATAAAGTTGGTGGCTTTTTTGTCCTTTGGATAAAAAACATTGTCGATAATGAAGAAATTGCTTCATATAAGCAATTTCTCCATTTTCCACAATGTTTTCGAAAGCTGTAATCTTTTTAGGCGTAAAAAAAGGGGTGTGTGTGTGTGTGTGTGGTGGGTGTGTTAAACATTGCAAATAGATAGAAAAAAGTGCACTAAGTTATTTACCCCCGTTAATACAAAATAATATTCCGTTTTTTTGAGAAGCCCTATCAAATACGTCATTTTGTCTAGACGATCAGTATTGGCACAATGATTACTGTTGACAAGATAGCCCACCGAATTTCTGCGACGCAATATTTCTATGTAAATAAGATATTGAGACACTAAACCTTATAATACATGTAAATGTCTTTCACTTATATCGAACCAGTTTTTTCCCAACCATTAACACCAGAACAAAACAGAACGCCAGAAGAGGTAGTCCCGCCCACCCTCTGACTCCGTTGGTAACGCCCACTGACCCCGACAGGAAGTTACAGTGCGATACTTAACGGCATAACATTGCAAATGTCATGGCCATAATGGTAAAACTGTTGGTTGGCTTATTCAAGTTGTAGTTACGTAGTTTAAGTTGCCAAAATTCACATATATGTCGGCCAATTCTTACCTTCAGTCTAAACTGATTACATGTATTTGATTGGCTGATTGATTCTTTGATTGACAGCCGCGATTTGGCAATTCAGTGTCTTGGTATGATAATAAATGACAGCAGAACATGGACGTAATTTGTATAAATCTATACAATAAGTCATCCAAGGGGAGTGGGCCGAAGTCAAATACGTTACTTAGATCTTTATTTTGGGCTAAAATTAAAGAAAAACCTTAAATACCAACATAATTTAATATTCAGCATTTTAACACCTTCCCGTTTTGTCGATTTTTTTTTCTGGTCTAATTTTAAAGACACAATATTTTCTTATATATTAAATCACATCGACGTATGAAACAAGGACTTTACGGTAGATAGTTAAGGGTGATGTTAGTCAAGATGCTGGACATTTGGCGGGGGAGCGGATTTCCTTACCCCGTCTACAAATCTTAGTTATGACGTCAATACATCATTCCCAGATACTATATTTGGAAACAAATCTCTCTGTATGGAATTACAGAAATGTCGTTTGGCCCCCGAGATGATCGTACTCAAAGCGGATTTATTATGACGAAATCGATTATACGGAAATTGTGATATTGCGTATTCTTAACCATGTCCTTCCTCCGTAAATCGATCTAGATTTTCTTGTGTTGATTACCCGATTTTTAAGTGATTTACCCATTCCCGTACAACAAAGTTTTAGACTGGTCCAATTTGAAAGAGACTGCGGACAATAATTCCAAGTTGATAGAATTTTATTGTATTTTTTCGTCATTTTTGACACAATCAATTTCTACATCTCCAAAATATTTTCCAAAGCCTTTATGTACATATATATAAACGCTTAAAAAGGAAGAAATGTGTGGAAAAGGGCTAAAGATCTGGGGAAATTTGACCTATAAATAACGTTATCTGATCAAGATAAGAAAGAAAACATTCATAACGATAAAATAAAGGTGCACCCGATTTTTTAACAAAACATGTTCTTTAATTAACGCGCTCCTACATAATGACGATTTTGAACGCCCACAAGAAAAACAATTAGGAAAACCTTGTATAAGATGAAACAATTGCTTGCAATTTCTTCATTTTACACAATTTTCTCTATCCAGACACTGGAAAGAATTCATAAACTTCCAAAATGTCGTAGCAGACTGCTACTCCTTTCTTTTTGTACCAGTCTCAAATTTTGTCGACTGGTAATTAGTTAAATACCAGGAAAAAAAGTGACAAACTAATAGTGGTATCTTGGCAATGATAAGGAAAAGAGCATTCATAACGATAAGAGTTAAAGGTGAATTAGATTTTTTAATAAAAGTTTTGTTCTTTAATTTGAAATCTGCTTGTTTCATTTCATTGAAAGTACTTAGCGTAATAAAGAACGACTCGTGTTTGAATTAGAAAACACTTTCGGATTTTGAAATAATTGCTTCGGGAGGGCGGGAAAATATTTGGCATCGATAACCAATAATCAGATATTCGCATAAAATTTAGCTTTTGGTTACAATAAAACGAGTTTTTTTTTGTGAAAGGACAGACATGCATAGCTGAAACAGTACAAGTTGTAATATTTACTGGGAAATCTGGTGTAAAGCACCTTAAGAACTGGTAGATTTTTGGTCCAGTGCAGTGTTTATCCCAACGGTGATTTCGTAAGTCTCTGTGAAATCCTGATTTCATCGGCAGCGAACAAAAAGACTCAAAAAGGATTTTTGAATCTACAATCTACTTTTTCTTGAAGTAGATTCGAATTGTTACTAGCCTGGTTTACCATAGAAGCCTTAGAACAATTTAAACATATTCAAGTTTGGTCATTCACACATGATTAACACGACAAAATATAATTCTGAAAAAAGGGTCTGGCCAGAAGTATAACAGCATGTATTTCTCATAATGGTTCTATTGGGATTAAATCATTTTTATGTTAAGTCGAAAGTTGACGTTTAATTCGTATTCATGAAAAAACAAATTATGTTTTTCTAATGGAGATGACATGCAAACACTCGTCGCCATGTAAAACAAATGGCTGTCGGTCGCCAAAATGGTGCGTTAGGTTGAATATGCTGCATATTTCAAGACCAAAACTTCTCCTTTCATAGTTGCGTTTTACAAGTCCATGGGTGAAACACACAGACAAGTGCCACTAATTCTACCCGTGGTAGAAAAGCTTAACTCATTCCCACACAGTGACGCTTTTGTGCGCCCCTCAAGAAAAACATTTGGGAAAACATTGTGTATAATGAAGAAATTGCTTGTTTCAAGCAATTTCTTCATTTTCCACAATGTTTTCTTCCCAGAGAGTTGAAAAAATATAAGATTTCACCAACTTATTGTCATGTGCGACTCCTTTGAAATTGGACCAGTCTAAGATGTTGTCGTGTGGGAATGGGTTATGTTGTCGTGTGGAAATGAGTTAATAAGCTTAATATTGAAACACACTATACTGTCACATTCTACAGTCGGTTTTTCTCGAGCGACCACCTCCACTACGCGACCACCTCCATTATGATACCACAATCAATACTTGCAAATGAAGAATATCATATGTAAATCCAATGATGTAGGAACTCATTAGAACTGTCTCAGTTGTCTATTTCTATTGTCCATTTGTCCTCTCTCAGTGAGACGATTCTAATGAGTCCAAAACAATAACATTTATCGAGAATTCTGTTATAAGTTGTGTTTGCTTTCGAATCAATTCTACATATGTTTCACAAAACATATGTTTCATGCGAAAATTCTCTTAAGCGACCACTTTTTGGTCGTCCAATGAGTGGTTGTTAAGAACAAGATTTACACCCTATAGGTTCCAACGGCTTTTATACTTTTCAACCTTTTGAAAATATTTGAAAATTGAAATGATGAGAAAATGACTATATTTAATTCGTAATAATTGAATTAATTAGCAGAGTCATCAAAATATTGAATATTATGTACCTTGTATAACTTCATTTCGTGGCGTTACTTTTGTACAAATTGTGTCTTGAAATGTTTTGTTTTTGGGCCGGAGGCCTCATATATAGAATTAAGGCCTTGAATCTTGATAAGACGATGTACATATATATTTCTTTCAGAACCTCGCCCTAGAATATGTGATTCCTTGGAAGAAGTACTTAGTGAATCCTCGGGAGTAGTACTTATTCATTCCTCGTAAGTAGTACTTTGTGGTTCCTTGTAAGTAGTATTTAGTGAATTCTCGGAAGTAGTACTTAGGGATTCCTCGTAAATAGTACTTAGTGAATCCTCGGGAGTAGTACTTAGTGTATCCTCAAGAATAGTACTTAGTGTTTCCTCGTAAGTGGTACTTAGTGAATCTTCAGGAATAGTACTTAGTGAATCCTTGTAAGTAGTGCTTAGTGATTGCTCGTAAGTGGTACTTAGTGAATCCACGGGAATCGTACTAAGTGAATCCTCGGGAGAAGTACTTAGTACTCAATGGAATAATGAAACAGACTGATCGTTCAGAGCTGCGTAAAACGAAAGAAACAAAACACGAAAGTATACCTACTCAGAATTTGGTGTAAGTATCTTTATAGACGAGATCTAAAATATGAGAGGAAAACTCGAGCAATAAGTTACATCTTGAAGCTAGATAGTAGTTGCATTGTCAACATTTTGGCAGTTTTCCTATCACGATTAGAGTGTATGCGTCCTTGTCAATGCATCTGTTACATTTATTTGACAAATTATGTAAATTTAACCTCATTAGGTTTTTTCATTTAATCGATAATTATGTGTACTGAACAGCCGAAGTTCAGACATGTGTTCTGAACTATTACACAACAAGCTACGTGCCATCTTTCGAGATTAATATGGCAAATTAGAAGACTGAGAAGAAGCACTACCTGAAGGTTTGGGTTTGGTTCGTTTATGATACTGAATGAATTAAACATTATTCACACATATATAAAACAACCCAATGGTATTTCTCCCCTTGTATGGAGGAACTAGTAGAGAGCAATGGAAAATAGCCAATTGGCCAGCTCTATGATAAATCTACTTAACCCTTTCGCGTTTTTTCATAATTTTAGGCCAGTCCAATTTGAAAGAAGTTGCAGACAAAAATCAAAAGTGGCTGTGATTTGAAAAGTAACCAACCACCAAGTTAGAAAATATTGTGGGAAATGAAGAAATGAAGAAATTGCTTGTTACAAGCAATTTCTTCTTTTCCCACAATGTTTTCTCAAGTTTAAATTCACAGGGACGTGAAAACAAGGGATTGTACAGGAAAGGGTTAAAGTATTAAGAATGTCATTGATCGTTTATGCAAGCGCACAAGAGTTAAAATGCAGAAAAAATGTATATTGATAATTGAAAGCAAAGCTTACATCAAACGTTTCCACACATGTAACGTTTTCTGACACCCTGAAGAATTTAATTCATGGAATATTTGAGGGAACAGGAGAAATTGTCGGTAACAACCACTTTCTCCTTTTCTCGCAATGTTTTCTTCCCCCTTTTCGTACTTATTTCACAATTATAGCGTAGCTTGAAACGTTGTCTTCAACTTCATTCAGTTTGGTCAAGTCTAAAAACTTGTCGTCTGGTAATGGGTTACAACTCATTGCTCTTATAAATCGGTCCCTGGTTCAGAACATTCCAAGTTACCAGATGAGTTGCCTATATAGGTGAAACTTGGTAGCTGATTTCGAGGGTCACCTATGTCCTTTTCTGATTCATTTTTCCAATCTGTGTGACCATACACAATGATCGATCGGGACTAACTTATCAAAAAATTAACCCATTACAACACATCAAAATTTTAGACTGGTTCTAATTCAAAGAAGTTGCAGACGACAATTATTTGTTGCTGGAATTTTACGAATTCTTTTCTTTTGGGGTAGAAAACAGTGTGGATTATAAAGAGATTGCTTGTAACAAGCAATTTCTTCATTTTCCACAATGTTTACTAAAACTTATTCTCCTGGGGGCGTCCACAAGCGTGATTGTGTGGGAATGGGTAAATGGTTGGCGTTTTCTGGCCTTTTTGGTTTACATTTTCTGGGAAATTACTCTTCATGCCATATCCATCAATCTTATAATATTAAATGTCGACCAATGCTAGTGTTCAAAGTTCATTTCCAGTATAAATAACTTATTTGATTGGTCGATTGATTCTCTGATTGACAGCCTCGACCGTCATTTTTCAACAACTATGCCATTCTTACAATTTCTTACTGCGCCATTTAAACTAACGGCTATATTAGGCATATTAACAACTTCCGTTCAGACATGCCCTGCGGTTGTCTCTCGCACAATTAAGAAAATTTATACTACAATTAATATTTAATTTGGCCTATATTTTTGACGCGTTCTATGTACACATGTCAAATGATACTTTAGGCACCAGGACGTGCTCTAAATCACGTCCCTTGTTGGCTCCTAAAAATATCTACTTGGTTATCTTTAACTCATATTTCATAACCAATGATTCTTAAAAGTAGTCGCCGGGATGTCATGGGTTCGATCCCCGGCGGCGAAAATATCCTTTCCGACATTTGTCTCTCACCAATGGGTGGATAATCGTAAACCTAAGTGGGATAGCAGCTGGAGGCTAGGAAATGATGTAGTGGTACATCTAGTACTGGTGTGAGAAATACCAGGAATCCATTGTTAGGTGCTCCAGCCGACGCGATATGACTGAAATACTGTTAAAAGTGGCGTTAAGCCTCATTCAATCAATAAATCAGCTACCTAAAACTATTTCATCATGATATGATTTAAGCTAATTGACCAATCGCGCCTGTCAATCAAAAAAATGAGTCGACCAATGAAATTAATCATTTAGACTGGAGGCTCAGTTTGAACTGCAACATTGACCGTCATTTTGGTGAAGCATTTTTGTTGGTTTAGCGACTTAAACGTCGTAACTACAGCTTATTCAAGCTGTAGTTACGATGTTTAGGTCGCCAACCAACCATTTTACTTATTTGTAGCGTGCTACTGGTCGTACATTTTGCAAAATAACACCGTTGAAAATCGAAGCGGAACTTCCTGTGGGAATCAATGGGCGGGGCTAAAGTTGTCAGTTGTCGGGGCCAGCGATTGGTCAATTTTCTGAAAACAAAAAAATGTAATCTTTTCCCATTGACGGATCGCCGACAGTCAAATGATCAATTGAAAATCAATTTATTCACTTAGACTGGAAGTAACATAATGAAATCTTTGAAGATTTTTGTCATATTTCCGTTTGCTGCTCTAGCTGTTTTTGCTTTGTTAAGGTCACCCTTCACCGGTTTGCCTTTTAACTAGAAAAGCGTCATTTTTTATAGCTTAACCTATTCCCACACAATGCCGCTTTTTATGCCCCTTAAGAAAAGACTGGAGGAAAAAATAAGGTTGAAAATGAAAAAATTGCTTGTTTCAAGCATTTTTTTCATTTTCAACCTTGTTTTCCACCAAGAAAGACCGAGATGCTATAACATCTCCCAACTTGACATTGTCATCTGTAAATTTATTTTGAATTTAGAACTGTCTGAAAAATTCACGTGTTTGAATGGTAAGTTATCAGACAATTTTTTGGGGTCTTCTCGGAGTTCAACGAGTGCAAACTGTCACACTTAATCCATTGAATGCCCACGACATAAAAAGTTCTACATAATAAGTAGTTCTTATGTATTTTAAAAATAATACAAACTCCGCATGCAAGATCATCTCCTATGTATTTTAGCTCACTTGAGCATATCAAGCTCTAAATGAGTCTGATCAGCGTCTTCACTATGCACACTGCTATAAAGCTTTATTCAAGTCATTATAAAGCATGCTATTTAACCCCTGGATTGCTTTAATCTCCTTTATTTAAAATGATAACCTTTGAGAAAGAAGTCTACTTAACAAAACTATGCTTTACTAGCTTACAGTACTTTCAGCACTTTGTTTGTTTTATGTTAACGACAACAAATACCATTTGATATCTCAATCGAGCTACCTTGATTGAATTCCGAAATTTTAGAATGGCCCAAATTCAAAGAAGATGCAGACGACAATTCGAACTGGTTTATTTTTCAAATAAGAGTCACGCTTGGATAGGAAACATGGAGAGAAAAAGAGAACTTGCTTATTTAAAGCAATGTATCAATATCTTATCTTGTTTTTCCAAAGCCTTTAACCTTCAGCGCGTAAAATTGCTTTATCAGCTATGATTTTTTTAATTTTATGCTGAGTTGAGTTGAAAGTGTTATAACAGTTAACTAATTCCAACACAAACCCTCCTTTTTAAACCCCTCAAGAAATAGGCTTTGAAAAACATTGTGGTAAATGAAGAAATTGCTTGTATCAAACAATTTCTTCATTTTCCACAGTGTTTTTTGTCCAAAAAGACGGGGAAAAAAAAAGAAAAAAAAAGAAAAAGAAAAATAAAATTCCATCAACTTGACATCGTCGTCTGTACCCTCTTTCAAATTGGACCAGTCTAAAATTTTGTGGTTTGGGAATCGGTTAAGTAACCTGTGCTAAGTGCCTAATTTCCGAATATAGTCATACGCGTTTCTCTCGATTTATCGATCTAAGAGACGTCTATAGATTGTAATAGTACCAGCTTTGAACGAAGACTAAGGTATTCTCGTCGTTGCGCGAGCAAACTGTCGTAACTACAGCTTGAATAAAGCTGTAGTTACGACATTTCGCTCTCCCATCGACGTTATGTAAATCAAATTCGTCTTAAGGTTTAAAGTATCTGTAAGAATGTCAATAATGTGACATTTAACCGGGGGGAAATTTGAGCTTTCTTTGATGCATACTTGAACATATGAATAATATAGATTGGTAACAATGTGTCAGGGTTTAGTCACGGAGTTAACATGTCGGATATCCGAGAAACTCATGGTTTGACCCCAAAGTATCAACTCTTTAAGTATCATACACGCTAATAAAGCTAATAAGTCAATGCCAAAAGTCATATGTCTTTCGTGGTTTCATAATCTCGATTTAAACCCATAATCAGACGACAAAAAAATTAGACTTGTCCAAATTGAAAGAAGATGCAGACGACAAATCTTGAATTTATGAATTTTCTTCAACTCTTCGAGTAAGAAACATATTTGAAAATGTTTGATTCAAGCAATTTCTACATTTTCCACAATGTTTTCAAATTTGTTTTTCTTCATGGGCGTCCTAAAGTGTGTGGGAATCGATTAAGCATTCGAAATGCGTTTTTGCACAAGATGGAATAAAGGGGATCTATAGATTTGACGAAAATTTGCCGGTGTTCATTTTTAAGAAATAGCTTTGAAAAATATTTCCAATACCTTTGAAATGAGAAAAGTTCAGTTTCTATTAAATCAGCTGTAAAACACTTTTATCGAATCATGTTTCATTAATACGAGTTTTCCCAATACCACACAATCCCACGTTTTGCCGCCATGACGAAAATTAGCATTTGAAAACACTTGATTTTCGGCATAAATACATGCATACTTTTTACTTAAGCTATAATTTCAAAGTAATTAAATTTAACCCTAGTTGGCAATAAAAATAAAAGCTGCCTATAATATAATCACAGTCTTGGTTCTAGTATTAGAGAAATGGCCAACTTAACGAATAAAAAAAGCAATGGCAATGGTTGTTTGTCGACCTAAAAGTCATGAATACAATTCGAATAAGCTGTAAGTGCATTGTTTAAGTCGCCAAATCAACGAAAATGCTTCACACAAATGACGGCCAATATCGAAGTTCAAAGTTCATTAAGGTCTACTTAAACAATTTGATTGGCCAATCGACATCGCGATCCGTCAATTTGCAGTTATGAACGAAAGAAGAAATACCAACGCAAAATGAGCCTTGGTTCGACAATTTCACATTTACTTATAGCACAGGCACTATGTAGCCTGGACAGACTCGCGGTGTATTAACAATGTTCTTTAACCCATTCCCACACGATAAAATTTTAGACCAGTCCAAATTCAAAGAAGTTGCAGACGACAATTGTAAGTTGGTGAAATCTTGAAAATCTTTGTTGCAAAGGGTAGAAAACATTGTGGATAATAAAGAAATTGCTTGTGACAAGCAATTTTTTAATTATCCACAATATTTTTCAAGGCTTTTATATTGAGGGGCATTTAACAGCGTCACTGTGTTGGAATGGGTTAATTGTGAATTTTTACTTTGAATCGGTAGCTATCTACAGAACGTGTAGTAAAGACTCCGATCACACTGTGCTGATCTTGGTCTTTGCTTTGCGCATTTGTTTTGTTAGACAATAATCTCAATTTTTCTCTACCGAAGCCAATCATAAAAAGAAATAAATGACTGGATGATTGCGATCAGAAAACTATTGAAACTTGTCGTCGGATCGGGGTGCGGAGCAATGAGATCGAAGTTAGTCTGGGTGTCTGCACAAACACTATTCCAAGACTCGAACTAAACCCCTCAACCCTCAATATGAAGACAATAAAGGTCAAATTAGATAGACGTTCGACGGGTCAATTTTGTTTAAATATATTTCATGGTGGGCTATGATAGTAACACGCATGTATAGACAGACTGACGGATGTATATGGTTGGCCATTGGCCTGAATGAATGAGTTCTTTCAGAAGGTTTACGCATGCCGTGCTCCTTTTGATACCATATCGCATGCGTAAGGTCGATTAAATAACCCAGCAAGAACAATTAAACCTGGTCGTATTACAGCATTTTATGCGACATCGATACTATATCATGCAAGAAATATGCGCATGTATTCATGAATTTTATGGCGGAATGGTATTTGTACGCAGTCAGCATATTTTCTCTTTCTTCCACTTTACGAGGTCGTCCTGTCGCATATCGGAAAAGAACAGTACAGCTGCCATTCTCTTGTGGCAAAAGAAGGGTGTTGGTCGGGGAATGCTAGGGTCAAGACAGCAAAAGTTTGCGAGAAGTTTCAGACGTAAAAAAAATAGTTTTTCATTTGGTTTAAAGGCAACGTTTGACAAGAGGTTGGTTGATATAGACATTTTAGACCCTTAAAGCGAAATACGACCGCCTGCGAAAAGTATCGGTCCCGGCTTGCACAGTCGAAACCTTGCGCTATTGACAGATTTTTTTTAAAATCTAGAATGTGGTCATTCTACCCTACACTGAATCTATGTTCGAAATCCAACTCTAGTTGACCTCCGCTAGGTCAAATATGTTTCATCAAATATTTGTTCAACGGATTTCCTATAAAGTCCCTTTTCGTTCGGCAGATCACTTTTCTTCATTTTGTTGTTTGATTTTTCTTGCGTATAAAACTCAAAATGTTGTTGAAATTTGTTATTGCATGGGGAATGATTAAACTATGGTGCTTGATTTTAGTAAATCGTATTAAACATTCATAATTTTGTGTTTGTGTCCATGACAAAGTTGTTAAGTGTTATTTCATAAATCTTCTTTCACATTTCTCCATGTTGGGTTAGCTCAGTCGATTACGCGTTGTATTCTCGTTCCAGGGGTGGTGGGTTCGAATATCCGTTCGGCTAATATTCTTCACGTCATTTGACAAAAGTAATAGCGATTTGTGTCATTTACACCTCATTAACCCATTCCCAAACGACAAAATTTTAAACCGGTCAAAATTGAAGGAAGCTGTATACGACAATTTCAAGTTGGTGCAATTTTGAATTTTATGGGTTTTTTGGATAGGAACTGTTGAAAATGAAGAAATTGCTTGTAACAAGCAATTTCTTCATTTTCCACACTGTTTTCTGAAGCAGTTTTCTTGAAGGGCATGTGAGGGAATGGGTTAAGTGACGAATAAGCATTACACCTATAGTTGACGAGAAGCTCTTGCTTTGGTTCACAAGCTGTGCTTTTCATGTAACGACAGAAGCCATGGATAAGTGCACCAGCCTTCGCGATTTAACAAAAAACTACTATTTAAAGTAGCGTTAAGCCCACACAAACATGCCAGTTAAAGCTTTCCTTAACTTTCACTTCAACCAGGTAT
This sequence comes from Fragum fragum, assembly GCA_946902895.1. Taxonomy (NCBI): domain Eukaryota; kingdom Metazoa; phylum Mollusca; class Bivalvia; order Cardiida; family Cardiidae; genus Fragum; species Fragum fragum. The sequence continues at coordinate 47,352,346 of OX336371.1, forward strand.
TGTTTCACGCATTAATTGCGGAAAAAGGAAGAAAAGGCGTACATCAAGCACATCCCGTATTGCTGTAACTCTTTCGACCACAAAGGCAACTTAGGTAGTAAATATAAATAAATCACGTACATTTGATGTTTCAAATTGTTTTACTGTTGACTAGCTAGTGTTTCTTATTGTCTTTTGGTAAAGGCATAAGTCTGCTTGATCAAACATTTGGGTGAGAAATTTCAGAGATCCAAGACGGAACAATTATAATGGGTGCAGATGGTAATGCAAAACATCAAATGATATTAACCTTTCTAATAGACAGATCGCGTCTGTCAATCAAAGAATCAATCCACCAATCCAATCATTCATTTAGACCGAAGGTGAACTTTGAACTCTCACATTAACCGACAATCATGCGAATCATTTTTGATGGGTTGTCGACTTCAACGTCGTAACTGCAGCTGTAGTTACGACGATTATATCGCCGACCGACCATTTCACTTTTTTGATACATGTTACTGATCATAAATCTTATAAAAAGCTGTTTAATATCTACATGAATATTTCTGTCAGAGCTCAGGGGGCGTGGTCAGCGATCCATCAATATTCAATCTGAAATCGATTTTCAAACTAGGAGCTCCGAATTTGGTAGTCAATCAAAGCCCCGACTTATAGGAAAAATTCCCAATAGTTCCAAGAGGACAAGGGTTAACTCCATTGTCTCTAGATCTCCAACAGCCGATTGAATAATTCATCGGTAATTGGTATTGATTGATGTTTGTTTCATATTGACAGCTATTAGATATTCAACATATGTTGTAATTCAATTACCACGCGTCTTTGAACTCTTTGTTAACCAGGAACTAATATTGAAAGCATCTGTTGTGAGGGCGCGGGCTGGGTCAGGCTGTCTCCAGAGCCCTTACGTTCATGTTGACTATTTGACTGGCTAGATGGTCAAGTGGTATTGGTGCTTGACTCATGATTCGAAGGTCACGGGCTCGAACCGTCAACGGTGTGTATTCATTGGTATGACACCTAAAAGCCAGCCCCAGTCTACTTAGCTGTAGAATTAGGTAGCATTGGGTTTAAGCCACCGCCCCTCTTTCAGAGACGTGAAAAATATGGATAATGAGTTTTCGAGGCTAAAAGCTTCCATCGCAATCGAACTGAAATAAGTTAGTATTTTAGCTGTAATGGCCACATGGAAAAACTGTAGAGAAAATTGTAGAGAACTCCTTCAAAGGCATGCGTTTAAACTCCTCGGTTACTTTAACCTTCTTTATATATCATAATAACCTTTCGCAGCGAAGATTATTCAACAAAAAATGCTTTTTATTCTTTGCTAGTTTACAGTACTTTCAGTTGTTTGATTCCAATCGGTCTTCATCGGTGTTCACTGTAAAGCAATATCCGAGAAGATCTGAATAAGAAAACAACATGGACATAGCTGAAGCTTTTTATTTTGCTGCTCGCAGTCGTTCAGTGATGCCCCAGGCCAGGTCTTGAATTCACAAGGAAATATAGGTTAATATTTTGTTGTTATTAAACGGTTGTCTTTTAATAATATTTCTCCTACGCACCACCTGTCCGGTAGTTTCATATTAAATGAAATGTCAAGTATTTATTACATTCTTTTTTATACATCACACCCTTTTGTCAGTAGACAGAAAACTATTTGTGACACAAAAGAAACTCGATATTTACATTTAGAAAGTAGAAGATCGGAAATGCAGTCGCTTTAAGGATTTATGAACCGTCAGGCTGAAAGGAACCCGCTGATGTTCCGTAAAAACAAAAACCCGAGAAAAACTTATATCAAGCAGGTCAATCAAAGATAGTAATTCACAATTAGATATATAATAGGGCAGAATTACCGTAAGAGATCCATAAAATCGTTCAAAAGCGGAAAGTTTCGACACTGGCCAACCTGCTCAGTTGGCGCAGGCTGGTCAGTGTCGATGCTTTTCGTATTTACCATAACTTACCATTTCGGCAGATGGATTTCATTTAAATCAAGAACGATGCGGTTTGAATACATTGATTGATTGATTGAATGGGGTTTAGCGTCACTTTTAACAGTATATCAGTCATATCACGGCGGCTGGAGGACCTTACAATGGATTCCTGTTATTTCTCACACCAGTACTACGCCTACATCCTTTCCTAGCCTCCAGCTGCTATCCCACTTAGGTTTACGAATCTCCACCCATTGGTGAGAGACAAATGTCGGAAAGGATATGTGCCGCCGTCGAAGATCGAACCCATGACATCCCATGATTGAAGATTACCGACTGTGCTATGACGGCAACTTGAATACATTGAACAATCATCAAATGACAACCGCCGCGCGAACAGGAACTATTCTGTAATTTTGAAAAGGAGAACGGAGTCAGCAAAGGCAAATAATATTCGGTATTTCAAAAACTAATATACAGTGAGTTTAAATGGTCATCCCCAATTCTAGAAACTTGCAACCAGCAAACAGTTTCAACCCAGGTTAGTTAATGCAATCCTTACAGTCTTACCAGGGTCTTTACTGTGCCCAGTTTCCAGTTGGTTCATAATCACCTGACGAGTAGAATAATTATCATCAGTGGGTGACTTAGATGTCGTAAAATAAATTTACTCAAGCCGTTTTTACGACATCTTGGTTATACAATGATTTTATATTCGTCAGCGAAACGTTTCGAACTTAGACGTTACGCTCAGATCTAAGTAAATACACAGAATTTGTGTTTTTAAGCTTAAAGAAGAATACCGGTTTAGGTTTGAGTACACTGAGTACACACTCAAAATGCAAAGCGTCGAAAACAAAATCAATAGTTTGTTGAGAAAGAAAAAACACAATCTGAAGATGTCACAATTGACGTATCGCAACTGTAAAAAAAATGGATTGACCAATCATATCATTCATTTAGACTAGAATTGATCATTGAACTCCTACATTTAGCATTTAGTTTTTTTTGTTTACATGTTAATGACCTTATCGTTTGCACAAAAGAGTGTCATTTGATATCTAAGTCGAAATTCATGGCGGAGTCCAGTGGGCCGGGTAAGTGATCCTTCAATTCGAGGACAGACACAACGTAAAAGGGCTTCGGGGCTGGTTGTGTAGGAAATTCAAGTTTCTTTTATTTCTTTATTTGTTGTAATTTAAATTTTAGTTTCGTCTATCAAAAACGAGCGTTCTGATTGGTCGAAAAATCTATTCATAACTCCATGAACTAAATTTTGAGCACGCAGCGAATTTGTATGATTCCGCACAAAATAGTCAGATACAAAAAGGTATCAAAACTTGTAAAGCTGTTGTGTATTTCTTTTCGCTCGATGCCATTAAATTTTAAGAAATGAAGAGAATATTTTTTGTTTTCATGGGGGTATGACCCGAAAAACCGAATCACACAATGTATGAATCCGCTTCGCGAATTCATACAGTGTGAGTAGGTTTTCCGGATCATACCTCCATGAAAATATTTTTAAAGCGGATTCATACATTGTGTGATTAGGTTTTTCGGTTCGTAATTCCATGAAAACAAAAAATATTCTCTTCATCTCTTAAGTGATATAAAAAGCGTTCCAATATTAGGCCGTGTAAGAAAATTGAGAGAAGCTATCTTCAAGGACGTATGCTATCAAATTCAGGCCTCGGTTAAAGCGCAGTTAGTAGCGCGTCGGACTCTCAATCACAAGCTCAATGGTTCGATCCCCGGTCGCGGCAAATATCTTTCCGACGTTTGCCCCTCCTATGAATGGATAATCATAAACCTAAGTTTAATGAGCAGCTGCCATGGGGGCTCGAAAAGGTTGTAGTGGTGTGAGAAATGCCAAGAATTTTCATAGGTAGGTGGCGTTAAATCCCAAACAAACAAACATACAAAAAGCTATCCGATTTATTTCCTTATGAGGGAAGTTATTTACATATAACCAGCTGCCGTACCGCCTTCGCACTTCAAATCCACGTTTTTTGTTGTATATAATTGTCATCATTACATTGGGAATATAAACAAAACAACAGAAGGCCGTGAATGGCATATAAATGACATGGGTCACGAATATCAAACGTGCTCCCATATTGTATTATTCTCACAACTCACGTAAAAATCATAGTTCGTTGAAAAGAGTTCGTGAGAAGGCGGAAAATGTGAGAGAATCAATTCGACGGTACGCGAGCAAAATGTCGTAACTACAGCTTTCATAAAGCTGTAGTTACGACATCTTGCTCGCGCACCGACGAGTTAGTGCGAACAAGAATAGACTATATATTTGCAGGAATGTTCTTGAATGTTCATAGAAATGCATGTCGTGGGGGTCGATTCAAACAATACTCAATCTTTACTGTTCTGAATCTATGCATTACTCTCAGTAAATCCCCGAAAAGAGTTTTTGTGAAGAACATGAGAGGGAAACATCTTAAACAGATGCCATTCACACGATTTTGCACAAAACGATCTTTTTATATTCGTTACAAGAATAACAGTCGTTCCAAAATAGAAAAAATCGAATTATCACAAATCCGCCGGGTTGGGGTGGGTTGAAAATAAGAGGATTTATTAGCGATTAGCCTTGAATATACAAATTGTTTTAGTATTACTAAACGTGTGTTGAAATTGGTTAAAAATGAAAGTTTAGAATATTGACTTTTTTTTAAATTTCTGTTGACCAGAAAGATAGTTTATTCTAAAATTTCAACAAAAAAAAACAAAAAACAAAAAAAACCAACAGATTAAAAGTATTTTTTCTTTTGGACATGTTTTCTTAGATAATAGATTACAATAAACTTAACCCATTACCAGACGAAAATTTTTTAGACCGATCCAAATTGAAAGGATCTGCAGATAACAATTAAAAATTTGTGAAATCTTAGATTTTCCAACTGTCTTACTAGAAAATATTGCGAAAAATAAAGAATTTGCTTGTTGCAAGTAATTTCTTCATTCTACACAATGTTTTCTTAATTATTTTATCTTGAGGGGCGTCAATAAGCGTCATTATTTTTGGAATGGATTAATTGATCCAGGTTATGTTAACGCAGACCTCTAATTGATCAAGACCGAAAAAAATCCGTCTTCTGTTTGCCAGCAATGACGTTCTTATTCATTCTTAATTTCGTGACAAGACAAAGATTGTAATAAATAATGGACAGCAGTTACAATTTTCTATGAATGAAAGCGCACGCACTAACGTCATGATTTCGGTAACAGGTTGCATTGATTCGTTTACTCTTTACCACGATTTAACCCCTATCCCGATGTTATTTTTGGAAAAATATCTCAACGCCCACTAAAATCCTTGATAGAAAAATAAAAATTGTCGAGGCAATATCCTCTGTTGGCGACAAAAAATGTCGAAACTACAGCTTAACATTTTTTGTCGTCCACCGCTATACAGGATCTATTTAGCCATTACCAGACGACAACGTTTTAGTCTGGTCCAAATTGAAAGGAGTTGCAGACGACAATTTAAGATTTATGAAATTTGATTTTTTTCAACTTTCCGAGTAGAAAACAGTGTATAAAATGAAGAAATTGCTTGTTACAAGCAATTTCTTCATTTTACACAATGTTTTCCCAATTGTTTGTCTTGAGAGGCGTTCAAAAGCGTCGTTGTGTGGGAATAGGTATCAACAACAAAGACAGAACACATAATTCTTAGCAATTTCAATAATCTGTCCACTTTATCTTTCATGACACAATTTACAAACTTAAGTCTTGGAATACTCTCATCCCTGCTCGATTTCATTTCAAGTATTTAATACTTCGCGTTACGAAATGACGTCACGTCACTCTGACATATACCTCCAGGATAGTCTTTATGCAGATTTTGACATGCGATGTGATAGCTCTCTTTCTAATAATCTTTTGTTGGTACCCCGCCCCCTCAACCCAGATGACCCTTTTCCTGGAGCCGGGTCACCAATGGAGATTTAGAATTAGTTTATTTTATCATTCTATTATTTTATCTACCATTTCATCAGTGTCTCTCTTCAAATTATTACGTCGATAAGTGACCATAAAGAATCGTATCCCCGTCTGAAAAAATAGGTAGTTACGAGATTTCGCACACTGGCTATATAGACCCCATATCATAATATAAGAGCTAATAACAACGCACAAGTGATTTCTATAGCCCATTCCTATGCAATGAAGCTTTTTGACACCCCTGAATTCCTACAAAAACATAGGAAAACGTTGTGGAAAATGAAGAAATTGCTTTTTAAAGCAATTTCTTCATTATCCACAATGATTTTTACCCCCTTCCTTCCACTCCGAAGAAAAAAGAAATAAAAAATCCAGCAACTAAAATGTGTCGTTTACAACATCTTTGAATTTGGACCGGTCTTAATTTTACTGGTATGGTAATGGGTTAAGCTAATGTACAAGTGACTTGTTTAATCTATATGATTTATATATATATAATATATACAATGGTATTCACTCCTCTTTCACGGTGATTTCATTAATCTATGATTATGACTCGACAAACTTTTGACCGATCACGCTTTTAGAATAATCCTAGAAACTATGTAGGGGATTATTCGGTTTTTAAGTACCCTTTCATTTGTCTTTGAGTAGAATCCAGAGTCGAGACTCATTTGCTTTTCTTTATGATAGCCTTTGCTTATGTATAAAAGGCGTTATTTTAAAGAAACTGATGGTCAGTAACAAGAAACAAAAATAGGATAGTTGGTTGGCGACTTAATGATTGTAATTAGAGCTCGACGTTTAAGTCGCCAAACCAACAAGAATGATTCGCTTAAATGTCGGCTATTTTGTTGGAGTACAGAGTTCAATCCCAATCTAAATGTAGAAATTAACTGGTATAGATTTTTGGATAGACAATCGCGATTCGTCGATTACGACCAGGTTTTGTTAGATATATAAGTCGATTTCTTAAAGTGAACGTTGGATGAAATAAGCCAAAGAATTTTTAACAGTTTTATCCTCCCCTTATTTGAACCCCGCTGCCGTCATAGCGCAGTTGGTAGCGCGTCGGACTGTCAATCTAGAGGTCCCGGGTTCGATCCCCGACGGTTGCACTCATCCTTTCTGACTATTTGTCTCTCACCAATGGGTCGATAATCGTAAACCTATGTGGGATAGCAGCTGGGGGCTAGGAAAGGATGTAGTGGTAGTACTGGTGTGAGAAATACCAGGAATCCATTGTAAGGTGCTCCAGACTCCGCGATATGACTGAAATACTGTTAAAAACGGCGTTAAACCCCAATCAATCAATCATTTCAACCCCTTTCGGAATAGGTTTTCATCAAACACAACGCTACAACGAGTGAGACATTGTATGATCAGTTCAATCACGAGCTAAAAGCTTTCGTTCTCAACTAATTCTCGAGGGACAATTCGAGGGACATCAAAGCTACTGTCATAGAAGAGAACACGGACAAATTTTTGTTCATGCAATCGATTGGGTAACTGTTGTTGTTGTTTGCGGGACAAAATGTTCGATGGTAATTGTATAGAGGAGTTTAAGTTTCTTAACCCATTCCAACACAGTGGATTTTTACACTGGTCCAAATTGAAAGAAGCTGCAGACGACAATTTCAAGTTGATAGAATTTTGAATTTTTTCGTCTTTTTGGGTAGAAAACATTGTGGATAATGAAGAAATTGCTTGATACAAGCAATTTCTTCATTTTCCACAATGTTTTCAAAAACTTTTTTCTTGAGGGGCGTAAAAATGAGGGATTGAGTTGTAATGGGTTAAGTGGATTAAGCAGTAAAAAAGATCGGAAATACATATTTTCCTTTGTTGTCATTTTTAAATTCTCAAAGCCCTTTTAATCTCATGTCGGATTTCAGCTCTTAAAACCACTCCTAGATTTGAGTCAGTGGATTTTTAACTCACTTATCGATTTGGGGCTTTATCAATTATCAAGGATTTGTTCAAAGACTGTTTTAGCCCATTCATACCCGAAATCTATAAGAATGGAATCTTTATCTCAAGGTCGAATCAATCCTTAGCCCTTTCCCGTTTTTTTTAAATTTTAGACTGGTCGAATTTGAATGTCATTTTAGGCGACAATGAAAATTGAATGAAATCTGAAATCAAACCATTCTATGTGGTAGAAAATATTGTGGGAAAAGGAGAAATTGCTTGTTACAAGATTTTTCTTCTTTTTCCACAATGTTTTCCCAAATATAAAATCACAGCGACGTAAAATTCCGGGTTTGTACAGGAAAGGGTTAAACCGATTTTTAAAGATGAATGAAAAAATAAGCAACGCCTACGCTGTTAGGCAAAAATAATATATTTCAGGGATTTTGCACGCCAGAGTGAATTCATTTGCAAAACATGGTATAATAGGCCTTTAATCCGTACATGATCTTGTAATTCGCAAACGTGAAAAATGATTGAAATATAAGAACAGAACTTATAACCCCTTTCCCAACAATTCGGTATTTTCTCGACATTAACTACTCACTGCTAGATAAAATCAGTGTTAACCGTTAAAAAGAGTTTGTCTTCTTTTTTGTCAGAGAAAAATATTTTACGGTAAGGATCTCGGCGCAGAAGCATAGTTGCATAGACAAGTGGGAAAAAAAACCTTTCCCAGACAAATATAAGGAATTGTAACGAAAATCTGTTTATATTGCACAAATAACACTATTTCTAATATTAATACAAATTATTACAACCATTAAAATAATAATTCATTTCATTTAAAAAGCAATAATAGTGATAATACTAATAGGGATAACAATAATGACGGCGATAATGATAAATGGTAAAAATGATAATTGAGATAAAATAAATAAAGCCTCATTGAAAAGAAAGAACTCACTGTTATATCGTCATCGCGTCATGGTGCAGTGCATCAACCCGTTCCTACACTATTCTGTTTTTTGACGCCGCACAAGAAAAAAGGCTCTTGGAAACATTGTGGGTAATGAAGAAATTGCTTGTAACGAGCAATTTCTACGATATCCACAATATTTTCTACCACAAAAGGCAAAGATTTCTAAATTCAACCAACTTGAAGTTGTGGTCTGTAACTTCTTTCAATTTGAACCAGTATTAAAATGTACCGTATGGTAATAGGTTAATGGTTTTCAAAGACACGTGATAGAAAGGGATACTCCTGATCATATTGTGAAATATCAATGCTAGTAAGTTGCTCCCCCTCTTGCTTGATGTGTGGCGCATTATACGAACAGTCGAGATGGTACCCAAGTCTCCCGGTCTCTTAGCTTAGGAGTAGGGTTTGTCGTTAGCAGAAAATTCAGTTCCTAAGAGGATACCCATAAAACACATGAAAAAGATGCTTTCTGTGTGTTGGTTTTGAAGATGATTGACGAATCACTGTCCCCGCTCCCTACCCCCGCTGGCAACGCCTACTGACTCCGACAGGGATTCAAATTCGATAGTGAAAGAATATATTTTGTAAGACTTATCGCCAGTAACATGTAAAAAAAACAACAGTTGAGTTCGTGACCTAAATGTCAAAACTACAGCTTGAATAGGCTGTAGTAACGACGTTTAAGTCGCTACACCAACGAAAATATTGATATCAATCAATGATGGGGTTAAAAGTTCACTTCCGGTCTTAATGTATGATTTGATTGGTCGATTGATTCTTTGATAGACAGCCGTGATTGTTTGACATTGTATTTCTGAATAATATCTTTTTCAAAGCTGAATAATTTAATTTTTAGTTTCTTCTATCAAAAACGAGCGTTCTGATTGGTCTAAATATATTATTCATAACCCCATGAACAAAATTTTGAGCACACAGCGATTTGTATGCTTCCGCACAAAATAGTCCCATACAGAAAGGTACCAAAATTTGTAAAGTTCTTGCTTTTTTCGCTCGATGCTATTAAATTATAGGAAATGAAGAGAATATTTTTTTGTTTTCATGGAGGTATGAACCGAAAAACCTAATCACACAAAGTATGAATCCGCTTCGCGTATTCATACAGTGTGATTAGGTTTTTCGGTTCATACCTCCATGAAAACAAAAAAAAATGTTCTCTTCATCTCCTAAAAGCACTGGATGCACTACTTGTGTGTCAAATATTGATTTTGAAAAAAACAATTAACCCTTATCATGCTATTTAAATTACCTTACTGAATTGTTGCAAAAGCAAAGGGCGAAAGCACTGATAGAACTTGTTGCTCAAATATCAATATTTCTTGTAGAAATCAATTTCATAAACAACTCTGGCAGGAAAAGTACAAGCAGGAGGTGTAGACCAAGATCAGACTGCACTTATGTGCAGGCTGATCTTTGTCTTCAACTCCTGCCAAAACCGGAATATTACGGGTTCAGCATGACAAGAGTTAAATTATATGAACAACCCTGGAGGAGCAGGCGATGTAGACTAAGCTCTGACTGCAAGCAAGGACAGACTGATCTTTGTCTTTCCCTAATGCAAAAAGCAGGTAGATTCCAGTTCAGCATTACATGCATTCATTTCATACAATCTAGTACTTTTATTCGGGACGACCTGTGTACTTTTACCCCTACCCGAGACTTTCCTTGAACTTGTCATCTAGATTAAATCATAGATTTGAAGGTTTTGTGAGACTTAGGGGTTGAATAAATATTCATAAATCTAAACAGATTGGTGCATGATAACATCACGATGAAAACGTCAAAAGGTGACATTAAGGACAAGAAACCTAAGTTATAAATAGCCAATTTTCATCAAATTCATCAAAGGTATAAACAATAAAGATATAGAAAGTGCATTCGTTTGCCCTTTTTAAAGTAAAATGGCGTTTTATTAATTGTTATCGAAACTGTATTAATAGTTGGAAATGAAGGAATAACTAGAAAACCGTGTATATTAATGTTTACCCTTTTAGGTTAACGCTAACGCGATGTCGATGGTCTCTTAACATTTCTAATCACAGTTTAAAGAAACCTACGATGTTTTGAGCTCGATCCCTGGTCGCGGCAAACATAATCTTCCCGACATTTGTCTCAAACCAGTGGGTAGATTATCGTCAACCTAAGTTGGATGAACAGCTGGAGGCTCGGAAAGTATGTTTTGGTAGTACTGGTCTGGTGAATACCAGGAATCCGTGGTTAGGTGCTCCATCCTCCCCGAAATGACATTAAAAACTTTAAATGACTTTAAATGCTATTAATTCGTTTCTAGCAATCTAAGACAGTCATTCTTCCCTAAAACACGATTAGTCTGTACTGAATTCACTCTCTTTCCTAAAAATACATTTGATTTAAGAAATACGAAGGTTACCCTTTTTCGCATGACAAGCTCTTGAATCCGTTGTCTGTTACGAAACCTCTTTAAAAGTTGAAACACTCTGGACTGATTTATCGCTGAATCACACTGGAATACGTTGAAATACTTGATACTGTACTTGAAATGCTGTGATATAAAAAAAGTCCAGGTGACATTCCTTGCCGGCAATTTAATCAATTTGCCGCGTTATTTATTCCTTTGCACTCGGATGCAATTAAAATTACCCAAGGTTCATCTGGGTGGAATTCGATAGAAATGCATGAGACGAACCATACGTATCGTAAACAGGAAACCATCTTCAAATTTGACGGTTCGTTCATTTTACGATCTATATTCTAAATTGAATAAACTTTTCTGTTCAACTATTAATTTGTACTGAAAATTAGACTGAAATTTAGAAAATAGTTTACAAAATAGCCGGCTTAACTTAGCCGCTAAATGAACAATCGCTGGCCCCGTCGACTTATTTTTATGGCTCCGCCATTTACACCAACAGGAAGTTCTGCATTAACATTCAACTGCTCCATACATTTATTTGTTGCCAGTGACATGTAGCAAAGAAGAAAAATGGTTGCTTGGCTACTTTAACATCGTAACTACAGCTTTAATAAGCTGTAGTTACGACGTTTAAGTAACCAAACCAACAAAAATGCGTCATATAAATGGCGGCCAATGTTGGAGACGAACGTGATCTTCAAGTCTAAATAAATGACTTCATTGGTCGACTGATTATTTGATTAGCAGCCGCGTTTGCCCAATTACCGTCAGCGACCCTTCTTCATTGTCCAATCCCCATTAAGTTCGAAGATACGGCCACGATTCGGCAGCGGCAACGTGGCTGTTGAACAACAAATATATAGACCAATCAAATCATACAATTAGACCGGAGGTAAACTTTGAACTCCGATATAGGTCGACATTTCTGTAAAGCATTTCTGTTGGTTTTTGGCTATTAAGATGTCGTATATAGCTATAGCTAATTCAAGCTGTAGCTATGACGTTTAGCTCGCCAACAAACATTCTTTACTCTGTCACATAATAATGACAGTATTTTACAAAATAGTGCGTTTTATATCAAAGTCGAACGTCCTGTCGGATCTAAGTGGGCGGAGACAGTGATACGTAATTTTTAATCCGAGACTCCGAACGCCTGTCATATTGAAGGGTATCTTGAAATGTAAAACATTACTGGATATTTTTAGCCAACAAAGCGTCAGCTTTGATAGCTTAAGTTAACAGACAATATTGTGAAGTTCAACGAGTGCAAACTGTCACTGGATGCTTAACCACTAAATCCATTGAATGCATACGCCATAAGAAATAGTTCTTATGTATTTCAGGAATATTGCAAATTCTATTCAAATTGTAGAGAACTCTTAAAAAAGCATGTTATTCAACCCATTCCAACTCAATCCCGCTTTTTTAAGGATCTCGAATAAAAAAGCCTTGGAAAACATTGTGGACATTGAAGAAATTGCTTGTAACAAGAAATTTCTTCATTGTCCAGAACGTTTTCTATCCTATAAGGCAAATATTTTCTAAATTCCACTAACTCAAAACTGTCCTCTGCAACTTTTTTCAATTTGAACAAGTCTGAGATAATGTCATGTTGTAACGGGTTAACTCCGGGCTTTCTTTAATCTCGTTTATTTATCGCGATAAACTTTGACAAAGTAGGCTACTTAACAAAACCATGCTTTGCTAGCTTACAGTACTTCCAGTACTTTGATTTCTCATCCGCTAGGATATGTACGAGTGAGTAAGTACGTGAACCAAACAACTAGGAGTTAACAGCTGTGAGAGGACCATCCCTGACAGTACTAAATGTCAACAATAATCAATAGACAATTTGAGTGGGCTCCTAAATTACAAAAAAAAAAAATGCTATTTCGACTAAGGACACGTATACGGACCGCGAGCCCGGCCAACTGTTTTCCGCCATATTAGACTAGGGTATAAAACCGCATTATTTGGTCAGAAACATGAAATAATAATAATAATACAATCGCTGATTTATGACTTATACGTCATAATAAGCTGCAGCTTATTATGACTTATAAGTCACAAATCAGCGATTGTATTATTATTATTCAATATTCCGGGCTTAGCATGGCAAGGGTTAATAAAGACACGTTACATACATACTAGGTTCTTAGAGCCGATTTTCGCCTTGGACAACTTTTCCTGGGAATAGAGGCAGAAGTCTTTCGGTCAATTACAACAGCCCATTCGGCTATCGATTTTGACGTTACACCCTGTATCATAGTTCTGTGAGCTCACAACTTTTTAAAAGTAATAGACGCTTGACATCGGTAACCAATTATCAGACGACAAAATTCTAGACGGGTCCAAATTGAAAGGAGTTGCAGACGATAATGCTTGTTACAAGCAATTTCTTCATATTTAACAATGTTTTCCAACTATTTTTTTCTTGAAGGGCGTCAAAAAACGTCACAGTGTAGAACTGGGTTAAAATATATCATTTTGACGTCATCTACTCGCACGAATTTTCTGGGTCCCGGGATTTTAGTAATGGGGATAAAAAAGAATTGTGTCTATTTTTCGCTCGCTTTGAAACCTTTGCTCTTCCAAATCCGGTGAGGATCAGATTGTTTCAAAGAAAATCTCATTCCAAATCCTGTATCGAGGGCTTAACTTTAACTCGTATACCCACACGACAAAATTTTAGGCTTGTCCAATTCAAAAGAATCTGCAGAAGATAATTTCAAGTTGAGGGAGTTTTGTTTCTTTCCATTTTTTTGGATTGAAAACATTGTGGATAATGAAGAATTTTTTGATACAAGCAATTTCTTTATCGTCCACAATTTTTTCCATAGATTTTTTTCGAGAGGCGTAAAAGAGGGGGATGTGTGGGAATGGATTACACATAATGTCGTCATGGCTTCACCTAAGCGCATGATTTGGACATGAGTATAATACAGATTTGTAATTGTTTGCTCGATGGTATTTCAGGCAAGCTTATCTGACCCTTGTCTAAAAAGCTCGCTTAGGGTCGCTTAGTAACTTTTCTAGTTTAGACCTGGGTGAGATTCGTTCGTCTAAAAGATAATCCCACAATAGATTCTATACTTTTTTATCCATCTGCAGAAAACCGAGTTCCTAGACATGCCAGAAGTTACAAATTGTTCAAATCATACACACACATATGATGTACGAACATAACAAAATAAACTGCTTAAATGTAATAAATTCAGATAGTGACGAGAGAAAGGGTACTAATTGCGAAGAGGATAAAAGAAGGGAAAAGAGGGAAAATTAAGGGGACCAAAGACGCAATTCAAAATGAGCTAAATTTCGGGGAAAATAAATTTGAAATGTGGGTATGAAAACAAATCGAAGGATTAGTGAAAAACCATCGTAAGTGAGACAGTTACAGTGTTTTTGCACTTACCAGTCGAAAACTGTGGGATCAATGATGAACTTTAATGTGTATAATGTGTTCATAGATGTGAGTGCTTGTGAAAGAGTTAAAGGGTCAACGTGATTACATTTCACAATGTTTCACAGGTATCAGTCTAAATTTACTACGATTCTATGGAAACGGTCAAATGGTTAACGCTCATATATAAAGTTCCATGACCCGTCAAATTGTAAGTGCAATAACCCATTCTTTCTGGTCTATTTATTGACCTGCCGCCGTCATAGCGCAGTCGGTAGCGCGTCGGACTGTCAATCTAGAGGTCCCGGGTTCGATTCCAAACGGCGGCACTCATCCTTTCCGACTAATTGTCTCTCACCAATGGGTCGATAATCGTAGACCTATGTGGGATAGCAGCTAGAGGCTAGGAAAGGATGTAATGGTAGAACTGGTGTGAGAAATACCAGGATTCCATTGTTAGGTGCTCCAGCCGCCGCGATTAAACTGAAAGATTGTTGAAAGCGGCATAAAACTATTTAATGACCTATCAACAAATTTTAACTCGAATTGCGATCAGTAACAAGAAGATTTGAAAGCCGTTGTTCTGAAAGAAAAGACAATGTTTGAAAGCATTGTGGATAAAGGAGAAATTGCTTGTTGCAAGCAATTTCTCATTTTCTAACAATGTGTTTCTACAATCTTTTGTACTCATTTATCTAGTTCAATACACTTTTAATTTTAGTCTATAATTTCTTTCAGTTTGGACTAGTCTGATTTTTTTTCGATTGGTGATAGGTCAAATGTACCCCCCGACTCTATTGGAAAATGTTGACCCGTTGTAACTATACTCATATGAAACATATTTGTAACATCTCAAAAGTAAGAAGAAGAAAAAAGACTACAAACGAGTTTACCCTTTACAAGAAGACAAATTTTAGACTGTCCGAATTCAAAGAAGTTGCAGACGACAGTTTTTAGTTGATGAAATTAAAACACAACAACAACAACAACGACAAAAAAATGATTTTTTTTTAGGAAGAAAACTACATGTACCTAGATAATTAAGATATTGCTTGAATCAAGCAATATCTTTATTTATGCACGATGTTTTCCAAAGCTTATTTCTTGAGTGATGTAAATAGCGGGATAATGTGATAATTGGTCATACAATTAATAAGATACGAAGTCCATAGATGGGAAAAATTGCTTTTTCAGTTCTTTTCCAGTTTTCGATGGATACCGAAGCTTAGAAGTTGCTGGTATGATAACCGGGTCTCTTTCAGTGTCCATTAAGACATTTAAAACATTTTCTCACGACAAAATCTAAGACTTGTCCAAATTTAAAGAAGCCACAGACGAGAAATTTTCTTCGATGAAATCTTAAAGACCTTTGTCTTTTGGGGAAGAAAATATTGTGGATAATGAAAAAATGGCTTGTCACAAGTCATTTTTTCATTTTTCACAGTATTCTCACTTGCCTTTTTCTTGAGTATTGCAAAAAACAGAGTGTATGGGATTGGGTTAAGCCAGGTTCGCCCTTCGTATAGGAGGTTGACCACACATTAAAACATTTACACTTTCCTGTTTTTCGAAACTTTAGACTGCCCCAATTTGAAAGAGGTTGCAGACGACAATGACATTTGACAGAAATTTGAAACAAAACCATCCTATGTGGTAGAAAATAGTGTCAGAAAAGAAGAAATTGCTCGTTACAATCATTTTTTTCTTTTCTCACAACATCTTCTTGAGTATAAAATCACACAGACGTAAAAACCAGGGACTATACGGGAAAGGGATAAACTAGAAAAGGACGACTAAGTCATTGTTTTTGAACGAGAGAATGAATTCCTGAATAAGAATTCACAACGTGTATTATATAATCGTAGATATTTTTGTTTACAGACATCGTTGAAAGTTCAATAAACAATTTAAATCAGGAATCGTCTAGAGGACTTATAAACAGAACACGGGGCACTAAGTGCTACGGTGGGTCAAAAACGATATAATAAATAATTAATTTGTTTACTGGATACCCTTCTAAACAAAGATTTTTCTTCCTGAATAGGTTACCCGGGTTGAATTGAAGGGTCGCCGCTACCAATAAAAACAACAACAATGACGATGACAACAAAAAACAACAACAAAACAAATAAATAACCAAAACAAACAAACTCCTACAAAAAAACAAAGATTGACCTTTCAATTATTTCAATTGGATGGGAGGTGATCATTGACGTCTGACATTAATGCCGACCATGATTGTTTGGGTGGAAACCTAAACGTCGTTACTACAGCTTGAACAATCTGTAGTGACTACAGACAGGTCACTAAGCCAACAAACATTCTTCATATAAATGTCGGCCCATGTTTGAGTTCAAATTCACTTCCGGTCTAAATGAATGGTTTGGTTGGTAGATTGATTCTATCTGATTGACACACGATCCGTCAATTCAACATTAAAAATAACAGCAACAACAATAATAAATAATCAATTTCACCATTTCCTTTATTGAAACTCTTTTGAGTCGTCTCTTCAAGACAATCTAAAGAGGATCGCGTATATAGGGTTCGGTTAACCCATTCCCACACAATGACGTTTTAAAACGCCCCTCAATATACAAGCTTTGGAAACCATCGTGGACAATGCAAAAATTGCTTGTTACAAGCAATTTCTTCATTGTCCACAATGTTTTCTACCCCAAAAGACAAAGATTTTCAACATAACATCAACTTAAAATTTTCGTCTGCAACTTCTTTGAATTTGGAATGGTCGTGTAGTAATGGGTTAAGACAATGGTGACCCGACTTGTCCGACATTTTCTACTCGCAGACAAGTACATTGTCAAGGTCACTTATCCGGGGACAAGTAAGTACCAGGACAAATCTTGGAATGGTACAAAATAGATCTTAAAGATAACTTATTATATCTAGAAAATTATCATAATATCTATACTGAAGGTAGAAAATATTGTGGCAAATGAAGAAAATGCTCAGATCCAGCATGTTCTTCATTAACAACAATACTTTCTCAAAAATTGTCCCTCTACTTTTTTCGGACTTGAACTCTTGACAAGTAGAAAATCATGTCTTACTTGCCCGGTGACAAAACAAAACCTTTATTTTCTCACCACTGGATGAGTGACGAAGGATTAAAGACCTTTTCCCCAAAATAAACGATTTTTTCCACATAGAAAGACCCCTGATGAGTAAGTACTATACCATTTTTTTCTCTATAAATATATAGCACTGATCAAATTCATTACATTCATTTGCAATCGTCCGGGGATTCATTCATACATTCATGTTTCATAATTATCTATACTGAAGGTAGAAAATATTGTGGTAAATGAAGAACACGCTCAGATCTAGCATGTTCTTCATTAACAACAATACTTTCTCAAAAATTATCCCTCTACTTTTTTCGGACTTGAACTCTTGACAAGTAGAAAATCATGTCTTACTTGCCCGGTGACAAGTTTCTCACCACTGGATGAGAGACGAGGGATTTCCCCAAAATATACGATTTTTTCCACATATATAAAGACCCCTAATGAGTAAGTTCGTTCTTTATCCCTTCACTTTTTTGCGGACTTGAACTCTTGACAAGTAGAAAATCATGTCTTACTTGCCCGGTGACAAAACAAAACCTTTATTTTCTCACCACTGGATGAGTGACAAAGGATTAAAGACTTTTCCTCCAAAAATACACGATTTTTTCCACATAGAAAGACCCCTGTTAAGTAAGTTCTATACCATTTTTTTCTCCATAAGTATATAGCACTGGTCAAATTCATTACATTCAGATTTAATCATCCGGGGATTCATACATTCATCTGAAGTTTAGGTGTTCAGATGTAGAGCAGTTGTAACTCACTTGACTATTCAGCAGGATTCAAATTCGAGCTCCCCCCTCACCCCTTCCCCCCAATCGGAACCCCTCGTTCAATTCTACGAATCAAATTCGTAGAATTGAACGACGACCTCCGATTGCCCTTCTCCCATTTCCCTCAGATAAGCTCTGTCGACCAGGGTCGCCTCTTAATAGTATTTTACTTCAACAAGTACACGTAATTTAGAAAAGTCAGAAACTTAAAATCGATATTTCATTTCCATCATTTGTACCAAATGTACCCCAATAATTTCTGACAGCATGTTTATGATTATGTAACATTCCTCATTATAAATTTTCAGAGAAAAAAACTTCCTTCGGAAAATAAATCAAGCAATATTTATAGCGAACGGGGAAATAAATAGCCTGGTAGACGAGAACGGACATTAATCAGCGAAATTCTCCTGCAATTGAACAAGATACATCTGTTCAAGGTTAAATCGTCCAAACGACAGAATTTTGGAGTTATTCAAGATACAATTGACGGGTCGCTAACCTTACACTCTGACCTCCAATTGAACAAGATACATCTGTTCAAGGTTAAATCGTCCAAACGACAGAATATTGGAGTTAATCAAGATACAATTGACGGATCGCTAACCTTACACACTAACCTCCAACACGACATGTTCACTTCAGACAATATTAACCGTCATACATAAGATATAAGGCAAATCGTTGGTGACCTAGACGTCGTAAATGCAGCTTTTAATAAGCTGTACTTACGACGTTCAAGTGGCCAAAGCAACAAAATGCTAAGCATAAGTGTCGGAGTTCAAAGTTCACTTCTGGTCTAAATGATTGATTTCATTGGTAGATTGGATTATTAGAATGTTTATAATTGCTTGAATTGAACTGTCGTGTTTGAAGCCGACGATATGTTTTGCAAAACAATGTCGTTTATAAACTACTACGTCGGGGGGAGGGGGCAGTGTGTGTGTGTGTGGGGGGGGGGGGGCTAGCGATCCATTATTTGTTTTGTTTATATTCGTAATTCAATCATTCTATTTCAGTAAGTACACCATGAATAAATCATCATGGATGTCTCATATAGAAGGAGTGTTTACACTAGACGGAATCTTGGATATTTCGAGGAAACACTTACCTAGTCAGACGGAATATATCAACGATTCGACTGCGCAAGAAACAATAAAACGGCAATGGGATGTCTTGATCCTCGTAACCACAGTTTATCCATCACCAGACGGCACAATTTTAGGCTGGTCCAAATTGAAAGGAGTTGCAGACGAGACTGAATTAAAAGATTGTGAAATATTAGATTTTGCGATCTTCTTGATAGAAAACATGGTGTAAAATGAAGAAATTGCTTGTCACATGATGTTTCCCATACCGTTTCATTAGAAGCGACCTAAGCGTCACTGTGGGATGGGTTAAATAAGCTGAACTTATTAACCAGTTCTCATACAATAGCGCTATTTACGTTCGCTAAGCAAAAACCCTTGGGAACGCCGTGGAAATGGAGAAATTGGTTGTAAAAAGTAATTTCTTGTTTATCCAAAATGTTTCCTACTCTAAAAGACATTATTAAAACCCCTTAAACTTGTCGTCTGTAGCTTCTTTGATTTTACCTCAGTTTAAAACTTTGTCGTCTGGTAAAGTTAAATCAGACTAAATAGGAACCAACTGGACCATGCAGAACACATTGTCAGCCCGATTAGATCAGAGCACTTGACTTCAAACCTCAAGATTACGGGTTCGAGCCCTGGGAAGACTGTATCACCTACCAAACTAATTGATGAGACGTTAAACCGAGGTCCCGTGTGACGGCACTATCCATCGAGAACGTGAAAGGACCAGGCGGAGCTCTCAGTAATTTCGTCCTGTATCCTTGAACTATCCCTCGTATCAACAAACCGTCTTCTGGGGGCATCGTTCATTTAAGAGATGGAGAGAATATTTTTTTTGTTTTCATGGAGGTATGAACCGAAAAACTAATCACACTGTATGATTACGCGAAGTGGATTCATACATAAGTGTGATTAGGTTTTTCGGTTCATACCACCATGAAAACAAAAAATATTCTCTTCATTTCTTATAACTTAATAGTGTTGAGCGGAAAAGGCAACAGCTTTACAAATTTTGATACCTTTTTGTAATGGACTATTTTGTGCGGATGCAAACAAAATGACTGCGTGCACAAAATTTTGTTCATGGATTTATCATTTTTTTCGACCAATCAAAACGCCCGTTTTTTGAAAGACGAAACTAAAGATTAAATTATTTTGGCATGTGCTACGATAGCGACGATAAACAAACGGAAGTACCCACATTCAGGACATCCACACGTATCGCCGATCGGAACAGGATTTTTAAACCACTGCGCGCCAGTGAACTAAATTTCTCGATAACAGCGCGGACTCTTAATGAATCAACGTCCATATTTTCATTAGTTTGCCTAATCCTAAAGTAAAAGCTTCGCGGGATATCATGGGTTCAATCCCCGGCGGCGGCACATATCCTTTCCGGCATTTGTCTCTCACCAGTGGCTGGATTATCGTAAACCTCAGTGGGATAGCATTTAGAGGCTAGGAAAGGATGTAGTAGTAGTATTGGTGTGAGAAATACCATGAATCCAAAGGAAAAGGAATATATCACGTGCTTCTCTTTTTGCCCTTTCACGTATTTGGAAAGCCTCGTGTCCTAAAGCGTACACCTGAAAAACTCTTTACATGCCACGTCTATACTCGTGCGTAATAATTTTACGGGACCGAATACAGGAATCAATTAGATTGTCCATATTTGGCAACAAAAAAGACCGTTTTGGAAACATCGATCAAACACTAATGCCATGCAATATCTTACCGAGTAATTAAGTCGAGGGTGAAGGTAGGTCAAATATCAGTCCACATAATAATGTCCAAAGTTGATTATATGTGAAAAGTGACCCTTCAGGAATTACATGATGTTTTAGGTTTCGAAAAGATATGTTTCAGAGAGTTTTTATTTCATTTTATTATAATTGAATTGTTAGTTTCGTCTATCAAAAACGAGCGATCTGATTGGTCGAAAAATTTAATTCATACCTCCATGAACAAAATTTTGAGTACGGAGCCATTTTGAATGCTTCCGCTTCGCGTATTCATAGAGTGTGATTAGGTTTTTCGGTTCTACCTCCATGAAAACAAAAAATATTCTCTTCATCTCTTAATTGATTACTTTTCTACAATGAAAAAATCTGTCGACTTAGATATAATTCAACACTATTCGGCCACCGCAAGCCCGCACAATCGTCACATGATCGACTTTTTCCCGCACGTCCGATATGACCCCATCCTAATATATTGAGTATTTGACGGACCAACGACGTCAATAAACAAATAAATAAATAAACAAGAAAAATAAAAATAAATAAATAAAATTGACCAATCAAATCATTCATTTAGACATACGTGATAGTGGATGGTGACCTCTGACATTTATTTGTTGGTTTGGTGACTTAAAAAGCCTAACTACAAACTTATTCAAGTTGTAGTTACGCCGTTAACCCTATTCTGTTCTATCCCTGATTTTAGGTCACCATGTTTTCATACGTGAGAAAACATTGTGGAATAAGACGAAACTACTTTTAACTAGCAATTTCCTCTTTTTCCACAAAATTTTTTACCCTACAGAATGATTATTTTTCAAATGAAAATCAATTTTATTGTGTCGTCTGCAAAGCATTTGTATTTGACCATGGTCTGAAATTTTTTAAAACAGGAAAGGGTAAAGGTGACCAACCAAAGAGGTGCATTTTGTTCTATGTCAAGACCATAACGAAATCTATTGGCGATGGTAGACTGAACCCTTTTCTGGTTAATCCCTGGTTTTTACGTCCCTCTGATTTTACAACTGGAAAAACATTGTGGAAAAAGAAGAAATTGCTTATAAGCAATTTCTTCTATTCACAATATTTTCCATCCTACTAAATGGTAATTTTCAAATAATTTTCAATAAAAAACAATTTGGATTTTCGTCTGCAAAACCTTTGAATTTGGATAGGTCTAAAATTTTGAAAAGCAGGAAAGAGTAAAGAGAATTTATAGGAATCCTTGTGGCTTACTCTGTTTTCTCCTTCTTGAAAAAAGTAAGGGATCATATTTTCTCCATGAGATATCTTTGTGCACATTGTGTTGACGTTTTCCACCCTATTTTCATATGTTAGCCAGCGTTTATGTACCTTTAATATATACCCTTTCCTGTTTAATTCCTGGTTTTCACGTCCCTGTTTTTTTTTATATATATATTTCTCTTTTTTTATATTTTGTAAATAACTAGCAATTTCTTCTTTTTCCAAAATATTTTCTACCAAATGAAGGATAATTTTTAAAAATCTGGCCTTTAAATTGTTGCGATTAAAACCTTTGATTTTGGACCAGTCTAAAAATTAGAAAAAAAACAAAAAAAACGGGAAAGGGTTAAAATCGTCGTGATTTGTGTTTGCTTTTTTATAATCAATTTTACAAGAAACAGCAACAAAAATAATTAAAAAAAAACAAACAAACAAACAAACAAACACACACACACACACAAGAAATAAACAAACGAGTGGTCTGCTCCATTTTGTTAATTTATACAATGGCATTGATTCACCTATACCGGTACCGCCGTCGACCTTAGCAAAGCAGTACCGCCGTCGACTTTAACATAGCTTTATTGAAGACGACAGTGGTACAAGTCTATGATTCACCTTGCACTCTTCGATTCTTACTGTTAATCATTGGTAGGTCCTATTTCGAAACCCGATGATTAAAACGGTCAAAGTTGACCAATATTGGGATGACCAATACAGCTAAGTCTGATTCACGATTTATGATACCTAGTTGTGAGTCAGCACTATCGGTTTGTCTGGGAAGCAAATTGGTCGGAATCCAAATAGTAGGTAATTAAACGGATACTTAGACCCTTAGTTCTACAATATCACTCTTTTCCTTACGTATACTATTGGAAGTATGAAAACGTATAGATGATATAAGTTTTAATTCACAATAAGCATGCAAATTATACTTCTTTGACCATTTACAAATATATAACATGAGAATATGGGTAAATGGTATTGTACAAACAAACACATAACTACAATATACAGTTAGAAATTATGCATCAAATAAAGTGATATATAATTTTCGACAATTAGAAAACATTTTAGAAAATGAAGAAATTGCTTGTGACAAGAAATTTCATCATTTATCACAAGGTTTCCAAAACCCTCTTAACTTGAGGGGCGTCAAAACGTGGGATTGTGTTGGAATGGGTAAAAGGTAATGCTATAAATAAAATATCACGTGCGTCATACTAAAATTCTGAAACTCGTCAATTTAAAACTGATAAAACTCCAATAAAGCCCCTTGGAACGTTATCACTTTCAGAACGACACGTTCAATGAAATTCATACTTAATGGACACTTTAAATATCTCGTCAGCCCGCGGTAAGTGCATCTTGAAAAAATTCTACACTTCTCAAACCAAAAAGACTAAATTTTTCGACCGTGAATAAAGGCATGAGAAAGAATCAAGTAATGGTGTCATTCTATTGACCTCGATTCCAGGCGATCGGCTCAGTCATCCTAGTGTTACGAAATATCGAGTGACAAATCGTTTTCAGATAAAGACAAATCAATACCATGACGTAGAGTACAGCGTTCAAGTTAACAACATGGTCTGCTGGTTGTTTCTTTGGAACACGTCGTCGTCGGGCGTGAAAAATGTCGTAATTACAGTTTTATTCAAGCTGTAGTTGTAGTTACGACATTTTGAACGTCCAACGACGGCTTGTCATTTTCTTTTCTTGGTCATGTTTCTGAGACTAGTTTATCTAATCACGTTTGGCGGCATTTTGGACTGGTCCAAATTCAAAGAAGTTGTAGACGATAATTTGATTATAACTAAATTGATGATTATTATTTAGTAATTGTGTTATTTGGAAGAAAAACCTGTTCGAAAACAAGAAATTGCCTGTTTCAAGCAATTTTTCCCTTATTAAAAAAGTTCCCTTAGTTTTTTTCATTGGACGCAAAAAGCGGGATTGCGTGGGAATATTAAACAATTGTCTTAAATCTTAAGATAAGAATGAAGTATACTTTTTATTATATACTCATATCTTTTCTAAGTTTGTTTTTTATTGTGAAATTGTAGTTCTGTCCAAATGTCTATTTTTTTTTTTTTTTCATTTTTGTCTTTTCACTTACGGTTACGCATTTTATAAGTTAAGACTCGTTTGAAAACTTGTATTCGCTCAAAACTTTAAAAGAGGGACAGTGGTCAACTAGCTATCTCCTGCTTGCTTATCAGTGATTAGGATTATAATACATATGTATAAACGAAACCATAACAATGGCAATAAATGCAATCATAAATCATAAATGGAAATTCTAATATGTTGTGGTCTTGAGCGGTTAATTTTTCTCTCTCTTAACACAGTCCAACATGACCAAAATTTAGATTGGTCCAAATTCAAAGAAGTTGTAAATAACAATTTCAAGCTGGCGGAATTCTAAAAGACTTTATGTGTTTAGACAGAAAACATTGTGAATAATGAAGAAATTGCTTGTCACAAGCAATTTCTTCATTTTGCCACAATGTTTTCTAAAACCCATTTTCAAGTGCGTTAAAAAATGTGACTGTGTGTGGATGGGTTAATGCCTGCAAAAAGGTCGAGTACCTCCCAAACAGAAATATCTACGCATGAAAAAGCGATATCGAAAGTTCTAAGCATTGGATGATCGTAGTGCAGCCTGCAGAAAGTCTAACGTCTAACGACTGTACCTAAATATAGAAACTATTGCGAAACCATAAAGGCCGTAAACAAATCAATTGAATTCCATGCTTTTCTTGTCTGTGGATTATTCTCAGAAATTCTTGCCAAAAGAACGCGTTCTTTTCCATTGTTTAATACAATCCTACTCAATACGGCTTCCTCAGTCCCACAACAGCAACAATAACAACAACAATGACAACAGATTGATATGTAAAATAATTGTAGAAATGAAGAAAATGCTTGTAAAAGTTATTTTGCATTACCCGCAATGTCTTCCATTCTAAAGAATAAAGAATGATCTAAATTTCTCCGACAAAAAATGCCTTCTGCAACTTTTTTTTCAAATGTAATTAAATACAATTTTCAGGTGCAATAATCATTCAATTAGACAGTTGAAGCTTACTAGGACCAATATAAACATTATGGACATAATTGACAAATCGCGACTGTCAATCACGGAATCAGGCGACCAATCAAATTATCATTAATTCAAGATTAAACTGAGCTTTCAACTCCGACATTGGCCGCAGTTTTGTTAGCCTTTTTTAGTTAGCTTGGCGACTTAAATGTCGTAACTTGCTTATTCAAACTGTAGTTACTACATTTATGTCACCAACCAAAACATATTACTTTTTTGTAACTTGCTAAGGGTCATAAATTTTGCAAAATGAAGCCGTTAAAAATCAAAGCAGAACTTCCTGATGTAGTTTCTTGGCGGGGCTTAGGGAGTCAGTGGGCGGGGCAAGCGATTGGTCCATTGTAAATTTGCTTAAATAATCACTTTGGGCATCGCTGGGTGCACTGAAATGACGGGTCGCCGCCCCCACTTCTTCACAGATGCCGTGGCCACGTCCACTGACTCTGTCAGAAAAAAAATCCACTTCCACTTGTCATGCTGAACCCGGAATATTCCGGTTGTGGCAGGAGGTGTAGACTAAGATCAGACTGCACTTATGTGCAGGCTGATCTTAGTCTACACCTCCTGCTTGTACCTTTCCTGTCAGAGTTGTTCATGAAGTTGATTTCTAAAAAAAAAAAAGATTTTTGAACAACAAGTTCTATCAGTGCTTTCAGCCCTTTCATTTGACAACAATTCAGTAAGGTAATTTATACAGCATGACAAGGCTTAAACGGCGCAGTGACAACAATTAAGTCGCATAAAAACTAAAACGCTGTACATTAATGTCGACAAATGCAGAGGTTCAAAGTTCTATCCCCAGCCTAAAAGAATTTGATTGTTCAAATGATTCTTTGATTGACATGCGATCGGTCAATTAGAAAAATGCCATAGATTTGCGACTAAAATAAATTCATGGTATGTCAAATTAAAAAAATAGCGAAGTCTTTTCTATATCAATTGTATTTCTCAAAATAAAAGTTGGATGCCACACTCCATGCGATTTTAGTATTTTAAATATTATTTTGATTTTTATACATTTCAAGAATGTAATGCTCTATAGGGCTTCTAAAGATATCATCGCTAGGCTACCAAAACCATTGTAACTACAGCTTATTCGAATTATGGTCGCCCACCGACGACAATCGTTCGTCTAATACAAATGTGGGGTTCTTCGATAGACGGAGTGGGATGGTATTAAAGTAATAAATAATATCCATCCCTTGAAGCAGACGATATTTTGCATTTTGATCTGGCAACCGTCATGCAGAAGCTATTAATGAGAAAAATACCAGGACTTGTGTGAAAATATCACCATTTCTTGAAATGTCAATTCACCCACACGAGGATATACGTAGAATTATTAAGAAGACATGACAATGAAATAATGTCATCTCTTTGATGTCGACGGCATTTCGTGTTCATACAGAAAAAAAAACTTATTTACCCCATTCCTACAAAAATCCGACTTATTTAGCAACGAAGAAATCATAACTAGGAAAATGTCGTGAAAAAAGTAGAAATTACTTGATTCAGTCATTTGTTTTCTTTTTTTTTTTCATAATGATATGTTGCCCTTACTTTTCTATTTCTTTGCACTTTGGAATGTCCTCTGCAAATTCTTCCAATTTGGACAAGCCCATAGTGTTGTAGTTTGGTAATGGGTTAAATGGCTCAGTTCTTCCACGAATGTCCTGAAAATCAGAACTTGAACACGGCTTCATTCAGGGTAATTAAGTAATTTAGACTGGTCCAAATTGAAAGGAGTTGCAGGTGATCTTGTCTTTCTGGGCAGAAAACATTGTGAAAAAAAGACGAATCTACTTTTTACAAGAAATTTCTTCATTTTCCATTTCTTTCATATTGGTCGTCAAAAAGCGTTATGGTGTAGAATTGGGTTAAATGAAATCGTCTTGAATCTTTCATAACATAGCGTAAAGACTATTTGCTCGACGACCCGTTTATTTGCATCGCCCACGTTGACACAACACGGCGTATCTTGTATCAATGGGTTGGGTGAAATAAACAATTACAAGGCAGATTCCGCAAAATCGATATCGTCCGGTAATCAGTTTAAATACTGTTGTTTTTGATCGGTTAGATACTTTAGTAAACATGTGATTAGCCTGGTTTCCATCACTACAGTTGATCCTTGGTTTTTGTTTTCAGTTTTTCACGGTTCTCGATAAACATCAACAGAATAGCAACACGATTATACATGTATAACGTATACCTTGGCATTAGTGCTTTCTTTGCCTATTACCACGGAACATATTTTAAGACTAGTCTAAATCAAAATATATTCCAGACAACAGTTCAATATATACGTATAATACCCATTAGGGTACAAAACATTGTGGTCATAGAAGAAATTGCTTTAGGCAGTAGTTTATCAATTCTCCAAATTGTCTTCTAATACCGTTTTCCCAAGGGTTGTAGAATTTGGATTATGTGGGTTAACCCTTTCCTGTTCTTTTTTTTAATGTTAGACTGGTCCAAATCCAAAGATGTTGCAGACGACAATGAAAATTGGATATAATTTAGAACGAAGCCTTCCTATGTAGTAGTAAATGTTGTGGGAAAAGCAGAAATTGGATGTAGTGGTAGTACTGGAGTGAGATATATAAGGAATACATGTACATTGTTCGGGAGTGCACAGCGACCCTTAGTAGTTTTGTTGGAGCACAGACAAGCGGTTTTGCTTATAGAACGCTCATTTGTCCGTAACCCATTCCCAGATGACAAAATTCTAAACTAGTCAAAATTGAGACAAGTTGAAGTCGACACTTTTAAGTTGATGAAATTAGAAAAAAAAAGTCTCTTCGTCTTTTCCTATAGAAAACATTGTTAAATTTCTCCATTTTCCATAATGTTTCCCAAAGCTTTATTTTCTGTAGGGCACCAAAAAGCGCGTCTTTGTGTGGGCATGGGTTTTAATTTCATACCCAGGATATGGATATAAGTAGCATAAAATTGAATCGATCCACTCTTGATCTCTCCAAGTTTGACAGGATTCCCACCTTGTCCACCAGTCGTGATGAGTCAAATAGAATACAGCCAATCTTGAACTAAAAGACCAAATATGATCACTTAAATGAATGGTCGCTTAATACACCTTTCGGCGAAAGATATGAAGTATTGGTTGGAATAAATACATGAATTATTACAGAGTTCTCGTTTAGCCCTGTGTAGTTACACATTAGACCCAATCCATCACGTGTACACAGTGTACCAACAGTCTACCATTATACCCTTGACCAAACACAAACGTTGTAACCAAAGCAGCCAATGATATATTATTTTTATTTCGAGTAACTTTAGGGCACCACGGATTCCACGCATCACCCCCTTTTTAAATTTCATTACGAGGGTTTCAATTGGCAAAGGTGAATATCTCGTCCAATCACAGTCTTTGTTTGGAACATTGTTGTTTCAATTGTGAATTAGACCGGTTTGTAAATATGGTCGCTGGTCATTAAACGCCTCCCCCTGATCTTAAAGTGCTTTTTCATTTAGAAACGACAATTATTTTTCAATTCAAGAACAATTCCCGGGAAATTTAATTCGTTATTACTTTTTCTAACCGTATTTAGATTGTGAGAAATTAACTCGCACCTGCTGTCTACAAAGCAAACACAAACGTGGTTATTTTTGTCTTGGGGACGTTCAAAATAGAGAGAAAACTTGTATTCAGTTAACGTGTTTTATGACTTCGTGGGCTGTCTTTTCCCGATTTATTCAAATACGAAATAGAGTTCTGAGAATTATCGCCTACGTGAAATAATAATTTGTAACCTTGGGCTGCTCTACTTTCCACAATCACGCCATTGAATCTGAATCGTTCTTGGCATTGATAGAGGAAACAAAACTCGATGAAAAGATTGATTCTTCGTCTTTTGGGATTTTCAGTCATTTCAGGCATATATATATATATACGTCGCTGTGTATATATATATATATATATATATAAGACATTGCGTTCGAGTTCGTTCACTACTTATCCCATTCCCTCACAATGACGCTTTTTGTTGCACCCAATAAAACAATTGGGAAAACATTGTGTAAAATGAAGAAATAGCTGGTAAACAAACATTTTCTTCATTTTTTCACGCTGTCATCTACCAAGAAAGTTGAAAAAATCTGATATTGCATGATTTTTACATTGTCGTATGCAACTCCTTTCAATTTGGACTAGTTTTTTTTATCATTCTGTTAATAGGTTTTTACTTTTATCTTACGAGGTATGATAAAACGAGGATATATCTCGCTCTCACTCTCTCTCCCCTTCTCTCTCCCCCCCTCTCTCCCCCCCCCCCTCTCTCTCTCTCTCTCTCGTTTTCTCTCTCTCTCTCTCTCTCTCTCTCATAAATGTATATAAACTATCTTTCACTATTGTTTCGTACATTTGACGGCTTCACGGACTGTTGATCGGTCAAAAGAACCCATGCGCAATGCATAAGTAAGTAAGTAATATTTTCTTATCAAAGTGACATGTGCATGCATAATGAAAATATTAACAAGCATAGAAATAGAATTACAAACGGCCCAATCGGCTTGTATGTCACTTGATTCAGGAAGTATAACAGATAGACAGCAATGGTGTGTGCTCATAATAAACAGTTAAACAGTTATGGATGGGTATCCATGTAACATTTCAATTTATCCCTTTAGATAAAAGGGGCCAATTTGTTTACATACGAATATTAATGCAACACGGACACACAGACTGTGAGACCCTGAAATCATTGAACGAAACGAAAGTCAAGAACTTCAGTGTCTATTTATTGATAAATAAATTTAAATGACTATTTCACGTTTTCCCATATAGCAAACATTAAATGACGTCAGTAAATATGCAATAAGGCCAATCTTCTTAAGACGTTCTCTTTGAAAAAAAGTTTCTGGGCCTGTTAATATTAGTTTCCTATGTTTTATAATGTTCCTCGTATTTTAACAGATAATAAAATAAGTTATTTCTTTGTGACATATTTCAATCAGTTTCAAGAATGATATTCTAAACTATCAACCCTGCCGAGGGACACGAGCAACGGTGTAGAATATCACCCCGTTGCGCAACAGTTTTCACTGATGAGAATTTTAAATTTTACCATTAGATACCTATTTTCATTTTTCAAACCCTTGTCATGCTGAATCCGGAATGTTCCTGTTTGGGCAGAAGGTATAGACAAAGATCAGCCTGCACATATGTGCAGTCTAATCTTATTCTACACCATCTGTTTGCCCATTTCACGCGAGAATCGTTTATAAAATCAGTTTTCAAAAGAAATTTTGACCTTAGTGCATCCGGAGATTTTGCTGCTTTTATTTTAGTGCAATTCTACACAGGATTATATTCAGCATGATAAGGGTCTATGTTTATAGATTTTGTACAACGTAGACACGTCTGATAGAAAACTCATTACGAGCTCTAATGAACAAAGATAACTAGAAAAAAAAATATCCCGACCATTTTTCATTTGTAATTCGAAACCTTGAAGATTTTCTGATAGGAATTAATGAAGTATTTGTTTATAAATCTAGTCTGAAGATATCGGTTGACAATGGAAAATGTCATATCACTTTGTACGGAATCACATGTACGCACTAGGAACATCCTCCATTTTCTAAATTGCGGTCAAATAATGTATATATTCTTCAAGAGTTGCCATAACTATTGCTAACAATTGACCAATCGCTGACCCCGCCAACTTACTCTGTTGATCCCACCCATTGACTCCGACAGGATATCTAACGGTGAAGTGGCCAATGCCGATATTCGGCCACTTAATAGATTGTTTTGTGTTTCATAAGACATGCTTTGCGTGTCTATAGATGTTCCTAAAACTCGTGTTCAGAAACGGCTGTAGTTACGACTTTTAAGTCACAAAGCCAACATAAAAAAGCTCGACAAAATGGCGGCCACTGTTGGAGTTCAAAAATCACTTCCAGTCTAAATGATGAATCTTATTGGTCGACTGATTATTTGATTGACAGCCGCGACTGGTCAATTATAACACATAGTTGGCTTTTCCTCAATTAAAACAGTCCTGCATGTCTTAAACCTATTTTCATCCAAGGCCATGACCTTCAAAGATACTGCACCTGCGCGCTGTGTGAAGAAAATATTGCTATTTACGGATCCGTGATGTAATCTTATTAATTTTCAAGGGAAAAAAAATATTTAACCGATTTTCAAAACCACATTTTATGGGCTTTCAAATCGTCTTTAGGATTTTCCCCAAGAAATAACGACATCTTCCCACATTATTCTGTCTTAATTCAAATACAGAAAATTTTCCTTTCTATGATGATAGATAGATATTTGTAGCACAAACACCCATTCCTCACCTTTTTACGTAAAGCAAGAGCTTCTTTGGGGACGGGATTGTTCGAGGGGGAAGTACGGGAAAAGAAAACAAGATATTTGACTGATCTAGAGGGTCAATCAAAGAATTAATTAATCAACCAATCAAATAAATCATTTAGACCGGATGAGAACTTTTAACTCTGGTCGACGTTTATGTGAAGCATTTTTGTTGGTCAGGCGACTAAAACGTCGTAACTTTAGACAGCTCATCCAAGAGCCATGCCGCCATTTTTAAGTTTTTGTTACACGTAACTTGCCATAAATTCCACGTTTTCCCTTTGGTTTTTATATTCTTTATCACAAATTTACATCTATTGATACCTCAACGTTTATGTCGGAGGTCAATCGGAGTGACCAGCGATCCGTCAATCGGGGATTACGTTGATAATGCGTATGGTACGACGAGACCATTAACCCTCAAATTTTTAAGCTTTTGTGTGTGAAGGAAAAATTCAATATCAACATTCAACCCATTCCCACTCAGTGACGCTTTTAAACGCCCCAAGGAAAAAAAGCTTTGGAAAACATTGTGAAAAAAGAAGAAATTGCTTGTTACAAGCAATTTCTTCATTTTTCACAATGTTTTCTACCCATGAAGTTGAAAAATCCAAAATTTCGTAAACTTTAAATTGTCGTCTGCAACTTCTTTCAATTTGGGCAGGTCTAAAATTTTGCCGTGTGGTAATGGGTTAACAAATTACCACAAAATGATGGACGCTCTTAAAAAATACAGTCATAGAAAACCTTGTTTGAAAAAGGTGAAATTGCTTGTCACAATATTTTCTCCCCTATTGGGCACATATTTTCAAATTTTACCGCAATTGGCAATGTCGTCTGCAACTTCTTTCAATTTGAACCAGTCTGAAATTTTGCTAAGTGAAAATAGGTTTAGTGTTTCGCTCCATATCAATGCCGATATTCGGCCAATCGACTGATTGTTTTTTGTGTCTCATTAGAAACGCTTTGCGTGTCTATAGATTGTTCCTTAAACACGTGTTGAGACGAAATGTCTCGAATCATTAATAGAGTGGAATGTTCTTCAAAAGTGAAGGCTTGGTGAGTGTTTTCGACAAAAAATATCGTACCCATAAAAACATACGCATTTGAAATTCTTTCATGTCTTTGAAAGCATTTACTTGGGTCGTCAATGGCGATAAGAGGGTCACGTGCTTATACCAGACAGCGTTGAATTCTGGGAAATAACTTTCTGAACGAATGAATTCGCCTTTGGTAATAAAGAAGCAACAGGGATTCTAAAAGAAAGAAATGTAGCTTGGCATTAAATTTAAAAGAACTCCCTTTAGTTTATACTAATCCATTTAGCTTCTATTGCGACGAAAGCCTTTCGTCGATGAACGAGCAAAATGTCGTAACAACAGCTTTATTTATGCTGTAGTCTCGACATTTTGCTCGAGCATCGACTTTTTATCTTATAGAGTAGCTCTCAGATGATTTTTTAAGTCCATGGGGGCGGAAGAGGCGGTACCCTTTGCAACCCATTATAGCAAACAGGTAGAGTAAGATAGGTTTCCATGTGTCTCTCAGATGAAAACACTCCGCTGACATTTGGGCTCGAACGACCCCCAGTTCATTAATCAAACACCTCAACCCCATAGCCATCGTGGCGCTAAAGAAGAACTTATTTCTTCTTTTGCATATTTCAATATTCAAGCAGCATTTAAAAACCGTTATATCGTGATTTCGCCATTATTTACAAATAATTGACA
Source organism: Fragum fragum (assembly GCA_946902895.1). Taxonomy (NCBI): domain Eukaryota; kingdom Metazoa; phylum Mollusca; class Bivalvia; order Cardiida; family Cardiidae; genus Fragum; species Fragum fragum. The sequence goes on from OX336371.1 coordinate 47,386,071, forward strand.
GGTCGCGACTTCCAGTCAAAGAATCGGTCGACAAGTCAAATCAAGTCAAATCATTTATTAAGACCGAAAGTAAACATAGAAATCCGACTTTTAGGTGAAGCATTTCTATTGGTTTTGCGACTTAAAGGTTGGTAACTACGGCTCATTCATGCTATAGTTTCGACGTTTAGGACGCAAACCAACCAATGTGCTTTTTTGTTACAAGTTACTGACCATACATGTCGATAAATGACCAAAATTAATGTCTAAGCAGAACTCCCTGTCGGATTCCAGTAGGCGTGGCAAGTAATCCATAAATTATGATACAAATGTGTCTATCAACATTGGTGCAATCTGATTGGCTGAAAAATTAGTTTCAAACCTCCGACGAAAACACGATCTAAGTACGGGGCTATCGTTTTATACTTGCTCGCCAAGTAATAATTTAATTGTTGGTTTCGTCGATCAAAAACGAGCGATCTGATTGGTCGAAAAATTTAATTCATACCTCCATGAACAAAATTTTAAGTACGCAGCCATTTTGAATGCTTCCGCACAAAATAGTTTATTACAAAATGGTATCAAAATTTGTTAAGTTGTTGCATTTTTCGCTCGATGCTATTAAATTATAAGAAATGAAGATAATATTTTTTGTTTTCATGGAGGTATGAACCGAAAAACCTAATCACACAATGTATGAATCCGCTTCACGTATTCATACAGTGTGATTAGGTATTTCGGTTCATACCTTCATGAAAACAAAAAATATTCTCTTCATCTCTTAACAGTAAATCTTCTATAATGCGACCACCTAAGGGACGACCAAAGAGTGGTCGCTTGAAAGAACAGTCTCATAATGATTTTTTTTTCGCAAAAACTATGAAGGATTAATTCTATTGGATTCATATATTATTATAGAATTCTCTCTAAATCCTAGTGATGGGATATCGAGGTCATCTTTTTCTCTAATCTCTATAATATATTTAGATAAGTAGAACGTTCGCCGCCCTTGTTACGACAAGATTATCTTCTTGAGACACATTAGAATCGTGTAATTGAGGCGATTCTAATGAGTTCCAACAAAATAGGGTTTAGCTTTTTAGCAGCCTTTTTTTCATATCTTATGGGCCTTTCCTTTAAAAAAGGACTTCGATTAGAAACGTCAAAGCTACAGCTTAAGCAGTATTTACAACTTTATTGCAAAACCAACAAAAATACTTAACATGTAAGTCGAGTTCAAAGTTCATCAAGTTCCGGTCTAAATAAATGATCTAATTGGTCGATCAATGTTTGATTGGCAGTCGCGATCCATTATTACTGCCTTTTTCAGAGACTTTGTTTTTATTTAGGCAAGTGACAAAAATCATGTTGGTCTTGTGTTTCTTAAACTAGCGAGAAAACAGTTTCATATTTCTGGACAGAATCCCCGGTTATCTTGGTGATAACATCTTCCGCAATAATAGTGTCATATTATCTTTTGCAAAAAGTATGGAAAAATTGAAATTACAAAAAACACCCCCCCACACACACACACAAACACACACTCACACACAACTCCCGAAAAACTGTTAACCATGGTCGGTTGCGATGCACACTAAAACTTCTCTGGCAGTACGGACATTAACGGCATTGTTCACAGGCGTTGACCCATTCCACACAATGACGCTTTTGGACGCATCCCCAAGAAAAATACGTTGGAAATTTTGTGGAAAATGAAGAAATTGCTTATCACAAGCAATTTCTTCATTATCTTCAATGTTTTCTACCCCCCCCCCCCAAAAAAAAAAAAAAAAAAAAAAAATCTAAAACTTTAAAATTGTCGACCGCAACTTCTTTGAACTTGGACCAGTCTAAAAGTTTGTTTTTTGGTAAAGGGTTAATGAATAAAAGAATAAATAGACAAGTAAATGTACGCAAAAATGCCTCATTGTTCGAAAATAGAATATTCCTTTTTTTTCATAGACAACAGAATTAGTTCGGAGGCAACTAAGATAAAATGACAAATATCGTGCAAAGAACTCACGTTCTAAAAATCTCCTCACAGACCAATCCCTATAAACCACAAACCCATTGATTCAAAACTCACGTTTTTTCGTGATCATGTCTACATAATCTTTGACTTTTTTGTACCCAGGAAAGTGACAAGAATAATTCTATAATTGGTGCGCGAGCAAAATGTCGTAACTACAGCTTTATTAAAGCTGTAGTTACGACATTTTGCTCGCGCACCAACGTAAAGCTTCATGCATTCACCGCTGTTATTTGAAAAATCCGGAATGAATTTATACACTGTAAAATGCTACAAAAATAAAAACCCTTTGACAATAACAAATTGATACGTTTCCAAGAAACAAACAAACAAACAAACAAACGACAACAAAAAAGTGACCAAATGGCGTTATTTTATGACGTTGGAAAATTTTAATATTCTAATGACGTCACGATCGTTTGATCAATTCTACGGCTCTAAAAAAAAAAAAAACTTTGGATAAAATTTTCTAAAATGATAATAATTATAATAATTTAATTGTAAGTTTCGTCTATCAAAAAGGGACGTTCCGATTGGTCGAAAAAAAATCATTAGAAAATGAACAAAATTTTGAGCACGCAGCGATTTTGTATGCTTCTACACAAAATAGTTCCTTACACAAGGTATCAAAATTTGTTTAGTTTTTTGCTGTTTCCGATCGATGCTATTAAATTATAAGAAATGAACAGAACTTTTTTTATTTATTTGAGGTATGGACAAAAAAACCTAATCATACCTACAAATGAATCCACTCCGCGTATTCATATTGTTTGGTTAGTTTTTTCGGTTCATACCTCCATAAAAACGAAAATATTCTCATCATCTCTTAAATAAATGATCTTCTTACAACAAGATAAAGAGTTCTCGTGAGTTTCTTCCAGAAAATAGATAGAAGAAAAGAGTCAAACAATAGAGAGCGGTTCTTCTTTGCAGGTGTGGAACTCTCTGTGAGTAATACGATCCTAGATTCTATTTACGTCTCGAAGTCAATGACTTCTTCATAAAAACAATGCTGCCTAGAAAATTATCCATCACGCTTAAGAAAAAAACCAAAGAAAGAGAATAAGTTTTCGAATGAAATAAGAGCTTTAACCATTACCAGGCGACAAAAAAAGCCTTATCTAAATTGAAAGAAGGTACAGTTCACAATTCTAAGTTAATGTAATTGAGTTCGTTTTGGTCTATTAGGGAAGAAAATTAAAGTGTAAAATAGAAAAAAAAAATCTTGTTAAAAGCAGTTTCTGTATTTTCCACGATGTTTCTAATGTGTTTTCTTGAGGGTTGTTTAAAAATGGGATTGTCTGGTAATGTTTTGAATATTCTGTGAAGCCACTTATGAACAAATTGAACCAGTGAATTAATTACATGTACAATTAACAATAACCAGTACACATAGAATATATATATGTAGAATGTACTAAGTAAAAGAAAATAATTAAAAATTGCGTCAGCACTAATACACATGGCACAGAGTGCAGTTACAGATCAGTTTTCGTAGATAGCAGGCTTATCTGAGACTTTACTTAACACACAAGTGTTATTGTCGGAAAGCTAGGAAAAAAAAAGAACAGAGTAAAAGCTTCAAGGCTATCCTAGATGAAAAGCTGGAGGATCTAAGAGAATACCAGAAATCCATGTTAGGTTCTCAAGCCTACGCGATAAGACTAAAAAACTGTTAAAAGTGGCATTAAACCCAATTCAATCAATCTATCAAGTCTATTTTTTTCAGTTTTGTCCGGGATGAATTTAGGAGCATTTTTTGCTAACCAAACGTCTCTTTTGGCTAGTTAAATATTCCACTTTTAGTTTCTTAATGTCTTTCCAATTGTCTGCTATGTAATCTCGAGATTCATCCCTTTTTGTGAATTTTAATGCTGGGATTCTATTTATCCTGATTTTCATTTCCCAATGTTTGTCCATGGCCGTTTATCTTGCAGTTGTGAAAGGCTTTTTTTATTTCAAATTCTTTGTGCAATAAAGTACTATACACAAACTATCTTTTAAGGTTTCTTAGCATTGGCGAACATAATTAAGCCCTAGTTTGAACCCAAAGCCTATTTAGCACATTCCCACACAATCCCGCTTTTTACGCCCCTCAAGAAAAGAATTGTGGAAAACAATGTTGAAAATAACGAAAATACTTATTACACGCAATTTCCTCAATATCAACCGTGGTTTCTTCCCTAAAAAACAGAGATAGTCAAAATTCTCCCAACATGCAATTGTCGTCTGCAACTTCTTTGTACTTTGACAGTCTAGAATTTCACGTGTTGAAATTAGTTAACGACCGGTGACGATTTTTCACTTCTGCGTAAGATCAACAGCAAACTCTCTGGCTGTATTTGGCACCTTTTGATCCTAGTCGAATAAGACTGGTTAGTGAAAATGATTCTAAGAATTACATTCTGGTACTAAATTACGCTTGAAAACTTCAAAACGCCTTCATGTTGTATGTCATATATAGGTTGATTGATAATGATTCATGTTCCTAAAACCAGACAACAGGTGTTTCCAGGCAACTTGTAACACTGAAACGTACAATAATGGGGCTACGAAAACTGTTGATCCATTCAGGTTAACCAATTTCCACACAATCCTTTGTTTTTACGCTCCCCCCCCAAAAAAAGCTTTGGAAAACATCTTGGAAGATGAAGAAATTGCTTGTATCAAGCAATTTCTTCATTATCCATATTGTTTTCTATTCAAAAAAGAAAAATAAAAAAATAAGATTCCATCAACTTAAAATTGTAGTCTGCAGCTTCTTTCAATTTGGATCAGTCTAAAGTTTTGTCGTGTGGGAAAGGGTTAACTAGCCAAGAGAGAAAAATATCTTCTTTTCTTATGTTATACCAGTAGAATTCCAGTTAGACCGAAAGTTAATGCCATTGTAAGTATGTTATTATTTTGGTGAGTAACTTGCTAACGTTTACTATTGTAAATGCGCAACAACACATTACCAGACTACAAAATTCTAGACTATGTCAAATACTTAGGAGTTGTAGACAACATATCAAAGTTTGTGCAATTTTAGGATATATATTTTATTTCTTTTACTCTAGGGGAAGAAAACGGCGTGGATAGTGCAGTAAATGCTTGTAGCAAGCAATTTCTTCATAGTCCATAATGTTTTCCGATCCTTTTTTTTCTTAGGGGCATCAAATTCTTCACTGTAGGGAATGGTTTAAGATACTTGCACCCCTTTCTTGATACCATGCTTTGTAACTAGCAAGCTAGGAATACTAAGATGGTGAAGAAAATGGCATCGTCGTTTGCTGACTGGAGAGCCTGTCCCAATCTTGCTATACAATATGGGATAGAAACGTCGATGGGACAGGTTTACCCGCCGTCTGTTAAAAAGATGAGTTCACGCGTCCTTGAAGAAGGATGTTATTGTAAACAAAGAACAAGGTGAATAATTAATCGGTTATCGATCACCTAATTACGCGCACCTTGGTTTTGGCGCGCCTGTAAAACATCTCGATCTGTTTTCATTTTATTATATTGAAAAGTACTAAACGTGGATAAGTTCGATCAAAAAGCTAATGGATTGACGCTAGAATTAGTCCTACATATGTTTGGCCCCTTGAGAGACCTACGGCGATATTCACCTAAAAGTGTTTACAAAGAATTATTTTCCTTTTCGTTTGTAGTCAAGTATACGCATTTCGGACTTCACGCGATCATAAAAAGACAATAAGCAAGCAATCGTGCCACACACACACAGGCTTACAAATAGGCGCGCGCAAACAGTCTTATACACACACAAACAAACGAAAACAAACAAAAGCATATACACAGTGACTAAACACATTGAGAGGCCTTAAAGCTCTTTTCAGTATGGAAGACCAGGAGAGTCTAGTTGTACCAACAAATTCCCGCACAATCACTCTTTTAGGTGCATCCATGAAAAAAAAGCTTTGGGAATCGTTTTGGATAATAAAGAAATTGCTTGTGCCGAGCAATTTCTTTGTTATCTACAACGTTTTCTTCCCAAAAACCATAAAAAAAAAACAAAAACAAAAACAAGAAAACACTAACTTAAAATTGTCGCAACAACTTTGAATTTGGACCAGTCTAAAATGTTGTCTTCTGGTAATGGAGTTTAAGATGAAAGTGTTAAGCACCTTGTTTTTAAGTATTCAAGGCAATGACCCTATTGAGACAGTATGTCGCTTTGACCAGTGTCTCAATGAGAATCTCGCCTAGTTTATTTATTATTGAATTATTGATGAATCCTTTCTCATCGAATAATAGTTTTGTTTTTTCCAAGATCTTACCAACTACTAACCTTGAAAAATAACAGAGAGCAGGTAAGAAGATTTGTAAACAGAGTGCTGTCTGTATTGAAACTGATATCAATGTCCGAAATGATTCATCATTTTAGCTAGCAAATCGTCAGCTTTGATAGCTTAACTTAACTGGTCTTCTCAGAGTTCAACGAGTGCAAACTGCTACTGGAGGCTTAACCACTAAATCCATTGAGTACTTACCCCATAAAAATTAGTTCATATTTCAGAATTATTGAAAACTCTGCAGTTGCTTTTAACAGCCATTAGAATTAACTTTATTCAAATTGTAGACAACTCCTACAAAAGCATGCTATTTAACCCATCCCACTCAATCGCGCTTTTGAATCATCTCAAGAAAATAGCTTTGGAAAACACTGTGGACAATAAAGAAATTGCTTGCAACAGGCAATTATTTCATTGTCCAAACTATTCTCTATCCTACAAGACAAATGTTTTCTCATTCCACTAATCATGAGAGCCTTTAACAAAGAATATTACTTAATAAAAACATGCTTTCCTAGCTTACAGTACTTTCAGTACTTTGATTTAATGCTAAACTTACAATTCAACTTTTTTTTCATTTGAGCATTGATTTGACAGAACGTTCGTGAAAGTGTAGTATTAAACATTTCGGCTATATATGTTTTAGATTTCCACGGGAATGTCATTTTGTTTAAGAAGCAGAATTAAAATATAATTCCAATTTGAAATTTGAAATTTCCCATTTCAATACAAATAATAATAATAATAATAAGTAAAATATTGCCCATTCAGATCTCGCTGTTTTTTAGACATCACTGTCTTTTTATAGTTAAAACACGAATAAAGTAATATTTTATTTCATTCAAAAGAATTCCCATTCAAAAAAATCATGGCTATTTTATCATCTCATATCATAAAAAAGACTGTATGATTAAAATATAATTAGACAAAATACAAATATTACGTGATAAAAGAATGTTATGGTTGCGTCGACTTATAGCATTATAACTAAATCTACCAAACCTATCTAGTTTTTGTCTCTTTCAAGTCTGCAAATCAAGAACCACATAAGGAAGATAGACTACATAAAAAAAACATCACGAGGGAAAGACTTACGCAATCTGAGATCACGTGGTGCCAAATCGGGTTCTCGATTTTCCTCTGGAGAGATCTGAAGTGTTGCAGCCTTTAATTGAGTATTCATGATGCGCCAGACAACTAATAGGAATTGATTCTCCCTTTTGAAGTTTTTCATGTGGTTTCCTTTCTGTTTCGACATGGCTTGTATAGTATGAGAGTTACTACAATTTTATTGAACTAGGCGAGAAATCGACAGTCTGTATAATCTTCTAATGAAAATTAGAAAATCATGGAAAGATTTTGGTAATAAAACAAAAAGCAGTGAGACGACAGTAAAACATGGTTTTGACAACCCATTCCCAAACAACAAAAATTTAGACTGATCCAAATTCAATTAGGTTGCAGGTGACGAAACCAACTTTTAATTCACCTGCAACCTCCTTTAATTTGGACTAGCTGAAAAATAAAGGCCGTATGAGGTAAAAAAAAAACGACAACAAAACAAATTTTTTTGTGATAATACTAGACGAAATTGCTTGTGGCAGTATTTCCCACAGCTATATTTTATTTATGGGTAGAATTTCGGGATTGTCTGGTAATGGGTTACATCACATTTTTTGCATGTTTTAGCCTCTATCAAACTAACTTGACCACCAGGATTAATATTTTCTCTTTCCATTTTGACTAACCCATTACAATTCATTAACACATTTTGAAGCCCCTCAAGAAAAAAAAACAATAGGGAAAGATTGTGTAAAATCAGAATTTGCTTGCAACAAGTAATTTCTCCATTTTCTAACCAGAAAATTGAAAAAAAATCATAACCATTAATTTGTCGTCTGGAACTCCTTTCAATTTGGACCAGTGTAAAATTTTGCCGTCTAGTTTTCGGTAAATATATAAAGGGACTGAATAATTTTCTTTTTTCACGCATATCAGATTAATTCAAATTGAAGACATTGAGGATGGCATAGAAACAAACCAAGAATGATGTCACTGTGTGTTTAGAAAAGGGTCTGAAGAAATCTTTTAAAGTACTTTAAGTCTAAACTGATTCCGTTTAATTTGCAATATTTAATGTTACCTATCAGACAGAAATCGGTTCATTTACTGGAGATATATCCAGTTTGAAAGACATAGCCAGACAGAAGGTTAGACATCCTGTCTTCCCGCTTTCTCTAATTTGTCCAAGCACGCAATTCCAAAACGATCATTAACATACAAATTATCAACAACTACTTTCTATGGCGGCACCGAATTTCAACACATTGCTTTGGAAAATCTCTTCTTCGTCTTCTTCTTCTTCTTCAGAAAGCTTTTGATAGACACAGAATTCAGTTTTTACAAGAATTTAATATTTAAGCATTATGCATTCTGTATTTAATAAAAAGTTATTTTTAAGAATATACTGACAAAGATAAAATGGTTGAGTAGACATCAAATCGTCGCTATTCCTTAATCCATTCCCACACAATCCCTCCTAAAACGCCCATCAAGAAAAAAGGCTTTAGAAAACATTGTGGAGATAGAAGATTTTAATTGTTTCAAGCAATTTCTTCAATGTCTACACTGTTTCTACTAAAAAAAAAAAAAAAAAAAAAAAGAACCTCATTAACCTAAAAATTGTCGCCTGCATCTTCTTTATATTGGAACAGTCTGAATTTTCTTGTGGGGGAATGGGTTAACCGCAAATATGGTAACTATTTCCCGTGATAGAGCGATGATTTGTTAGTTTTAGTTGTTGCTATTGTTTGTTTGTTTTGATAGGCTTCTTCCTTGAAAACTCATATTTTGAATTCATAATTATACACCCACTTCAAATTCACGTGTTCGTAGACAAGAATGAATAACATGTATTTGAGTTTGATTAGATTGTTACCCAGGCTGACACAAGGACCGGGCTATGAATCATGTTTAATTCAATCTCATTGAAACCATCTCTACGAAACCACTACGCCATCTCTCAGTTACGTAGAATATAATATTGAAAAGTTGGTGCTTCGATTTAACGACAAAAATCATTTTGATTGTTTATCTGTTTTCAGATAGACATAAATCTTTAAAGGAGAATGAGACCCTTGCATATAAAATGGCTTCCTAGATCAATATATAAGCAACAAATGAATATGAACGGTTGGAACATTTCTGAGGAAATGGAAATGTTAGTAGTCGATTTTCCTATATTTCTTTTTGAACGTTTTCATTGCTGACTAAATAGCATCACAAACAAAATGTCATTTGTCGCATTCAAATTCTTTGGACTACGAAGGGCATTTTGTCTAGAAAAGTTACAAGGAACAAAGGTTTTCAACATTTCGTTAACTTGAAATGATCGTCTGCAACTTATTTCAATTTGCATTAGTCGAAAAAATTGTAGTCTGGTAATTGGTTAAAGAATGTGAATGTGATGCCTTTATATCTTAAAAGAAGCACCAGTTGAAAGTTCTATTAGTAAAAGCATAGCTGTATTACATAGTTAGGCTCTTTATCCTCATATAGTCTGGGTAATAATCAATAAAAAATCATGATAACAGCCCTCCCCCCCCCCCAGTCCAAAAAAAAAAAAAAAAAAAGTTCTGACAATTTGTATGTATGGCTGGCCACTGTGGAATTGTTTCCATACCATATCCAAGGAAAACCTGTTCGCGAAACAACTAACTTGTTACAGCGCTTAACACTGCATACCCTCTGACCCAGTCTTTTTCAAAGTTTCTGACTTTTTTTGTCTCGTTATGCAGCTCATTCCAATTACAACACCGAGCCTAGTTATCTGGATGGGATCTCAACCAGGACGAGATGTTATTCTTTTACTGGTGTGAGAAATGATAGGAAACCATGGTATAAGGTGTACCATCCGCCGATATGTAGCTGAAAAACTACAGAAAGTAGAGTCAAAGCCCACACATATATACTTCCAACTCCAACGGTCATTTAAATAAAGATGTCCTGATGAAAACTTTGTAAATTCTCAACAAATTACATATCGGTCCAATCTTTACAACTTTTTAGATAGCAAAGCAAAAAATTTGAGGTCTTCTCAGAGTTCAATGAGTGCAAATTGACAGTGGAGGCTTAACCATTAGATCCATAGAATGTCAACGCAAAAAAGTAGGTCTTGTGTATTTCAGGAATATTGCCAACTCTGCTTGCAAGTTTGTCTCCTAGGTAATTTTAGCTCACTTTGGCATATTGTGTTCAAAATGACTGGCCACATGAATTAACTTTATTCAAATTGTAGAGAACTCCTTCAATATTATGCTTTACATCCCATTCCATCTCTTCCCCGTAAAAATCTCAAGAAAGGGCTTTGAAAAACATTGTGAACAACGAAGAAATTGCCTGTAACAATGTTTTTACCCTACAGAAGACAAAGAAGATTACTGAAGAAAATCATGCTTTGCTAGCTTACAGTACTTTCAGTACTTTGATTTTAAGCTATTAGTTTGGTCATGAGTATGAGACATTCCGTTCTAGGCTCCGGAAACTTAACGACATCTTAGTAAAATCGGGTTCCTCTCGTATTAATTTCGCTGGCTTTTGAGTGTGTGTGTGTTGGGGGGGGGGGGGGCATGTTTTCAAGAAAATGAACCTCTGCGTTATCAAGTGCTGTAGTTGTTTGACATTTCAGGACATCCGTTTACTAATGATATCTAACTGATACTCTGAACATGTAATCATCATCACAAGATCATTTTATACTATTAAGAGATGCAGCTGTTAAATTGTTTATGTTCAAATTAAGCTCCCATTTCGACACGAATCTATATTAAAGTTGCTGAAAATGTCATGTATATGACTGAATATAGCGAAATCCTATTATAAAACCTAGAAGAAAAAAGAACTTTATTAAAATTCTCAAGTTACAATATTTTTGAATTCTATATAATTAATATAGCAACATTATAAATTGAATAAACTATTTTCGAATGTCTGTGCATCTAAAAATATTATCATGTAAGTACCTCGATAGTTATCTTCAAATTGCATGCTGACTTCCACCTAACTGCATGCCAAATGCTAACCCCGCCAACTGACTCCGTTTACCCCGCCCGTCGACTCCAACAGGAAGATCCACTTCGGTTTTAAACGGCGTTAACTTGCAAAATATGACCAGTACCATGTAACAAAAAAGTAGAATGGTTAGTTGGCGACCTACTAGTCGTAACTACAGCTTGATTAAGCTGTATTCAAACTTTTAAGTCACCAAACAAACAAACAAAAATGCCTCACATAATTAGCGGCCAATATCGGAGTTCAAATTTAACTATCGGTCTAAACGATAGATTTTATTGGTCGATTTTTCTCCATGACGGACAGTCATGATTGGTCAATTATCTGAGCATGTGAAAGATCTATCTTGTTAAGGACTGTGTAATTTTTTTTTTTGACTGATCTGAAGGTCACGGGCTCGAGCCCCGCCGCCACCGAAGTGTGTTCGTGAGCAAGACACTTAGCCAATATCAGTCTACCCAGCTGTAAAATTTGGTAGCAGTGGGTTTAAGGAATCGCCTCTCTTTCAGGGACGTGAAAACATCTGGAGTGTGAGCGCTCTTTCAGGGACGTGAAAACATCTGGAGTGTGAGCGTTCGAGAGCGACTCTATAAGCTCAAAGCTTTCGTCGCAATCAAACTAAAATAAATTAGTATAAACTCAGATTATTTTATCCGCGATAATCACTCCTGAAAATTGAATCATCGGTAAATGACACATGTATCAATAACGCACAATATCTTTCAAAAAAGCGAAATATTTCAACCTCAGCCATACTGCAAATTGCATGCATTTAGGCCATGGTTGATAGTTTTTTTCTTACTTCTCACACGAAATCTGTTGTTTTTTTGCCTGTGGGATCACAAAAGTAGTTCTGAGCGTTAGTCTGGGGAACGCAATACACAGGATTCATAAGATTAATCGAATGTCGTATGACGGATCGTTGCTGTCAGTCAAAGAAACAATAAACCAATCAAACCATTCATGAAGACCGGAAGTGAATTTTGCTTCCCCCCCCCGAAAAAAAAAAAAAAAAAAAAAAAAAAAAAAAAAAAATTGGCCGACATTTATGTGAAGCATTTTTGTTAGTTTCTCGACCTAAAGATCGTAACTACAGCTTATCCAACAGCCCTGTGTAGTGTCGTAAGTTTTCACGATAAGATGTACTGCACAATATCCCAATCAAACAAACTAACAAAGGTCAAAATAAGCACCAACTTATAGTTCAATCGTTATAAATTCGGTAGATGTCTAAAACATGTGATGTTGTCAAACTGTCAAACCTTCCGTTTCCTGTTTCCTGTATTTATGCGCAATTACATCGCATTTACGGAATAAACCCCTCGGGGAACAGCCTTGAAGTATCAGTCGCAATTTGTTAACTTTATCTTGAAAACATGCTCATATTTACAAATAAAAACGTGACTGCTCTTTTGCGTACATCTTTACCGAGCAATCGTGATTTGTGCATTAAAGCGCTGACTTATCTTTCAGATCTGTCAGAATAATTCCTTAAAGGCTGTAAGTGTGTAGGTGCTTATGAACTTTTGAGTGGGAATTCAGATTTCTTCACTTGTCACCGGACAAGTGAGACGTGACTTGTTCTATAGTTAGCCAAAAATGAAGAAATGAATTTAGAGAAAAAAATATTGTCATTAATGCTTGGATCTAGCATCTACTTCATTAACCAGATTGATTTCTACCATTCAATGTAAATGTTATGATGATTTTACAACGTAGAATGGGCCACCTTTGAGATCTCATTTGTACCATTTCAAGATTTTGGACAAGTGACCTTAAAAAATGAACTTGTCCGCAAGTAAAAAAGCCCATTCCGGAAAAGTCGGGTGTGAGACTTCCCCACCCCTTTCTTTTATCCTTTATTGAAACTGTCCGTTCAGAGTTACATATATACGTTTTCTGTAAAAAGTACATCTTGTCGGAAAAAAGTATATTCTTGAACTAAGGTATGGAAAAATTTAGGATTGATCGCCGGGAAGTCGTAAAACTATCTAGTAGATTAAATAAACAGGTACCTGTTCCACCACGTGTCTGTCATCTCTCTGGTCACAACTTTTAACTTTTTACCACAAAATCCTGATCTTCTTCGCCCCTTCAAGAAAACGGTTCTGGAAAACAATTTTGAAAATGTAGAAATTACTTGTCACAAGCAATTTCTGCATTTTCCAAAATGTTTTCGACCCAGACAAACTGAAATAATTGAAATAATATCAAATTGAAATTGTCGTCTGTAATTTTGGACCAGTCTAAATTTTGTCGTCTGGCAATGATTTAATTAGGATGTGATCCTACGAAATTCTAATTCGACCTTTTACTAATATCTCTGTCATTTCCAAGAAAAAGACGGGGATAATAATGGCCGACGGTAATTTTTCTTGAGAGACGCAATAGATCGTGACGTCATTAGATTACATTTCCTGTCTTGTCAGACAGAATCTCGTAGCAGACGGATATTTAACAGACAATAGAATTCTGTACTTTTCAGGTTAAAAACCGGAAAGAGAAATACAGGGATTAAGTTAAGATTTCATTTTATTTTTTTGTCTTTTAATCAAACTGAAGCAAATTGCAAATCTCATTTGCTCTTCTGTTGTGAGTAACATGTAAATAGATTTCGGCATCCTTGTTTAAAAAGACAAAATAAATGTGTGAAGCCAAAACATGTGTGTTGAATCTTTTGTGAGAACACGTGAAATAGCAATTCATATATTGACCTAACTGTTAGTGATTCTTGAAGCCTATGGTTTAAACCCCTTCCCACACAAGGCTCCTTTAAGACGACCCTTGAAATAAAAATTTTGGAAAGCATTTTAGAAAATGAAGAAATGGCTTGGTACAAACCATCTCTACATTATCAACATTTTTTCGTCTGGTAATGTTTAAGAGGAACGCACTCATGCATTCATTTCAACCTTGATTTTTTTATGAAATTGTCATAGCGATGATTGAAGATGGAGATTTGCGTAATTTAGCAATTCATGAGTTTTTTTTGTGTCTGATATTTAGACTAACTATGTGCATGCACTAGTTTTGAATTCATATTTCATGAAAACCTGGACATGCCTTAAAATACAAAAAATATTATGCGCAGAAATCTGATTGCAAAAATCTTTGGAAAATATTGTGATAAATCAAAGTACTGTAAGCTAGTAAAGCATGTTTGTTGGAAAACATTGTGGACATTAATGAAATAGCTTGTTACTAGCAATTTCTTTATTGTCCACAATTTTACCCGATGCTTCTTTGTTGAGATGCTTAAAAAGCGGAAATGAGTGGGAATGGGTTAAATAGCATGCTTTTGACAGAGTTCTCTGCAAGTTAAATAGAGTACGCAATATTCATGAAATTCATAAGAACTACTTCTTATGGCGTAGACATTCCATGGATTTGGTGGTTAAGCCTCCAGTGGCAATTTGCACTCGTTGAACTTCGAGAAGACCTCAAAATTTGTCTGTTAACTTAAGCTATCAAAGCTGACGCTTTGCTAGCTAAAAAGAAACTTCTTGTATGAATCAATGTCTTCGATTTCTAATGTTTGCTAGCGCACAATACAAAGATCATTTATAATTTCATCAACTTGAAGTTATCGTCTACAACTACATGTTCTATGAATTTTGAACAGTCTTAAATGTTGTCGTATGGTGTAGGTTTTACCCATTCCAACACAAGCCCTCCTTTTTACGCCCCTCTTGAAAAAAGCTTCGTAAAACATTCTGGAAAATGAAGAAATTGCTTGTATAAAGCAATTTCTTCATTATCCACATTGTTTTCTATCCCAAAAGACAAAAAAAAAAAAAAAAAAAAAAAATTAAAATTCCATCAACTTGAAATTATCGTCTGCAGCTTCTTTCAATTTGGACCAGTCTAAAATTTTGCTGTGGTGTAGGTTTTAAGAGGTGTGTTTTCGAAAGGTAATGTTGGAAGTAGGACTAGATTTACAATCAAGCCCTTTTCCGTATTCCGTACCACGATCTATGCCCCCAAAAAGCTTGACCTCTCATGACAAGCGGGCGTGGGCGGGATTCGAACTGAAGTTGTTTTGCAGGTTACTTTATACATTTTAGTCATCCACCCTCTTTTTGAACCTCTTTTAGAATTGAATTTATGTATGTCTAGAATTGTTAAACATTCTTTTGAAAACCCCTGATTGCTTTCCGAAACATCGAAACTTCAGAATACCTAAGTTATTGTATAAATATTTTGGGGTCCATATACCATTGCTTATATGAACACATCATTTATACAGGGATGTGGAAATCTCATGCCCAACTTGTCTTCTTGCGGACAATTTCTTAAGGCCACTGGTCTGGGGACAAGTAAATGTAATGGCATATCTTGAAAGGGTACAAATTAGATCTCAAAGATAAGTCATTAAGTGTTAGGGAAAGGTATCTTAATATTCATATTAATGGATTGAAATTGTTTTGGTCAATGAATAAAATGCATAAATACATTTATTTATATATATATTTATTTATGAATAAAATGCTGGAATGAAGGATTTCCTTCATTAATAACTTTATTTTATCCTTTCATGTTTTTGGACTTCAATTCTAGGTACTTACTTGTCCGGGGACAAGTGAAGAAATAGAGTTGGAAGGAAGTGTTACATAATGAGCTGTTTGGCAATGTTTTCTTGTTGAAGCCATTATTTTTGGCTGTCATTTCGTGTACCTTCCATTTCGCCGGTTTATTACCAAAATACCAAAACTACAGCCCAATTCATCTGTAGTTATGATATTGTAGCAGTCCAACTACAAATTGTATAACAGCTGGATATATCCCTGGATATATAGTTCGCCTTGACCCTGAATTTCTCGCTAGCTATGTCTGGTATCTGGGCCTAAAGTACATCATCGATTATCCTCATACGAATTTCATTAGAAGAGTGGACGTCTGGCCCGAATAATCAAATAAATTAGGCTGTCTTCCCAATACTTGTTTCAGTAGATACAGAAGCTTTTCAACGTAAAAAGTCTACGCTTATTATGTCAATTGTATCTATACCGGCAAATTTTTCGATGCAGGATAAACGCTAGTTTTGTTTGGTTCTTTTAAAGCAGCTCTTGCACAGATTATGAAAAAAAAAAAAAATGCTCTCAATTTTCTAATTTTTTACCGTTATGGTTTCAGAGATTTATAAGAAAATGCTTAAGCTGTTTTCGTAATGAAAATGACTTTTCATTTCTTCAAAGAAAAGAAGCAAAAATATTTCGCGTTACGAGACGCCAAAAAGTTCAGCTAAGTACAAACTGGAATTCATCGGATAAATACCTATATCTGTCGGTTCCATGGCGTATCAATATACGGTAGTTAGCGTCATCGCCCTAACGACCTCCCCCGACGAATTCCGATGTTTCAAAGCAGAGAATAGGAAAATCACATTAAATAGAATTTATATTTAATTGACTAGTAGTAGATTTTACACGAAAAAAGAATATCTATCGTGAATATGGCATTAAAAACTATTTGAAAAGCAGATAATTTTCCTCTAAAATGTTCACGAAAATCTGTTCAAGAGCTACTTTAACAAATACGACTTCATTTTGTCGCAGTTTATGGTCACGTTTGCCATAAAATGGACATAGAATTACCCAAGAGTAAAGAATAATGAGAACATCGATTTCGATCTTCGTGCACATTTGGTATTTTGTAATCAGAATCTGACAATGCTTTAACCCATTACAACTCAATCCCTCCTTTTTACGCCCCTCAAGAAAAAAGCTCCGGAAAACATTGTGGAAAATGAAGAAATTGCTTGTATCAAGCAATTTCTTCATTATCCACAATATTTCTATCCAAAAAGACGGAAAAATTCAAAATTCCATCAACTTAAAATTGTCGTCTGCAGATTCTTTCAATTTGGACCAGTCTAAAATTTGGTTGTGATGGAATGCTTTAATACTGAATAGTCAATATTGCTTGTCGGATTTTAAGGGCACGGCCATAGCGCAGTGGTAACGCGTATGACTCCTTATCCCGGGCAAATATGTCGACCTGTATGTCTCCCACTAACTGCGGATAACCGTCAACCTATGTGGAATTAGCATCTGGGGCTTGGAATGGATGTTGTGGATAGTACTGGTGTGAGGAACCCAAGGAATCCATGATTTGGTGCTCCGGCCGCCGCGATATGACTGAAATACTTTTAAACGTGGCGTTAAACCCCATTCAATCAACAATTCAATTGTCGGGATTTAAATTTACAATTCTGAATATGGAAACAGCTCTTGTGGTGTGTCCACGTGCAGCCTATAAAAGTCATTGGCTCGAAATTTTAGACTGACATTTCGTCCATGAGCGAGCAAAATGTCGTTAATACAGCTTGAATAAAGCTGTATTTACGATATTTTGTTCTCCCAACGACGATTTTCAAATGTTGGTAGCATATCAAAACGGAATCAATATTCCATGTATAGTTTACCAACAATGACCGTTAATGCCAAGTGTTTCGCATCACATTACTGTTTTAGTGACGTGTTATTAAGATACATGTTGATTATTCTATTTCAATGCTATTTGGCCAATTCTAAAACCATATTACACTTCGGAAGAAGTGGAGATACTCCGGAAGAGAATCGAGGGGTTATGCGGTAGACACCAGTTTCAAGGGTCCCGTGTTTGGTACCGCGCCTCCTCTAGTCTTTCGGTTGATGATTTATCTCTTCCTACACAATCCCGCTTTTTGACGCCCCTCAAGGAAAGGCCTTCGGTAAACTTTGTTGTGAATGAAGAACTTGCTTGTTGCAAGCGATTTCGTCATCATCCACAATGTTTTCTTCCCAACAAGACAAATGTTTTTTTTTAAAATTTCATCAACTTAGATTTGTCGTCAGCAACTTCTTTTAATACGGATTAGTCTAAAAAAAATTCGTCTTGGAATGGGTTAAACCGAGGCCCCTTCCTAATCTGGCACCAGTTGTTCAGTAGAACATAAACCGCTATACAGTCAATTTATCAATACCCCGTAGAAGAACCAGTCCATCAGATTTGCACTGTCTAGTATTCGTCTGAAGATACTTTGGTTTATGACCAGTCTGTAATGTCGTCTGCCAACTGATTGGAGCCATGTAAAGAAAGTCCTTTCGGCTTGACAAGACTAGATGTTTTTTTCTTTTGGGAATCTTATCATTCTTGGATACATATTTACGCTCATACAACATCGGAAAGACCTTTCGCGTCTTCTTTTTACGACGTGTCAAAATTTGCAGGCGGATGCAGACATCAATTAACCCATGACTAGACAACAAAAACTTAGTCTAGTCCAAATTCAAAGATATTGCAGACGACAATTTTATGTAGATGGTATTATAAATTTCTTCGTCTTTCTGTGTGGAAAACATTGTGGTAAATGAAGAAATTGCTTGTAACAAGCACTTTCTTCATTTCCAAAGCCTTTTTCTTCAGGACGCCAGAAAACGAGATTGTGTGGGAAGGGGTTAATCTAAAATAGATAACTTGTCTTACAAACATGTTCCTTACACTGTATATCTGTCACGAAAAAGCTTGGGGTCGTATAAATGCGTCATTATGTGAGAATGGGTTAGAAGTGGTGTAATCTAGAAGCAACTATAGCTGAAGGGTAGAAATAGTGGAATCGTTTGGTACGAGATATTTTTTCCTTTTCCCAGCCTGTCTTCTTTGATCATGATATACATGTCCATGAAAACCCACACAAACGGTTCATTTACTCCACAGGAATGATTGTCGTGGGTGTCCGCGCTCAACGTATCCTGTTTGTTAACATACTTCTATCTAGAGAAGGCATCAGGCAAATCTAAAGAATTCCTACGTAGGCCGTCTTTGAAAAGGTCAACTATGTCCACAAAATTTTATGGTTCAATCTTTCCCGTAACCCATTCCCACACAGTGACACTTTTAGACGTCCCAAGAAAAAATAAGCTTTGGAAAACATTGTGGAAAATGAAGAAATTGCTTGTTACAAGCAAATTCTTCATTATCCACAATCTTTTCTATCCCAAAAGTAGAAAAAAATCCAAAGTTTCATAATCTTTAGATAGTCGTTTGCAGCTCCTTTCAATTTGGACCAGTCTAAAATTTTGCTGTGTGGGAATGTGTTAAGACAACATTTATTGTCTATACTTGGGACAGACATTGATAGTATAGACATTGATTATATATCTACAAATTCACGAGTCGCTGGCCTGCCCAGTGAGTTCGCTTGTCACACACACTATACTCCGGCATGAAACTCGTAACTACAGATTATTCGACGTTTAAGTCGTCAAACCAACTGAAATGCATCACGAAAATGTCGGCCAATTTTGGAGTTCAAAGTTCGCTCTCGGTCCAAATGAATGAATCGATTGGTCGATTGATTCTTTGACTGACTACCGCGATTCGTTAATTGTCCCATGTAGCTTGTTTTCGGCTAGTACCCATCCAAAATCTAATCTTCTTGTCTAATACAGTTAAAATGATCTCGGATTCATCCTGTTTTGAGTCATACGGTACTATGATAAAATAAGACACGTGAAATGTATAAATTCTTAAGAATACTTAGTTAAGTACTCCATTTAGTTAGGTGTTACATACTTAGATGATAATGAATGTCTTATTTACTTACTTTTAACCATATATAGGCAATGGATTGTATGTACTGTACTGAAAATGAATTTGTAGCTTTCAGCGTCTTCTCTAGTCTGGAGGGGGGGGGAGTACTGTACGAATTGATTGATCGTGATGCCAACCTGAGAATAAATCGACCAATCCAATCCATTCAATTAACCCTTTTCCAGTACATTCTC
Source organism: Fragum fragum (assembly GCA_946902895.1). Classification (NCBI taxonomy): domain Eukaryota; kingdom Metazoa; phylum Mollusca; class Bivalvia; order Cardiida; family Cardiidae; genus Fragum; species Fragum fragum. The sequence continues at coordinate 47,406,209 of OX336371.1, forward strand.
TGATTTTTACGTTCCCGTGATTTTAAACATGAGAAAATATTGTGGAAAAGAAAAAAAAAATGCTTTTAACATGCATTTTTTTCCCACAATATTTTCTACCCTATCTGATGGTGACATTTCGAATAAAGCTCAATTAAAATCGTGGTATTCGACCTCTTTCGAAATGGACAAGTCTAAAATTTCGTAACATAGGAAATGTCTAAGCTAGTCACGAGGTTGCCAACTAACAATTTTGTTAGATGTTACTGGCCATAATTTTTGGCAAAAGCACGCCGCTTGATAAGCTGTAGGGACGACGTTTCATTCGTCAAACCAACGACAACAACAACAAAAAAAGCTATGACAAAATGTCGGCCAATTTCAGAGTTCGAAGTTCACTTCCTGTTCTAATGAATACGTTGATAGATAGATTGATTGTTTGATTGCGACCGCGATTGATAAATATAATACATTTAATCAAAGTATTAATCATTTAAAACATAAGGTCGTGACTTTCTGCCGAAGAAATCGTTTAAGCAATCAAAAAGTCATACTCACCGGAAGTGAACTATGAATTGCACACTTTATGTTAAATATATTTGTTGATTTGGCGACTTTAACGTCATGACCACAGCTTATGCAAGCTAAAGTTACGAAGTTTATGTCAGCCAACCGCTGCACATTTTTAGCTTCTTACTGAATTTTGCAAATTAGCACCGTTTAATATCTTAATCGAACTTGCTGTTGGGGTCATTGGACCTGGCAAGAGATCCGTCAATTACAGATAAATAAGAAGATTCGGCATGGTCGAATTCGTACTAAAATTGAGGTCCTATGAATGGATCGGAGATCGAACATGAGACTCCAAGAATGCAGAATTTAGAATAGAAAATCCGACCATTGTCGTATATGAATTAACCCTTTCCGAACAATCACTTGTTTTCAGTTATTATAAGATTTTATACGAATGATCACATTACCACAATGTTTTCTATCCTACTAACCGACTGTCTTGTCGTCTGAAACGTCTTTCGATTTGGGCCAGTCTAGAATTGTGTTGTCTGGTAATGGGTTAAGTTACGAATAATTTGAATTCGTATTAACACGAAAATTAATATAATCGAATGTTTCCAATATGACGCAAAATCATTTAGATACGCATATAATCTTGGCGCTATAGATAGATTGCGAAATTCTTGAAATTCCTTACCACGTGTTCGTAATGCGCTAAAAGATAGCTTCGGTTTGAATAAACGTATACAATTTATATGAGTATCTGATGGATAAAAGATAATGATTTTATCTATTGTTTATCGATGAAACACTGTCAGTGGACAAAACTAGTAGCTACCGGTTTGATAAGGTGTAGTTATGATTGAGTACTTTGTTTATATACCCCATAATCACATAGGTCGGTCAAATAATTAGTGCACCGACCTAGTGTACGGAAAAACGCCATGAATGCCTTTCGTATCCGTTCGCCATATTTCTACGCACCAGAAAGAAGCTTTGAAATAGATTTCCTAATGGCCTTGTTCGTATCATTTTTACTGAATTAATGTTTTCAAATTCAAGAACAGAAATTTTCTCTGTCAGACATACAGCGATCAATGATATCGTCGGCTTATAGTGTAAAAACATAGTATGTATCTATACAGTGTATACCCACATACTTTGTTTTTGCTCTAAGCCGACGATATGTGATACGAAGCTAGCGTGAAATTTAGTTTTATAAATAGATTTAAACGTGAATGTAAAGTACGTCACATGATCAAAACAAACTATCATGGGGCACTGAGTAACGATTTGTTTTGAAACAAGATCTACAGGTTTATGCGTTTTATATCTCCCGCCCAGGTGTAGCCACCGGGGCGAAGTTTCATTAAGTATAACGTCTGCCTTAAAATTATTCAGCAAAACCCATCACTTTCTGCGTCACGTCTTTTTTATTTACGCTTTGACTACACGATTTGTAAGGATTTAAATGCATTGGTCACCAATCAATCAAATACATATCTTAACCCTTTCCCACACAGAGACGCTTTTGGACTCCCCTCAAGAAAAAGAATTAGGAAAACATTGTGTTTTCTCCCCCCCCCCCCCCCAAAAAAAAAAAAAAAAAAAAAAAGAAAAAAAAAAGAAAGAAAAAAAAACAAAAAAAAAACAATATTTCATAAGCTTTATATTGTCGTCCACAACTCCTTTCAATTTGGACCTGTCTACAATTTTGTCGTCTGGTAACTGGTTAAAAATAGGAAAATAGTTTACTATATTCAAGTAATTCAAAGTTTAAGTGCATTTTACTACCAAACCCTGCTTCATTTTATATACATGTAACTTTGTTTTAACTTAAAAATCCCAACTTTTAGAATATCTTCTGATTTATATGCCTTGAAAGACAGAATAACATCACGTGATCTTATTGTAATCCGTATCTTCGTTTTTATTTTTTGGTAATTTTTGGAATTCTGTTTCATTTTCTAAAAATGCCTTTTATAAGATATAAAATCGTTATGCAACGAAAATGGCGTTACGTCTACTAAAAATAAAGCTGTAGTTACGACTTTTTGAATCCCATCGACAATATATAATTAAAGTATAGGTAAACCCCGTGCTTAGGCCCGTGAACGTAAATAGCTAAAAGAACACTTGAGCCTCAATACGCACCGTTTTTTCTATACTAATGACGTCGTAACTACAGCTTAAATAAGCTGTAGTTAAGACGTGTAAGTCTCTAGACCCACAGAAGTGCTTGAAAATGTCGGGGAATATCGGTGTTCTTAATTCACTTCCGATCTCAACGAAACACTTGATTTGTATATTGACAGACGCGATCCGTGATTTATCGAGATAATTAATACGAAACAACCAAATACTTTACCCATTATCAGATGACAAATTTTAAGACGGATCCAAATTGAAAGATGTTGCAGACGATAATTTTAAGTTGATAAAATCTCTGAAATATTTATGGATGATGAAAAAAATGCTTGTGACAAGCAATGTCTTCATCTCTACAATGTTTTCCAAAGATTTCATATTGAGAGGCGTTTAAAGGCGTCAATGTGTCTGAATGGGTCAAAGTATATTGTCGGTGAGTGAAGAAGACATCTTTAACACAGCTTGAATAAGCTGGAATTACGACGTTATGTTCGCCAACGGATGATATGTCAACATTCTGAACGATTTCGCACACCTATGATAATATTCTACTAAGTTTTTAAAACCATCGACACTCTATCTCTTTAGCAACAACTTGCCAAAAGAACACGATCTGTAAAGAAAAAGAAAAAAAAATGGAAAAGTTTTTGGTGGAATCAGAGAGTCACTTTCCAAGTGACTCTCTGACTCCACCAACAACTTTGAAAAGTCGAAATAACAACAAATGTCAAATTCATAGTTAATAAATGACGTGAAGCTCTGTTTCATCCAGAAAGATGTGGCAAAGGGTGGGAAAGGACTCCTTTTATTTCAATGATAGTCCTTAAATCTTCCTTAACCGTGGTTTTGTTAATGCATTTTGTCGAAATAAATAATTTCAGTTTCGGAAATTGCCCAACAGGGGTATTAACTTGTAAAGGTTTGTTTTATTTTGGGTTTTGAATACGGAAATCCAGGAAGACTTCAGCGCCTTAATGGAGCTTGGAAAATGACATCTCCCATTATCAGGAAAGTTAAGATAGGATTTAAACGATGACAGCTTGGATTTTTGCGTAAATTACGTCGTTTAGGGAACGATAAATAACTATTTAATGTGTAATACGCCCATTTGGAGACAACAAAAAGAGCAAAAAGACACGTTAAACACTTTGATATTTTGACTAATTCTGGGCGGTGACTAGGGAAAACCACGTGAAACTAAAGAATGTGGCGGAAGTGAATACCCTCTAACGCCCCGCTTGTTGCGATGACTTGGATTCATGATAATTGATTCATTTCATGTTTTGACCTTTCCTAGAACAGATTTATTTTTAACCAAGTATGCGAGCTAATTGTGCTCGTTCAAGAAACTTGAATTAACTAATTCCCGAAAAATCCCGATTTTTTGCCCCCTCAAAGATCAAGCTTTAGGGAAACATCGTGGAAAAACAAAGAAACGACTTGCATTAAATAGTTTCTTAGATTTCTTCATTTTCCACAATGCTTTCTTTCCGAAAAGACATTGAATTTAAAATATCATCAACGAAGAATTGTCGTCTGTAAGATTTTTGAAAATGTGATCAATCTAGAATATTGCCGTGGGGGAATAGATTAACTATACCTTATCTAATCCCCTTAAGCATCACAACATCTTTAATTCTTAGTCACGGGTTTTGTGTATGGTGAAGTAATAATTTGATTTCGGTTGTGCCCATCTATTTGTGTGAATTGAAGGATGGCGATTGCCGATCAAAGAATCAATCACTTAATCAAATAATTCATTTGGATCGGTAGTGAACTTTGAACTCCAACATTAGCCGATATCTATGTGAAGAATTTTGATTGGTTTGGCGACTTAAACGTCGTAACTACAGCTTATTCAAGCTGTAGTTACGACGTTTAGGTCGCCAACAAACTATTCCACCGTTTTGTTACATGCCACAGGCAATAAATTTTGCAAAATAATGCCTTTTAAAATCGGAGTCAATCATCGGGACCAACAGAGTAAATTGGCGGGGACAGCAATTGGTCAATTTTGTATGAGATTATAGAACAAGGTAAGACATTGTGGGAACTTTATGACATCTACTAGACATCAATTCAATCTAAGAAAAAATCGTGGTATTACAAGGAGAAAACAAACTTTGAGCAATCGAATGAGTCAAATGTTGGTTTTCAATCCGAGCTATGTCTCAGACAGTTTTATCAGTGAAGTGTTGACCGCGAAACAGTTATCGTGATGCCGATGACGGGGCTAATGATGCTTGAACCTGAAACGAAAGTCGAATTTGTAAGGGCCTCTCAACTCTTTTTTTTACAGTAAATGACTTTCTAGACCCTTAGTCAACAGACGGATGAGGTTGTCAATCAAGAATTCAATTGATCATTTATACTAAAAGTTAACTATGAATTTTAACAATTATTTTTAGCATTTTGGGACTATGTTGGATAGCAGCTGGAGGCTAGAAAAGGATGTGATGGCGGTACTGGTGTGAGAAATACCAGGAACCCATTGTTAGGTGCTCCAGCCGCCGCGATATAGCTGAAAGATTGTTGAAAGCGGCGTAGAACCCCATTCAAACAAACAAACAAGCATTTCGGGTGGGCTACATGGCGACTTGAAAGTCTTGATTAAACACACCCATACGGGCGCGCGCACACACTACACTCTCTCCTAACGACAACATGAATTTGTTTTATTGTTCTTTACTCATTTTCAGGCTTAATTAGACCATTTAGGTTCTTTTTTTTTTTCCTTCTGACTTCTCGAGATGAGAAATGATAAAGTAAAATTAACGATTATTCACTGTATCCTTGATAAGGCTCAATAGACCAGTCGCGGCTGTCAATCAAGGAATAAACCGACCAATCAAATTATTTATTCAGCCCGGAACTGAGCTTATCAACTCCGACATTGGCGCCTTTTTTGTTTACCTTTATTGCTGGTTTGGCGACTTAGACGTTGTAAGAATAAGCTGTTGTTACGACGTTTAAGCCACCAACCAGCCATTTTACTTTTTTGTTACATGCTACTGGCCATTATGTTAAAAAAACGCTGTAAAAATGGAAGCGGAAGTTCCTGTTTGAGTAAATGGGAGGTGCAAAAGAAGTAAGTGGGCGGGACCAGCGATTGGTCAATTGACCAGTCGCGGCTATCAGTCGAAGAAGAAAAGAAAGAAAAAAAATAGGCCAATTAAAGTATTCATTTTTGTCGGTAGTGGAATGTTGGTTCCAACATTGACTATCATTTATGTGAAGCTTTTTTTTTTCTTTCTTTTTTTTGTTCGATTCGACAACTTAAGCATCGCAAGCTGTAGTTACGACGTTTGGGAAGTCATCCAACCTTTGTACTTTTTAGTTACATGCTACTGTTAATAAACTTTGCAAAATAACGTCTTTTAAGATCGAAGTTGAACTTCCTATCAGATGCGATTGGCGGAGCAAACTGAGTAACTAGGCCAGCGATTGGTCAATTTTTAGGGCTCAGCAAAATTACTAGACTTTGTGTTTCTGACTCATATTGACACGTGCCAACTTGGTCCACTTTTTAATTTTTCTCTCATTTAATCTCTTAAAGAAAGCCTAAAGAATGCTGAGAGCGTATGACAAATCTAGGGATACTGAATTTACCAAGACAGATATTGACTGTATATAATATATATCATATCCTTAAAGACCTCTGCTGGATATTATGTCATTTTATGATATTCGTTTTTAATTTTTTTTTCTGTCATTATATCTGTCCATCTTGGATAGCGAAGCCTGGTCGATTTTTTTTCTGTCTTCATAAATTTAAGAATGTTGAACAGCCGATCTTCCTAAATGACGGATGGCTGTTAAAAAAACAAATTCGATTAACCAATCAAATATATTTCGTTTCAAGCTTGAACTCTGATTATGTTATGAATATTATGATTTTTTTGTTACCAGTCTTGCGTCTTGAACGTCGTTACTGCAGCTTATTCAAACTATAGTTACGACGGTTAAGTCCCAACTAACGGTTTGCCTTTAATTTTAATCCATTGCTACATATTTACAAATATCGTCTTTTATTGTCCCAGTCGAGCTGCCATGTCGAAGGTCAGTGGCTAACTATCCGTCATTTTACACTGAATGATGAACTATACTTTTTTCACTGAATCCACAGATATTGTTTGTCGAAATTTACTAAGTTCTGGCTGTTAGTCATCATAGGACAGACCGTTTCTAGGACAGACCGTTTCCAGTTAGTCTTCGTCAATTTTGATTCATCGACCACCTCTATTAAGCGACCACTCGCATTAAGCGACCGGCATCAAAATTCCCTTTCCGAAAACAAAGGATCTTTATGAGTTTTGCATTTCTGGTAGTGGTATTATTAAAACTAAATCCTATGTTGGTGGATCTCATTACAATCGTCTCAATGAGACGATTATAATGAGATCCACCAACATAGGATTAAGTGAGAATTCGGCATTAATTTATGAATGCAGTCCAACTGACCCCTCATATAGGTCACAAAAATGTGTATCGAACTACCATTTTCTTGAACAACCTCATTTTGGTCGTCGTTTGAGTGGTCGCTTAATACAAGTTTAGCCCTTTCCTGTTTAATCCCTGGCTTTACGTGCATGTGATTTTATACTTGAGAAAATATTGTGAAAAAAGAGGTAATTGCTTGTAACAAGCAATTTCTTCTTTTTTCACAATATTTTTTACTCTACTGAATGGTTATTTTTCAAATACAATCAATTTTATATATTCGGCTACAAAACCTTTGAATTTGGGCAACTATAGTTTTTTTCAAAACAGGAAAGGGTTAGCCGTACACTTATAAGTAGGAACTATGATGTATGAGCTCTTCGTCAAGAGAAACCTGTTAACCGCCCTCACAAAAGGGAAAATCCATTAAAAAATCACTCCTTCACCACTCTATTCATATCATTCAAGTCAAACACCCAAAACATTCAAAATGTTTTACATTTCCATTCAGATCTCTCAATTCTGCGATTTCATTTGCTCGCCTGGGTATAGAGGCATATTGTTGGTCCGAGTTAATTAACAATTGTATTATATGTGCTTTTAAATGCATCATTATAAAGGGAGGTATTTAATTATTGTGCATTTCATTTGATCAAAATTCTCTCACCCCGCCCATTCTAAATCATATCTAATTCTTTCTGTGTTTCAAGATTTTATCCTCGTCCAATTTGAAAGAAGTTGCATTGAGTGCAATTTGAAAAGTAGCCAATCAACGGGGTAGAAAATATTGTTGGAAAAGAATAAATTGCTTGTGAAAAGCATTTTTTTTCTTTTACCAAAATGTTTAAAGGTATAAAATCACAGGGACGAACATACCAGGGGTTGAAGGGGGAAAAGGTTAACCCATAATCACACGGTAACATTTTAGACTAGCCTAACTGAAAGAGGTTACAGACGACAATTCAAAATGCGCTAAAATTGAATAATAAGTACTAAAGAGAATATGAAATATTGTAAGAAAAGCGGGGAATCGCTTCACACAATTTTTTCTGGCTCTACATTTTCTTAGTGCATAAAAATGCAGCATTGTGTGGTGGTTGGTTAACTTAAATCTTTTTAAAATCTTTAACTTTGTTGATTACACGATTTCATTAACTATATTATGGTAAAAAAGGGGGGATTTGTCAGTCTACACCAACATACCTGCACACCGGCTGACAAAAAAAGATCGTATATTTTCCTCTTGTATATTTTCATTATTTTCTCCCACTGTATATTCAGGTCTGAAATATCAAATCTGATGAAAATTATCTTTGGTCAGAAGCCAGAAAAGTCTATTCAGTCTGAAAATTTTAATAACTTCACAAGATTTCATATTGATAATAAAAATATGGGGAAAAACAACATTACAACAGAACAGTTTGTGATTAATTTCCTCTTTGAAATTCAAAACCGACTGAGTCAATTTCCTGATTTCACGCTTGGTGGAACAAAGTTATTCTTCTTCGCCGAGAATAAGGTAAGAGAGTAGCATAGTCTAAAAGCCAACTGCTTTGGTTGGTAAACATTTTATCTCTGCGTCATCAGGCGAAAGGGGGCTTTGTGGAAAATGCTAAAAATATCGACCCTGACCAGACTGCGCCAACTACACTCACTGACTTTGGTTGAACTAAATTCACGTTTTCTGGTAGATTTTCTAAATCTAGACTGTTCATTCTACCTTACTGTATTCTATAAAAGCTATACCCTAATGACGTCTCCTGGATCGGGTGATGTTTTTTTTTCAATATTTGTTTCACGCAATGCCAGAGAGACCATCTTTGATTGACGAGTCATGTTTGAAACCTTCTGACGATTTTACTTTTTATAGTATTAACCCTTGTAATGCTGAATAAAATTTGTTTCAAAAAGATACATTTCGATTAAAGGTCTGTAAGCACTGGAAGCTCTTACAGAAAACTGAGCCTTTGCGTGACATTTCCAAGCATTTCGCATGTGCGTGACTCGCTTACATTGAGGACCCTGGACAGCCATTCGGGGCAATTAGAACTTTCGCTGATTGTTTAAAGAGGCTTTGGGACAGTATTTATCTACAGAGCGCAGAGTGAAGACTCTGATCAGTCTGTGCGGATGCACAGGCTGATCTGAGTCTTTACTTGGCGCACACGTGTAATGGTTGGAAATGTCACGCATGCGCTCAACTTATATATTTTTAGACCAATAATTTTATTAACTACCCCTGCTCAACAGGGACAAGCAGGTGGTGTAGACTAAGATCAGACTTCACGTATGTGCAGGCTGATTTTTTGTCTATGCCTCCTGCCAAAACAGGAGTGTTCCGGGTTCAGCATGACAAGGGTTAATTACGATTGAAGGCTATGACTAGGATATTGTTCATGGATTCACAAATAAGTTTATGTTTTTCGTCTGTGGAAATAAGGGCAATCTCGCCGGAATTGGCGGTACGCTGGCAACGCCCACTACCTTCGTCCGAAAGTTCTATTTAGACTTTAAAAATGGTTTTATTTTGCAAAATTTATGGTAAGAAACATGTAAAAAGGGTAAAAAAGTTGGTTCGTGGACTAAACGCCGTGACTTAAGCATGAATATGCTGAAGTAGGGTTTTCAAGTCACCAAATCAGCAACAATGCTCTGCATAAATGTCGAACAATAACGGAGTTGAAATGGTTCTTTTTCGGTCAAATTGTATGATTTGATTGGTCAATCCTTTCAATTGACAGCTGCGATCCATCAAAGTCTATTTCATATAAAATATTTTAGTTTTCGACACACAACACAAACAGATTTTTATCCTCGGATTGCGTTAGTACTGGTGTGAGAAATACAAGGAATCCATTGTTACGTGCTCCAGCCACCGCGATATGACTGAAATACTGTTAAAAGTGGCGTAAAACCCTATTTATTTATTCATTCATTCATTCGGATTCCTTTTTCTTTTTACTTTTCCCATTTGACCAAAATGTGAATCGTCCAAACTTGAGACTATATACAAACCCTGATAGGCCTCTGCTTCGTTTAACCTTTTTTTTTTAATATTTGTTGAACAGTCATCCAGGAAGGCCCTCGTTTCGCACCAGAGTTCAGTTCAGATATTCTTTTTATTACAGCTTAGTACTTCAGATATATCGAGGGTCAAGTAGATGTCAGCGATTGCGGATCAGTATTATATGGTGTACCGTTTAGGTACAAAATCTGCTGTAAGTCTTGTTAGTCGTGCAAGCACACAATAAGTGTGCACGGAAAAATAATGTATGTTCAAACGTAAGATTTAAGCGGACGCACTCAAATATTAAGAGTGCACGCGTAAGATCACGCTCAATTTTTGAGCGCGCACGTTAAAAAAGTAATCCCTATCAGTTTTTCCGTGTACTTGTATACTATACGCGCCCATACATTTTACCAGAGGGCTCGCTCGGATTTTGTGGCTATACATTAGTCATCTACGCGACACGCGTTGTTCTTATCGTACAAATCTTTTCGTAGACTTTTGGCCCATTTAGTGCACCATAGTATTTCGCAAAAACACTTAAACATCTTACTTACAAATTGACGCAATATCCTGTTTATCAATAAATATTTTGAAGCACTTTTAAGTAGCAACAATGGACGGTGACAGTGTTAGATGTTTGTTGACAATGAACGCAGCATGGAGCCAAATAATAAAACAAAGAAAATATTTCCTAACAAAAACAATGTATTTTGTAAACACCCAAGTTCTTGCCCTCGAAGGCATTTCATCAACATCCTATTTATGTCTTAATTCAGTCGGTAGCTTTAAATAACAACATAAACTGATACATCTTAATATGGGGAAGGAAATCAGTTCATATTGAGGCAAATGTTTGATGTCAAAATTCTAGTGTTCACTTGCTGTTTCTATATATAATTCAAATCCTTACAAGACAGTCTTAATACGGCAGGGTGTAGTAACATAGAACTTGTAACATAAGCTTGAAATAAGCTGTTAGTTCAGTTTGCTTAACGGCCGACCGGCCGTAAAACATGGGTTTTGTTAGGGATGTAAGTACGCAAACACTCACATACGAGCGAGAGCTTCCCTATTTGAAATAGTGCTCGTGCAAAGTGGGTATGATATCTTTTAATAGTTAGCGGGTGTATTTTCATCCTATTCACTTAACGAAATGTGTGTTTTTGGAATGGTTAAACTATGGACATTGTTTAGCATTTATATTTCAAACTAAGGTCAAAGGCACCAATGTGATTTCACTGCATGTATATTTGTGTCCAGATTAACCTGCCGCTGAAACATATTGAGAGTCTGTTTCGTAGATGAGAGAGCAAGAATTACGACAGCTGTATTTACGACATTTGCTCGTCCACAAACGAAATGCTTTCTGTAAGGTAACTTGAAAACAACAACAACAAACAAGTCTTTAAAAGAAAAAAAAAATCAGGGCTAAACAAAAAAACAATCCTTCAAAACTAAGTTGCAAATAATGTAAAAACTTATGTTACTTCGTTGGTCATTGCTCTAAAAAGGTTACGCTTTGTGGCACACGTAAAAATATCTACTAACAACGCATAAGTCTCAAAAACTTTGCCAAATAGATGTCGACACTGTTATGTTTAAGGACGATTGGGACAAGATAACTCGTTGTTCCAATTGTCTTTATATTTCAATGACTTTTAAAGGACGACATTGACAAAAGGCAGATCTGATTACGGTAGTTCATATTATTGGCACCGCGCTTATGGACTGTCATATCGTCGATCGACTGCCAAAACATCTTAAGTACAGTTAACTTAAGTTGCAGTTACGTTTTTCGGTAACTTATCGAATATTCTTATTGTCTTGAACGTCATTGACATTCAGCTATATTTGTCATGTGATATTTCTAATACACCACGTGGTCGAAATATACAGGGACGGTTTGTTTGTAAACAAACGGAAAGTAGGCCGTCTCTAACGATTTTCTGTCTTTTATAATCTACAATTCTCCAATTTTGGTGATTGGCTTTTTGTTACAATACCAAGTATGTGGCAGATCGGAAATGATAATCAAAGAATCAAGCGACCAATCAAAACATTCATGTAGACCGAAGTGAGTTCCAGCATTTGCCGACATTACTGTGAAGCATGTTTTTGATTTTGCAACTTAAACGTCGTAACCACAGCTTACACAGCGAACAGCCATTTACTTTTTTGTTCCATGTTACTGTGCACAATCAGTACAAATTAGCCTATTTGTATCGAACAAGATGTCCCTGGTGAATTTATGAATTGATCAAGTAAATTCATTACAAAATTATTCATAAATTTAATCCTAAATTCAGGCATATATACAATCAATTTTGTCCTTTTTGCTTTGAACAATTGTAACTCTCCCCACTCTCTTGCTCTCTCTCTCCCTCCCTCTCTCTCTCTCTCTCTCTCTCTTTCTTTCTTTCTTTCTTTCTTTCTTTCTCTCTCTCTCTCTCTCTCTCTCTCTCTCTCTCTCTCTCTCTCTCTCTCTCTCTCTCTCTCTCTCTCTCTCTCTCTCTCTCTCTCTCTCTCTCTCTCTCTCTCTCTCTCTCTCTCTCTTTCTTCTTATATTTTGTACTGTTGAGTATAGACCGTATCTAAACAGGTTATAAATTTCAAAATTATAAGCTTGCCAAAGAAAACGTTTTAAAGTTATGTTTGGATCATATCATATCACAGAGAACAAAACATTAATAATCACCACAATTTAAAACAATTGATTTATTGGGGCGACAAATCCCCTAAGATAAAGGTTGGCAGAAATTTGGACCACATATCCGAAGTATTTTACTATTAATTTGACTCTTTTCTTTTGGCCACCTTTAGCTAGGCTTGTTCAATCTAACACTAACGGGAGCGGATATCCACAGCCTGACGATTCCAACCATTAAATCATATGCGCAAAGTAAAGACACAGATCAGCCTGTGCATCCGCACAGTCTGATCAGAGTCTTCACTTTCCGCTCTGTAGTTAGATACTGATTCAAAGTTCCTAAACGCCATCAGCGAGTATTTTTAATGTCCCGGCCTGCTTAATTTGTCACTACACCCCGATTTGGATAGAAATTGTTTCAAAACGGGTGTTTACTTCAAAACGGACTGTAACATGGATGTCCCGGATGTACAGTTTCAGCATTTCACACTCATGAGAAATTATTTGATTGTTAATAAGGGCTAACTTGTGTATAAATGGGATGTTTAAATCGCACATCCACTTTAACATAAGAAATGTTTGAAACAATTCTCAGCGGTTAATTTCACTCCCGGTCTTAATAAACGTTTATGTGAGTGAGTGGGGTTTTGTTGTTGTTGTCAATTTGGGAAGAAGTCTGACCAGGATTGCCGCATTTTGTAAATAGTCACTTTTCAAGTGCTGGATCCAATTATGTTACAATTACAGATACTTTATAAAACATGAAGCTTTTGCAAGCTCATTAGTCAAAATACAAACATTTAAATCAGCATGCTATGAAAATCGGTAGTGGTTATACATGACACATATATTCAATGATATATAAATGATAATCAACGTGAGAGTATATAGAAAGAACAATTCTAATCAATTTGGGTTTAGTTTGAGTGCATAAAATATTTGTTTCTCATCTCAAATCCGAAAGAATAAAAGTTTGATAATTTGTAAGGGTTTTCTTATTTATTGTTTTCAATAAATCGATGAGTTTGTACATACTAGGGTGTTTAGAGCAATACCTAGGAATAAACTTGGTTCGCAAATCTTTGAAATATGGACAGATTAGAGTAAAATGGCATTCGTCTTCAATGTCGTCTTTGTCGCAAAGTGTACATTTCCGTCTGTCTCTGTCGATGTTTCTATGTCTGTCACTCTCAATTTTCAGGTTATGGGACGAGAGACGTAATTTAGCTATTATATTTCGGACTGACCTTTTCCCTAATAGTTCAAAGTAGACCACTGCAAAAGCTTGAGTAAATCCACACTGGATTACACCATAATGCAAGATAACACTAGTGTATCCAAGATAAGATCTATAAGTACATTCGACCGAGAGATTGTTTCTGTAATTTCGGACTTGTAAACTTGGCGTTGAGCTCTCTCTGAAACAATGGTTTATGCATAGATCTGGCATTGTATCTTTTTCCGACCCTGCTGCCGCGAATTTTAAAATGAATCGCCGGGGAAGTTTAAACCTATTTTCAAAAAATCCATCCTATTTACGCCCCTCAAGAAAAAAGTTTACAAGTAATTTCTTCATTGTCCCCATTTTCTATCCTAAAATACAAAGGGTTTTAAAATATCATCTATTAAAATTTTTCTTATGCAACTCCATTCAATTTAGGACTAGTCTAAAATTGTGAGGTCTTGTAATGGGTCAAAGGTTCTTAAAAGCCCTGATTCGCGCCGGACCCATGACAAGGTCGCTGAGCTTCAATACAAGCGCGACGAACATAGATTGAGATTAAATCTGAGGCTCTGGATCCAACTGATGACTTGGTATTGCCTAGCTCGCGACTTGCATACGCATCTATACATTTTTTATGAGAGATATTTTTGGTTTTGGATTTAACAAATCGTATGATGCAATTTCGTGATCTTGCGTCTTGCCTATTTATCAATCAATCGACGGATCGATATGTCAGTCAAAGAACCATTCGACCAATCAAATCATTCAATAAGACCGGAAGTAAACTGTGAACTTCAACTTCATTTGCAGACACATGTGTGTAACATTTGTGTTGGTTTGGAGACATTAACGTCGTAACCACAGCTGTTACGAAGTTTAGGTCATTAACCAACCATTTTACTCTTTTGTTACATGTTACTTGCCATAAACTTTACGAAATAACACCGTTTAACATCGAAGTGAAATTTTCTGTCGCATCTCAGTCCGCATGGCAATTTAAGCAATCCATTAACTTTAGGACTTAAAAGATGGACAATTATGCAGGAAATTTGACTATAGAAGTAGATACTTTGAAAAGAAGTGTGAAGTTAAGTCGATTAACCCCTTTATGTTCTCATAAAATGTTCATGGGCATTTTTAGCTAGCAAAACTTTACCACTAAATCCATTGAATGCATATGCCATAAAAGTAGTTATTATATATTATTTCAGGAATATTGCAAACTCTGCCTGCAAGTTAATCTCTTTATAGCTCACTCTAAGACATCGTGTTCAAAATGACTCTGATCAGAGTCCTCGAAGAAGTTGCAGACGACAATTTCAATTCTAAACTATTTACCTTTGTTGGTAAAAGACAATGTGGAAAATGAAGAAATTGCTTGCTTCAAGCAATTTCTTCATTTTCCACATTGTTTTCAAGAACTGTTCTCTTAAGGGATATAAAAAGGAGGGATTGTGTTGGAATCGGTTACCTCCTTGATTACTTTAACCTCATTTATTGATCGGGATAACCTTTGACCAAGAAGATTACTTAACAAAAACATGCTTTGCTACCTTACTTTACTTTCAGTACTTTGATTTACTACCAGTTACGCGAAACTCTCAGCTGACGAGAGTCGTAACTTTTCGTAGTGCCAGAAGTAATCCATTTTTGACTGACGCGCCACAAGAATAAATCATAGACAAATTAATTGTTCGTTCTAATAGATAATTTATACGTGTTAAATCGAGTAGAACAGATTGTTATTAATTATTATATATATCATTATATATATCATTACTCACGCCTTAGGTCGTTTGAAAAAGATCTACACAGATTACGAGCCGCGGGGGACACTTAGAAGATACGTTTTTCTAAACCCCTTCTTGTATTAAATTCTTAAATTTATATTGTTTGATTAAACCCAACAATAAGCAACCCCTTGTTTTTAGACCCCCGAAGAATTATATTCGGAAAAAGTTGTTCTGGAGAAGTAATTTATTGTCCCTTCATACAGTCTTCTACTCTACGTGACTGTTATTTATCAATTTTAGACAATCTAAAATTTTTTTTTTCATTTTGCCTTATAGAGATGCCAAAATTCTTTGGCTGTGCGCTTTCTCAACATCCAGCCGTTTTCTGGAATTTTCTCTGAATTTCGTATTGCCCCAATGTGCAACGCTCTCCCGATCAGGCAATATTACCCTATTGGGAGATTTCACCAACCCGTTAAAAGTTACATCAAAACCAGATTTTTTCTTGATCTTTTTACCCTCCCTAAGAAAATGTTTTGTTTATTATAGTGTCACCACCCATTTAAAGGGACAGCTATTTTTTACATATGAGACACTTTCCCTCGTGTGCGCAGTGCTGAATCCCATCTCTTTGTTGCCCGGCGCCTTGAATTAGCTGTAGTTACGACATTTAAGACTACAAAAATGCCTCACATAAAGTCTGCCAATGTTGGATTTTAGAATACACTTTTGTTCTAAATGAATGATTTGATTGGTTGATTTATTATTTGATTGACATCACGATCCGTCAATTGCGATGAAAACCTTTCTGTCTTGTGTTAAATTACTGCCTCATCCGGGGAATTTCTGATAGACTTTAGCGTGAGTATGTCTTTTGTTACAATTCGAACCTTCAACTATTTTAGTAGAGGAAATACCAAAAGTAAAATAAAGCGGAAGTTTTCTATTTGTTTTCCCCATTAAAAATTAGAACAAAGAGTACATATTATCCTCATTGTTTCATACGGGGATTTAAAAACAAATTTCGTAGGGAAGTAAAACAACCAATCGTGCACGTACATTCTTTGTGTCATATCAAATAACTTAGTTATAAAAGGCCCATCCTAAAAAAAAGAAATACCCGGACAAAAATAATTCACCGAAAAGTCCTTCCTGTTTCAGGTAAAATAAATAAATAAAAAAAAAAAAAAAAATCGGTCACAAAACATTTTTCGTTTTCTGTTATTTCATAGGTAACCGAAATCACCATATATGTAACAGTTATATGCATTGGTTAAATACCCCCTGCCTTCGCATCGGGACACAATTTCTCGCCAAAAGAAATCCTGAAATAAAAAAAAAAAAAAATAATTTTGAAATTTATTGTCGTTTCTGTGGGACAAATCTTTTCATAGCGGGCGTGTGACATATTCTGAGTTATTTTTAAAATCTTAACGCAGATTTAAGGATTTCTTTTTTGTCAGAAACTTTGTCACAACGAGAGCCATAGAGCCTTTAAAAATGCTCGAAAATCGGCCGCGGAACAGGAAAAAACTATCATTACTGACTTTCTGCGGCAGTATTATATATTCCTATTTTTACTATTCTAGCTTCACTGTAAATATAACCTGTCATACGGTAGTTAACATTATCTATTTCCTGTTACCAAACCGAACTTATTACCATACGATTCCGCATTCTTATAATCCAAGGATTGGACTCGTCTTAAAGGTTGTCGTCTTATTATGGATCAATGGTCGAAATGAGAGGAGGGTCGTTCTTCAGGAGAATATATGGACTTTTCCTCATAGGATTAACCCATTACCAAACGACAAAATTTTAGACTGATCCAAATTGTAAGGATGTGCAGAAGACAATGTAAAGTCCGTGAAATGTTTAGATTTTTTCATCCTTCTGAGTAGAAAACATTGTGGAAAAATTAAGAAGTTGCTTGTTGCATGCAATTTCTTCATTTTCTACAATGTTTTCCCAATTGTTTTCTTGAGGGGTACAAAAGAGCGTCATTGTGTGGCAATGGGTTAACTCTCAAAATTCGAGTAGATACTTGTTGTCATTAGGCGCCCAAAAAGTCGTTAGTACAGATCACCCGGAGACGATGGATTTGCTTCTTACGACAGAGCACTCGTTGCATAAAACATACAATGTCATACTTCGCGAATTTTCACGAATATAAGTAATGATGTCAAAATTAGAAAAGAAGGTTTAACATTTAACATTTGAGATAACAACAGCAACAACAACAACAACAACAACAACAAAATCTGATTTCTAATATGAAAGAGTTACGCGAATGAAGAAAGGTCAAACAACGAACGAAATCTCTTCATAGAGCAAAACCTTACGACGACGCCCAGGCTTATCTCGGCTTAAATTATGGCAACTAGGTCACGCTGTCCTATCTACATATAATTGATTATATAATCGATTGGTTATATGGGTTTAACGTCACTTACAGTAGCTTTCTCGGTTACATAGAGCTGACTGATACCCTTTACTTTGTTTTCCTGTCGTTTCGTTCAATAGTACCTGGAACCACAAAGAATCAAGGTCCAGTCATTACTTAGTCGCACTACTTGTTACCGTATATCATGACACAAAAAGGATCGCTGACCACGCCCCCGGGCTATGACAGGAAGTTCCAGTTTAACCCTTGTCATGCTGTATAAATTATCTTACTTATTTGCTGTAAAATCAAAGGGCTGAAAACACTGATAATACTTTTGTTCAATAATCAATATTTCTATTAGAAATCGATTTTATAAACAACTTTGGCTTAGAAGTACAAGCAGGATGTGTAGACCAAGTTCAGACTGCACTTATGTGCAGACTGATCTTGGTCTACATCTCCTGCCAATACAGGAATATTCGGGGTTCAGCATGTCAAGGGGTAATATAAAACAGTGTTATTTTGCGAACTTTTGATCAGTAACGTGCAACACAAAAATAAAATGGTTAGTGGGCGAACAAAACGTCGTATTTACAAATCGAAAAAGCTGTACTTACGACGTTAAAGTGCCAAAACAAACAAAAATGTTAAACACGAATGTCGGCCATTACCGGATTTGAAAGCTCATTCGGGGTCGAAATGAGCAATTTGATTGGTCGATTTATGTTTTGATTGACAGATGCGATCCGTTAATAATTCTTGTCAAATGAGAGAGCCAGGTTTCGAACTCACGCCAAGAAGATTAAGAGCAAAACGCGCTTCCAGTTGAACTTATCGATCTCTGCATACACAGACCGACTTGGTCGAAATTTTCACAATTATTATTCGGCTTCTTTTTGGTGTGTCTAGTAAAAAAAAAAATTCGATGGGCGACCAAAAATCTTGTAACTCCAGCTCGAATAGGCTGGAGTTACGAGGTTTTGGTCGCCAATTGACGAAATGTGAAACACAATCTGACTCTGTGCCAAGTCTTAAACGATTAGATTCATGGTATCGTTAAAACATGATCAGAGACTTCCGCGGTAAAACATATATATCGACATACCGTCTTACAAGATCTGGGATTAATATAGGTTACTGGTCGAGAAAACGAAATCATTTTATAGTATAAAAGAATTTTTCATTCATCCTTTTTTTCCTGAAACCGATTCAATTGTGATCTTTCTTTTGAAATGCTGCTTGAAATTGAAATACATGTATATAGTGGTTAAATGATTGAAGAAAAAGATAAATCTTCGATTTGTGTTCCGTTCATTTAATGTTTTAACCCATTACCAGAAGCCATAATTTTAGACAGGTCCTAATTCAAACAAGTTGCAGACGACAAGACCTAGTTGACTAAATTTCAAAAATCCTGTGTCTTACGGGGTAGAAATCATTGTGGATAATGAAGAAATCGCTGTCTTCATTCTCAAAAATGTTTGCCAAAGCTCCCCTTTCTTGCGGTGCGTAAAGAATTGGGTTGTGTTGGACTAGGTTAATTAATTTGCTCTTTGTATGAAATTGAAGCACATTTCAGTGAAAAATTCCCAACAGGCATTGCAACTATTGCCTTAATCCATTACCAGCGGTCGAAATTCTCTTTATAGTTGATAAAATTTTCTTTTTTTATTATTAAAATTATTTTATTGTAGGAAACATTGTTGTCTAACAAGCATTTTCTTCACTATCCACAGTGTTTCCAGTCTTTTATTGTGTGTGTGTGTTGGGGGGTCCAAAAAGTAAGATTGCGTGAGAATAGGTTCTGTCTAAACCCCTTTATATTAATGTATCTTTGAAAGAGGCTAGCCTTTTATTTGTCTGCTTCGGTTTCCCTTGACCTCTGTTTTTAACCCTCTGTCAATCTGTGTTGGAGGAATATAATATATGTTTAATAATTTTAACATTATACTTATCTGAAATTTTAACGCACTACTGCCACTGTTATATAACAAAATATCAAGTCATTCATAAATCACGTTAAAGAACGAACTAAAAATATACTTTGAAATATCAGTAGAAAGGAAATACGACTGCTCCACTGACCTAGAAGCTTTTTATTCTTATTGTAATCGCCTGTCACTTTTATGTCTATTTCCGCTTTAATACACGCATCCACGAATAAATAGATGGGAACCGCGAGTCGACGGACGTACCAAAAAATAAGTTATTTTTTCTGTTTTGAGTACTAAATGTGATATTAAATCGTCGTGAAACGGAGGGTTGAGCCAAAATTGTCTGAGGTATAGACGGCAGAGACTCTCCATAAATTATAATGAATCTGTCCAAAATTTCTTCGGTCGGTCTTAGTCGAGGCTGCTGCAAAAAATCGAAATATCCCTTTAAGACATCCAACATGACAAAATTTAAGACTGGTCCAAATCGAAAGCAGATGCAGACGACAGTTTAGGTTGATGCTATTCTAAAATTCTTTGTCCTTTGTGATAGAAAATATTGTGGGCATTGAAGAAATTGCTCGAATAAAGTATTTTTTTCTTTGTCCACAATGTTTTCCGAACATTTTTAGGGCGTAAAAAGGAGGATTTTAGTTGGACTGGATATTCATAATTCTTATTTGTTTACATATTAGTCGTTCATAAAAGAATTATATATTAATCTATGGCTTATAGCAAAAGCGTAGTATGGGCCTTTGAATCATTGTTAAAAATGAAGAATTTGCTTGTGTCAGGCATTCTCTTCATTATTCACAATGTTTCCTATCCAAAAAGACGAAAAAAAAAAAAATAATAAATAAATAAATAAAACTTCTTCAACTTTAAATGGTCGTCTGCAGCTTCTTTCAATTTGGACCAGTCTAAAATTTTGTTGTGTGGGAATGGGTTTATGTGCTAAAGTATAGATAGAGTGGCTAGATCAAGATTAGTCAACATATATTAGAATTGACAAGCAAAAACGACTCAATACGTGTGATGTGTATGGAGCAGGGTCTTCAAAGGCTTTCTGCATTATGTTTTGATTAAGTCCAATCGTCGGCTTCTGTTCTTTATCTAGAACAATGGTTTCTTAATACTGATTCTTCATTATTTTACATCGTCTGCAAAACGATAAATCCATTTCCACACAGCAAAATATTGTCCAGTCCAATTTCAAAGTAGTTGCAGACGACAATTTAAGTTGGTGTAATCTTCAGCCTCTTTATCTTTTAGGGTAGAGGACATTGTGGAGAATGAAGAAACTGCATGTAACAAGCAATTTCGTCATTCTCCACGATGATTTCCAAAGCTTTTATATTGAGGAAACGTTTAAAGCGTCTTTGTGCGGGAATGGGTTAAGTTTTCAAAGAACTTAGTCTTCGTCTTTTTTGAACAGTGTTGAAACAGTGTTCCTGAATAGCAATCTGAGAATCTGGTAGAAAATATTGTGGAACAATGAGAAATTGCTTGTGACAAGTAATTTCTTCTTATTCACTTTTTTTTTCGAGTTTAGAATGGCAACGACGTAAATCCCGGGTTTGTACAGGGAAGGGTTAAACAGCAGTTTTTATTGGCGATAAAAAAATCTGGTAGCGAAGAAATATTCTTAACGAAAAAGTGTATATCACGTCTGAAAGGGTTATATACAGCGATGATCTCTATATCCTGTGAGTATGTCAGAAGCTATTAAGGCTCCACTTTGTCTTTTGCTACTGATTAATTGTTTATGAAGATACTCTCTCTCTATCTTAGATATGAGTTCATTAACCTACTAAAACGTGTGAGGAGCATATTGACCCCCCCCTCATCCGGGTTTAAGTGTCTCAGATTTTGACCCTTGCAAATTTAATTAACGGATCGCGAATGTCAGAATCAATCGACAAATCAAATAATTCATTTAGACCAGATTTAAACTTTGAATTCCGACATATCCCATCCAACCATTTTCCTTTTGTTACATTATATTTTGCAAAATTAGCGCCGTTAAGTATCTCGATGGAACTTCCTGTCCAAGCTAAGTAGGCGTGGCTAGCGATCCGTTAATATTGTCCAATGTAAACTCTGGTACAGGATTAATCCTTGAAAGTAAGGTGGTATCAATGCCACAACATGGGAGCCTTAACCCATTCTGAGACGACAATTTTTTTTAGACTTGTCCAAATTCAAAGAAATTGCATGTGGCATTTTTTTGTTGTTTTTCATGTTGGCGAAATTTTCAAACCCTTGTCTTGTAGGGCAGACAATATCACAGGCTTCCAAGTATATCAATTTAGTCAAGTTTTCTTTATTGATGCGATGAACTTTTGTTTATCAAATAATTATCCAACGATTTAGTGTGTATGTGTATGTGTGTGTGTGTGTGTGTGTAATTTGTCTCTCATAAGTTATGAGTATGAGAAATGCGCGAATGATACAGTTTAATTGCGTAAATTTTGTGGCGAGAGGGTGCAAATATTGAGTTGCATTATCATGTTTTTTTTAAGCTTTGGAATTCATTTTTAAAGCTGAAATGATAACGCGAAAATCCCATTTTGTATTTTTCTTTTCGAAATTAGTGGAACAAATGCATCACTAATTTGGATCAAGCAACAAACTGTGTGTATAACACCAATAAGCAGAAGCTAAAATTGTTACATCATCAGTGTTCTGCAATGATACGCGTTTCCATAGAAATGCTGTTCTAAATATATCCTCACGTAGGTAGGAATGTGTTTTGTAGCTCCCAAATAACAAACGAACACATAATATGAATGGCGGTTACCTTTTTCTCAAATCTATCGAATATTGCAATTCTTTCTCTCTTTATCTCGAGAGGCGCGATTGTTGTTTAATTTTTAAGTCAGTTTCTTTTTTCTCTTGATAACAATTTATTTATATAACGCACATATCTAAGAGTTAATTAAATTTCGAAATTTTTAACTCCACTGGCCGAAGGCCAGCGAAGCTATTGACATGGCTTTGTGTCCGTCGTGCGTGCGTGCGTCCGTTCTTCCGTCCGTAACATTTTACTTTAAAAATCTTCTGCTCAGAAAGTACAGAACAAATTTCAACAAAATTGCACAGAAATGATCCTTGGGTGAGCCATTTTCAGATTCCTTCACAGGATTTTGATCGGATGAAAAATTGGCTTAAAAGGGCAGGGCTTATTCCATATATGGCAACACCTTTTAAAATCTTCTTATCAGATACCAATTTATTGATTGCAACCAAATTTTACAGAAATGCTCCTTGGATGACCCTTCATCAAAAACTTTTCCCTCGGAAACCATTTGTTTTATTTCATCCATTTTTCATACGAATCATACTTTGGCGACCCTTTTTTTGGAATTCTTCAATGAACTTGGGGATGAAAAAAACATTTGCTTAATCAGTACACTCAGGCCTGTCGAGCGATACAGGCGCTCAAGCACCTCTAGTTCTTTTATTGATACGAAGATGGTGTGAGTACGTATTAAGTTCATTCCAATTCAATCCCTCTTTTTACACCTGTCAAGGAAAAAACTTTTAACATTGTGCAAAAATGAAGAAATAGTTTTCGGACTATTCCAAAATTCTGTTTAGGCATAAAGGGTTAAGTCAGTTGTCTGGAAAAAATGAAAATTATGAAAATTATCACAACTCCAAAGAAAAAGTTTAGAAAATAACTGTGAAAAATGAAGACTTTTCCTGATGCAAGCAATTTCTCCATTATTCACAAAGACCTGTAAAATTCCATCAAAAATTGTCATCTTCAACTTCCTAGAATTAGAACCAGTTTACAAAGTTGGTAATGGGTTAACAGAGCAATATCAAACAACTAATTAATGAATTTACAAACTAGCTCCGTGGCCGACTCAAAGATCATCCAATACTTTATTTAAACTAGATAGATCGAGGGTCCATCATTTGGACCAGATATAAACTTTGAACCCCGGTTGATATCTCAGTACTTTCAGTACTTGGATTATATCGATAACGATGGATTACGCAAATGAACCCCGATATATATCTCAGTACTTTCAGTACAAATGAACTCCGGTTGTTATCTCAGTGGAGCTGCCATGTTGGAGGTCAGCGATTCGATAACTGACCAATCGTGGTTGTCAATCAAATAATAAGTCGACCAATCAAATCATTCATTTACACCAGAAGTGAGCCTTGAACTCCAATCCAGACCGCCATTTATTCAGCTTTTTAGTTGATTTTGCAACTTAAATATTGTAGCTGCAACAAATCCAAGCCGTTGATGCGACGTTAAGGTCTTCGACTAACTATTCTACTTTTTTGTTACTTACTACAGGCCATACATTTTAAAAAAATAACACCGTTTAATATTGAAGCGGGACTTCCTGTCGAAGTTAATAGGCGGGGCCAACGGAGTAAGTGGGCGGGGGGACAGCGATTGGTCACTTTAGAAACCCCAAATTTCATGCTGAAATAACATCTCCTCTCTTTGGCTAGACTTATCCAGACGTCTGCGAGAATGATTTACGACCGTCTGTGAATTATTCGGCTCATTGGATACTATCTGTTCGTGAAGAAATATAGCCCCCTGTCTTAACCTATTCCCCGACGACGAATTTTAGACTGGTTGAAATTCAAAGAAGTTGCAGGTAACTCTTTTGAGTAGATGAAATCTTTTCTCTTGTCTTTTGATGTTAAAAACATAGTCGGAAATGAAGATTTTGTTGTTTCAATGTAATATATTTATTGTCCCTAGTGTTTTCAAAAAGAGCGTTATTGCGTGAGAAGGAGTTGAAAACGGTTCCTATCATAAAAATAGGGTTACGAAAATGTTTGAAGTCTCAGTGAAGATATAAACAAAGACAAACATATTTTGGCCACAAAAAGATTTGATTTGAAAGAAGCTTCACATACCCACGCTGATTTCAAATATGTCTATAAATTAAATGTTTCAAACTTGAAAATAAGAAATTGGATTGCATAATTTACTTCCAGATTTGCTCAATTTCAGAGAAGACAATTCCTAAGCGTGGATTGAAAATGTTTAACCTATTTCAAGATTGTGATGTTTATTTTACACCACTCAAGAATAACAATTTCTTCCTTCTACACAATGCTTATTTTCCTGAAAATCGAAAAAAAAAAATCTAAACTTTCGTAAACTTTAAATTGTTGCACACAACTCCCTTCAATTTTGGACCAGTCTAAAGTTTTGTCGTCTGGTAATGAGTGTTCATGAATACGTCACCCACATGCCTCAAAGTAATCTGTAACTCGACTATTTAAAATGCCCATTTTTAGTACCAGAACTTTAAGTGGTTTTGTTATATGAAATAATATACTCAAAATAATACTTTTAATCCATTCCTACACAATTACGCTTTTGACGCCTCTCAAGAAAAACAATTGGGAAAGCATTGTGTAAAATGAAGACATATATTGCTGCAAACGATTTCTTCAAATTACACAATATTTTCCTTCCAGAAAAATGAGAATCTTAAGTTAAAAAACTTTAAATTTTTGTCTGCAACTCCTTTCAATTTTGACCAGCCTAAAATTTTACATCTTTTGTCACATGACCTGAAAGTACAAGAGGATTATCGGGTAGACATCAACGCTAGTAAATCAATCGATTTTTCAATACGTTTTATCACATATAAAACTGAACCACGCCAAAAAGTGAAAAAGCGTGGTGACAATTTTCATTCTCCACCCTTTATGGAAAAACCTTTGCTGTTCTCACTCATTCGGGTAGACGAAGCGAAATATTTAAAAAAAGAAAAGGAACACGAAGTTTGTAAGGAAAATGTACATTTTGAAATAAAATCGCTCCTCTATCAGAAACTCAGAATAACAAAGGCCTGGACGTTAAATCGTGAGATAGTAATAAATCTCCACCCAGACAAAGGTTTAGCGACGCTAACATTGCTGGTCATTTCTACGGTATTAAAGAGATATGCAAAGCTCATAAATAACCATAAAGTTATCACCATTATAATTATCGTATTGCCCGTTTTACAGGCGGGGGCTACACCACGTGAAATGAGAACGTGTAAGCGGCCATTGTTGTATTAGTGATCGTTTGAAGGCAATATTTCTGTACATTAAAGCTTTAGAACATATTGCCTGTTTTAAGCAATTTCTTTAATGTCCACAATATTTTCTTCACCAAAAGACAAAGAATCTTAGAATTTAAAAAGCCTAAAAAAGTTGTCTGCATCTTCTAACAATTTTGACCAGTCTAAAGTTTTATCATGGGTTAACTGGGTTAAAATGATTGAAACTTGTACATTAAAGCATAATTTCTGCAATTTCTTGATGGATATTTTTACAAGATAATTGTTTGATTTCTGCTTCCTCAAAATTGTTGTCTCTTTTTTCTATATGGAAAATTATTCTTATTAAGATTCTAATTATTGTTTTTGTTCCTATTCAACCTATAATATTAATATATAAATATATATTTGTTTTTACGTCGGTAACGCGCCAGACTCCCAATCTTCAATCATGGGATGTCATGGATTCGTTCCCTGGCGGCGGCACATATCCTTTCCGACATTTGTCTCTCACCAATGGGTGGATAATCGTAAACCTAAGTGGGATAGCAGCTGGAGGCTAGGAAAGGATGTAATGGTAGTACTGGTGTGAGAAATACCAGGAATCCACTGTTAGGTGCTCCAGCCGCCGCGATGTGACTGAAATACTGTTAAAAGTGGCATTAAACCCCACCCAATCAATCAATTTTAAGTTCACTTAGATTCGGCAGGGCCCACTACAGGTTTCATTAAGCTATCACGGTCTTCAGAAGGTCATCTTGACTGGCCTGGTCAAGCGACCATTTATCTATCCGATAGACATAACATTGACCTAGATTACCCCCATGACTGACCTACATTGAGTTAATCTGACAGCGTGGGTCAGGTCCAAAGGAGATTATGATTGAATAACTTCTTTAATCCATTACAAGACGACAAAACTTTCGACTTGTCCAAATTGAAAGAAGTTTGCAAACGCCAACTCTAAGTTGGTGAAATTTGAAAAATCGTTGTCTTTGGGGATAGAAAACATTTTGGATAATGAAAAATAGCCTGTAACAAGAATTGTCTTCATTATACACAATGTTTTCCGAAGCTTTTTTTCTAAGGTGTGGGGGGTAGAAGACGGATTGTATGGGGATCAGTTAATGTTATGACCTTCAAATCTTGCACCAATCTATATTCTAATCGCTGGCCCCGCCCACTTACTCCTTTTGCCACGCCTACTGACTCCGACATGAAGTCCCGCTTCAATTTTAAACGGCGTTATTTTGCAAAATGTATGGCCAGTATAAGCTGTAGTTAGGACGTTTAAGTCGCCAAACCAACAAAAATGTTTCACACAAATAGCGGCTAATGTCGGAGTTCAAATCTCAATTCCGGAATGAATGAATGATTTAATTGGTCGATATATTCCATGGTTGACAGCCGCGATTGGTCAATTTAAAGGATGTTTTTCATCAAGTGTATTAGCCCTTGTCACGCTTAATCCGGAATACATCTGATTTGGCGGGATTCTTTTATAAAGTAAATAATGACCGTTGATGGATTCCTCTTATCATTCTAGTCCTTTGTTTTAGGGCAATTCAAAAAAAGTATCGTATTCAGTAAACAATACTACTAAAAAGCCTATCTTTTTCTCACTCATTTTCTATCTTCATCATTCTTAATAGTGTAATGTACTTGTTTGTTTGTTGCTTCGCGGATTCATACAGTGTGATCAGTTTTTTCGGTTCATACCTCCATGAAAACAAAAAATAGTCTCTTCATCTCTGAATTACGAGCCAAGATAGCATTTTTTTTCTTTTTTCACACTTTTTTACTTAAATTTTCTTGAACGGGATAAATTCAATAGAAATACAGACAATGTCTATAAACAGAAAGATTACGTTTCAGCTTAAAGATTTTAAAACCTCGTTACTACAGCTCAAATAAAGCTGCAGTTACGATGTTTTGGTCTCCAATCGCCGATATACGTTCGGGCAAAGTCATTGGATCCAAAAGCACGGTTAAAGTACATCCTCCAGAGATCTACAAACTGATTATCTTACGATTCGAAACTAAAATAAAAAAAACACAATCGTGACTCCGTTTCTGTGACATTTCACGTTTTCTAGGCAATTAACCGAACTTTCTTATTATCAGGGACATTTCTATTAATGATATTACTAATTAATACAGGAATTAAAGCATCCCATCTAACAATATCAGGATATTTACCCCTTTAGTCGAATCAAATATAAGAAAAAAATCTATAGCTTCTTCAAAAAACGCTTTAAACATTTCACTTTCTAATCTGAAATCACATCTACTATGCCATCTTCCATTTCTATAAACCATTTTAGAAATCGAGGACATATTGCTGTGTATGACATGAGTTCGGATAGCAAACCAATTGCGAGCGCATTGTAAATGGTACGATTATCCACCCATTGGTGAGAGACAATTGTCGGAAAGAATATGTGCCGCCGCCGGGGATCGAACCCTTGACATCCCATGATTGAAGATTAGGAGACTGACGCTCTACCGACTGCGCTATGGCGGCGGCTTTTAAAACATGGACCAATCAATGCACGTGCTATTTGACTGATAATTTATTTCAAGAGAGACTTACTCGTGCACTATCTAGTGTCGTTGTTTTTTTATCCTGAGTGTTCAATCAAAATCAAAGGAAATGTTAAGAGGAGAGAGCTCATCGCCGTCAATAAAGAAATAGATCAATTCATTCCCACACAACAGAATTTAAGACTTGTCCATATTGAAAGAAAGCGCAGACGACAATTTTGTCATTTAGGATAGAAAACATTGTGGATAATGAAGAAATTGCTTGATTCAAGCAATTTCTTCATTTTCCACAATGTTTTCCAAAGCTCTTTTATTGAGGAGCGTAAAAAGGAGGGATTATGTGGGAATTGATTAACTAATCACAGCAATCATTCAGTCCGGTACTTCAATGTTTATCGCCGATATTTCTGTACAGCAATGGCGACTAAATCGCCATAACATCATGTTATTAAATGTGATACTTGCCCACCAACAATTTGTCTTTAAACATTTCCTAAACAGAAAAAGTGTCCCCTATCTTAGAAATAATTTAATTTTCGTTTCGTCTATGAAGATTTGCTGAATATTTCTTTCCATACGTCTTTTTAAGGCCGCCGCCATAGCGCAGTCTGTAGCGCGCCAGACTCCTAATCTTCAATCATGGGTGTCATGGGTTCGAACCACGGCGGCGGCAAATATTCTTTCCGACAATTGTCTCTCACCAATGGGTGGATAATCGTAAACCTAAGTGGGATAGCAGCTGGAGGCTAGGAAAGGATGTAGTGGTAGTACTGGTTTGAGAAATACCAGGAATCCACTGTTAGGTGCTCCAGCCGCCGCGATATGACTGAAATACTGTTCAAAGCGGCGTTAAACCCATTCAATCAATCAATCAACGTCTTTTGAACCATTTTGAAATCACAACAATTTTGTAAGCATGCTCAAAAAGAAGATCCGTAAAATTTTTACTCCAAACTAGTAACATATTTGCTTCGTTGTACTTGGTGGTATTTAATTATAAGAAATGAAGGGATTTTTATTTAACGAGGTATAATTTAATTTTCTGTTTCATCTATCAAAAACGGGCGTTCTGGTTGGTCGAAAAAAAATATTCATAACTCCATGAATAGAATTTTGAGCACGCAGAAATTTTGTATGCCTCCGAACAAAATAGTCCCATACAAAAAGGTATCAAAACTTGTAAAGCTTTTGTTTTTTCGCTCGATGCTATTACATTATAAGAAATGAAGAGAATATTTTTTTGTATTCATGGAGTTATGAACCGAAAAACCTAATCACACAACGTATTAATCCGCTTCGCGTTTTCATACAGTGTGATTAGGCTTTCCAGTTCATACCTCCATGAAAACAAAAAATATTCTCTTTATCTCTTAAATGAACCTAGAAACTTAAACTGATGCATTTATCGGCTTCGCGTATTCATACAGTGTGATTAAATTTTTGGGTTCATACCTCAATGAAAACAAAAACAAAACTAACAAACATTTTTTCATCTCTTAAATCAATTTTTCTGGTTTTCAAGACAAAATGCAAGGACTCCGAAGAACCCTCTCGTCGAGGTAATTAGATCTAAAGTAAGAATCAAAGAGGTTGTAAAAGAAAATTCATTTCAATGATCATTATCTGCACTTGTCTTCTCACATTGCACTTTTAGAGCACCCAAGAAAGTAAAATGAAATTTGGTGTTCAACAGTGCATGTAACCTAATGTTACTTGTCATCCTCTATACAGGAATTTCTCTCATTCTTATATCTTGAAATAAATATTAAATATCCATTTTATGATTGTCCTTCCTATTGTTTTGTTTGTTTATTTGTTTTTTATCTTGTTTGTGAATTCACGTGACGATATATGTGCAACTGAACATATTATGACTATATACACTTCGGATTGTTCACAAAATTCGTGATAAGGACTGTTTTAGATGAAATAAATGCGAATGCAAATTCCTGTTCCATAAAGGGTAAATGCCTTCTGATTTCGTTACGTAAAAGACTCATTTACATGAAATTATTCAAAGAAGGGGTGAAATTAAGTGGCATGTCGTATTAATAACATTTAGCACGCGAAACTTTTAATCTTACACGTGAGGTTTGATTTTAAGTGAGTGATAGAGCTGTCCATTAACCGAGAATCGTAAAGTATTGAGAAGTTTGACCTACTGTTTGGTTAGTTACACAAAGAAAATGAATGTAAAAGTCGCAAACTAGTATAAAGTCTTTGATTAAAAAGAGACTAGTTTTGAGCTTGATTTACAAGGTTTTGGTCGCTAAAAGAAGATTGGCATAATTCATGAAACAAGGTATCAACTCTGAATCGATTTACCGATTGTTGAAAAATCATTCCAAACTCACTATACTTACGTTTATGAATTGACTGATCTCTGCCCCGGCCACCGAATCCGCTTGCACCACCTACAGACTTCGACAGAGAGTTCCAGTTTGATATCAAACATAATTCATGGTCATTAACATGTAGAAAAGAGTAAAATGGTTTGTTGGTGACGTAAACGTCATTACTACCGCTTGAATAAGCTGTAGTTACGACCTTCAAGTCGCCTAACCAACACAAAACGCTTCAGATTAATGTCAGCAAATATAGGAGCTCAAACTTCACTTCTGGTTTGAATGAATTATTTGATTGGCCGAATGATACTTTGATTGACAGCCGCGATTGGTCACTTGTATCCTACAAAGGACCATAACTCAATCCCACACAATGACGCCTTTCGACGCCCCTCAAGATAAACAGTTCTGAAAACATTGTACAAAATGAAGAAATTGCTTGTAACAAGCAATTTCTTCATTTTACACCATGTTTTCTATCCTAAATGTTGAAAAAACTTAAAATTTCATAAACTTTACAATGCTCTCTGCAACTTCTTTCAACTTGGACTTGTCTAGAATTCTACTATCTGGTATTGGTTTTTTTTTTTTATTATTTTTATTTCTAAGAGTTTGTAAATTTCAGAGGCTTTGAGTGATGGGAAATCTGAATATAATAAGAGGTGAGATAAAAAAAAAAACTTGACTTATTCTTATACATCTAGTTACAAACACGCACAAATAGGGGTTAGATTTCGGTATTTTGGTTAAAGTATAAGTTCATTTAAAGCATTATGCTACATACCCACTTTTTACGACCCTCGAGAAATAAGCTATGGAAAACGTTGTGGAAAAGAAGAAATTACTTGTGATAAGTAATATTTCATCCCAAGAATGTTTTCTATCCTAATAGGCAGGGAAGTTATAAGTTTCGTCCCATGACTTTGAACCAGTCTAAATTTCTTTTGACTGGTTATAGTTTTATGTTGTTGCGTTTCCTTAACCTATTCCTGTATATACCCAGTATTTAACATCATTGTGATATTTTACTTGAGGAAACATTGTGGGAAAAAATGAGAAATTGCCTGTAACAAGCAATTTCTCCTTTTCCACAATATTTTCTACCACATAGGATGGTTTCATTTCAAAATGTATCGAATTTTCTACTGTCGTGTGCAACTTCTATATCAATTCGGACCAGTCTAAAATTTGAAAAAAATAGGAAAAGGAGAACACAGTCTAGACAATCCGAATCCTGCGTATCGCCAAAAAAAACCCGAATTTTGCTTTAAAGTTGATCCAGGATCTATGTCTCCCGTAACATTTGCATAAAATGTATATTCCACTGGAGAAAGCGAGACGAGCAGACATATCTGTTGTTGTCTTCGCACCTTAATCAGATTTTAGCCCTTTCCAACACTATCCTACCTTGTGACACACATGAAAATAAACATTTTCGAAACATAGGGGAAATGAAGAAATTGCTTGTTTCAAGCAAGTAATTTTAGCACCGTCCAAAAATAAATTAACAGAAAAAAAAACAAGAAAAAAAAAAAGAAAAAAAAAAAACCACATAGGACGATATAAAAAATAAATAAATACACGAAAATAAGATAAGATAAAAAATTCCAAGATAGTTGATCAACAAAATATTGTCGTCTAGTCCATGTTTGATTTTGTACAGTCAAATCAAATCATACATTTAGACCTGAAGTGAACATTGAACTCTGACATTTGTCGGCATTAATGTTGGTTTTGGCGACTTGAACGTCGTAGCTACAGGTGATTCAAGATGTAGTTACATCGTTTAAGGTGGTCAACCAATCATTTAATTTTTTGTTACATGTTAACCCTTTCCTGATCAAACACTGGTTTTTACGTCCCTGTGTTTTTATACTTAAGAAAACATTGTGGAAAGGAAGAAATTGCTTGTCACAAGCAATTTCTTCTTTTTCCACAATATTTTCTATCCTTCTGATAGATTATTTTTCAAATGAAATAGACTTTGAATTGTTGTCTGCAAAACCTTTGAATTTGGACAGGTCTAAAATTTTGCAAAACAGGAAAGGGTTAATGACCATTAAATTGCAAAATAACGTCGTATCATATCTTAGTTGAAATAACTATATGTCATCAGTGGGCGCGATGTTAAGCAATTCGCTAATTGTCAAAAGGTCGTAAAAATAAGGCGAGTATAAACAGAAATTTAATTGATTGACAGAATCGCGTTTAACTTTTAACAATATCTAAATCATATCGCGGAGGCTTGAGCACCTAACCATTGATTCCTGGCAATTTTCACAGCAGTACTACCACTACATCCTTTCCGAGCCTCAACCTGTTCACCCCACGTAGGTTTACGATTATCTACCCATAAGTGGAAGGTAATTGTTAGAAAGGTATTTGACGCGACCGTGGATCGAACCCGGAACCCTATGATTAGGGGTCCGACGCGCCACCATCTGCGCCATTGCTGCGGCCCAACAGAAATTTAAACATACAACTGTTTCACATTTACGACCATCCTATAAAAGTAACTTTCATATGGCGCATTTCAAGTTATATAACATTATCACTGGATTGATGAGTGATAAACAGCGTAATTTGTTCGCAATTATACAGATGTTAATCTGTTATTGATACAATCATTCAGTTATAAAACTTTTATCCGGGGAATTATACGTGTTTTGTATCTAAGTTCATTCTTTGTTGACTTAAACAAGTTCCATACAATACCACAAATAAGCTGTAGTTACGACGTTTAAGA
Organism: Fragum fragum; assembly: GCA_946902895.1. Lineage (NCBI taxonomy): Eukaryota > Metazoa > Mollusca > Bivalvia > Cardiida > Cardiidae > Fragum > Fragum fragum. The sequence continues at coordinate 47,439,897 of OX336371.1, forward strand.
CGCCAAACCAACATATATGCTTCACATAAATTGCGGCCAATGTCGCAGTTCAAACTTCACTCTCGGTCTAGATGAATGATTTGATTGATCGATTGAATCATTAATTGATAGTAGCGATAGATGTCAATTTGTCTAAAAAATATACATAAGAACTTATGAACCCAACATGCATATTGAGGGCTTTGAGCAAAAACATAGTATGGCTCTATACAATGTATAGAGCCATACTATGTTTTTGCTCTAAGCCATAGATATGTGAAAAGTACGAATGTATTAAAACCACGTCGTTTTTTGGGGGTTTCTGAAAAGGCCGTATGTTAATATTCTTATAAAATTATAATGTTGGCAGGGAATCAAAGAGACAGAAAATTGCTGAAGCAGCAATTACGTCTCACAATTTTACAGTCTTTGTAGCTGGATGTCAAATTAACAGACGATATTTTATGCCGTGGAGACATCGGACAATTACAGTACATTTTCCATTCTTCTGCATATCTGTTTTTCTTTTTAACTTGTTATTCAATCGGGCTTTCAAAGAAGAATTTGCATTTGAATGTTCTCATGAATGCTAAGATAGCCGTCTTAAAGAGCAAGTGCGTTAGCTTTGACGATAAAGGAATGTTATCTCAGTTTGTATTTAGTAAAAGATCAGATCAGATCATATGCTTTATTCACATCTAAGTACATTACAGTACAACATAGACAAATACACATCAAATACATTGATTAAAAAGTTAAACAATTCCGGTTAAGCCATAAAATGATATTAGTTCAGTTATACTTATTGAGTGGAAAAGCAAAATATTCTTTACATTTTTCTTTTGCAATGAATAGATTGGTCATAATCACTTACAATTTCCTGTTTTGCAAAAAATTTAGACTTTACCAAATTCAAAGGTTTTGCAGTCAAAAATTTACACATTTAATTTAAAAAAAATAACCATTCAGTAGGTTAGAAAATATTGTAGAAAAAGAAGAAATTGCTTGTGACAAGCAATTTCTTCTTTTTCTGCAATACTTTTTCAATTGTAGCATCACAGGGACGATAAAACCAGGGATTAAACAAGATGACTCTTCAAATGAAAAGCTGAGGTCTACTCTTAAATTTTTGCCTGTAAAAACCAGCTAACGCAATTTGAAGCAGGCTGTAGTTACAGGTTTTCCTACGCAAATCGGTGACATGATTTGTATGCGTGAGATTCCATCCAATTTATTAATTTATTTATTTACAGAAGAAATCAAAAATATTTGTAAAGCAGCAAACTGGCGGATAGCTAGCCACCAACTCTACCTTCAACAGGAAGTTCGATTGATACATTGAATGTCGTTATTTTGCAAAAGTTATTATTAATTATTAGTTATTATCATCATTAATTGACTGATTGATTAAATTGGGTTAACGCCACTATTTACAATATACCGGACTAATCGTGGCGGCTGGAGCACCTAACCATGGATTCCTGGTATTTCTCACACCAGTACTACAACTACACCATTTCTAGCACCCAGTTGCTCACCCCACGTAGGTTTACGATTATCTACCCACCGGTGGGAACCGGGGATCGAACCTGGGACCCCATGATTCCGACGCGCTACCACCCGCGCTATGGCTATGGCTTTATAAAAATAAAGAAAGAAAATAAATGAAAATGAAAATGAGTAGGATTGTTGCCTGACGACTGAAACGTAGTAATTATTGTTTGAATAAGCTGTAGTTACGACATTTAAGTCGCCAACTTAACAAAAAAACGCTTCACATAAATGTTAACCAATGTCGAAGTTCAAAGTTTAAATCCGGTCCAAATTTATTATTTGATTGGTCAATCTATTATTAGATTGGCATTTGCGATTCGCTATGCAGCAAACAAAATTTTGGTGTCAAATGAAATGGCATTGGCGTTGTTTTTAATTTGAAGCAAACCCGAGAAAGTGTTGAAGTTTACTGTAAACGTCGGTCACTGCTCTCTGTAAAAGTTTGAACCTTTCTTACTGGATCCCATGGGGACTGGAGGAAAATATGAGAATCATTCACTGATTAAAAACCGATTTGGTGATCGTTTGCTTGCCCCAGGCATTAATGTTAAACGCAATAACACGGGAGATTCGCACTTCTTTTTACCTGATGCCCTGATTTATCTTCTGTTTGATGTCTAATGACCTTATGTAAACAATTTCAGTCATTTTTCCGAATCGTATTTGTATGAATATTCTGAGTACAATTTAATCATTAGTTTCGTCTATCGCAAACGGGCGTTCTGATTGGTTGAAAAATATTATTCATAACTCCATGAACTAAATTTTGAACAAGCAGTTTTTTATAAGCTTCCGCAAAAAACAGTCCCATACAAAAAGGTATCAAAATCTGTAAAGTTGTTTTTTTTTCGCTCAGCGCTATCGAAGTATAAAAAATAAAGAGAATATTTTTGTATTTTCATGGAGGTATGAACCGAAAAAACTAATCACACTGTATGAATACGCGAAGTGTTATTAGGTTTTTCGGTTCATACCTCCATGAAAACAAAAAATATTATTTTCATCTCTTAAATAAGAAAGACGCGTTGACCTATGTATGGTCTCTATAACGTAGATTCAGTACAGATTGTACCAAATGTTACTTAACCCTTTTCTTTTCAATTCCTGTTTTTACGTCCCCGTGATTTTCTGATTGAGAAAACATTGTAGAAAAAAAGAAGAAATTCTTGAAACAAGCAATTTCATCTTTTTCTACAATATTTTCTACCCATACGAATGGTTATTTTTCAGATTCAAACCACTTTACATTTTCGTCTGCAAAACCTTTGAATTTTTGGCAGGTCTAAAATATTGCAAAATAGAAAAGAGTTAAACTTTACTGGTTGCTCTTTATATCCCGTCTTTTTTCTCCACCTAATTTCGCAGGGTTGATGTTCTACCTGAAAACTGGTGATTTATAACTGGGACAAAGTGCAATAACCATGTTTATTTTTTCACTTCACTTTCTATACCAGGATGAAAATATAAGATAGTTTTAGATGCAGATTCAATTTGCGTTTCTATTGGTGATTACTATAGTAATGACCCAGCTTAATTCCGGTGCGCCCATAACCACACGGCAAAATTTCAGACTGGCCCAAATTCACAAGCAATTTCTTCATTTTCCATAATGTTTTCGAAAGCTTCTTTTCTTGGAGGGCGTTAAATGCGGGATTATGTGGCAATTGGTTAACCATGGCTTGAATAAAGGCGAATTTTACAGAGATGTGGTTATAACTCCTCGTCCAAGTTAGCTAACATCTTATCGGAGGAACCCAACAGTTGGACAGTTGTTCACCGAGTGACTCAGTGAACTTTAGGATTAGCCGCTAGACCCTCTAGACAGGGCAAGATGATATGTCAGATTTTACATATTTCAAAGGCGAGGTGATAATTACCTTACTAATTCTCTGATAAATCTAGCGCACGGTGGGGCTTATCAGTTCACGAAATCTCACATAACCTGACCTTATCTGCATTAGTCATACACCCCATAATGTGACCCCAAGTGGGATGAGAAGCCGGATGCTCGGATATAGTGGAAGTTACAGGGGTGAGAAATATTGGGACTCCATGGTAAGGTGCTCCAGCCGCCACAATGAGGTTAAAAGTGGCGTTAAACCCCATTCAGACGAAGTGAATCTTCCTAGTCTCTCTTGAATAACTGCCGGATCGCCGCTGTCAAATCTAAAATCTAAAATCGAAGGACCAATCAGATCTTCCCTTTAGTTCGGGAGCGCAGCACAATTTTTAACACCGACATTCATTCAAAAGTATTAATACAAATAACAATAAAAACAATGAAAATAATAATTATGATAATAGTAAAATGTTGTTTGGACGACTTTAACGTCTGTACCTACAGATTATGTAAGTTATGGCGTTACGGTTAGTTCACCAACTGTTAATGTCTCCGACGATATAGTCTTCAAAATAATGTCGTTTGGAATATCACACAAACTACCATGTAAGAGGTTTGTGGCCAGTTGTATGTTACAAATAAGTGGAATTGTTTGTAAGCGACCTAAACGTCGTAACTACAGCTTGAATAAGCTGTAGTTACGACGTTCAAGTCGCCAAACCAACAAAAATGGTGGCCAAAGTTGGAGATCAAAACTCAAGTCTGGTCTCAATTAATGACTTCATTGGTCGACTTGTTATTTGATTGAAAGCCGCTAGGCGTCAATTACGTGCATACACACGAGTGTTTTAAAAATCTTACGTGTGCCTAAATCGAAGACCCAGTGAAGCCTTGACATCGACACCATTCGCTAGTCGTCAATAGTACAGCAGGATCAATGAATGGTCATCGAATACCAAATGTTTTAAACGAGTTATTTAGAAACAGATAAAAACGAGGCACTGTCGAGGTTTTGTCTGTTTCATATGACGAGTTTCATAAAAAAAATGGGGGTTTGTAAAAAATCATTTAATATTCTATTTACATATGACTTTGATTTTTTTTTAAAAATAAATCACTAAAATATTAAAAGAATAGACGTGAAAAATAATCTATATCCAAAAATATCTTATTTCACTACCAGGTCGAAGACTATGTTACAAATGTTCGGATTGTGTGATTGTACAGGCTGGTATGGGTTTCACATGGAATAAAGGTCCTTTTGGACATGTGGGCTTAGGCTTAGGCGTTCTACCACCAAACCCGCCCCGTCACGAATCACTTTGTCTGTAAGTAAAGTGAGTTATTATCATGTAAAAATTTCACGTTTCCTCGTAGAAAGTCACCAAGTTTCCATGTTAGCATCTCCACTTGATTTCAAGTTAACCCCCACCCCCTATTCTTGGAATGATTCCTACTACAAATCATGGCTGATTGTTACAAATCGTGAAAAAAAAAATCGTCGGCTATAAGATTAATATGTTGTAAAGTGTAAAAGAGAAACGGCATCCTTCCCCGTCGATATATGTGACAAAAGCCGGTGCTACAATCCTTTGTTGCATTCAAGTGTCGAAACCATGTGTTGCCCCATGCGGCCATGTTTAACACGTGGCTTCAATTTCAAACATCTCCTAACAACAAAAATAGCCACTTCCGATTCGAGAGTCAAACCAATTATCAATAGGTCAAGCTCAAGCAATTATTTCATTTTCACATTATAGAAGTTCAAGTTCAAGTTATAGAGAGTGATCAAAGGTCAATTTTGCCTATACATGTTTACAGTCTTAAAACTTTTAAAAAAACTCAATGCTCGGAGTATAGACTAGCGAGGTTCTACTTACAAACGTGAATTGCCGCAGGTTCGTCTGTCCAATCACTGTAACCTGTTAGACAGTATAAGGAGTTCCTATCATTTATGAACAGTCTTGTCTCTAGTCAGCCGGCTTGGACAGCGCAGGCTGATCAAGTCGATTTGCCCTTTCGGCGGTACTATAGCATCATTTTCGGAACGCAATTACTGGTTGACCTCTGCAGGATCTATCCAGTTTTTTAGTGATTTTAATTTGTTGCAACGGACCTTGATGTCTATATTCGCCTGATATGTCTCAAATAATCATAGAGAAAACTTGAATGTTATTATATGATATTTGTAAGTATTTCCTTTTTATTAAAAATAGATTGCGATGGTCACAGAATTTCGTAATTGCCGAAAGAATTGTTATTACACGTATTCACGTATTTGACTTTTTGTTAAAAAAACAATAAGACAATGATAATAATGGTTAAAATACTATTACGTTTTCACGTGGTTAAGCTTTTCCCACAAAATCTCGCTTTTTTTACGCCCCGAAGAAAATAACTTTGGAATTTCGCCGTCTTTATGTAACAGCTTTCAATTTGGACCAAACTAAAAAAAAAAATCACTTGGTAATGGGTTAAGGGAGCTGCTCTGCGAGAACATGCATGTTTCTCTGTGTCTGGTCCTATGTTTTTGAAAAACCACAATACAGTATACATATGTCTGGCCACTTCAAGCTCCATAGGACCCTCAGGGCTTGTTTAGATAAACTTGCCGTACTTCCGGCTGACCACCCATGAGTCGTCCTAGGAGAGTCAACATCAGCCAATCCCGCTTGCGTTCAAATACATGACACACGGTGGGTTTACTTGAGAAATATATAAACAATATTTAGCTAATGAGGAGAAGTCAAACTTTGTACGGGTTCGTAAATATTTAAGATATTAAGAGAATATTTTTTGTTTTCATTGAGGTATGAACCGAAAAAACTAATCACACTGTATGAATACGCGAAGCTGATTCATACATAAGTGTGATTAGGTTTTTCGGTTCGTACCTCCATGAAAACAAAAAAAACATTCCCATCTTTTCTTATAATTTAATAGCATCGAGCGAAAAAAGCAAAACTTAACAAATTTTGATACTTTTTTGTATGGAACTATTTTTTGCGGAAGCTTACAAAATGGCTGCGTGTACAAATTTTGTTGATGGAGGTATGATTTTATTTTTCGACCAATCAGAAAGCTCGTTTTTGATAGACTAAACTAACAATTTAATTGTTTTGTGATGAATTTACTAAAATTGACCAATCCTCCGTTTTATTATTGGCGGTTTCAAGACAGAATCCAGTGTAGTAATCACAGACCACATCTACAATTCCGTTTTTAACCCATTCTCACCCAAGAACTTTTTAGACTGGTCCAAATCAAAAGGAGTTGCAGACGACAACTTGAAGTTTATGAAATTCTATTTTTTTTTTCAACTTTCTGGGTAGAAAACATTGTGTAAAATGAAGAAATTGCTTGTAACAAGCAATTTCTTCATTTTGCACAATGTTTTCCCAATTATTTTACTTGATTGGTGTCCAAAAGCGTCCCTGAGTTGGAATGGGCCAAGTAAAAGAATTACCGATTTTCTTAGAAATAACAAAGAAACAACAAGGTTTCACACCTTGTTTCAAATCTTGTATTTAAGCGACCTCAATGGACGACCAAAAAGTGGTCGCTGAAGAGAAAAGTAGATTAGTACACTTTTTTGGCCAAAGGTATGAAGGCTTGATTCGATTGCATGCATGAACTATCACAGAAATATAGGTAAATCCTCTGTTGTTGGAACTCATTAGAATCTTCTCCAGACGATTCTAATGAGACCAAACAACATAGTATTTACTTATGATTTTACTATTTAGCAAGATGACTTCACTTCTTAAGAGCTTTTGCTTTTAAAAGATGGATTACGATTACGGTCGTTTTATGGACGTTGTGGCTGAATAGACGTGGTCGCTCAAGCAAGGTTGATTGTACTGTTTTATGCTAGCAAAGCGACAGCTTTGATAGCTTAAGATAACAGACGAAATTTTGAGGTCGTCTCAAAGTTCAACGAGTGCAAACTGCCACTGGAGGCTTAACCACTAATCAGTTGAATGCATACACCATAAAAAGTAGTTCTGGTGTATTTTAAGAATATTACAAACTGTATTCAAATTCTAGCCCACTCATTCGAAAGTATGCTATCTAACCCATTCCCACTCAATGCCGCTTTTTAAGCATCTCAAGAAATATGCTTTGGAAAACATTGTGGACATTGAAGAAATTGATTGTGACAAGCAATTTCTTCAATGTCCAAAATGTTTTCTTCGTAATTCCACTATCTTGAAATTGACGTCTGCAGCTTCTTTCAGTTTGAACCAGTATAAGATTTTGACATGTTGTAGTGGGTTAACTCCTGGGTTACTCTAACCTACTATATTTATCGTGATAACCTTTGATAAAGAGGATAACTTAACAAACCATACTTTGCTAGCTTACAGGATTTTCAGTACTTTGATTAATTACTTGAACTGAAATAGAGCGGAAACAAACCTCTTCACACAGCTTCGTGTTTCAAAAGGAACAGGAAGTGAAAACTATTACTATATTTGACAAAAATCGATGAACGGCAGACTGATTTGGTGCCAGGCGAATCATTGATCACGTTACAGCGCGCGGTTATCGATTATTAGTTCATTCCAGGTCATGGGGGTCAACATGACCTCCTTATTAAACCCCGCGTGCTTCCTTGTGTCACGTGATCAAAACAAACAGACGTAATTATGATCGATCTACGTTCAATATTGTCAACAGATGCCGGTAATTGTAATGATTCTCATTATTTGTTTACAATTACCTGAACGTAACTGCCATTCCTTTCTTCTTTTTTCCTTGATTTGTCTTGTTCTATTCTTTTTAAAACGGCAAATCAAAGAACTGACAGCCCCGAAAGTGGCATAATATATATGCTAGATATTTTTGTTCAGTCTGGACGACCTGATAGATAACTTTTCTAGGGACAATCATTCCGAATAACTAAGGGATCGCTGGCCCCGCCCACTGACAGAAATTTCGGCCAATATATTAATTGGCATTATTTTGAAAAAAAGAGAGAAAATATTGCCGTTTACATGTAAAAAAGTAAAATTGTTTGCGACCTAAACGCTGCAGCTACCGCTTGAACGAGCTGAGTTAGGACGTTCATTCAAATACGTTCAAAGCTCACATCCAGTCTAAATGAATGACAGGATCCGTCTATTGATTTTTTAGCTAGCAAAGCGTCAGCTTTGATAGCTTAAAATAACTGACAAAATTTATAGGTCTTCTCAGAGGTCTATGAGTGCAAACCGCCACTTAACCACTGATTTAATTGGATGCCTACGCAACAAAAGGTAGTTCATCAAAAGCATGCTATAGAACCCATTCCCACTCAATCTCGCTTTTTAAAGAATCCCAATTAAAGGCTTTAGAAAACATTGTGAACAATGAAGAAATTGCTTGTTACAAGCAATTTCTTCAGTGTCCACAATGTTTTTTACCCTACAAAAGTCAAGAAGATTACCTAACAAAACCATGCTTTGCTAGCTTACAGTTCTTTCAGATTTATTGACAACTGCTCTCTACAAAGTTTCAGGATATTTGAGTACTAAATGTAGCATGTAACACGAAGAGTGTACCTTAGTTCTTTCTAAGATTTAATCTAGTGGGCCATTTTTTACTTTCAGTTATTTTGTGCATTGTATCATAGACCGAAAATAAGTATGCTTAGCCAAAGTTGAATGCTCTAGACTGGACACATTTATTCATTTTTTTCAAGGGGAGGGGGGGCGGGTGGTATCACTTAAAACATATTTTAGGTAAATCTCATCACAATGTACTCTTAGGAAAATACATCTTGAAAAGAAATAGTAGTACTGCGGTTTGATTTTGAAAAAAAAAAAAAAAAAAAAACCCAAAAAAACAAAATAAAACATCCCAACCATCGAGTACAAAGAACCAAAATCTTACTGCTTTAGAAATAACAACAACAAAAAGAGATGACCCGAGAAAACAAACATTCTAGATTGTATAAAAGATCGTTAAATATTGATAATGTCCTTTCAAGACTCATGCAATTTTGTTATTTTAATTTGAAATTGACAAAATGAAAAGTGTTTTTCATGTTCTTATTCTCCGAATTCCGAATTGTTTTCAATTTTTTCCTTGATACTAGAATTAGAAAAAAAATGATTGTATGCTAAGCGTTCATTGTATACTATACCAGGACGTTTGTCTTGAACTTTTGAATATTTTGTCCCGAGGCAATACCAATCAAAGTCTAGTTCGCGTTCTGTTCCAAGATATTCAATTAAAATTCCTTTTTTAGAAGACAAAACTATTTAGACTCTTCGTTTGTTTCGTTCAACCCTCTAATGAAGGCTATTTAAAGAATACATTCTTGTCATGAAATATTTAAAGTGAAATTCGCATGTGTCTAAAGAAGATATTTTGCCAGCCTGTACTTAAAAAGAAGAAAAGGCCGCAGGGGAAAAATCGAAAAGAGAAAACCAGGACTGAAAACAAATCAATCAGGATTGATAATTCAAAAAATTACAAATTTGATTTCAGTTTCCTTTATCAAAGTCCCGATTGTTATTATGAATTTGTTTCATACCTCTATGACGGAACTATTTTCTGGACTTGCACGCAAAGTAGTTCCATTAAAACCCATCCCAAACTATCGTCAATTAAATTAAAGAATCAATCGATCAATCAATTTATTCATTTAGAATAGAAGTGGAACTTTGGACTCCGACATTGGCCGATATTAATAAGAAGGATTTTTGTTGGTTTGGCGATTTAAGCGTCGTAACTACAGCTTATTTTACTGTAGTTACGACGTTTAGGTCGCTAATCAACATGATGTATGCTGCTGGCCATAAATTTGGCAAAATAATGCGTTTTAAATCGAAGTGAAACATTCTGTCAGGGTAAATGTGCGGGGCCAGCGATTGGTATTGTCACCCACAAGCTCATTTTGTTGTCGTCGTGAATTCCTAAAAACGAACTTATATCCGTTGTCAAGTAAGAGAGGTCGTTTGGGAATTATTTTAGGGCCCTATATTTAGCGGCCAATACACCGTATTAAGTCGCCTAGCCGTTTCTATCACAACTATAGCCTGCAACAGCAAGTACTCATACATATAGGTCATTAGCCCCTTTAACAAGCAATTTCTTCATTGTCCACATTGCTTTCAACACTAAATGAAAAAAAGAAAAAAAATAGATAAATAAATAAATAATGATGATAATAATAATAAGAAGATTTCGTCCAAAAAGTAAGTCGTCTGCAACTTCTTTCATTTTTCACCAAACTAAAATAGTGTCGTTTGGAAAGAAATGGGTTTACAATGTATAGAACGTTAATTTTAACATTCTGTAAGACTTTAAAATATTCATGGAGAGAAAAGAACCCGTTCAAATGTGAGTAAAACTGTTAAATTCAAATCATTTTAAAATATTTGAAAGTACTTCGCTGAGAACAGCTTGCACCAATACACGTTATTTGATATGTATCACTTACCGTCTGTCACCATAGCTTTACGTCATCGCGGACAACATCTGGTCAACTGAGAGACGTTCTGCATCTGTGTATTCACCGTTTGAAAGTAATTCTAAATGATATTTTGGACATTTCTCTTTCGAGGTATTGCTATTTACCACAATTGATGAATATGCTAGAATTAGCCTTTGTCATGCTGAACCCGGAATATTCCGGTTTAAGCAGGAGGTGTAGACTAAGATCAGACTGCACTTATGTGCAGGCCGTTCTTAGTCTACACCTACTGCTTGTACCTTAACTATCAGGGTTGTTTATGAAGTTGATTTCTTAAAGAAATTTAATTTTTGAAAAACAAGTTCTATCAGTGCTTTCAGCCCTGTGATTTGACAGCAGTTCAGTAAGGTATTTTATACTGCATGACAAGGGTTAAGACTTATCCTATTCCCACACAATGACGCCATTCGACGCCTCTCAAGAATACCAACTGAGATATCTTACTGTAAAACGAAGAAATTGCTTGTAACATGTAATTTCTTCAATTTCTACTATGTTTGTCTACCCAGAATGTTGAAAATAATTAAATTTTCAAGCACTTAAGCACTAAATTGTCTTCTGCAACTTCTTTCAATTGGACCAGTCTAAAGTTTTGTCGTCTGGTAATGGGTTAGAATTTTGATTTCGATGGCGCCGATAAGTAAGTAATGCCATAGATTTCTTTTTTTTTTTTTTTTTTTCGTTAAGAGAATATCTCGAGGCTTGTAATGCAGAGAGAACTGTTTGTGAAATTGGTCGATCTCTTTGATGATGAAAGAAAAAGACCCCAGCGAATTTCAGTGAGTGCGTTTTTTTTACAGTAGATCTTACCCTAACGACCACTTCTATTAAGCAGCCTCTTCCATTAAGTGACCACAATGGAAACCTCCTTTTCAAAATCAAAAGATCTCATACAGATGTGGGTGTAATTGCCAAAACATAGCATACGTAAATGAGCCAATATACGCGTGACATTTCCAAGCATTTCGCACGTGCGTGACTCGCCCTCATTGAGCACCCTGGACAGCCATTCGGGGCAATTAGAATATTCGCTGTTTTTTTAAAGAAGTTTTGAGTCAGTATCTATCTACAGAGCGAAGAGTGAAGACTCTGATCAGACTGTGCAGGTGCACAGGCTGATCTGAGTCTTTACTTGGCGCACATGTGTAATGGTTGGAAATGTCACACATGTGCTCAAATTCAATGATATTGGAAAATATTAAAATAGTCTCACTGAAATCGTCTCAGTGAGATGATTCTAATGTGTTCCAACAGTATAGGACTTAGCGATAATTCTATATTTAATACAGTATGCAATGGAATCAATATTCAATACATTTTATAAAAATGTGTTTTAAGAGAACACTCTCTTAAGTGACCACTGTTTAGTCGTCCCATTAGTGGTCACTTACTTCAAGATATACTGTACTTCTATTCATGCGAATTTGGTAAAACACATATTAATCGTAGGAATAAAAAATGTCAAATAATAAGAATGATAATGATAATTATCTTAGCCTATTCACACATAATATAATTAAAGACTGGTCCAAATTGAAAGAAGTTGCAGACGTAAATTTCAAGTTGATTGAATTTTAATTTTTTTCGTCTTTTAGGATAGAAAAGATTGTGAGTAATGAAAAAAATGCTTAATACAAGCAATTCCTTCAACTTCCACAAGGTTTTCCAAAGCTTTTTTTTCTCTAAAAGCATAAAAATGAGGGATTGTTTGGTGATGAGCTGTGCTAAGTTTTTTTTCCGTGAACTATTGAGATGATTTCTCGGCGGACCATTGGACTAATTTTTTCACTGATATACTGGTGAAAATAAAGAGGGTCGCCTGGGTTTTTGATGGCCATTCCGACACAATGACGCTGTAGGTTAAGAGAAAGGATCGTGTGTGAAGCTTTCATGCACTAAATAGATAATTTCCGAAATATATGTCATGAGGTAGAGAATAAAAGTAGTACATGGATTCTCTACACTGCTTGCACACGCTTTGTACTGTTATCGGATTGCCATGGAAATGAAAACGAAGATTATTCCAGGGCATGCCTCAATAATTTAGCTCAGTGACCCATTTTTAACTCGGAGTGCGCTCAACGAGCACAATATTCCGCGCATATTGCATAAACACGGAACGCTGTATTGATTTTGAAACAAGTAGCTCTCGAGATAACGAGAAAAGCAGGGCATTTCGGGAAACAAGGTCGCGTTCGATCGATGGGGTTACTGGTCCATTAGCCTAGTTTTAGCTCATGGAGTCAATGATATAATGCAGGGAATCCTCACGGTCCCCCAATATTCATTCAATTTCCCATATTTATCCGTTACTCTTTACCTCCTTTAACCCATTACCAGACGGCAAAATTTTGGGCTGATCAAAATTGAGAGGAATTGCAGGTGACATTTTAGAGTCTATGGAATTCTAAATTTTTGCAGCTTTCTGGGTTGAAAACATTGTTTATAATGAAGAAATTGACTGAATCAAGCAATTTCTTTATTTTACACATTGTTTTCTCAAATGTTTTTTTTTTCTAGAGGGGCTTCCAAGCTGATTATGAAGAATAGCTAGGCTATACAAACACGTGTAGCAGTTAACTTCACAATTTGTTTGAGTACTTTATTTTTCGAAATTTTGATTAACAATTAGTAAAGCTACAACGAATATTATATGTTTTCTATACATTTTGTGCGAGTAAAGTTTTTTTTTAATTGGCCCTTTGGTTAGACTCGAGTATCCGTTTATTTAGCATTAACCCATCTCAACACAATCATATCTCAAGAAAAAGCTTTTGAAAAAGAAATGTGTTCTACCCTAAGAGCAAGGAATTTAATTTTCATCGATCGAAAATTGTTGTCTGCAGCCACTTTTCAATTTGGACCAGTAAAGAATTTCATTCTCTGGTAATGGGGTTATAGGTTTCGCCTCTAACAATTTAAGTTTCAACAAATCCCCGAGTCTTAGGTGGTTTGGTTAGATGGCAAGGAATTCATAGCCTCTACACTCTGAGTATGGACACGTCAAATGCATCTGTAAGAGAAACACACAGTTTGCTGAAGATAGCCATAAACACTAGAGTATTTTTCTCATATGAGACTGACATAAACAAATCTATTTCCAAAATAAAGCTAAAATATTTACAAATAGTGGATAACCTTTAAACTAATCCTTGTTTGTCGGAAAGAAGGTCATATAGAAGCAGAGGTCCTTCCACCAAAACAGAGCTATGAAAAAAAATATATAGTCTACCTTGCTCGAACGACTACGTCTATAAAGCAACCATTTCCATTAAGCGACAAGAATCGAAATCCTTATTTAGGAAACAAAATCTTTTAAGAAGTGAAAGCATTTTTCTTAGAAAGAATAGCAACAAAATCCTATGTTGTTGGAACTCATTCGAATCATCTCAATGAGACGAATGTAATGAGTCACAACAGCATAGGATTAAACGTGAATTCTGTCATAATTTCTTTATGCAATCAAATCAATCCTTTCAAATCTTTCACGATAAAGTGTATTAAACGACCATTCTTTTAAGCGACCACTTTTGGTCGTCCCTTCAGGTGACTCTCAATACGAGATTTACTGTAGAATGAAACGTGTCATTTTGGATACTTTCTAGTAATTTTGATAACAAAAGACAAGCCACGAGTACATATATACAGTGATTGGACGCAGATTAACTAATGAAATAATCAAATAGCGTATTCAGTCCGAAAATAAACAGTGTTAAACTTTTATGCTACTTTATCGTGTTTTAAGCATTTATTTTTTTTTTACTTTAACTTTGCAACTTCAGCTTTAATTCAATTTTTCATTGTGGAAAATGAAGAAATTGCTTGCTATAAGCAATTTCCTCATTATCCACATGGTTTTCTACCCCAAAGGACACAGAATTTAGAATTCCATCAATCTAGTATTATCGTCTGCATATTTTTTTCAATTTGGACCAGTCTAAGATTTTCTAATGTGGGAATGGGTCAAGCAAATCAACGTCGTTTAATATCTCTGTTAAAGAGCCATGTTGGAGGTCGATAGGGGGTAGGAGAACTCCGTCAGTTGAGGCTACAAGCTTAACCCATTCCAACTCAATCCCTCCTTTTTACGCCCTTCAAGAAAAAAGCTTTGGAAAACATTGTGGAAAATGAAGAAATTGCTTGTATCAAGCAATTTCTTCATTATCCACATTGTTTTCTATCTAAAAAGGTGAAAAAATTTAAAATTCCATCAACTTGAAATTGTCGTCTGCATCTTCTTTCAATTTGGACCAGTCTAAAATTTTGTCGAGTGGGAATGGGTTAAGACAATTTTTTCAGAGAAGCTGGGGTCAGCGATCCGTTATATTGCCTAGTCTGTTTCACCATCTGATGGAGATATTTTCTAAACTGGCTCTTCATCTCGGGACCTCGGGCAGGTAGAGTACTTTTAGAGTGATTAATCCGTTTCCATACGATCCCGTCTTTTTTACGCCCTTCAAAAAACAGCTTTCGAAAACATCGTGGAAAATGAAGAAATTTCTTGTCACAAGAAATTTCTTCATTCTCCTCAATGTTTTTTTATTTATCCAAAAAGACAAGGGTGTGTAAAATTTCATCAACTAACAATTGCCTTCAGCCACTTTTTTTAAAAAATTTGGACAAGTCTAAATCTGTGTCATCTGATAACGGATTCACCAGCTGTGCACAAACGGCAACATTTTGGGTATTTAAGGTATCGCAAAAAGTAAAACACTCTTTAAATTTGAAAATACTGTACATCACAAACGGGAACCGAAGAAATCTAGTGCATGACTTAATGAAAATTCTTCGTAAAGTGATTTCGGACATTTTTCCTGGTAATGAACTAAAGTCAGACTTAATCACGGAAATTAAAGGTCATTTCTCGTTGTGAACAGGAAACCCTAAACAACCGCTAATCACGAACTGAAACATTAACTACCATACAAACAACAACAACAGCAGAAAATCGGTTATAAAAAATAACAAGTCACCTGCTATACGAAATTCAAATGTATTGATGTTGGTCAGATTCTTGGAATTTCTTTTTTACACTGACATGGTCAGTATGCTGTCAAACATATATCATAGTACTGAAAGTACTGTAAGATAGCAAATTATGGTTTTGGTAAGTAATCTTCTTCGTCAAAGATTATCACCATAAATGAACGAGGCAATACTAACCAAGGAGTTAACCTATTTCCACACAATTCCTCCTTCTCGACGCCCCACAGACAATGGAAAACAAGGTGGAAAATGAAGAAATTGCTTATTACAAGCAATATCTTCATTTTCCACATTGCTTTCTACATAAAGAGAATGTTTTAAAAGAATTTTCAACATTTTTAAATTGTCGTCTGTTATTACTTTGAAGACTCTGATCGGAGTCACTTTGAACACGATGTGCTCAAGTGCGCTTTAAATACCCAGGAGATAAACTTGCATGTAGAGTTTGCGATACATAAGAACTATATTTATGGCGTAGGCATTCAAAGGATTAAGTTGTTAAGCCTCCTGTTGCAGTTTGCACTCGTTGAACTTTGAGACGACCTCAACATTTTGTCTATTAACTTAAGTTATTAAAGCTGACGCTTTGCTAGCTAAAAATGCAACTTTTGCTAAACAGACTCCAATAGATACGCACTACCATCAGTATTTGGTCTGTGAGGCCTATGAACTCAATTCATATCTTTGAGTTTAATAAACATATACAGCTTATTCATTTTTTTTCCATACTTGCAACTATTTTGTATTCTTCCGAACAAAATAGATCCACAAAGTTTTGAACAAAACTGGTAAAAGATTCGCTTTGTTTTGCTTGGTGGCATTAAATGATTAGAAATGGAGAGAATATTTGTGTTTTCGTTTAAAGCCCTGTCACACTACACGGCGATTGCACGGCGATTGCACGGCGCTCTAGCATTTTTCAGAGCGCCGTGGGATCGCCGGAAAACATCAATAATTTTCGGGAAAATAGAGATACACGGCGATGGTACGGCTCTCCTACGGCGTTCCTTCGACGATTCTACAGCGATGTATCGCGTTCCTACGGCGATTGACTGCACTTCTAAAGCGCTTCTACCGCGATCATGGAGACGTCACGGCGCGTGCACTAGGCTCTCACGACGATTGCACTGCGCTGCCGGTGCGCTTGAGACACTGTAGGAGCGCAGTAGAGACGCAGGGGATGCGCGAAGAGCGTGGTATAGTCGCCGTGCAAGAGCCATTGCCTGCCATGGCGCTCTGACTGCGCTCACATCGCGGTGTCGTGGCTCTCTTATGGCGTTGTAGGAGACCTCGTGGCGCGGTTAAGGCGACCGCACGACGATCCTACTGCGCACTTACCACACCGCGCTCCAAAGGCGATTGTTTTGTGCATGTTCAAAGAGCGCGCCGTCCCTCGCCGCTCTACGCGACTGCACGGCGCTCCCACTGCCCTCCCGCAGCGATCATGGCGATGTCACGACGTCCTCACAGCGCTCTGGAAATTTTTGGATCGCCGTGGGAGCGGCGTGGGATCGCCACCCTAGTGTGACAGGGGTTTTAGGAAAGAACTTAAACACTAAATTATACTGATGTATGAATATTCGTACAGCGTGATAAGTTTTTTATGAAGTGATAATAATGAAATTTATTGTTGTAAAGCATGCATTTTAGTCGCATGGCAAATCGCTCAATCTAAGAACAGAATCAGACTATTTCAAACAAGACAATCAATTTTATAGATTTTCAGAAATAGTCGTGAAAAATGAACGTGTGCAAATGGAGCGTTCTGTTCTTTAAATGTCAATTGAATCAACTATTGGCTTTTATTGCACGAATCGTCTGGTTTGTCTTTCGTAACCGATTTAAGAGATGATGTATTAGGAATAAATTACCTTAAATGTTTTATAAGGCTTTAACCTCATTGCAAATTGCGTGTACTATTCCAATGTTGTCAAACGCCCGTCGCGAAGAAAGTCGGCTAATTACGATATGTTCAATCTCTAATGGATTGTCAGGCATAAGGTTTCTGTTGATTTCTGTTTAACCCATGACCAGACGGCAAAATTTTAGACTGGTCCAAAATGAAAGAAACTGCATACGACAACTTTCAGTTGTTGAATCTTTAAACATTTTTGTCATTTTGGGTAGAAAACATTGTGAAAATAAAGAAATTGCTAGTAACAAGCAATTTCTTCATTTTCCACAATTTTTTGTAAAGCCGTATTAAAGAGGGGCATAATTAGGAGGGATTGAGAGGGAATGGATTAACAGAAACTTATTTCATGTGCCTAACCAAAAAGAATCACTCGTAATACACATGTAAGGACCATCCATTTGTAATTTACAGATGTCCTCGAACAACCAACTTAAACGTTTGACGAAAAAAAAAATATCCAATTACACAAGAGGAGATTTATCATCGATCGCCGACGTTTATGTGAAACATTTTTGCTGTTTTAGCGACTAAAACATCATAACTACGGTTTATCCAAGCTGTTGTTACGATTTTTTTGTCGCTAACAACGATTTACTATTATATTTTTTTATTTCATGTTCCTTTTCGTTCTATGACAAAAATCGTTTTGTATTCCCAGACAAAAAATTGTGTCGGAGATCAGTGATAGTTGCTAGCGATCCTTCACAATACCATTCGTAATAACTTCATTCAAACTACTTTGTCGGAGGTACGAGGGTACCATTCGTGATTCACCTCTGCTTGTCCCGATCTGTCATTCAATTAGTTGTGGTATAAGGCTCCTGGGTCAACCCTTTTCCCGCGAAAAGTGTCATAATGCCTTAGAAAAATGTAGAAAAAATAAATAAATAGAACGGTGATATCTCTTAACATAATGAATATTTTTTCAGAGTATACATTTTCCTTGGTAGGTTTTACTTGATCTATTTTAGTCAATGACTGCATGGTAATTATATTATTCTTGTTTAGTCCACAGATATAACTGTTGCTTGGGTACCTAAAATTGTAAAACTGGAGATAACTACTTGGAGACAGTAACAGATTTCGGCGACACGGTACAGTATGGTGTACAATATAGGCCATTATAACTATCTTTACTGAGAACGTATTTGTAGTATGTATATCACAAGCTACATTTCAAATAACGAATTTATTTTTGATGAGCGATTTCTTCTTTTCTCAAAACGTTTATCCTTGCACAAATTTTTATCGTCGCAATACATACGTGATTGTGCGCGGAAAGGCTTTAATTAGGCATTCTTTGATAATGTAATGTTGTATTTCAATTTATCGTCGTTACCGTAGCACAAGCCAATATGAGCGACGCCCCAGACAACGATTAGTTGTTTCGGTGAAAAGTGCAAAAAATACAGGACGAAACTGCTGAGATCCCCACCCGATTCTGTAAAGTCCTAGACGGATGGCACCGTCAAACCATGCCTCAATTTAAGGTCTCATCCGAAACGCAACTAGTCTGGGCATCGCACCTTCAGTGTTTAAAGTCGAGTGCTCTACCAGCTTAGCTAATGGTGCTGACATCTTAACACTAACTTGCATTCGTTAGATAAATAAAATTAACACAAATTTTTGACTAGTCCAATTTGAAAGAAGTAGCAGACAACACGTCAAATTGGGAGTTATTTTGGGGGAAATGAATATAATAAGAATCATTGTAAAAAGGGATAGATGGCTTCGTACATGCTACTATTCTTTTTTCCCATATTTTTTTCCTTAGTATTTTTACAGGGGCGCCAAAAGGCACGTGTGTGTGAGTGTGTATATAATTGTTTGCGGTTTGTTTGTTTGTTTGTTTTCGTGTGCATGCGTGTGTGTGAGTGTGTGTGTGTGTACTTTTGTAACGATGTCCGATTCCACCGATACTTTCAACCCCTTTTGCACTCCTTAGTACTATCAAAGCAGTCAGAGTAACCATGGCGGCTGAGGAAGGTGAGAAAGAAACAAGGTCCAGGGTGACATAGAGTGCATGTCAATCCATCAATTCGTATTGATTATTGATTATCCTGGGTGTTGATGCATCAGAAATGATAGTGAAAAGTTAATCAGGCTTCGTAATATCGTATTAATGAATGTAATGTAGCAGAAAAAAATAGGAGTGGTAGAGAAATATGCGGCTTAGGCTGTAAACAAGATGAAATTACATCGGTGAGCGAGCAAAATGTCATAACTACAGCTTTATTAAAGCTGTAGTTACGACATTTTCTTTCCAAAGGATGGTAAATTCGATCTCGTTGAACCTACATCATATCAGTTTTTCTGGCTTGTTTCAACTTGTTTAAATAGGCGAAAAAGGACATATAGGAGAGGATGTATCAACTTTCCCTAACACTACCAGCGTTTTTTTTAAACCTATTATTATACAAATTTAAAACTTTTGATAATTTTACATCGATTCGGAAACAAGTTCTTTTAACTTAGATTAATTCCTATCATTTCTACTTCCAGGAGAAAACACTGATAAGTACTCGGGCAGATTATGTGGCCAATTAACGGAACGAAACTTGATAGCCGCTCCCGGGAATCGAACTCGGGGGCCTCTTGATCGGGAAGCCAAGACTCTACTTCTCGACCATTTTTGGGTTTTCTACCATTCCAGGCACTTCGTTTTCGATTTACACGCACTTAAAAATGTAGCCTCTTATAAATTTGAATCGGTTAAAATTGTGTAATATGGTATTAGGTTTAACTAAATGATTGACTGATTGTTCGAATGGGGTTTAACGCCACCTTTAGTAGTATTTCAGTCATATCGCGGGGTTTAACGCCACTTTTAGCAGTATTTCAGTCATATTGCGGGGTTTAACGCCACTTTTAGCAGTATTTCAGTCATATCGCGGGGTTTAACGCCACTTTTAGCAGTATTTCAGTCATATTGCGGCGGTTGGAGTACCTAACAATGGAATTCTGGTATTTCTCACACCAACATTAACCCTTGTCATGCTGAACCCGGAATATTCCGGATTTGGCAGGAGGTGTAGACTATCTTAGTCTATACCTCCTGCTTGTACTTTTCCTGCCAGAATTGTTTATGAAGTTGATTTCTAAAAAAATATTATTGAATATTGAACAAAAAGTTCTATCAGTGCTTTCAGCCCTTTGATATGACAGAAATCCAGTAAGGTAATTTATACAGCATGACCAGGGTTAACACTACATCCTTTCCGAGCCTCCAGCTGCTCGCCCTACTTTAGATTAACGATTATCCACCCATTGGTGAGCTTCTCTAGGCAATCAGCGAATAATTGAAATGCCCTTTGTGGGTGTCCAGGCTGCTTAGAGTCGGCACGAGTTAAACTTTCAAGCAAAGACTCATATAGAGTATCTCTCCGCCTGACCATTACAATATGCCTGATAACATTTTTTTACAGAGATATTTGAACTCAAGACACAATTTATCAGATGTTATTGAAAACGATTCCAGGAAACGAAGCGTGGTGCGTGCTAGGAGTATCAAACATGATAGCGTTTGAAATAAAATGATTTAAAATGCTCCATTGGTTGAATGGGGGTTAACGCCACATCTAACAACGTTTCAGTTACATCGCGGCGGCTGGTGCACCTAACAATGAATTCCTAGTATATGATACTACCACTACATCCTTTCCTAGCCTCCAGTTGCTACCCTACCTAGGTTTACGATTTTCCAATCATTGGTGAGAGACATTTAACTAAAGGACAAAATTGTTTTAAAAGTCATCCCGACCGTTTACAGACAGGAAAAAAATCTTCTGTCTTATTCACGCTCGATTATGGAAAAGCTTTAGGCATACTTATGGTTAAATTATCTGATATTATCACAAGTCATAAGATGATGGATGAATCTTTCTTATGTCACGTGATGGAATAAAGGCTTAACCAATAGAACTCAGTCAATCTGTACCGGATTGTACTTGCCCAAGACAAAAAAAAAAAAAAAGGAAAAAGGTGCGTCAGAAATAGTTTGTTGAAAGAATACAGCTGTTTCATCTATATTTTTTCGTGTTTTTCATTGTGAAATGCATTATAACAATGAAAATTTCTTGGGATACTCTCTGCCTATTTAACCCATTACCAGGCGACAAAATTTTAGACTGGTCCAAATTGAGAGAAGCTGCAGACAACAATTTCAAGTTGGTGGAATTTTAATTTTTTCATCTTTTGGGATAGAAACCATTGTGGATAATGAAGAAATTGTTTCTTCATTTTCCACAATGTTTTCTAAAACTGTTTTGTTGGGGGGCGTCAAAAGGAGGGATTGGGTTGGAATGGGTTAACCCATTACCAGGCGACAAAATCTCAGGCTAGTTCAAATTTTAAGAAGTTTCAGACGATATTTCAAATTGAACGTTTTGGGAAAACTCCTTTTAAACCATAACCAGACGACAAAAATTTTACTGGTTCATACTGGGAGAAGTTACAGTGACATTTTCAAATTGACTTAAAACTGTCAATTTCTTCGTTTCATACTATGTTTTCCCAGACCTAAATTTCATTAGGGAGTAAAAAAAGGTCGCGTTTTTTGACAGCTGGTCAAGTTATTTGAGAGACGACGATATGGCCATTAAAGTGGCACAACACAACGCAAATGAAGTTAAGCAGGCGGACTGTCTTGACATAATATCCTTATTGGTGCGGGAATTCTGAAGGCCATTATATCACAAACTTTCCCTCCCATTTCCTGATCATCTATAAGTTCCTGTTTGGTATCTTAAAGGAAAACAAGGGAGGATGGGCTGCATGAGTTTTCAAGATTCCTTTTCCTCATTTGGCACGATTAAAGGTAGATTAAGTTACCGATATATCTTTTAGATTTAAGGGGGAACGGAAATGCGGAAGTCTAATTTAAAGGGTGTTATCGATGGTTCAGTCATACATAAAAAAGATTGTTGTTGTGTGTCACGCGTCATGCTAGAAGAAACTATCCGAATAACAAACAGCGGAAAAAATAAGACCTATCAGAGGCCAATCGTAGTGGGTATTAAAACTGAATACATAGGGAATATTACAACAGTATCTTTTTCTATTTGTTGTTATCGTGTTCTTGAATCGTGTGTAGGTATTTCTTATTGGATGAGACCGACGGTCGAATCCAATAAAAAATACCTACACACGATTCAAGAACACGATAACAAAAAATAGAATAACACACTGTTGTAATATTCCTTTTATCATGTACCTTTTAGGACACGACATTTAAAAAATCTCTTAAATGATTCAGAAAAACCAACATTCCGAAAAAAACCGAATGTCAATACACAAAAAAGTAGTCTGTGTTTAACGGTACCCAACGAGTACGGTTTTTTGGTACACGCCGAATACGGATTTCTTTTTTTTTTTTTTCTGTCGAGTTGTATTAGATAGTCAGATTTAAATCCATATCTTTTATAGGTATATGATAAAAAGTGAGGTATAGGGGTCCATGTACATCCATAAAAGCCTAGAGAATGCAAAACGTTTCATCACCGACTTACTACGCAGTCAGAACAGTCTAGTTAGGATCGAGCTAGAATCGCTCTCTAGAGGTATCAGCTTATGTTGTATATTCGTCGTTGTCGTTCTAAAACGCTTAATAGGTGTTATCGCTTAAGCAAGAATGACTTTACTAACTAAAATCAATCTCCTTTTTTTCTTTTAGGGAAAACATCCGTAAAGCTTTAACATTATATAAGTTTTTTTTCTAAAACTCTAACCTGGATGTTCATGTCAGTATTTTGTCTAGTGCTAGATCTTCGGTTTTAAATTACTTTCACTAAATGCCCCTTTTTTACGCCGCTCGATAAAAAAAACTTTTGAAAATATTTTCGAAATCGAAGAAATTGCTGGTCTATCCCAATTAACAAAGACTTAAAAAAATCATTGAATGTAAACTGCCGGCTGTATCTCCTTTGAATTTTGATCGGTCAAAAATTGTGTTATTTGGATATTGGTTATCTACGAGTATATTCGCAAAACGATTATCGTATAACCAAAAGGATTCCCAATTGGATGTGATATTCGAAAATATCGAGAACATAAAAGGACGGGTTTCCTAAGAAATTCAACAAACTTCATAAATCTTCGGAATCACAATATTCTTGACAGAAATCGCGGTTATATGAAATCAAAAGCACGCACAGTTATTGTCTAGGGGGTAGAGAAGAAATACATATTCCATTTTATCAATTCATATGGAACCTTCTAAGAAAAGCAAAGTCAGGAAACAGTATATTTCACCAGAATTTAATACAAATCATTTAGAAGACACAAAATATGTCTGAGTATAAAACTGACCATTTGCTGACAAGCCTTCTTACTCCGTTGGTCCCGCCAATTGACTCCGACAGTTGGTCTCGCCATTTAACTCCGACAGTTGGTCCCGCCAATTGACTCCGACAGTTGGTCCCGCCAAATGACTCCGACAGTTTGTCCCGCCCATTGATTCCAACAGTTGGCCTGCCCATTGACTCCGACAGTTTCTCCCGCCCATTGACTCCGACAGATTGTCCCGCCCATTTACTCAGACAGTTTCTCCCGCTCATTGACTCCAACAGTTTCTCCCGTCCAACAGAAATTTACGCACCGATTTTAAACGGATGAATTTTAACCGATTGCCAAAATACAACATTTTTGACTGGTCCAAATTCAATTAAGCTGTAGACGACAGTTTTTATCTGATGGATTTTCAAAAAATCTTTGTCTATCTGGGTATGAAAAATTGTGGAAAAAGAAGAAAATGCTTGTAACAAGCATCTTTTTCATTTTTTACACTGATTTCAAAATGTGTTTATTTTTTATCTTTTTTGGGGGGGGGGGTCTAATAACGGGATTGTAAGCAAATGGGAGAAACAAATGTCTGAGATGTTCTTACAGGAGTAGAGGTAATTGTAAGTGTTGACGACCCAGTTTTCTTTTTGGACAACTTTCTTAACAAAATCGCTTAAAATCCAGCTTTTAGTCCCACCTCCCAGAAAAAGCTTTAGAAAAAATTGTGGAAAATGGAGAAATTGCTTGTTGCGAGTAGTTTCTTCATTACCCACAGTGATTTCTATCCTAGCAGACAAAGGTTTTCAAATTCTAAAACCCAAAAATAATCGCCTGCAACTTCTTTGAAATTGGACCAGTCTAATTTTCTGTTGTCTGGTAATGATTCAATCCTCGAATCAATACTTACCGCACTCCCAACTTTATTCAGGAATCAGAATGATACTGTTTGCTTCGTGTTCTTGTTGTTCTTGTTGTTTAACTCTTGCACTAAAGAGTTCTCGTAATCTCTATTAAAATAGATGACATAGATGTCATGATTTATTAAGGGCACGTCGCACTCAGATATTTCGCTTCATTAACTTATTAAAGCGGCTGTCCGCTATTCTGGACAGCTAATCAAAAGATCATATCGATCCCGGCATTTTCTAGTAGTGCTCTTTTTCATACTGACTTTTTTATAATTAATGGGAGAGAGGAAAAAATCCTTTAACTTCTTAAAGCGGCTCTCGTACTGATTTTCATGAAAATTTGATATAGGAAAATTATCTGCTTTTCCACTAGTTATTAATGTCATTTTCATAATAAATCGATTGCTTAGAGCAAAAACATAGTATGGCTCTATACATTGTATAGAGCCATACTATGTTTTTGCTCTAAGCCCTCGAAATATTCTTTCTCCGCGTTAAATCTACTAAATTCACTATAGATCTAATTTAATATGATTTCCCTATGCCCTGTTTTGAAACATCGGAATTTATCGGGCGAGATATTTTTTTTTTCGGGTAATACCGATAACGACCGTAATGCTAGCGGGAGCCAATGAAGTAAATGGTCATTTTCATGAAAACCACAAATTAGGTAATTTTTCGGTGTAATCGACAGATAATGAATTCTGGTTCCATTTTGGTCATACTTTGCTGATTTTTTTTTTTTTTTTTTTTTTTGAGGGGGTGTCTCGTAACGCTAAATAGTTTTGCTTCTTTTACTTTTAAAGTTATGAATAGTCATTTCATTACAAAACGGCTTTATCACACTTACAAATGTCTGAAACCATAACAGTTAGAAATTTAAAAATTGAGAGCCCATTATTTTCATAATCTGTGCAAGAACCGATTTAAAGGAAGACACAATAATCGATCCGCCACAACTCTTAGTCACAATATTTGAAAAAAAGACATTTTAAAGGGATTTAGACAATTCTTGAAAAGAGAGAAGTTTCAACCAACCCAACCCCATCCCACAGTTGGTAAGAAGTTACTTTAACTGCTTATAGATGTAAAGTGAGTGATCAAAGGTCAATTTGTCTATATCTGTAAAGAAAAAATTGACCTTTATCACTCACTATACCTTGAACATCTATAAATGTCTTCGTCATACGATGGACTACTGTTTAACTTGCAATACACTTTAGTTATCCTTTAAGCCTGTATTTTGACGCGATGAGAATATATCTCGAAAAACATTTTGAGAGAAGTAGAATTGTTTGCTTCCTTTTTCACTATTTTCTGCACTTATTGGCCTTTTTACTTCTTTTTTTGTGCAAGAATATTCGCCTGGAAACTCCTTAAGTTTAGACAAGTCTTAAACTGTGCCGTTTGTTATTGGTCTAAATAGACAACAATTAGAGGATTGCTGATCCCCCCCACAGACCTCCAATATGGCTTTCTACTGAGACATCAGACGGCATATTTGCATGATTTATGTAGAAAACATAAAACAAAAGGTAAATCGTTGATTGGAGACATAAGGGTCGTGAATACAGCTTGAAAAAGCAGTAGTTTAATTGCCAAACCAAAAGAAATGCTTAACATAGAAATCGAAGCTCCAAGTTCTTTAGAAGAATGAATACTTTCAACCGGCCAATGGTTATGTGATTGACATCAGCGACCCATAAGTTATATTAATCTTATTTGAGTCGGTTTCTAGTTCACAGCTGTTCTTTATTCTTATATGTATCCCATATTACAGAAAACCCAAGACTTGCTATATTTCTTGTCGTTCGGAAATGAGTGAAATGTAACAGTAATACATTGGCAAATTATATTATTTCAAACGCTATTAAATGTACAATTGATGTTTGATACTCTAGCACGCGCCACGCTAAGTTCCTTGTACATCTGAAAAATTGTGCCACGAGATCAAATTTCTCTGTAAACTTGTTATTGTAACGCGTATTGTAAAGGTCAGGCGGAGAGATACTCTATATGAGTCTTTGCGTGACATTTCAACTCGTGCCGACTCAAAGCTGTCTGGTCACCAACAAGGGGCATTTCAATTATTCGCTGATTGCCTAGAGAAGCTCACCAATGGATGGATCATCGTTAATCTAAGTAGGTTGAGCAGCTGGAGGCTCGGAAAGGATGTAGTGGTAATGTTGGTGTGAGAAATACCTTGAATCCATGGTTATTTGCACCAGAAGTCGTGATTTGACTGAATTATTGTTAGAAGTGGCGTTAAATCCCATACAAACAAACACATAAACAAACAAGTATGAAAAAGCTTCAGATCACTACCCGTGAAGCTCGAAGTGACCCCTTCACCTGTCTTTGTTGTATCCCATTCCCTCACAAGCCTGCCTTTTTTCGCATCCAAAGAAAAAAATATTTGGAAAATACTGTGGAAAATGAAGAAATTGATTGTAACATGCAATTTCTTCATTTTCCACAATGTTTTCTAACGTATAAGACAAATATTTTGTAATTTCTTCGGCTGAAAATTGATGTCTACGACTTCTTTAGATTCGGACCAGTCTAATCTTTTGTTGTGTGGGAATAGGTTAAATTACAAATATCCAATTTTGGATTTGAAAAAAAAACTGAAGAAGCAAGAGTGCTGTGTTTTTTGTTTGATCTAACAAATTTTCCTTTTATCCCCGTTTTTATCTCATTTTTCTTGATCACAAAATCGCTTACATAGTTCAAATATACTTTGATACAATCGTGGTAAAAACGTTATCCCTGTTCGAAAGCCCTAATTGTTTTTTAGTGCATAAAAGTTAAAAATCCTGGTTAACTGGGTAATAAATTTTAATAAATTGGAGTAGAAAGATGTGAAGATTTTCTTGGAAGTAAATGTTAAAGAGGGAAAACTTAATTAACGGGAATAAATTAAAGATTCTCAAAAGAGAATGGAAATGAGAATGGCTCAGAAAATCGATGCTTTCCTGAATTTTCACAGACATATAAAGGGAGGTATAAAAATCTAAAGGCTTAACAAGACACTGTCTCACCCCTCACCCCATTCCCACAAACATAATTTTAGACTGGTCCAAAATGAAAGAAGCTGCACACAAAAGTCTTAACTTAATGGAATGTTATTTCTTTTTCTTCTTTTTGGATAGGAAACATTGAGGATAATGAATAAATTTCTTGATACAAGCAATTTCTTCATTTTCCACAATGTTTTCCATAGCTTTTTTCCTGAGCGGCGTTAAAATGAGGGATTGTGTGGGAATTGGTTAAAAGTATATCTAAGAATATCTGACCTGTTCAAGCGAGACCTTCGTGCAGACTGACTTGTATAGAATTATTTTCAGTAATCAGAGTAATTGAAGCAAATCAAATCTATGTGTCACCTGACCGGAAGGAAAGCACGTGCATGAACAATTAGGAAGATGACAAAGGTATGTATCCATACGGCCGGCTTTGATATTATGTAACAACATAATTATGGCCGCCGTCATAGCGCAGTTGGTAGCGCGTCGGACTGTCAATCTCAAGGTTCCGGGTTCGATCCCCGACGGCGGCACTCATGCTTTCCGACTATTTGTCTCTCACCAATGGGTCGATAATCGTAGACCTATGTGGTATAGCAGCTGGAGGCTAGGAAAGGATGTAATGGTAGTACTGGTGTGAGAAATACCAGGATTCGATTGCTAGGTGCTGCAGTCGCCGCGATATAGCTGAATGATTGTTGAAAGCGGCGTAAAACCCCATTCAAACAAACAAATCATTCAAACAACATAATTATAAAAGAAAAATATTTCTTTTCAGACGTGTTCTTATTTACTTGTATATCCTATTTAGAAGACCCAAGCTTCGTGAATACAGTTTGATTCAGCCTGTTCTTACGACATGTTGGTCTCCTACTGAATAAATCGTCTGTGGGCGTGCAATTGACCAATCGCTGGCCCCGCCGACTACCTCCATTTGCCACGCCCATCGACTCCGACAGGAAGTCCCGTTTCGAGTTTAAAAGGCGTTATTTTGCAAAACCTATGGCTAGTAGTATGTAACAAAAGAGTAAAATGGTTGGTTGGTGACCTAAACTTCGTAGCTACAGCTTGAATAAGCTGTAGTTATGTCGTTTAAGTCACTAAACCAACAATAAAAGTAAACGAAGAATGGCGGTCAATGTCGAAGTTGATAAGCTCAGGTCCGAGCTGAATAAATGATTTGATTTGGTCGGATGATTCATTGGGTGACAGCCGCGAAGGGTCAATTGTCGTAGCTTCATTCAAACTGTATTTACTATATTTTGGTCACCGACTGACCATATGTAGGATTCTGGGAACATCCGAACACGAGATGGGATGGGCTATAATATGTTTGATTTTACAGTTGTGGAGACCTACGTGCCCTAAATATCCTTATTTGGTCGGTGGGTTATCACGTTATAGTTGCAATTAATGAAATCTTTCCATCTTTATGTCATTATGTATGAAAACTCGTAGCCTCCTAACCTACGGTAATAAAGAATAATTAATTTGATGAAAATCTTGTTATAACATTCTAACCTTTAATCCATTCCCTCACAATGACGCTTTTTTTACGGTCCTCATGATAAACAATTTGGAAAACATTGTGTAAAATGAAAAAAAATTGCTTGGTTCAAGCAATTTCTTCATTTTACATAATGTTTTCTACCCAGAAAATTGAAAAAAATTTCTAAAATTTTACTAACTTTAAATTGTTGAATGCAACGCCTTTCAACTTTGACGAGTCTAAAGTTTTGCCGTCTGGTTGTTAGTAAAGTCCTTGCTAGAGTAATAAAGCACATAATCTCTGATGGAGTAAACATCAACAACAACAACAACCCATAAAGTGTTCAGTCATTTATTCATCTTTTATCTTATACTCCCGAAGCCAGCGTTACCTTCTCAAATCATAGCTAACGTCTATCTGTCTCCTCAACGAGGATAGGATCGTTTCTTTGTTTTCATCCCAATATAGGCCAAGACGCCATTAACCTGGTGCCCTCGTAACCCGTGGTAAACTTCTCATTTCTTTTTAGCTCTTCTAACCAAAGCTCGATCATTCAATGTTCGTCGTCAGTCTTCTGGACCATATCGCCCGTCGACAGTCATCTGTCAACGCATCGTCACCCATTTCCACAAAGTGACGCTTTTAAACGCCTTCTCAATATATAGCTGTACAAGCAATTTCTTCATTGTCCACAATGTTTTTCATCCAAAAAGACAAATATTTTAAGATTTCATCAACTTAAAATTGTCGTCTGCAACTTCATTGAATTAGAAATGATCTAAAATTCTATTGTGTTGGACATGGGTTCAGCCGATTGATAAGTATTTGGTGTGTTCATCTTTGTATTGCAAAGTTTTAGCTCTTTTTGAATAATATTTCGGTTAATCCTCTACAAAGTTCACCTGATGATGGTCTTTATGGGACGTCTGAAGCTGTCTTTCTTGAATCGGTCTAAAATATCTTGTCTAATGGCATATTCTAATGTGGTAAATTTGCAGGAATACTACCCGTGGAATGTAACTTCCTGAAATTTCTGTTCCCCATGCAACACAAACAACTTTTAAACAAATACAAACGAAAAAAGAGACCAAAACAAAACAAATTTTGGCCAAAAAGATCCACAAGAAATAGCGAGTGATGAAACAAATGTGCATACATTTGTTAACCCTTTTCTTTTTTCAACCAGACTCGTCCAAGTTCAAAGGATTTGCAGACAAAAATTTAAATTGGGTTTAGTTTGAAAAGTAACTGTTCAGTTAGCTAGAAAATATTGTGGGAAAAGAAGAAATTGCTTGTAACAAGTAATTTCTTCTTTTTCTACAATTTATTCGAAATTAAAACACAGGGACGTAAAAACCAGGAATTGAACAGGAATTGCGAACAAAATCGAAATCATTGTATTAAGATGTATTTCTGATCACTTATGTAGTCCATATCTGGTATATTGTCTATTTGGTAATTATCTACCGTGAATACTCACCGTTCAATTAATTTTACATGCATTATGTATTTCACATAAAAGAGAAGTCAATTTGGAGCCAAGAACATTAAAATTAGCCCGATTAACTGACTTGCAACAACAACAACATTCCCTTCCTTATTCAACTGACAAATCGCAGTAGTCAACCAAAGAAAATATAGCGGCCATTCAAATCATTCTTTTTGCATGAAAATGAAATTTGAACTCCGTTATTGGTCACCATGTTTGTAAAATAATTTTGGACTTAAATATCTTATCCAATTTGTAGTTACGACATGTAGGTCGCCAATCAACCGTTTTTTTTTTTTTTTTTTTGTTTTTTTTTTTCATGTTTCTGACCATAAATTTGGCAAAATAATGCCTTTAAATGTCGGAGCGGAACTTCCTTTCGGAGTCAATGAGCGGGGCCAAGGCCAACGGAGCATTTGGCCGGGCCAACGGAGCAATTGGTTGGGCCAGCGATTGGTTATTTTTTCCCCTAGATATTGTCACTAAATGCCAATATGACTAGCTGTGTTGATGTGACTCAAGCCCATTGTTCCTCCCAAACTACTCAGTCAAGTATCCTGGACAAAACTTTGCATATTATGTACTCCATCCCTGCTGTTGTAAAACTGTATAACCTATTGAAATATTATGGGTTGAACCAACTGAAATATTATGGGATTAACCTACTGAAATATGATGAGTTGAACCTACTGAAATATGATGGGATGACTTCTCTTAAAAAATGATGAAAACACACAAATAAATTATGATACCAAAAACCAGAATTCCGGAATTTAATCGAGTATTCATTCATATTTTATGTTATTCTCTATTTTCGGAACTGTACCCTATCTTGGTACAAAGTTGAATTAAAGCCCCGGGAACAATTTCCTTCAATGACAACTAGATATACATTGCAGGCGAACTTTTTGAACTATTGAGAGTCGTCTGGGGAAATAAAAAATCAACAACTTATATACATGCATTAGCATTTTTGTGTTGTTGATGAAATTTTTCTCTCGTGACCTTCTGACCTTTATCATGACTCGCAAAGACAATACATCGTCTGTGAGCGAACACAATATCGTCAATACAGCTTGAATAAGTTGTATTTACGGTATTCTGGCCCGACGCTCACAGAAGTTTTACGTGACTAGAAGCTAAATACGGAATGAATACTTGACACTCGTGGTCATTTTCCTTCACAAGGTGTTTCACATTTGATATCAATAAAAATCCCAATGGCTCATACATGTGTTTAGCTGATAAGCGCAGCTTTGCTAGCTTAACCCATTCCCGCACAATGACGCTTTTTGACGCCCCTCAGAAAGAAAGCTTTGGAAAACGTCTTGGAAAATGCAGAAATTTTTTGAAAAAAGCAATTTCTTAAAAAAAAAAAAATAAAAAA
This sequence comes from Fragum fragum, assembly GCA_946902895.1. Classification (NCBI taxonomy): domain Eukaryota; kingdom Metazoa; phylum Mollusca; class Bivalvia; order Cardiida; family Cardiidae; genus Fragum; species Fragum fragum. The sequence continues at coordinate 47,472,211 of OX336371.1, forward strand.
AAAACACACACACAACCTTCCCCCCCCCCCAAAAAAAACAAGGAAGTTGAAAAATCTAAATTTTTATACACTTTAATTGTCGCCTGCAATTCCTTTCAATTTGGACTGGTCTAAATTTTTGCCGTCTGGTTATGGGTTAAGGTAACAGACCAAAATATTGAATTGCCAAAGGGATCAACGAATAGGAACTAGTACTAGAAGCTTCATCACTGATCGACCGGATCTTTTGTGCGTTGAAAGTAGGGCCTCGGTGATATGTTTTCGTGATAATAAAATAGTTCTTGTGTTTGTTTTGCAGAGTGGTCAAAGGCAGCAAACGAATGGCATTTACAAAGAAATCCTGATTATCATCGTAATATAAATTAAGATGATATGCACTTGAGCTTTTTGAGTTTTTTTAAGAAAATTTACCGGAACAAATTCACGAGTGACCTGACAGTGCTTTCAGTATTTTATCATTTCTCAACACCCCCCCCCCACACACACACACACTAACACACAAGACAGGACAAAACAGTAACCACAAAATAGCACAAACTTATCATTTTTCCACTTACTTTCACCGAGCCGCACTTGAATCAATCACGTGTATCATTCGTTCGTCATGGTACAAAATTATAACCAAAAATAAAATCTCTGGCATGTTTTGCGTGTAGATTCTTTATTCTCGTTCCGTGACTTATCGGTACTTCGATTCTCACGTTATTGATTAGATAAGATTTCACGTGAGGCGAAATGATGTTGCGGCTTTTTGATCATGAGTTACTTTCACACTTTGTGCGAATTCTTCAAGCTTGAACAAAATTTATTTCAGTGTACAAAATTAAAACGAAGGCAACAGCCTTGCTATTGTTAATATTTTTCTTAGAGTTACGATCGTAACGTATTAAGATAAACAGGTGTTCCATCACGTGATATAGGGGGCCGAGTCGGAAGTATGAAAAGTGTAAAGTTTTGTTAGATTGCAAAGACCATATGAAATAAAGAGGATTGAAAAAACAATGACTGATAGCGACAATCAGTCAATTTCCATTAAAGAGATGAAGAGAATATTTTTTGTTTTCATGGAGGTATGAACCGAAAAACCTAATCACACAATGTATGAATACGCGAAGCCTTCCCTTCATTTCTTATAATTTAATAGCATTCAGCGAAAAAAGCAACACTTTACAAATTTTGATATCTTTTTGTATGGAACTATTTTGTGCGGAAGCATACAAAATGGCTGCGTGCTCAAAATTTTGTTCATGGAGGTATTAATTAAATTTTTCGACCAATCAGAACGCTCGTTTATGATAGACGAAACAAACAATTAAATTAATTCAGGCATAAATCTTAAATAACCCATGGACTTATCAGCCCGATTAGCAGATTGAACAGAGCTCTTGACTTCAACCTTCGAGGTTACATGTTTAAGCCCTAGGCTGACATAATAATAGACCAATCGCTGGCCCCGCCCGATTACTTCTTTGGCCCCTCCCATTGACTCCAACAGGAAGTTTCGCTTCGATTTTTAACAACGTTATTTTGCAAAATGCATGGCCAGTAGCATGTAACAAAAACTGAGTAAACTGGTTGCTTGGGGACAAAAACGTCGTATCTACAGCTTGAATAAGCTGTAGTTACGACTTTTAAATCGCCAAACCAACTATAAAGGTAAACAAAAGTTGCATCAATGTCGGAGTTGATAAGCTCAGGTAAAGGCTGAATAATTTATTTGATTGGCCGCTTTATTGGGTAGCAGTGGGTTTAAATCACCACCTCTCTTTCAGGGACCTGAAAACATTTGGGTTGTGAGTGTTCGAGAGCGACTATATAAGCCAAAGGCTTTCGTCAAAATCGAACGAAAATTAATTGGTATAAACTAAAGAGTTGCAGACAACAACTAACGTAAATGTAATTTGAAAAGTAACCCACAAACTTATCAGGGTAGAAAATGTCGTGGGAAAAGAAGAAACTGCTTGTTAAAAGCAACTTCTTCTTTTCCCTCAACGTTTTCTCAAGTTTAAAATCACAGGGAAGAGTATAAATGGGGATTGCACAGGAAAGAGTTATAGAACCAGGTGGAGCACTCGGTAGCCTTTTAGCATCCTTTCACACACACCAACCCCATTCCCTACCCCTTTGCCACCCTTGCCGTAACCCCTTCTGACAACTATCCGTCTTCGGAGTGTGTCTTTCACGGCACACGAACGAGTGATGCGGTAATAAACGAAAATATATAGGTAAAACTCTCATTTTTCATCCCTCATTTACTTCTCGATTTTAAAGGGCTGTAGTCAATAGATAGTTGACCAATCCCAAAGAAAGAATCGGCCAATCAAATCATTTATTTTGACTGAAAATGAACTTTGAACTCCGACATTGGTCGACATTTTTGTGAAGCAATTTTGTTGGTTTAGAGACTTAAACGCTGTAACTACAGTTTATTCAAGCTGTAGTAACAACAGCCATTCTATTTTTTGTTACATGGTAATGACCATTAATCTTTCAAATAACGCCGTTTAACCCATTCCCACATAGTGATGCTTTTGGATACCCTCAAGAAAAACAAATTGGAAAACATAGTGTAAAATGAAGAAATTGCTTGTAACAAGCAATGTCTTCAATTTACACAATGTTTTCTACCCAAAAAGAAGTTGAAAGTTGAAAAATCTAAAAATCCATCAACTTTAAATTGTCATCTGCAACTCCTTCCAATTTGAACCAGTCTAACATTTTGTCGTATGGTAATGGGTTAAAATCGATGTGAAACTTCCTATGAGAATCAATGGGCGTTGTCAACAGAGTTTGTGGGCGGGGTCAGTGATTACTCAATTATGTTGAATATACTTGCAATAATTTTGTAGAATGTAAATTTTATTTTGATCGTTTGTTTGTAATCTTGACGCCCTAAGTCAATCACCTTATTCAAGCTATTCAACGCCCAATACAATTTTTATACCAAATTTTACTAAAATATGGCGTATCTAAAAACTTGTTTCAACCATATGCAGTAAAAATGTGTTATATATTGTATAGAACCATCACGCATCATGTGACAATTCGAGAGTTCCGTGACATATATATTTGAAAAATGAGTCGGGTCTAGCAGAGGCCAATCAGAATTCGTAATTCAAAAAGTTATTACAAGTTTATAATAAGGTAGAATCACCTTGCTCAATTCAGAAGATTCAGAAAAAATGGACTATTTTGACCCCTATCCTTGCACTCAGACTTAGGATTCGACACTTTCCCACTTCGAAAACGACCCTATTAACCAATCTTACCAGGATTGACCTCTTTCGCACTTCCTATATCATGTCTGTTGCCCGTAACAACCTTATTTTACAAAAAGGAAGCTCCTTTTAGTTTGACGGGTGAAAATATCAATGGCTTATTCAAGCGCAGGCATGTATTTCTAAGTCAGATTGATTTCAAATCGGGAAAAACTGAAAAGTATTGACAATGAAATATGTCTTGTGACATAATAGACATAGTACAAGTAATATATGTAAATTGGGCGATCGCTTGTGTTAAACAAAATATCGATTTACCAATCAAACCATACATTTGAAGGAAGTGGGTGGATTAGGTCAAGTATCTTTGTTGATTTGGCAACTGAAATGTCGTAACTACAGCTTATTCAAGCTGTAGTTACGACGTTTAGCTAGCCAACCAACGAAGAATCCTATGTTATATGCCCCTGAATATGTATTGCAAAGTAACGTCTTTTCATATTACAGTTGAACTCAAGCCTAAGCGTCGTATCTTATTCAAGCTGTAGTTACGACGTTTACGATGAATCTTATGTTATATGCCCCTGAATATATATTGCAAACTAACGTCTTTCCATAATTCAGTCGAAGCCAAGCCTTGTCGAAGGTCACAAGGTCAATTGACGGATCACTGGCCCCGCCCCCTGACTCCGCTGACAAGGTTTTCTGTGTCAGGCAAATACTTGTTTCAACGTTGGACGCCCTAAACATCGTAACAACAGCTTGATAAGCTGTATTTATGAGTTTTGGAAGCCTGGTTACGAAACAAAAATAATGTGTCAGGGCCCTTGTGTTTGCATGGCATGTGTCTTACGAAATAAGTAGGCGTTATTTTCATTTTTTTTTCTGCTGAATTTGAATAATACTTACTCTATATTCTAGAAACATTATACACAAAACGTGAACACTTGGTTGTTTACGTTTAAAGCATGACATAAGAAAAGCACATCCCTGTGTGAATTGGCAATTCGCTGTTGTTGATCTAAAAGTCAAAGAATTCATTTAGACGGGAAGTGATTTTTGTACGCAGTCTTATATGTTAAGCATATTGTTGGTTTGGCGACTAAACGTCGTATCTACAGCTTATTTAAGCTGTAGCTACGACGATATGGTCGTCAACTGACGATTTTATCTTTTGGTACATGCTGATGACCGTATATTTTTCAAATAACGCTTGATATATAACCGAACGTCTTCTGCGATCCGTCAATTGCGAGTTCTTATTTCTACAGAGCCTTTCTGTGCCCATTGTTAATCTCTTCGCTCTCTCTCTCTCTCTCTCTCTCTCTCTCTCTCTCTCTCTTTCTCTCTTTCTCTTCTCTCTCTCTCTCCCTCTCTCTCTCTCACTCTCTCTCTCTCTCTCTCTCTCGTTTAACGAAATATATATATTGTACTAGTTTATAAGTTATTGTACACCGCCGGAATGATAAACAAGGAGAAGAACATAATAAGCATTGCTTTCGTTCTCATCCTTTTAGCATGAAATACCATATATTGTCTAGATTGTTATGTACATATAATTTGAATGCAAATAAAATATGTTTAAACCAACAGTCACACGGTTTTACCTAGACGTAGATCACGTCAACTGACGATTTTATCTTTTGGTACATGCTGATGACCGTATATTTTTCAAAATAACGCTTGATATATAACCGAACGTCTTCTGCGATCCGTCAATTGCGAGTTCTTATTTCTACAGAGCCTTTCTGTGCCAATTGTTAATCTCTTCGCTCTCTCTCTCTCTCTCTCTCTCTCTCTCTCTCTCTCTCTCTCTCTCTCTCTCTCTCTCTCTCTCTCTCTCTTTCTCTCTTTCTCTCTCTCTCTCTCTCTCTCTCTCTCTCACTCTCTCTCTCTCTCTCTCTCGTTTAACGAAATATATATATTGTACTAGTTTATAAGTTATTGTACACCGCCGGAATGATAAACAAGGAGAAGAACATAATAAGCATTGCTTTCGTTCTCATCCTTTTAGCATGAAATACCATATATTGTCTAGATTGTTATGTACATATAATTTGAATGCAAATAAAATATGTTTAAACCAACAGTCACACGGTTTTACCTAGACGTAGATCACGTCAACTGACGATTTTATCTTTTGGTACATGCTGATGACCGTATATTTTTCAAAATAACGCTTGATATATAACCGAACGTCTTCTGCGATCCGTCAATTGCGAGTTCTTATTTCTACAGAGCCTTTCTGTGCCCATTGTTAATCTCTTCGCTCTCTCTCTCTCTCTCTCTCTCTCTCTATCTCTCTCTCTCTCTCTCTCTCTCTCTTTCTCTCTTTCTCTCTCTCTCTCTCTCTCTCTCTCTCTCACTCTCTCTCTCTCTCTCTCGTTTAACGAAATATATATATTGTACTAGTTTATAAGTTATTGTACACCGCCGGAATGATAAACAAGGAGAAGAAGATAATAAGCATTGCTTTCGTTCTCATCCTTTTAGCATGAAATACCATATATTGTCTAGATTGTTATGTACATATAATTTGAATGCAAATAAAATATGTTTAAACCAACAGTCACACGGTTTTACCTAGACGTAGATCATTTGCTCAACTTTACATTGACTTTGACTGTCTTGCAGAATGCCATTACCATGTAAACAGCAGGCTCGCTGCAGATTTCGATCCCATGGCCCGCGACCCATTTCCAGGAACAGGGGGCGCCGAAGTCACACAGCTTGCCAACGTAATCGGGTCAATATTGATGAAAAAAGTTTTGAATGAACAGCTTGCGATGTTGATGTTTATTAAAACCCATCACTAAACATAATGTACTTTTATGGTACTTTTATTCACAGCGCATTTCATGCGTCGTCGCTCCCAGTGATTATATTTTCAACACGGTGTGAATAAAAGCCCCCTTGGTATCTCCTACCAAGAAGTGTGTAGTCGATGGAGGACTATTTACCCTTTCCTACACAATCCCTTGTTTTTAAAGTCCTAGAGAGTTTATACTTGAGAAAATATCGTGGGAAAAGAAGAAATTGATTGTAACAAGCAATTTCTTTTTAACCCCACGATATTTTCTACCGAATAGGTCTTTTACTTTCAAATTTCACTCACTTTTAACCCATTCCCACTCAGTTAAACTTTTAGACGCCCCAAGGAAAAAAAAAAGCTTTGGAAAACATTGTGGAAAATGAAGAAATTGCTTGGTACAAGCAATTACTTCATTTCCCAAAATGTTTTCTACCCAGAGAGTTGAACAAATCTAGAATTTCATAAACTTTAGATTATCGTCTGCATCGTCTTTAAATTTTGACTAGTCTGAATTTTGTCGTCTGGTAATGGGTTCATTGTTGTCCGAAACTTCTTTTGAATTGCACATAGCGGTGAAAATATGAATTGCACAAATAGGTAAATTGTATTGTATACATTTCCCGGAATTAATAGATCGCTTGCCCCTCCCACTTAGACAAACAAGATGTTTCATTTAAATATCAAACGGTGTTACTTGGCAAATTTTATGGCCAGTAACAAGTAACCAAAAAGTAAAAAGGTTGGTTGGCGACCTAAAGGTCTTAACTCCTGCTTGAAGTCACCAAATAAAAAATGTTTCAAATAAGTGTCCTCATAAGTTGGGGCTCAAAATTCACTTGCGGTCTAAATGAGTGATGTGATTGGTCGATTGATTTTTGACTGATTTTCGCGACCCGTCACGTGAGCTTCCCGGTTAACCCTTTACTTTTTCTAAAATTGAAGACCTGTCCAAATTCAAAGGTTTTGCAGACGATAATTTAAAGTTGACTTTATTTGAAAAATAATCATGTGGTAGGGAAGAAAATAATGTGGAAAAAGAAGAAATCGCAATTTTACAAACAATTTCTTCTTTTTCAACAATGTTTTCTCAAGTATAAAACTACAGGGACGTAGTAACCAGGGATTGGATAGGAAATGATTCAATGCGAAATTTGAAAAAATTCTTTCGAGTGTATATTTAAGCTGTTTATCATCCAAACAGCAAAAATGAGCGTAAACTCAGGCCGTAGTTACGATGTTTGCGTCTCCCGTTATCGATTTGTAGCCTAAGCTTGGCCTCGAAGATTTTATTCAACTTTCTGTAATCTTTTAGATTGTCTTTTGACGTGACATACTCCATTCCATGGAAAAATCATTGAGACTTTATGTCGTTATTCCCTTGGGATTCGAGTCTATACGGTCTGATTATGGATTAAGGCTAGCATTGGAAAAATACTCGTTAAAGTGCGTTTCGCACGATCAAGCTTTGTTTTATCAAATAAAAAGGACGGAATGTACTTATAGACTAAAAGACGTGTTGTTTGTTTGTTTGTTTGAATGGGGTTTTACGCCGCTTTCAACAATCTTTCAGTTATATCGCGGCGGCTGAAGCACCTAACAATGGGTTCCTGGTATTTCTCACACCAGTACCGCCATCACATCCCTCCCTAGCCTCCAGCTGCTATCCCACATAGGTCTACGATTATTGACCCATTGGTGGGAGACAAATAGTCGGAAAGGATGAGTGCCGCCATCGGGGATCGAACCTGTGACCTCTAGATTGACAGTCCGACGCGCTACCAACTGCGCTATGACGGCGGCAAAAGACTTGTTGTTGCCTGACCTTCAGCAAATTCAACAATAATACAACACAATTGTTTGCTTAACCCATTCCCACACAATCACGTTTTTGACAGCCCTGAGGAAAAGAAAAGCATTAGAAAACATCGCAGAAAATGAAGAAATTGCTTGCAACAAGCAATTTATTCAATTTCTACAATGTTTTATACCCGGAAAGTTGAATAATCTGATATTTCATAAATCTTAAATGTCGTCTGTAACTCCTTTCAGTTTGGACCAGTCCAAGCTTTTTCCATCTCGTAATGGGTTAAAATACACATTAGTCTTCTGTGATGGCCGTTTTTTTGGAAATAAGCTCATGGTTATATGTCATGCGTATATCCATGCCTACTGAAGCACACACAAAATATAAGCATTGTATCATTGATAGTCTTTGAGTAATATTGAATGTATCTACTGGTAAAGATTTAGACGGGCGGACGATCAAGTGTTAAACAATATGACCCGATCTTTTTCGCCATTTAGTTACTACAAACACCGTGCGAGTTATTTTCTGACTCTCTTCATGTGACCAATGTCGTCTAGATTTAAATTGATTCATCGATGCCTGTTGAATTATCTATTTTTTTATATATTTTTTTTATTTCATAATAAAAACATAATCGCACCTCGTTGAAAACAAACAAACAGCAACAACAACAAACCCCCCAACAACTACAACAAAAACAGAGTTACGAGTAAAGAAGAAAAAGAGAGGTATCACTATAGTGAACATGAATTTGTTATTCTGTTTATGATATTCCCTTAATTTTGCAATAAATCGATATTATTAGAATTTATTATATATTAATGATATTCCTCGAAACAGTTTTCACAGTATATCGTATATTTATTACGGATGTCTGCAATTGACGGGTCGCGATGTCAAGCTATCAAAGAATCAACGAGTATTCAAATCATTGATTTCGACTGGAAGTGAACTTGGCTGACTTTTATTTGAAGCATTTTGTTGGTTTGGTCACTTAAACGTCGTAATTACTGCATATTCAAGCTGTAGTTACGAAGTTTAGGTCGAAAACATACCGTGTTTCATATTATTAGCCATAGATATTGCCAAATAATGCCTCGAAAAATCTATCAATAAGGCCCCAAAACACCATTTTTAACGTTTCTAAATCGCTTCACCTTTTTTCCCGGCCTGTTTTTAAATAACACACTCATGATAGCCAGAAACACATTAAATCAAATCTGTCAATTAAAGATAAGATTTTATTAGTCAATAGTATTCATGGTATGTTATCCCTCATTGCACAAGAGATACGCAAAGTATTCATCAGATTGTGACTTCAAGTCTTGCTCATTTTTATACATGCGTAATGATCTGAATATATTTTGAGGTTGATTGTGTTGGATTAGCGTCACTTTTGAGCAATACGTTGTTGATATTTTCAGCCATAAGTTTTAAGTTTGAGCGCCTATATCGTCGGTGCGCGAGCAAAATGTCGTAACTACAGCTTTATTAAAGCTGTAGTTACGATATTTTGATCGCGCACCGACGATATCTACTGTAGCCTTTTTTCTGAATGATAATCGACTAATATCCAGTGCCAGTACGAGTGTTGGCCGATTCGGCAACACATGAGCCCCTCTGTTTTGGGAGTGGGGCGGGATGGGGTTGGGATTAATTGCCCCTTACCAAACGAGGTGGTTTGGAGCAAACCCCTTTTCTGAGAGGTTCTCTTATAGGAAAACATATATTGTTCCATAAACTTCAAGTATGGTTTCTTCATTCACATGCTTGACAGACAGGACTAGGTTTCATACATTAGTGGGATTAGACCTTTGGGTTGATGCCCCAGTGAAAAAAAATGTTTTCTCCATTTTTTTTCTAATTCACTACCATTAAGCAAAATGAGGTAAATATTTTACTACTGAGTGCGCAAGCATACAAAACAGTTGCGTGCTCAGTTTTTGTTCAGTGGAAGTATAAAAATATCAACGAGTCTAAACATTTGAATCCGTTCCGTCCATTTTCACAGAAAAAGGAACCTTAATGACAATTTTCTTGTTACCACTCTTTAGGTCTATGGGCTCAATCGTTTTCAAACCTATCGACACATTTTGTATGATAAAACCAAAGAACTCTATGCATATGGTGGCATCCCGTCCATCATCATGGGAAAAGGAGGCCTCAGTAACATTTTCCGTGTTTACGCCCTACAGTTCACAATTTTGGCTCATTGCTTCTCAAACTCAAACTTGCTGAAAAGGTTTTTATTGTCTTCAAAGTGATTCCTACTGAATATAATGGATAAAATGGAATTAATGTGAACTCACGTTAGCGATTTAGGACCGTCTTGGCCCCCTTGAATACTTTGATCATCGTTTTTTTTTTTTACAAGTAGGGAAAGTTGCATGGTAGAGTGTAAGGAAAAACTACTGAGAGTGAAATATCCACTGACAAACCAAAAATGGGTCTCAAATTCATAGAAAAGTCTGAGTAGAACTTCAACTGTCATGAAGGTGTGAAAACGAAGCATGCCAATCATTGTAGACTTAAATTGATAATACATGTTTTCAATAACACAGTAATACAATGTACATGTATGTTAACATTGCAATATTGTCAAAAACTGAAAACAACTGTCTGTTTTATACAGCATTTGCCTCATTTTTGGACATAAAAAGTAGCTGTTGCCAGGGTTAGGCAAGTTGTACTCTACCAGAGTTGGTTCTCTTGAACGAGAGGCTGATTTGGAAGGATTTACTGTATACATGAAATAAATAAAGAGAATAGTTTCAGATTTTAATAGGGCGTGTCACTAGAAAAAAATAATACACGCACTTGTGTATTGAAAATGCACCTCGGCTTTATACAATATCAAGTTTTTAGCTAGCAAAGCATCAGCTTTGATAGCTTAAGCTAACATACTTCTTAGAATTCAATGAGTGCAAACTGCCACTGGAGGCTTAACCACTATATCCCTTGAATACATGCGCCATAAAAAGTAGTGTTTGTGTATTTTAGGAATATTGCAAACTCTGCCTGGAAGTTCATCTCCTGGATAGTTTTAGCTAACTTGAGCCCATTGTGTTCAAAATCATGCACTGATCGGAGTCTTCAAAAAGGATGCAGACGACGATTTCTTTTTGTTGAAAATTCTAAAGTATCAATCTCTCTTGGAAGAAAACAATGTAAAAAAAGAAAATGCTTGTTACAAGCAATTTCTTCATTTCCACATTGTTTCCACAACTATTTTCTAAATGGGCGTAAAAAGGTGGGATTGCGTGTGAATGGGTTAACCCCTATTACACTCGGCCATCTTGGCAGTCTCAAATTTCATAACCCAAGGAAAATATATATTCACTTCGTCAGCAGTTCTGGAATGGACTTTAACCCATTCACTCATAATCAGCATGCTTTTTTACGCCACTGAAGAAAATACTTTGGAAAACATGGTGGGTATCTAATGTTTTTTTTTTTTCATTATCCACAACGTTTTCTACCCAAAAAGCCCCATATATATATATTTATTTTTGAATTTCAACAACGGAAAACTGTCGTCTTTCGACTTGGACCAGTCTACAATTTTGTCGCCAGGTAATGGATTAAAGTATCTCATACCCCCGTCTTAGAAATGGATCACTTACTAAACTTTCAGGAGAGCTAACAGTAATTCCAGTTACCTCTCTCGAGGTTCCCTGTCAAAATGAGCTATAAATAACACACATGAGCTATGATGGAATCTAGGTTACGCAGAAAGATCTATATTCTGCAACTCTGCGATGCCTCGTTTTACGTACTGCAAGGAAAGACGTAGTTGTACCGAAGTTTGGAAATGGGCCAGAATCGATCCGTCTAGGATATCCTGCAGACTGGGAGTCGATAGCCGACAGACGGTGGATAATAGCTCCCCATATTTAGTTAGTTGTACTACGATTGCTTTCCTTTACTAAAGTCTTCAGACTGTACTAAATTGATGAATCGATGTCCCCGCCCAATTACTCTGCTGATCACGCCCACAGATTCCAACAGTTCGTCTTAAATAATGGATTGCCAGTCACATGTAACAAATTTAATAATTTTTGGTTTGCGACCTAAACTGTCAAAACAATATATTGAACAAGCTGTAGTTGAGACGATTAGGTCGCTAAACCAACAAAAATGCTTCACATAAATCTCGGCTAAAGTTTAAGTTAAAAGTACATTTGTTGTCTAAATGACACTTTGCAAACGTAGTGGTGGAGATATAAAACAGGAAATTTATATTTGATGCTTATTCCTCAAATTTTTAAGCCTCAAATTCTACAATCGGACAAAAGAAATCTATAAAATATCAAAATAAGTTCATGTGTGAAGTTCCATTCAACTTGGCTGAAGGGTTGTGGCGAAATCGACGCCGACATTTCAGAAAACGTTGTTCAATAAGGGTTAAATTTACCTTGACCTTGATTATATGTCTGCATGATGAGCGTTTCATCCAATGGCATTGGAACTTGAAAAGGCTTAAAGAAACAAGAAAACGTTTAATTTCAACTTCAAAATACACAAAATGTGGGGTCAAAAGACATTAAAAGGTACCGAATAGAACAATACAGGGAAAAATATAGAGATGCAATATCATAAGAATTAATTTGGAACAGGGGTTTTGCATAAATCACTACAGTCGAACTGACGAACGGAAAGGTTTTACGGATGGACATACGGGTCTACGACCTTTTTTGTTTATTCTTCGGGGAGTATTAAAATCGGATACTGATAATTTACACCAGTAAGTAATGAGAACATTTCAATAAAATTTCTATTAGTTTGGTTGGTAACAGTTGAATCAATCTCTGCTGAGCGGACCTGACCTTATCATAAATAAACGCCAAGGTGACTGTTGTCGCAGGTACTACTAGCCGTCGTAAAGCCAATCAAACAACACAAGTAAGTGCCATTCCATTAACAACCATCTTCTCTACCAGAAAGGAACGACCTTTCGGTTATATGGAGAGTCGTGAGTTCCTACAAAGAAATTCCTTAAATAATAACAATTTTTGATGTCCTGGAGGTGTCACGCCAATTAACAATGCTCTTTGATTGGTAGAAAGAGCAACGAACGTTAGGATAAGTTGGGTAGTCTCGCCTTATACACAGTCTGAATATACTTTCACCCTTTTCGTGTTGAACACGAAATATTCTTGTTTTGAGTAGGAGGTGTGGACAGAGATCAGCCTGCACACATGTGCAGGCTGATCTAAGTCTGCACACCCTGATTTTCCGTTTTAAGTCAGGGTTGATTGTACGATTTAGATTTCAAAAGAAAAATATTTACCCACAGTCGCGTATTTCGATGCTTTCAGCTCTTTAAATCTAATGCACTTCTGATATAAGGAGGTTATTCAACATGGCAATGGTTAAACCAAACTAAACCAAAGCGGGAGTAGACGACTATTCAAGTAGGTATCCACCCATTATGATGAAAAAAAAAACCTATGGAAAAATAAGATATTGCCTGTCATAAGCACTTTCTTCTTTTTCCTCAATAATTTCTCCAGAACGAAATAAATCGGGGATTGGACAGGAAAAGGTTGCTCATAACCAGACTAAAAGAACTTTGACTCGTCGAAATTCAAAGTTGTCGCAGATGGGGGAATCCATTACAGTTCTATCCGAAGAAACAATGACCCTAAGGTCATGACAGAAACTCATGTATTCAACCCATAGAGAAAGTCCGTAAATAAAAACAACTGTTGCTATCTAGGAGATGTCCTTTCAATTAACGAAGCTCACTGGCTGATGGAAGAGCAATAAACCTAAGGCTAAAAAGGTTGTCTGAAACATACGGGCCTGAAACAATAAGGATGTCTTTTTCAGACATGTTGTTTTAACTTTGATAGCGCAGTTGCAATCATGAGGTCCAGGGTTCAATACCCGGTCGCGGTAAATATTCTTTCCGACATTTGTCTCCCATCTAAAGATGGATAATGGTAAGCCCATGTGGGATGAGTAGCTGGAGGCCCGGAAAAGATGTAGTGGTAGTACTGGTGTGAGAAATACCAGGAATCCATGGTTTTGAATGGAGACGAAAAGAGGGGAAATTCTGTGGGAATTGGTTAAGATTTTACTCTGCAACAACATTTTAAAACTTTAGGTTGAATCTCATGAAAGTTATGTGTGGCTATTACTGAGACCCCTGTAATTTATCTAGCATTCTCCGTATCGTTGAATTAAGAAGGATCAGCTGTAGATGGTAGAATAATTATGGAGCACTGACCCCCTATCCGTCAAACATCAGAAGAAAGTAGACCAGACAGTTTAATTTTCTCATAAAATTAGGTCAATTCTAGGCCGACATGGCAATTCATCGAATTTTCGCTGGTGAAGCAATATTTCATCCGGAGAGCTATTTGGCAAGGAACGTGAATTTTGAAAACTTCCATATATGGTAATATCTCTGTTTTTGCGTTTTCCCGTCTGTGAAATGTCTACGGGTTTTATAGGCGGAGTATATTGATCACAATAGGACGTAATAAATCAAGTCTTTTTTCCTCTCCTGCAGAGCTTCGGTATTTGTTTCCTTAGAGGTTAGGTGCATTCCAAGACATTTAACAACTCGAGCAATATTTGCAATGGTTCGACATTCATCCGCCAAACAACTATTAACAAACGACAAAAAATAGACTGATCAAAATTGAAAGAAGCTTCAGACGACACTTTGAAGTTTGCAAGAATTCGAATATCTTCACCTTCGTGTGTTGAACACATTGTGGGAAAAGAAGAAATTGCTTCTGATAAGCAATTTCTTCATTTTCCACAATATTTTCCACAGCTTCTTTTCTTCCGGGTCGTCAAAAAGCGGTGTTGTGTAGGAATGGGTGAAGGGTGTAAGGATTATGCGTTTCTTTACTTACACCGAATTATATATACGGAAGGATTCCAACTAGACACAGTGCTTTGAGCATAAAATTGGCCTCCTACCCGTGGATCCCGACATGGTTTTGCGATTTGAGCCACGTAACAACATTTTGAATTTTTAAGTCGCCAACCAAGAATTTGCTTTAATTTTATACTCCTTACCAGTTACTGAGCCTAGGCATGCTTTTTCCAACAAATTCACATGTACGAGAATTACTGAGCAGAATGCGCGAGCTGATCGGTGTCTCTCCTTTGCTTGTGTAATGGACAGATCGCTAACTACGCCCACTGACTTCCAACATTACAGATCGACCAAGGAGATAGGCTATATTATTTTGTAGATCATGAGGTAAGGGACTTAACATTAAAACAACGTCGTTGGTTAGCGACCTAAACGTCCTATCTGTCAATTGTAGCTGCGACGTTTATGTCCCCCCGAAAAAAAATCTTAAAATAAAGTTGGAGTTCAAAAGATACGTTTCTACTAAATGAGCAATTGGTCGACGATTTCTGATTCACTACAATTGTTGTAAGGTTCTTTATATCATCTAAACTCTTTGGGTGGTGGGACGGCGGCACATATCCTTTCCGACATTTGTCTCTCACCAATAGATGGATAATCGTAAACCTAAGTGGGATAGCAGCTGGAGGCTAGGAAAGGATGTAGTGGTAGTACTGCTGTGAGAGATACCAGGAATCCATTGTTAGGTGCTCCAGCCGCCGCGATATGACTGAAATACTGTTAAAAGTAGCGTTAAAACCCCATTCAATCAATCAATTAAGGTGCAGAACATCAAAATTTCGAACTTAAGCCGTGCGCTTATCAATTTTGAACTGGGTTCGATCCCCGACGGCGGTACATATCTTTTCCCACATTTGTCTCTCACCAATGGCTGGATAATCGTAAACCTATGTGGGATGAGCATTTGGAGGCTTGGAAAGGTAGTACTAGGTGAGAAATATTAGAAAATCCATGGTCAGGTGTTCTAGCCACCGCGATGTATCAGTGTAAATACCGTTCAAAGTTGCGTTAAACCCTTTTCGATCAATCAATCAATTTTGAGACAATGTTGATTATAATCCCTAACTATCCACGTTGTTTCCCTCGTTTCCATGCACAAGACCGTTAAATAAGGACTTTCCTATGTGTTATGCGCTCAAACTAATTCCGGTGGGCGAGCAAAATGTCTTAACTACACTTTTATTAAAGCTGTAATTAAGACATTTTGTTGGCGCATCGTCGATTTACTTCAACTGAACAGAGATGTATAAATAAAGGTTTCCTGGTGGTCACTGGCGAGACTTGCTGTAAAACCATTAATTAGATGGCCGGGGAAGATATCTGTCTTTTATATAGGTTTGTCTACTGACATTTTCAGAGATCCCTCTTCTATCCTGCTCTGCATATCTGTGCTCCTTTTTTGATCATTTATCAAACTATTTCGCAGTCTTTGCCTCAGAATACTTTGATAAATGCATATGTTTGTAACTAAATCGCATATTCTTCTTCTTTTCATTTCTTTCTTTCTATCAAGATGATAAAAGAGAAAAATAGCTACAAAAAAAAGTTCAACACGAAAAGGTCTGTAAGTACGAAATATACTTTAATGTTCAATCATTTGCCAATTTACTCATTTTGTAACCTGTAGTATGCCATTACTTACTCCCACAAAGTATAGTTAGCTGTTTCCGACATTTGTTTCCCAGCAATTGGTGGATAATCGTAAACCTAAGTGGGGTGAGCAGCTGCAGCCTCGGAATGGATGTCGTGGTAGAACTGGTGTGAGAAATATCAGGAATCCATAGCTTGTTGCTCCAGCAGCCGCAATATGACTGAGATACTGTTAAAAGTGGCGTTAAACCCCGTTCAATCGATCAATTAATCGATCGCGATGTCGACCAAGAAATCAATCAACCAATCAAATTACTCATTCATAATTAAGCTTTTTGAACTTCAACATCTGTGTAAACATGTTTGTTGGTTTGGCGACTTAAACTTCACAACTACAGCTTATTCAAGCTGTAGATACGACGTTTAAGTCACCAATCTGCCATTTTACTTTTTCGGTGCGTGTTACTGGCCATAGATTTTAGAGAATAATGCCGTTTAAAATCGAAGCGGAACTTCCTGATAGAGTCAATGGGCGGGGGCGAACGGAGTAAGTTGGCGTGGTCAGCGATTGGTCACTTGTTGGCCTAAAGACACTAAGAAAACAAAAAAGGTGAACAAAAACAGATGGGAAAAAACAACGTAAACTGTCTGTAATTAGGAATCACTAAACAAGGTTCTTTCTCATATAACATATATTGTTATTTGATAACAAGTGAAACTAAATAATAGTTTACAACTTAACATCTGTTTGAATGTCAACATGTTTACGGTTAATGTTATGGCATAGATATGATATATCCACGTCATTGTTGGAGATGCTCCCCTGGACAGATGAAACAAACAACTTCTTACAAAATTAAGACATATTTTCTCCAGACAATGTCTTGACCATCAGCTGTACAAAGTTTTTGTCTAGACGATCTAATTACGAACGCAAATGTTCATTTACCCTTTCCTGTACAATCCCAGGTTTTTACGTCTCTGTAATTTTATACTTGAGAAAACATTGTGGGAAATGAAGAAATTGCTTGTAACAAGCAATTTCATCTTTCCCCACAATGTTTTCTACCCTGTAGGTTGGGTACTTTTCAAATTGCACTCACGTCTAGTTGTCGTCTGCAACCTCTTTCAAATTAGATAGGTCTAAATTTTGAAAAAAAAAAAACAGGAAATGGTTGATATTACACAAAGAAAGGGATCGATCACCAGTCCCTCCCACTGAATTAGCCGGTCAAGCACATCGACTCCAATAGAAAGTTCCATTTCGTTATCAACCCATTTCCACATAACAACATTTTAGACTGGTCCAAATGAGAGAAGCTGCAGACGACAATTTCAAATCTATTTATTTTTTTTTTTTTTTTTTTTTTGTCTTTTTGGATAGAAAACATTGTGGTAAAAGAAAATTGATTGATACAAGCAATTTCTTCTTTTTCCACAATGTTTTCCAAAGCTTTTTTTCTTGAGGGACGTAAAAGGAGGGATTTTTTAATGGGTTGAGCGGTGTTATTTTGTACAAGTAATGGCTAGTAACATATGAGACAAAAGTAAAATAGTTTGATTAGCGACCTACATGTCGTATCTACAGCTTGAATAAATTTTAATTACGACTTTTGAGTCGCCAATCAAAAAAGAAAAAGAAAAAAAAAATATTGCTTCACTCGAATGTCGGCTATCGTCGAGATACAATGATCACATCCGGTCTAAATAAATAATTTGATTGATCGATTGATTCTTTGAATTATCTCTGTCGGTCATTTAATTGGAAAAAGTCAATTCCATTAAGGTTACGGGGTTTTAAGAGGCATTTATAAATCTTTTAGCTATATTACGCGAAGTACTAGGTTGCTCAAAAAAACTGGTTGACCAAAAAAATTCAGAAAAGACATTCTAATTAAAACTAGTTTTCGAACGTCTGTCTCGATTTCATTTCATGACTCTTAGAGGAAAACAAACACTTTATTTTTCTAACTATTTTCATAAAGACTGATAGAAACTATAGAGTTTCTCTGTCTGTTTTTTCTTTCCCTTGTAAATGAATAATGCGATATGTCCTTGGTCGGCGAGAAGAGAGGTTTGTTGCAATAGAAATCTCGGTGGTGTTTTTAGGGGCTTGCAGATTGGCAAAATACTCCCGCTATGGCCATAAAGTTCACTAAATCTAAATGAAAAGATTTGATTGGTCGATTGATTCCTTGATTGGTAATCGCGATCGGTCAAATGCTCATTCTCAACTACGGCCGATTTATTATTTCATGAGTTACCCATTCCGAAACAATCCCACATTTGTTGGCGCCTCAAGAAAAAAAAAATAATGGGAAATTGCATTGTGGAATTGAAGAAATTGCTTGTTACATTGTCAACCGAGTACCTTAAAGAACCAGGCGTAGCTCTCAGCAAGTTCGTCCTGTATCCTTGCAGTATACACCGTATAACAACTACCGTTGCTTGCATGCACTACACGGGGCGTCGATTATATGGGCATGTTCTATATTGTAGCAACGATAATTAAACCTTGTCATGCTGTATAAACAACCTCGCCGAATTGCTGTAAAATCAAAGGGCTGAAAGCACTGATAGAACTTGTTGTTCAAAAATCAATATTTCTTTTAGAAATCAATTTCATAAACAACTCCGGCAGGAAAAGTATAAACAGGAGGTGTTGACTAAGATCAGACTGCACTTACGTGCAGGCTGATCTTGGTTTACACCTCCTGCAAAAATCGGAATAGTTTCAACATGACAAGGTATAAATGGAAATACGCACACTCATGTGACAAAGACATCATGTACACATTCGAAATAAAGCGGTATATTTTTACCTCAAAGCAAGCAGTATAAGGTCAATAGTTGAACAATTTCATTCCATCTTGTTAATTATCTCCAGTAATTAGGCTAATTCTATTTTCTGTATTTACCTATCAAATGACCAGAGCTGACCTGTCATTGGTCTTTTGATTCCATATTTGTTTTGATTTTTTTTTTCTTTGATGCGTTTGCATGAACTTGATATCACCCATATGTCTAGTTAATTTAGAATTCCTGTTTATAGTTTCAGGTTTTAATGGACAGCTACTATACGCCTTATTGTTGATAGACATATGTGAAATTGCATGAAACCTAAATGAAAATATCTCATTCATATCTGCTTTACATCTAGTAAAAGTGAGTGGTGAAAGGTCAATATTTGTCATAACTTGTACATCTATAGTTGTTTTTTTCTTGTTGAAGATGTTGCTAGATAAATAAAATATGGGCTTACATAAAAGACATATGATACACGTTGATAAGCACGTAAATTGTTTAGTTTTAGTGTGAACCTATGTATTTCACATCGACTGGGAAACAAGTTCTTATAAGAGATCATTCCACCCCGATTCCAAATACACCTGCTATTGTTCCGAATTGCAGGGCTGGTGAACCTTGAATAACAATTGACCAATAGCGCTGTCATTCAACGAATGAACCGACCAATCAAATGCTTTATTCAGTCTGGACCTGACATTTTCAACTCCAACATTGGCCGCCATTTTTGTTAACCTTTATTGTTGGTTTGGCGACTTAAACGTCGTAACTACAGTTTATTCGAGATGTAGTTACGACGTTTACGTCTCCGGCCAACCATTTTACTTTTTTGTTACATGCTACAGGCCATAAGCTTTACAAAATAACGCCGTTAATAATCGAAGCGGAACTTCCTGTCGGAGTTAATGGGCGGTGACTAGGGAGTCGGTGGGCGGGACTAGCGAATGGTCAATTATTCTACTACTACTTATGATGATAATGATAAAAGAAATAAACATTTCAGTGCGTGGGATGCAGACACAGTGCAGCCTGGACAGCAACTTATTCAGAATATTCGCTGATCGTCTATAGAAGGCAGGGGTTCAGTATTAATCAATCAGCGCAGAGTGTAGAGTCTGATCAGGCTGTGCGGATGCACAGACTGATCCGGGTCTTTACTCGGTGTACAAAGATAATAGTAGAATATTCAAAGAAAGGCACAAAAGAACCGCACATTGAAGACCCTGATCAGACTGTGCGGATGCACAGGCTGATCCGAGTCTTTACTCGGGGTACACAATTAATAGTGGAATATCTCAAGCACAGGCACAAAAGGACAGCACAGTGAAGACTCTGATCAAACCGTGCGGATGTACAGGCTGATCTAAGTCTTTGCTCAGAGCACACAAATAATGGTAGGAAATCTCATGAACAGGCACAAATGAACTTTGGATCAAAGGTAAAAAGTGGTCAATATGCGTCAATGTTCGTCATTATCATGTCCTTAATTAGCCTTGTTTTGAATTTTATTGATCAACACGTTGACCAGAGTTGACCGCAGATTTCAACCCCTCATTTCGTGACGTGGCGTTTACCTGGCCTGAATTAACGGAATTTTTAACTTCCCATCTATTGATATAGTAAATTCAACATTAATAACAACAAAAGGTGGAAGCAAAAACAAATAAAATGGCCAAAAAGTTCATTTCTTTTACAGTATAAAGTAACCAAAAACTACCCCCTAAAAACTAGTAAATAAAGTTTTCAAATCAGAAAAAAAAAAAATAAAAATGAGTTGTCATGTAAACCCATTCCCACACAGGGAAATTTTAGACCGGTCCAAATTGAAAGAAGCTGCAGACGACAATTTCAAGTTGATGGAATTTTATTCTTTTTTCCATTTTTTTGGATAAAAAACATGGTGGATAATGAAGAAATTGCTTGAAACAAGCAATTTCTTAATTATCCACAATGTTTTTCATTTTTTTCTTTGGGGCGTAAAAATGAGGGATTGTATGGTAATGGGTTAAATGGATGATATAGAGAGCAAATGAGAAATTACTTGTGATATTAAGTTTCTTATTTATCCGTATTTTTTCACGGTTTTCTTGAGATGTATAAAAACGATGTATATTATGGTAATTGGTGTCTAGAAATGTCTATATTACACCTGAATAAAGCGACCACTCAATGGACGCTGAATATGTGGTCCTTCAGTAGAGTGGTCGCTAAATACACTTTTGAAAATTGTATTTAGCGACAACTCTGCTGAAGGATATCAATGAGACGGATTTAATGAGATCCGCCATTATGGTTTGACTGTTTGATTGGGGTTTAACTCCGCTTTTAACAGTATTTCAATCATATCTCGGCGGTTGGTCACCTAACAATGGGTTACTGGTTTTACTCACACCAGCACTACCAATACATCCTTTCCTAGCCTCCAGCTGCTATCCCAATTAGGTTACGGTTATCCATCCAACACCATTATGGGATTTTGTTTTGATGTTGTTATCAGCAAAACCCCGTAATCCTGAAAACCCTTTGTTTTTGGAAATGGAATTTTGATTACTATATGAAAGTGGACGCATAGTAGAGGTGGCCACTGGAGGATGATTGACTGTATACATAAGGGTTTTGGGGATTTTTTTCATATATAAAAAACAGCTTCTTTATTATTATTTATGTTATTATTAATTTTAACCCTTTCCTGTACAAAACCGGGATTTCACGTCTCTTCGATTTTATACCTGAGAAAACATTGTGGAAAAAGAAGAAATTGTCTATAATAAGAAATTTCTTCTTTTCCCACAATATTTTCTACCATATGGGTTGGTTTCATTTCAGATGGCATTCAATTTTCATTGTCGTCTGCTGCCACCTCAGATATACTTGAGAAAAATTGTGAGAAAAGAAAAAAAATGCTTGTTCTTTTCCCACAATGTTTTCTACTCTGTAGGTCGGTAACTTTTCAAATTGCTTTCACATTTGACTATTGCCAGCATCTTCTTTCAAATTGGACGAGATTAAAATTTTAAAAAAGGAAAGGGTTAAATCAGCCTGTTTATATAGAAACTCGAAGCTTCTTTATGAAATCGGCAAATACTCTTAATAACCTGAGGGATTGTCCGGACTGCTCAATAGTTGCTCTTTTGGTTCGTGTGAAATACAAGTAGTTGGAGACATCATGCAAGGCTCACATGAAGAAGTTTCAAAACTTTTGAGCTCATACAAAAATAGCGGAGAGTTTTCCCCTCAGTCTAACACAAGGACGACAGACAAAAAAACCCCACAACATTTTACCCATTCTCAAACGACAAAATTTGAGACTTGTCGTTATTGAAAGAGGGTGCAGACGACCAAACAAAACTGTTTTATATTAGAAGATAAATGTCATATAAGGTAGAAAACATTGTGGTAAGAAAAAGAAATTTTCTGATGCATGCAATTTCTTTTCTTAATTTAAAAAAATAATACTGGAAAGGGCTATAATAGACTATCGCTGTCGCAATTTAACAATCGACAGATCCGTTAATCTGTTATCAAAAATCGTACAGACTAATCATATTATGAATTAAGACCGAATTTGAAAAATGTTCCCCGACAAAGAGCGACATTTATGTGAATCAATTCTGCTAATTTGGCGGTCTGAACGTCGTAAATTCATATTGTTTAAGCTATAGTTACAAGGTTTGGGTCGTTGACCGACCACTTTACTTTTTTGTTACATATTTAATCGCCATAAACTTTGCATAATAACGACGTTTGTTAATATTAAAGTTGAACTTTCTGCCGGAGTAATTATGGCAAGCTTTCTGTCAGGATACGAGTCTAGCATTTAGAACAAGGTCAAAGCCGACTGCTAGCTGATAAGCCTATCAGAACTAGGGAGGTGGAAAATCCGGAGAATGTGAGACAGACACAAGAATGCAAGCATCGTGACAGGTTCTAACCGTTTACAAAGAAGGCTTAAGTCAGGAAAACTGCTTGAATGCTGTTTCTCTCTTCTTGAATGCTGCTTCCCTATTTTCAACAATTTCATTTCTATCCAGATGCTCTTGGTTGTGTTTCATTAGGCAATACAGCCACACCAACCTTAGAAAGGAAATCAACAGTTATGAATACTATCGACGGGTGACGAAAACTTTATAATTTCAGTTATATTAAGGTTGTAGTTACCAGGTTAGGGGTCGTGTAGAAAGATTTCCAAGGTTCAATGAACGTTTTGTATGACATGAGATATTAGTGTTGGATAATAGAAGAGACGTGATCCAAGATTATAAACTTTCAGCTGATGGCAGTGTTGTTTGCTGTCCCTTCCTTTCCCAAAGTCTACTCGCACAGGTCAAATGGAAACAAATTACAAAGGTTCGTATTCAACAACCGTGCTAGGTTAACACTTAACCCATTTCAACACTATCCCGCTTGTTTACACCATTTTAGAATCAAAGTACCGAAAAGTATTGTAAGCTAGCTGAGCACTGTTTTATTCAGTAATCTTCTTTGTAAAACGTTATCATGATAAAGAACCGAGGTTAAAGTGACCAAGGAGTTACCTCATTCCTACATAATCCCTCCTTTTTGTACCCCCCTTTTCAAGAAAATAGTTGTGGAAAACTATGTGGAAAATGAAGAAATTGCTTGTTACAACTATTTTTACATCAGCGAGACAAGAAAAGCTTGGGACGTATATTTCTTTGAAAAATAAATTTCTTCATTTTCCAAATTGTTTTCAACCTAAAGAGATAAATATTTTAGAATTTTCAACAATTTCAAATTGTCGTCTGCACCTTCTTTGAAGACACTGATCAGAGTTATTTGGTACATGATGTGCTCAAATGAGCTAAGAACACCCAGGAGATGAACTTGCATGCAGAGTTTGCAATATTCTTGAAATACATAAGAACTACTTTTTATGGCGTAGGCATTTAACGGATTTAATGGTTAAGCCTCCAGTGGCGGTTTGCACTCGTTGAACTTTGAGATGACCTCCAATTTTTGTCTGTTAACTTAAGCTTTGACGCTTTGCTGGCTAAAAAGGCGTAGGAAAACATTGTCGTAGGCGATGAATTTGCTTTCAATAAGCAATTTCTACATTTCTGATCACGTTTTCTAACCAGAACGACATGTCAATGGTAATGAAAAAAAAATAATAATAAAACTGTTGTCTGCAGCTTCTTCAATTTGGACAAGTCTAGAATTTTGTCCTTTGGGCATCCTATCTTTCATATTTTTGTAGACCCCCTGTTTGTATCCAATGACTAAAGGCTGTGTCTCTAACGTCTCTTAGAGTCTAATGTCCGCTCATAATAATGTATTCTGCCACTTAACAATCAAAGCGTGTTCTTTCTTGGAAGAAGAAAGATACGGATCTATTTCCTGCTTTACAAGAACCGGAAATCGTTCCAGGAATATTTTTGGCACAACAAAATATGAATATGAATGGAAATTTGTACATTTCGCTGTTCTAAGCGTTACATGCTGACACAGAAATTTGTGATTTCATTTAAAAACTTGTCATGCTGAATAATTTCTGTGTAAAGCATTGCTTCCAAATCAAAGAACTGTAAGAACCGAAAGCCCTTATTTTTGGTCAATGACTCTTTCATTTACTAAAATTTATACGCAACTCGGGTTTGAAAGGTCAAACAGGTGGTGAAGGCTACAAATATATTCAGGCTGATCTTAGCCTTCACCTCCCATGCAAAAGCAGCGATATTCTAATTTTGGTATTTTTTACTCACATGATTTTTGACATACCTCTTTTTTACTTTGCTTATCTTGAATTTTGTTTTCATGCAAGGTGTAATACTTAAAAAGCGAGACCACATAGTTATACGATCTTTCCTCTCATATAAAGGAACAAAGAATATTAATGTCTTCAGTCAAACACCCTTTCCTGCTAATAATTATACATATATTATCAATAATAAGCCTTGTTTATGAAAACAACATACATTTCCGGGTCCATTCAAGATTTTGACCAATCACAGCCGTTTTCCTGTAACTGCATCCTCGTTGTTTGTATGAATATTTTGTGGTCTTGTTTAAGTGGCCCTTCGCCCAACGCTTGTACAAAACGGGTTTGGACTTTTTGTTTGCACTCAAGTATGTATAACTTTAAGTATATACCCCAGAGAAACAAAGATGTGCCAGAAACTACACAACCGTTGGCCCAAAATTTTGGTTCTCTTTGTAACTGACCAGTGTTCATACCTGTAATAGGTAATCAACTAGACCAGGAAAAAAGATACCAATTCCGTACTTACATATTACGTGGGTGCGAGAGCAAAATGTCGTAACTACAGCACGACTCAAACTGTAGTTACGATATTTTACTCACGCATCCACGAATAAACTCTTATATGTTAGGTCAGTCAACTTTTCGCGACTTCAACGCTTTTTTTAGAAAGAAAGCATTGGGTGATTTTTACTCCATTTAATGCATTTTTGAACACTCCCTATAGTAAGATTTATTTATCAAAGCAAAGTCATTTATGTTTTTCCTGTGCTGTGAAGGTCTGGTACACCGTGCACAACAATTTACCCGCGGGACCGGCTTTTGGTGCGGATGGAATTTGAAATGACGGAGTTCGACTTTTTCAATATCAAGAATTCTCTACCACTGAGCTATGTATCTCCCCATGTTTGTAGTTCCGTTTTTCTATCGTCGCTACCGTAGCACATGCCCATATGAGCGACGCCCCCAGAAGAGGGTTAGTTGTTACGGGGGATAGTGCAAGGATACAGGACGAAACTACTGAGAGCCCCGCCTGGTTCTTTAACGTCACTGTCACACGAACCCTCGGTCTTGAGGTTTGAGGTTTGAAATCAAGTGCTCGACCAACTGAGCTAATCGGGCTGACGAATCTCACCGCAAATAGTCTATTTTATTATATACCTTGCCGTGAAACCTTAGGATTTCTCGGTGTAATAAATTTTGATATCGTCACTATACTGACAATAACACTTTTCAGTTTCACTCTCTGTCGCAATTTAGGAACTACTTTTTTTCCAACCCAGTGAATAAAGAGTCTATAAGAGTATAAAAATGGCCACTTCTTTAGTTATGTGGGCGTCGCTTTGGTCTTTAATCTTGTATTCATCCGCCCTTTTTCAATAGACCCAGATTTGTTTCGATATTTTGATAAAAACATAGATAATAAGGTATATAATAAATAGAATAATCAACTGGTCATCCCAGATATGAAAAAAATATTTTACGAAAATTTTATTCCAGGGGGGGAGATTCTCACATGCTATTCTTGGAAGTCAAGAGAAAGCTGATGGGTGATTTCAATGTGAGATAATATGACCCCTAATGATGGGGTCCTTCTTTCGATATCCGGCCTCGGCGAATACCCTTTCTAACAATTGTCCCCTAATGGGTAGATTATCGTTAACCCAATTGGGATGGGCAGCTTGGTGTTGTAGTAGTACTGATGTAGGAAATACTAGGAGCCCATGGTAAGGTTAGGTTTCAGCCCCCGCGATATGACTGAAGTACCGTTAAAGTTCGCGATAAAATCCAATCAGTAAATCAATCAATTCAGTAGATGGACAGAAATAATTTATTTGTAATAATTACAGTGTGATGATATACCGTCTCAATAAAAAAGGACGGTTAGACATGACATAGCGGACAGGTGACCATTACCAGACGAGAAAATATTTGACTGGAAACACGTGGCAGACGCAATTCAAAGTTAGACGGACTTGAAAAGTTAGAGCAAAATAAGAAAGGCAATATTGCGAGAAAGAGGAAATTGCTTGTAACAGTTAGTTCCTATTTTTCCCATAATGTTTTTATCAAGCTATATTTCACAGAGCGTATAAATATGGAATGGTAATGTGGTAATGGGTTAGACAACAGACGCTTCCTGGTTTTATGAAAGCAGGATAATGAGTAAAAGGAAAAGTGCTTGAGTGAATAAGTGAGTACTTAGTATTTCTCCTTATTCGGAGAGTAAGCAGTTGTTCGACCTCTTCCTTCTTCGTAATCAACTCTCTAATTGTTCTTCGTAATCGACAAGGGCAATTGAAGCACTTGTAAGTGCAAGACATTGTTCATTTGCTAAAATTTCCTAAACATAAGGACGATGTAACTCTAATCCAGAGGTGCTGTATACACTGAAAGCTAGCTTTTTTTCATATTTCGTCGCTGGGCGTGCAGAATGTCGTAGCTACAGATTTATTCAAGCTATAGTTACGACATTTTACACAACCAACTAGTACATCTATGTGTTAACGGTTAAATACAAAGAAATTGTTTCACTGATTCTCTAGGTTTTATTTGATTGATTGATTGAATGGGGTTTAACGCCACTTTTAACAGTATTTCATTCATATCGCGAATACTGGAGCACCTAACAATGTTTTCCTGGTATTCTTACACCAGCACCACCTCTACATCCTTTCCTTAGCCTCCAGCTGCTTTCCATCTTAGATTTACGATTGTCCACCCATTGATGAGAGGCAAATGTCGGAAAGGATATGTGCTGCCGCCGGGGATCGAAGCGATGACATCCCATGATTGAACATTGGGAGTCTGACGCGCTACCGACTGCGCTATGACGGCGGCCTATGTTTTTATAATGACCCTTAGAAAAATTGTCTAAAAGGCGTTATTGCAAGTTGTAGTAAATAAGTATATACGTGTTTTTAGAATTGGTCAAGAACTGTTTTATGTCATTTTGTCCATAAAAGTTTGAAAAGCTCGAAAAGTTGTAGATGTGTAAGTCACAAAACCAGTGTACAATGCTAAAAATATAAAGGCCTGGGTGCAAACTCTACCTCCGATTTCAATGCATGATTCAACTGGTATAATCATACCGACAAAATAAAGCTTATAAACTCCCCTCATTATGAAAGCTTTAGAAAACATTGTGGAAAATAAAGAAATTGCTTGTTACAAGCAATTTCTTCATTATCCACAATGTTTTCAACCCCAATAGAAAAAGGTTTTTAAAAAATCGTCAACTTTCAATTGTCGTCTGCAACTTCTTTGAATTTGGACTGGTCTTAAATTTTATCGTCTGCGAATGTGCTAAACACATTTTGATTGACAGGAACATTCCGTCAATTTAGCAGCACGTAAATTTTCTTCTATCGCAAAACCGAGATTCTATTTTTAGCGAAAGATATTTCCAGGAGAGTAAATTAGATAGATAATCCTGGAAAAAAAGCATACGAAAAGCAATTCGTGTTCATCGCTATATCAAAGACATTCCTTTCCCTTGACAAGTGGTAATAATGGTTATGATTTTCAACGTATTATTACACAACCTGGGAGGCGCAAGTTTAGCTATATAATGTTCATTATTTCTACCCCTTTGGACACAAAAATTCAGTCAATATATTTCAATCTAATATATGAATCGTGTCCTTAAACGATTCCCACACAATGATGCCTTTTGATGCCCCTAGAGGATGACAATTGTGAAAATATCGGTGAAAATGAAGAAATTTGCAAATAATAATTTCTTCCTTTTCTTCAAGCAAAGTTGAAAATCAAAAAAAGTCATAAAGTTTAAACTGTCGTCTGTAACTCCATTCAATTTGGACCAGTCTAAAGTTTTGCTGTCTGGTAATATTAATGGGGAAAAATACTTTTTATTGAAATTGAACCTCTATTTTTACAGGCATTTGTAGTTGTAGTTCGACTGAGTAAGATTAGGCGTTATTTTGTAAGATTTATTGTCTGGGACATATAACAAACGTGAAATCGGTGATTGGCGACCTTAAACGTCGTAACTACAGTTGGACTAGTCTGTAGTTACGACGTCTAAGTCGCCAAACCAACAAATACATTTCACATAAATGTCAGAGTTCAAAGTTCACTTTCGTTCCAAATGAACGATTTGATCGGTCTTTCAATGTCTGTCCTATGTGGTAGAAAATATTGTGGGAAAAGGAGAAATTGCTTGTCACAAGCAATTTCTCCTTCTTCCAAAATGTTTTCACAAGTATAAAATCACAGCGACGTAAAATCTCGGGTTAAAAAGGGACAAGCAGGAGGTGTAAACTAAGACCAGACTGCGCATATGCGTTATATTCGTCTATTCCTCCTACAAAAACAAAAATATTCCGGGCTCAGTATGACAAGGGTTTTAGCATAGCAGGCATTCCCTCTGATAGATATCTGGTCCGTATATATGTACCTGCCATAGTATGGTGTGATGGCTTCCATTCGCATGAGTGTTGGTGACACAGTTCTACTTTCTAGACAAAGCAATCATTCTTGCCGCTAGATAATTGTGCAATAACTACTGCTCATGTTTGACAAGCAACCAAGATATTGTAACTACGTCTTATTCGAGTTGTAAATATGACGCTGTGGTTGTATACTGCAGTGAATATTGCAATACACCGCATCAACCCCTTCCAATCTATATTGCCGATGCTCTATAGTTCTCAACAGATGCATACGAAATACCGAATATATTAAACGAATCATCCATAAGCAAATAAAACGAAGTTTTGTAGAGTTTTTATCTAGTTTCGAAACAAAAACAAGAAAACAATAACAACAACAACAAAACATCTATAGGATTGGTAAAGGTGGGCGAAATTACCCTACCTTTACTCTTCGATTATTTGTGATTTAACAAGTATTGTGAATAAGTTCTTACTTGTTAAAAGCAATTTCTTCTTTTCCACAATGCTTTCTCAAGCATGATATCACGGGTATATACATAAAATCAGTGAATTGTGCGGGAAAGGGTTGATTATCCGCTGAAAAGATTACGGGGTCGAGGGGGTGGCTTCAAAAAGCGTCATTGTGTGGGAATGGGTTAAAGAGTCAAAATAACATAAAAAAGTGTAAGGTTTTCCCCAACCGATTCTTAGAATCCGATATTGTAAAACTTTTTTCGCAGTCGATTCGGTATTTACTCAAACTTCAAATTCAAATAAATTCATTGTTTTAATTTGAAATGTATATTAAGAATGATAAGTAACAATAAATAAATATTCTCATTTATTTGCATGCAATTAACATAGGATCTAAGCAGAAATACATATTTGATCCCAACTCCAAGTTTATTCTCAGTTGAGTATGAAAAAGTTTTATAATCTCGGGACCCTGGTTAATCTAGATAGGTTAGGAAATCAGCCGATAAGACAATAGTAAAATGTACCAATAGTGCACCGGATTTAATGTGTGTATTTCTGTTTATTTCTCGTCGCTACCGTAGCACATGTCTATATGAGCGACTCCCCCAGAAGACGGTTAGTTGTTACGGGGGATAGTGCAAGGATACAGGACGAAACAGCTGAGAGCCCCGCCTGGTTCTTTAATATGCTCGGTTGATAGCACTGTCACACGGGGCCTCGGTTTATACCGTCTCATCCGAAAGACATTTAGTTTGTTAGATGATATTATCAGCCCAGGGCTCGAACCCATGATATTAAGGTTTGAATGAAGTCAAGTGCTCTACCAACAGAGCTAATCGGACTGATAAACTTTGATGTCTAGCTCTGGGTGCGATTTGCACACTAAAGTTGTTGAAAACGTTCATTTACATAAAGTAGCAGAATACTTCGAAAGCTATATGAAACAATAGCCTTTTGAATTTCAAGGTATCACCAAATGCCAATACTCGTACACTACGGCTGTATTCCCTCCGACATACTTCACATTTTCAATGAAAACATAAATCTCTAATCACTTTAAAAAAGCAGGTAGTTGATTTATTAGCTTTAAGGGAATGGCTGTTTGCGCGATATATAATGTATATTAACTCATGAAAAAAATGTGGAAAATGAAGAAATTGCTTGAACAATATATCCACAATATTTTCAATCTTAAAAGACGAAAAAATGTGAAGTTTCTTTCAATTTGGGCCAGTCTAAAAAGGTTTTGTGTGGGAATAGGTTAATGACGGTGCACTTTACCACGTTGACACAACTGCACTATTACGCATGATGGCAAAACCTGGTCCCTAAATGTCTGCGTTATCAATCCTTGACATTTAGATTCTAACTGGGACACATTCGGTTTTTGTCGCATCACAGCCTATGTGAATATCTTTTAAGGAGGATTTTTATAAACCACACAATCCTTTATCTAAATGCCTTGAAAAACTATAGCCAAAGAAATATTGTTTTACAAGAAGAAATTAGCTGCCAAGAGCACCCCCTCTTTTTTTCGCACAATATTTAAACCGTTTACTTCACAGATTTTTATTCAAATGATCTTTTAATTGTCTTTTGAAATTTATTTATCACAAGGTTATGCGTATACCAATTACTAGACATTTCCAAAAAGAAAACATTGGAAGTATGTAGACTTTTAACTTGTACGACAGAATGAAAGTTAGAGCTGTTAAATAAGAATTTTGAGACGTATTATTTCTCAACTTAGACCTCGACGACATGGAATATACTTACACTGAAAATCAGTAAAATCATGTTTATAACATCTCAAAATCTTTGTGAGCTGGTTTATCATATCGCTCTGAAGAACACACCTTTGACCACCTGTCACGCAAAATGGCCCCTTTTCTCGAGACAGACCGTATAATTCCGTTACTATAACAACAAAACCAACTTTTCTGGAAACTCGAAAATGTGTTACTTTTCTTACCTTCGCACTAGACTGCCCATGACCTGCCTTGGGAAATAAAACTGGGGTAATTGATTACACATACTCTCTATTTCTGACTTAACATTTCTAACCTGTATTATACAGCCAAAGTACCTTTGGGAGCCATATAAAACAATGGCTGGAAGTTCAAAATCATGAGCCTGATCTTAAATCAATAATATGTCATTTTTATATCAAATGACATTTACAGATAATAAATAAATATTGCCGGAGGGGTTTACCTAACGTTGGTTATGAGACAGCCATTTCTACCTTTGGTTGGTTATGAGACGACTATTTCTACCTTTGGTTGGTTATGAGACGACCATTTCTACCTATGGTTGGTTATGAGACGGCCATTTCTAAATTAGGTTGGAAAATGAGTCCTCCATTTGTTGGTAAGGTATGTTTGTAAGATAGGCCTACTGACTATCTCATAGTATATCGTAGATGAAGCACTAAATCTGTCTTAAATGCAACTAATCCAAGCTGTACTTACGATGTTTTGGTAGTCCATCGAGGATGTATGAGAGTAATTTTCCTTGAATTACCTATACAATATATAGACACTAAGGATAGGGTCATAACGTCGGTGGGCATGCAGAAAGTCGTAACTACAGCTTTACTTAAGCTGTAGATACGACATTCGCACACCCATCGACGATTAATTCTTGTCTAAAATCTA
This sequence comes from Fragum fragum, assembly GCA_946902895.1. Taxonomy (NCBI): domain Eukaryota; kingdom Metazoa; phylum Mollusca; class Bivalvia; order Cardiida; family Cardiidae; genus Fragum; species Fragum fragum. The sequence continues at coordinate 47,504,588 of OX336371.1, forward strand.
GGAAAAAAACAAACAAACAGGCCGCTAATGATGCCATAACATGGTTTCTGTAAAATCTTTCACCACTCAGTTTAGATCAGGATATTGTCTTTTACTTAGTGAGCGGGTTTCATTTGAAAATGTGCCTTCAAACTATCCGTCTAGAAATGGTAAGAGCTTTTTGCAGCGCATGTGACTTTGCTCGCACGGGGACCATACCATCCTGATAAATCCGTAAAACGAAGAGATCGGATACAGCCAGAGTTTCTAAAAATGGAATAAGTCGTCGACGGGCGTGCATAATGTCGGTACCAGAGCTTGTATCGACGATACAACAAGGTAGAGAATGACCAGAATAGTTTATACTCTGTTTAACCTTCGCAGCCGGGACATACTGACATACTGACAACGGTCTATACTTTTCGCACACCACAGATTGTTTCTTTTCGTTTACTCCGCAAAAATTACAGGATCGTCAATGACTATCAAATTGATTTACACCGAAAATGAGCTGTGAAATCCGACTAGCATTGTATGTTCAGAATTTTTGTATGACGACTAAAACGTCGCAACTGCAACTTATATGACCAATTGTAAGCCTCTAACAACTGAGTTTGCAAATTAAGTCTGTTACCTCCGTCGAAACGCAATGTTCGAGATTATTGGACAGGGTCTGCGATCCGTTAATCTTATTTCTGTGTAGAAACGGAATTAGATCTTTCTGGCTTGACGTGTCTGATAATTGAAAAATCGCCAGCCCCGCCCACTTACTCCGTTGGCCCCGAAACTTGTCTCTGACAGGAAGTTCCACTTCGATTTTAAACGTTGTTGTTTATCAAAATTCATGATAAGTATTTATGTTTGGGTAGCTACCTACACGTCATAACTACAGCTTGAATAAGCTGTAGATACGACGTTTAAGTCCACAAAGCAACACATATGTTTCACATTAATGGCGGCATATGGCGGAGTATAAATTCTACTTTCATCTAAAATAAATGATTTGATTGGTTGATTGATTCTATTATTGACATTCGCGATTGGCCAATTTAACTCATTTGCACGGATACTTAGACTAGAAAGAGTGCGACAGTATTTAATCTAACTTTTCTATTGTCATTAGCGTGTAATTTATAATGTTTAAAATTTCTTCTGGGGCCTTTTTCAAATTGTAAGTTCAATTGTGTGTGCGTGTGTGTGTGCGTGTGTATGTATGTTTTACATTTATCATCGTTACCGTAGCACATACCCATATGTGCACGCCCCCAGAAAACGGTTAGGTTTAACAGGGGATAGTTCAAGGATACAGGACAAAACCATTGAGAGATCCGTCTGGTTCTTTAACGTGCTCAATGGATAGCACCGTTACACTAGGCCTGGAATAACGTCCCATATGGAGGACAGTTAGTTCATTAGTGTGGAAGTTATAAAGTTTAGCACATACCTATATGAGCGACGCCCCCAGAAAACGATTTGCTATTACAGGGGATAGTGCAAGGATACAGGACGAAACTGCTGAGAGATCTGTCTGGTTGCTTAACATGCTCGATGGATAGCACCGTCACACGGGGTTTCGGTTTAACATCTCATCCGTCTACTTATTTATTTCTCATTGTTCATATCAATTTCGTCAATAAGAAAAAGTCAAACCTGTATTGGTATTGTAGAAGGTGCCGTATATATATATTAATTAACTTTAATTAATTTCTTTTGTAACTCCACCCATAATCTACTTAAGGTCTAATTACCTGAGACGAAAGATATATCGTTCCAATCTTACACGTATAGTTGTATGTTATTTTGTGCTTCTAAACTATAATGTGGTTAAACATATACTTGGAAAAAATCAACCCATTATCAGACGATAAAATATTAGACTGATCCAGAAATGTGTAGACGACAATTTCAAGTTGATGAAATTTCAATGACTTTCCGGGTAGAAAACATTGTGGATCGTGAAGAAATTGTTTGTTACAAACAATTTCATCATTTTCAATTATGTTTTTTTTCAAAACTATTTTCTTGGTAGTTTCAAAAAGCGTTATTATGTTGGAATGAGTTAAACTGTAATAAAGCTATAATTACATACACGGATAAAACTATGCAGAACCTGAAAAAATTCGAAATGAACGGCAAATAATTTATTTCATTTTAAGCTTACAGATATCCATTGTACAATATATTCATTTCAAATCAATTGAATTGAATCAATAAATGAATAAATGCGGTTTAACGCCACTTTTAACAATATTTCAGTGATATCGCGGCGGCTGGAGCACCTAACGATTGATTCCTAGTATTTCTCACACCAGTACTACCACTACATCCTTTCCTAGCGTTCAGCTGCTGTCCCATTTAGGTTAACGGGTGTGAGATAAATGTCGGAAAGGATATTTGCCGCCGCCTGGGATCGATCCCATGACATCCCATGATCATTGAACTCGGAAAGATAATAATCAACGGGGAAGACTTCCATATGATACGGGTATGGTAGAACGAATTGCCGGGAATAGCGTTATTAAGATTTCAATAGCTTTTCATCTTTTTATCTTTCTCTTCGCTTTACTTTTTTATTGTCGAAATGTGTCGATATATAGTAAATGGAATTCTTTGGCGTTATATTGATACAAAACCTTGTATTTGGAGTCTTGTCCCGTAAGACAATCTGATATTTCACGAGACCGAAGCCGCAGCTACGATATTTTGGTAAAACTCAGACGATTTATTAGTTCAAGGGTGAATGTCCTTGGAAAAACTTATGGCTCTTTTATCTCATCGCTCGCAGACGAATCTCTTTGCGTTTGACCCCCGAAAATCAAAGCCAGATTTCTCGTCTGGGTCAGAAAAAAAGAGCAGACGATCGTAAATCAAGTACAGATCTCCACGTTTTTTCTCTTATTCTTTTCGTAAATTATCGCACTTTGTGTTATTAATTACAGCTCGTGGTCTGTCAGAAGAAATGGTGACTTCATGAAAAGAGAACATGTAGATTATGTAATTCAGGAGTGGAGGATGAAATTCATTTCTTTCTCATGAGTCCATTTCCCCCCCGGGGGGGGGGGGGAGAGAAAGAACTAGTGCACTTACAAAAGATACTGAAATATAGCAATTTATCAAACTGAACCCATTGCCGGATGACGAAATTTTAGTCTGGTCCAAATCGAAAGAAAATGCAGAAGACAGTAGAATTTTGAAAATATTTGTCTCACAGGGTGGAAAACATTGTTGATGATGAAGAAATTGCTTGTCACAAGCAATGTCTTCTTTTTTCACATTGTTTTCCTTGCGTTCTTCTTGTGGGGCATGAAAAAACATTGTAGAAAAAGAAGAAAGTGCGTGTCACAAGCTCTTTTTTCCCGAGCTTTTTCTGATGGGAAGTTTAAAAGTGGCATTCTGTGGGAATACGTTGAAAAAATCAAAATGTTGTTTCGGATTCCGGGTGATGAATTGTCTCAGACGCATAACAAAGCTGTCTGTATGTATCTAAAATATAGTCGTTGGGCGTTAAAAATGTCGTAACTACAGCTTGAATAAAGTGTAGGTACGCCATTTTGCACACCTAACGTTGACTTCCGAGATGACAAAATTTAAAATTGATCCAAACTGAAAGAGGCTGCAAACAACAATTTTAAAGTATATTCCAACTTAAAATGGAAAAAAAGATGCAAATTAGGATAGAGTACGAGCAACTTATTCGTTTCCCAACAATTGATCAATCGCGGCTGTCAATCAAGGTATCAACCGACCAATCAAATCATTTATTCAGCCAGGACCTGAGTATTCAACTCTGATATTGGCCACCATTTTTTGTCAACTTTTTTTGTTGGTGTGGAGACTTAAACGTCGTAACTACAGCTCATTCAAGCTGTAATTACGACGTTTTGGTCGCCAACTAACAATTTTACTTTTTTGTTACATGCAGCTAGATTAAATTTTGCAAAATAACACCGTAAAAATCGAAGCGGAACTTCCTGTCGGAGTTAATTGGCGGGGCCTTGGGAGTCTGTGGGCGAGGCCAGCGATTGGTCAATTGTTTTCAGTGGGTGAAATTGCGGGAATATCTGGTGATGGGTTGATTTAGAAATCTAAGCCATTTGACAAGATCATTTGCTTTTTGCCACCTGGCAGAATATTTTCAATCCACGCCATGAGATCAAAGTAATAATAATAATATTAACGTTTTGCCAATAAACCGTTTAGACTGTAACCCAGTTCTTTGTAGATTTACAGACATAGCCCGGGGTTAGTCTATTTCATAAAACACAGAGACGTTGCGTCTGAAACATGAAAAACATAACCCATTAAGAAAAACCTGTAGTTTTTTGGCACAAGTTCTTGTATCTGTAAATGAACAAACAAAAATATTATCATGAATTCGTGTATCATGCGCTATAAACCTTTGTTGGCACAACTTCTGAAGAAATGTAATTACTTAATGTTGTACAACTCTTTTCTTACTTAGCCGACTTTCACCTTTTAAACGAATCTCTTTCTTAATGAATAAATATGAATATTTATATATACTTTATTTCTCCACCACAAGGGCGAGCATTTCAGCACAAAACAAACAAGAAAAATACAAATAAATGAATCAAATTAGCATACCATAATTATGCACTCGATCATGCATGATCGCGCGAAAGCGGGTATCACGCCCTTGCACACGCACACGCAAACACACGCAAAAATTTACATACATATCAGATTTTTATATACATATGCTATGTACATATTCATACGCATTCACATATGCACAACATATTCATATGTACAGGTACTTATCCATTTGTACACACCATATGTCTAATTAAGTAGAGACACATGTTTAAACATACTTGCGCATAGACATACAGATAAGTTGATTGATTGATTGGTTGATTTAATTGATTGATTAATTGACTGATTGGTTGATTGACTGAATGATTGGTGAGTGGGTTAATATATGGATTGACGAATGGGTGGGAGGAAAAATTAGTTGATTCACCTAATGTAGTTTAAAAAGTAAAATGTTAACAGCTTATATACCGAGAATATTAAATAGGCAAACGAAGGATGCTACTTGGTTATAACAACTTGGTCGCAAATGTTGTGATCTTAAAGGTTTTTGTTTGTAAACAAGTATATCTCAAACATTATTCACTTTGTTCGATGTTGAAATTCATATTTCGGTTTGCTTTCAATAACTTTCAGTCTCGTTGATTTTTTTACAAGGCCTTGATATTCTTGCTTTGGTTTCCGTCATATACACTTTTCATTTGTTCCCATCAAACCCATCTATCGTAATTTCATAATATGTCATCATTTTTACGTCATTGTTCTTTCAGCATGGTTATGGCGTGGTATAATTTTTTATTAAATCATCACATTCACTTATTTTTCATTCAGTGAAGGCAACATTGTAAAAAAGATTTATTTTCAAATTGTTTTATTTGAAATGATTGTCTTATTGTTTTACCTTCATGAAATAAAGCCATTATTATTATTATTATTATTATGCATACGTTACATTTTCTTCATTTAAATCACAAGATATTTGTTACATGTTCTATCGTAGTTGATCGTATTGACCACGGTCAAATTGCACGGATTTTGCAGGATGTCATTCGTTGCAAACTTTTTGTTTTCGAATACTTTCTATACCCATTCTCCGCTTTTAGGCATCCCCGAGAATAGCGTTGGGGAAACAAGGTTGAAATGAAGAACTAGCTCCTTACAAGCGATTTCCTCATTTTCAACTTTTTTTTTCTCTCTCTCTATTTTTTTACCAAAAAAAAAGACAAAGATGTTCAAAATTCTTCCAATTTTAATTTGTCATCTGCAACTTCTTTAAATCTAGACCAGTCTAAAATTTGGCAGTGCATGGGCAAATGGGTTAACTACATACCGAAATATTCTGCTAAAAATGAAGAGAATATTTTTTTGTTTTCATAGAGGTATGAACCTGAAAACTTAATCACACTGTATGAATACGCGAAGGGGATTCATACAGTGTGATTATTTTTTTTTAAGTTCATGTCTCAATGAAAAAAAGACGAGATTCTCTATTCCTTTTGATATAATGCTACCGAGCAAATTAGAGCAAATATTTTACTAATTTTGAGTGAAGTTTTATGGATCTACTTTGTGCGCAAGCATACAAAAAAGATGCGTGCTCAAAATGTTGTTCATTAGAGTATGAACCAAATATACCAGTCAGTCAAAGCAAAACAATCTTGATCGACGAAACTTAAGTTAGATTATTCTTAAATAAATGAAGACTAACCTAACCGGGGCCCCGAGTTTATCAAATATCATACGACCATTTCGAGGGGGGGGGTATAAAGATGGGTTTTCGTACGGGCTTTGTTAACAATAGCACTTGGTCCTTATTTCTCATTCAAGTACTTGTTTGGTAACCCACTGAGCGAAACAAATATTAAAAAAAAGAGATAGTATCCGGCAGAGGTCAATGAAAGATGATGTTTCGAAACTAAATAGTAAGGTTAGATGTCTATTCTATTTTCAGATTGTTTGTAAGGAGCTAAGAAATCCAAATGACACACTTCATAATCTTCGCGGTCTGATCAGTTTGTAAACTTTTCTAAATGCCAAATTGATACCCATCAGAGCTGGGTCACAAATTCTGAGTCTTTTCACTTGAAAAACTAGCTTTTCTGACTGTGTATATATGAACAGGCCTCTTAATAGATCGTTTTATATTGGTGACTTTGACCCCCATTACTTAAGTAGCACTTAATTAACTCTTTTGGTTTGTAAGAATAAAGCATAACCCATTACAAGACGGCAAATTTTTAGACTGCACCAAAATCAAAGGAGTTGCAGACGGCAATTTGAAGTTGATATTGGTATTTTTTTTTATTTTGTTAACTTTCTGGATAGAAAACATTGTGTAAAATGAAGAAATTGCTTGTTGCAAGCAATTTCTTCATTTTGTATAATGTTTTCCTTTTTTTTTCTTGAAGCCACCCAAAAGTTCCATTGTGTGGGAAAAGGTTAAAAGGGCTACTGCAGAAGACAAAAACTTTTGCAATCTCATCAACTATTACTAACCATCTGCAACGTATTTAAATTAGACCTGTCTAAAATTGTCTTGTTTGATAATATGTTGAATTACGTTTTCATGCAACTCTAGCTATGTACAATCACAGAAAACATTGTGAGAAAAGAAGAATTTGTTTGTAATGAGTAATTTCTGCTTTTATCACAATGTTTTCCAAACCTGTTTGGCACTTTTTTGTCCTTCTAGTGCAAGTTGAATTGTTGTCTTTACTTTTTCAATTAGGACCAGTCTAAAATCTTCTTGTCTGGTAATGGGTTCATTGAAAGATGACATGACAACATCTGCTATCAATGGATATATTGTGTGATTTTCAAATACATAAAACGACTTTATTATTTAAAATGAGCCTTTTATTTGATGTTAATCTGGCTTTTAAGAGATGGTAAACCTAACTCTTTAGTCCCCTTGTCACGATGCACAGTTTAAACAACTTTTGATATTCAGTAATTTTCAGATCGCCACCGACGATCCAAAAAGACGATTGACCAATAAAATCATTAATATAGACAGGAATTAAAGTTGAACTCCAGCATTCATGCTCAGTGGCAACAACAGCTTATTCAAGCTATATTTACGACGTTTAGGTCCGAGTTTACCATTTCATTTTTGTAACATGTTATCTTAACCCTTGTCATGCTGTATAAATAACCTTACTGGAATTCTGCAAATCAAAGAACTGAAAGCACTGATAGAACTTATTGTTCAAAAATCAATATTTCTTTAAGAAATCAACTTCATAAACAACTCTGGCAGGAAAAGTACAAGCAGGAGATGTAGACTAAGATCAGCCTGAACATAAGTGCAGTCTGATCTTAGTCTACACCTCCTGCTAAAACCGGAATTTTCCGGGTTCAGCATGACAAGGGTTAGTGGGTCTTCCTGTCGGAGGTAAGTGGGTGTGGCCAGCATTCCGTCAATCGTGTCAAATACCACAAATTGTATCTTTCTTTAACTTGCTACGATAAGCATTACCCCAAAAAAATTAAAATAGAGATTTATATCAGAGTTATGCAAACTCATCAATTTTCCATGTGTCTCCATATACAAATTTACATTTAAAAGGGTGCAAAAGCAATAAACATTTTCTTGACGTAAGCAGAGCAAACAACCTCTTATCAGATGAAACAAACACACATGTCATTGTTTTCAGAGTACGGATAACCAAATGAAAGAAATTGCGCACATCCGGTTGAGTTATTAACCAATCACAGCGATGATAATGGGTACATCCGGAATGTGAACTACTCGCTGTAACATTTCACCCTACTATCATTTTCTATCCCATACTTATTTACTGTTTTACCAAATGGAGCATACTAACCTTAATTCCATTCCCAAACGAAAAAAAATTAAGACAGGTCCTAATTCCAAGCAGCAGACGACAATTTCGCAGTGATAGAATTACAAGTTTATCAGTCGTTTTGGATAGAAAACAATGTGGAAAATGCAGAAATTGCTTGTGACAAGCTATTTCTTTATTTTCGACATTGTTTACTTGAACTACTTTGAAAGTTTTGAAGTCCTACTTTTTCTTCAATATCATAGAATGATCCTAATGGATTTATAACCTTGATAACACTGTGATGACGTCACGGAGTGGACACACATATGTGCAGGCTGATCTTTATCTACATTAACCGCTTGCCCCTTTTAACTCATTTCAAGGACAACATTTTAGACTGACCCAAATTGAAGGAGTTGCAGATGTGATTTTAGATTTTTTCAACATTATTCTTCATTTTACACAGTGTATTACCAATTTTTTTTCTTGGCGGCGTCAAAAAGCGGCATTGTGTTGGCTTAAGTCAAACTTGTCTACAGGATAAATTTCCAAAATAAATATTAACCCACAATCAGTGTTTCCATTACTGTCAGCCCTTTGATTTGAATGCAATTCTTTAGAGGATTTTATTCAGCATGACTAGAGTTAACTAATCTCTAAAAAGAAAACATTTAATTCCGGTTGCTTAGACAAATTATCATGTAAGAGATGTAGGTGCTCCAACTTGCTTGGTGTTTAGGGTGCCGATACGTCACGAGGTGAATAAGCTAAATACGTTGATCGAGAGCAGAAGAATGATGAGTGAATGTCAATTAAAAATCAACTTTTCTCATGACCTAAATAATGATATGTTAACAAGATCACTAAAGAATCAGGCATTTCGATTAAAAATCGATTATCGATGAAAAGATCCCGTAGTCAAGTAGACAGATGTGAGTCGGGCGTTCACTGCATTATGAAAATCAAGTTAACGACGAAAAGTTAATTCGACCTTGGGGTCAATGTCCTCTAGTTTAACCTACATAATTCTGCTGTTTGACGCACCTCAAGCAAAAAGTTTGGGAACACATAGCGAAAAATGCTTATTATATATATATATTTTTTTTTTTGGGGGGGGGGGGATGTGGCAATTAAAGGAATTGCTTGTGGCAAGCAATTTCTTTCATTGCCACATTCCACCTTCAAAGACACATGTTTTTAAAGTTCCACCAACTGAAATTTGCTCCTACAAATTTTTACAGTTTGGACCAGTCTTAAAGTTTGTTGTCTGGTAATAGATTAAACATACAGATACTTATATCCCTTTGACGATTTACTACGTATTGTATAAATAGATGTAGATAGAGATAGGACCCCTTCTTAACCTATTACCAGACGACAAAGTTTTAGACTGGTCCAAATTTAAACGAGTTACAGACGACAAATTAAAGTTTATGAAATTTTAGATTTTTCAACTTTTTGGATAGAAAACACTGTGTAAAATGAAGAAATTGCTTGTTACAAGCAATTCCTTTATTTTTCACAATGTTTTCCCAATTGGTTATCTTCAGGGGCGTCAAAAAGCGTCACTGTGTGGGAATGGATTAAGCAACTTTTCTTCATTTACAAACCGACCAAAATGGAGACAAGTCGTGTGCCACTCTCCTTTGAACACTTGCTTTGCTTTTTTACGGAAAGCTAGGTTCCGTTTACTGCTGATTGAAGAAGTTGTAACTCAATATATCTATAGGTTAAATTGTCGAAAGGGGGGTGTCCTTTTTCCAACAATATACTCTATTCTAAGCCCTTTTCTGCCGAAATCGATTATCATTTTAATTTAACTTTCAATTCGGTGTTTTTTCTGTAACCTACTATTTTGGAGATATTTTGTCGTGTGGCAACGTTAGAAGGACACAAGGCAAAGGGTGTAGTTTCATTAAGGTCAATGAACGATTTTCAGACATCGGTATATATTCAACGCGCAACTGTCGCACAAATGAATCAAAGCCAATAAAAATTCCGCGCATAATAAATGAACTAGATTATGAGCTTAATCTGTCTACGGTTGAAAGAATAAATACCAATAAAACATACACACAAACAACCAATGTTATTGAACTCGAGCAAGACGACAGCATTTTTCACTTCGACAATGTGCCGGTGGTACTTCAATGATCCTATCGTCTCTGCTGGATTTGATGGACGTTATTTGCACCAAATTCTTTAGAAAATCCTTGCTGCCAGCCAAGATTCGGGTACTGGCAATTTGAATATTATAGTGTTGGATTTAGAAGGGTTCGTTTGAACACCCCCTCTGTAGTCTAATTATTCCGTGTTCATGGAGAAAATCCTTTAAATAAAATACAGTCGATCTTTCTAGGGCACCCACTTCTATTAATCGATCACGCCTCTTAAGTGACCATATTCGAAATACCCCTTTTTAAAGCAAAAGCGCAGAAGAAGTGAAGGCATTTTGCTTAAAAAATAAAATCGCCAATAAATACTGTTTTCGGAATTCATTAGAATCATCTAATGAGTCCTAATCACATAGGACTAAGCGAGAATTCTCTCATAATCCATGTATGCAATTAAATCAAACATTCATATGTTTGTGAAAAAAAGTGTAAAAAACGTTATTCTCTTAAGCGACCACTTTTTTGTCGTGCCTTGAGTGGTCGCTTTATACAAGATTTACTGTAATAGGAAATCGGCCCTACTCCCCTCGTTGGCAAGTTTGAACCCCTTTTACAGAAATTCAGGATCAGTCATTACTCACAGAGAATGTCACGTTACTGTCTTTTTAACGAGGTCGCTAAAGCGGGGGTCAAGACGTTCTCCTTGTTCTGTAATCAGGGCACGTATTCGCCAACCAGTCTTATTTTTAGTCGAATTACAACAAAACAAACGATGGCGATGGTTGGACTAGGGATATAGTTGGTGTTCTACAAAACCTCAGAACTACAGCTTGTCCAAGGACATTCAGACCTCGTTATCGATTTCTAAGACAAAACATTGAATTAAACTAATAAGAGATTACGACTCCTTGTTAGACGTTTTTGGATTTTAAATTCCAAAATTGGCTTTTCGGAAAACATGCAAAAGAACTTTGGTACATCTATAGTCGATGAAATTAAATCTTTTAACCCATTCTAAGATGACACGATTTTAGACTGGTCAAATTCAAAGATGTTGCAGACGACACATTTTATTGGATGAAATTTTAGATTTGCTTGACTTTTAGAGTAGAAAACACAGTGAATAATGAAAAAATCTTATTGGATGAAATTTTAGATTTGCTTGACATTTAGAGAAGAAAACATTGTGAATAATGAAGCAATATTTTCATTTTCCAAAATGTTTTTTAAAGCTTTTTTTTTTCTTTGGGCGGCCAAAAAGCGTCAATGCAAGTGAATGTATTGAATTCTATGCCAGGTTCTTAATATATTTTACCAAATATGAACCAATACATGAACAAATAAACAAGATTTTATCTAAAAAAAAAACTTTCTTCGTGGCTTATTATAGATGACCAATACATCGAGTGAAAATATGCTGCTTTATATATTTGCATCACTGTAAGACCGTTTTATTGACTTAAACTCAGACCTATTACGTGGTATGGTTGACATAAAGACAGACTTTCCCTATTAATACATTGTAAACAACATCTGCTGGCGTTATTTATAGTATTCTTCAGCTCGATGGCTGATTTAATGATCAAAGCTTACCTTAGATTGTGATGTTTTTGTATATCAAATAACAAAATTTTCTCAAAGGTTTTCTTCCAATCTTTTTTGCAAGATTTTTTAAGCATGAGGGGTGCCAAGTGTTCAGCTGTCGAACGAAAAATAGTTGAGAAATATAAATCGAAAAAAAAAAAAATCCTTAAAATTCGAATGACCCGTAACGTAGGAAAGTAACGACTGTTTTTGAACATTCATCAATTATCAGACGACATCAATTATTTGAACTGGGCGAAATTTAGAGTAGAGGTAGACGATAATTGTTAGTTGATGAATTCTATAAAATTTGTATTTTGTGGTGAAAGACATTCTGGACGATGACTGCTTATAAGAAGTAATTTCTTCATTTTCGACAATGGTTTCCCAAAGCTATTATAATCAGAAAGATAAGATGAATCGACGGCATATAAAGCAAAGTCTTTTTGTATGCACAAAAATAATATCACAAATAGAAAGAAAGTCTTATTATTAACGAACTTAATACAATACCTAACTAAAATTTATACGAGTACCTCCAGTCCCTTTTCCTATGGCTATAATCATTGAGTTACTGTAGCTTATGCATGTAATTGCTTTGAGCCTTGGAGGAAAATTTTGCTATTTCGCGAGACCGAAGGTCGAGCGTAATATCAAATTTTCCCCGCAGCGAGAAGCAAGTGTAAGATGTTGGACCGCAATCGTAACGTAATATTCCGTTTTTCATATAAAATAAATTTGATGAAATAATAAAAAAAAAATGTACAAGTATTTCCCCTCTCCCTTACCATTTTGAATACGGTTATTTACATTATGACGTCATATACAGAATGAAACTGACGCCATATTAGACTACCTTATTTCAAAGAATTTTTGAAAAAAATCAAATACGGATTATTTTATGGCGTGTTCATTTGTGTGTGTGTGGGGGGGCGGTTTGTATATATTTTACAAGAATCATTACAGCTATATAACAATATGATATATTCACCAGGTGAGCGTAGAATATGTCTTTCCTCTCTTGGACACACTTAACCAATGCTATTAATATATCTTGCAACATTTGCGAATCTGATCTACAATTCGGATAAACGGCCTTGGCATTTACCAAAAATGTCAACAGAAAAAAAGTTCTGTCGCTCCTAAATCCAATCTGTTACAAAACGAACAGTACTAACACTTTTCAACCTTGCTCCGACCACCTTTATCTTAAATATAATTGACGAATCGCGGCTGTCAATCAAAGAAACAATCGAACTATCAAATCATTCATTTAACCCTTTCCTGTCATACACGAAATTTTACGTCACCTTGATGTAATACTTTAGAAAACATTGTGGAAATAGAAGAAATTGCTTGTAACAAGCAATTTCTTCTTTTTCCACAAAATTTTCTGAATGGTTGATTTCCAAATTATATCCATATTAAACTTTCTTCTGCAACACCTTTAAATTTGGACAGGTCTAAAATTTTGCAAAACAGGAAAGGATTAAACAGGAAGTGAACTTTGAACTCCTACATACGCCGATATTTATGATAAGCATTTTTGTTAGTTTAGCGACTTAAACGTCGTAAATACAGCTTTAATAAGCGACAAATAGGTCGATCAAACATTCTATTTATTAATTATTGTTGTTGTTGTTTTTGTTACATGTTAATGACCACATTTCTTACAAAATAACGTCTTTTGATACCTAAGTCGAACTTCCAGTCGGAGTAAATCGGCAAGCAGAGTCAGTGGGCGGGGCTAGCAGTATGTCACTTCTGGCAAGTCTTAAAGTCTTGAGTCAGTTGTTAGAAGAAAGGATCATATTGTGTTCATTGGAAGCTCAGGATTCATTTTCCATTCTTTAACCCTCTAATGGTTTTCAGATGACAACTTAAATTGGAGTTTTGATTAAAAAATAATCAATCAGTAGGGAAGAAAATAATGTTGAAAAAAGAAGGCATTGCTTGTTACAAGCAATTTCTTCTTTTTCCACGATGGTTTTTTTTAATTATAAAAACTCAGTGACGTAAAAACCAGGCATTGAACATGCAAGGGTTGTTGTTGAATGGCTCATAGTTCAAAGTGTATTTATTAATCGCTTGACTTTTTTTCGAAACGATTTTTAGCTAGCAAAGCGTCAGCTTTGATAGCTTAATTTAACAGACAAATTTTGAGGTCGTCTCAGAGTTCAACGAGTGCAAACTGCCAATGGAGGCTTAACCACAAAATCCATTGAATGCATACACCATAAAAAGTAGTTCTTGTGTATCTAAACAGTATTACCAACTCTATTTAAATTGTAGTGACCGCTTTCAAAAGCATGCCATCTGACCCATTCCCACCCAATCCAAGAAGAATGCTTTTGAAAACATTGTGGACATTGAAAAAATTGCTTGTAACAAGCAATTTTTTCAATGTCCACAATGTTTTCTACCGAATTCAACCATCTTGATATCGTCTTCTGCCACTTCTTTCAATTTGAACCAGATTTTGTCATTTTGTAATGGTTAACTCCTCGGTTATTTTAACCTCGTTTATTTATCATTATAACCTTTGAAAAAGATGATTTCTTTACAAAACCATGCTTTGCTAGCTTACAGTACTTTCAGTACTTTGATTTTCTGTCTGTTAATGTTTTAATGTCAAAGGAGTCGAATCATTTCGATTTACTTGTAAATGAAAGTCCACGCCTTTTTAGTTGTCGTTTCGATATTTTGGCTACGTTGCAGACTCATCAGTTGTTTTAGATATATATCAGTGCCTATGCCCGTCGTCTTCTATCTTAAATACATTCATTAAATTACAAATTACATGCTAACCAATTTGTTCACTTTTTTTTATTTTAAATAAGTCTGCCCCCCCCCCCAGAAAAAATTAAATAACCAAATAAATGATCAATGAATGTTACAGTTACTACAGTTTTCATGGGACTGATTGGATGGCATCACAAACTATAACTTGAGAAGACACCAGGGTATCCGTTCTTCGAGAGCTATGAGTTCTTCTGAGTAATACCATTGCTGTTTCTTCAGAAACTTTTCACGTGATGTTATAACGGGATTGACGGATCCCTAGCTCAACCCGTCTCTAACAGGAAGTTCGATATTATATTCGTTATTTTGAAATATTTATTGCCAAAAATGTTGGTGACCTTAACGTCGTTAATACAGCTTGAATACGTTCAAGTGGCCAAATCAACTTCACATAATGTCGGCAAATGTAGGAGCTCACTGTCGGTCTATATGAATAATTGGCCAATCGCTGGCCCCGCCCACTAATTCCATAGGCCCTGCCCATTAACTTCAACAGGAAGATTTTTAACGGCGTTATTGGTAAAATTTATGGCCAGTAGAATGTAACAAAAAATGAAATGGTTGGTTAGTTTCAATAAGCTGTAGTTACGACATCTAGGTCGCCAAACCAAAAAAAAAGGTTAACAAAAATGGTGGGAAATATCGGAGATGAAAGCTCATGTCCGGGCTGAATCAATGATTTGATTGATCGATTGATTCCTTGATTGACAACCGCGAAGGGTCAATTAGACTCTTTGGCCGCGATCGGTAAACGGGAGGCTGAATTTATCGCCTTTACAACCATACAGAATCACATTATTTATGTAAATCTGCAAACGCCAAAGTCATTCTAGTTCTAGGGGAACAGAAGGTGACTACGATGCTTGAAATTTAATAGAGCACACGATTCGCTTTAACAAATCTAAGGAAATTTGCTTTTGTATACATGTGAACCTTTTTTTTTTTTTATCCACGAAAGTGTTCTCAAGTGGTATGACGTCAACTGATATTGAATAACCGTGAGGAAACCGCATGACGTAATCACAAATGCCGTGATTGGTTAAACCATTGTTGATCAGGAACGAGGATTTCCTCAGCAGGAATAGGTTCTTCCGTAGATAGCGATTCAGTTTCTAGTGGTCTCTTATCCAATTTCCTGCTGGTCTATACTGCAGGACGCACGCCTGTCCATCACAAACTGATCTCCAACATACAAGTTCGACTGGGATACTTTATCCCCTTATGTTCATAAATTATGTTGTCTTGGGTATGAGGTAGGATACCTAAAAATTGCAAGGAGTTGTAGATACGTCAAACAAACAAACAAACAAACAAAACAAACAAACATAAATATTTAATATAAGTAAGTTCATAGTTCACTTCTGATCTAAACGAATGACATAATTGATAAAATGATATGAGTGGTCAACGAGTCACCATGTTTGAGTTTCACTAGTTTCATAAGTAAAATCGGTATGAGAAGTCTATCCGACGAACATTCACCAGTACATTCGATAGACGGATTTAACCCTTTCCTATTCAATACCTGGATTTTATGTTCCTGTGATTTTATATTTGAGAATACCTTGTAGAAAAAGAAGAAACTGCTTGTCACAAGCAATTTCGTCTTTTTCCACATTATTTTCCACCCTACTGAATGGCTAATTTCTCAAATTTAATCCACTTTAGATTTTCATCTGAAAAACCTTAGAATTTGGACTGGCTAAAATTTTGTAAAACAGGAAAGGGTCAACCCGGAACAAAAGCAGTAGTACAACCGATTGGAGAAATCAATCCGACGGAGTTCCAACATAACAACCTATTGGGACAGTTAATACGGTGGAGTTACACCAGTACATCAGAATATCCGGTGGGCTTTCACCAGTACAAGCGTTTTGAGGAGTCTCCCTGGTTTTAGTCTCACCGGATTCAGGATTTAAGGAGTTATCCCAGATTAATTCCATTATAATATCTTTTTGGGGGTGTCAACTCGGTGTGTTTCACCAGCAGAAACCATTGGGGGACAGTTTTACCACTACAATCTGTTTAGGGAGTCAATACGGTGTTACACCAGTACAGCAGATTAGAGGAGCAAAGCCAGTGGAGTAACATCACAGTTGAGGAGTCGCGTAAGTTAAGCTTCGCCAGATTTGAGGAGTCAATCCCGTGGAATATCACCAGTGCAGCCGTTATAAAGAGTCAACTCGCGAAGTTTATAATGTACAAGCAATTGGATTGTTCATACCGATGAAGTTTCACTAGTTCAGCAGATTGGAGGAGTCAACCTCGTGGAGTTTCACCCTTACAGTCGATTGGAATAGTCTTACCGATGGAGTTCCACCAGTACAATAGACTTATTCACCCGTCCTACTGTTATGAAGAGTCAACCCGGTAGAATTTCACCAGTGCAACCGATTGGATGATACTTCTCGGTGTAGTTTAACCAGTACATCCAATTTTTGAACTCATACCATTGAAGTTGAACCCCTTTTATCGGTTCGGTGAATCATTCTGTCAGGTTTTAAACATTATCATGATTTGAAGGAGTCACCCCGGTAGAGAATCATCACCAGTACAACCATCCGGGTGGAGGTCCGTGTATTTAACCGAATTGAGGAGTCAGCCCGATAGAGTTTTTACCAATACAACCAATTTGAGGAGTCACCGGGGGAGTTTCACAAATACTTTTTACCATTTTTTCCTTCAAACATTTGAAAGCAGTTATTGTAAAAGAAGTCTTCTTGATCAGTGGGTCCGTTTGACATTCTTACTTTTGTATTAGCCCTTGTCATGCTAAATATTTCTTTTTCTTTAAAAATCATTGAAATAAAAGGCTGAAAGCACGGAAAAGCCTTTTTGTTTGAGAGTATTTATTTCCAAACTTAATTTTACATTCAACTCTGACTTGAAAGGGACAAACAGGCGGTGTAGACCATGATCAGACTGCACATTCGTGTAGTTTGATCTTTGTCTATACCTCCTGCCCAAATAGGAATATCCAGGGCTCAGCAAAACAAGGTTTGTTTCTCTTTTACAATATATATAATAAAAGTTTCTTTTAGACAATATGTACTTACTACGCATTGGTGAGGGGGGAGCTATAATGAAAAGGTAGGTCTAGTTATTTGGCAGGGCCTTTTATCAAAGGCTCTATGGCTGTCGTAGGAACATGATTTCTCTCTCTCTCTCTCTCTCTCTCTCTCTCACACACACACACACACACACACACACATCCCCAAATCTTCATTGAAATGAGTACAGACCCCTCTTTTAAGGTCACAAGCTGGCCATGAAAATTGTTATTTAACAGAAAACAAAGGTAAATCTATTTTGGCATTATGAAATATTCCTTTATCGGATAGTTTATAGTTCTAGAACATCCCGATAGATAAACGGTGCAGTTTCGTGACAAATTTATCATCAACAAACAATTTATTAAGTAAAATCTAGACATTTTATCAATAGACGAATCATAAATCCTAATCATTTATGTGCTCAGAGGAAAAATGATAATTCCAAAATATTACACCCCGAACGGATTTAATAGAAACCAAATGACCCATTCCTGCACAATGATGCTTATTGACGCCCCTCAAGAAAAAAACAATTGGAAAAACTTTGTGTAATATGAAGAAATTTCTTGCAACAAGCAATTTCTTCGTTTTACACAATGTTTTCTACGCAGAAAGATGAACAAATCTAAAGTTTCATAAACTTCAATTTGTCGTCTGCGACTCCTCTGATATTTTTTCGTGTGGTAATGGGTTAAAATGACTCAGTGACCATTGAACTATGAACGTCTTTCAAGGGTCAGTATCTCTGTTGCCCAAAAGTGCCATACTTACGAGTAGATTATTCATTTGTCTTTACATTCGTGCATTGTTTAGCATAAAATCTCCGAAATTGACCCCAGAATGTAGACTTCTTTCGTACCAGGTACGTTCGTACTATTTATCATGTTCAACCCTTGTCTATAATTACGAACATGTCTTAAATTCTTGTTTTGTGACTAGTCCGTGTGTTTTGGAAGCGCGCCCATAACACCGGACCTTTACGAATAAAAAGTCCGATACATAAACTGTTTAAAGTTTAGCGCTTAGACTCAAATTTATGGCAGCAGGATGTACGCAATTGCGTATTTGCGTACATATTAACTACGTAACTGTGAGAGTTAAGACTCTACTCATGAGATGCAAAGCTAAGTGACTAAGCAGCTCGAGCGGGTTTCGAACACTGGAAATGGAAATTCACCTACTTTAAAGTCTCGAGTATTACTTAACCCAGGTACCAAAGCGGTCCCCAAGTACAGATTGACTGGCAGTTAAATTTGATAAATCGTCCCATATGGATGTCGAGTGGTTTCTAAATTACAGTTTAATTCGTACAAGTTTTCCATTTTTGGACGCATTCTCAGTCTGTCTACCTCCCAGGTTGTGTTTACAAACATAACTTGTTACACAAAAACGGACCTCCAGGAAAGGCTGGGTATGGAGTATAGTACAGAACAATGACTGTCTAAGACAAGTTGCCTTATTTGGCTTATTTGTGTAATTAACGGATCGCTGGCCCCGCCCACTGACTCCGCTGGCCACGCAAACTGACTTCGACAGGAAGTTCGAATTCGATATTAAACGGCGTTATTTTGCGAAAGAAATATAACTAGAACCATGTCGCAAATCAGTAAAATGGTTGGTTGCCGACATAAATGTCATAACTTAAGCTTGAATAAGCTGCCGTAATGACGTTTAACTCTTTCCCGTTCAATCCCTGGTTTTTACGTCCCTGTATTTTTATACTTGAGAAAACATTGTGGAAAAAGAAGAAATTGCTTGACACAAGCAATTTCTTCATTTTCAACAATGTTTTCTACTCTATTGAATGGTTATTTTCTAGATAAAATCGATTTTATATTGTCGTTTGCAAATCTTTGAATTTGGACAGGTCTGAAATTTGGAAAAACAGGAAAAGGTTAAGTGGCAATACCAACAAAAGTGCTTTACACAAATTTCGGCAAATGTTGGAGTCAAAATTAACTTCAGGTCAAATAAACTATTTGACTGGTCGTTTGATTTCTTGATTGATAGTCGCGACGGGTCAATCGTAAGCAAGATATTCTTAATCTTATGAGTTAGGTCATTTTCATGCCTCTTTCTTTTGTTATCCAAATGCAAATTCTTCACACTTTGCCATTTTCACATGTTTCCAGCAACCATCATGACACGAAGTAAGATTATCGTAAGAAAAAGCGTAGCTTGCTCAAGTTAATTAAGATTCGATTAGGTGATATCACTCTTTAATTTCAAGTCAACCATTTGAGACTAAGAGATTCAGCATGAGGTAGTTTTCGTCATTTTCATGCAGTTTTTGGTAAGTTTGTTCCTGAACTGAGAACTTATATCAATTGACGCCGATGCTGGTGGACCAACAAAACGTTGTAACAACCGCTTATACACGCTTTTTTGTGGCGTATGCTAGTACATCGAAAACATATTTCAGTTCGATTAAACATTGCTTATGAGATTGCGTGGGTATATTGAAAATGTAAAAACACCAAACAAACATTGTCACTGGACAACCAAACTATCTATTTAAGCCGTAGCTGCGCATTTTTGTCACCAATCGGCGTTCTTTGTTCCATTCATTCATAATAATTCTACACTAGCTTTCTCAGTGTAAAAAAAACATTCACATAGAGTAAACGTTTCTTCCTCTTTGTCAAGTAAAGAAATTTACGATTGTATACCAGTCGGATTATAACTCCTTTTTATTTTGAAATCTTGACTGACTACATTGATCTAGCGCGTGTCTGGTTTGCACGTTTTGGTAAACAAGTGCGATAAATAAACAACTTAACACCTTTCTTAAAACAGATTAATATGTGCGTGTTTAACATTTATCATGCAATGACAAGACATTAATCAGATAATCGTGAATGTTACATGTAAATTTCAGCAGCTGACCACGCCCACTGACATTCCATTATTATGGTAGCTCGTCCGAGATGTTACGTAAAGTTTGTTTTCAAACCTAAATGGTTGATAAACAATGATAGTAAAAAGAAGAAATTCGTTAGTGGGTGACCATAACGTAGTCACATCAGCGTGAATAAGCTGTAGTTACGAAGTGGAAGTAGCCGATCAATGAATATGTGTAAAATAAATACCAGAGGTTAATATTTCGCATGCTGTCTAAACAACTGATTTAATTGGTCCATCGATTTTTTGATTGACAGCCGTTTTCTGTGGATTGACCAATCTTCAGACCCGCCTACTTACTATGTTGGTCCCGACAATTGACTTCGACAGGATTCTCCGCTTCGATAGTACAACATTTATGGCCAGAGTAGAATGGTTCGTTGGCGACCTAAAGCTCGTAACAGCAGCTTGAATAAGCTGTAGTTCCGACTTTAAGTCGCCCAACCAAAAAACGTTTAACATAAATGGAGGCCAATGTCAGAGTTCAAAATTAACTTTCCGATTAATAGTCACTGCATAGTCACTTATATTTACGTCCCTCTGATTTTTAATCTTGAGAAAATATTGTGGGAAAAGAGGAAATTGCTTGTAACAAGCAATTTCTTCTTTTCTCACAATATTTTCTAACCTGTAGGTTGGTAACTTTTCAGATTGTACCCACTTTTAATAGTCGTCTGCAACTTCTTTCAAAATGAACCGGTCCAAAATTTTGTGAAAAAAAAAACAATCAAAAAAGAAAAAGGGTTAAATGAATGATTTCAATGGTCGACTGATGCCGTGATTGGTCAATTGCAAAGACGTTTTGCCAGAGACGATCCATCATTTGAAAAGACGTTTTATGGATGCAAATAGAAGAAATAACCCATTATCAGACGGCAATATTTTAGACTTACCCAAATTGAAAGACGTTGCAGACGACAATTAAAAGTTTATGAAATTTTGATTTTATTCAAATCTATGGTTAGGAAACATTGTGGGAATAAAGAAATTGCTTCATTTCTTGTCAACAGAACTTTTAATAGACTGTACATTTTCTAATTTACAGTTTTTCATAAGTTAAAGGATTTGAATTCATTTGAATTTTTGTGGACGTGAATCTCTTTCTTTGTTCGGACTAGATCTGGTATCTGTTAACGGTGGTCATTAACCCTTTCCCACACAAAGCCGCTTTTTGACACCTCTCTCAAAAAATGGTAAACATTGTGTTAAATCGAGAAATTGCCTGCAACAAGCAATTTCTTCATTTTACACAACGTTTACCATAAAGGTGAAAAAAATCTAGATTTCATTAATTTTAAATTGTTGTCTTCAACTCCTTTCAATTTGGACCAATCTAAAATCTTGCAGTCTAATAATGGGTTGAAAAAAGCTTATCTATGCAATGAGGAAGTTTGGACTATTTTCGACCTTCAATTTTATTGCATGTTTTGCAATAAGATGATATTTCAAAACAATAACAAAGTAGTACTGTAACATTATGCTTTGTTATGCTAATAAGACTTTATTTGCAGCAAAACAGATAATTTTAAGTAAATGTTTATTGTTATGTTCAAGTTTAGAACACGGTTGTTGATTTGCTGATTTCTGTTTATCTTTTCTTGGTTTACCTCTTGTCATGCTGAACCCGGAAAAGTCCTGTTTCGACAGGAGGTATAGACAAAGATCATCCTGCATATAAGTGCAGCCTGATCTAAGTCTACAACTCCTGTTTTTCTACTTCAACCTAGAGTTGTTTATAAAATTAGATTTTCAATAAAATTAACCATTGATTATTTCTTCCGGTGCTTTCAGGCCTTTAATTTTAATGCAATATAGATGAATATTTTATTCAGCATGGCAAGGGTTAACGCGACTTAGCTGGAAAGGGGTATTTTTGAAAGTAAAAAGGAAAATACACTGGACCCCCCCCCCCACACACACACACTTTTGGGGGCTTCTTTTCTGTTTGTAAGATTTACCAAAGTCACCGCCTTAGTCTTTCATAATAAAAAAAACGTCAATCGGCAGACAAGATCTCAGTAAAGTTGCAGTTAAGAGACGACGAAATGTAAGAGACGACGAAATGCTTTCGGACAGAATCGTTTAGAGTAAATAGGTGTTTGCTCGTAAGTTTACTGCTAACAGGCAATGGTAAAACCAAATTTTATTAAGTGATATTTTGTTTGTTTGGGGTTTAACGCCACTTCTATCACTTATGTGCAGGCTGATCTTTGTCTATACCTCCTGTCAAAACAAGAATATTCTTGGTTTAGCATGAAATGGGTTAAGTTTACCTTTGAGGCGGCAAGAAAAGCTAGTATTCACATGTTATCATGCAGAAATGTGTATAAATAATTACGCAGTATATTTGAAAATCACGATCAGGAAGTTTTGATCTGTTTTAGATTGTGATAATTTCGTGGTATAGGTCAAGTATCTTCTACGAAAACGTCTCGTCCTTATTTCTTAAAAATTGGATATTGATCAGCACACAGTTATCTGCTCCTTAATTCCTAGTAACGCGGACATCAGCTGTAACTTCTTTGGATTTGGACCAGTCTCAACGCTATACCTTGACCTTTTAAGCCTTTGAGATAAAGTGAATATTGCTCAAGCGATCACCTCTATTAAGCGACTGCTTTCATTTAGCGGCCAGCATCTATGTCCCCATTTCCGAAATCAGGGGATATTTACAATTGGACGTTTTTTGCTAATAAAATTGTCAAATTTAAATCCTATGTTGATGGATCTGTTTAGAATCGTCTCAATGAGACGATTCTAAGTTCCATCAACATAGGATTGAATAAGAATCCTGCAATGATTTATTATACAGTCAAACTGTTCCCTGATACATGCCACAAAAACGTGTATTAAACGACCAATCTCTTACCATACCACATTTTCACCGTCCATTGAGTGGTCGCTTAAAACAACTTTAATTGTAGACTCTTTTGGAAAATAGACTCTTTGAGAAAGTCTCTCTTAGACGTTGCATTTCTACGAAAACTGTGAAAGTATATATTTGTATACGAATTCCTTTACTTATATCTGACATAAACGATTCATTCACGGGTATAATCTGGGACAAGATATACCTTTAAAATATTTGAAATGTCACGAGTGTAGATGGGGTAGAGTAAACTTAGGTCATGACCGTGTGCTTATCAAAATGGAATGCCTGAGAAGAAACTAACCTGTCCTACTTTAACCCTCTCCTGTTTTTGGAAATTTCGGACTAGTCCAAATTGAAAGAGGTTGCAGACGACAATGAAAACTGGATGCCATTTGAAATGAAACCATCCTATGTGGTAGAAAATATTGTGGAAAAAGGAGAAATTGCTTGTTACAAGCAATTTCTTCTTTTTCCACAATGTTTTCTCGAGTATAAAATCACAGGATCGTAAAATCCAGTATTTGAACGGGAAAGGGTTAAACGGTACTGTTTTTAGATAGTTTCGAATGAGATATTTGAAATTCTACCAACTCGCAATTTTTGTTAGGAACTTCTTTAATTTTGGGTTCTATGACTCATATACTTTGCGAAAAATGGGAAATTCCACGCAATGTTTTCAACAGTTTACGTTCTAAGACGTGTATGAAGACGGAATAGTAATTGGTTTAAAGGATAAAAAGATGCATACATATTCAAGTTAACCTACAATCTCATCCTTTTACGCCCCATAATATAAAAGCTTTGGAAAACATTGTGGAAAACGAAGAAATTGCTTGCCATTAGCGATTTATTCATTATCCACAATAATTTCTACCTCAAAAGACAAACAAAAAAATCTAAAATTTCCTTTAATAAAAAGTGTCGTCTGCAATTTCTTTCAATTTGGACAAGTCTAAAGCTTTGTTGTATGGGAAATAATAGGGTTTACGATATAATTATTTAGATGTCTTTGCACTCTGCATTTGCGGAAATTAGTACTTTCGTTTTGTTGCACTAATTCCTCGTAATCCTAGCAATAGATGATATCACGAGAGATCGATCAAAAGTCACTTCCTGTGATCCAATCATAAGGTAATCTTGGTGCATAGTATTGTTGGGAAAACGAACAAGTATGAGGTTTCAAAAGAAACTCCGCCGCGGCAAAACGCAATGGTAGCACGAAGGACTCCTATAGTTATTGGGTCCTTGGTTCGATCCCCGGACGCGGCAAATATCCTTGACAACATTTGTGTCCCAACAATTGGTACATAATCGTAAGCCTAAGTGGGGTGAGCAGTCAGTCAGTCGGTCGGTCTGTCGGTAGGTCGGTCGAGTGGTCGGTCGAGCGGTCGAGCGGTTGGTCGGTCGAGCGATCGGTCGATGAGTTAGTTTGGTTTAGTAGGTTAGATAAGGTTTAGTATTAGCCATTTTATGATCCACATTTATGCTCCGATCATTGAATGTTATATTTGACTGATCTAAATACAACGAGTAAGTACTTTGAACTTAAAGCTTCAATGCCGCTTTTTGTTTATATTTTCTCTATCTATATTTGGAAAGTCAAACTAATAAAAAACAATTTTGTACCAGACCGTTCAATCATAAACACAAAACACTCGTCTTCAAGCTGTACTGAATGTTTCATAGATGTAACAAATTAGTCTGGTTGATTTTATTGTATTCAAATAAAACACAAACATTATTAGATTATATATAATAGATGCCCAGAACATCAAAATTTGCCCTTTACTGTTTTTCAAACTTTTAGACTTGCTCAAATTAAAAGGGGTAGCAGACAACATTTGAATGTAAGTAAAATTCTAAAAATAGCCAACCTATATGAAAGAAAATATTGTGGAAGAAGAAAATTGCTTGTTACAAGTAATTTCTTCCTTTGCTACAATGTTTTCTAAAGTACAATATCACAGGGACGTAAAATCAGGGATTAAAGATTTCTTTATATTTGATTGATTTGTGCAAAGGTCAGAGGTTATACTTATGCTCTTGAGGAAACAGAAATTTTGAAAACTTCAATTGAACGCTTGCTAAAGTATCTAGTACATGCATGTGCGACCCATTCAAGCCGTATTTACGACATTTTTTACCTACATACGAACTCTATCTGCTTCCAAAATTTACTTTCCGATTAAGTCATCCTCAGGTCCAGTTGAATTCACTTTTTCCACGTGTAGTTTTAGTAAGTCACGTTTTGCTTGTTTCATGTATCGGATGATTTTTGTTTTTAAATGTATACATATATATAAAAAACAAGTATTTCATCCATGGTATAAAACACGGGAATGTTCGAGCCCGTTCACTTCTTTTGTATGTGTATTTCTTTTTTGTTTGTTTGTTTGTTTGTTTGTTTGTTTGTTTTTTGACTGTGGGGCGGTGTTTTTGTTTTGGTTTTGTTTGGTTTTTAGGGGTGGGGGTTTAGGGGGAGTAAAGTAGTGTGAGTGAAGGGAATGTTGCATGATATTGGAGAGAAAATAAAAACAAAGCAACATAATACATAGAAAAAAAGTAAAGGCAGGGTATTCTTAATTCTTGCAGAAAATCGTCATCGGGCATGCAAAGTATCGTAACTACAGCTTGAATAAAGCTGTAGTTACGCTATTTTGCATGCCCAACGACGATATCATAGCATCCATATTTCATGGCTAACATAAGTCTCAAATTTGGACGTTACACATTTCATTCAGATGCGACCATCATCGCATTACCTAGTCAGAAATCTGTACTACATCGGCCCTAGTTCAGTTGGGTTTGCGATAGAACAGCTATGTATCATAATAAATAAAAGTTTAGGGAGGACATAATAACAAATCACAGGGGTTATTACCTTGGTTTTCTTCCCACACTGTTGATTCATGGCTGTGAATACTTAACCCTTTTAACCGGACGACAACATTTTAGCCTACCAGGCGACAACATTTGACTGGTACACTTTAATTAGTTTGCAGACGACAATCTTAATTTGTTGAATTTAATCATTTTTTTTTTTTTTTCTTTTGAATAGACAATATTGTGGATAGTGAAGAAATTGCTTATAACAAACAATGTCTTCATTTTCCACAATGTTTTCCAAAACTTCTTTCTTTTGGGGACGTAAAAAACGGGATTGTGTTCGAGGGGGTTAAATCAGTTTTAAAACACGTGTTCTCATTACGAAATGTATCTTTCCGCCATAAATGAAGCACCTAAACAGAAATGGCACAAAATCCCGCTAAGACCTAAACAAAATCCTGTTAAGACATAAACAAATTCAGCTAAGACTTGTGGAACTGTCGCCTTTTTGTGATTCAATAAAAACAACTTATCCTTCCTTAAGGATTTTATTTTTCTTGCAATTAGTTAATCAGGATTTGTTAACCCTTTCCTGTTTTTTGAAATTTTAGACTGGTCCAAATTCAAAGGTTTTGCAGACGACAATTCAAAGTTGAATTTATTTTATAAACAATCATTCAGTGGGGAAGAAAATATTGTGGAAAAAGAAGAAATTGCTTGTTACAAGCAATTTCTTCTTTTTCCACATTGTTTTCCCAAGTATAATCAAAGTACTGAAAGCACTGTAAGCTAGCAAAGCATGGTTGAATTTAGAAAATATTTCCCTTGTTGGGTAGAAAAAATTGTGGACATTGAAGAAATTGCTTGTTACAAGCAATTTCTTCATTGTCCACAATGTTTTCCAAAGCTTTTTTCTTGAGATGTTTAGAGAGCGGAGTTGAGTGGAAGTGGGTTAAATAGCAAGACAGAGTTCTCAACAATTTGAATAGAGTTTGCAATATTCGATCCTGAAATACGTCAGAACTACTTTTTATGGCGTAGGCATTCAATGGATCTAGTGGTTAAGCCTCCAATGGCAGTTTGCACTCGTTGAACTTTGAGACGACCTCGAAATTTTGTCTGTTTACTTAAGCTATCAAAGCTCACGCTTTGCTAGCTAAAACACAGAGACGTAAAAACCAGTGATCGTACGGGAAAGGGTTAAACATTCGGTTAATAGGGGTAAGGATTACAGATTTTGTAATAAAAGAATTTATGAATGACACAGGAGGGTATAAGTTTATTTATACAAATACTCTCAAATAGAATGGGTAGAATCTTCACCTGGTACAAGTTGGGTGTTTGTGACTTTCTCCTTGCTTTCCTACTTCGCTTTTCTTAATAATTTTGTACATCAACACCGTTCTAAGTTTTAGAAAAATCACAGCCCAGAATGTATTCTGTTCACTTAACTTCTGAAAAAAGAATAAAATCGTCATTTCGCCAAATTACTTAATATATAATACTTCTATCTTCTTTACCTTTCGTAGAGGGAAAGGTGTTCGCGGTAGGTCTGTTTGGCTACGTACTTCAAATCGAGTAATATGTACCTAAACAACCCCGGGTGCACATATTTTTGGAACCTTTCCGCCCAGTTTATAAACATTATCAGGCCAAATTAGGTCGAAAGTAGTCCCGTCTCCCCCCGTCACAACGGAATTTAAACTTTGAACATTTAGAAGAAAGTCCTGTTAAAACTTGAATTTCGTGAAATGTCCTCGATAAAAACCTCAAAGTTATCTCAACTCGGTGAAATTTTTGTGGTTTGATATTACTGAAATTTGAATGGGGGATGGTCGCTTTCAGGCCGGAACTTGTAACGACAGGCGGATTTTGATAAATTGGAGATTAGGGAGGGGCCGTCCTCTACAACTGCAAATGTTCGATATGGGTAGAGAGTGAGCGGCCTGAACAGCTCCTTAGGCTATTCGAATATTCGCTGATCGTCTAAAGAGGCTTTTGGACATTATCTACCTACATGCACAGGCTGATCTGAGACCTTACCTGGCGCACATGTGAAATGGTTGAAAATGCCATGCATAGACGCATATATGCACTTTTTTAAAATAGGTTTCTCGGAACCTGGTTTTACTTAGTATTTACCTACAGGATGCACAGTATAGACTCCGATCAGACTGTGCGAATGCAAAGGCTGATCTGAGTCTTTACTTAGCACACATGTGTAATTGGTAATGGTTGGAAATGCCGTGCATAGGCTAATATAATGCACTTTTTTATGTTTATTCCAACCTGGTATTACTCGACTAAAACTGGTTTATTTTGTTGTTGTTTTAATACACAATGGATTTAGCTTGTTGTATGCGATTTTAGAGCAAATTGATTCGGTTTTTATAATGATTAATTCAGAACAGATTCTGAACTCTAATCTATAACAAATATTTGATTTACTTACTGACGCAAACCAGAATTTCGGGTTTTATGCATACAGCAGTTCAATTCAATGTCCTTTTTTTTTCTTCCTTTCGTCGGTGCGCGAGCAATATATTGTAACTACAACTTTATTGAAGCTGTATTAGCGCACCAATGCTTTCCTAAAATGTTACGGTACTTCTGTGAAAGTGTTGAAGTTCAACCCATTACCACACGATGAAATTTTAGACTGGTACAAATTGAAAGAAGTTGAAATTGTTAAAACCTTTGTCTCTCTGCATAGAAAAACAATGTATTTGTTTGTTTGAATGGGGTTTTACGCCGCTTTCAACAATCTTTCAGTTATATCGCGGCGGCTGGAGCACCTAACAATGGAATCCTGGTATTTCTCACACCAGTACTACCACTACATCCTTTCCTAGCCTCCAGCTGCTATCCCACATAGGTCTACGATTATCGACCCATTGGTGAGAGACAAATAGTCGGAAAGGATGAGTGCCGCCGTCGGGAATCGAACCCGGGACCTCTAGATTGATAGTCCGACGCGCTACCAACTGCGCTATGACGGCGGCTTAAAAAAAAAAAAAAAAAAAAAAAAAAAAAAAAAAAAAACAATGTAGTAAAATCAATGAATGAATCAATGAATGAATGGGGTTTTACGGCAAATCGACACCTTAGGTCTTTAAGCGTGCACATGTTGAAGATAAGCATGAATGGTGGTCTATTATTAATAGTTTATTATAGAATCTATTATTGTACGGTAAAGGATTAATTCGATTTCCACGAACTATGATCAAAATACACGATGATTAATGCTATGAAGTAAAAAACAAATGGTTTTTGTATTTAAACCGATACAGATCCGTAAGTATACAACCCCCTCATTAATATAGCGACCTCAAAAACGTGCTCGAATGTCAAAAGATACCGCGTCTGGCGGCCACGATTTCTTACTAACTTGGGACAAGACATCTTAAAAAGAGGAGCAAAAATACGAAATCTTAATATTGAAGACTTTCGTAGTTTGATTGTTTGAATGGGGTTTTTACGCCGCTTTCAACAATCTTTCAGTTATATCGCGGCGGCTGGAGCACCTAACAATGGAATCCTGGTATTTCTGCATTTTACACATTGTTTTCCAGAACCAATTTCTTGAGGAGCGTAAAAAGGATGGATTGTGTGGTAATGGGCTAATGTAAAATATTTCATTGCAAGCGAAGACTTGTTTTTTACCCGAAATGATTTTTTCAAACTAATAGTAATTGTGCGTCATCAAGCGATAGGGACCTCTTGTGTAGTGCAAAAAGTAAAAATTCTGTTCAGACTGCAAAGCTCGAGCAGTCTGACAAGGTCGATATTTTTCGCTACTTGTCCATTCTTTATATCTAAAACGACCATTTTACATTACTTTCTAAATGCTTTCACAATAAGACCGCTTGCTGACCTCTGCTAGATCCAATCTCTTTTTTCAACTTTTTTATTTATTTTACGGAATGAATTTCTCTTACGCCTGAAAGTTCAAAATTTTCTTCTACAACTCTTTCAAATTTTAGCCAGGTTAAGAAATTGAGCTGTTTGATATTGACTTAATATGTCTTGACAAATATATGCATTTAACAAGATATTGTTAAGTTCTTGAATTAAAAAGAAAAGAAAATGATATATTAAAGTAATATTTCAATTATCCTCTCTTCAAGCGAAGGGGTTACGCCTTTGAAGACAGAGATCCGGTTTTCAAACTTTCTGTATATCCAAACGGAAACTTTCAATAATAATTGCGTATTTGTGCGTGTGTATTTCCGTTTATTTATCGTCGCTACTGTAGCAAATGCCCATATGAGCGACGCCCCTAGAAGACGGTTAGTTGTTGCGGGGGCTAGTGCAAGGATACAGGACAAAACTGCTGAGAGCTCCGCCTATTATTTTAACGCGCTTGATAGAGGCTTCGGTTTAACGTCTCACTCGAAAGAAAATTAATTTGCTCGTTGATATGGTCAGTCCAGGGCTCGAACCCGTGATCTTGAGGTTTGAAATCAATGAATTAATCGGGCTGACGCATAAAATATGCTTTTCCTTGTATCATCGCTTGAACTAGCATTTGATCATATGACCAGCGCCCAAAGTAGATTGTACCTTGTTACAGGACATAGTGCAAGGATAGGACGAAAGTATACTGGTCTTTATCTTGCTCTGTGTATACTACTGTCCCACTTGGTCTCGGTTTAACGGACAAAATGGTTGGTAAGTTCGGTTAGCTCTCGACTTTGACTCCTGGTCTCTAGGTTTGAAGTCTAGACATATACCATCTGAGCTGATCAGACTTAGATAATATAAACCCTTACCCGTTCTTTTTTTTCTTTTTTTTTTTTTTTTTTTTTTTTAATTTTAGATGCTTCAAACTAAAAGAGGTTGCAGAAGACAATGGAAATTTAATGAAATTTGAAATGAAACCATCCTATGTGATAGATAAAATCACAGCGACTTAAAATCGCGAGTTTGTACAGGAAAGGGCTAAGTCACTCGCTATGCAGTCTTTATACACGAAGCAACCAACAATACAAGGGTTTCACATATCAAAATGCAGACAATTGTGGTGTTCATTAATTATTTAGCGGAATGACGTCAGAGTCAGTAAGACTTACGTATCCACAACAATGGAGTATAGTGGAAATATTATCACCCCCTTCGGTATTGGGTTAAATCTGATAATCACCATGATCTTTTTGAGGGTTTTGCTTGAAAATATGAAGATCCTTAAGGAATTTCTTAAAAAGCGGACTGATCTGCGACCTTTGACCTAGATTTTTTTAAAACCCATTCCCGCACAACAAAATTTTGACCTGCCCAATTTTAAATAAAGCTGCAGACCACAATTTCAAGATGCTGAGATTTTAAATGTTTCCGTCTGTTTTGGAAAGAAAACATTGTTGATAATGAAGAAATTGAAATTTTGTTTTTTAATACAAGTCTGTGTAATACAGCCTGATTTTAGATAACTACAGTTTATTTTCGATGTGATTGGTTCGGTTATAACTTATAGCTGTTAGTGTCGAAGTTTTCCTGTTTGCAAAGTTTTAGACCTGTCGAGATTCAAATGCAGACGAAAATCCAATGCGGATTAAATTTTGAAAAAATCAGTCTGGTAGAAAACATTGTGGAAAATTACAAGCAATTTCTTCTTTTTCTATAACGATTTCTCAATGAAAGCATCAAGGGGACGTAAAAACCAGGAACTGAACAGGAATGGGTTAATGCGCAATAGGGAAAGTAAGCACACCGAAAATCGAGAGGACAAATGGAGGAAACTGTTCGGATTTGTTTACTTCATATTAAATCAGAGTTCACATGCCGCTGTACGAAAGAACTTATAATCAACTAAACGGTATATTGACAACTCTAACATCGTAACTACAGTTAGAATAAAACTGTAGTTGTTAAGTTTTGGTCGTCCATCGACGACGCGATGCATACACAATGTATAATTGATACGGAATTGTCTTTCGTCCTATGTTGTTGGGACTCACTGAGACAATTCTAACAACATAGGATTTAGTTGTGATATGTCGACCAATGCATATGTCGACTTTTTATGCAACAGCTACCTCCATTTCTACAAATCGAAAACAGGCCTATCTATTCGTTTAAACATTTAAGGTTTCATTCCCCATATTTCTAGAAGGGACCTGTTTATTTGTTTGTACACACGAATTTACTTCCGTCCAGGCGGGCGAACAGGACCCGAGATTGTAAATCTTTTTTCGTACTAATAATATTTCACTTTCACAGTTCTCATAGAATTTAACATGATATACAGCTTTAATTTCGGAAATTTTGAATAAATTTCAAATTGACTACGGAAGAATGTTTATAATCTCGGTCCCAGATAATTCGGATTGCATGGTAACGGTGTAAATGTTAAATCGGAACTATTTATTATGACATCATCGAATTTCTTTGTTGAATTACAGAATATAAGCCGCGTCGTTTAACCACAAAACCGCAACAAGTGTACCTTTTGTTGAAACGACCTTTGTTGCATAAAAATCGAACTTAATGCGTTCTTTGTGTTGCCATTGCATTTCTCGGTTAGTCATTGTAACTTTCAACAATATATTTATCACCCGAATATGAACCTTATCTATTTTGTACCTGTTGACTATAGAATCCATGATGCTTTTTATTTGTACCGATTCGAGCAAGTTCTATCCATTAGCCTCTTTTAACAGAACAGAACAGATTCTTTATTAAATAATTTGACTTGAACACATCCCCACACAATCACGCTTTTAACTACCTCAATAAAACTTTGAAAAACGTTGTGGAAAATGAAGAAATTGCTTGTTACAAGCAATTTCTTCATTATCCAAAATGTTTCTACATAATAATTAAAGATTTTCAAAATTTGATCAACTGAAAATTGTCGTCTGCAACTTTCTTGAATTTGGACCATTCTAAAACTTTGTCGTCTGATTAAAATGTAATCAATTTCATGCGGAGGAGATAGCGACTTTGAACACCATAGTTTGTTCTTGCTTCTTGGTGTATTTGGTTAATTTTAGCGCATTATCACACAATGCAATTATAAACTGTCCAAATAAGAAAATATTGAAAGATGTTGTAGACAACATTTTAACCATAACTCTCACACCAAAATTTTAGACTGGTCCAAACTGGAAGAAGTTGCAGACGACAATTTCAAGTTCATGGTATTTGAAATTCTTTTGTCTTTTTGGATAGAAACCAATATCGAAAATGAAGAAATTGCTTGATATAAGCAATTTCTTCATTTTTCACGATGGTTTCCTGAGCGTTTTGCTTGGGGGCGTAAAAAGGAGGGCTTGTGTGGGAATGGGTTAACTTGATGAAACCTTTGCAATGACTTCGTACTCATTTGAGACTTTACTCAAACTTCAAGTGTAAGAAAATGTTGTGTTCAAATTTTTCAATTAGAATTTGTGTTATAATTTACCAATATAATGTTTCATTTTCATGCACTTACCATAAAATTTAACCCTTTCCTATTCAATCCCTGGTTTTTACGTCCTCATGATTTAATACCTGAGAAAACATTGTAGAAACAAGAAGAAATTGCTTGTCACAAGTATTTTTTTCTATTTCCACAATATTTTCTACCCAACTGAATGGTTGTTTTCAAATTAAATCCATTTAAAATTCGTCTGCAAAACCTTTTAATTGGGGCAGGTCCAAAATTTTGGAAATCAGGAAAGGGTTAACGTAATATACATCTTTAATTTCAATCGAACTTTTGGTAAATGCTCAATTGAGTATGAAGAAAGTTTTATAATCTCGGGCCCTGATCTCTTATGTTTGACGATAAGAACATTACCATTCGTACATGCAGGATATGTCACTCTATTTTCATTTAGACAAGCTGATTATAATCGAGCATAAAATGAAAAAGAGAAACATTTAATGCGAACTTTCAGGAGCTTATAACTAGTCTATTCCAGACGAGGTTGGGATCAGCTTGTTTCAATGAAAATCGAGAGTTCACGTTAACCATCAAAACAATTTTTTTAATCCAAAAATAAAATAAAAGAAATAAATAAATACCGCGCAATATTATCCCACGAACCATTTACTGCATAGAAACATTTTAGACCAGTCTGAATTAAAAAGTTTTTCAGACAACAATTTAAAGTCGATTTTATTTGGAAAAATAATCACTCACTAGGGTAGAATATATTGTGGGAAAAGAAGAAATTGCTTGTTACAAGCATTTTTTTTTCTTTCCGCGATGTTTTCTCAGGTATGAAAATGCAGGGACGAAAAAACAGGGATTGAACAAGGGATTGAACAAGGGTGATTCCACACATCCGAATGAATGAATGAATAAATGAATAAATAAATAAATAAATAGATAAATAAATAAATGAATGAATAAATAAATAAATAAATAATTAAATCAATGAATGAATCAATGAATGAATGGGGTTTTACGGCAAATCGACACCTTAGGTCTTTAAGCGTGCACATGTTGAAGATAAGCATGAATGGTGGTCGCTATCTTTATAGAATATGTTAGAAATTAGAATCTATTATTGTACGGTAAAGGATTAATTCGATTTCCACGAACTATGATCAAAATACACGATGATTAATGCTATGAAGTAAAAAACAAATGGTTTTTGTATTTAAACCGATACAGATCCGTAAGTATACAACCCCCTCATTAATATAGCGACCTCAAAAACGTGCTCGAATGTCAAAAGATACCGCGTCTGGCGGCCACGATTTCTTACTAACTTGGGACAAGACATCTTAAAAAGAGAAGCAAAAATACGAAATCTTAATATTGAAGACTTTCGTAGTTTGATTGTTTGAATGGGGTTTTTACGCCGCTTTCAACAATCTTTCAGTTATATCGCGGCGGCTGGAGCACCTAACAATGGAATCCTGGTATTTCTCACACCAGTACTACCATTACATCCTTTCCTAGCCTCCAGCTGCTATCCCACATAGGTCTACGATTATCGACCCATTGGTGAGAGACAAATAGTCGGAGAGGATGAGTGCCGCCGTCGGGGATCGAACCCGGGACCTCTAGATTGACAGTCCGACGCGCTACCAACTGCGCTATGACGGCGGCCGACTTTCGTAGTTGCGTCTGGTAATATTTGGGTTTTTTGTGTGTTTTGGTTTTTTTCCCTAGTGAATTGAAACTCAACAGCTGAAGTCAAATGGGGAGACAAAAAATCCTTGTCCAAAGGACTGGGGCAACGGGGGGTTCTGTGCCATCTAGGGTTAGGGGTTTAAAGCTCGTTACCTGACTGCAATAAAAGATACTGGTCCAAATTGAAATAAGTTGCAGACAACATATTAAATTGCCGTAAAATTAAGAGTTATCCCCAATAAGGATCGAAAACATTATGAGAAAATGAAAAATTGCATATTGCAAGCAATTTCTCAATTTCCCGCAATCATTCGCATGATTGTATTTCTTCGGGGCACCAGAAAGCGTTCTTATGTGTTAATTGGATAAAATAAGTGAAATGTGTTCTTTATTCATCTTTGAAATACGGGGACTTGCTAACCTTATTTTCTTCTTTTAATTTCTTTTTATTTTTATTGCTTTTGTTGTTGTTTCATCTATCTATTTGTTCATTGTTTGTTTAAATGCAGTTTCCGTGCGGTCTTTCAGGGTAACACAGCACTCATGCTTAACCCATTCCAACTCAATCCCTCCTTTTTACGCCCCTCTAGAAAAAAGCTTTGGAAAACATTATGGAAAATGAAGAAATTGCTTGTATCAAGCAATTTCTTCATTATCCACAATGTTTTTTATCCAAAAATACGAAGAAATTTAAAATTCCATCACGTTGAAATTGTCGTCTGCAGCTTCTTTCAATTTGGAGCAGTCTAAAATTTTGCTGTGTGGGAATGGGTTAAACCACAATTTTATATATGAAAACGGTGAACTTATTCGTTTGCTGATTTTTTTGTTGTTGTTTGTTCGTTTGTTTCTTTTCTTTTATGAGTCTTCTTAGTTTAAACTGTCCAAATTCAATACTGTACTTGTTTTTTTTTTATTTTCGGGAAAAAATCGTTTGAAAGCATTGTTAGGTACAAAGAAATTGCTGGTATCTAGAAAGCAATTTCATCATTATCCACATCTTTTATTACCCCAAAATATGGAATAAACAAATAACGTTCTAAAAACTTTGAATTTGGACTAGCCAATATTTTTTTGTCTGGAAATGGGTTAAAAGATCTTGCTGAAACTGGTATTTAACGTATCTATGAAGATCAGAGTTCAGAAATAAACACACACACACATTTGGACGACTTAATACCAGTGTCATTTAGGATTTTGTTTCTTGCCCGAATGAAAAAAACAAACGAACACTCTTCGTCTTTTAATTGTTTTCTATATATTTTCAACGGGTTTTTAGCAACACCTCATTATCGAGCCATTACCAGACGAACAAAGACTGGTCCAAATTCAAAGATGCTGTTTTTTGTCTTTTGGGAAAGAAAACGTTGTGGTGAATGAAAATATTCTCGTGATAAGCTTTTTTGTTCAGGGGGGACGTAAAAAACGGAATCGTGCGGGAATGGGTCTAAACCACAGGGAGTCCATTTTAAGATGACGAATCATTTACATGCTTGTCCTAGACCACAATAATGGCGTAACTGTGAGTTCCTGGAAGCGTTTACGTCATCATGGGGTTTTATTTGACAAGCGTGCTATGTAGATTATTTACATGATGGATGTATTCATACTCGAAGTTGAAGGCCAACACATGTTTCTTTGTGCATGTTTTAACAACATTTTTTTAAACACATTAATCATATGGTGATTCACACAGAGAGTCTTAACTGTTGTTGATTTTTTTCTATTCCTGGAACATAATAAACCAGTCGATTAACCCAATTAACAATATTTTAGACTGATCTAAATTGAAAGAAGACAAGACGACCAGTTTGAATTGAAAAATAAGATTCATTTTAAATAGAAAACATTGTGAGAAAAGAAGAAATTGCTTGTTACAAGCAATTTCTTCTTT
The DNA here is from genome assembly GCA_946902895.1 of Fragum fragum. Classification (NCBI taxonomy): domain Eukaryota; kingdom Metazoa; phylum Mollusca; class Bivalvia; order Cardiida; family Cardiidae; genus Fragum; species Fragum fragum. The sequence continues at coordinate 47,542,019 of OX336371.1, forward strand.
CTCCACAATGTTTTCCATTGCTTCATTTCTTCGGCACATAGAAATTTTGGAATCTTTGCTTAATTGGTTCAACAGCGTTCCCAGAAACCCATGCCCAATATTCTATAAGTTATTTAATGAAAATATAAATGACAGGATATATTGTCAGGATGGATATATGTCAATATACATTGACGGGGTAAGTTTTAGTAATCATGTGGTGAATTTATATGAAAACCGCCTATATTTACTGCATATTGCAGGTTTTAGTAATCATGTGGCGAAATTATATGAAAACAACTTATATTTACTGCTTATTGCAGGTTTTAGAAATCACGTGGTGAGTTTATATGATAACCGCTTATATTTACAGCTAATTGCAGGTTTTAGTAATAAAGTGGTGAGTTATATTGAAACCGCTTATATTTACGGCTTATCGCAACACTTTTGTAAATACCAATAATATATAGACACTTGGGGAGATTTTTGCTAACCCATCGGCATGTGAAATTGGAGGTTCGATTGTTTCAGTGATAAGGAAATAATTAGATATGTATCTGAAAATTGTAGTTGGAATATGGAAAAATGTACACTGTTTTTTTTATATCAAAGTCGTTATTATTGGCCATTTTGTTCCATACCAAAATAAGGCTAAGGGACTGGTAGATGGCTTAACGTGAGTTATGATACTATCATAGACAGGTAAACAGGATATCAACTAAAATAGGCGGGGAGGGGATGTGTGACGTGAATGGACCCGGATCTTCTGTTTTCTCTGTCTGGTTTTCAATGCAGTGACTGCTTAAAGTACACGGATAGTGAGGGTATGACTGAGTCATCCTTATCACCTTGCTATTTTATATAGGATTCTTTTTTTTTTTTAATTTACCAATCGGTGGCCCCGCCCACAAACTCCATTTGTCATTCCCATCGACTTCGACAGGAAGTCCCGCTTCTAATTTAAAGGGGGTTATTTTGGGAAAAATTATAGCAAGTAGCATGTAATAAAAAAAAGAATAGTAGATTGGCGACCTAAACGACGTAACTACAGCTTGAATTACGACGTTTAAGTCGCCAAACCAACAAAAAAGGTTAACGAAAATGGTGCAGTTCACAGGTTAAATGGTCATGGTCATCTACAAAAAAACAAATAGAAACTGGGCGACCTAAATGTCGTAAATACAGCTTGAGTAGGCTGTTTTCACGGCGTTTATGTCGCCAAGCCAACAGAATGAATGACTATATTAGTCGACCGATTTTTTATGGCAGCGGCGACTCGTCAATTTACAAAAGCTTTTTGCTTTAATTTGAGTGGAAATATTTTGCTTTTGTTGGATTTGCTGAACGAACGAACGAATGAATGAATGAATGCATGAATGAATGAATAAATAAATGAATAAATGAATGAATGAAGGAAGGAAGGAAGGAAGGAAGGAAGGAAGGAATAAATGAATGAATGAATGAATGAATGAATGGGGTATTGCCTCAGCCCCAACAGCTGAGGTCATTTATCGCGCGAAAAAATACTTAAAATAGAAAAGTGTGTTAGCGATTTATTGAATAGGGTTTAACGCCACTTTCAACAGAATTTCAGTCATATCGCGGCGGCTGGAGCACCTTACCTTGGATTTCTTGTTTTTATCATACCAGTATTACCACTACATCCTTTCCGAGCCTCCAGCTGCTCACCCTACTTAGGTTTACGATTATCTACCATCTGGTTGAAGACAAATGCCGGAAGGGATATTTGCTGCGACCGGAGATCGAACCCTGGACCTCATAATTGAGAAACCGACGCTCTACCAAATTCGCTATGGCCGCGGCGTTTAGTGTAAATGAGAACAGGATAAGATAAAAAGAAAAAAATATATGTATTGATTTCATTTAGTGGTAACTAGAACATTTTTGCGCAGCATTTATTATTCACCCTCTATTGTTCAATCCCTGGTTTTTAACGCCATTTGATTTTCATACTCGAGAGAACATTGTAGGAAAAGAAGAATTTGCTTGTAACAAGCAATTTCTTCTTTTCCCACATTTTTTTCTACCCCGTAGGTTCGTTACTTTTCAAATTGCACTCACTTTTATTTGTCGTCTGCAATTTCTTTCAAATTGGCCGAGTCTACAATTTTTGACAAACAGGAAAGGGTTAAAATCGACCTGGACTCCCCTATCGTTAAAAAGTAAATTGTTTACTTTAATGATCATTATAGCATATGGTATAGAGACAGCATGTCTCATTGTACCCTCCCACATCTGTTTCCGTAAGGTTAGAAATTATTTCATCTTATCATAATCAAAGCTAAAACATACACATTAAACTTTCTGTTATTGTCAGGTCATTAACACATAAACAAGAATATTTTCAAGTTACGAGCCTAGAAGGGAAATGTTATATGTAGAAACCTTCCTATTTTCTTTATTTTTGTCTTATCATCAAGAAAATGTATTAATTAGACAAAAAGGAGTCAATGATAATAATTATAATGATAGTAATGATAATAAGTGTTTATGTTGACGAACTACTATTATGATAATAAACATTTTATGAAACTAAACATACAGTAAATCTTGCATTAAGCGACCAATCAAGGGGCGACCAAAAAGTGGTCGCTTAAGAGAATGATCGCCCGGTACACTTTTTTGTCAAAGATATGAATAATGATGGATTGATTCGATTGCAAATATAAATTATTACAAAATTATCCCTTAATCCTATGTTGTTGGGACTCATTAGAATCGTCTCAATGAGACGACTCTAATGAGGTCCAACAACATAAGATTTTGTTTTAGTTCTACTTTTAAAGGTAGGTATTGATGTTTTTTTCATGTCCCAGATTTTAATTATTTTTGTTTCCTCTCGTATACTATTTGAATACAATATGCCGAAAAGAAGTTTTGCTAAAATCTGAGGTCGCTTTTCAGGATATTTCCTTAATAGCCTACGTAGGCTATTAATCTATTTTTAGATTAACCCGGGACAGTTGCGACGATTATATGATCATTCACGTGGTGCGCATAGCCGTTGGAACCTTGAAATTAGTTTAAATTATATCACACAAACGTCATCGTTACGTCATCAGGAGTAATGTTCGCTAGCCGATCTTTAATTCTGTAAAGATAAGTCCAAAACTGTCGTAAGTGTTATTAAGAATATTTACACATACCTTAGTCTTGCGCTTAACCTTTCATGTGACCTGAATTAGGACGTTGGCTGTTTTTTGCTAGTAAATTTGTTACCTACAGTTGACTTTGGGTCATATGCAAATGAGGTCATTCGATGTCGTCAGCCGAATTCCGCGATATCTAAAAATAACATGGAATTTCGCTGAACCTTTCCGATATAACCTCAAAAAGCCACTTTTGGCCTATTAGATTACCACCAAGACAATACCTGACTCAACTTAAAGTATTAAATGTTCGTTTGCGTGTATTTTTCGGCACTTGATAATTTTTTCTTATCTAGGTTTCAGAAACTTCGAAACTTCCCTTTAAGGAGCTTTTGATTTTAAAAAATGGATTTCTATTATGGTCGCTTAACTGACGTGGTCGCTGAAATATAGTGGACGCTCAAGCAAGATCGACTCTTCATGCGTTGACCAAACGATACGTGAGAAAGTACACGAAATATAACTCCCTGTGAATAAAATTTAGATCAAAAGAAGTGATTTATTTATTTGCCGCTTAAAAACCAATTAATTCATTATAATTGATTGTAATTGAATTAAGATTTTCCCATCAGAACTCTATAAATATGTATTATGTATTAATGAAACCATAATTCATGATTTACTCATAAATGATCGTTAATGAAAATAGAAATTAAATTAATGATTTAAAAAGATACACCCTAAGTACGTTTACTTAATCATTATTTTCGATTATGATTTTAATTGTTATGTGTTTTTTAATGACGAAGCCTTAACTTATTTTCATTATTATAATGTACATAAACTAAATGGTTTTCTAACTGTAGAACCTCGCTTTGTAATGGTACTTGTAAAAATGCAAGCACTGCATTCTGAAAAGGAATATGATCTGGTACGCATAAAAACGCATAAAAATCATAAAAAAATAATTATATTATAAACCCTTTCCTGTACAATCCCTGGTTTTTACGTCCCTGTGATTTGATACTTGAGAAAACATTGTAGAAAATGAAGAAATTGCTTGTGACAAGCAATTTCTTCTTTTTTCCACAATATTTTTTACCCTACTAACTGGTTCTTTTTCAAATTAAATCCACCCTAAATTTTCGTCTGCAAATCCTTTGAATTTTGTCAGGTCTTAATTTTGCAGAACAGGAAAGGGTTAATTATAATACTAATAGTAAAAAATGATCTCTAATTAAAGAAGGGTACTCATGGTAGGTTAACATCATATATTTCAGGTGACAAATAAATAAATGAAACACACACACAAATGCACGTACGCGCTCAAAAAAACTCAGGTGTTCTATGCGAAAGAATAAAACGAGAAGGATGCAAAATTTTAATGAAGCTGTAAACGATATATTTATCTGAACAGTTGACTCCAACCGTTAATAATTTAATTGTTAGTTTCGTCAATCAAAAACAAGCGTCGTGATTTGTCGAAAAATTGAATTCATACCTCCATGAACAAAATTTTGAGCACGCAGTGACTTTGTATGCTTCCACACAAAATAGTCCCATACAAAAAGGTATCAAAAGGTGTATCTTTTCTGATTTTTTCGCTCGATACTATTGAATTATAAAAAATGAAGAGAATATTTTTTGTTTTCATGGAGGTATGAACCGAAAAACCTAATCACACAATGTATGAATCCGCTTCGCGTATTCATACAGTGTGATTAGGTTTTTCGGTTCATACCTCCATGAAAACAAAAAAATATTCTCTTCATCTCTTAAGTACTAAACAAAAATGGAGACAAGTTTTTAAATGCCAAGCATCTAAATTCTATGAAAGGTACAGTAAAAAGATTGTGGGAAGAACATTCTGGATATAAGCTTTTATTCCGTTTCCACAATATTACTGTGGTTGTTTTCCCTCTAAAAATTGGGTGGTTACTGACGGATCGCCACACTCAATCAAAACATTGATTGGCAAGCCAAATCATTAATGTAGATCGGTAGTGAATTTTCAACTCCGACATTTATGAGAAAAAAATGTTTGATTTTGCAGCTTAAACGGCGTAACTGCTGTTTATTCAACCTGTAGTTACGATATTTAGGTTGCCACCAACGATTTGTATTTTTGTTTTTGCCTCTGGTCACGTATCTTTTTAATAAAATGATTACTCCTTAGTCGTTTCGGAGAGAGTGGGTGTGGTCAGTGATACGTCAAATGTCGGATCGCCAGCCCCGCCCACTGACTCCAGCAGGAAGTTCCAATACGATCGTAACGGGGTTATTTTTCAAAATTTATATCCAGTACCATATATCGGAAGAAAGAAAAGTGGTTGGTTGGCGACCTCAACGCTGCAACTACATTTATAGCTTAAATAAGCTTAGGTAACGATGTTTTAGTCTCCACGCCAACAAAAATGCATCACAAAGATGTGGCCTACTTTAGTATCGAAGCTCAAAACTCATTTCCAGTCTCAATGAAATAATTGACTGGTCGTTTAATTGTTTGATTCACAGCCACAACTGGTCAATTGGTGAATTACATTTTCTTCGCGGACACTGTCCTTGTTCCCCGCTTTTAAAAAAGACGACAGAACCTTTTTTGCTTCAAAAGATATTAAAGTCAAATGTGATAGATGTGTTCCTTTACATCTGACCCACTGAGCTATTTATTAAAGAAATCACATCGTCAAGGCTGGATTATCATAGACAAACGACTGGGTCAAGGTGGCTTCAGGTAATAAACTAATACCACATGACAAAATGTAAACCCATTCGCACGCAATCCCCTTTTTATGCCCAACAAGAAAATATGCTTTAGAAAATATTTTGGAAAATAGAGAATTTGCTTGTTAAAAGCACTTTCTTCATTATCCACAGTGTTTTGTACCTCAAAAGACAAAGAGTTTCTAAATTTCATCAACTTAAAATTGTCTTCTGCAGCATATTTCAATTGGGACCAGTCTAGAACTTCGTCGTCTGGAAAAAGGTTGAGACATTTTTAAACTGGTAGAGGTTCAAACAAGAATCATATAAGTGTTTTTTGTAGAAAACTGTATTTTTTTAGATTGAAAACGTGAGAAAAAAAGAAAGAATCTATGCTGCTATCAATTGGTCCATTTGACGGACCGCGCCTGTCAATCCAAGACTCGATCGGCCAATCAAAGTGTTCATTCATATGAAGCATTCTTGTTTAGCGACTTAAGCTTGAATAAGCTGAAGTTATGAAGTTTAGGTTGCAAATCGACCATTTTAACCAAATCATACGTGACTTTCCACGTATAGTAACAGACTTTTGGCAACTTCAGCAAATTCTGAAGTATCGCATATGGGAGTATCAATGGACTCTTTAACCCATTCCCACACAAACCCCGATTTTTGTCAAACCCAGAAAAAGTTCTGGAAAACATTGTGGAAAACGAAGAAATTGCTTGACACAAGCAATTCATTCATTATTCCTTTTTTTTTTTTGCTACCCAAAGATTCAAGGTTTTTTTGAAATTTGATGAGCTTAAAATTTTCGTCGGCAACTTCTTTGAATCTAGACCAGTCTTAAATTTTGTCCACGGTAACTGGTTAAGCCTCAAACTCCAGATAAGGTCAATTAAGTTAGTTGGTTACAAAATATACTGCGTAATAAAAACTTGATTTCGAAGTACCTGAGAACTAAATTACTGCTAATTTGTTTGATAAGTTGACGTAAATGAATTTCATGACGATTGAAAGTGCAACATGAAAAGACAAATTAATGATGGATTTGAAAGATATAATGAATATATTGAAACCGATTTCTTTGTTCTGTAATTATCTGACAAACTATAGACTAAATAAAACAAACAAAATGTCTAACATTTACCATTAAACCTACTGAATAGACGAGGACTAAATTTCAATTTCATCTATCATTATTTTGTGTTTGAGTGAACGATTGTGTGTTTGTGTTTGCTTGAGTGTGTGTGTATGCGTGTATGCATGCGTGTTGAAAATGAATATTCTAAGCACTACACCGCAAAACGCAACATGAAAGTGGGGGTCTAAGATTTTTAGACAATATAACAATGCCGTATAACTGGAATAATAATATAATTTGTTGAAATTGTCGGATAGCCGCTGTAAATCAACTAATCGACTGACCAATCAAAACAGTCAATTTAGACCGCAATTGATCATTGAAATACCTGATTGACCGACAAAAATATAGAATGAGTACATATTGAGTAAAACTTTCTCTACGTATATAAAAGTGACATATTAATCAAGATGTGGTTTGTAACACGCAGAAGAAAATGTACTTTTAGCATATGTTTAAAGTGGAACGAGTTACTAGCTTTACGTCTAAGCATTTTTGGTAGTCTGACGACTTAAACGTTGTAACTGTAGCTTATTAAAGCTGTAGGGGATCAACTACAACTGAAAAACGTAGACATAACAAAACTATGATTGCTGGCTTATTAATAAGCATTTTGAAAACATTGTGATTTGACCAAGGGAAATGTATATTCTCTTTGTAGCTTGTTGCATCTAATATTTTATACCCTGTCGTGCTGCAAAATTACATGAAAAGGGTTAAGAGAACTTAAGTTACCAGTTTTAGATAAATCAACTAATCAACTGACCAATCAAATTATAAACAATTCCAACTTGAAAGGTACAAACAGGTGGAATAGACTAAGATCAGACTGCACTTACGTGCAGGCTGATCTTTGTCTATACCTCCTGTCTAAATAGGAGTATTCAGATTTTAGCAAGACTAGGGTTAAATTTTATCAACCACTCTTGGAATTGATTTGATACCATCCCTACCAATCCCGTTCCACGAGACTATTATTTGCTGGTTAGTTACCGGGCTACAGACAAATCGAACGAAGAAACATTTCCTTTTTCTGCATTTCTAAATAATTAACGACTGGTGCATCTGTCGTCTGTTACCAAGGTTACCTGGTACGTCTGCTGCATAAACAAGATTATCTGTCTATTACACAATCGTAAATCTTCACTTTCCATTACAACAATACAATCGATCTTCAAACCATCACCAGACGACAATATTTAAGACTAGTCCAAATTTACAAAAAAAAAAAAAAAGGTGCAGAGACCGATTTCTTAGTTGTGGGTAATGAAGAAATTGATTGTTACAAAATATTTCCTCATATTTTACAATCTTCTTGATAGCTTGTTGTTGCTGTTGCTTTTGTTTTCTTTGGGCCGTGTTAAACGTGACTGAGAAGGAATGGAGTAACCCATTATTCGATGATTAAATTTTTGACTGGTCCAAATTGATGAAAGTTACATACGACAAAATTAAGCTGTTAAAAATTCTTTTTGGGTATAAAACATTGTGGATAATGAAGAAGTTGCTTGTAATAAGCAATTTCTTTATTTTCCACAATATTTTCTAAAGTCTTTTTACCTTACGGTGTCAAAAATCGTCATTGCATGGGAATGGATTAAATAAAAAAGCTTATCCCTATAAACGTACCATGGATTGCAAATTTTGTATGGTTCGCTCTTCCCTTATCGTTATTTCACAAACCTTTAAACAACTAATAAACGCAATCCTTACAATCTACAATATTCCATTTTCGAGTTTTCTGACAAAATTACCCCCGAAAAGTTCTGACCCTGGTCAATATGTCCAGATTGTGTAGGTTTGCTAGGGTTGCACCTTTTCGTTTTAGAAGGGTTGGTCATAACGAATTGGCAGAATAACATGACTTTTAGAAGCTCAAATGTTGACTTAACTTTTTTTAATCTTAGCCATCTGTTCCAAGGTAACCTCTAAGTAACAGGTAGATATAGCAAGGATAGACAACTTAATGGACATTTGATTCCAATACCACCAGCAGCTCTTAAAGGGGGGGGGGGTCAAGGTAATTTTTTTAGCTCACTTGAGCTAAAAACCTTTAGCCTCGTTTATTTATTACGATAACCTTTGATAAAGAAGATTACTCAACAAAACCATGCTTCGCTAGCTAATAGTACTTTCAGTTCTTTGATTGGCACAGTTGATTTGGCATTTGGTCACATTGCGTGTGTACATAATATCTCGACAATGTACGAATTGGGTTCACTTGGGGTCAAAAACTAGGTCAATGGGTCAAATCGTAGAATACCATGTTTATTCTCCAGATACCACATTTTTAGCTCAACTTATTTGATATTGTAGAATGTCTGTTTTCAATTATCATAATCATGTTCAAATTCGAATCACTTTTTGTCAGAACTAGGTCATTAGGCCAAATCTTATAATTAAATTTAGAGACCGCACTTTTAGCTCAATTTACTTGATGTTTTTACAAAATGTTCGTCTCCATAAAATCTCTGCCATTTTTCGATATTGGGTCACATAGGGTCAAAGACTAGGTCACTGGGTTTAATATAAAGAAACTTCTTTGCAATCAATTGCTAGTTTTCTAGCACAAATACCTTGAAACTTTGTAAGAATATTTGTTCTTGAGTTCTCAGACAATATTTGATAACGGGTCACTTTTGGCTAGAATTAGGTCACTTGGTCTTTTTACTTTCTGCATTAGCTCATGTAAGCTCATGTAAGCGCTGCAGAGTCAATGACCCTCTTGTTGTTGGTTATTTGTGTATGTGTTCTTTGTTGGTGTTCTTTTCGGTTGATTTTTTGTGTGTGAGTATGTTAGCTTGTGTTTGTGCGTATTGGTGTGTGTTTCAACTCATAAAACCAAAGATTGCTTTTTTGAATAAATGAGGAACTACGTATCCAGCATTTGTATGTAAGTTGGTGCGGTAAGCGGTTACTTCCAAAAGTAATGCGTGATTCCACCGAACCGTTGCTAGATACGCACAGATAAAATATAGCTCATCAAATAATCATGCAGGCAATATCTGGTTCATATTAAAGAATTAAAATTTCAGTTAAAGAGCGATTAGGAAAATTTTTACTGAAAAATACGGATTACATTTTTATTTCATAGGTAGTGCAAATACGGTCGTTGATATGAAAAATGCTGGATTTTACGACAATCAATTTTTCATAACTTTACGACCGCGGAAATTTACGTCAGTCACGCTCTAAATACATATGCATTTACAGTTTGCCACAAAACTTGACATGCAAGAACTTGTCTTTGATACATCCAATTGGTTATTTATTTATATGCACATGTTGGCAGGGGACATAGATCATTGCTCGCTGTTGTATATAATTCGTTGGCGATAATGTGTCAGCTGACGAAGTCTCGAGTCCACGCTCTCATATAGCAGCTTCAAAAGTCGTATTTATTGTCCAATTGCCACACAAGAGAATATTACACTGGTCATAATTGAAGGAAGTCGCAGACAATAAATATAAGTTTGTTGAATTTATCAAACATTTGCCTTTTAGGGTAGAAAACATTGTGGACATTGAAGAGATTGCTTGTTAAAAGCAATGCCTTCATTATCAATAATGTTTTCCGACACCCTTTTCTAGGGGGCGTCAAAAAGCGAAATTGTGTAGAAAAATGTTAATTAAGAACACTTGAACGGTGACCAATAAACGTAAATTGGTTTCAACATTGTGTGATTTAACAGGCTTTGGTTTGTACACAAAAGACATTATATCCCCGGTGAAGTAAATGTATACAGATAATCTTATAATTCTCGAAGCTGGCCATTGAGTCTGTAAATCGGGGCATTTCAATTGCGAAAAAAATGATAATAATAATAATAACTTATTGGCGACAATGGTCTCCATTCTTTCCCTACTCCTAACAGTTCCTTTTACGCAAATCGTGTCATCGTAATTTAGTCGATTTTCGCTGTTGTTGGATAATATTATACATTTGTAATCGCACTCAGTTTTACTTCGTGCTCGATCCATAACACTGTGTTAATCAAACGGTCTTTTTTTCTGAAATGGCTCCATCTACAAATACCTTTTTTTTTAATTTCTAATATTTGAAAGGCGGGCTTAAGACTAGATATAAAACTCAACAAGAGGCAAGAACCGTTTGCTAATGGAAGGCCTCAAATTTGGCGCAAACGTAATTCTGTTTCTTTTTCTCTCTTTTTTTTTTTTTTTTTCGCAAATAAAATTATAAATGCACAAATGAAAAACCTATGGTAAATCAGAGTGTAACTGGCACTTCTCGGACATATTTGTTAACCCTTGTCATGCTGAATAATAATCCTGTTTAGAATAGCACCAAAATCAAAGGACTGAAATCACTGGAAGCACGAGTTGGAGGTCAATATTTGATTTGAAAACTGATTTTATGAACAATTATGGCTTTAAAGTGACAAACAGATGGTGTAGACTAAGATTAGACTGCATATATGTGCTCCAAACGACGTTTCGGCTAGGGAGCGTGATGGCATTATGATTCTGTCCTATAGTTTCAGATCCCTTACTAGGAAAACTTTAGAAATGATATATTTTTACCGGAAGTGAATGTCGAACTCAACCAATAATGTTAAATACTTTTGTAAGTTTTGCGACTTTAACGTATTCTGCTTTTTAACAACAGCATGTTGTTTCGTATTTGTTGTTGTTTAAAGATAGGTTTATATAAATCTACTGTGTTTTCTAAGAGTTAAAAGGTTACATGTACAATAATCGACTCATGCCATGAGGACAAACATAAAAATCAAAGTACTGAAAGGTACTGTAAGCTAGCAAACCATTGTTTTGTTCAGTAATCAAAGACTTAACATATTCCAACACAATCCCTCCTTTTTTTTACCTCGAAGAAAATAGTTGTGGAAATCAATGTGGAAAATGAAGAAATTGCTTGTTACAAGCAATTTCTTCATTTTCCACATTGTTTTCTACGTAGAGAGAAAAATATTTTAGAAATTTCAACGATTTGAAATTGTCGTCTGTAACTTCTCTGAAGACTCTGATCATAGCCATTTTGAACACGATGTACTCAATTAAGTTACAAATACCTAGGAGGTGAACCTTCGGACAGAGTTTTTAATATTCCTGAAATACTGTACATAAGAACTACTTTTTATGGCGTAGGCACTTTACGGATTTAGTGGTAAAGCCTCCAGCAGCAGTTTGCACTCGTTGAACTTTGAGACGACCTCAAAATTTGGCTGACGCTTTGCAAGCTAAAGAATGCAAAGTTTGCGTTTAATGAACAGCACATGTTACGTTTCTATTATGTACCGGTTTCGGGGTCTGGTGAACAAAGAATACCGTAATATTTGTGGTTTTCGAGGAAGCGGGTTATTAATATAGTGTAATAAAGTACTCTTTCAGCGAGCCAAATGTTGCAAATATTCATCTTGAATAAAGCTGGTTTTATGACATTTCGACCGCCGAAGGACGATACACTGTGTAGCTTGGGGTAGGTGAGATCACATTATTACGGTAGCCGAACAAAATATGAGCTATATATTCGATGCCTCGAGATCAAAACACGAAATTGAAACGATATTCCATAGATAGATATGCCTGGACCGTACAAGTTAAAACCTATTTAATTTTGGAATCAAGTTCCCATGGCATGAAAAACTTCTTAATTCGACTACCTGGATAATACATTAGTACTTGCGCCAAATATGTTTGCCAAGTAGACGACAAATGAAAATATTGATCAAAAATCGTCGTTGGGCGTGCAAAATGTAGTAACTACAGCTTGAAAAAAGCTTTAATTACGACTTTTGCACGCCCAACGACAGAAAAAATATGCATTTCATAATGACCGCGGATCCCAGGCTATTTGATCTGAACTGCAGAAAAATAAGTGAAAACCAAAACAAGCATCTAGCTATCTGTCCTAGTTGATTTTCTTTTACACGTGCCTTATTCTTCTGATTCATTAATCACTTATATGAATATTTGTATAATAACCTATCAACATTTTCTATCTTTCATCGTGGTTCGATCTTTGTATCATCATCATTATCATCATTTAAAATTTAATTATCACATTCATCTTTTGGTTCAAAGACATTTTATTGATTTTTATTTTTATTTATCATTTTCTAGCATCACAAGAATATGGGTTTCACCAATTACCAGACGACAAAATTTAAGACATTTTTAGTTGATTTTTTTTTTTTTTTTTTTTTTTAGGGGGGGGGGTGGCTAGAAACCATTGTCGATATTGATTGTGACAGAAAATTGATTGATTCCCACAATGTTTTCTAAAGTGATTTTCTAGACGGGCACGTTAAATGGCGTGATTATGTGGGAATGGGTTAAGTTACTATAGTATTGTACATGCATTTACATCTCATACAGTTGCTATGAGCTGGAATTACCACGCTTTGGTCACAACGGCTGTGATTAGAATATGAATCATTTAACAAAGGAATTAAAAAGAATAGAATATAACCTTTTCCTGTTTTGCAAAATTATGGACCAGTCCAATTTCAAAGAGTCTAAAGACAACAATTTAAAGTTGGTTTTATTCGAAAAATAATATTTCAGAAGGTGGAAAATATTGTGAGAAAAAAAGGAGAAATTGCTTGTAACACTTTAAAGTCGATTTTATTCGAAAAATAATCATTCAGAAGGTGGAAAATATTGTGAAAAAAAAAGAAGAAAGTGCTTGTAACAAGCAATTTCTTCTTCATTTTTTTTTCCGCAACATTATCCCAAGTATACAACCATGTGGATGTAAAAACAAGGGATTGAACAGGAAAGGGTAAATTGGTTCAATTATATCCAGAATTGCCAATTCATTTTTTCTCTTTAAAGTCCTTTCATTAAATAGATTGCATGAATGTCACACAGAAATCAACGGCTCATAATTGGCGGATCGCTGGACACGCCTTCTGAACTCCGACAGGAAGTATCTAAATAACAATTGCCCTAATTTTCAATCATGGGATGCCATTGGTTCGATCCCCGGCAGCGGCACATATTCTTTCCGACAAATTTATCTCTCGCCAATGGGTAATTAATGGTAAATCTAAGTGGGATGGCAACTGGAGGCTAGGAAAGGATGTAGTGGTAGTACTGGTCGGAGAAATACCAGGAATCCATAGTTAAGTGCTCCAGCTTCCGCGATATGACTGAATACTGTTAAAAGGGGCGTTAAACCACGTTCAATCAATCAATCTACTATTATGACGTCATTTTGCCAACTTTTTGTCAAGTGCCAAGTAAAATGGTTTGCTGGTGACCTGAAAATCTATAGTTACGCCGTTTTAGTCGCCAAACCAACAAAAATGCTTCATATAAATTTCGTCCAATAGAGGAACCCAACGTTCATATCCGGTCTAAATGGATGGCTTTTCAAATGACGGCTAAAATCCGTTTATTCCGTTTTTCAAAGTTATGAATCACCTGTTTGGTGCTATTTATAGAAATGTAACTTACACTTTACTTTCCAGGAATGACATAGAGTGACCTGATTGAAACCATGACGTTTGCTAAGTCTGGCCTTGTTTAACCCATTATCAGACGACAAAAAAGTAGACTGGTAAAAATTGAAAGAATTTGCAGACAACATGTCAAATTGCACGAAAATTGGAAAAAAGGCAAAAAATAAGGTAAAAATCATTGAGAGAAAAGAAGAAATTGTTTGTTACAAGTAGTTTCTCCTTTTCTAACAAAGTGTTTGGTGATCGTATTTCTTCAGGACATTAGAAAGCATCATCATGTGGCAAAGGGTTTACGTTTAATTCGGTTCTTGGAGGATCTCACTGAATTGATAGTCAAGTCTAGCTTAAAAGCTTCCTTTTAAGTTAGCAAAGCGTCAGCTTCGATAGCTTAAGCTTTGGGGTTTTCTCAAAGTTCAACGAGTGCAAACTGCCTCTGGAGGCTGAACTACTAAATCCATTGAATGCCTACGCCAAGAAGTAGTTCTTATGTATTTCAGGAATATTGCAAACACTTTTCAAATTGTAGAGAACTCTGTCAAAAGCATGCTATTTAACCCATTCCGACTCAATGCAGCTTTTTAAGCATCCCAAGAAAAAATCTTTGGAAAACATTGTTGACAATGAAGAATTTGCTTGTTGCAAGCAATTTCTTCGTTGTCCACCATGTTTTCTTCCAAACAAGGGAAATATTTTCCAAATTCAACAAACTTAAAGTTATCGTCTACATTTTCTTTAAATTTGAACTAATCTAAGATTTTATCATGTTGTAATGTTGTTCAAAATAACCTTTTGCAAAGAAGATTATTTAACATAACTATGCTTTGCTAGCTTACAGTACTTTCACTACTTTGATTTTCCATTTCTGCGTCGGAGCATTTGAAGGCAAGGAAGACAGGGGCAAAGGCAAAAATATGAAGTATTAAAATGAATTATCACCAATAACAAAAAGAGCTTGTTCTCGGATGATTTGTGAAATTGGGTTTATTCACTTAATACCTATTAGCCCAATTTGAGGATAAGATTTACGTAAACAAGTGTCACGTTGTCACAAAATCGTTAAAGATTTAAGAATTTAAAAAGTCCCTGAGGGATGCATTCTTGTAGATATGTCGAGGAAACCCTTACTTCGATAGGGTTAATCGCTTGCTGCAGACTACAGAGACCTCGGTTTCGAAGTTACAAGACGACAAAATTCAAGACCGGTTGAAACAAATTTAAGATGGTGAAACTATAAAAACTTTATATCTTAAGAGAGAAAATACTTTGAACAACGAAGAAATTACTTGTTAAAAACATTTTCCCGATTTGCTTAAATATTCGTCCATTTGTTTTTTGCTGTTTTGATTTTTTTCATGAAGGGCAAAAAAGGGGATTTTTTGTATAAGGAATTGACGAAATTAGGATATTTGTATTAAAATTAGTATGATAAACAACATGAATAATTTTTTTTTGCGAACATGGTTTTATCACACATTTCGATTCTTCAATTCACCAAGGGAAAATATTCAGGACTTATACGGATTAAAAATAACAAGAGGTTTTGTCAATTTCTCATATTCTTAAAAATGTATAAATTTCGAAAAGATAAAACTCGAAGAAAATTTGTTTTTTATCGTGTTATATCGAACTGTCAACCGTAACGCTAATCGTTATCGATTAGTTCAATCTAAAGTATACGCCCGCCTTTTCTAAAGTTTTGCTAATTTATATGCACTTTTAATGATAATTCAATAAAAGCCACTTTTGTTAACTCATGAAATTATTTACGCACGAAATATAAAAATCCAGAGAAAATCGGTTACTGACGTAACCACATGCAATATCACCACTGCTCTCACATTTCGCATAAAAAACTAATCGAATTCCTTTACCAGTTACCCTACGATCATCCATTTGACAATCTCAAGGAAAACTGCTAAAATCATTGTTGGAAAAGGAGAACTTGTTTTCTCACAATATTTTCTACCGAACTTGGCAGCTATTTTCTTATTCGGTGCACCTTAAATTGGTAGGAAACAATGTAAACAATGAAAACATTTCTTGTAACAAGAATTTTCTTCAATGTCAACGTTTTCGAGAGCTTCCATTTTAGAGGCGTCAAAAAGCGGGATTGCCTTGGAATGGGTTAATCAAAATGCAAATCATTTGTGATCTCAGCTTCTACCAGATTATCTATCTATTTGTGTGATTTGGTCCGCTCGCCTACAATACTGGGGTAACCATGCAGTTCACGGTTCGCTAAGCACCACTAAAACGATATATAGACTAGGGGCCTTTTCCTAAGTAGACTGGAGGAGCTGTCCCATCTACGCTGCTCTCCGATATTGTATCGTCAGATTAGGACAGGCTCGCCAGTCAATTTCAAAAGATACGAATGTGCCAGACAACTATAGTCCACGAATTTCGCCGGAGAAAAAATAAAAGCTAGGGAGAATCGTTGGTAAGTAACTTAACGCCGTGAGTACATTTAACCCTTTCCTGTTCAATTCCTGGTTTTTACCTCCCTGTTATTTTATGATTAAGAAAACATTTTAGAAAAAGATGAAATTGCTTGCAACAAGAAATTTCTTCTTTTTCCACAATATTTTCTATCCCACTGAATGGTTATTTTTCTACAATATATCCACTGTAAATGTTCATCTGCAAAACCTTCGAATTTGGACAGGTAAAAAAATGTAGAAAAGGAAAAGGTTAGATAAGATAAAGTTGTCAATATTCTAGTTATCGGTTCCCGTTTAGCTGGCAATGCTACCTAAGGAACGCTTTGCTAGCTTACAGTTTTTTAAGTACTTTGATTCTAATTTGGATCGCCGCCGTCATAGATCAGTAATTAGCGTGTCATACTCATAATCTTCAAAAATGTAATCATAATCTTCCTCGGCGGCGGCATCTCCGACATTTGTCTCTCACCAATGGGCGAATAATCTTAAACCTAAGTAGGATAGCAGCTGGAGGCTAGGAAAGGATGTAGTGGTAGTACTGGTGTGAGAAATACCAGGAATCCATTGTTAGGTGCTCCAGCCGCCGCGTTATGACTGAAATAATGTTAAAAGCGACGTTAAACCGCATTCAATAAATCAATCTAATTTAGATCATCTATGCTTGTTCTTCCGTTGAATGCGTTTAACCGTTTCTTAGATCTTAGTTAACCCGTTACCAAACAACAAAATTTAAGACTGGTCCAAATTATAAGAAGTAGAAGATGTCGACGACATTATTAAAAATTAAAAGTCTTTTTTTTAGGATTGAAAACATTGTGGATAATGAAGAAATTGCCTGTCACAAGCAATTTCTTCATTGTCCACAATGTTTTCCAAAGCTTTTACTTTGGGGAGTCCAAAAGCGTCATTGTGTAGAAATTGGTTAATGTACGGTACTAAGGGACCCAAAACACATGGATAAAGTGACATTTGGGTTTTCTAATTATTTCTTTGAAGTTTAGATCTATTAAAACTACAAAGCAGCAGAATAATAAAAAGATTTATAGGCTGATATCTTACTAGTCCTGATGTCTTTTGTATAAATATTTAGTCCACTGTCCTTGAAAAGTACACAAAGCCTGATTTTGATCTGATTTGCAGATCACTGGGCCGACAGGAAGTTCCGCTTCGAATTTTAAACGGTGTTATCTTTCAAAATTATCGTCAGTAATATGAACAAAAATGTAAATGGTTGATTTGTGACCTAAATGTCGTAACAACAACAGCTTGGGTCGTAAACTTACCAAAAATGAAATATAAAAGACGATGTAATCACGAAGCTTAAATTGCCAACCAATCATTCTACTTTTTTTGCCATGCTATTGGTCACAAATTTTGCAAAATAACGCAAAAAAAAAAAAAATCGAAACGGAACTTCCTGTTACAGTCAATGGGCGGGGCAAACGCGGTAAGTGGGTTGGGCCTGAGATAGATCAATTAAAGATGATGCTTCAACGTGATTGTCATGATATACATTAGACGTACCCACAGCAAGAAATCTAATTTGTCCATGCTGTGAAATGCAATTCCTTAAAGATTGTTTTAGCTTTTACCTTACAGCTCATTTGAAATGAAAAACATTTCAGAATGAAATTACAAGCAATACGAATAAAGATGAACATTTCATAGCGTTTGATTACACAAGCATGAAATTACCTATCTCTAGTTTGAACTTTATTCAAAAAATGATTCACAAAAAACTCGTAAATTTCATTTGAGCGAGTATACAAACTACTGTTCTCCTTTGATTACTCAAGGGAATAATGTTTTATCTGGGGAAGGACTTTGTAGAAACTGAATTCTACCGAAGGTTTTCACATACGAATTACTAATTATACACAAGGATACATGACGCTTAAAAGGGGGTATTGATTTTTTTTGTGTGTATGTTTTTTTGTTGTTTTTTTTTTTTTTCATGTTACAGATATTATTACGTATCCATCCAAATAATATATTAAAAGATTTCGTGCGAAAAGTTGGAATAAATTGTGAGACAGTCACGTGTAGCTACAATATCGTAACCCTCTTTCTGATAATCTGTTGGCGAGGCTATCAGAAAGAGGGCTACGATATCGCGTTTAAGTCACGTGATGCGGAAAACGGTCCCCCCCACCCCGTTGTCAGTTTGAGGAGTTTGCAGTTTGGAGCCTCGAAACCAACCTCACTGTAACGGCATCTATTCTGTAAATTCTCAATACATATGTGTCGTAACCTTGAGCTTATATCAATATCTGCACTTACACCAGTGTCCTTGATGTTTGATGTGACATAGTTGTTGCCTTTATTACTTCTTCTTCTTCTTCTGTTGTATTTTGGTTATATACA
This sequence comes from Fragum fragum, assembly GCA_946902895.1. Lineage (NCBI taxonomy): Eukaryota > Metazoa > Mollusca > Bivalvia > Cardiida > Cardiidae > Fragum > Fragum fragum. Next base: position 47,561,202 of record OX336371.1, read on the forward strand.
AATAAGTGAAAGTAGTGTCGACATCCAAATGTAGTAAATTCTAAATGTTTGTGTGATTCCCCCCAAAGGCCTCCTTCGCTAATTGAATACTATAAAACAATAGCTGATTTACATCTGAATACTAAACGTTTTTCTGGTGCATTTTTGGATTTCGGGAAATTTTCTATCTACGTTTATAGAAAAACCGATACCCCCAATTTAAAGTTTATATAGATCACTATAGATTTTAACGAACAAGCAATATTTTGTTAATTCTATTAAGCGATGATCGCTCTTTTGTTAAAACATATATTCTCATCTTTTAATAAAAAATTTGATGTCGGAAACATTGTACAAGATTCTCGCTCAATCTTCTGTTTGTTGGTCTTTCTTACAATCGTCTCATTAGCATGATTCTTCTTGTGTTAAATCATACCATTTCTCTCTTTTCACACAGTTCCAACCTTTTTCATGATGAACCCGCAATATTCCGGTTTTGGTAGGAAGTGTAGACCAAGATCAGCCTGCACATAAGTGCAGGCTGATCTTGGTCTACACCTTCTGCTTGTACTTTTCCTGTCAGAGTTATTTATAAAATTGATTTCTAAAAGAAATATTGATTTTTGAACGACGAGTTCTATCAGTTCTTTCAGCCCTTTGATTTTACAGCAATTCAGTAAGGTTATTCATACAGCATGACAAGGGTTAATAATTCTGATACTTCAGGCGAAAAGGGACATTCTGGATAACACGAAAACTTTCGATCCCGAAGTTCATATTGTTGAACGGGATCGAAACTGTTCGCTTTGACAATTTTCCGGCCGCCGTCATAGCGCAGTTTGAAGCGCGTCGAACTGTCAATCTAGAGGTCCCGGGTTTGATCCCCGACTTCGGCACTCATCCTTCCCGACTATTTGTCTCCCACCAATGGGTCGGTAATCGTACACCTATGTGGAATAGCAGCTGGAGGCTAGGAAGGGATGGGATGGTGGTACTAGTGTGAGAAATACCAGGATTCCATTGTTAGGTGCTTCAGCCGCCGCGATATAACTGAAAGATTGTTGAAAGCGGCGTAAAACCCCATTCAAACAAACATTGACAATTTTCCGAATCAAGAAAGACCGTTTTACCTTCTATATATTTAATATCGGAATGCGACTTCTGATTGACCCCCGCTTGATGCAATCTAATTTTTCAAGCATTAGTTTCATGGAACATCCGGAAGGTTCCTTTTCGCCTGAGTCGCATCATATCCGAACTACCCCACTAATATTCGACATGTGTAATCGGTTGAACCAGGAATTTACAAAAAAATATACACAAGTGTTTTACAAGAAAAAGATTAGCGTAACCGAGAAAGAATGCTTTTATGAATGAAATCAACACTTGAAATGTAACCGTTCATCGTTGCATTCTTTGAGATAATTGAATTTTGTGAGAAAACAACATGTGCAAGGATATCGAAATTATCTCTAATTCTTATCGTTGAGTAAATTGAGAAGAGTCAATCGCCTGTGCAATTCTAAAACCTCTTATCTACAGCATGAAATAAGCTGGAGTTACGAGATTTTAGAATTACACCGGCGCAATGCATTATAAAATGCTGCTTCGTCTCGGGGTAATTATTCTGTGTGTTTTTCTTCAAAATATGATGAAAGGTGTTTCATTTTATTACAGACTGTAACTTTCGAGAGACATCGCAGATTGAAGGACCACCTTTGTCAAAAAAAAAAAAAAGATCAAATCTTTCATTTAGACCGGAGGTGAACTTTGAACTCCAACATTTTGTCAAGCAGTTTTTATTTGTCTTGTACAATTCGAAATGAAACTATCCAATGTGGTAGAAAATATTGCGGGAAAAGAAGAAATTGCTTGTGACAAGCAATTTCTTCTTTTACCACAATGTTTTCTCATGTATAAAATCACAGCGACGTAAAATCCCAAGTTTGTACAGGAAAGGGTTAAGGGGCGGTAATCATCCGACGGAGAAATGTTTTTCAAGGTTACTTGTTTTCTTCAGGTTTGTAAAAGGGGAGGATTTTTTTTGTGTAAAAATAGGTTAACAAGTTCATTACAAGTATAGTTTTCGATTAAAAGTTTCAGACGTAACAGGTAACCGAAAATACCATTAAGTTGTTAAGGGTTTTACACCTGGTAAAAATTCCATTGAAAACTGAAAAACAATGAGTTCTTTATCTAAAAGTCAAATAACAAATGATGAGTTAATCTATTTTCCTTTAAACTTATCTACTATTATCTAAAAGTAGAGGATAGTTTAACACGAAAGGAAAATAAATACGTGCATACCTCTTTACTGACAGTTAGGTTACAAATAAAGATAAATAGATAAATGATAAATTAGATAAATAAAATATATAGATAATTGACAAATCACTGGCCTTGTCAACTGACTCCGCAGGCCTCACGCACTGACTCCATAAGTAAGTATTAGGCGTTATTTTGCAACTGTTCAACAAAAAGTTAAATGGTTGTTTGGTGCCCTAGACGTCGTAACTACAGCTTATCAAAATTAAAGTTACGGCGTTTAAGTTTCAAAAACCAAGTAAAATACTTCATACTTCATAAAATTGTAGGCCAACGCTGAGTTCAAAGTTTACTTCCAGTCAAAATGAATGACTTGATAGGCCTGGGGTTTTTGGGGTGTGTTTTTTGTTTGTGTTTTTGGTTGATGTAGTTGTTGTTGTTATGTTTTTTCGAAACTGGTCAATTATCGCTTTCCCACTTCCGAAAAAGGTGGATTTACATATCTTATATACCTGACAAGGGCAGTTCTGCTGTCGTTTATTGTTTATTTAAATGCAACATGACAGTGTACGTAATTTGGCGTTTCTGATAAGCCAAAATAACAACCGTACCGTTAATCGTACTTGCCTCTATTAATTCGATCATTATTAAGAGTTTGAATTGGGCACTTTCGGAGACTGAGAGAAATGTATGTAGAATCATATCTCAATACAGACAACAGCAAAAGCACCTCTTTGAACGATTTAATTTCAATGAACAATGAAGTTAACAGAATATAAATTATGTAAATTAAAAAATAAAAAAAAAAAACGATTGTTTCAATTTATCGCTGAATTGTGTTTACACACGCTTATCAAATATCATGAGAGGCTATTGATTCATGAAAAATAATAAAAGGCGGAAACACGTCATCGGTTCCCTTCCACGTAACCATAGGATACTTATCGATTGGTGTGATCTGATTGGCCAAAAACTTGGTCACAGATGTAAGATGGCGGAAGCGGGAGTGTGCAATGTTTGATGTGGTTAGCTGTATCAAATAAACATAAAAGCGAATTATTTTGTATTTGATGCCCCTCATAAGCGAACCGACGCGTCATAAAGAATTGTAATCATATTGCACATTCCTCTCTCCTTATGGCATGGGGGCACTCTAAAAAGGTGTAACCGCATAGATAAAAAGCAAAATAGGGATCGATTCCTTTGAATAGATGGTCTATATTTCAAGACCCGAAGACCAAAATGTCGTTATTACTGATGGAATAAGCTGTAGGTTCGACTTTTTGGTCGCCCACCCGTCGTCGATACGAACCAGTCTGAAATAGATGAACAATGTTGATATTACCGAGGATCCAATCATAAAGCTTTCTCTACCAAAGCGAGGTACTATCTCTTTTCGGCCCGCCTGCATGCACTTAACGAACTCTCCCACTGTTTGATGCCATTCAATGATAATGATGTGTGGTGTTATAATGATTGATCGATCTGAATTGAAGATATCACTCTTTGGCGGCCAAATCCATGTAACTACAGCATGACTAAGCTGAATTTACTAGGATCAGGCTACACTATGAATGTCGCGAATACATTTACCAAGTCGTCAACTGGTTCAGGCAACTATGTATAATGCTGACGTATTGGATTTTTCGGAACAATAATATCGTCGTTCGAGTTCCAAAATGTCGCAACTACAGCTTTATTCAAGTTGTAATTACGAAATTTGTACGCCCAACGACGATAAATCGTACTTGTTCCTCTTATATACATTACTCTTGCAACATTTTATACGGTAAGATGGTCGAGCATGGTGAACTCGGTCAGTAACGCGCTGTGCTCACAATCCTTGGGTCGTGAGTTCGAACCAAAACTCGGCAACATTCTTTCCGACAATTATGAAAATGCATCTGTCCCTAACTAATGGGCAAGTAGTACGCAGTGTGTCAATGTGGTATGAGCGGCTGGTGGCTTGGAACAACTGCTGTGGTTTTACTGGTGTGAGAATTTATTAGAAGCAATGAAAACGTGCACCAGCCACGGCGATATAACCGAAATACCGCCAAAATTGGCGTTAAATCATTTCAAAACAATATCGTTTTTCGACACCCTAATATAAAAAGCTTCGGAAAGCATCGTGGATAATGAAGAAATTGCTTTTCTTCATTATGCACAATAATTTCCAATCTCAAAAAGACATTATTTTTTAAATTCCATCGACTAGAAATTGTCGTCTGCAACTTTTTTTCAATTTTGACCAGTCTAAAATTGTACTGTCTTGTAATGGTTAAAACCCAATTCAATCAATTCGATAAATGACTGTTATCATCGGGAAGCGTCAGATTGCGTTTTGTGCTCCAACTTTTTGTAACTGTTACCAACTTTTTTCCCGATTTTCTTAATACTTGATCAATTTCGTATGTCAATCAAGAAATAAACCGACCAATCATATAATTCATTCAGCCCGGACCTGCGCTTATCTACTCCGACATATGCCGCCATTTTGTTTACCTTTATTGTTGGTTTTGTGACTAAAACGTCATAACTACAGCTTATTCAAGCTGTAGTTACGACGTTTAGGTCACCAACCAACCAATTTACTTTTAGGTTACATGCTACTGGCCTTAAATTATGCAAAATAACGCTGTTAAAAATCGAAGAGGGACTTACTGTTGGAGTTTAATGGGCGGGGCCTAGGTAGACAGTGGGCGGGGCCAGCGAATGGTCAATTACCACAAGTCTTTCTAAAGTAAAGACGCTTTCCTTAACCCAGGAAAAAAGAGCGTACGTGATATTTGGTATCTGAAAAATGCTCACGTTGCGTTGGTGGTAACAGATTTACTCTGGAAAAAATCAACAATTTTGTCCTCTCACTAGGTTACGTGGAAGGTCAAGCTGTAATATTACGAGAAATGACCTTTCGTCAAGGGTGTGTAACATATTTTCACACAATCCCGCATTTTACGACCCTAAAAAGCTTATAAAATTCCATCAAATTGAAATTGTCGTCACATGTTCTTTCAATTTAGACCAGTCTAAATTTTGTTGTCTGGTAATTATTCTATTTGTAATAGGTATTCTACAGGCACATAGAAATAAAGTGCTTGTGGGTATGAGCAGATGTCTTTGCCCATCAATATTTTTGGAAATGGTGGAAATAAGCACATTCCTGTTACAAGCATTTTCTTCATTTCCAACAATGTTTTCCAAAATGTTTTAGGAGCGTAAAAGGAGGGTTTGAGTGGGTATAGGTTAAAAGAGCGATGCCCCTATGCACTACACACCATCTAATCGACATAAATTCTATATTAAGAGCTTTGTTTGACCAATGATTTATTCCTTCCAATAATTGATGATGGTACATTTATGCTGAACAAGGCACCAATTTTATATGCATTTGTTTACAAGGCACAGCCTAAGTAGTTTAAGGCATAACAATGCAGTCAGATGGAATTTGTTTGTTTGTTCGTTTTTCTCCATTGACCCAGGTCGCAAAGTTATTTTTCATAAATTTCTTTTTTACTTGCAATCACACTTGGAATGACAACTTAAAAAAAGATGACGTCACACAGAGTACACAGTTCTGACAATTTTTCTTTTTCCTTTTTTTTTTTTTTTTTTGAACCCCGTGTTGCTTGCGTAGATTGGGATTTACCGTCACATGACTTGAAAAATTGAAAGTTCCGACAGGTGGCGCAGTGCTTTGAAAAACATCATTAGATCTCTCAGTATACCAAAAGATTGAATGCTTAACTTCGAAGAATTCCTTTAAAGGACAGAAAATTACAAAAATATATATATACATACACGATGAATTTCTCCGTATACACGTGCATATGTCGAAAATACATGTATTTTCATGTAAGTTATTTAAGAGATGAAGAGAATATTTTTTTTTTGTTGTCATGGAGGTATGAATCGAAAAAACTTATCACACTGTATAAATACGCGAAGCCGATTCATACATAAGTGTGATTAGGTTTTTCGGTTCATACCTCCATGAAAACAAAAAATATTCTCTTCGTTTCTTATAATTTAATAGCATCGAGCTAACAAAAGCAAACATTTTACACATTTTGATACCATTTTATATGGGACTATTTGTGCAGAAGCATCCAAAATCGCTGCGTGCTCAAAATTTTGTTCATGGCGTTATGAATATTTTTTTCGACCAATCAGAACGCCCGTTTTTGATAGACGATACTGAAAATTAAGTTATTACACTATTGTGAAGAACTTCATCTGTTGGTTCTTTTAAGATTTCAAAGTCTGCACCCATGTTATAAATATCTTTCTAGTCAATCATTATTTGACATATCGATACGATAATTGCCTTTAGTCATTATGAAAATATGGCGGTATAAAGATGAAAGATGATCCAACAATCGAAAAGGCATCCTGTGATACCCCAGGTTTCCTTGTTGTCTACGTTACATCATAGAAATTATGGAGATGCATTGTAGCAGGCTTGAGTTCGTTCCAACCGAGACTGTAGGAGGAGTTGCGCTCACATGAAATATAGTGATTTTGTTCAATTCAATGGCAGATCGTTCAAGAACGACTAGAGTAATTTGAGTTTCAAATTTCTTATGCACAACTAAACATCATAGAGATACATTGCGGCTTTCAGTTCGTTCCCATCAATACTGTATGAGGAGTTGCACACACATAAGATATAGTGATTTTTTTTCAAGTTAAGGGCATGTTATTCAAGAGCGATTAGAGTGATTTTAATTTCAAAGGTCTTATGCACAACTAGACATCACAGAGGTACATTATTGCAAGTCACAGTTTGTTCCCATTGAAACTGTAGGAGGAGTTGCGCACAAATGAAATACGGTTTGTTTGTTTTAGTTTTGTTTTGTTTGTTTGTTTGGTGTGTGAGTTTTTTTTTGTGTTTTTTTTTTTTTTTTTTTTTTTTTTTTTCAATTCAAGGGCATGCCCTTCAAGAACGACTAGGATGGTTTTAATTTCAAAGTTCTTATGCACAACTAGACATTATAGAGATACATTGTAGCAGGTTTGAGTTCGTTCCCATTGATAATGTAGGAGGAGTTGCGCTCACATGAAATTTAGTTATTTTGCTCAATTCAAGGGCAAATAATTCAAGAAAGACTAAAGTGATTTGAATTTCAAAGGTCTTATGCACAACTAGACATCATAGAGATACATCGTTCCGTTCGTTCAAATGATACTCTAGGAGAAGTTGCGCACACAATAATTGCTAACGGACAGACAGACGGTTAATCGGGCTATAACATAATACAATCCTTCGGGCATGAACTTGGATCAGTCTAAAATTTTGTCGTCCGGTAATGGGTTAAGAATTAGTAAGAAAAGACTATCTACTCATGAAAGGGTCGTCCATCCCTGGTGATAAAAATTGTGTGGTGATAAAAATGTGTGGTTAAACAGTTGGTATGATTCTCACATCGGTATCGAGCGTTGAAAAATAAAAGGTGGTTTGCTTTTCCGATCCCATCCCCTACTAAGGTTTAACCGGTACTCCCTGACAATATAATTTGCGATCGCTTTGTCTGAAGGGTCAACAAGCCACTTGCAAATTAAAAAAGAAAACGCAAGTAATCTGACAGCTAAAACATGGTGTGCAAAATTATCTTTAATCATTTTAATGCATAATAACCGTTTCATGTCATATGTTTTAACCAACCACAATGCAATCACTCATTTGCGCTAACGAGAAAATGAGTGTAACAAAAGAAAATCTACTTTTCTTTTAATGACTCTACCCTATTTCGCAACTACTTTTCAATCCAGGTTCTTTGAATTGTCAAAACGCGGCTGTCAACCGAAGAAAAAGAAACGACCCACAAAATACATCATTTTAAAGGACCGGAGACGAAATTTGAACCCCAACATTGGCTTACATTTATGTGAAGCATCTTATTTGGTTTATCGACACGAACATCGTAGTGACAGATTATTCGAGCTGTAGTTACAACGTTTAGGCCGTCATACAATCGCTCTTACTTTTTCGTTGGATGGTACTTACCATAAATTTAACAGCTCAACGCCGTTAAATATCGAAGCGGAACTTCTTGTTGGAGTAGTGGATGAGGCCAGCGGAGTCAGCGGGCAGGGCCTGCGATTAGCCAATTGTCGAAATAATGCCTATCAGTACCTGTCGATCTAAAATGTTGATGACTTGTAATGGTTTTTGTAAGTTTGCAATTGCTATAAACTCTGTTCTTGTAAACATATTAATTGACAATGTATCGTTAATGAACATACATTTAGAACAACAATATTTGATTCATAAAATAAGTCCAGAGCAATATGAATATTCACAAACCAGTTTTGATCTCTATTTGAGGTTCAAAATAACTTAATGACAGGGGTCGAATAAGAGGGTTTAGAAATACAAGAAAAGTAAGATTGCAGTATAACGTAACCTTATTCAACCAATTGACCAATCGCGTCTGTGAATCAAGGAATATATCGACCAATTAAATTAACCATTCAGCCCGGAATTGAGATTTAGACCCCAAACATTGGCCGCCATTTGAGTAAACAGTTATGTCGTTTGGCGACTTAAATGTCGTAACTACAGCTTTTTCGAGCTGTAGTTACGACATTTAGGTCGCCAACAAAAGTTTAGACTTTTTTGTGACGTTCTACTGACCATGGGTTTTTGCAAAATAACGCCATTTAAAATCGAAGTGGGACTTCCTGTTGGGCGTGGCCAAAGGAGTAAGCGGAAGGGGCCAGCGATTGGCCAATCATCAGACAACATGATTTTATACTATTCCACGACAACAATTTTAACAGGTATTTTTTATAGACTTTGTATATGGGTAAGACAACCCTGTGGATAATGCATCAACCAATTTCTTCATTTTCTACAATATTTTCCAAATCCTTTATTTCTTTAAGCGTAAAAATGCGGGCTTCTATTGGAATTTGTTAAATACAATCCGTGAAGTTGAATATTTGCAATATTGTAAATGAGTCCTAAAGAGCAAATTGAATAGTATCCATGATAAATGTTAAAACATCGTGAGAGAAGTCATTAAAAGAATGGTTTTTATTTCACATTGTTTTTTAGATGATGAAGTTATTTCTTCATTACCACAGTATTTTCCAATTTCTTTTTATATCATCTTCTTTGGGGCGTCAAAAAGCGTTATAGTGTTGGAATGGGTTAACCCATTCCAACCTAATCCTTCCTTGTTAAACTTCTCAAGAAAAAAGCTTTGGAAAACATTGTGGAAAATGAAGAAAGGTGACAAAAACTTACAATTCCATCAATTTTAGATTGTCGTCTGCATCTTCTTTCAATTAGGACCAGTCTAAAAAATTTTCAAGTGGGAATGGGTTAAGTTGAGTAGCAATGTAGAATCCAGAAAAAACAGATGGCTTTTTTATATTTCCGTATAAGGACAAAGGGACAAAAAATATAATCTTGGATCACGAGTGTTTTTCATGCAATGCGAAGCTTGAAAAAGCTTGTTTTCATATGTTTGATCGAACGTGGGCGTTGAGTTTGTATGTGAAGCTAGTTGGTAATTCAACCGTATCTATAGCAATACTGCGCATGACAAGGCTGGATTTGTATACACTTTACCGGGACTACTTTTATATCGGAAAGTCAAGGTCACATCGACTTTATAATGAATTAATTAATCTTTCATGTGAATCTTCGTGCCCGCTTTCCACTGAATGAAGTTTTTATATTGTTACAAAATCTGTAAAATAAAATTGCATCTACGTTTGTAATGTTTTGAAATTCTTTAATTTTTAGCTGACTGTAGTGTATGGTAAATACAGATATTTTCAATCCTCGTTCTGTCAAACAGCTTAACGGTTGCAACTTGTTAATTGCTCGAAACACGGGGATATCGATCCTAATGCACTTTCATTCTCAACTTTTACCCCTTAACCCATTTCACACAACAGAGCAGTTTTAGCGATCCTATGTTGTAGCAAATAGTGTGAGAAAAGAAGAAAATGCCTTTTCTACTTTTTTCAGAAAAATGTTCTTAAGTATAAAAATACATGGGCGTAAAAACAATGGACTGAACAAGAAAGGTTCAATGTATTTTTCAGATTGTCTAAAAAGGAGATCAATTCTGCCTACATGTTTAGTTATACGGTCATTTGTTTGACCCATCAAACACACAATGACGCCATGTGATGCCTTACAAGAGAACAATTGTGAAAACATTGTGTAAAATAAAGAAATTGCTTGAAACAAGCAATTTCTTCATTTTTCCCAATGTTTTCAACACAGAAAATTGAAAAAATAACCACCAACTTTAGATTGTCGTTTGCAACTCCTTTCAATTCGGACCAGTCTAAAATTTTCCGTCTGGAAATGGGTTAAGAAACACGAGAGCTATCAGATGAGAACAACGCTCGTTTTGTTGTTGTTGTTGTTGTTTTTTTTTTTTTTTTTTTTTTTTTTCTCAGCATCCGAATGACCGATCGCGATGGTCAATCAAAAAATTAGGAGACCAATCAAATCATACATTGAGCCCGGAAGTTAACTTTGACCTCCGACATTAGCCGACATTCTCGTGAAACACTTTTTTTCGACTTACTCTAGCCGTAGTTTTGGGTCGTAACCCATCAAAGTGAAACTTCCTGTAGGAGTTGTTCTGATTTTGTCGATTTATTATTTGATTGGCAGTAGCCAACCGTCAATCTAGCTTTTAGGTATTTTTGATACATGGAGATGTAGAAACCGAACGAATCCTGACCCAATCAGATTTGTATGAGTCATACATGGCTAACAGTCTTTGGATCTTCGTATTTCAGAATGAAACATTTTCCTTCAGATTTTGATAGGTTAACTTATTAACACTCAACATGTGTATTGTTTGTCTATGTTTGTGATATGCGTACTATGTTTTGCGCAAGGAATATATTGCTTACATCAGAGACGATCGCTGCTATGGACGAATGATAAGTAGTGCGTCTTAAGAAGATGGGCAGCTGACGGACTCGGTTTGAATGTTTTCGGCTTTACTGTCATGAGAAAACACAGGGAGCCATGGAAGGTGAAAACCCTAACCCCCTCGCGGTATAACCGAAATGAAATTTAATCCAAACCAGAAGGAAAAATTTAAAACTGGTGCAAATTGAAGGAAGTTGCAGACGACGAATTTACAGTTTATGGAACTTAAGATTTTTTCAACTTTCTAGATAGAAAACATTGTAGATAATTAAGAAATTGCTTGTAACAAGCAATTTCCCCATTGTTCTTCTTGATGGGCGTCCAAAAGCATCATTGTGTGGGGATGGGTTAAAATGGCGATAACGACTATACGACCTATGAGTCACAAGAAAATGTTATTGTGTACGCACACTTTTTCGGTACCAATTGCTTTTAGAGACCGTGTTTTTTTTTAACGGTTGCTTCACTACAAATACATGAAAAAAATATATTGAAAAATCAGACCCTCTTTGTGATGCATGGATAGGTAAAAATATGTAATAGTTGAGTTATTTTTGTAAAGGTTTTAGACGCATATTTGTGGTTAACATGATGTATCCCTGTAATTTGCCCGGGTTTCTCCACGTTAGAAATACCCTGTAAGCACTTTAACCCATTCAAACAATCCCGTTTTTTTCTCCAAAAGAAAAAATGCTTGCAAAAACATATGGAAAACGAAGAAATTGCTCAGTACATGCAATTTCTTCATTATTAACAAAATTGTTTGACAAAAATGAATAAATAAAACAATTGAAATAATAGCAATAAAACAATAAAAAGATCTGTAAAAATTGCACCAGCTTGAAAATGCCGTCTGCAAATAATATCTTAATTTAGACAAATCCAAAACCTTGTCGTCTGGTTTTGGGCTAAAGGGTCAATTCAAACAACATAAAGCAATCTGTCCTCTGTTCTTATTTGCAGAACGAATACAGAATTTTCTTAAAAGTGCCTTCCAAGCTTTATCTCCTTGCAGTCAATTCAAATTGAGGCTCATGAAAATACGAGGAATGCACTAATGCGCTAACAAGCTCTCCCGGGGACTTTCGATTTAAGTTTAGTCTCATTTACATGAAATCTTTATCCAACAATCCCTGATTTTTATTTCTGTGTGACATTACACTTGAGTAAACATTGTGGGAAAAGAAGAAATTGCTTGTTACAAGCAATTTCTTCTTTTTCCAATACATTTTCCACCATATTGCATGGTTACTCTTTGACTTGTAGTTACTTTACAATGCGGTCTGCTATCCCATTGTAATTGGACAAGTCTAAAAGCAGGAGAGGATAAACGTGAAGTTTCAAATTTGCAGTAATTTATAGACACATTTGAATATTACATGAAATACAGAAAATACTTGTAATGAGAAATGACAGGAAGCCATGGTAGTTGCAAAACCTAACCCCCTCGCGGTATTAATGAAATGCAATTTAACCCAATTCAAGACGATAAATCTTTAGACTAGTCCAAATTGAAAGGAGTTGCAGACGACAATTTAAAGTCTATCTAATCTTAGTTTTTTAACTTTCTGGGTAGAAAATATTGTGTAAAATGAAGAAATTGCTTGTTACAAGCAATTTCTTCATTTTACACAATGTTTTCCAAATAGTTTTTCTTCGGGGCGCCCAAAAGCGTCAATGTGTGTGAATGGGTTAAACGCTAGATAAAACTGTTCTAAAATTAAAGAAACATATATAAAAAATGTATATGTCTTTTAATATACGTTGATAGTAAGTCTATGAAGTATTAGCCCTTTTTATGAATTTACTTTGTCCGTAAGAACACTTCTTTTTCATCAAAGATTTCGGAGCGGACATAAAATTAAATTTCTACTCATTGATTATTATTTATCTCGACTAGGGTAGGAGTGGGGCTTCGCCTAAACTTGTTTGGCGTGCCTTTCTAACCACAAATGATAAATCTTGGATGTAAACCACGTATTATATATATATTGCGGTTTTCATTCTTAGCTACGCACGAAAATAAATGACCTTAGCTAGCGTGTGAATCTAAATCCTGACCGATGTTTGGTTAAAAATCATCTTAACGATATCCTCTGGAACATGCAACTACAAGACTTCAGAGCTTTTCTATTGATGTTATTATGTTTGCTTTGTTCTTGTTTTACAAGCAACATTGAATAATTTTGATTTTTTTTTTTTTTCGTTTTTCGTTTTGTGCTCAGCAAAGCTTTTGAAACCGTGCCTGTGAATTTATTGACAGAGGGGTCAGTAAGCAATTTAACCCTTTCCTGGTTTTTGAAATTTTAGACTGGTCCAAATTGAAAGAGGATGCAGACGACAATGAAAATTGGATGCAATTCCAAATAAAACCACCCTATGTGGTAGAAAACACTGTGGGAAAAGGAGAAATTGCTTATTATAAGCAATTTCTCCTTTTTCCACAATGTTTTCTCAAGTATAAAATCACCGTGACGTATAATCCCGTGTTTATCCAGGAAAGGGTTAAAAAAAAGAAAGATTTCAGGATTCCTTTTCATCAGAAATCCATTCGAGAGTCATAGAGCCTGTAAGTATTCATTCGCAATTTGTGCATCTATTCTAATTTAATTGGAATGTATTGATTATAGTTACGCTTTTAAATCGCCCATACGATCTAATGTCAATCTAGTATAATGGCTTACCATCGTTCTTCGGATTCATGTCACAAGTTGTGTTTTCTACGGTAGTCCACTGTCACTGGCTAATATTTCAGAACAAATATGAGATAGCCAAAGTGAGAATAACGACAATCCGTCATTTGTAAGGAAATCTGGTGACGGTTCATCGTCAGAATTATTAGAATTCTAATTTTTTTCATACACTTTGTAAAAACGTGATTAGCTTTTGTAAAAGTCGTGATAGATACATTCTTTGTCACATAAGGTTGTATCTACACTTTGGTTATAGATCGCATATCGCTTTTGTAGGAAATATTGCGCGTTCAAAATCTATGTCTATACCTCCAGCCAAAGAAGGAATATTGAGCGTAGGTTGACATTCAAAACCATGTAAGGAGCAAAGTAGGTATACGTTGAGCTAGGATAAAAGAATTCAACATGGCGGGAGATATCTCACTGCCTAGCAACTGTTGCTATGTTGGCAGGTGCGAGAATATTGACTGCGGTTTTGTGGTTAGGTGCAAGCCAGGGCCCTGTCCCTGGCAAATCGAAAACCCTTCAGCCAAATTTTAGAAAGTTTTCTCACCAAGCTATTCTTGAATTCACAATGAACAGTCGTAACTAATATCATTGTCGTATACTTGTGCAAAGGGCATCATATCGCGGCATTTTGAGTCCGGGATTACAAGTGATGCAAAGTACAAACCTGGGTTTATCTGTTAATCATTTTTTTCTTTAATCCCTTCCTATTACAAGACGGCTATTTTTTAGAATGCTTCGAGTTGATAGAAACAGCAAACGATTATTTCATTCGATAATATATATATTTTTTAAAATGAATTTCCTTTTCGGATATAACTGTTTGCCAAAGCCTTCTTCTTGGGGCGTCGAAAAGCGGTTAATTGTGGGAATGGGTAAAAGCAACATGGTCAAATGTTTCAATTAAGATTAAGCCGTTTTTTGAAAATTATGCGAAAATACCTGTCATCTTTGTATGAGCGTAATACAGACATATGTCCTCGGAATACGATGATATGTTCAGACTGGTCGCATCCATCTTTATTCATGCTGTAGTTACGGCATTTTGCATGCCAAACGACGATATGTAACGTCAAAATTATGACTAGACCGTATGAGGTGAGCTTTGACGCATTTCATTGTCATTAACCCCTGTCATGTTGAACCCGAAATTTTCCTGTTTACTCAGGAGGTGTATCAAAAGACCAGCCTGCACCTAAGTGCAGTCTGATCTTTGAATACATCTCCTGCGTATCACTTTCCGTTGTTTTTTTTTCTTTTGTGTGTGTGTGTTTATGTTGTTGTTTTTTTAGTGTGTGTGTGTGTGTGTGTGTGTGTGTGTGTTATTTGTGTGTGTGTGTGTGTGAACTTTTATTATCAGTAAAATATTGAACAAAAGTTATTACTTTCAGTGCTTTCAGCCCTTTGTTTTTCACGCAATTTTGCATGGATTTTGCTCAGCTTGACAAGATTAAACAGTCCTCTTTTCGGGCGAAAAACTCGTATAACACTTATCAATATAAAAGTAATTTCAATGCATAACAACTGGTTCTACTTATTTGTATATGTGCAAAGGTCCAGAAAAATTATAAATAATTTATAGACCTAGGTACAGCAAACATTTACAAATTTTTCGCTTGTTTGAAATTAACATGGCCCTGTACAGAGTGAGAAAAATTCAGTTTATTTATCGTTTGCTTTGAGAATGTTCATATTTTTGTTGCGATTTATATATTTCATTTCTCTGTTAGTCTTTGTATTATTTTGTTTTTGGTACTTTGTCAATAGCCTGGACATATTATGATGTCCGTATACCAATAAATGAATGAACGAACGCTAGTAAAAATCTATTATTGAATGCTAAGTGTAAAAGTGACAGGAATTCGGTCTATCGATCAGGTGGGTGACTTGCAGTTTTGCCTAATGCAGGCACTTTCACCCCTTTCTCTCGATAAGGATTGCGACGTTTACATATTATGAGCACTCTTAACGACAAACCTTAACCCTTTAACACACGACAACATTTTAAACTTTTCCAAATTCGTGGTCAACTATCCGAAGTAAATAGGTCTTTTAAAATATGTCTATTGGGATGTTAAAGCTAGTTGATAATAAAAAAAAATGCTTGTAACAAGTAATCTTTTCATTGTCCGCAATGCTTTCCAAACTTTCATTTTGAGGGGGGGGGGTAAAAAGCGGGATAGCGTTTGAAAGGATTAGCTTGCTAAATAAGTAAATTGTTCATATTTTCTTTTCAGCCAGCTAAGCGTCAGCTTTGGTAGCAACAGGCAGAATTTGAGGTATTCTCAGAGTTCAGATGAGTGCAAACTGCCACTGGAGGCTTAACCACCAAATCCATTGAATGATTACGTCACAAAAAGTAGTTCTTATGTATTTCAGAAATATTGCAAACTCTTTTCAAATTGTAGAGAACTCATTCAAAGACATGCTATTTAACCAATTCCCACTTAATCCCGCTCTTTAAGCATCACAAGAAAAAAATCTTTGGAAAACATTGTGGACAATGAAGAAATTGCTTGTAACAAGCAATTTCTTCATTGCCCTCAATGTTTTCTACCCTACAAGGCCAAGATTTTCTAAATTCCACCAACTTGAAATTATCGTTTACAACTGCTTTCAGTTTGAACCAGTCTAAGATTTTGTCATGTTGTAATAGGTTAAATCCTGAATTACTTTAATCTCCTTTATGTATCATGATAACCTTTGACAAAGAAGATTACTAGACAAAACCATGCTTTGCTAACTTACAGTACTTTCCGTGCTTTGATTTTATGATATTATCTTGCCGAAAACGAATTCACTGTTATCTTGTTAGTAGTGGAGGAATCTTTTCCTCTACGGAAAATTGTGTTTAATTTTGAAATAAGGGTCGAAGAAAGACTTGGTGGATTTAGATTGGCCTTCGGCAGCATGACGCTGTCTAGCGGTATAAACATTGGTTGTGTTTTGAAAAGAAGAAAACTCTCACGCACATTCACACACGCATAAACGCACACGCACGAGCGCGAACACATCTTTTTCAGAATTCCTTCGATCGCTGCACATTTTAATCATGTAAACAGTTAACGAAAAAGACATTTAAGTCTGTGCGTGACATCTCCAACAATTTTGCAGATGCGTGACACGCACACATTGAGCACCCTGGACAACCATTCAGGACAATTAGAATATTCGCTGATTGTTTAAAGAAGCTTTGGGTCAGTATCTATCTACAGAGCGCAGAGTGAAGACTCTGATCAGACTGTGCGGATGCACAGGCTGATCTGAGTCTTAACTTGGCGCACATGTGTTATGGTTGGAAATGTCACGCACAAGCTCATTTTTAAAGACTATAATACTTTAGGGTACTGGTAAGTAGCAGTGGTTGATTTAGAGGGGTTTTGGATGTGTGTGTTCGTTTTAACTCCTTCTCTTGCCAATTTATTTCATATTCATGGGGAAATTCAGCATAATTTGGATGATAAAATCGATATTGCTAGAGCGACGACTTCTATAAAGTGACCACGTACATTAAGCAACCATGATTGAATTTTCCTTTTTTAAACGCAAAGACCTTAATAAATTAATGCCATCTGCTTAAAAGTAAAGTCACTGCTTAAACCTATGTTGTTTGGACTCATAACGGTCTAAATGAGACGATTCTAATGAGTCCAAAACGTATGATTTAGCTAGAGTTCGGTAAAAAAAAAATTATGTATTAAATCAAATCAATCCTTCATATCCTTGCCAAAAAAGTGACTAAGCAACCATTTTCTCAAGCGACCACTTTTTGGTCGTCTTCTAAGTAGTCGCTTAATAGCCAGATATACCCCCATCGGTAAATTAAACTACCTTTAAAGAAATCCTGGATCCGCCATTGAGTAAGGAGAGGACAGATTAAACCCTTTCCTGTTTAATCCCTGGTTTTTACGTCCCTGTGTTTTTATACTTGAGAAAACATTGTGGAAAAAGAAGAAATTGCAATATTTTCTACCCTACTGAATGATTATTTTTCAAATATGTTCTACTTTAAATTGCCGTCTCCAAAACCTTTGAAATTGGACCAGTCCAACATTTCATAAAACAGGAAGGGGTTAACCGAATTTCTCTCGCACGTCATAGTTTCAGTAATTTATACGAGAATTTGTCCTCTAAAGAGTTTTTGGAATTAGAAGAACTGAACAACGATTTTGTCACCTGGTGAGGAATAAACTCGGCCTAAGGACAGAATAAAGTCTAGACTAGACACCTCGTTCAAAAATCAATGCATTCGCTGCAAGAATTAAAGAATCGTGCGCCGTCAAATTGGACTGTTGTATAGTTAACTATTCAATGTTCGTAACAGAACCGTGGTATTGACGTCATATACTCATAAAATATGAATTACAGAAAATTTGAATAAAAGAAAATATGGGCCAACATTTGATCTACTCTTTACTTTACATAGCCGAGATAAATTGTTCGTATTATACATAATATTTAAACATGCTTAAATTTGTTTTCAATGGCTTGACACTAGTGTCAAACTCAGTATGGTCACCTCGAATGTCACTTCAAAAACAATATGGTGAAAGAAAGAAAAATCGTAACAAACTCTTTCTCATTCTTATACAGATTTTCTATTCTATACAGAGTTTCCTTGTCAAATCACGTGCATTTTGAAATGTCGTCAGATACCCGTTTGAATTTTGAATATTAATGAACGGATTGTGGAGGTCAATACGAATTGATCGACCAAGGAAGCGTACATTTATACCGGAAGTGAACCCTGAACTCCGATATTGGCCAACATTTACGATTTCTTAGTTAGTTTGACAATTGACTAATCGCTGGCCCCGCCCACTGACTCCCTAAGCTCCGCCCTCTAACTCCGACATGAAAGTTCCGTTCGATTTTTAGCGGCGATATTTTGCAAAATTTATGGTAAGTAGCATGTAACAAAAAAGTTCATTGTGAGGGTATGGGTTAAATGACGTCATCTGACCTCATTATTGCAAGACAGTGACTTTTCCTTGGATCTAAATAATGATTTAGCTTTGTGCGAAAATAAAAATAATAATAACTGCAGTCGATTTTCTTCGAGAAAAGCTGGTCTTAACCAAGTCTAGACCAAGGTTCGCTTGCTAACATCTATTTTCTTGACTCGATTTTAATCAGCTTGTCTCAAAGAATATTCCAATGCGGATCCTATAAATCGATGGCTTAGTGCAAAAACATAGTAATTGTTTATACAAAGTATAGACTTTTACCATGTTTTTTTGCATTAAGCTATTGATATTATGTCCGGTGAATAAGACGAAAAAAAAGCGTAAAAAAAGTGAGCGCTTTCAGAAGAGAGGTGGTTGTAGCTGGGATAGACGAAATCCCCGTCTAATTGAGACTTTTATGAAAGCAGACGTTAAAAAGGAACTGATAAGGTTAAAATACGGTGTGCTAATAATCCGAAAATTGCATTATGCAAAATATCTGTTACGTAAAAATATAAAAGGGTAAACCGATAATGGAACTATCTTGTATAATATGTGTCATTTTGTTATTTAATCAACATTGCACATTTTTCCCAAAATCAGGAGTGTGTCTGGTTGTTGCGGGGCCTTTCATTCCTATTTGGATCGGATCAAGTTAACAGTAGAAGTCATTTTTTTCCCAAAGGAAAAGTAGGCCACAATCAACTATAGAACAAAACAAACCACAAGAAAGGGCGGGAAATCTGTACAACAAAAAAATAGTATATAGTAAATATAATTAGTAAATGTTATTGTTAAAAATCACACGACCGAAACAAACATTTGTGAACAAAAATAGGTAAAGTGATATTTTTATTTTTCATAACTCATTTAACACAACACCCGGAGTGAGTTATCAAAAATGCAAAGTCATTAGGGATATAATGATTACTTTCATACCCAAACAATGATTGTATAAATTCAATAAGGATATAGCCTCATGTAAAAATAGTCCCCTTTCTACCAAATGAGGGAAATTATTTTCGTACTGCTTACAAGGATATAAAGGCAATCCATCATTAACCCCCCTTTTTTCAAATTTTGGCTTTGTCCAAATCAAAGGAGTTGCAGACAACATTTAAAAGTGAAAGGAAAACAAACATACAGAGTAGAAAATATTGTGGTAAAAGAAGAAATTGCTTGTAACAAGCAATTTCTTCTTTTCCCACAATATTTTCTGAAGTATAAAATCGAAGAGCCGTAAAAACAAGGGATTTTAGAGGAAAAGGGTTAATATAAGTAACGGATCGCTTTATACGTCAACTTAGCTCAAACAGGAATTTCTGTTGTGATTTCAAACGGCGTTATTTTGCAAATTTTATGGTCAGGCACGAGCGAAGCGTCGTAACTACAGCTTGAATAAGCTGTAGTTACAGGGTTTAAGTCGCCAAGTTAAAAACATGTTTCACATTAATGACGGCTTATGTCGGAGTTTAAACGTCTCTTCCTTTCTAAATGATCGGTAGCGCGTCAGACTCCCAATCTTCAATGATGGGATGTCATGGGTTCGATCCCCGGCGGCGTCACATTCCCTTTCTGACATTTGTCTCTCATCAATGGGTAGATAATTGTAAACCTAAATGGGATAGCAGCTGGAGGCTAGGAAAGGAACTGGTGTGAGAAATACCAGGAATTAGGTGCTCCTGCCGCCGCGATATAACTGAAATACTGTTAAAAGTTGCGTTAAACCCTATTCAATCAATCAACCTTTCTAAATGAACAATTTGGTTGGTATATTAGTTCATTGGTTGGCACTACGATCATTTAAAACCACAGCTATAGATAACTGGGCTTTATAAGCCTTGCTAAATTTATAAATATATAAACATGCTTATCTTTCTTTTTTCCCCTTTTTAACATATAAAGTGTTTTTATTGTTGGCGTTATGATTAATTTAGTGATGATGACCATTATTATCATTTTTATTATTTCTATCATATTTTAGTTTTAATAAAGCTAGTATATTTTGTGGTTAGACTCGCAAGTCTTTAACCACAAAAGGTTTATTAGGGAACCATACATACAGAAAGGCATTGACGAATCTTTGACCCATTACCAGACGACAAAGGTTTAGACAGGTCGAAACTGAAAGAAGTTGCAGACGACAATTTAGTATTGATATAATTTCATACATTTGTAACTTTCTGGATAGAAAACATTTTGTAAATTTAAGGAATTGCTTGTTACAAGCAATTTCTTCATTTTACACAATGTTTTCCAAATTACTTTTCTTCAGGAGCGTCCAAAAGAGTCACTGTGTGCAAAAATGTTCAATTTACCAAAAAATGCGAATCCTGAAATTTCAAAATAGGGGTCAATTATTCATATACCGGCTAAAAATGTGTTTATTGGAGACGCCAAGTTATGGCGCAAGTTTTGCCCCAATTCGTACATAGATATTTTTCTGATTGAGCAATTACGACATTGTTTCCATTCATTAAAATGTTTCCAATTGTGTAGACTCAATAGGAAGAATTTTATAGATAATTTCGTCGCGGAAGATTGTAAGATAACACCGTCATAGGTATGAAATTTAACACCGGTTTTAACAATGGCTGCTTATCTAGGTCCCTACCCCAGATCGGTATCGGCGTGTAAATAACGCGTCCCCCATGGTATTGTTTTCAAATTGATAATTGGAGTAATTGATATTATTATAATGGTTTTTCATTGAGTATAATGAAAATTCCAAATATTCCTGTAATAACGGAAGATATCCACAACAGATACCATGTCAATATGGCGGGACGTGCAAGCTATGGGAAAATTGTAATTGCGTAGTTACCATGTGAATTTTTGTTTGATACAGCCTTTTTAAGACAATTGGGACATGGTCTGGCTTTTGTATTTTTGGAAATTAAATACTTCCCGCCATGAATTGTAGGACTTCGCTCACACAATGAAATTTAAACGTTCCTTATGTTTTATATACATATATATATATATAGCAAAAAGCTGCGCTTGTAGGCTAAAAATTTCGTTTGTTTTGGGTTTGTTTTTTCTTCACGCTATGTTGCTGATTGGACTAGTCTCGACCGTCAACCAAATAATCAGAAGACCAATGAAATCATTCATTCAGATCAGAAGTAATTTTTGAACTCCGAGATTAGCCGACATTTTCAGTGTAAGCTTTCTTGTTGGTTTGGAGACTAAAACCTCGTAACTACAGCTTATTCGAGTTGTAGTTACAACGTTTAGGTTGCAAAACAACCATTTTATTTTTTTCTTACATGCTACTGTTAAATTTTGCAACATAACGCCGTAAGATATCGAAGGGAAACTTCCTGTTGGGGTCATTATGCAGTGCAACCGGAGTAAACATGCGGGGCCAGCGATTGGTCAATTTGGCCGGTGATCGATTTCTTTTTCTGCATTTCCGTCTCCGATAGCAAAATCTAAATATTAGCCTTGTAGTGCTTTAAAATGGTAAGCAATTCTTATGTAGAACAATTATTTGTCAAATGTGCTGTGAAATTTGATGAACCTTTCTAAGCGGGGTGTCATCTTGACATTGTCCTTTTGTGTAACTTATGGTCTGTTCCAAATTAAATTACGTTGCAATGTATGTTTAAAATACGAATTAAATTGTAAAAAGGAGAGAAAACATTAAAATAAAAGGAGAAGTCTCTTGTCATAAGCAATTTCTCCTTTGTTACAAGTTTGAGATATTTTTTGGTAATGGTTTAAGAAGATCCAAAGGCAAACCCATTATACTTTAGCCTCAGTGTCTATGTACTGGTTTCAGTCTACTTTCGGTT
The DNA here is from genome assembly GCA_946902895.1 of Fragum fragum. Lineage (NCBI taxonomy): Eukaryota > Metazoa > Mollusca > Bivalvia > Cardiida > Cardiidae > Fragum > Fragum fragum. Next base: position 47,583,799 of record OX336371.1, read on the forward strand.
TTCAAAGAACACTGTCTCTTTCATTCGTGTGAGTGTACTGACATGCTCTTTAACGATTCCCCGTTTTTTTGTGTTTTTTTTTTGTTTTAGTTGTTGTTTTTTTGTTTGTTTATTTGGCTTTTGTTGTTGTTGTTGTGTGTGTGTGATTTGGGTTTTTTTTTGTTGTTGTTGTTGTTGTTGCTTTTTTTTTTCAATTTAAGACAGGTCCAAAATGAAAAAGAAATTAATTGTTACAAGCAATTTCTTCATTTTCCACAATGTTTCCTAAGGCTTTTATTCTTCAGACAGGGGCATCAAAAGTGGGATTATCTGGGAATGGGCTTATGTAGATTCATTGATAACGTGTATGCTCTGTCACTACTTCTTTACTCAGTACATATTAATCTGTCAGACTTTATCAAATTAGAAAATTATAGAGAAAGGAACACTGTTTAAACGACCCTGCACATAAGCCCGGCTTACAGTTCTTGATGCAAAAGGTGACAACTTGCTGGCTCATTCAATACAGTTAAACAATGTCAACCGAACTTGTATGTGATAACATTGAAACGTTTTGGGTAGAATTTCCAGACAGTACCTACAAGAGTCTTGCTTTAATGCGTGCAAACTTGCCGAGGCAAATAAAACGGGAGAAGGCAGTAAAGAGGTTGCTGCAATGTGACCGGAAGTGTGTGGGTTTATAGTAAAGGTCAAGGATAATTGGTATCCGGCTTAAAGTATGAATTGTCTCATGTACTTTGTCCTGTGTGCGGTAACATCACCGTACTTCATAGACCGTTGTGTCCCCGCATACGAAAAGGAGTCATTTTAGAAGTGGGAACAGTATAGTGGGATTGACCATGGCAGATTTCCGAGATTTTCAATATCTATCATATCTATTTGACCGATAATGGATTTTGAATAACTGATGGATCGCAACAGTATATCAAAAATCGATTGACCAATCAAATAATTTACCGGAATTTCACCGGAAGTGAACAATAATCTCCGTCACTTTTGTTAGGCATTTTTTGCCAACTTATACGTCTTATCTTCACCCGATTTATTGTAAAGGTACGACGTTTAGGTCCCGAACCAAACATTTACGTTTTTTTTTTATGTAAACCTGAAAAATATTTGAAAAAATAGCGCCGTTTATTACCCAGGTAGAGCTACAATGTTGGAGGTCAATCGGGTAGCCAGCGATCTCTTAAATGACCAATCGCTGGCCCCGCCCACTTACTCACTAGGCCCCGTCCATTTACTTCGACAAGAAGTCCCGCTTCGATTTTTTACGACGTTATTTTGCAAAATTTATGACCAGTAGCATGTCACAAAAAAGTGAATTAGTTGGCTCTTCAGAGACAAAGCTCTTCGGAACAGGAATCGACATGTATCATGTAACGAAATAATTATGTATGCAACATAACGCTTTTTGTCCGTCAAGTGTTTTGAATACATCCTGGCTCAGTTGCTTGACTGAATAACAGGTGGCTGGAAATGTAGATGTCGCAGGTTTGATTTTTACAGCGCTACTCGTCACTTTGAGACATTTGTCCTTTTGGACATTTCAGAGACGTAGTCTATTACATTGTTTACCCCGATTATATCCTAGAATTAGTGTCATCTCGATATATCGGACATGTCGTACAAACCGACCTTCATTTTCATGGATACAAACAATTGTGTAGTGTTGGTAGCATTTCGATCCCAGTAGATATTCTTTTTTAAATAAAGGTTACGGTTTTTTTAGCCAATTCTCAAACAGCAAATTTAAACTGGTTAAAATCGAAAGGAATTGCAGACGTCAATTTGAAGTTTGTGAAATTTTCTTCAACTATCTGGGAAGAAAACATTGTGGAAAATTGAAGAAATTACTTGTAACAAGTAATTTCTTCATTTTCCACAATGTTTTACTTGCCCTCTTTTCTTAGGGACGTCGACAGCGGAATTGTGTAGGAATGGGTTGAATCCTTTGCAAGGGAATACTAGCCATACATGGAATGTATATTTTCATACGATTAAAGCACTTAAAGTTGAAACTCCTGTTTTGAACAGCCCACTATTGCTTATTTAGAGGTGGAGTATTTTACCGTAAAATGAATGAAATACGGCGATATCGAAATCCGATTTATGGTCTAGGGGACGTAACTATTTATTACTTCCTTACACAATCAATTTTATAACGAATAGTAAATATGTTGCCTTTTCGTGAAAACCTGTTTGCATGCTGAACACAATATTCGCGGGGGTTGGTGCTCCTTTTTTTTCTTTTTCTTTTTTTTGGGGGGGTGTTTCTTTTTTGTTTGTTTGTTTTGTTTTTTTTTCTTTCATTAAATTAAAGAACAGAGAGAAAGTGAGAGAGACGGCGGGGAAATAAAGAGATGGAGATCACTACACAAAAACACACATGTGCGAGAAAGATAAAAAAAATGAGAAACATGGAGAGACCAAAAGAATGAGAAAAGAAGGGTCAGAGAGAGAGAGAAGGGGGAGACTATGAGATATAGAGAGAGAAAGAGAAAAGATATAGACATAGAGGCAGAGGGAGAACGATAGAGGGGGAGATGGAATAACAAAAATGGGGAAAAGATATCTTGTCAGTCCAAGGTAGTTTAACATTTATAGGTACATGCCGATTCCTGACCCACCCTTGAATAGGCAGGCAGGTCAGATAAAGCTTTATCCATTCCAACGCTCTTTCTTTTAACTCTGCATAACTTGCTTGCAAAACCAAATGCTTCGCATTTCTACACTGTTCATGCGTCGTGAGTAAAGGGATCAATCCAACAAATATCAAACCATCCCAACACATTCCTGCTATTTTACGCCCCAAGAAAGAAACATTTGGAAAACATTGTTGAAAATGAAGAATTTGCTTGTTACAAGCAATTTCTTCATTTTCCACAATGTTTTCAAACAAAAAGGTAATGTGTATATATTTCATAAATTTGGAACTTTCGACCGCAATTAATTTCAATTTGGTCTAGTCTAAATTTTTGTTGTGGGTTAAAGGACCGTTACTGGTTTAACAGGGAATTCGATTTGAATACGGGCGTTCATAGAGGTAGAATGAATATTCGTAATCATATAAATTTTGCAAAAAAGTGAATGCTTTATTGTTTCTATCCTCGTCGTCAACACAGTCAGGGCAATTGATGGATCACTTGCCCCGCCAAGTAACTCCGCTAGCAACACCCACTGACTCCGGCTGGAAAGTCCGCTTGATATCATACGTCGTTATTTTGCAAAGCTTTTTGCCATAAATATTAATCTAAAAAGTAAAATTGTTGGTTTGGGACCTAAACGTCGTAACTACAGCTTGAATAAGCTGTAGTTACGACATTTAAGTCGCCAAACCAACAAAAATGTTTCACAATAATGTCGGCCACTGTTTGAGTTCAAAATTCACTGTCGGTCTAAATGAGTTATTTGACTGGTCGAGTGGTTCTTTGAATAACAGGCTCGACTGGTCAATTGATGGAACAATGACACCGCCCATTGACATCGTACAGGACATTTCGGCTGAGGTTGCAATCATAATTTTGTAAGATATGTGGTGATGTGGAGGGGGGGAATCTTAGGGGAATCTTATGTTGGGGACCAAACGTTACGCAGTTTCAGTCGCAAAACCAACAAAAAATGCTTGATATAAATGTGGAAGTCAAAAGTGCACTTCCGGTCTAAATAAATGATTTGATTGGTCAATCCATGTTTGACTAATCATGATCCATTTGTTATTGATACTTTTCAGACTTGCCGGCTGGTTCCTCTTGTGTGTGTATTTCCGTTTATTTGTTGTCGCTACCGTAGCCTATGCCCATATGAACGACGCCCCTAGAGGATAGTGAACTGTTACGGGGGATAGTGCATGGATACAGGACGATACAGTGCTAAGAGCCCCTCCTGGTTCTTTAACCCTTTCCTGTTTCATAAAATTTTAAAGCTGTCCAAATTCAAAGGTTTTGAAGAAGAAAATTTAAAGCGCATTGAATTTGAAAATTAACCATTCTTAACGGTACAAAATATTGTGGAAAAAGAAGAAATTGTTTATTCAAAGCAATTTCTTCTTTTTCCGCAATACTTTCTCAATCATAAAATCACTGGGACGTAAAAACCAGGGATTAAACAGGAAAGGGTTAACGTGCTCTATGTTAAGCACCGTCACGCGGGGCTTCGGTTTAACGTCTCACCCGAAGGACAGATAGTTTGTTAGCTTGGTCAGCCTTGGACACGAACCCGTAATCTTGAGGGTTGAAGTAAAGTGCTTTACAATCTGGCTAACTCCTCTTTGCCTGGTAGGTCTAATATAATTGTTCTCAAGACATTGCAAAAAACAAAACAGGGGGAGCCAAAAAAAGCTCATAAATAACAATTTATCTGTCTCCTTATTTTATAATGACCTACTTTGAAATAAATTAGGACGAAAATGTCCAATAATGAAAATATTTGGGGCATTTTTATTGAAGAAATAAATATCTATTCAAACCGTGAGAACTTCGTTTATGGGTATCCTTTTCACTATCATAATTTTGGGTGTCATCTTTCTTGTTTATTAGCCCATGGATGAGTAATAATATACAATAAATATACAATAAACAAGCCCAAAATGCCACATATGGTTTTATGGGTGGGTGAGATATTGACGTGTATAAAAACATCACCCTTTTGGTAAATCTATCTTACACTTGATAAGAGAATTTGCCAATTGCCTTGAAAATAAGCTGAACGGACGCTTAACACTTATATTTAAGTCAGATATTGTTTTCACGGTAATCTGCTAGGCTTAATGTGGCTTTTTTAGTTATATTGGAAAGGTTCAACGGAATTCCAGATTATTTTTAGATATCACTGAATTCGGTTGTCGACACCGCATGACCTCATTTAGCATATGAACCAAAGTCAACGGAAGGTAACAAATTGACAAGCGAAACAACCAACGTCCTAATTCACGTAACACCAAATCCTTAGCGCAAAGCCATGGTAAGTTTCTATATTCGTATATAGACGCTTACTGTAGTTTTAGACTAATCTTTATAAAATTGAAGACCGGCTAGCGAACATAACTCCTGGTGATGTAACGATGTCGTTAGTTTGAGCAAATTCAAACTGAATGCGGGATTCCAACGGTTATACGCACCGCGTGAATTACCCAATATTCTTTGCAACTGTCAAAAATAGTACCAAATGTACTTTTCAGAATATTGTATTGAAATAGTTTATGAGAGGGAACAAGAATAATCAAAATATGTGACATGAAAAAAACATAGATATACAAGTCGACAGTGGTACCCGTCTATCTTGTTCTTTAAATCATACATATGATCCGTAAGGCAGAAAATCCCACACCCATTCCCACACATCAACATTTTAGACTGGCCCAAATTGAAAGAAGCGACAGACGACAATTTCGACTGATCGACTGTTATCTCTAATACATCTTGAACGGAATGGTAGCGCACCATTTGTATTTATGTAGATTTTTTTCAAACCTTTATCTTCAAAATAAATCCTCTTAATTATAACAAAGACGTGCATCTTCTTGTTGGAACAGAGAGCTCATTAACTATGGGCCTATTAGTTTCTTTTTTTTTTTTTTTTGTTTGTTTTTTTTTTTTTTTTTTTTTTTTTAATTTTATTACAAATATAATGATAATAGACCAAATGCGGCTGTCAATCAAAGAAACAAACGACCAATCAAATCATGTATTAAAACCAGGAGTGATATTTGATCCCAAACATTGGCCGCCACTTTGTCTGAGCATTTTGTTGGTTTAGCGACTTAAACGTCGTAACTACAGCTTATTCAAGCTGTTATGTCGCCAACCAACCATTGAACTTTTTTGTTACATGCTATTGGTCATAAATCATGCAAAATAAACGCTGTTAAATATTAAAATGGAACTTCCTATCGGAGTAAATGGACGGGGCTAACGGAGAAAGTGTGTGTTGCCAGCTATAAGTCATTTCTAGTTTGGAGTGATGGTTGAAAACAAGAAGCCGACCCATCATTTAGTATGCTTTACTTTTTTAGTAGCCGCCGTCATAGCGCAGTTGGTAGCGCGTCGGACTGTCAATCTAAAGGTCCCGGGTTCGATCCCCGACGGCGGCACTCATCCTTTCCGACTATTTGTCTCTCACCAATGGGTCGATAATCGTAGACCTATGTGAGATAGCAGCTGGAGGCTAGGAAGGGATGTAATGGTAGTACTGGTGTGAGAAATACCAGGATTCCATTGTTAGGTGCTCCAGCCGCCGCGATATGACTGTAATACTGTTAAAAGCGGCGTTAAACCCCATTCAATCAATCAATCAATTTACTTTTTTAGTACAAGTTTCAGAAATACGACACTTGAAGCGTTTAATTATAGATTATCATTCACGTGGTCAACTAAATAGGTTACAAAACCTGCAGCGATTTAAAAACGAAGATAAGATTTTATATCCTTATAAGGGCAAGATGCGGTAAATGTAATGACAAAAACAGATTCGATGAGATAGTTTTGCGTACCTCTCTCAAAATGTACTTTACCAACAATTTATTCAAATTACACGCTGGTCACGATTCGATACGGTCGGGGGCTTTCTTTATGTCAATAGGGGTGGACTTACATACCATCGGTTGGCGATTAAATCCTCGTAACTACACATTGAAAAGGCTCGAGTTACGAGACTATGGTATCCAATCAATGTTGTTTGTCATTGACGTTCCCACCCCCACACCCGTAAACATAAACATAACAAGAATCCAGTCTTCCCGGCCCACCTTATTGAGATTTGCAAAAGCTTAACCCATTCCCGCAATATCCCGCTTTTTTACTCAACCTAAAGAAAAAAGGCATAGGAAAAAATGTCACAAGCAATTTCTTCATTATCCACAATTTTTTCTACTGTATAAGACATAGAGGATAACCAACTGGTTATTTTGATATGAAATATCTCTCACGAGAACGCGTCGTTAGACGCTGAAAAACGAGTCCGAAGGACGAGTTTTTCTAATGCATAACAACGTATTCGAGTGAGAGATTTTTCATATCAAAAATAACTAGTTGCTTATTCAATGTATTATATTCGAAACAGTTTTATTTTTTCAATCGTTACCTATTTATTTCAATCATATTCGTCAGCTTCGGCCCTGGGAACCATGCGCATTAATATCAACGAATTTTGTTTTCAATCATTTCTATTCGCCATCTTGGATTGGCTTTTCCAAGTGGGTGAGGAATTTTTGAGGGAAAGTCTGTATTTTAAGACACTTAGAGATTCGCAGTGTCAGACACGAAAATAATTTGGGCGAAACATATACTGTATCTAAGGGCGACAATTTTATCGTCGATCTAAAGGCCCGGGATATTTCGAACATTGATCGACCATTCAAGACTTGGACAGAATCATAGGATAGGCGGTCTGTGATCACTCAGTCTCAAGACTTGGGCATACAAAACAAGCTCATGCGGGTTAGGTTTGAGTGTCTATCACTTTAACTGCAATATCATCAGTATTCGAGGTCTGGAATTCTTTTGGACGTTATGGAAAATTATGCATTTGTTTCAGTCATTCTATGATAACACAAACATTCAGGTTCGTGATTACCTAAAACCAGTTGTTAGTAAAACGGTTGTTTTGGTGTTGCAGTTATGTTCCTTAATTTATTCTTATTTTACTGTTTTTAATTGATTTTTAGCCTAAGAAACTGAATGTAAGGTCACCGTGCATTTCTCACTCTCCCAATACCTCGTTCGCCATTATTTCAACAGAAAAGTTGTAAAATATGTAGCTTATGATTTAAAATCTTGTTATATTTGATAATTTATGTGGAGGATTTAGTCAAAAACTTTCTTTATTTTAGATATGAAATTGGCAATCTTAGCTATGAATATTAACCAGGAGCGACCTGGCCCTTAGGAAATAAAAGTAGTTCCCGATTTTCGGAGTTAAAGTTGATATCAGTGATGAAATCAAAATGTATTACACTGCGAAATCCCAAGATTTCACGGCTAGGAATATGATAAAAACATTTTTCAAACTTCATCGACTGAAAAAGTCGTCTGCAAGTTCTTTTAGTTTGAACCAGTATAAACGTTTGTTATGTTGGAGTGGGTTAATGCCTTCAATTTATCATTGTTTGCCTGTCAATTAATGACGAAACACCTGAATGTTGTGTAAAACTGTATCCCTTGAAATACACCCAAATGATTTGGGATTTCAATAAAAGGGATCAAACTGACTAATGGGTGGTTTGCTTTCCTAATATTGTTACTTTTTTTCTTATTGTTTTTCTCGGTAGAAATGAAATGATAATACTACCTAGAGGGGGTTCAAACCTATGAACTCACTCTAAATCTGCCACTAACATGTGTTTCATAAAAATCCCCAAGATGGCTTGTAATAAGCAATTTCTGCATTCTCAATGATGTTTTCTAAATTATAATTTTCTTGGTGGCGTCAAAAAGAGAGATTGTGTTTGAATGCCTTAAATAACTATGAGAATGTTGTTTTATGTATAATACAAGTGAACGTAAATTCAGATCCCACTTAAGAGATGAAGAGAATATTTTTTGTTTTCATGGAGGTATGAACCGAAAAACCTAATCACATTGTATGAATACGCGAAGCGGATTCATACATTGTGCGATTAGGTTTTTTCGGTTCATACATCCATGAAAACAAAAATATTCTCGTCATTTCTTATAATTTAATAGTATCAAGCGAAAAAAACAAAAGCTTTACAAATTTTGATACCCGTTTGTATTTGACTATTTTGTGCGAAAGCATACAAAATCGGTGCGTGCAAAAAAAATTGTTCATGGAGTTATGAATAACTTTTTTTGACCAATCAGAACGCCCGTTTTTGATAGACGAAACTAAAAAATAGATTATTAAACTATAAAAGGGGTATAGGTCAATCCCCTGTACGCTACATTGGGTACATGTATGTCCCCTCCGTGGGTAATTAATGACCATAGGTACCCATTTGTCACAGCCGAACGTTAACCCGAAATATGATATACATTTAACACAACACTAAGTGCATATGTACCAGAAAAGTTTGTTCCGGGCAGAGAGCATGAACCATGCCCTCGACGAGCTGAAGTACTCTAGTTTGCTGGAATGTGTTTTACAGTGAAGTCAATTTCTTGTAGAATTCAAATAAATTTTTGCAGTATATATATGAGATTCACAGTTTGCTGGAATGTGTTTTACAGTGAAGTCAATTTGTTGTAGAATCCAAATAAATTGTTGCAGTATATATATGAGATTCACTATCAATAACTTTAATGACCTCCTTACCAAATGCAAATCCGGAATCAATACATTTAACTTATATATTAAATGGCGTTATTTTGTAAAATTTATTGTCAGTAACATGTAACAGAAAAGTAAAATAAGCTCATGCGTGACATTTCCAACAATTACACATGTGCGCCAAGTAAAGACTCAGATCAGCCTGTGCATCCGCACAGTCTGGTCAGAGTAGTCACTCTGCGCTTTGTAGATAGATACTTGCCAAAAGCTTCTTTTAACAATCAGAGAATGTTCTAATTGCCCCGAATGGCTGTCCACGGTGCTCAATGTGTGCGAGTCAGGCACATGTGAAATGGTTGGAAATGTCACGCATAGGCTCAAATCAAAGTACCGAAAGAACCGTAAGCTAGCAAAGCATGGTTTTGTTGAGTGGTCTTCTTTATCAAAAGTTAACATGATTATAGACGAAAAATAACTGAGGTGTTAAAAACCATAATTACGATTGAGTTCTCTTTAATTTGAATACAGATTTTCGTATGGCCAAGTGAGCTGAAAATACACGGGGGATGAAGTCGCAAGCAGAGTTTGTTTTATGAGGCTTTCAATGGATTTAATCATTAAGTCTCCAGTGGTAGTTTGCACTCATTTAACTTTGAGACTACCTCAAAATGTTGCCTTTTAACCTAAGCAAGAACAGCTGATGCTTTGCTAGCTAAAAACAGTTAGTGTGTAACCTAAACGACGTTACGTACAGTTTGAATGACGTTAGAGTTTCTAAATCAACAAACATGTCGGAGTTCAAAGTGGCCTTCAGATGTAACCGAATGATTTGATTTGAACTATCGATATATGATCGTCAGCTGAGATCCATAATATCGGCTAAAATAACTCACGACGCCGCTGGCAGTCAGAGGCCGCTCATTGACATTCGACCCAAATACCCGTTTATAGACTTCCGTGAAGAGGAACATGGCGATATTGCTTCTTTTTGCTAAAAATAGGTACACATGAAATAACACTTGGCAAATCCAGAGGGAATTCGAGACCAGCCGACCATGAGACCCCGACTGATACCGCTAGATCTATGGAATCCTCTTACTTTCCAACTTTATTTAAGAGATGAAGATAATAATTTTTGTTTTCATGGAGGTTGAACCGGAAAAACGAATCAAACTGTATGAATACGCGAAGTGGATTCATACATAATTGTGATTAGGTTTTCCGGTTCATACCTCTATGAAAAAAGAATTCTCTTCATTTCTTATAATTTAATAGCATGATTGATTGAATGGGATTTAACGCCGCTCTAAACAGTATTTCAGTCATATCGCGGCGGCTGTAGCACCTATAAATGGATTCTTGGTATTTCTCACACAAGTATTACCACTACATTCTTTCCTAGCCTCCGGGTTTACGATTATCCACACATTGGTGAGAGATAAATGTCGGAAAGAATATGTCCTACCGCCGGGGATCGAACTCATGACATCCCATAATGGTAGATTAGGAGTCTGACGCGCTATGACGACGGCTATATAATGTAATAGCATCGAGCGAAAGAAGCAAAAATCAAAATTTTGATACCTTTTTGTATGGGACTATTTTGTGCGGAATCAAACAAAATCACTGCGTGCTCAAAATTTTGTTCATGGAGTTATGAATATTTTTTTTGACCAATCAGAACGCTCGTTTTTGATACACGAAACTAGAAATTGAATTAAACAGTCTTGATCTTGCCTACTCCAAGTGATTGACCCATTCAGATACAAAGGTAATTGAGAAAACATCTTGTAAGATGAAGAAATTATTCGCAACAAGTAATTTCTTCATTTCCACTATGTGTTCTGCCCAGTAAGATGAAAAAAGAATTGAAATTTCGCCAACTTTAAATTGTCGTCTGTAACTTTTTTTTCAATTTGGACCAGTCAAAAACTTTGCTTTCAGGTAATGGGTTAAGTAAGATGGAGGTATTGCTCCAGCCTGGAATGAGGAGAATTTTGATTATGTTGATATAAAGTAAGATATGTTATTTTTAAACCTTTCTCTTTTTTTGAACGGGGGTATCAATCATCCCCACATAATTATTTTTTACTCAAGGCCATGACCTGATATGTCGCGCCAAAATGGGACCACTTTGGATTTTCATTTAGTCAATCGAAATGAATGCACGACAAAGTACCGAAAGACTCGCCCACGGTCTCATTGACATTAATTAGGTGTTCTACCAAATCCTTGTTACTTTTATTAGGTGTTCTACCAAATCCTTGTAACTACAGCTTAGAATATACTGTAGTTACGAGATTTTGGAAGAACACAGACGATATGTCCGACGATATGTCAGATTTATTTGAAAAAATGCTTTTCTCTAAATGTTATATCTCTGGTATGCTTATCAGTGACGGTTTGTGAGACGTAAGGAATGTAATTTTAAGGAATGAAATGTATTTGCACGATTGATGTTAAAGCTCACACTTGCTGACAACCTGGGAGACAGACTGAAGCAAGGATAGCCGTTCAATATCCGGAGAATCTGAAATTGGAAAAGGTATAGACTATGATCAGTCTACACATATGTGCAGTCTGATCTAAGTCTTAACCACTAGTTAGTCAATTTGACTCGGACTTGTATCTATGAAAAATTAACAAAAGAATTTGGCACACTGTATCAGGGTATTCCAGTTCTTTAAGTCCTTTGATATTGATGCAATTCAGAAGAAAATGTTTTTGTTTTTTTTTCAGAATGACAAGGATTAAAACATAAATAAGACGATACCTCCTAAAAAGTACGAAATTCGTCGGAACTGATCAGGCCGCAGCCTGACCAGGGTTGAATTTTTCGATCTTTTCAGGTTTGCAGATGTGACCTCTGCTTGATCCAGCCTCTGTTTACAGATATTTATTTCACCCAGTTCCCGTAAGAACTCATTCGCCGACAGGCCACAGTTACATAACTATGTAATTGGTAATTGGTTAGCTGAATGAGCTCAATTGGTAGAGGACACGACTGCAGACTGAGAGACCGCTTGTTCGAACACAGAACATATCTGACCGGGAATAGAGTAAGTCCGCTATGTCGCATAATCTCGAAAGAATTGATACCAAACAATCTCCTTACTAAATATGGAAGTAAGCTATTGTAGAAAATTGAATAGGTTGAGTGAGAAAATTTTCAAAAAAGCGTTAAGAAAAAAGAAAAAAACATTACTTATTTTTTCTTCTCACCGACAATATTTTAGGACCTTTAAATGCGGATTTCCGTGCAGCAAGGAATGCTCACTAAAAGTATAACACGAAATTAGATTCTTTAATAATATTTAAAACAATCACCTTTTATAAATTTCGGATTCTGAGAAGAGCAAACTAAAAACTCAAGTATCAAATAAATCTTACAGTCCTCACAGCGCTGAATTTGCAAAAAGTAATTACTACCATTTAGCTCGTTTAATATTTACTTAGTATGCTGAGACAATAATTTTATCAATGAAAAAACATGAAATGCCTTATTTCAAGCTCCTTTGAATCTGAGGTCGGCTGTACAATGATAAGCAATGAGATATTAACCCTTGCCTATAGAGAATTTATTTAAAATCAAAGGACTGGAAGCCCTGAAAGGTCTAAATGAGGGTAAATATATCTTTTGAAAATTGATTGTTTAAACAACTCTGGCTTAAAGGGACATATAGGAGGCGTAAACAAAGATCAGACTGCACTTATGTGCAGTCTGGTCTTTGTCTATGCCTCCTGTCAAAACAGGAATATTCCGGGTTCAGCGTGACAAGGATTCAACAGAGACACCGGGTGACAGAGCTATATACGGAACAATGAGATTCCATTTATTTCGTCGTGTATCTTTGCACTATTCTCCGTAACAACTAACCGTCTCCTGGAGACTGTCTCTTATATAGACAAGATGCTACGGTAACAGAGATAGATAGGCGACTCTGAAAAGTATGTTCCCTTGTCCGATGGATAGCCTCTGAGTGCTAAGATTTTCGAGTAGAAGCTTCCATTCCGATCAGTTCAAATCCATTGTCTTATTTGCTTTTGATTATTTGTGAACTTATCCGAGTCTAAAAAAATTTATTTTGATAAAGATATCTGTCATAAATCAAACAGAGCGTTGCGAACTTTACTTATAAAACATGTTTTATTACTGTCATTAATTATGTCTATTACATCGAAAAATTTATGACATTTTTCGGTTGCCATGGATAAGAAAAAGACAGTTTAACCTGGTACCGATACAGGAGTAAAGGGGGAGGGCAGTCTGAAAAATCTGAAACAAGAGTTGCATTACACATGTACACTTGCTTTTGACAGCATTAGAAATTACATGATTAGTTCAAATTCAAATTCATTTGTTCGGCAAAAGGTTTTGGCGAATAGCAAACGATATATACAAAAAAATGGCAAAAAAGTAACAGTACAATGTACAATATACATACAAGATTTACATGTAAAGACGAGCAAACATTTAATTGCTATATTGAAACTGTCGATTTCGTATTCAGAAAAAATATGACTCATTTAACACGCTTGGAATTTAGTTTAAGATTTAAGAGAGTGAAAATATTTTTTTAGTGAATATTATATGGTAATGATAAAAAATTATACATCGCCACTATTCTTCAACTTTTCATCTCTAAGGGCATTTGAGTCTCTTAAATATTTAGCAATATTTATTATAGTTAGGGACCTTTCCGATGATTAATGTTTGAAAACAAATAAAGGCTAGGCAAAGTGGTCTGACCAATGTATTTCTCCAGAGTTCTGCATTAAATGGACAACACAAAAGGAAATGATATTCGGACTCAATCTGATTACTGTTGCAGCATTTACAAATGCGAATTATTTGAAATATATCCGTATATTTTCCTATTTCAATGTTAACCCTTGTCATGCTGTATAAATTACCTTACTGAATTTCAATCAAATCAAAGGGCTGAAAGCACTGATAGAACTTGTTAAAAAATCAATATTTCCGTCAGGAAAAGTACAAGCAGGAGGTGTAGACTAAGATCAGCCTGCACATAAGTGCAGTCTGATCTTAGTCTACACCTCCTGCCAAAACCGGAATATTCCGGGTTCAGCATGACAAGGGTTAAGATAATGAGACCTGAGTCTGAAACAAATGGAGTTTTTTTTTTTTTTAGCAATTTATGGTAGTACAGGTAGAATTAGGCAGAATATCGATATACTTTTCATAGGAAATTTCTTTCTTATATTTGCTGTAGTAGCTTAGTTTTGGTGATAAAGTAAAAGTTGCCGACCAGGCTTGAAGAAATTGATCCCGTAAACGTTGCTTAATTAGAGAAAAATAATTAATGATTAGTAAATTTAATTTTATATATTGACTGCATTCAAGATGCCAGTTCAGCAGTGTTTGTGGTTCTCAATACATTACTTTCTAAACAACTAAATATCTTATGCAATATCATACAACGTATTTAAGCTTATCGGCATATATACGTATAGGGTATTTTCCAATCAGTGTGAAATTTAGTTATTGACAAATTAATTCGATATCTCCCGAGAAGCAGTCCCTTTTATGCTCAAATAAGGTGATTTGCTAGAAATGTTAATTAGGTTCTCGTATTTTATTAACTGAAATTCGAGACTAATGACCACCTTCCTTTGATTCTTGACACTAGTCGGAGACATTTTTATGTGGAACTGAATGGTAATTATCCATAAAGCATACGTCACCCTTCGTTTTCAAACTATTATTTGAGCGCATGCGTGACATTTCCAACCATTACACATGTGCGCCAAGTAAAGACTCAGATCAGCCTGTGCATCCGCACAGTCTTATCAGAGTCTTCACTCTGCGCTCTGTAGATAGATACTGACCCAAAGCTTCTTTAAACAAACAGCGAATATTCTAATTGCCCCTAATAGCTGTCCTGGGTGCTCAATGTGTGCGAGTCACACATCAAAATTGTTGGAAATGTCACGCATAGGCTCATTTATAAAGAATGAACTCGAAGTCCTTTTTAAGCAGTAAATTTAAGATACAGTCGATTTTGCTCGAGCGACCACGTCCTTTAAGCGACCACTTCCATTAAGCGACCATAGTCGAAATTCCCAATTAGAAAGCAAAAGCTCTTAAGAAGTGACTGCATTTTTTTTAGAAAATCCTAGCAAAATCTTATGTTGTTTGAACTTAGATTCGTCTATATGAGACGATTCAAATGAGTCCAAACAGCATAGGATTAAGCGTGAATTCTTTCAATAATTACTTTAAGCAATAGAATATATCCTCCATATCTTTCACAACAAAGTGTATTAAACGTCCATTCTGTTGAGCGACACTTTTTTTGTCCTCCCTACAGTAGTCGCTTAATACAAAATTTACTGTATTCTGTTTCATGAACTGTATTGCTAAGGTGATTTCCCTTCTACCTTAACGGTAGAGTACATGCAATGGAAGGGGGTAGTAATTTCAAAAAGAGACCGCATTGTTTGCTGATCTCCCCTAAAAGATGTAAAATTGAAAATTTAGAACTTTTATTTTCATTTTTTTTTTCAACATTTAATATATCCGCGTAACGTGTTCCAACCAGAACTGACCATTCGTCAGTCCTATAAGTTAATTCGGTAGATCTTCGACTTCAAACCATGAGGTCCTGGGTTGAATCCTCGGGCTAATCAAACTAGTAAACTAATTGTCTTTGGGATGAGCATGTAAATCGAGTCCCATTGTGAGAGTGTTAGCCTATCCATAGAGCTCGGTAAAGAACCAGGCGGGGCTCCAGAAGCTTCGTCCTGTATCCTTACATTATCGGCAGTTAGGACTAAGCGTCTTCTTGGTTGTCGCTCATATGGACTGATGCTATGGCCGCGACGATAAATAAACGAACATACACAAATACCAGTATCGTGGCCGACAACTAACTTTTCTACAAAATTTTATCACTTTATGAAATTGACCAATCGCTGGCCCCACTAAATTACTCCTTTGACACAGCCCATTGACCCCGACAGGAAGTCCCGCCTCGATTTTATACGGCGTTATTTTGCAAAAGTTATTATCATTTGAATGGAAGAAAAGGTAGAATCGTTTGTTGGCGAGCTACACGTCGATTCAAACTGTAGTTAAGACGTTTAAGTCGCCAAGCCAACAAAAATGTTTCACACAAGTGGCGGCCAATGTCGGGTTTTAAATCCAAATTCAGTGCTGAATGAATTATTTGATTGGTCTATACATTCCTGGATCGACAGCCGCGGTTGGTCAGTTGTGAAGAATTTTGTTAAATTTTGAGAAGCATGGCTGATTTAAATTATCTTATCAGAAACAAATTCTTACCTGTGTGTACTCAAAGATAACAAAAATGTTTCAGTTTTTATATCTTTTTTTCAATGAATTATAAAACTTCAGCAGTCACGACAACAACAATCTTGCCCGTGAACGATTGTAGTGCTGACAGTACTTTAATTACATACGTGTTCACCAATGGCCAAGACGACGCCCAATTGTAATGTCAATTCCCGTACCTTGTTTGGATGGAACATAGACTGATAAATTGAGCGAATTTCTTTCCAAGTTTTATTATATTTTTTCATTACCTGACCACGCCTACTGTCTCCGGTGACCACGCCCACTGTGCTCTGAAAGAAAGTAAAACTGCATCAATTTGCATCATTTATGGCCGGCAATATGTAACAAAAAGTATTAAATGGTTGATTGACTACATAATCTTCGAAACTACACCTTGATTAAGTTGTAGTTACAACGTTTCAGTCGCAAATCCATCAATAAATGCTGCACAAAAATGTGATTAATGTTGGAGTTCAAAGTTTACTTCTGGTCCAAATTAATTCAATTTGTACTAAAAAATAAAAAAAGATTTCAATGGTTTTTTTGACAGGACAATACTTTTGCCCATAAGTATATTATAATCCCTCCATCTCAAGGGATCGGAACAGTAACATAAATGAATACTAAGACTTAAGATATCCCTAAACACGGTGTGTATCTAGCTTTGAGGGATTCCATTTCCGTCTCCCCAATACAAGCGATCTTATTTCGCGGTACATCACGAATCTTATGAATTCTGTTGTACGCGATATATTTCATCTATCATCGTGACGGAAATTGAATAGCATGTAACTATGAAGGTATACACCATGTTAGAGGTCGTACTTTCAAGAATATACAACAAGAGAACGCACAAAATTTCGAAGTTGTGGGCATAGAATACACACAAGCGGCTGACGAATATGCTGGTGCACAAGTAAATAAATAGGTATACAATATCTTTTAGTGACCTAAAGTTTCAAGCAATAACCGTTACGACATTTCGGTCGCCCAAGTGACGAATCGCGGCTGTCAATCAACCAGTCGACCGATGGAATCATTCATTGTGACCAGACATGAGTTTCGATCTCCAACGTCGGCCACCATTTTCGTTAACCTATTTTTGTTGGTTTGGCGACTTAAACGTCGCAACTACAGCTTATTTAAGCTGAAGTTACGACGTTTAGGTCGCCATCCAGCTATTCTAATTTTTGTTACATGCAACTGGCCATAAATCTTTCAAAATAACGCCGTTTAAAATCGAAGAGGTACTTCCTGTCAGAGTCAATGGGCCAGGCTATCGAAGAAAATGAGCGGGGCCAGCTTTTGGTCAATTGCTCTCTTATTAATAATTACTCACGTGTCTGTAATTATCTTATTTATTTATTTATTTCACATTTTTATTCATATAGAATTGTCTCATTCATGTGCCTTTATTTACAAAACATAGAAATATCTAAAAAATAGTAATAAAAACAAAGATAGACACAGTGCATGATTAATCTAATAAGAAGACTATATCGCTGGCTTAGAGCAAGAACATAGTATGGCTCTATACATTGTTTAGAGCCATACTATGTTTTTTCTCTAAGCCATCGATATTAGACTTGTTCTTATATACATTTTGTACATGAACATACTAGTAAAAAGTGTTTAAACGTGGTCGATGGCAATGTTTAGCTTGAACTTCTTTATTGAAATATTCAAGATAAAATAGGTTTGTTGCTATTAGGTTTTGTTTGTTTTTATGTTTGTTTCCATTTTTTATTATTGCCCGCATATTCCCAGTATATGTTTGAAAGGATAACTTTAGCTAACTCATTTCATTCACCCTAGCAGAAATGATTGCCGAGGGGAAGATCTCTGTAGTGTCATTGTCCAGGGAGACAAAAGTCTTTGACTCCTTGAACTAATGCATGTAGATAGATGAGCCGTTTACTAAATCATTAATGTCTTTAATGGATAGAATTATTTTCTGTAGATCTTATCATTAGTTGTCGTAGTTATCCCTCGCGGCACGGCACAGGTTCAATGACGAGGTTACTTAGACAGATATCAATTCGTTTAATATAAAAAAGGATAGCCGTTTACTACAGTGTAAGATTCGATTTTTCTCCAATTGGGTGAACAACAAAAGCTACATTTACCCGAGTAAGTTGTTCACGAAATGAAAAATAAATCGATTTTGCACGAAAAACAAAAACTCTTAAATGCAGAGACAGAATATAACCCCAAGCTCCCCAACTCCTACCCCTATTTTTTTTTTCTAAAAGCGCGTCATTTCCTCAATTACATGGTTATCTGATGACGTCATCAGTGCCTTTGGTCCCGCATAGATGACGTTCAGTAGCGCGAAATGAAAGAAAACATGTCTAAGTGAGTTTTTACAATTTTGATAATACCGCTTGTTTTTCGCAAAAATTATCGAATAATAAAATACTGAGTAATGCCATTAACCACCAAAAGAACATTAAAGAAGATTGTTTTATTTAAGGAATGATAACAAACAACTACATTTATGAAGAAATCAATTTATCTTATATATTACCATGCAATATGTGAAGTAAAAGGGAAACTCTTATGTGAAGTTTCATAAATACACATTGATATTGGTCGTACGTTCTTTGAGAAATCACCAATAGAATGCGAAAAGACCAACAAATAAGCCGATTTATCACTTGGATGTCTGCAAAATAAACAAAAGCTGGATTCGACAGAGCTCTAGAAAATGCAATGCATGGTTCTGCAGTTTTCGTACGGCCACTTACGTTAAGCCTTCTGATAAACTTGGACATTATATCGACTTTCACCTCGTAAACACTTGCATTTGCTTCAATGGATCAAAAGGAAACGTCGACGGGCGAGCAAAATGTCGTAACTACAGCTTTATCAAAGCTGTAGTTACGACATTGTGCTCTTCCACCGACGATATGAGATCTTCAACCGTGAATCCGACAAAGCCACCACTTATAATTGGAAATGATAATCTCTATGATTTCTTTAAATGAACACTTAGACCATCATGAAAAAAGGAAGCCACTTCAATATCTTTGAAATTTTAACAAAATTATTCATCTTTTTTATTATCTCTTTTTTTTCGACACAATGTCTCCATTAGCGAAATGTCTCTGGGTGGTCTGTTGTCGAAAAACGGGTCACATTTGCACGAACGACCCCCATCTTTTAGTATTTTTGAGTATACTTTAATCGTGATAATTGTCTCTGAATGTTTCAAAAGCTGAATAAGGAAACCATTAATTTGTTAGAATACCAACTATCTTAGAAGGGGTTATTTTGCCAACAGTTCCAAAGCACAAAGTGGCAAGTGACGACATTAAATATAGATGAAGTAAGCCCCGCGTTATAAAAAAAAAACGCGTCTAAAATAGCAGCTTAAGCACAGACGCGTTTGCCACCTTGCTAATTGGAAACATTAGATGGGTTGACAATTTTCCGGAGACCTAAAGGTTTACAAATAGAACAATTATCGTAACATTAGTGTCAAGGCATACAAATTTAATATAATAGCCGTTATTACTTGATAGGAACGCCTTCTGGCGTGCAACCCTGATACTTTGTATGGTTAATGTAACTTGACAGACTTCTGACAGCCACCCGAATAGGTATGAAATACGAAACCTCTCCCTGTTTTCAAATGTTTACCCTGTTGTAACCAGAGATTATTTATTTTCAGAGGCTTGAACAATCCTAGATGAGCAAAAATTAAAACAAAACAAAACTAAATGTATGTGCTAATTTTTTGACGCTCACTAAAATATAGGAACCTGTGAATGACATATAACCGAAATCTTTGAGCCAAGAGCAGACTCGTCTCAGCCTGTTCATATGCACATATTGTTCAGAGTAATCACTATGCTCTCTGCAATTGACCAATCGCGGCTGTCAATCAATGAATCAATCGACCTATCAAATCATTCATTCAGCCCGGATCGAGCTTTGAGCTCCAACATTGGCCGCCATTTCTTCAAACTTCTTTGTTGGTTTGGTGACTTAAACGTCGTAACTACAACAGCTTATTCAAGCTGTAGTTACGACTTTAAGCGGCCAATCAACCATTTTGCTCTTTTGTTTCATGCAACTAGCCATAAATTTCGCAAAATAACGGCGTTTAGAATCGAAGCGGAACTTCCTGTCGGAGTCAACTAAAGGGCCAAAGAAGTGAGTAGGCGTGGCTAGCTATTTGCCAATTAGAAATTTATTCAAAACCTTTTGGGTGACTATTCTGAATCCTTGGGTTGATTTTCTGACCCTTGTCATGCTTGGTAAATTACCTAACTGAATTGCTGTATAATCAAAGTGCTGAAAGCAATGACAGAACTTGTTTGTGAAAAATCAATATTTGTTTCAGAAATCAATTTCATTAACAACTCTGGCAGGAAAAGTTCAAGCAGGAGGCACTTGTGCAGTCTGATCTTTGTCTACAACTCCTGCCAAAACCGGAATATTACGGGTTCAGCATGATATAGGTTAAGGCTCGCAGAATAATACTATCAATAATACTATCAATAATATTTGCAACAAATTTCACTCACCATGTTGATCAATTGCAAATATTACTAAGACAATGTTAAAAATATCAAAAGTTGTCAATATCGGCCCAAATATCATTATCAATATTGATAGTGTATGGACCCCTTTTAGAATATATAAAATTGTTTAAAGCAACATGTGAAGGGCCTTAATATTTTGTCTATCGGTGACATAAATGTCGTAAATGAAACCTTTTTTAAGCTGTATTTACTACTCTTTGGTCGCCCATTGAAAGTTTCTGTCATAATCGAAAGTTTCTGTCAATATTATTTTTCGTAGTATACTTCTTTGTTGGTAAGTTAGTTATGTTATAAAACGGGCGCAAGTTCGCTGATATCGAGGGCTTAGAGCAAAAACATAGAGCCATACTATGTTTTTGCTCAAAGCCATCGATATGGGGAATTTACCAATCGCGGCTGTCAATCAAAGTATCAATCGACTAATCAAATGACTTTTTCAAACCAGAAATAAACCTTGAACTCTGACATTGGCCGACATTAAAGTGAAGCTTTATTTATTTATTCATTTATTATCTATTTATTTATTTATTTATTTTGCTTATTCAAGCCACATCGATGGCTTAGAGCAAAAACAAATTATGGCTCTATACACTGAATAGAGCCATACTATGCTTTTGCTCTAAGCCATCGACATGTAGTTAGGTCGCAAACCAACGATATTACTTCTTGTTACATGTTACTGGCCATACATTTTGAAAAATAACGCCGTTTAATATCGAAATAGAATTCTGTTTGAGCTTGTGCATTTGGTCAAAGGGCAGTATCATTTTCCGGAAGGCCTTTGGACACTCAATCTACAGCAGTGGGAGCCATTTGAAGAAAAAAAATAATTATCTTCACAAGCGTTGGTAATTAAATTTGAATATTTAGAGATCTCATTATTTTAAACTACAGGGAAAAGAATCGTTTTACATAATTTAGAAGATATTTTCTTTGTTTCTTAGCTTTATTGTTCTCAGTCAATTCTTAGTAAATCATTTCTAGCAATATTCGATTATGAACCGCTTTGGAAACAATATGTCATCCGAAACCCTGGTTGAATAATTTATATCTTACCCCTAGCAATAGAACCTTTTAAATGAAATAGCAAATATTAAACGAAAAGGGCTCTTACCAACGCTTCGTCCATTATTTTGATACAATCAGATATAAAAACTGAACCCAACTATGTATATAATATAAATATGATATAATTGAAAGGTCCAAAATTTGTATTAGAAATGAGAGTGGGGCCTTTCTGAATATGGCAGACTGCTAACTAATGTTCTAGATGTCAACATTTTGATGCAATATATGTATATACGGCTTTCTTTGTGTCAGCAAAGGTGAGCAATCTTGGATCATTTTTGTGCGCCTCTTAATAAAACAAGATAAAAAAAGTGATCGTTTTGAACTATGATATTTGTCAACATTAGTGTGGAGCATTTTGTTGGTTTGGCAACTTAAACGTCGTAAATACATCTTATTTAAGCAACATTAACGGCGCTTAGGTCGCCAAACAACTATTTTTATCGTTACGTGTAACTAACGGTTAATTTTGAAAAAAAGAACACAAAACAAAACAAAAAAAAACCACGCTAAATATCAAAGTCGTACTTCTTGTTGGAGGTAAGTATGCGTAGCAGGTGATCCGTCAATTGCGTATTTCGGAGTAACAACTATCCCCTTTTTACAGTTAAGAGATGAAGAGAATATATTTTGTTTTCATAGAGGTATGAACCGAAAAACCTAATCACACTGTATGAATACGCGAAGCGGATTCATACATTGTGTGATTAGGTTTTTCGGTTCATACCTCCATGAAAACAAAAACTATTATCTTCATTTCTTATAATTTAATAGCATCGAGCGAAAAATGCAACAACTTAACAAATTTTAATACCTTTTTGTAGTGAACTATTTTGTGCGGAAGCATTCAAAATGGCTGAGTACTCAAAATTTTGTTCATGGAGGTATGAATTAATTTTTTCGACCAATCAGATTGCTCGTTTTTGATAGACGAAACTAACAATTAAATTATTAGATTTTGGATGCTTGAGTATCATTCCTTTTTCTACATGGATCAAAGATTCAGCGATCCATAATTCTATGACAGTTAACATCGGGACATAAATCAACGACCACAATCCACATTTCGATAGCAGTCAACATCGGGGCTGAGGGATAATAAAGGATAATCAAGATTCTGGAAGATGAATCGACGATAAGGGGTCATTATCATTGTGTTCCATTATCCCTGGGGTGATAATTATTATAGACTAAACACGTGTATTTTTCAATCATGAAATATTGTTGAAGCTCGCAGATGAGACTTTATCTGTCAAATATGGGCTTTGCACGTGCGTCACCGTTGGTTTCTCGTGCGTTATATATGATATTAATAACACCGTAGGTAATTCCCTGACGTTTATTCCCTATTAAAGACAGGATTCATGCTCATTATAAGCGCGTCAATCTGAGACCCTTCTATCACCTCAAATGGCGATTTTGCTGCCTTGATTTGAAGGGAAAAAATTGCCATAACTGACATGAATTAATTCTAACTTCACCTTAAACTCCGTTTACTCGATATTATTAAGATAGTCAAAATATTTCTTATCAAAACTTATTGATTCAGTACTAGTAATACTCCATTTGTCCTTGCGAAGAGATAGATAGTAACTTTATTCGAATCATAAATGTTGCAAATTCCAGCAAATCTTAACCCTTTCCTGTACAAACACGGATTTTTACGTCCCTGTGAATTCATGCTTGGGAAAATATTGTGGAAAAAGGAGAAATTGCTTGTTACTAGCAATATCTCTTTTTTCAACAATATTTTCTACCACAAAGGATTGTTTCATTTCAAATCGCATCGACTTTTCATTGTCGACTGCAACCTCTTTCAATTTGGACCAGTCTAAAATTTCAAAAACCTTGAAAGGGTAAAACAACTTTAAAAAATCATTATGCAATGGAAAGTTAGACCTTAGTTCAACTTGTTTAAATGCCCTTTGTGAATGGAATCGTTCAATAAATTCACTGAAAGACCACTTATCAATAAATCATGATAAGTTTTGTTGAAGAATTATCCAGAAATATTGTCCCGAAAAGAATTTGAAATATACCCACTTAAAATTACTATAGCGTTCCATTAATATATCATACAGTAGACTGGGACCTCTGTCTGAGAATATTTAGGTCACCACGCTTGCTTACGGCTTGTTGCACAAATTATGCATACATCGTTACGCTGTAATCTTATACCCAGAGATTGTGAAACAAAAATGTTAATGGTTGTTCAATGTAATTCCCACGTTATCATAAAGTCTCGCTCAATTATACGTTTGTTAAATCTTTAGATTTTCGCGCCATTTTGTATAACGGATACAATTTGACCTAAATGTCTAGTGGCTTCTTGTATAGGTCAGTTCACATCGCTTGGCAGATAATTTACAATTTACGAAGATATGAGTAAATTTGGAGAACAAAAGAAGAATATTAATTTGTGACCCGTCACACCAAAGGGAACACGTGAAATGGGCAGCACTGCTTTACCGATTTTCAGACGACAAAATGTTAGACTGGTCCCAATTGAAGTTTGTTAAGTTTAAAGTGTCTGTTCATTAGAAGGGAAACAGTTTGCACAATAAGGCTACTGCTTGTTTTTTTCTACAATGTTTTTTCTTTGGTTAGATGTTTTGAAAAGGGGAGATTTTATGGAAACTGGCTAAGTGAACTGATTGAGTAGGTTGTTTCAGGATTCAGAGATTAATCCATTCCTACACAATCCCGATTTGAACGCCCCTTTAAAAATGTTGAGGAAAAAATTGCAATAACCGAGGTAATTTCCAGGCTCATTTCTATCCAGGAGAAAACATTCAGAAAAATATGAAATTCTATCAACTGAAAACAGCAAATTGAATTTTGGACCAGTTTAAAATTTGTCTGCTGGTAAAATCATTTACAATGCCTAAGTATTTGGTTTCGGTCGATTCCTGTTCCATAAATGAGCACCACACGTATTAACCCATTCCCACTCAATCCCCCCTTTTTACGCCCCTCAAGAAATAAGCTTTTGAAAACATTGTGGAAAATGAAGAAATTGCTGGTATCAAACAATTTCTTCATTATCCGCAATGTTTTCTATCCAAAAATATGAAACAGTTCAAAATTCTATCAACTTGAAATTCTCGTCTGCACTTTCTTTCAATTTGGACCAGTCTAATATTTTGTAAGGTGCGAAAGGGTTAAAAGAGGAAATAATTTTATAAATGGTCACCCGCGAAGTCAACAGAATACCATTGTTATACATGTAGAGCAACCATTGTTATTTTCGTTCAATTTTTGTTTCTATTTCTACTACAATGAGAATAATGATTAAATAAGAGCTCGGGCATAGAGAGCGAGTATCATTTAACTAATCATTTGTAATTGCAAATCATGATAGAAACACCTGATACTGTTGTTGTGAAATTAGAATCCTAAATACTTCCCTTTGTCGTCTGCTACTCACACGTGGAAATGAAACGCAAATCGTCTGTTTCATGATATCTCCATGACGTCATCACTTAAATGAATTAACCCTTATTGTTGATAAGCGTTGTTTCTTTTTCTACAGTGAATAGGTTGAAGAGTTTGTATGAACTTTTTTAAATAAAAAAAGGGGGGGTATTGTGACGAAATAATGGTGTGATTCCTGGATACAATACACAAGTCCTAGACTTGATCTATTTAACGTCTTGTCCAATGTCACGGACACCAACAAGACAGTAGGCAGGGTCTCAAGTCTATGTCCTCTGTCCCCTGTGCAGTCCCAACTCGACCAGGATAAAGAGTGAATTTTAGACAGTTCTAATTTGAAAGAAGTTGAAGAAAACAATCTCAAGTTGAAATTTCAAAAATCGTTTCTTTCGGGGTAGAAAGCATTAGGGTAAATGAAGAAATTGCGTTCTTAAGCATCTTCTTCATTTTCAACAATGCTTTCACAATCAGTTTTTCTTTCAGCGGTTAACAAAAGGTTTATTGGGGTAATGTGGATACAGGTACATAAATCATCACATTACCAGACAATACGGCCCTATACCCACCCTAAGAAATAAGATTTTGAAACAACATTGTGGTAAATGAAAAAGTGCCTGTTACAAGCAATTTCTTCATTATCTACAAGGTTTTCGACCCAAAAAGATTTCTAAAAAAATCACCAACTTTAGATTTTCGACTACAGTGTCTTTGAATTCGGACAAGTCTAAATTTTCCCCAAGTGGTAATGGGTAAAGGAAGAAAGGTAGACTAAACAAGCAAGGGTCAGGGGCCAAATTAGAACTTGATTTCCCGTGATGATGATGCACATTTGTCTTAACAAATAGGTTATTACCGGATTAAGCACCTGTGCTTGGGTTTTCTGAGGAAATGGGTCTTTTGTGAGGTCACTTTTACTAATTCAATGTAGATTTAGGCTCTTGCTCTCGAATTTCGAACAATTTGTTTTGTTTTCATTGTCTTTGTTTTCCATTTACGTTTTGGTAGACGAAGGAATGTCTTAACTCTTTCCAGTACAACCCCTTATATTTTGGTGTCTGTGAGATTAACCCTTAGAAATCGTGGAAAAAGAAGAAAATATATGTTACCCACAAAACCTTCTATCATATAGGGTGGTTGCTTTTTAATTGTACTTACTGCCTCCCCTTTGAATAACGACAAGTCTAAAATTTTGACAAACAGTTAGGGTTGACCCACGGCAAAAATTGTAATTGGTCGAAATTGAAAGACGGTTGTTGACGTTATGTCGTAGAGTGTTGAAAATTTTGAAATATGTGCCAAATAGGGTTTAACCATTGTGACAAAAGCAAAAATTGATTTTGGAAGCATTTTTTGTTTGTAAATAACGTTTTCTATATCAAGTTTTCTTTAGGGCATCAGAATGCGAGATTGTGGGATATGGGTAGGCTCGCCACTAACAATCTATTCTTTGAAGTGTGTAACGCCGCGGTCATAGAGCATTTGGTGGCGCGTCGGACTCATGAAGTCCAGGGTTCGATCCCAGGTCGCGCCAAATATCCTTTCCGGTATTTATCTCCCACTAATTGGTGGATAATCGTAAACCTAAGTGGGATAACAGCTCGGAAAGGACGTAGTTGTAGTACTGGTGTAAGGAATAACAGGAATTCATGGTTAGGTGCTCCAGCCCTCGCGATATAACTGAAATACTGTTAAAAGTGCAGTGTTTATTCTAGGATTTCAGAGCGAAATTCATACAATTTGGAAATGTTTGGTATTTCATGCTCTCTATTTATTAAAAAAAAAACTCACCATTGAGAATATGGGGAATCCTTGAAAAAAGTGGATAGGAGATCACGTTGCAAAATCAAGTACCGTTGGTATCCGACGATACCAGAGTCTAGGATGATGAAGAAATCTTGAGTCCGCAATAAGCTAACTAAAGTAATTAAGATGATATTTCATTTGTTTTCATTGCGCGGGTTCATAGATTAGCGTGATTATGTTTGTAAATTCATACCTCGTTGAAAACAAAAATATTTCTGTCTTTAACCCTCTCCTGGTTAATCCGTGGTTTTTACGTCTCTGTGATTTTGTAATTGAGAAAACAGAAATGGCCACAATCAAAATGATATCATTTGTTCAAATTTCCCAGTTATTTCAGGATAGGATAATTTCCTTCAATACAAATCGAAGTCCCCCTTTTTTTTAAGCAACAGCTCTTAAGAAGGGGAGGCATTTTGCTAAAAAGCGAAATCACAACTCGATCCTATGTTGTTGGAACTCATTACAATCGTCTCATTGAGACGATTCTAATGAGTCCCTACAACATAGGATTAAGCGAGAATTCTGTAATAATTTATGTATGCAATCGAATGAATCCTTCATATCGTGACACAAAAATTGAGTGAAACCAATCTCTTAAGCGACCCAATGAAAGATCACTTCATACAAGATTTACTCTATTTTCTATGTACTCTATTTACATGTTTGTATGAAAAATGGGTCTGGGATGTATATACAGAACATCGTTATTGTCTGCCTTATTTCGATTGTGTCGCTTTATAGACGTGGTCTTCTAATAGAAATGGTCTCTAGAGCAAGTTCGACTGTTCTCAAAAACCCTCACCCCCACCCCAATCCCCCACCAGACTATCTCCCTGCCCGGACATGACCCGCTGGTCAATGACACCAGTTCATATATGGTGGTCAAGCCGCCAAATCTTTCTAGCCCGTGTCCCTAGATAATTAGGGTCATCAGTAATACGAGGATCCTTGTTTACGAACGTTCCTTCTCGTTAGGCAAAATAATCACCATCCCTTGAACCAGTGGAATATGACTATGCGAGCTTACTCTCCGTTAGTTTTTTTTTATTGTTGTTGTTATTTGTTTGTTTTAAATGAAGACAAAAACAAACATAACCTTTATCAGCATCCGTATAAATTATTTCGAAACATTTTTTTTCCAAAACGGGTTAATATCATAGCTAGTGCTTAAAATAGCTAGTACTCGACTACCCCATCTTTCCCCATAACGCATTTTTAAATTTTAAAAGATTTTTATTATTAGTACTATCATTATAATTCTTATCATCATCATCATTAATATTAAAAAGTAGCATTTGCTAATTTCTACATTTAACGATCCTCAATAAAAAAAAATCTGTGGAAGACATTGTGGAACATGAAGTAATTGCTAAATTAGAAGAAATTTCTCTTCACTATCCACAATATTTTCTTTCTCCCGAAAGACAAACTCGTACAATTTCATCAACTGAAAATAACGTCTGCAACACTTTTGAATTTGAAAACCCTAATCACACCGTATGATTTCGGTTGACGGGACTAAGATTACATGGCAGTATAACATTACAAAGTGCAGATTTTTTTTTTTTGTTTTTGTTTTGTTTTTTGTTTTTTCGTCTGAAATCGTCCAAGTTAGACCTTGTTGATAGTTAATCGGACTGATCTAGAACTCTCACAACTGTAAATTATCGGGAATTGCTCGTGTTTCTCCCCATGACAAATGTATTTCAAATGACCGGAATGGACGTGCCAAGTGTCAGATCCTATTGCTTTTTCGATCGTCTCAGGACAAACTTTTCCCTACAGCGACAAATGCGTTAATTCCGCTGTGTGTAATGAAGATCGTAGGTTGACAAATTGCCAGATGACATCATTTTAGACTAGATCGCTTGATGTGCCTACTGACTCCGACAGGAAGATCCACTTCGATGTTGCACAGGGTCATTGCAAAATGTTTGGCCAGTTACGAGTAACAATAAACCCAAATAGTTAACTTGAATAAGCTGTAGCTACGACCTTTAAGTCTCTAAACCAAATGAAATGTTTCACTTAAGCGTCGGCCAATGTTGAAATCAAAGTTTACTTAAGGTCTAAATAATTGACTTGTTTGGTCGATTGATTCTTTGATTTTTAGACGTTATTGGTTAAGTTGGGCAAATACGATTTCTGTTAACCTAGGCTAGCCCGTAGCGGTCCGTAATTCGAGTTCCTTTCACCCCACTAGTCCAATATTATAAACAGGGAATTTTCTTTATTCGGCCCAATCACCAACCCACATGTAGAAAATTGCTTTTTTTTTCGAATTAACAGATGATTTAATCATTCTTTCAAAAAATGAAAGCTAACACATTTTTCTACAAGATAAAAAAAATACGAATGTTTTTTGGCCAGTTAGTGTAAACTGACTGTAACAGAGGCTTGAATTTTAAATTTTGCCGAAATTCTGCTTCAATGACAAGAGTTCGTACATCGACATGCAAGATATAAAATGCACTTTGGGTCAAATGAAACACAATTTTAACTTTACATACATATGAAATAAGTTAAAAAGTTAAACTTGCTCCCCTCTCCATATTTCTTGTTAATGTCAAGCATGGAATATGGTAACCCCTATATGAGATTCAATTCCTTCCTTACTAGTTGGTAATGATACAAAATGTCACCGCATTTCCTTTTGAACAGATTTTAAATTGTTCTGTATTAAGTTTTACGACTTCATTTTCTAAGAAAGACTCACATTACATCCTTCATTTCTGGATTGTCACCCACGTGACACGTAGTTAGTCGATTACTAGTTTGGTTCCCATTGATTGATGGTGGATTATCCGAGATTTTCCCTAATGTTACTATCTTTTATGTTGGACATTAATGCTCGCACGTGTAGCTACTTACTTAAAGACATTTTCCATTTATCTTCTGAGGCTTCGACGAATCTGAACGTCGCCTGGTTTCTTATTCAGTAATCATTTCATATCTGAGACAAAAAGAATTTAAGCTCAGACTACTCTTTTCAGTCGATCTGGGCACATCGTTATAAAGGGGAGCTTTTAGGATCACCCAATGTCTGTCATGTGTCGTCCGTCGGCAAAAGTTTCTTTAAAATCATTCTCCTCATAAACCACTTGGCCAATTCGGACCAATCTTGGTAAGAATGCCCCTAACAGGTGACCTGTTCTATTTCTTGATCGTGAAATTTTGATTAGTAGAAACACGGGGGTGTGGCAGTAGCGGGCTTATCAGACATAGAAAATAATGAAATAATTCTGTAAAACTCTTCCTCTGCTACACCACTTGGCTGATTTGGCCCAACCTGACAGGAATGTGCCTTTGTTGACCAACTTGTTCGTGAAAACCAAAGGGGAGTGGCAGGACCGGGCAAATCAGCCGTGGAGAAATCATTGAATAAATTTCTAAAAATCTTTTCCTCCTAAACCACTGGTCCAAACTTGTAGAGAGTGTTCCTTGGATTAAGCTTTTTAATACGTTTTCATGAAATTTTCATTCGCAAAACACGGGGGGGGGGGGGGGGGCAATGCACGACAGGCTTATCAAACTTAGAAAAATCTCAAAATTATTCTTAAAGATCTTTTTCTCAAAAACCACTAGGCCAACTGTGACTAAACTTGGCAGGAATGTTAATTGGGTCAACCTTTTGGTGAAATTCTGATTCGCGAAAAATTGGTGTGTGGCAGACCTACTGAAATTATGAAAAAAAATCCTTCTCCTCTCATATCACTGGGCAAATTTGGTCAAACTTTACAAGAATATTCCTTAGGTAATCCCAACTGTCTGAACTGAAAACTGTCTTTAACCTATTACCAGACGGCAAACTTTTAGACTGGTCCATATTGAACGGAGTTTCAGATGACAATTCAAAAGATGTTTTGGATTTATACCTTTGGGGTAGAAAACATTGTGGTTAGTGAAGGAAATTGCTTTTTATAAGCAATTTCTTCATTTTACACAATACTTTCCACAGCTGTTTTTCTTGGGGGACGTCTAAAAGCGTCATTGAGTGGGAAAAATGGTTAATTCCCGGTTTCGGAAAGGTGAAGAGTCGCGCAGTCCATTAACCACAATACGTTTAGCACGTATTGCTATTCCATATCACGGACTATTTAATCACCATTGGAGAGATGAACTGTAAAATATATGGATACTATCTCACTTATCCTTGTGTGGTCTTCACAAGATACGACCGACACAATTTGCCTGTGTCTAAGTCCCATTGTTTTTGGCTTTGCGGTAACTGACGGATATAATTTAACATCCTGTCGGAGTCAGTTGGTGGGCAATAAATACGTCAATTGAAATTAGGCCGAAATAGTAGGGCGCTTATTAGAGCTTTTTTCAGACTCTTCCTTACTCGTAAAATTAACCCATTCCCACATAATCCCTCCTTTGTGCGCGTCGAAAGAAAAAGAAGCTTTGGAAAACATTGTCGAAAATGAAAATTGCTTGTATCAAGCAATGTCTTTATTACGACAATGTCTTTTAATCCAAAATGACAAAATAAGTCCATTAACTTAAAATTGTCGTCTGCAGCTTCTTTCTATTTGTACCAGTCTAAAATTCAATTTAATAGAAATGGAGAATGGATAATGTAGAACAACGTACTACAAAAACTGGCGTACGGAGTATTCTGTAAATAGAAAATCTGAGTATATAGTCTTTACGACACTCGGTCCTCCGATATGTCGCCGGGGTTACACGATTCTTTGACATCATGTCGTGAAAAATATTCTAGTGATGAGGGGTGTTAAATGTATGAAGCAAGTTCTCTAATTATCACGATGTTTTTACTGCACGAGCCCCTGTTTTTTATCATTTCACGCCCACCTTTATTTGTGACAGCAATTTTTCATTTTACTCCGACATGCTTTAATCAAAAAAGAGAATACTATTTCATCTGCCCACAAACAGTAGTTTGTTACGTTTGTGCACAAAATTGTGTTTGTTGTTCCGAATTACCCGGATATCTCAAAATAATGCATTGTAGAAAGATGCCATTGTTTACGGTAGCTTATGCCAGGTAATCGACCAAATCGACGAAACTCTATTCAGCAATAAATGCCGTCCATCTGAGGTACTTTTCACATGATCTATTAAATATGCTGATTGATAGGATGTAGTAAATAGCTCGTTTTGACTCGGCGTCACGGGCGACCTATCGGACATTGACTTTTTCACTCGATCACACATCTGTTCGTTTCCCAGCAGCGACCCTTTCCTATTATAATTGCATTCCAAACGTTTCTCTAGAGTAAGAACTGGTAATTAAATGACTCTCTCGTATTGATTCATATACCGTTAGTCGGTGTCCATAAGATTGTTACTTAAGTTCGAAGAAGCTGAAGTTTCGACGAGTTCATCGCCTACCGATTTTATAGTGACAAGCTTTTAGGCAATGCACTGCCCCCGTAACACTATGGTGAACAATGTAACCCTTTCCCGAATAATCCCTGGTTATGACATCCCTGTGATATTATACTTAAGATAAAAAGTGGAAAAAGAAGAAATTGCTTGTACCGTGCCGTTTCTTCTTTTCCCACAATATTTTCTATCGCATGGAATGTTATTTGAATTGTGCTTACCTTATAACATCGTTTGCTACCCCTATGACTTGGTACAGGTCTAAATCTTTGAAAAAAATTCCAAAGAAGTTGTACTTTATTGGGAAAAGGAAGCTTCAGGTTATTTATACTCGGATAAGAAACAAATGTAGTTCTCTCAATCACCATTTGTATATGAACCCCCTCTCTGGTCTTGTGGAGCGGTTGAGACGAGTGAACATTTCTTCTTTGAATGTAATAAATACGTCACAATTAGGAATACACTATTAGCAACACTGGCGATTTTTGGTAATATTGATATTGAAATTCTTCTTTATGGAAAAGATAATCTAACTTTTGAACAAAATTCAACGATCTTCTCTAAGGTTCAGAGTTATATTAGAGGTAGTATGCGATTTTCTTTTTTTTTCCTATTTGTTGTTGTTTTGTTTTTGTATTTCTTTACATTGTTGTTGTTGCTTTCGTTTGTCACATCTTTGCACTTGAAATGTTGGAGAGTCATTCAGATAACACCCTTTACCCAATTATCTTATATATTATCTTTCAATTTTGAAATATACTTACTAAATTTTTAATCATGAAATTCATCAATTTTTTTCTTTAAATTCTCTTCTCTTATACAATTTGTAAATTGTTGATAAAAGTAATATTTATATGTACTCATCTTGAGACATCATCAAGGAAAAGAACTTTATAAGCTTTGCTTTCGTTCTAATCCTTTTTGCATGACACTGTTAAGTATAATAAATTATTATGTACATTTCTGATATACATGTGCAAATAAAATATGTTTAAACTAAATCTTTGAAAAACAGTTAAGGGTTAATACCCCCTCTCCAAAGCAACAAAGAAACAAATATCTCATCCATCCATCTATCTATCCATCCATCCAATCACCCACCCACCCACCCACTCACCCATACACACATACATACATACATACATACATACATACATACATACATACATACATACATACATACATACATACATACATACATACATACATACATACATACATACATACATACATACATACATACATACATACATACATACATACATACATACATACATACATACATACAAACATACATATACATACAAACATACATACATATGGACCATCCATCCATCCAACAAACCATCCTTCCATCCACCCATACATCCATACATTCATACACACATACATACGTACAAACATACATATCATACCATACCATACAAACAAACATACATACATACTCACATTCCTACATATGAAATTAAATTCAAAAAGATGATAAAGGTTGAGATAAGATGTGCAGTCTGATCTTCGTCGATAGTGCATGTCAAAGATTGAGGACCTAGCTCAGAAGTAGGGAGACCAAGGAATAGACAACTAAATAAGGAACACGATGAAATAGGCACATCGTACATATTTGGGCAGCTTGGCGATCTTCAGATCAGATAAACAGCTTGTATTCCTTAATGTCAATTTTAAACTGACCAACACAGCTGTT
The DNA here is from genome assembly GCA_946902895.1 of Fragum fragum. NCBI lineage: Eukaryota > Metazoa > Mollusca > Bivalvia > Cardiida > Cardiidae > Fragum > Fragum fragum. The sequence goes on from OX336371.1 coordinate 47,618,252, forward strand.
GTTCATAGCATATAATTATGATAAAGTGTACACCCTCACACTTATTATGATACAGTTTTAACCCTTGCCTGTTTAATTCCTGCTTTGAGGCCCTGTGATTTAAAATTGAGAAAACATTGTAGAAAAAGAAGAACTTGCTTGTAACAAGCAATTTCTTCTTTTTCCACAATTTTTTCTACACTACTGAATGGTTATTTTTCGAATTAAGTCCATTTTAAATTTTCTTCTGCAAAACCTTTTAATTTGGACAGGTCTAAAATTTGTAAAACAGGAAAGGGTTAATTTGACCACACGGCTGCTGTCCATTGATTATATATGATATAGTCTTCATCGACACACTTATTATGATACGGCCTCGATAGCTCTAATCCATATAACTCTTTTCCATAAAATTCAAGCTTTGGATCAAATTTCTTGTGTTCAGATAAGCTTTTGTAATGCCGATCCCGACCGCTGCCGTCATAGCGCAGTCGGTAGCCGGACTCCAAATCTTCAACCATCGGATGTTATGGGTTCGATCCCCGTCGGCGGTACCTATCCTTTCCGACGATTGTCTCTCACCAATGGGTGGGTAATCGTAAACATAAGTGGGATAGCAGCTGGAGGCTAGGAGAGGATGTAGTGGTAGTTCTGGTGTGAGAAATACCAGGCATCAATTGTTAGGTGCGCCGCGATATGACTGAAATACCGTTAAAACTGGCACTAAACCCCATTCGATCAATCAATCAATTGCCATCCCGAAATTGCCACGTCTTTGCCTCGACAGCACAAAAATAAGCCTAATGTCACTATAAGGGGGACCAAAGCTTTAATTCAAGGTATGTTTAAGAGACATTGCTTCCAACCGACAGTATACGTACAGAATTTTCTTTGTGTCATTAGATTAGGGTAGCATGTTGATTCTATCGACGGATCGCCCCTAAACCAAACGATAATTTACATAATTTATCGTCAGGACTACAGTTTGAATTGTTTAAGCTATTACAAGCCGACAAAATTCTAGACTGGTCCTAATTCAAAGACGAATCTTACGACAAATTTACGTTGATGAATTTTAATTTATTCATTTATTTATTTCGGGAAGAAATCATTATGGATAATGAAGCAATTTCTTCATTTTCCATAATGTTTTTCAAATCTTTATTTTTTTTCTCTCTGTTTTTTTTTTTTTTTTTTTTTTTGGGGGGGGGTAAAAATTCGGGTTTTGCGGGAATACGTTAAGTTGCCTATCAAACAAAGATGTATAAGGTATGTCTCGAAGTAAAACATTCACTCCCGATCTGAATTAATGATTTGATTGGCCAATCGATTTCTTTGATTGTTATTAGCCGGACAGCCATGTAGGAGATACGTGAGCCAAGCCAGGAGAGAGGCAGTTTTGGTGTGGGTCCAAAAGGGAGTAAAGGTCAGAGGTCATCAGAGATTATCCGTCTGAATTCATCCGTCATTCAAACTCGAGTGGAAGACTGTAAATATAACCAGACAGGAGAATGTTATTGTTTAACATGGGCTGTGTGTTCGAACTAACTCGAGTAGACAGCTTAGAAATGTTCATAGAAATTGTCTTGATAGTGACTACTGTTTCTAGAAATATTATCGAAACTGCTTCCAAAACCATTTGTTATTGCCAGGGTTAAAGAACTTTTCATTTGTGTGTGTATTCACTCCTTCTGTTCGTTCATAATTTTCCCATAAACCCTGATATGTCATGCAAAATGTGGCAATGTGGAACATATTCACAATATGATAAGGTCAATTCTTGGACATAAAAACAAAATCGTCAAAAAAAAAAATACGAAAGTAAATCAACCATGTCCCGTTTTGTGTATGTTAGTTTGTGTGTGTGTGTGTTTTAAAGACGGGTCCGATATGAAAGGTGTTGCAGACGACAATTGCATGCAATTTGAAAAGTGACCTACCTACATGTTAGAAAATTTGTGGAGAACGAAGAAATTGCTTGTAACACGCAATTTCTTCTTTTTCCTAAATGTTTTCTCAAGTATAAAATCATGGAGATGTAAAAACAAGGGGTTGTGTTGGGAAGGGTTAGATGGTGACACTACCACTAAGAAATACCGATGTCATATATTTTAACTCAGGTAAATATGCGCAATCGGTAAAATCATGTAATCTATTATATAACGATAAAATTTTAGACAGGTCCAAATTGAAAGACGTCACAGATAGCAATTGCAGTTAGACAAACTTTTTTATATTTTTTTACTTTCTGGGTAAAAAAAACAAAAACATTTAGGGAAATGAAAAAATACTTGTACATTTCCCGCAATTATGTCCAAAGCTTTTCAGTGATTCTTAACCCATTCCCACACAACGGCTTTTTGAAGTAAAAAAGGCTTTAGATAAATTGTGGAAAATGAAGAAATTTCTTGAAACAAGCAATTTATTCATTTTCTAAAAAAAAGTGCTACCTCAAAAGATCGAGAATTTTGAAATTTCATCAACTTGAAACTGTCGTCTTCAACTTTTTTTACAACCGCTAATACCACAATTACAAAAAGTGAATTTTATCAATTTCAAAGGAAACACATTTACACACAGAGAGCTTGAAATGTTTCCAAATTAAAGAAATTGACACTACGGGATGAATTCAATGTGTTCGTGAAAAAAATAACCAAAGAAGTGTTTTGTTGGAGAGGTAGAAACTGGATTGAGCCTTCCTTTCGAATTCGAAAGAAATATGGCTATCGCATTTGAGAATTGCCAAAATCTGCACTTACCAACAATGGGCTCTTTTCTATACAATCACTACTTTTTATAACCTAAAAATTAATTCTTTACAAACACTATTTTCTAATCCAACGCGTCTGTTTATCAAGTAACAGTAACTTCTCTTCTACAAACCAAGTTTTGTCGTCTGTGAAGGAGTTAATATATTAGCAAACGACAATTTTCAGTTGGTAAAAACTACGACTTGTTCAATTGTCTCGGTAGAAAACATTGTAGAAAAAAAGAAATTGCTTGCAACAAGCAAAGTCTTCATTTTTTAACAATGTTTTCTCAATTGTGTGTGTGTGTGTGTTTTTTTTTTTTTTTTGTTTTGTTTTGTTTTTTTTTTTTTTGTTTTTGTTTTTGCTTTTGTTTGTTCTCGGGTGCGTCAAATAGCGTTATGGTGTGGGAAAGGGGTTGACATATTAGCAAACAACAATCTTCAGTTGGTGAACCTACGACTTGTCAAAAAACGATATGGTGTGGGAATGGGTTTAAGGATGTAAGATTCACAACACCTTTCTCTTCTGCAACAGGAGGGTCGGTGTCAATCACCTATCTTCCAAAGTTCACACGGAGTCAAGTAAAATGCACGCGCTGTTGAAAAGTGCAAGGTGAAAGGTCAATATCCCATCTTGACATACTATACGATGCAAGCGTCAGTGCATATTCGGGACATCAGTCAAGCTCGATCGGCTATAAATAGGCTGACCTTAAATGCCCGCTCTTCTCGTACGGCGTGAAAACATCATTGACCGGTTCCCGAGGTCACGAGGTCAAAGTTTGTTTTGAGTTGAGGACGTTGAACCCGGCCATCGGAATAATTACAATTTGCGCGCGCGACATTTCTTTCATTTCGAGGCGCCCCTTTGAACTCCTGATTTACTAAGAAATATTCGACGTTTGTTATTAAACTGTCTCAAAAGAATTGGCGAACGTGTCGTTATGGCGGTTTTTTGTTAGATTTAGAATAAGCAGATTCATGTTAATTGGGGCATATTTTTGTTTTCGACTTCTGCTGCGGAATTCCACACAGAAGGGTCCCAATATTTTCCTTTTTGGTTGGCTATAAGCGGTATCTAAAAATATGTTAAATTTTACTTTTCGAATTACGATACCTTATTCAATATTTAATTTGCATATCAATAACTTTAGGTTGAGCATGAATCTACCATTTACTTTCCCACTATTTCCCGAATTTTCCTATATTGACAGACATCTGAGACACAGATCAGAACGCACAATTTTTGCAACCCGATCTTTATAAACGCTACACGTTTATCAGTTCTCCAACAGAAAAGAGGCCTAGCTGGATATTACCCCACTATCACACGAGAAAATTTTAGACTGGTCCAAATTGAAAGTAGTTCTAGACAACAACTTCAAGTTGATGGGATTTAAAAAAAAGTCTTTTGTGTCAGAAAACATTGTGTATAATGAAGAAATAGCTTGTAACAAGCAATTTCTTCATTTTCCACAATATTTTCCCAAGATTTATTCTTGGTGCGCGCAAGAAATTTCCTCACTTTTCTCCGGAAAAGGAAAAAGGGTCAATAAAGGTGAAACAAGGAGGATTTACGATCTGGACAAGTCGTTAAACACGCCAGATCGCTAGTGGACATCGTTATTACTCGTCCTTCCCTCGTTTGAAGTTCTCTTTACGGGAGATTCCTATAACCCCCTTATTTTCACATGATTTCCATCATATGTTAATCACGTTCTTTATTCCCTTAACTCTTAACCAGTCATGGGAATTTTAGCAAGCGATAGGTCAATTCGATAGGAGAAAAGAAAATGATGTAAACTCATTGAAACAATGACAGTTAGTTTATTGACCTATTGATTAAGAAAGTCCTTCGCCAAGCGGCTGCAGGTTGAACAATTAAGCAGCAGATGTAACAAGGTGAAAATCGATAGTGTTAGAACAAAACCTCCTAACTACAGCTTGGAATGAGCTGTAGTTACAAGGTTTTGGTCTAACTCCGACAAAATATTCCGATCAGGATTCTTGTAATATTGTTCTATTTTTGACAGCTGTATAATATGGTGAACTTTAGGAATGGGTCACAAAATGTGATTTTATTGCACGTGAGTTCGGAACATGTTACTAGAGTAAATCTTGTATTAAGCAATCACTCAAGGAAGGATCAAAATGTGGTCGCTCAAAGGAATGGTCACTTAATACAGTTTATTGTGAATGATGTGAAGGTTTGATTCGATGGCACAAATGAATTATTACATAAATTCTCGCTTAATCCTATGCTGTTTGGACTCTAATGAGTTACAACTACAAACTGGGATTTTGTTACGATTTTACGTTAAAGCAAAATGCTTTCATTTCTTAGGAGAATTTTTACGTGTTAATTGGGGATTTCCATTGTGGTCGTGTGATTGAAGTGGACGCTTAATAAACGTGGTCGCTCGAGCAAATCGGCTTTATTGATTAATTTCCCACACAATCACGCTTTTTACTCTCCTCAAGAAAAGTATTCGGTAAACAATCTTAAAAATCAAGAAATTCTTATATATATTCTTTATTTCCTCCAAATCTGAAGATCGAATACATGGTAACAAACAATACAGAATAATAATATTACAGTTATAGCAATGTATCGGACATTATACACACAAACATACACATATACACATACAAACATACATAAATATATATATATACACATACATATATACACACATATATACATACATACACATATACATACACATACACAAACCTATATATACACATACACACATATACACACCTACACATACAGACATAAGCATACATACACACACATATATAATTCACACATACACAAACACAGATACGCGTATATGAACATATATACACACAAGATGCTTAACACAAATATTGTAGACACTCAAGTTATCCCAATATATACAGCCTTCCCCGAAACGAAAAGGAAGGCATAATAAGGGTACTTTAAAGTCTTTTTTTTTTTTTTTTTCAAAATATACTCTATGCAGAAAACTGATAGGGAAAGTGTCACTTTTTGGGAAGATAAATTTCCATAATATCATATGTAATCCTATTGTCTAAAATCCTATAATAGGACTATAACGTAGTGGACTCTCAATTAGCTACTTTAACAAAATTATTACGGTGTCCAATTGAGGCTATGCCAACACCAAATATTATGAAAATATTCCAATGCTATGTTGCAAAATATTTGATAATCGTCACCTAATATAACATTAAAATTAGTGTTGAGACCAAAAAGAGCCTTTATATAATCCTTGTTGCTCAAGGATGACAAAAATAGGTATACAGTAGTACTAATAAACCATTTAACATTTTGGGCGAAACAGTCACGACAAATTTGTACAATGTCACATTCGAATAATATATGTTCGCTCTTACTACAACAAACATCATTTCTACCACACCTTGAACAAATTGGATCAGCTACAGCCAGAAATGCGATTATTTGTGCAACAGAAAAACAAGCACTTAAATGATCGGGATTATTAAAAGCGAATGACCACAAAGAACGATCATTAAAGCATGTCTGAATTTCCCGATACAAAACGAACTCTGGAGCAGATGTCCTTCTTTCCCAATTACTAATATAGAAACTGTTTATCTTAGACATGACATGTGTTTTCCAAACATATCTAGAGGGGAACCGACCATGCGAAACAAAATCTTTGAGAATATACATCAGCCCATATTTATTCAACGTATCCGATATTTCCGAAATAAAACCTTGTTGAGCAGAGCCATTACAGAAAGAACATAAACGATAAAGAAACAACTCCTTTACTGCACATACCCTATCGAGACGACACAACTGACCAAGAAAAATGAGTTTCCTTAACTCAATATCTGCCTGAATTGGCATAGAGCTTAAAAGACCAAGAACGATGTCGGTTCTAGACCTTTCACGTAGACCTTGAATTTGCTTAAGACAGAGCCTGTGTGCTCGCTCAAGGATCAACATATCATTAATAGAGACAGATGGCAAAAGTTCACTGCCAAATAGAGCTCTAGGTAAAACAACGGATCTGTAAATCTTAAAACCAGTTAAAGGGTTTAAGCCGTGACGATGTAGACCGTCCTTTACAATTCCGAAGAATGAACCTCTTAATTTACGATCAATATGCTTAACAACAGGTAATGGAGACGAGTACTTATCATACAAAATACCGAGGTGTACTGTAGACTCGAACTCTTTTATTTCTTGATTACCAATAAACCAGAGTCGTGACTGCTTTTTAAAAGCTCTTTTTGACTCATTAAAAATAACAATTGAACATTTTGAGGGATTATATTGAAATCTCCATAGACGCGAATAGTTATAACAAATGTCCAACATCGATTGAAGTGCATGGGCAGACAATGATAAAAGAGTCATATCATCTGCAAAGGACGGGGCGCACAAACTTAACCCATTATTCTGAAAACCTAGTTTGCTATCAACTAACTGTTCAATTAAAGAATCGATGAAGATCAAATATAGGAATGGGGACCAGACACCTCCTTGACGGGTACCTTGTAAAACAGGGAACCAGTCAGACTGATAACCGTTATACATGACGCGGCTATACATGTTTGTGTGCATAGATATCACTGCTTTCAGAAGCTTATTATTGACACCTAGTTGGTGCAATTTAAAGTATAGACCATTGTGCCAGACACGGTCAAATGCTTGGCGCGCATCCAAAAAGCATGAGTATAATTTACTACTTTTTTCTTTGCAAAGTTTTATACTTTCGCTTAAAACAAAAGATGTCATGGTACTACCCATACCTTGTTGAAATCCGCCTTGTAGAGAATTAAGCGGTTTATTTACAGCCAAGTGTAATCGTTTTAATAAAACTTTTTCAAACAATTTTAAAATAGAGGATGAAAGAGTAATCGCTCTATAACTGTTTGCATCATTTTTAGGTTTATTGCCCCCCTTATACAACGTTAAAATAAGACCATATTTAAGTGGCGTAGGAACATGGTTAAAACAATACATTAGGTCAAATAATAGAGTGATGTAATGAACTAACATTTTTCCTCCGTGTATAAGGTGTTCAGTGCTGACACAGTCTAGACCGCACATTTTGCCGGTGTTTAAAGACAGCATAGCATCCTTAACTTCGTCACATGTTATGTGATCCCCATTAACCATAACGGGTGTCTCCTTTATTTTACAGACGAACTGTGAAACATAATCAAAATGGGGTTTGTCATAGGAATCACTTTCAGTGTCAGAATAAAGATTTGCAAAATAAAGGCCCCACCCAGTACAAATTTCAGAGGAACTACGACATATAGAGCCGTTAAAAATTATTTCATTTGATATGTTATTTTGCGTCTGTTTACGTTTAGAATTAAACAATCGCCAAAACAAGGGGCAGTCCATACCTGATGCATTGTCAATATCAATGTTAATTTGTTGTAGGTACTTCTTACTTGCATCCCTGTGTAACTTACGAAAATTGCATTTTGCTTCCTTGTACTCTCTGTATGCATTATACTCTATACCTCTGGGTCTGCCAGCCTCAATCCATACCCTGCGCTTATTACGCATAAGTGAGTGGTATAGCTTGAGGTCAGCTGACCAATAAGGTTTCAAAAATGTACGGTAGGACGACTTCGGTAATATAGAATTTGACACATAGGTAATACTTTGAACAATACACTGGTATAAACTCTCAATATAATCATAATAATTATCAACAGGTAAATAATCTACACTGTTCTTAAGTAGTCGGTGAAGACCTATTTGATAATCAAGAATGTTTTCCTTTGAAACCCTATTCCATTTAATTGGTTTATTTGGACAAGACTGGATAGGATCACAACTTTGCAGGTAAGTGCTAAAGATTAACGTTAAACACGTAGGACGATGAGTCGATACGTTAAGACAATCGTCATCAAGTACGTGGCATGAAATGATAGATTGCAATAGTGTATTTGAAACGAACATGTGGTCAATAAGTGATTCATTACGCTTATCATAAGAAACATAACTTGTATGAGAACCAGTACAATACTCCGAAGTTATTACATTAAACATATTGAAGTCAGACATAAGGTCAAGAAGACACCGACCTCTACCATCAACCGATCTAATATGCGATAAACCATTCAGGTGAACATTGAAATCTCCCATAATAATAACGGGCCCAAGTTGAGAGTACAAACTAATCAAATTATATAATAGGTCAATATGCTCTCGAAAGTATGTTATTCGATGATTACTACACGGCAAATTGGACCAGTCTAAAATTGTATGGACTGGTAATTTGTGAAATTGACGATCACAATTTAATGTCCAAGTGTTTGTGCCCACTAAGAGAATATCCGAATTATTGAATTATTAAATTACCACCCCCCCCCCCCTCCTCTCCATGATCTTGAAATATTTCCAAGTAAGTATACCCATTTGACGGATCGCGACTGTAAATTAAAGATCGACCTACCTATCAAATCGCGTATTTTGACCGAAAATGAACTTTGAACTCCAGCATTGGCCAAAATTTACGTGGAGTATTTTTTATGGCCAGAGACTTATAAGCCTTGCTACTCCATATCTAAGATGTAGTTACACGTTACTGACCAAATATTATGCAAAATAAAGCTATTTAATGTCGAAGTTGAACTTCCTGTTGTATTTAGCTTTTTTAATTGAATGGGGTTTTACGCCGCTTTACGGCTGGAGCACCTAACAATGGAATCTTTATTTCTCACACCAGTTTTACCATCACATCCTTTCCTAGCCTCCAGCTGCTATATCACATAGGTCTACGATTATCAACCCATTGGTGAGAGACAAATAGTCGGAAAGGATGAGTGCCGTCATCGGGGATCAAACCCGGGACCTCTAACCTCTAACTTCCTGTTGGAGCTCAGTTGGCGTAGCCAGCGATCCGTCAATTTTGAAATGCTTCCTACGGGAATGTATTGTGTTTTTTTATACTACTTACCAGCAAACGACAACTTTGCATTAGAGATAGGAGATACGGTCAATCTTGCTCAAGCGTTCACCTTTATTAAGCGACCACTTTCATTAAGCGACCGTTATCAAAGCACCGGCTCTTATTTCTTGGACGTTTTTGACGATAAAATTATCAAAAAATAAATCTTATGTCAGTGGATCTCATAAGAATCGTCTCAATGAGACGATTCTAATGAGTGCCATCAACATTAGATGAAGTGAGAATCCCATAATGATTTATGTTCGCGACCGAACCGAACCCCAAATACAATGTATGTCACAAAATCGTGTATTAAGAGACCATTCTCTTACACGACCATATTTTCGCCGTGCCTAAAGTGGCTGCTTCATACAAGTTAAACTGTATTTGCAAACTGGCTGAAATCAGCTAATTTGACTGTTTCGTCGACACTATTTTTATGGTGTAAGGGAGTGAACTCTAGGTTCGCGAATGGGTATACACCTTCACAGTCTTAGGATCTCTCAATAGTTCTCCGTTGGACGAGCAAAAAGTCGTAACTACAGCTTTATTAAAGTTGTATTTGCGATATTTTGCACGCCAAACGACGAGTTATACTACTACAGGTCAAATTGATGGTTTATGAAATGTATGTATTTGTCAACAGATCTTAGGAGGTTGGGTTAACTGTTATTTCACTGTGTTCATGTATTCGAAAATGCTTTCGAAAATAAGATGTAATAATCTTGTCCAGCTGTTAACCAAGCATTCAATATACATTTGCCATCCATATGTGCGTTTGTTACGATCTGTAAAGATGTTTTTGTAACATAGTCGGTTCCACTTAATTGCAAAGGTTCAGTGTCTATTTCTAACTAATAAAATTCACGAATGTTATTCAAAGAAAGGAGAAATATTTCCAGGATATGCAAAGTATCTGACAAATTGCTATTTACCTGAATAGCTTTACTTCTGAATATCTTTAATAAATCTAGATTTCTTTCGCTTTTAACCCATTCCAACTCAAGCCCTCCTTTTTACGCCCCTCAAGAAAAGAGATTTGGAAAACATTGTGGGAAATGAAGGAATTGCTTGAATCAAGCAATTTCTTCATTTTCCACGATGTTTTCTACTCAGAAAGTTGAATAGATCTACAATTTCCTTAACTTGAAGTTGTCATCTGCACCTCCTTTGAATTTGGACCAGTCTAAAATTTTGCTGTGTGGGAAAGGGTTAACTGACCAGTCGCGGCTGTCAATAAAAAAATTAATCGTCCTATCAAATCATTCTTTAGACCGGAAGCGAAATTCCGACCTCCAAAATTTTACAAAATTTGTAAAATTCATTGGATTGGCTACTTAAACGTCGTAACTCTAGCTTATTCAACCTGTAGTGACGACGTTAAGCTTGCCAGTCAACCATTTACTTATATGTTACATGTTTCTCGCCATAAAATTCACAAAAAACATGCATTTAAATATCAAAGCGGAACAAAGATGTCATAGTCAGTGGGCGGGGTCAGCGGAGTCAGTAGGCAGGACTAGCGATCCAACATTTGAACAAGAAATCCACATTTTGGGTAGATAAGTACGCTGGATCATGTCCCCTTCATGTGAAGAATAGCTGAAGATATTTTTCTCCGATCGTTGTTACTCTGTGATCTCAACATCGGTAAGTTGCTGACTTAAGCCGTTCCCTCAAAAGCCCTCCATTTCACGCCCCCAAGAAAAAAGTGTTGGAAAACATTGTGGAAAATGAAGAAATTGCTTGTATCAAGCAATTTCTTCAGTATACACAATGTTTTCTATCCCAAAAGACGAAAGAAATTAAAATCCCACCAACTTGAAATTGTCGTCTGCAGCTTCGTTCAATTTGGACTAGTCTAAAGATCCGTTGTGTAGGAATGGGTTAATCGAAATGATAGCCTGTCATTCTACTTTAAAGGTAGATAATACCCTACGAGAGCACATTTTGTTAAAAGTAACAAGTCGACATGTGGCATGAGGTAAATGGAGGGAAACTGCGACATTTCATTGATAACAAAGAAAGAACAAAAATCGTCTGTTGTTGCTGTTGCTTTAGATGCTGATGTTTTATTTTAGGTTTGGGGGGTTTGGGGTGTTGGGGGCGGAGTTGATCTCAACGTTGCAACTTAAGGTTAAATAATCTGATTTTGCGATGTTTTGGTTAGCAATTGACGAATTTTCTTGTCATACAACCGTACTAGGGCCGGACTGAATGAAGAACATGATTGGTCAATTGATATTTGATTGACAGCTGCGTCAGGTCAGTTGAAGTGGAATCCAAATTATAATAATTTAATTGTTAGTTTCGTCTATCAAAAACGAGCGATCTGATTGGTCGAAAAATTTAATTCATACCTCCATGAACAAAATTTTGAGTACGCAGCCATTTTGTTTGCTTCCGCACAAAATATTTCATTACAAAAAGGTATCAAAATTTGTTAAGTTGTTGCATTTTTCGCTCGATGCTATTAAATCATAAGAAATGAAGAGAATATTTTTTGTTTTCATGGAGGTATGAACCGAAAAACCTGATCACACAATGCATGAATCCGATTTACAATAATCTAGTTTATTTGAAACACACTTCTTGCGTAATTTATTATTTTTTTCTTATATGTAACTAAAGATTGCAATGCATGGAGTACGTTTAATATTTTGTAAACCCGACACAAAATCAAAGTGCTGAAAGCACTGTAAGCTAGCAAAGCATGGTTGAATTTAGAAAACTTTCCCTTGTTGGGTTGAAAACATTATGGACATTGAAGAAATTGCTTGTACAAGCAATTTCTTCATTGTCCTCAATGTTTTCTAAAGCTTTTTTTCAAAATGCTTAAAAGGCGGAATTGACTGGGAATGGGTTAAATAGCGTGCGTTTGACACAGTCTAACACAATTTGAATAGAGTTTGCAATATTCCTGAAATACATTAAGAACTACTTTTAATGGCGTATGCATTTAACGGATTTAGTGGTTAAGCCTCCAGTGGTAGTTTACACTCGTTAAACTTTGAGACGACCTCAAAATTTCGTCTGTTAGCTTAAGCTATCAAAGCTGACGCTTTGCTAGCTAAAAATCTACCCCAGGCAAGCACATTGAGTAAACCTACGTGTATACTAAGCATGCCAACGATTGGTCATACCGAATTCCAAGGACAAAATTACGCAGGAGTTGGCCGGTCTTGGCAAAAACCTGCTAAGATACAAGTCAAAGGATTAAAATGTTTAGTATCTATTTGAAAAAACAATGTCGACCAAGCGACGCCGACAACTTACAAATTTCAAGGGTAGAGAGACTAATATGGTGACAGTTGCGTCATTCAAAAGATTTGACTTTAGTTCGGTTTGCCATGCCCTGGTACCTGTTTGGAAATGGTGCCACAACTAACAAAAGTAAATTCTCCGATGCATTAGATGAGTTTGTAAATATGTCTTTGTGAAAAATTGTCCCATAAAGTAGTGGTCGTTGTAACCATGTAAGGGAATAAGAATTCTGAAAGTGGAAGTGATTGAAAAAAATAATGAACTCGAATAGAATTTCTCAGTAATTACGCCTGCATAGTATCTTGCGTGCAATGTCACGTTCACCAACTATTAATCTGAGTACATATGTTTCATAAATAATTCGTTTGACAGTAATAACAAAACTAAACCTATAGGTCAAATGAGAGCCTAGACCTAGCCAATATAAACCAAACATGAGTGGCAGTACGTGCTTTCTGTCATGGAATTAGAATGTACAAATAAAGAAGCTTGGACTTAGTTATCCAAGTTAGGGTCACTTGGGAATTCTGCGACAATGTTTCCGACGCGTTACTCGACCATATTTCAGTATTTACTCTATTTAATTAAAACTCGTTGTTCAATTTGTGGAATAATCTGATACCATTAATGGAAGGCAAATCTCCGTATAATACATTGCTTGATTTGTATGAATTGACACTTTTTGCCCTTCTTCTTTAATCCTCGGATTTTCTGTCACTCGAAAGCAGTTTAGTTTCTCGTGGTATTAAGTTAAGTTGCCATTATTTCCTTAAACATTTACTTCATGAAATAAGTTAGAATTTTCCAAATGCAAAAACTTTCCAAACGACATTTCGGAGCTCGATTTAATAGCGAAATAAATGCCAAATAGAAATTAATCATTGTGAGAAGATAACTTGATTTTCACCAGCTGTATTTCTATAAGGTATCTAAATGTTATGTGGAAGCAGGTTAAAGAAGTAAAAGGTTCAAATCACCAGTCTGGCTCACAGACTATCAGTAAATGCTTGCTTGAAGTTTATTCAAGAATATCACCATTGCCTGACCATTCATCCTTTAAAATTACCCAAAACTTTTCACAAGCAGATTGATATAAGCAGATAAGAATTCGTATTAACCCATTCCAACTAAATCCCTCCTTTTTACGCCCCTCGAGAAAAAAGCTTTGGAAAACATTGTGGAAAATGAAGAAATTGCTTGTATCAAGCAATTTCTTCATTATCCACAATGTTTTCTATCCAAAAAGACGAAAAATTTCAAAATTCCATCAATTTGAAATTGTCGTCTGCAGCTTCTTTCAATTTGGACCAGTCTAAAATTTTGCTGTGTTGGAATGGGTTAACCCATTTCAATTTCAAAATGATGAAATTTAAAAAAAAATGTGTTTTTGTTGTTGTAGAAGACATTGTGGGAAATGTAGAAATTGCTTATTATAAACAACTTCTTCATTTTCCACATTGATTTTCCAAAGCTATATTTTCAAGGGGCGTCAAAAATCAGCATTGTGTGACAACGAACTAACTTAATTTTAATGTTGTTTTCTTTTTACGTATACTGTCACTTTAAATCACTAGGACAGCAACCAGTCTTTTATTCAAATACATGTTCGAATTTCGAGTTCCCCTTGTGGATTGTTGATATCGGGTTTCCGTTCAGCAGGCTAAGGGTTAATGGAAATGCCATTCTAATAAAGAACCTGTCAAGGGTCATATGACCAATATTCGGAACTCCAGGATTTCATATTCTGTCATATTGAAATCTGGTCAAAAGTGTGACATCAAACGATTTTTTCTAAACCCCTTCACCTCCGATTATAAAAGAATACTTTTAACCCTTGTCATGCTATATAAATTACCTTACTGAATTGCTGTAAATTAAAAGGGCTGGAAGCACTGATAGAACTTGCTCAAAAGTCAATATTTCTTTTAGAAATCAATTTCATAAACAACTCTGGCAAGAAAAGTAAAAGCAGGAGGTATAGACCAAGATCAGACTGCACTTATGTGCAGGCTGATCTTGGTCTACACCCCCTGCAAAAACCGGAATATTCCGGGTACAGCATGACAAGGGTTAATACGACACATTCAAGAAATACCTACACTACTACTGAATAATCATTAATAAAAGACAAGACGTAGAATTCATTCAATGACTAAATTTACGAATTAAGAAGGGGAAAAACGTGACCCCCCCCCCCCCTAAAAAAGAAATTTTTGATGAATTATGTGGCGAAAGACAAAGAAGAATTAAGGCGGGGGAAAACGTGACCCCCTCCCCTCCAAAAAAAAAAGGAACCTATGATGAATTATGAAGCGAAAGACAAAGAAGAACCAAAAGTGAATTATACTTTGAAATAATTACAACACAGGCCAGTATTGATACGACAGTCATTACAGCTTCTATATCTTAGCTCTTTCCTGTTCAAGCCCTGGCTTTTATGTCCCTTTGATTTTATAATCGAGAAAACACTGTAGAAATAGAAGAAATTGCTTGTAACAAGCAATTTCTTCTTATTCCATAATATTTTCTATCCCACCGTATGATTATTTTTCAAATTAAATCCACTTACAATTTTCGTCCGCAAATCCTTTGAACTTGTACAGTTTCAAACCAG
Organism: Fragum fragum; assembly: GCA_946902895.1. Classification (NCBI taxonomy): domain Eukaryota; kingdom Metazoa; phylum Mollusca; class Bivalvia; order Cardiida; family Cardiidae; genus Fragum; species Fragum fragum. The sequence goes on from OX336371.1 coordinate 47,633,793, forward strand.
GAAAGGGTTAAGCGCATTTACATGATATCCCATATCAAAGAAAAACACATTGGTATGGTATTTTCATCTAGACTACATAATATTGATGAGCCACTAGGATTTGAGTGAAATCAATCCGCTGAATATGTTTATATTGCATCGGTTATATAACACTGGTGTAGCAACTATGGTAACAACTTTTCTATACCATGAAACATGAAATGACGTCATTTTACAAATGGTGGTATAAAGTTCACAGAATACCATAGATCGAACAGTTGGAGGCATTTGTCAATTCTCATTAATTTTTTTTTTTTTGGGGGGGGGGGGGGTATTATAAGTTGAATATCAAATTTATTTTAAATATTACCGAATTTATCAATCTTTCCATCTAAACAGAAAAATCACGAGCATATGAAAATGGCTGAATATTATGACACGGGACATTGGACAGAATTAGTATTCAAAACTGTATGTTTATCATCCGAAATTGCTATTAGACATTTAATAAGACATTCGTCGAAACCCGAATATCTAACACCCGATTTGGACATAATACGACGAGACAAGTTTTTCTAATTCGAGTGTTATGATAATCTTACTCGCTTAAAAAAACTCGACAAAGTGCTCGTTTTTTATCAATTTATAAATGACTCGTTTAATAAAATCCGTATTTCATAACCAGTTGTTCAATATCCTTTATAGATGTCATATAAATACAGTGCTTTTTTTAAAAAAAATATATTTAAGAGATGAAGAGAATATTTTTTGTTTTCATGGAGGTATGAACCGAAAAACCTAATCACACTGTATGAATACGCGAAGCGGATTCATACATTGTGTGATTAGGTTTTTCGGTTCATACCTCCATGAAAACAAAAAATATTCTCTTCATTTCTTATAATTTAATAGTATGGAGCGAAAAAAGCAAAAAACCTACATCTTTTGATACATTTTGTATGAGACTATTTTGTGTGGAAGCATACAAAATCACTGCGTGCTCAAAATTTTGTTCATGGAGGTATGAATTAAATTTATCGACCAATCAGAACGCTCGTTTTTGATAGATGAAACTAACAATTAAATTATGTTGAATTATTTCACGAAATGCCTTGCTTTAATGCATGATACTCTTTGTTTGATTAACCGAATTTTTGTGCTAGTTCAGAGTAGTCTGTCTAAATATTGACTTAGTTTTGAACATATTGATCTATTTACAAAACGCTAATGTAACAATAATTGGGTTGTTCGAGGACCACGGGCATTGATTTGTAATACTATGGAAAGTGGGACGTCCTGGTAGGTCAAACGAATAAAAGACCAAAACATTATATCGCCTATTTCTTAAATGTAACCATTCATCATTTATCTTTTTTCATTTACACGTATTTATTCATTTAAGTGTGTAAATGTTTAATTCATGTAGTTGGTTGGTTGTTAAATGGTTGGTTAATTATTTTGTTGTTTGGTTGGTTGGTTGATTGGCTAGTTAGTTTAGTTTAGTTTAGTTAGTTAGTTAGTTAGTTCCATCCTTGTAAAAGAGGGTAGTTTAGAATGAGTCTACAGGAGAACATACAGATACTCTTTGAATATTTTAATTGGTAGTTTACAAAAGTAGACCCTTGTATTAAAAAGACCTAACCTTTATATAAGCTGCAAGCTTTCCTGTTCGGTTTTTTGTGCGTGTATATATATATGTGTGTTTGTATGTGCGTGCGTGCTTGTGCGTATGTGTGTGTGTGTGTGTGTGTGTGTGTGTTTTATCAATTTCTCGTCGTTGTATTGTAAAACTTTGTTCTGCGAATACATAACTAACAAGTTTAAACCTGTTAGGCCCTGAGAAATATGACGTTCGCTTCGCCTATTCGTACAGTGTGATTAGATTTTTCGGTTCATACCTCCATGAAAACGAAAAAATCTTCGTCTATTAATGGGAAAAGAAAGAAAATATCTGGAGTTTGTCAAGAAATTCCAAGGCCGAGTTTGTCATTGTGTAGAGAAATCTCTTCGGGTTGATGACCCCAGCGTCATTCTTGGATTACTACGATTCAAGGCGGCTTCATTCTTAGATTACATGGAATGGGACTCCGTGTCATAAACTTTGGAATTGATCTCTAGTTCTTGACAATGTCTTCACGAAACTTCCAGACAGCCATCGAGAAAACTTCAGTCAACCCTTTTCCTGAAATAAACTTTAAACTCTTTGTAAGATTCAACCAACATTGCTGTTATTATTCAATTGTACACTTGAAAAAACATGTGTTTATATTAGCAATTAAATGGTGTCCACCATCATACTGGTGAATAGCTCAGAAGGATAGAAGGCAGTATACGTCTTCAAATTAATTTTGAAATAGCAATGTGGGCTCGAATCCCTTTTTTCATCAAAGATTTTTTGCCACAAACTTTTAGTTTCTTCTTTATTATTTTCATTTCTTTCCCAGTTTTATATGACCTATTCTTTTGCATATTTGATCTGTTTTCGGATAACAAATAACGTACATAACAGCTTTGCTGTTAAAAACAATCGTAAAAAGTTAATGCTTTTTCAAGACTGGTTCCCTGATTCGAATATTCATACACGACTTTTTTTTAAAACAAGACGGTGACTTTGAGCAATGGCTAGAACTGTTTTGGATGCCTTCTCTTTCGCGATCACATAGGCTTTAAATTGCGTGATAATGTCGTATTGAGCAAAAAGTGAACGCACCAAAACTTTGGGAAAAAAGCCATTTGTTTGAATTAAGAAAAAAAGTTTTTTTAATCATTTGAATGCATTAACAACAATCTATCTATCTACCTGTGCCGTCTCAGATGTGTGACACAAAATTGTCGCTTGTTTTGCCCCCCCCCCCCAAAAAAAAAGAGTGATAATGTAAATAAAAAAGAAAAAGTACAAAAAAGAAGGGTAAATATGTGATTTTTCTATAACATTTGTACATGGAAACGACCAAACAAAGTGATTTTGTCTCATAGAAGTTTTGATTGACTATAAATTGCAAATCAGTTTTTGAAAGACTATGATAAGTGAATCTTCTAGGTGTAGGCGAGAACTAGTATAAAGATAAATGTCTCTTCTGAAAGACCGATGAACCACAGACAACTGTTTCTCGATCTGTATAATGTCAAAAAGAAATAAAGCATTTAAGAGATGAAGAGAATATTTTTTGTTTTCATGGAGGTATGAACCGAAAACCCTAATCACACTGTATGAATACGCGAAGCGGATTCATACATTGTGTGATTAGGTTTTTCGGTTCATACCTCCATGAAAACAAAAAATATTATCTTCATTTCTTATAATTTAATAGCATCGAGCGAAAAATGCATCAACTTAACAAATTTTGATACCTTTTTGTAGTGAACTATTTTGGGCGGAAGCATTCAAAATGGCTGCGTACTCAAAATTTTGTTAATGGAGGTATGAATTAAATTTTTCGACCAATCAGATCGCTCGTTTCCGATAGACGAAACTAACAATTTAATTTTATTCCGGTAACATAGTAAGACAATATGCTGTACAAGGCGCCTATACATGTATTACTATTAAAATTATGAAACAAGCGCCTATGAAACGTGCCAAAGCAAAGTGACAAATTGCTAACGACGTGACCTGACAGTTCGACCACGAGATCAAACAAAGTTAGTGTGCTAAATGTATGTTCTGTGACTAAATCGGAGGTAAACATTCAATTTCCTGTAAAAATGAGGTTTTCAATTGGTCAACCATTGTTTGATTTTCAGTGGCGACCCTTCGATAGGTGTTCAGTCGGAATATCCGCGAAGTAACCTTGATCAGAGTCGTCAATATACACTTTATATAGTTTTCTCCGGTATGGGAATGGGATATGTTCATCATGCATAAGCTTAACAAGATTGTAAGAAAAATCGGCTAGGTAATGGATTTCCACCAATTCCTTATTTTATTGAATTTCAATGGGATATTGGACCGTAATACACTGACAGATTAATGGATTATTGTAGAATAATTGCCGTTTATAAAGTCTCAATTTAATTTCTTTCACAGATGGTAACTTTTAACTTATTCGGATTATTTTATTGCCAGTGACAGTGGACGTTCCGGAACAATATTCGAATGATCCCACTGCCTTGACATCCATGGAAATAAAACTTTCAAGTTCATCTGGGTTTTGTAGGAAACATGATAGTTCACGTCGTGTCAGCCAAAATAGAAGACATCTGAATATTTTGATTTGAATCTAGGAAAATCCGCCATTTTTGACGCTTACCCTTCCTCCCCTCCCCCTAAAAGCAACAAATCGTGATTGTCGATCAAAAAACTATAGACCAATCAAATTACTCATTCAAACCAGAAAAACGTTGACCTAAGATGTTTGTCGATGTTGTATTAAACCATTTTTGGTGGTTTAACGACTTAAACGTCGCAACTACAACTTATTCAAGTTGTAGTTGCGATGTCTAGGTCGCAAACCAACAAGGTATTATTTGTCACAAGTTATTGACCATAAATATTGCAAAATGGCGCCGTTTTGGATATTTTAGCGGAACTTCCTGTGAGAGCTCGGGGTTGGTGGCCAGCGGTCAGAGCTTCCCGGACAATAACGAAACAAATCTAATTTTTATATAGATCGTAAAACAATGTTCGAATTCGGCTGTATCAATGATGTTTAGGTCACCAACAAAAGATCCACGAACATATATTTTAGAAACTAGTGCCGTTTGATATCTCAGACAAATTAATTTGTCTGGATGCTGTGAACGACCTGCCAATTTATCAGCAGATTTCTCGATAATGCCTTAAACAGTTTATGAATTCACTTTAGTTACATCTGAATATTATTTAAGGACGACCCTTTGTTTGTTTGTTTATTTGGGAGTTTCTTGCTTTATATCGTGACTACAGAATTCTGGGGGAACTTTAAAAGCGATATTTATCTACCCATTACAACTCAATCCATCATTTTGACAAGCTTCCAGAAAAAAAACTACGGGAAACATTGGTGGATATGAAGAAATTAATTGCTATAAGCAATTTCCTCACTTTCCACCATGTTTTCTACTGTTTTCTAGTGTTACATGTATGTAAATAGGGCTCAGAAAACACATTCGAGATTAAAAAAGGTAAGCAAGTATTATATTTTTCGGAATTCCCTTGCAATGAAAGATGGGGGTAAATGCAAATACATGTGTAATAAGGCAAAGGTAAAACTTTAACCCATTCCCACACAGTGATGCCTTTGGACGCCCCTCCAAGAAAAACAATTAGGAAAACATTGTGTAAAATGAAGAAATTGCATGTAACAAGCAATTTCTTCATTTTACACAATGTTTTCCTTTTTGTGTAACAAGCAATTTCTTCATTTTACACAATGTTTCTATTGAGAGAGTTAAATGAAAATCTTAAATTTCATCAATTGTAGTCTGCAATTCCTTTTAATTGGACAAGTCTAAATTATTGTCGTGTGGGAATGGGTTAACGATTTATATGTGGCAATCTATAGCGCCCGTAGTGGATTAAAGCCCTACTTGAATAGGGTTGTTGACTCCTGAATAATTGAAATGAGATAAAAGCCCAAAGTCGTTCAATTAGAATCGCGTTTTTTTTTATTCAGTTAATGAGAGATATTGACCATAACAGATAGGGCGAACTGTTGGAAGTCCTTCCGGGGTCGCTGACCTTTGGTTTGTTAATGCCGGAAGCCAATTGTGTACTCAGCCGAGAGGAAAAAGGCGATAACAAATATTGCTTCCCGTCTCAAGCCAATTTCTTCCATTTGCTCACGTTCCATTTAGAATGTCATTTCTTGACACCACCGATCGCTGCTGTCAATCAAAGAAACTAATCGAACATCTAGACTGGGAGTGAACTCCCACATTGGCATTTGTGTGACGCATTTGTGTTGGTTTGGCGACTTTAAAGCCGTAACTACAGCTTATTCAATCTGCATTTACGAGTTTTAAGTTACAAACCAATCATTCTACAGTTGTGCTGCATGTTTCGCGCCATACATCTTACAAATTAATGCAGATTAATATCGAAGTCGTACTTCCTGGCGGAGGCTATTGGCATGGCCAGTCGAGCCAGTCGACGGAGCTAGCGACTCGTCAATTTATTCAGTTAATTATCAACCCTGTTTGTCACCACACAACTAAAGAGACGACGTGAAAAGGAAAAAATATTCATCTGAAGTAAGAATTATATTTAAAAATAACCATCATAATAATTTATAATTCATAATAGCTAAAAATTCTTGGGTTCAAAGCCAGCATGGGCATCGTCGTACTTAAGCATCAATCATTAAGCAGATATTAAAAATATCGAAAGAATAAGTAGCACCATTATGTCAATTACAAGATGTTGAAGACGAATTTCATATATCATTAGTCTGCCCGTATTATGCTAAATTAAGATCAAAATACATTCCTCAAATTTACACAACCTTCCCAAATATGTTGAAATTTATAAATTTACTTAATATAGATTAACATAAAACAATTGATAAAATTGCCATCATTTTATAATAAATGTCTAATTTTCTATAATCAAAGCGCTAAAAGCGCTGAAAGCCTGAGATATGTATACAGGGATATATAATCTTGGCAGAAAAAGTTTGATGGTCGGATTACCGAAGGTGCCACTTTCTACCCAAATCTACTGTCGATTATGCACAGTTCTGCGAATTTGTGCGCTAGGGGACACAACCTACCCGCAATAATTTTCATCCCGTTGAGGTATTGTAACTATATATTTACATGTATATATCGTTACATATTTTTCACCCGATCAAAATGCTTTCAAGGGATCTGATAAAAGCCACCCAAGGATCCTTCCTATGAATTTTGGTTGAGTTTGGTTGAATTATGTTCAGTACTTTCTGAGAAGAAGATTTTTAAAGTTAAAGTTGACGGACGGACGACGGACACCACATCATGACAAAAGCTCGTTAGCTTTCAGCAAGTGGAGCTAGCGAGAGCGAGCTAGAGATTGAGAGAGATGGGGGAATGGGGCGTGTAGCCAGGTTAAACAAAACATTCCAATCGTGCATAAAACCGACAGCTTCGCTTATCAGCTTTATACAGCAACTTCGTCTAACCGGACCGTTTTAACATTGTTACTCTAGAATAAGCTAATGTAATATTATTTTGGTATGAAACAAACACCTTATTTCTTTTTAACAATGTGATAGATTATATATGTTTAATAATTTCCAATATATTATATCTTCTTTCTTTCCATTCCCTCGTCAAGTTTTGATAATTTTGCCAAATTCAGAACACTCACACGAAAGTACTGTACATCAAGCCGACAGTTTTCAATGAGTCATATCTCGCCTTCGTTCTTCTCGCCTCAATCGGGCGTATTAATTCATGGTCAGATCCGATCTACTTTTCAAGCGACAGAAGATCACATTGATCGCGGTAGATGTTTTTACATTATGTTTTCATATTAAACTCTGCATGGGTTTGAATTTTTAGCATGGTAACTTTAGCCTCAGATTGCTTACGCAATCTCAGGCTAAAAACTAGTACATAAATAGATCTATATATGTTAACTTGGTTTACTTAGATACTCTCCTTACTACACAGGTTTTTTATTTTTTTTTTGGGGGGGGGGTCTTTGTTGTTGGGCTTTTGTTGTTGTTGTAGTTGTTGTTGTTGTGATTGTTAATTCAATTAACCATTTTCTCCATTGGATGTTATTTACATGTATATTTTGACTTTGACCTTATATGTTTTATGTCTGAAATTAAATATCTTTTCTGCTCTGTTCTGATATCGTCACATGCCATGCAACACATTTCGCGTGTCAAATCAGTCATGTTTATATGTCCTTTGGTAAGAAGCATTGATGTTGATTGAAATCGTTTCCACACAACGACGCTTTTTGGTGCCCCTGTAGAAAAGCAATTGGGAAAACATTGTGTAAAATGAGGAAATTGCCTATTAAAAGCAACTTCTCCATTTTACAAAATGTTTTCACCAGAAAGTTTTTAAAAAAATCAACATGTTTTTTAACTTTAAATTGTCGTCTACAACTCCATTTAGTTTGGACTAGCCTAAAAAGTTCTCCGCAAATCTATAGCAACAGTAGGCGACAAATATGACCAAATGCAACTTGAATAAAATATATTTTCTGTTTCTTTTCCATTGTCTTAACAGGCGTATTTATTGATCAAGTTCTGTTTCTTTCCGATTGTCTTAACAGACGTATTCAATGATCAGAATGAATATATCGTCGGTGCGCGAGGAATATGTATTAACTACAGCTAGTAAAGCTGCAGTTACGACATTTTGCTCGCGGGTTCGATGCCCGGCCGCGGTGAATTTCCTTTCCGACAATTGTCTCATACTAATGGGTGGATAATCGTATATAAATGGGAAGACCAGCTTGAGGCTCAACAAGGATGTTGAGGTATTACCGGTGTGAGAAATGCAAGGAATTAGGTGCCCCGGCCGCCGTGCTATGGTTGAAATACTGTTAGAAGTGAAGTTACTTTCCATTAAAACAACCATTCAACGCCAAGGAAGAAGGTTTCAAAGAACAACAGGGTGAGTAATGGAGAAAATGTTCGAGATGATCGAATCCCGTTTCGCACGGTGTTTTCTTCCCGTAATGACACTAAATTAAAACATAACCAGAAAATTACTGTTTTACACTCGTCTAAATTGAAGGAAGATGCAGACGAAAATGAAATGTGCTCTAAAATTGAAAGATAAGTGCAAAAGAGGGTAGAGAAAATTGCGAGAAAAACGGAAATTAGACAAAAAATGTGAGAAAACAGAAATTGGTTGTTACTTAATGCAAGAACTTGCTTGTAGAGGCAATTTCTGTTTTTCTCAAAATGTTTTCTGAATTTATTTTCCGGTTGTTGCGTAACATACGGGATAGTGGGGACATACAATTAAAACTACAACCTGCATGCAAATCCTTTCAGTTACTCTTGTCATGCTGAACCAGGAATATTCCCGTTTTGGCAGGAAGTATAGACTAAGATCAGCTTGCACATAAGTGCAGATTATTCTTAAACTACACTACCTGCTTATCCTTGTCAAGAGAGCGTTGTTTATAGACTTGTATTTTGATAGAAATTTTGAGCAACACTTAGTGCCTATAGTGCTCTCATTTCTTTGATTTTAATTCTAAAAAGGATTTAAAAGAGTTAAAAGAGTCTTCTTGCATTTAATACATAACGATTGGTTAAGGTATGTACTTTGTCTCAATCGATCTTCGTTTTCACAATGTAGATGATTGAATACTTCATGCAATAGAATTAATGTCGCTGTGAGAAGAATAGGTAACTTGAGCCGAGTAAACAATAATTCATTTGTTTCAAAAGCTGTCAGGGGGCAACGACCTCTGAAATTTATCAATGGCCCTTTTTTCTAAAACCATTTCACTACTAATCCGTTATGATAGTCAATGTAACTGGACTTGTCAAGTCATCAACTAGCAATTAAGCCATTTATGGAGAATTAGGACGATTCCCCCTACATATAAATAGGAAAGTAAGAATAGTGAAATATTCTGTCAAACTCTTCTGGGAGAAAAGCTCTAATTGTATACTTCAAACTGTTTTGACTGAAATTAATCATCTCAACATTGCTAATTTGTGGACATATAAAGTGAAAGAATTATTACAAAGATCGGGTTTTCACGATGTTGGTTATTCCCTGCATCGGTCAATATATAAGCTTTTTTTACCAATATTTCGTTGTCGATTAAGAGATGTTTTTCAAACGACAAATCGTTGGCGCTCGACCTAAACTTTGTTACTACTTTGATATTTTTATAGTACTACAGTTACTGCGTTTAATTCGCAAAATCAACAAAAAAAAAGCTTAACATGAATTTTGGAATATTATGAAATTAAGAAAAAACATTTGTTTACATTAAGGTGTAAAAATGAAATTCTAGAAAAACTAGCGTCCATGTTGTGTAACAAGGTTACCCCCACTGGAAAGAAAAGTATTTTCTTCATCCTAAATTTCGTCCCATTCTTTCTCTATTCATTTTGGCTAAGTTACAATACGAATGCGGTGATAGGTTAAACTTTGTAATAGGCTTGATACTATCAGATGAGCAATGGGGGTTATCAATTTGCTTTGACTCCAAGTCAATAGGAATTATTCTAATGAACAAAATCATCATTTTATCTAAAGTATCAATTAACGAGGTGGTAATTGGAAGCCAACTACTTCGCACCTCGGCCTTATTTTGGATTTTAAGAAAAAATAGTCTCGTCAAGCGAAAAGAGACCATGTGGAAATGTGAACAATAAGAATCCTTGTCAGACTTTTCAGACGATAGCTTTCTATGGCTTAACCCTTTCCCGTTTTTGGAAATTTTAGACTGGTCCAAATAGAAAGAGGTTGCAGACGACAATGAAAACTGGATGCTATTTGAAATGAAACCATCCTATGTGGTAGAAAATATTGTGAAAAAAGAAGAAATTGCTTGTTACAAGCAATTTCTTCTTTTTCCACAATGTTTTCTCGAGTATAAAATCACAGGAACGTAAAACCCCGTATTTGAACGGGAAAGGGTTAAATCTATGGCAGGTTGGTTATTGACCAATCGCTGGTCTCGCCCACTTGATCCGTTGGCCCCGCCCATTGATTCCGACAGCAAGTTCGACCTTGATTTGAAACGGCGTTGTTTTGCAAAATGTATAACTAGTAGCATGTAAAAAAGTAGAATGGTTGGTTAGCGACTTAAATCTTGTAACTAAAGGTTGATTAAGCTGTAGTTACGACGTTGCCATTGAAGTCGCCAACCCAACAAAAAACTCTTCACATGAATGGCGGTCAATGTCGGGGTTCTCCGCTCTAAATAAATGACTTGATTTGTCAATTGATGTATTAGATTGTCACTACGGTCCATAAATTCATGTGTCAGGTCGTGTCATGGAAAAAAGAGGCTTTGTGACAAATACGTTTATTTCATAATTGTATCTTGAACCATCGGACGGAATGCATTTTATGTCACTCCATTCTCTTATGTATGTCAATAGGTAAAGGCGAATAGAATTTTCATCCATTTCGACAGAGTAAACCGTTTCATCGAAATCGCTTGTGTTTCATCTATTTCACAAAATCCGGCGTATAGACAATTACAAATCGCGATTGTCGATCTAAGGAAAAAATCTACAAATTAAACCATTCTTTTTATACTGGGAGTAAAGTTTGAAATCCGACATTGGCCGCGATTTATGTGAAGCATTAGTGAAGGTTTTTGGCGTTTAGGTAGCCAACCAAGGATTCTACTTTTTTGTTAAAAGCTACTGGCCATGAATTTTGCAAAATAACTTTATTTAAAATCAAGATGGAACTTCCCATTAGATTAAATAGTCGGGGCCAACTGGGTAAGTCGGGGTGGCCAGCGATTGGCCTCGCAAAATCCGAACGTGTCAAGAGCCTCCTTTGAAAGTTACTGATTGAAAATTGAAACCCGTTACCGTGCATTTCGAAGAGGCTTGCTAATCATTACAAACACGCTGTCATTTATTGAACGTTTTTCTGAATATCTCCGATTCTTTTGTTCCTTGTATCATGATTAAAAAATAAATCAAACTACATGTAATTGGAAATAGTGAGCTTATTTCATGTCCTGGCTTTAAAGTGATAAAAGACGAACAAATTGATCTATTTCTCAAATTATCAATTGTTATGACGGTATGTGGGGGCATTTTTATTATTTGTTATTCGAGCTAATATCAGGTATAAAATCTATGTTACACATTGTTAACAATAATTAATGTTTTGAAGGCAATGACCTCTCGGAAAAGACACGTGGCATTCAACCTTGTACATTTGTAAACCCAATCTCACACAATCCCGCTTTTTTTACGCGTCTTTATCAAAAAAACTTGGGAAAACATAGTGGAAAATGAAGAAATTGCTTGTAACAAGCAATTTCTTCATTTCCCACTCTGTTTTCTACCCAGAAAGAAAAATATTTTTTTCAAATTGTATCGAGTTAAAAAATGTCGTCAGCATTTTCTTTCAATTTAAACCAGTGTGAGATTTTGTCATGTTGTAACGGGTTAACTCCTTGGTTACTTTATTTATTATGAAAACCTTTTACAAAGATTACGTAACATGCTTTGCTAGCTTACAGCACTTGCATTACTTTGATTTTTGAAAGGGTGTGAAGCGTGCTCACAAGGATCTACACGAGCTATGTCAGAACGACTCCGATTGGAATGCAAAAAGACTCTTTCCGGAAATATTGCTAACAATAACGAAACAAAAGCTGGCCAATTACACGTTTTAGGTATTAATCTTCAAAACGCGGAGATCGTAGTTAGGCGATCTAATAACGTAACTTCAGTACAGCTTAGATGACGACTCGATGCTTTAGTCTACCAACGACGATAAATTATCATCATTTTACTTTTAAGAATTCTATCAAAAATAACAAAATTCGCGATCAGTGACGTCGGTCGATACCTCAGCATTTCCAAGAGTAAGAATTTTACAACCACGTTGAAGCGATAATTAGCAGCTGACGATCAAAGAATCAATCGACCAATTAAACCTTACATTTGGACCGTAAGTGGACTTTATTTCAAGCACTTTTTCTGGTTTGGCGAGATAAACTTCGAAACTATAGATTATTCAATCTTTAGTTACGACGTTCGTGTCACTTATACCACCGTGCTACTTTTTTGTTACAAGCAGTTTCTACATTTTTTACATTGTTTTCCGTAACCTTCTTCTTTGGGTGGCGTCAAAAAGCAATATTATGTAGTAATTGGTTAATCCTGTCCATTCATTGTCCCACGCTAATTACAGCAGGGAAAAAATAGGGATGACTGTAGAATCCACAGTATATCGACGGGGGGAGGGGGATGAAAATGTTGTCAATACAGCTGTATTTGCGATTATTTTGGCCACTATTTGACCACATATATCTATAGCACGTAAATTCCTTTCTACAGTACTAAAATCATCTTTATTTTGTGACAACAAATTTAATAGTTACTCATCGCTAAACAAATCATTTTGTATTTTAGACCTGGCCTGCTGACCTAGTTAAGATCTTAATTTATAGAACGCATGCACACGTCGTTCGTTCAGCGCAAAACAATTGTAGCTGCCTATAAACGATCGACATATGTGAACAATCATACCATAAATGGCAATCTGCAAATTCCGTAGGGTATATTTTTGAAACATTTTTTTGAATTAACCCATTTCTGGACAATCCCGCATTTTAATGTGCGGAAGAATAACATTTTGAAAACATTGAGAGAGAAGGTGAAATTGCAGGTAACAAGCAATTGTCGTTCTCCTACTATATTTTCTACCTAATATGGCCCCTATTTATCCATTTTTCATTCGGACAAGTCAAATACTTTGTTGTTTTACCATGGGTAGATTAAGGCAACTTCAAATTTGTTAAAAAAAGTTACAATTGGCGGATCGCAGTTGCCAATCGACCAATCAAAATTGCAATATAACCGGAAGTGGTCTTTGAACTCCAACATTTATAAAAAGCAGTTCTGTTGGTTTTGTGACTTAATCGACGTATCCTCTAACCATTCAAGACGCAAAACAACTATTGTACATTATTGTTACATGTCACTAGCCATGATTTTCCAAAGTTAAGTCGTTTGATAATCTAAGTGCAACTTCCGGTCGAGCTCAGTAGGCGTGGTCAGCGATCCGTCGGCTCTCGTTTCATAAGATCTTTCAAAAGAGAAAAAAATTAACCCAGCTCAACCTGCACAAACCGAACGGTCTGTCAAGAACTATCATTTTCTCGTTTAGTTTGACGAGTTACTGACTTTGGGTTTACCCTTTCATTCACTTTTATATCATAGAGATTATAATTCTTTGTGCACGAATGTCCTTCTTTTAAATAGTGGTACTATTACATTTTAAATGCATTGTTTAAATCATTTGATAAATGCATAATCCAAGGAACAAAATCGTGTTTGTTTGAAAACAAAAATATAATCAGATCAACCTAACGTAAGTGGAAGAGCAGAAGGTCGTAACTACAGCTTTATTCAAATGTAGTTACAACATTTTGCTCGCATATGGACGCCGGTCTGTTGTCAAATCGGCTGAGTTACAAAAAAGTTAGTATTTTGGGATGGTCTGCCAGTTGAATATTTTGTTGCTGTTGTTGTTGTTGTTTAAAAAGAAAGTGTGTAATTTGGAATTAAAGAGCCTAACCCGATTCTGTTGATCCCAAAATACTCATTTACTGCAGGTTGCAAGGCCAAAAATAAGGCTGCGGAGAAATTCCGGATTTTCATTTAAATCAACACTATAAGGGTTAATATTGTTTGCCTTATAATGGCCATAAAAAACCTCTTTTCGATTGTGTTTCTAACCATTTTATTCGAAACGAATTAGCTAAATCGTTCGATAACTCAGAAGCCTATATGGTTAAAATGACATAAAATACAATTACTTAGTTACAGCAAAAGTAGTGTGTTTGTATTGGGTTTAATACCACTTTTTAGAGTATGTCAGTTATAACGCGGCAGCTGGAGCACACAACCATGGATTCCTGGTATTTCTAAGGCCAATAATACAGGTACATCCTTTCCGTGCTCCAGATGCATACCCCTCATAGGTTTACGATTATCCACCCATTGGGAGACAAACGTCGGAAAAGATATTTGCCGTGACCGTAAATCGAACTCTGCACCTCAAGACTGGGAGTCCAACGCTCTACCACTTGCGCATTGGCTTCGGCTACCACGACAGTAGTGTTTTGACTACGAAAATGTTTGCTTTTAGACAATGGAGTTGATAATTGATAATTAATAGGTTGTTTTTGACATTGAAAGGGCTTAAGCCAGGTACTTCCGATTCTAGAATGTTCCTGCAAGAGCAGAAATCATGGACAAAGATCCTTGCCTACGATTCCTACTTAAAATTCTTTAATCAACACGATAAGGATCAATATTGTTTGCATTCGTGATGAGAATTTACGCTGAGAGAAGACTGATCGGTTGCCAATGTAGTAAATATCCAAACGACATTTAAAGTGCAGACGAATAAATAACTGATTTCGTCTGACCCAAATCTGTTTCAATGGCAGACGACGTGACCTGGGAAAGTGAAAAGTTCTAAAATTGGAAAGTAATGATTCATTTAATCCCTCATGAACAACCTTATTTTAATGCTCTTTTCAAATGAAGTGATTTTATTGTGAGTTGAAGAAATGGCTAAAAGGGTACTTAAATACGTACGAAAATCCCACGACACAAACACATAGAGTGAGAGAGGAGAGAGAGAAAGGGGGGGGGGTCGGCATATCCATGACTTGAACCCGGGACCGTTGCACCCTTACTGTCAGGGCGAGCAATCTACATGTACTATCAGTTCTACATACTTATTTGTCCTAGATGTGTGTGCCAGAGCTCAGCCCGAGATATCAGGTATAATCTGCAGAGCAACACTGCAATGTTTTGTCAAGACATTTACCCTTGTCATACAGTTAGCTTTGATTTCTTTACCTTTTATCATTTAACCATTTACCACACAACCACAAGTTTTCACGCACTAATGAAATAGTATTAAAGAAAACGTTGTGATTAAATCAAAATAGCGATTTGGGTAAACAGTAAGGGGTCATGATTGATTGAATAGGGTTTTACACAACTTTTAATAGTATTTCAGTTAAATCGGGGCGACTGGAGCTCCTAACCATGGACTCCTGGTAGATTACACACCAGTACTACCACTACATCCTTATCGAGCCTCCAGCTGTTCCTCCTACTCAGGTGTATGTTCGTGAAGTTGGCAGAGTAGCAGACTAGCAGACTGGCAGAGTGAAGTTAGCAGAGTAGCAGACTGACAGACTAGCAGAGTGAAGTTAGCAGACTGGCAGTCTGGCAGACTGGCAGAGTGAGAGAACGGACCCTCATGACCATGAAATTGGAGTTCATTTTATGCTAATTCGGTCTTGATTTCGTTGAAATTTATTTTTTGGGGGGGACGTGTGGCTCCAGATAATTCCTCACTTTTTACAACATATATATATTTCCAAGAAGTATTACCAATTATAATCCTTTATGTCGGGCTAGCTCTAATCAAAAGCGTTGGATTTGAAATTGTTTCCGTTTGTTTCAGTGTTATATCCTGCCAAGTTGTCAGTTGTTGTTGTTCAATTTTTCAGCTGATTTTATGCCTCGGTCTTTCAGCTGGTGTACTGAATAACACCATGCACTAGCAAACTGGCAGTCTGGCAGACTGCAAGAGCAGCCTGCTGGCAGAGTGAAGTTAGCAGAGTGGCAGTCTGGCAGACCGGCAGAGTGAGAGAACAGGCCTTCATTAACATGAAATTGGAGTTCATTTTAATACTCATTGGGCTTTGAAGTCGTTGAAAATAGTGTTTAGGTGAACGTGTAATTCCGGAAAATTTCTCACTATTTACAATACTAATATATTTCCAAGAATTATAACCAATTATATTCCTTTATGTCGGTCAATCTCATATCAAAAGCGTTGGATTTGAAATTGTTTCCATTTGTTTCAGTGGGGTATCCTGCCAAGTTTTCGGTTGTTGTTGTTGTTCAATTTTGTCAGCTGTTTAAATGCCGCGGTCTCTGTATGCTGGTGTACTGATAATAACACCATGCACTAGCAGACTGCAAGACAGTCTGCTGGCAGAGTGAAGTTAGCAGACTGGTAGTCTGGCAGAGTAGCAGACTAGCAGAGTGAAGTTAGCAGACTGGCAGTCTGGCAGACCAGCAGAATGAGAGAACGGACCTTTATTAATATGAAAATGGAATTCCTTTTTATGGTTATTGGGCTATCGTTGAAATTATTGTTTGAGTTAAAGTGTGGCTCCGGATAATTTCTAAGATATCCTACCAGCTAATCGGCTGTTGTTGTTGTTTAATTTTGTCGACTTATAAATTGCCGCGGTCTCAGTCAGCCGGTCTACTTGAATACCAACATTCACTAACACAATAACAGTCTGACAGACTGCCAATCTGGCAGAGTAGCATAGACTGACAGAGTGAAGTTAGCAGACTGGCACTCTGGCAGAGTAGCAGAGTAACAGAGTGAAGTTAGCAGACTGTCAGACTGCCATTGTGTTAGTGCATGATGGTATTTAAGTTAACAAACTGACTGAGACAGCGGCACTTTAACAGTCGACAAAATTAAACAACAACAACAGCTGATTAATTGGTAGGATATCTTACTGAACAACTGGAAACGTTTTTGATATTAGTTTGATCGCCATTACGGGCTTTAGTTCTGGAAAGTTTGTTACTTTTATAAAAAGTAAGAAATTATCCGGAGCCACACTTTTACCCAAACAAAAATTTCAACGATTTTAAAGCCCAATTACCATAAAAAGGAATTCCATTTTAATGTTAATGAAGGTCCGTCCACTCACTCTGCCGGTCTGCCAGACTGCAAGTCTGCTAACTTCACTCTGCTACTCTGCTACTCTGCCAGACTGCCAGTCTGCTAACTTCACTCTGCCAGCAGACTGTCTTGCAGTCTGCCAGACTGCCAGTCTGTCAGACTGCGTTTTTGCTAGTGCATGGTGTTATAATCAGTACACCAGCTGACAGAGACCGCGGCATTTTAACAGTTGTCAAAATTTAACAACAACAACAACATTTGACAAACTGGAAGTTTTAACAGCGGACAACAATTTCAAATTAAATGCTTTTGATATAGCTTGATTGACATTAAGGGTTATAATTCTAGGTAATATACTACTATTGTAAAACATTAGAAATTATCCCGAGCCGCACGTTCAAAAAATTACTATTTTCAACGAATTCAAAGCCCAATTGGCATAAAAATTAACTCCAATTTTCATGTTGATTAAGGTCCGTTCTCTCACTCTGTCAGTCTGCCAGACTGCCAGTCTGCTAACTTCACTCTGCTACTCTGCTACTCTGGCAGACTGGCACTCTGCTAACTTCACTCTGTCAGTCAGCTACTCTGTCAGTCTGCCAGACTGCCAGTGTCCTATTGTGGGTTATTATTTTCAGTTCACCTCCTGACTGAGACCGCGGCATTTTAACAGTTGACAAAATTGAACAACAGCAACAATCGACAAACTTGAAGTTATCCTACTTAAACAGCGGAAACGATTTCAAATCAAATGCTTTTGATAAGAGCTTGATCGACATAAAGGGTTATAATTCTAGGAGTTATACTACTATTGTAAAACATAAGAAATTATCCGCAGACGCATGTTCATTCAAAAACTATTTTCTACGAATTTAAAGCCCAATAAGCATAAAAAAAACTCGAATTTTCATGTTTATAAAGGTCCGTTCTCTCACTCTGCCAATCTGCCAGACTGGCAGTATGCCAGGGTGCCAGTCTGCTAACTTAACTCTGCTACTCTGCTTCTCTGGCAGACTGGCAGTCTGCTAACTTCACTCTGCCAGTCTGATACTCTGTCAGTCTGTCAGACTGCAAGTGTCCTAGTGCATGTTGTTATTTTCAGTTGACCAGCTGACTGAGACCGAAGCATTTTAACAGTTGTCAAAATTTAACAACAACAACAATATTTGACAAACTGGAAGTTATCTGTTTTAACAGCGGACAACAATTTCAAATTAAATGCTTTTGATAAAGCTTGATCGACATAAAGGGTTATAATTCTAGGAAATATACTACTATTGTAAAACGTTAGAAATTATCCGGAGCCGCACGTTCACAAAATTACTATTTTCACCGAATTCAAAGCCCAATTAGCATAAAAATTCACTCCAATTTTCATGTTGATTAAGGTCCGTTCTCTCATTCTGCCAGTCTGCCAGACTGCCAGTCTGCTAACTTCACTCTGCTACTCTGCTACTCTGGCTGACTGGCACTCTGCTAACTTCACTCTGTCAGGCAGCTACTCTGTCAGTCTGCCAGACTGCCACTGTCCTTTTGCGTGTTATTATTTTCAGTTCACCACCTGACTGAGACCGCGGCATTTTAACAGTTGACAAAATTGAACAACAGCAACAATCGACAAACTTGAGTTATCCTACTTAAACAGCGGAAACGATTTAAAATCAAATGCTTTTGATAAGTGCTTGATCGACATAAAGGGTTATAGTTCTAGGAAATATACTACTATTGTAAAACATAAGAAATTATCCGCAGACACATGTTCACTCAAAAACTATTTTCAACGATTTCAAAGCCCAATAAGCATAAAAATGAACTCGAATTTTCATGTTAATTAAGGTCCGTTCTCTCACTCTGCCAGTCTGCCAGACTGCCAGTATGACAGACTGCCAGTCTGCTAACTTCACTCTGCTACTCTGCTACTCTGGCAGACTGGCAGTCTGCTAACTTCACTCTGCCAGTCTGATACTCTGTCAGTCTGTCAGACTGCCAGTGTCCTAGTGCATGTTGTTATTTTCAGTTGACCAGCTGACTGAGACCGCGGCATTTTAAAAGTTGTCAAAATTTAACAACAACAACAACATTTGACAAACTGGAAGTTATCTGTTTTTACAGCGGACAACAATTTCAAATTAAATGCCTTTGATATAGCTTGATCGACATTAAGGGTTATAATTCTAGGAAATATACTACTATTGTAAAACGTTAGAAATTATCCGGAGCCGCACGTTCACAAAATTACTATTTTCAACGAATTCAAAGCCCAATTAGCATAAAAATTAACTCCAATTTTCATGTTGATTAAGGTCCGTTCTCTCACTCTGTCAGTCTGCCAGACTGCCAGTCTGCTAACTTCACTCTGCTACTCTGCTACTCTGGCTGACTGGCAGTCTGCTAACTTCACTCTGCCAGTCTGATACTCTGTCAGTCTGCCAAACTGCCAGTGTACTAGTGCATGTTGTTATTTTCAGTAGACCAGCTGACTGAGACCGCGGCATTTTAACAGTTGTCAAAAGTTAACAACAACAACAACATTTGACAAACTTTGACAATCGACAAATCGGCAGAATATCCTACTGTTAAAGCGGCACAAATCGGCAGGATTTCTTACGGAAAAAGTGGGACACAATTTCAAATCAAACGCTTTTGATAAGAGCTTGATCGACATAAAGGGTTATATTTCTAGGAATAAATTACTGTTGAAAAAAGTTAGAAATTATCCGAAGCCTCACGTTCACCCAAAAACTATTTTCAACGAATTCAAAACCCAATTAGATTAAAAATGAACTCCAATTTTCATGTTAATTAAGATCTGTTCTCTCACTCTGTCAGTCTGTCAGACTGCCAGTCTGCTAACTTCACTCTGCTACTCTGCCAGTCTGCTACTCTGCTAACTTCACTCTGCCAGTCTGCCAGTCTGCTACTCTGCTAACTTCACTCTGCTAGTCTGCTAGTCTGCTACTCTGCCAACTTCACGAACATCTCAGGTGTACGTTTTACTTACTCATATTGATGATACATGCTGGCATTATTGAGCGCGGTTACTGATAAACCAGAAAAACCGCTCTCAGGACTTTCGGTCATTTGATTAAAATATATAGTCAATAGGCATAAAACAAAAGAATAATTGTTGTTAAGTGATCAATAAGTCGTTTCTTAACCAACAAAAACTCTTAAAATAAATGCTGTACTTCAAAGCTCACTTCCTGTCTAAATGAGTGATTAGATTGGCCAATCAATTGTTTGATTAACAGCAATCATCCGTAAATGAGAATTTGGACTTCGAATGGTCGTTTAGTACGATCCACAGTCAAAATTCTCATAAATATGGAAAACATTATTCAGTCACAAGTGTGGTCCAATTTAATTAACACCAATATATAGATTGTGTCAAAGACATGGGGCCGACTCATCAGATTTTCAAAAAGCATTTTATTGATTTAGTTAATATCTCTGTCACTTCATTGTAACAATAAGCTTTCTATCTATTTGTATTTCTTTAACCCAATCCCGCACAAATTCTTGTTCTTACGTTCCTCATAAATCAAAGTATGGAAAACAACTTGAGGAAAGGAAAATTTACTGGAAACAAGCAATTTCTTCTGTTTTTATACTGTTTTCTGTCCTATCTGACCCCCTACTTTTTCAATTCAAAGCACTTTAAATTGTCGCCTGCAACTTAAGATCAGTCGTAATTTGTCGTCTGGTTTTTATTTAACCCATTCCCACACAATAGCGCTTTTGGGCGCCCCTTAAGCAAAAAATATGTGAAAATATTGTATAAAATGAAGAAATTGCTTGTAACAAGCAATTTCTGCTTTTTTACACAATGTTTTCCATACAGAAATATGAAACGATCTATAATTCCATAAACTTTCAATTTTCGTCTGCAACTCCTTTTAATTTGGACCAGTCTGAAATTTTGCCGTCTGGTAATGGGTTAAATACTAAAAGACCTGACCTAGCTGAATTTATTCAATAAATAAGGATGCTATGATTACGCCGTCAAGGATTCTTCAATACGAAGTGGTCTTTCCCACAGAAAAAAAAAACTATCTAAAATTCGTGTGAAATCATGCGGATAACTCAATAGCCCTGATTTTTCTTTCCCACAGAAACTAAAACATCTGAGATTTAGACATGCTGTAACAAGAAATATGGGCCATCTCTGTTCATTGTATCTTCTCCGTATTCTTAAAAGATTTTCTCAAACTTTGTTACAGTTTCAGACAGTTTACACTGATGTGGAAAAAATCCAATAGCATTCTTTCGACAGACCAGTAAGAATAGCTTGGGTGCTATTTAGACAGGGACAGAGAACCGAAATCGAGGAATTGAATGCTCCCCAAATTAGCCCTTTACTCTGGAATGATTCCTTCTGGCTGGTCTCTTAGTAAATAGTATTTTATCAACCCTGTGATGTTAATCCCGGAATATTCATATTCCTACAATAGCTGTGGTAGGTGTATACACTAAAATCAGCATGCACAGACGTGCAGTCCGATCTTTGTATACACGACCCGCTTATTTTGTTAGTTTGAGAAAATGTTTGAATACGAAGTAAATCTAAATTTGACAAAAATTAAAATTTGCGAAGAAAGGATAAATAGTCATCAAACTATAGGACAATATATAATCTTCTAGTGCAACCTATATCTTGAAGTCACCATTACCCTGCAAATGAATGCTTTGAAAAAAGAGACAGAAAGGCATGGGACATTGAAAGAAATCTGTGTATTTTCAACCACTGTTAAGAAATTAAATATAAGACGAGTTTCATTTCATTCCTGTATGCCCGTTTTATACGAATTACGAAAAGACGTTCCAAATATATCTAAATTCAATTTAAATGTTGAATTCAAACAATTAATCAACACTGTGTAAATTGGCAAGTTTCTGTCCTGCAGTATTTAAACTACGACAGGACATTGTTTAAAATGATCTCTTACACCTGAGTATATCAGAAAATAAAAATGTATCAGTCTCGCCGATTTAAAACCTTTATAACGCATTGAACCATTGTTTAACTTTGTTACGCATTTATTAAATCGATGTCATTTTTATTATTGTATATGTATGTCAAAAATGAGCTAAGTATGCTTAACCCATAAACAGACGGCAAAATCTGAGACTTGTCCAGACTGAAAGGAGTTGCAGACGACAATTTAAAGTTTATGAAATTTTAGATTTTTTTCCCTCCACTTTCTCGATAGGAAACATTGTGCAAAATAAAGAAAGTGTTTTTGCAAGCAATTTCTTCTTTTTTCCACAATGTTTTCCCAGTTGTTTTCTTGATGAGCGCCAACAAGCGTCAGTATGTGGCAATGGATTAAGCTGAAATTAGTATGTTCTTTTCTATAAAAAAAATGGTCTGACATAAACAAGTAGTGAAGCTTAGTTAAAAATAATAAAACTTTGAACAGCATAATAAAGCAGGATAATTTGGGATACCGAAATAGGTCTTATTTTTTGGTCGTGACCATGGCCTTAATCCATTCCTACATGACAAAAATTTAGACTGGTCCAAATTGGAGGGAGATGACAATTTAAAGTCGATGAAATTTTAGATTTTTTCAACTTCCTTGGTAGAAAACATTGTGGAAAACGAAGAAATTGCTTGTGACAAGCAATTTTTTTCATTTTCCACAATTTTTTTTTACAATTATTGTTCTTGCGAGGCGTCCAAAAGCGTCACTGTGTGGGAATGGATTAAACCCAATCTAACTCAGGAAATAAGGCGATAATTAATGGATCACGGCTGTCAATCAAGGATACAATCGATCAATCAAATTATTCGTTTAGACTAGCAGAGATACATTGAATTCAGACATTGGTCGAGGTATACGCGAAGCGTTTTTTGGTTGGTTTGGCGACTTAACCCATTCCCACACAACAAAATTTTTGACTGGTCCAAATTGAAAGAAGCTGCAGACAACAATTTCAAGTTGGTGGAATTATTTTTTTTTTTTTTTTTTTTTCATCTTTTGGGGTAGAAAACATTGTGGATAATGAAGAAATTGCTTGTAACAAGCAATTTCTTCATTTTCCACAATGTTTTCTAAAACTGTTTTATTGATGGGCGTAAAAAGGAGGGATTGAGTTGGAATGGGTTAAACGTCGTAACTACGGGGTCACCAACCGACCACTTCAACTTTTATTACATGTAACTGACCATTCATTTTTGAAAATAAGGACGTTAGATATATAAGTCGATCTCCCTGTCGGAGGCAGCGGGCGTGGTCAGCGATCCGATATTTTGACGTAATAGTACATCCCAGAATATTTCAGATTGACTTGAGTATCGGTCTTCTGTTTTATTATCAGAGAAAAAAAGCTGTAGTTACGACATTTTGCACGCCCAACGACGAATTACGTATTCCAGTTATAGTGCTATGGTCGTCAAAAAGATTTACGAGTGGTTAGAGCAAAAACGTAGAAAAGGTCTATACAATACCATGTTTTTGCTATAAGACCCAGATTTGCCTTTTAGTACTCGAGACAACTAACAGCTCTCACCAACAGCGATGTGGGTTTAATCAAGGCACCAATGCGATATGTCCCCCGCTAGCATTAACTTTATTAATAATGATGGTTGCTATTTTGCTGCTTCTTCTTATTATTATTCTTTCAAAATGCTAGGTGGGGTATCATAACTAAATGAATTCATAGTCCATCCCTAAAGGCCAACGCATATGAGTAATAAGAGTCCGTATAAGAAAGAATATTTCAATATCCTGACATCTACCTGTATGATTTGTCAATCGCTGGCCCCACCCACTTACTCAGTTGTCCACGCCCACTAACTCCGACAGAAAGTCCGGCTTCGATTTTTAAAGGCCTTATAAATGAAAACTTATGGCATGTAACAAAAATGTAAATAGTTGGTTGGCGACCTAAACGTGGTAACTACAGCTTGAATTATCTATAGTTACGACGTTTAAGTCGCCAAACCAACAGAAAAGCTAAGCAAAATGGCGTTCAATGTCGGAGATCAAAACTCATTCTGGTCTAATTGAATAATTTCATTGGTCGACTGCTATTTGACTGACAGCCGCGACTGGTCAATTTCGGGGTCGACCTTTTGGAAAAATGATAAGTCGTTTATAAATCACTCAAATCAGTGTATATAGGGAATATTACCACAGTGTCTTTTTCTATGCGTTGTTATCGTGTTCGAGAATCGTGTGTAGGTATTTTTTATTGGATGAGACCGAAGGTCGAATCCAATAAAAATACCTACACACGATTCGAGAACATGATAACAACAAATAGAAAAACACACTGTTGTAATATTCCTTTTATTATATACCTTTTAGGAAATGACATTTAAATGGCTAAGAAATAACCAACTTTCCAAAAAACCCGGAACGTCTATACACATAAAAGAAGTCAGTGTTTAAAGGTACTCGACGAATACGGGTTTTTGCTACACGCCGAATATTGATTTTTTTCTGTCGAGTTGTATTTGACAGCCAGGTTTTACTCCATACTTTTTATAGGTATATAATAAAATATTTAGAGGTGGATATTACTATTATTTTCATTTCGTTTGATATCGTCACTCTTGATGTCGTCTCGATGAGTCGTTTTATAGCAGAATTCATCCATGATATTTGGTGGACAACTTATTTGTATGCATAGGTTTTTATGATATCCAAATTTTCGTCTGTATATTTAAATTGGGACATATTTTCGATTCGTACCGATCGGATGGATCTATTAAACAATTCACGTTTTGTATGTGATCCTTACAAAACTCGTACCGACCAGACGGATCTCATAGATAATTAACATGTTGTATGTGAACCCATCATACTTCGTAGATCAGGCTGATCTCATGGGCAATTCATGTTTGGTATGTGAATCCACCCAACCTCATAGATCCAGGATCAGGCAGATCTCATAGACAATTGACCAATCGCCGCTGTCAATCAAGGAATATATCGACCAATCAAATCATTCATTCAGCCCGGGACTAAGATTTGAACTCCGACATTGGTCGCCATTTCTGTGAAATATCTTGTTGGATTGGCGACTTAAACGTCGTAACTACAGCTTATTCAAGCTGTTGTTACGACGATTAGGTCGCCAACCAATTATTCTACTTTTTTAATTACATGCTACTTGCCATAAGCTTTGCAAAATAACGCCGTTTAAAATCGAAGCGGGACTTCCTGTCGGAGTCGGTGGGCGTGGTCAAAGGAGCAAATGGGTGGGGGTCAGCGATTGGTCAATTCATGTTTGATATGTGAACACCCAATACGTCGTGAATCAGGTAGAGATCATAGACGGTTCATATTTTGTATACGAACCCACCCAACATCGTTAAGTCCATTACCAGACGACATAGTTTTTGACTGATCTAAATTGAAAGAAGTTGCACACGACAATTTAAAGTTAATGAAATTTTAGATTTTTTTAACTTTCTGGGTATAAAACATTGTGTAAAAGAAGAAATTGCATGTAACAAACAATTACTTCATTTTTCACAATGTTCTAAAACGCCTTTTTAGTTAAGAGACGTCCAAAAACGTCATTGTTATTTTGTGCTGGGAAGGGTTACCAACGCTGTGTGACAGACGGTACAAACTAATCAAGGACATCAAACAGCCACACATATTGAAATGTAATTTCGATTCGTACCGGTTTATTTATGTAACTGAAATTGTCAATTAATTGCCTCCTGAGAGGTGGTATTTGTAGCATTTCGATCTCAGAACGGTTTTTTAATGAGAAGGAACTTTATGAGCAGGGTATAAGGGTATTGGGTTCGATAACGCTTAAAGTCATTGCGTGCGAAAACTTAAAATACCTTCTTTATTTCCAAGGGAGTTGCATTTTTTGTAATAACTCAAATGTTGTTGTCTTGGAGACATATGAATAGACGAACACATTTGTGAGAGCTATCATTGATCTTTTTTACTTTAGGGCACGGCAAATATTCTTTCCAAAAGTTGTCTCCCATCAATGGCTGGATTAGCGTAATCTTAGTTTAATGCGCAACTAGAAGCTCGGAAAGGACGTAGTGGTAGATACCAGGATTCCATAGTTAGGTACTCCATGTGACTGTATACTAATGAAACTGACATTACACTCTATCCAAACAATTTTGCATTTGATTGGAGCTTACGGTTTCAGACGTACTTGCGATCACTGATTGCTGGCCACACCCACTAAGCTCCGACAGGAATTTCGACTTGGGTATTAGCCCTTGTCATGCTGAACCCGGAATATTCCGGCTTTGGCAGGAGATGTAGGCTAAGATCAGACTGCACTTATGTGCAGGCTAATCTTAGTTTACACCTCCTGCTTGTACTTTTCCTGCTTTTACTATAAGAGTTGTCTATGAATGTGATTTACAGAAATATTGATTTTTGATAGAACATAATGGCTTTCAGCCCTTTGATTTGACAGCAGTTCAGAAAGGTAATTTATAAAGCACGACAAGGGTTAAACGGCCTCCATTTGCAAATATGTGGTCAGTAACTGGTTGTTTGGCAATCTAAAAGTCGAAACTATAGCTTGAATAAGTGTCTAAACAAACAAAAATGCTAAACATGAATGTGGGTTCATGTTAGGATGCCAAAGTCTTAAAGAATAACTTGATTGGTAGATTCTTTTATGTTTTGTTTTGTTTTTGCTGCTGTTGTTGCTGTTGCTGTTGTTGTTGTTGTGTGGTTTTTTTTTTGTTTTTTTTTTTGTGTGTGTTTTTTTGTGTGTGTGTGTGTGTGTTTCTTTTTGTTTGTTTTTTTTTTTTTTGTTTTGTTTTTTTTTTTTTTTTTTGTTTTTTTAAGACGCGATCCGTCAATATATATCCGTCAAACAAAAGAAAATTTTCAAATTATCGACCCGCAGGCTGACCTAATTCGACATATTTCACTCATGCATGACTTTCTTCATTTAGAAAAGTAATTCTAACTTAGTATAAATTTATTTCCGGAGGACGTTTCTGATCTACATCTGCTATATCCTGTCTCTTTTTCAAATATCTGTTTTACGGAACTAGTAAAGGCGAAAAGATTAATGTAAGCCTGTCCAGTGAGCGCACTCTGCCTCGTTTTGATATTTGTCGCATTTCCAAATCAGTCCCTTTTTGCATGACGGGTAATCACACATGTTTACAAGGCACAGATGATTTTGTAACAAGATGTATTTTTTGTCAGATCATTACGGTTGGAGACTCATCATCTTGTTTGTTTCACTGTCAAGATTGTAATTATTCTATTTATAGAAACAACTGTTACTAAATTTGGACACAAGAATGTTTTTACGTTGTCATGGTCATTGTTTACCATTTATTACTATGAATATACTTAATTATTGTGGTTAAAGTTTATGACTTTGATAGAATGTTAGTATCATTACAGATAAAACTGGCATTTAAATAAAAGAATCAAAGCCCTGAAGGGCCTGAGAGTTGCGACAACAGACAGACTGTCTGGAATTCATTACTAAACATAAACTGAAGTCTGTTGGCCCTTGACTGATCAAATGAGATTGATCCACTTAAAAGTATATTCTGTGTCTGTATTTTTGTTTATTTTATTCTGTGTTAGTGAGATCTTTTTTTTAAGCCTAGTATGATTGGATCTTACATTTAGGTAATATTTTCTTACAATTGACTTCAAATCACACAGGTTACTTAAAAGAATCATGGATTAAATTATCTGAGGTGAATTGTGTTTTGAAATATGAACATTTTCCCAATATTTATAGACATCAGAGAATATTTCTTCTTGCACAACAAGCTCTGGAAAGCAGTTTTTAAATCACCATAGCAAATTCAGAACACAGAGTTAATAGGGTAGAAAGTAAATACTAGTTGTATAAATCTTGTTTCTATTTCTCATCAGAGGTACTTTCAGTGCTTTGATTATACAAATTATTGAACTTCAAATCCCAGCTGAAATTTTAAATGAATACTAAAATAAATAAACCTCAATCCATGTAATAAAAGGTTCGTACATATCATCTAGGAAAAAAATAAATAGGGTTTAGGTCGAACATTTTTGAGTACGCATGATGTAATGAAAATAATCTTTTCTCTGCTTCATATGGGTATGTAACTAAGAGATCTTCAGGTATCTTTAGAAAAAATATGCCTTGATTCGCCTGGGCTTCAAAGTTGAAAATATTTCAAACGTATATTTCCTTATATCGCATTCACGCGAGAGGGTTCGGTGCGAGAATGACAGAAAATCGGTTCGAAAAATTATTTTACTAAATTGGGGAAAGCCCGGGCCAGGGCGGTACAAACACAATTTTTGTTCAAGACAAATCTTATTTGACATGCAATCAAATTATAACCTTTAAACAGGAAGACGTCTTGAGAAAACCATGACCTAATTCGGCGTTTCCATCCATCTGGTAGGTAAGTCAAATCGGCCTATCGAAGATATGACATTAATCTCGGATATAACCATCGTCTCGAGGGTGAATGCCTTCACTCGTCACTAAATAATCTTTATCGTTTGTCACGAAATCAAACAACAACTCGGATTTAAATCAGGAATCAACATTCTCGTTTAGTACCAGGGCAGGATATAAACAAGTGCGCGCGTATGCGTCGTACTCCAAATAGTGTTGATAATAATGTGCATTCAGTAGGTTAGGTCTGCCCCAGTATATTTGAAATCACAAATAACTTCACAAATTCAATATTTAATACATTGATGTTAGTATTTATGACAGATTATAGCATTTTATCACTAAAAATACCAAAATAAGTTCATATCGTCTATGCAATTCCCTACGGACCCATTTAATATATACGAAGCTGTACGGCCCATATCACTTATACGGCGTCTTTCAAGTATTGTATGTATTTATGCTCAATTTCGTTGATAATTTGTTTCATCGGAGGTAACGATATGAGATTTGTATTGCATTTGCAGATATATTTCTAAGAAATATAAAATGACGTGAAGATACACGCTCTCCTTTCGAATTTAATGTCTTTTAATCAAAACTGACGATCTAATTATTTGTATGTATCGAGGTTATTTACGCGTTGAATGTTGTTCGCTTGTAAAATCAAAAGTTTCGAAAAAATTAGGATAATTTTGTAATGAAACATTTAAAAATGATGCCATCTTTTAAAAGAGTGTCCGAAACCTTTAATTTGGGCTGGTAGCACAGGGTGAGCCTATTTAAAAAACGACAATGTCAGAGAGGTTATTTGTCCCGGGCCATCGGAGGAATACATGAGAAAGTTAAATCGTGCGACGACAATGAGTAGCTTCAAACCTTCGGTTTGTCGCAACTCAAAAATACTAAGGGAACGCGATATGAATAGAAGAGCTCCCTGGTATTAAGTTTTGAGTATTCTTATTCAAGATGAGTCGAGTATAAAGGATGGCAATTAAGTAAAAGAAAATGCAAAGGGAAGGCGATATGAAAAGACGAGCTCCCTGGCATTAAGTTTTGGGTGTTCTTATTCGAGATGAGATTGCTTGAAATCAGATTTACTTGCGTATACAGGAATGTTCGTGATTTGCTATCCATGTATATCTGCATAAATGAGATTGCTTATATGACGTTCTTTAATGACGTCACAATTGTCCGATTTTTTTCTACTCCTCTAAAGAAACAAGCTTTGAAAAAATCTGTAAAATGAAATTTTTGTCTTGAAAACAGTTTCTTTATTATCCACATGATTTTGTACTATATACTGATTTTAGAGAAAAAAAAATATTGTTGTCATTAACTTTTTACAGTCTAAAATTTTGAAATCTGGTATAATAATGTAAAAACATGACATAAACGCCCACAAAACAACCGATACGAGTTTGTAATTTGTCTGGGTTTTTGTTGTTGTTTGTTTTATTTTGTTTTGTTTGTTTAAATGTTTGTTAGTTTTTTGATGAATCGGAGAGATTAAAAAAAAAATTCAAAGCACATTTTCTTACGGTGTATGAAATACTTTCGATGGTGTAGGAACGGGTTGTAAGAACATATTTTCTATAACAAATAAACACCGTAACCGCACCTTATTTAAATCATAGTTAAAAGGTTTCAGAGTCCATCTATGCAATCTGTTTAAATCATTATAAAAATGGTACAATGATTCACACTGCTGTGATCCCATGTTATCACCAACATTATGTTATTTTGTCTAACCACAGTTTCCTGTAATAAAATACAAACAACAAACATCATTTTCGTTTTGTAACTAAAAGTAAACATACATTTAAAAATGTATGGAAAAGAATAAGCGTACATTGGTCATTACAGCTTTTTGTAAAATCATATGACAAGAGAAAAAGTTAGAATATATGTTATGTAATGTTTTGATGTTAGTGTTGATAATGTTGTTTGTTTATTTGTTTGTATGCGTACCTTTAGATCTCTGTAAAAGACAGTAGCTATAGTTTATTTGGACAATCTTACAAACGGTGTATTGGCAAGTTTAACGAGAGATAACCCTTTCCTGTTCAATCCCTGGTTTTTTACGTACCTGTGTTTTTATAAGTGAGAAAACATTGTAGAAAAAGAAGAAATTGCTTGTCACAAGCAATTTCTTATTTTTCTACAATGTTTTGTACCCTATGGTTGATTTTCAAAATAAATCTACTTTGAATCTTTAACAATTGTCCAATAAAGGGCATCTTTAACCCATTCCTGTTTGGCAAAATTTTAGACCTGTCCAAATTCAAAGGTGTTGCAGACGAAAATTAAGTTTGGATTTAATTTGAAAAATAACCATTCAGTATCGGGTAGAAAGTATTGAAGAAAAAGAAACAAGCAATTTTTTTTTCTACAATATTTTCTTAATTATAAATTCACAGGGACGTAAAATACCAGGAATTAAATAGGAAAGGGTTATTTAATCCATTACCTCACAATGTCGCATTTCTACGTACTAAAGAAATATAGCGTTCGAAAACATTGTGAGAAAAGAAGAAATTACTTGTAGCAAGTATACTTTCTTCTGTTCTCATGAAGTTTTCGACCGCTTATGGTACTTTTTTATTTATGTTTAGTCTACTGCATATTCTTTCAATTTGAACCAATCTTAAATTTTGTCGTTTAATTGGTCCTCGTGTAATAGGTTGAAATACTTATGGTCAAAGGGAGATAATTCTGAACATCTTAACGTTTTCGCGATGAACATTTTGAGATCAAAACGTTCTCATACGTTATAATGAACGTAATGCAAACGTTCAACGCTTTGATTGGTATAAATATCATTCTTTTTGAGAACTCTGTCAGTAACTTACACGAAGCTCCACCAGTCCATATCTTTAAAGGTTGGTTTGTTTCCATTAACTTTGGATTTTTACATAGTGTCAGTTTTGATAGTGAAATCTGTACCTTGAAGATTCTAAAAATGAAATTTTGCAAGAGAGGATAAGAGGCATGTGCGAACGGTCTTACTTATGGTGCGTCACTTTTTAAGAAATATTTGAACTTCTTCACTGGGTCAGCACAATTAGCTCACTTGGTAGAGCAGTTGATTTCAGAGCTTAAGATCACGAGTTGAAGCCCTCAGCTGACCAAATTAAAAAAAAACTCATTGTCTTTCGGATGAGACGTTAAATGTTAAACCGAGATCCCGTGAGACGGTGATTTCCATCGAGCTCGTTAAAGAACCAGTAGTCTTTGCACTGTCCGCAGTAATCTGGGGACGTCGCTAATATGGGTATGTGCTACGGTAGCGACGATAAATAAACGGTAATATACGCCTTTTTCAAAGAGTTGGTGTTGTGGCACCCAAAGATTTTAGATATCTGATATAAGCATGCCTGTTCCTATTCTAGATTGTGTCAAGCTGACTCCTGGTGAGACGGGTGTGTCTAAATCGACAGAAGGAACATCATTAGACAGTTCAGTGTCAAACCAGACAACTTCTTGGGATCTGTGGAAAGGGAAAACATTTCAATTTGACTTCCGTCATAAAAACTCACTCGAAAATGTACATATAAATGCTAAAACAATTGTTCCGTTCAACATAATGAGTTTTCCATCCCCCAGCTTTCACGAAATAACCTGTAGAAACAAACGTATAAAAAGTAGAGTACCTTTATACCTGAGGAGATCTTCATCAGCTCAAGAAATGTGCAGACTAGCGGGGGAGCTGGACTGAAAAAAAAATGATTTGATATGTTGAGACTTGACAAAGGTTAGCAAGCCTCTATTATTGGGGGCCTTCAGTGTTTGAGAAATTGTAGGTTCAGAGAAACTGAAAGATATTTAGCTTCAGCAACTGACATCCGATAAGGTAGTATCATTAAAACCTCAAACGACGTTGGTTTTTATAATATACGGGTCAGAGATAGTAAACAAAAAGTAAATCGTTGGTAGGCGATCTAAACGTCGTAACTACAGCTTCAAAGCTGTAGTTACGACGTTTTACTCGCCCACAAACGAAAAATTTAAACATAAATATCGGAGGTAAACATTGAACACCCTCTATGGTCAATTGAGTTTTTGATTGACACCCGTGTATTGTATAGTTGCCGGAATAACAGTACTATTTCGACCACAGCCTAACTGACCAATCGCTAACCCCACCCACTTACTCTGCTGGTCTCTGATAGGAAGTTTCACTTCGATTTTACCCCTTTCCTGCATAATTCCTAGTTTTTACGTCCCTGTGATTTTATATTTGAGAAAACCTTTGGATAAAAGAAGAAACTGCTTGTTACAAGCAGTTTCTTCTTTTTCCACAATATTTTCTACCCTGCGGAATTGGTATTTTTCAAATTAAATCCACTTTTCTTGTCTGCAAAACCTTTGAATTTGGACGGGTCTAAAATTTTGCAAAACAGGAAAGGGTTAAACGGCCTTATTTTGCGACATCCATGGCCATGTAACAAAAATGTTAGTTGTTTGTTAGTTACCTAAATGTTGAAAAGCTGTAGTTATTACGTTTATGTCGCCAAACAGTCAAAAGCTGAGCTCAAAGTTAACTTCAGGTCTAAGTAAATGATTTCATTGGTTAATTGATTGCTTGATTGACATCCGCGATTGGTCAACGAAATATATGCAGTCTAACTACGTAGCATTTTGCGTATTTACAGCTATAGGGAGATATAATTTATTAAGTATCTATTTCAAGCAGGGGGCAAAACTCCTTTTCGTGACCTCTGTAGGGTTATTGTTTTACGGCCTAGTAACCTTTGTCCCATTCTCACATCAGTAGCTCTTGGTCCATTTTTCAAGTTGTTCTATTTCTATTGATACTACCATATAAGGTATTATCTACTATTTATTTACTATTTTCGGTCTCTTGAGAAAGTATCTTCATTGTGGCGGACTGATAAGCCCGGAGCCTCAAAGAAACCTTTGTAGAATACTTGACTCCTTGTAGTAATTTTGACCTAACAACAAACCACTTTAACCTCTTCCAACACGGCGAAATTTAAAACCGTTCCAAATTGAAAGAAGTTGCAGACGTCAATTTCAAATTGTTAAAAAGACCAGCTTTTGCTCAAATGGAACTCAGGTGGTGTAGACTCGGATTAACTCGCACATATGTGTAGGCTGATCTGTGTCTCTACCTCCTTCCAAACCAGATACAATTATTTTCAGCATAACAAACATTTTGATCATTTTTCAAGACCCCCCCCTACCCCCCCTCCCAGGCAGTTTTGGGGAACGTTTTGAATTCAGAAAGTTGTTCTGCTCTTTTTTTCTACATTGAATCTTTTATTTAATTTTTTTTTTCAATTTTTGGCTCTCATTTTACACATACCAAGAATTTGTCTTGATTAAACTTTGATTATTCAGTAAATAACTTTTTTTTCGATTACTAACCAATCTAACAAATATTAAAGGCTTTCACATAATTCTGCAAGAACTCTGTTTTTTCTCATGGTTTCGACCTATTAAATATTTTTACTTGAAAAAAAAATAATAGACATAACAAAATTCCCGATCTTGTAATCCATAAATACAAAAGATACGGGTGTTACATTTTTAGGGGGTAGAGAGGGAGATAAAGAGAGATGGGCGAGAGAGGGGGGATAGTTTGGGAGAGAGAGGGGGGTTTTGGAGAGAGACAGAGACAGAGAGACGGTAGAGAGAGGGGGAGATTTACACGCACCTTTTAGGGGGGAGTGGTACAAAACAACCCAATATTTGAGTGAGTGATTCAAATACTCAACTTTTGTGTTAATGGTTCAATTACAATCTATTTTACCCGATAGAAAAAATAATTTCTTTCGCTTTTTACTTAGGAGGCAATTGAGAGCTGCTGTAAAAGATCGTTGAGGTTTTTGAAAATACTTGCGTTTTGATTCGGACTTTGAACCCACTAGATGAGAGTTGGTGGTTTAAATTTAGAAATTCGTTGTGCAATAAAAACTGTTTCTATTACTGTGACTCGACATACGGAAAAATACCACAGAAATACGAAAACATTAACTTATTGCAACGTAATAACGCTTTTTGACGCCCCTCAAAAATAAAGCTTTGGAAAATATTGAGGGAAATGAAGAAATGTCTTGTTACAAACCAGTTCTTCATTTTCCGTAATATTTTCTATCCAAAGAAACAAAAAAGGTAAATCTATAAGTGTCCAGAAACGGATCACATTTCCGGATTTTTCGAAGTGTACCTTTTCGTAATAAGAGACGAAATTATCTATGATTGACCGAATAAGGATAGTTCAGGCGTCACGAAAGAATCAGGAGAGTCCTTACCATATCGCCTTTATCCAGCAGTGACGCCAAGTAAATCCACGAACCCTAGAAAAGTAGGTCCTATGATTTGTTTTAACCCATTCCCACACAATCCCTCCTTTTTACGCCCCTTAAAAATAAACTTTGGAAAAGATTGTGGAAAATGAAGAAATTGCTTGTATCAAGGAATTTCTTCATTATCCATAATGTTTTCTATCCAAAAAGACGAACATTTTTAAAATTTCACCAATTTGAAATTGTGATCTGCAGCTTCTTTCAATTTGGACCAGTCTAAAATTTTGTGTGTGGGAATGGGTTAATCATGATTATTTTCCGTCATGAAAAAGGGGGGGCGGATTTCAACGTGAATGTGTTTGCGATAAACCAACGGTTACTTTAAGTTTAACATCAATACGATTATTGTCTGGAAATGGTTGATCAATAAGGTAGAATGACCATTGTGAAACAGTAAATATGCTGAAGGCAAAGATAATTTGATCGGGGTAAGCCTGTGCAGTGCGCGCGGGATGTATGTTCGGGTCATAGTACAGATTTCGGTCTTCGGAATGCGACGCTACTATTAGACTGGTCGCATCCGAAATCATAATCGTCGATGCGCTTGCAAAGTGTCGTAACTACAGCTGTAGCAATGACATTTTGCACGCGGACCAACGATATGCAAGTCCAAAATTGAGACTTACCGGATCGTTGCCGTTTATTGATTTTAAATGTTCTTTTTTGCCGCTTTCGTGTGAGCATGAAATATTTTGGTTTAAAATTCGAATTATAGTACAAACAAACTTAATCATGCAAACACGAAAACAATAGTGTATATTGTTTCTGATAGTTGGAAACTTTA
Organism: Fragum fragum; assembly: GCA_946902895.1. Lineage (NCBI taxonomy): Eukaryota > Metazoa > Mollusca > Bivalvia > Cardiida > Cardiidae > Fragum > Fragum fragum. Next base: position 47,669,577 of record OX336371.1, read on the forward strand.
AGTAACCGTTTACTGACGAGTGGAATTTCAAAGAGTCGACCCGGATCAGATTACGCGGGCTGTTTCGGACAGATCATGACCGAGGCTTTTCTTGTAATTTGCCGCATATTTCAGGATTTGAACCTTCACTGTTCTTACGTACTTTTTAGGACGTTGACAAACGTACTAGGCTTGTTTTGACCTGTTTTGTTTACAAATGAACTTATCAGCTGAATCATATACTTCGCCTAATCGGCAGGGCACGTATCAAGTCAAAGATAAATCGGGCAAACTCCGAGTGAATATTTGTTTTATCTTGATTCATTCATTAAATTAAGTTGGTGTAGGTCCAGTACCATCGCCGAATTGTCGCGTTATCTCGACATACCGTTTAGTAACCTGAACAGAAATCGATTTTCTCCATATATAGAAGTTATCGTTGGTGCTCTACTATAACCTCGTAACTACGGCTTGGAATAAGCCGTAGTTACGGGGTTTTGGTAGAGCACCGACGACACGTAATTGGATGGTATGCACGTCATGTCTTTTCAAATTTCATTTTTTCATCCTTTGCTGTTTTTATTGTTGTGATTTGTTCGTTTTATTTTATTTATTTATTTTTTTTTGTTTTGTAATTGTTTTTGTTTGTTTGTTGTTTCAAAATCTTAGACTTGTCTCAATGTAAAGAGAACGCAGACGAAAATATAAAATAAGTACAATTCCAAAAATTAATTATTCTGTATGATAGAAGATGTGGTCAAAGGAGAAAATGTTTAATACAAGTAATTTCTTCTTTTTCCACAGATTTTTCTTAATATATTATCACAGGAACGTAAAAACTGGAAAGAGTTAGATATACGTGAATACACGTGTGTTTCTTTATGGTTTGAACACATAACTACATTTGAATCATGCGATCATACAAGAAATGGTTGCTGTATATAATTTAACTATTCCCACACAATCTTACTGTTTTAACCCTTTCCTGGTTTTTGAAATTTCAGACTGGTCCAAATTGAAAGAGGATGCAGACGACAATGAAAATTGGGTGCAGTTCCAAATAAAACCATCCTATGTGGTAGAAAACATTGTGGGAAAAGGAGAAATTGCTTCTTATAAGCAATTTCTCCTTTTCCCACAATGTTTTCTCAAGAATAAAATCACAGAGACGTAAAATCCTGGGTTTAACCAGGAAAGGGTTAAGACAAACACGAAGAAAAAAAACTTGTAGAAAAGGAAGAAGTCGCTTATAAAATCAAATCTATCGTGCAATCAAATCACTAATTAAGACCGGCTGTGAACCTTTTAACCCCAACTTTGTGTAGAGCAATCAGTTAGTTGATTTGCTGATGTAAAACTAGTAACTACAGCTCATTCAATCTTTTGGTACTTCGTCTACGTTTCCAAGCAACAATTTGTCTTTATTTTATTTCTTGGCTACACATTTTGTAAAAACAGTATCGTTTCTAACCGCGTTTGAACTGACGTGTCGGAGGCAAGTGGGCGTAGTCAGCGATCTGTCATTACAAAAGCACGAACCCTAAAGGCCGTCGTTCTTTAACCAAAACAACAGCCCATTGCTCTACGGGTTTGATCCCCGGTCGCGGCAAATATCTTTCCGACGTTTGTCTCCGACCAATAGATGGATAATCGTATATCTAAGTGAGGTGGGCAGCTGGAGGCTCGGACAGGATGTCGTGATGTACTGGGTTGAGAAATACCAGGAATCTATGGTTAGGCGCCGCAATGTGACGGAGATACTGTTAAAGTGGCGTTAAACTCCCCTCACAAACAAACCATTGTTCTACCAATCACGCTATTAGTATTTGGGTCAAAGAGCAGTGCCGATGACCGCCAGACAAGTGGCTGTAGAAGTCTGATTTTGACTTCGATAAAACACTGGTGATATTTGGCTGGTTAAAGTCTATAAATGGAACGGTCATTTGCCTTCTTAATTGCGTTAATTGTCTAGATCCTTAAAGGGCGGGTGATTGGCCGATACGGGTTATATTTCGTAAAAGAAGGGTACGTGTACTTCATGGCCCCTTGAGTTCGTTTTTAAGGCCGTTATCCAGGCTATTCCCATGGTGCTCTTTTACTCCGATTGGGAAAATTGTGGAAATGAAGAATTCGCTTCTAACAAGCAATTTCTTCATTTTTAAAAAAGTTTTTTACCCCAAAATACATTTTTGTAAAACCACCATCTAAAAATGTCGGCTGTAACTTCTTTAGGTTTGGACCAGTCTAAAATGTTGTCGTGTGGTAATGAGTTGATATATAAAAAAACATTCGAAATTAGGAAATTTCCCTTATTAATGCAAACCCCTTAAAGCACTGCAATCCCAAATTGGTCAATATTTCATTTGTCATTCCATAAAAATTTATCTTAAAAAGGACAATCAGGGGGTTGTGAACAAGGTTCATACTGCACATTTGTGCAGGCTGATCTTTGTTTATACCACCAGTCAAACAGGAACATTTGTGCATGCTGATCTTTGTTTATACCGCCAGTGAATTAGAAATATTTGTGCAAGCTGATCTTTGTTTACACCACCAGTCAAACAGAAATAATTCGGATGGGGTATGACAAGGGTTAAGAAGAAGTCCATTCTAGTTCCATGTAGATGTGTGTATTTCCGTTTACTTATCGTAGCTACCGTGGCACATGCCCATATGAGCGACGCCCCCAGAAGACGATGAGTTGTTACGGAGGATAGTGCAAGGATAAAGGGCGAACTGCCGAGAGCTCCGCCTGGTTCTTAAACTTGGTCGGTGGATAGCACCGCCAAACGGGGCCTCGCTTTAACGTCTCATCCGAAAGACAGGGTTCGAACCCGTGGTTTTGGGGTTTGAAGTCAAGTCCTCTACCAACTGAGCTACACGGACTGACTTCCATATAGATAACATTAAGCACTTGAACTTTGTGCATGTCATGGGATAGACACGAGCGGGTCGCTCCTATTGGCGACTTGGTACGAAATAAATTCCACGAAGTTTAGACGGTTAATTGTTATCAAAATTTAATCAGTACATGTGATGTAAACAATGATAACGTGTTGAATTAGGTCAAAAGTAGTCCCGGTTCAGGACAACATGATAGTACTAAGAAGTACCAGTACGTACCACTTTTAAACCTTCAATTTAGCGCACTGGGATGAACCTCTTCTTTATCTCAACCCTACAACAGATGACAACAAACGGTGTCACGATTTTTTGTCCATGTAACGATATGACCCATTCCCACTCACTATCGCATTTTTACGGACTGAAACAAAATCCTCGAGAAATATTGTGGGAAAAGAAGAAAATGCTGATAACCAGCATTTTCTTCATTTCCTAATATATTCAAATGTTTGACCTCTCAAAAAATGTCGCAATGAACTTCTTTCAACTTAGTCTAAAATTTTGTCATCTGGCTTTGGGCTGGGTTTATAGATGCGCGAAAGATCAGTTGATAGTTTAAAATGTTTGACCGGTGCGAATTCATTGGACATTTTAGACGATTCTAATTAGGCTCAACAAATCGAATCAATTCCTCATACGTTTGGCTAAAGAAAGTTTACAAAAATAAAAACATTATCTTAAGCGATCACTTTTGGGTCGTCTTTTGAGTGGTGGCTTTATACAGGATTAACTGTGATAGGAAAACACATCCCCGTTAGCAAGTCACAAGTTGAACCAAAATTGACCAATCCCTGACCCGCCCACTTGCTCCTTTGGCCAAGCCCACTAACTCCAGCATGAAGTCCCTCTACGACTTTAAACAAAACACATGGCCAGTAGCACAAAACAATGATATTGTTGGTTGGCGACCTAAACGTCGTAACTACAGCTTGAATAAGCTGTAGTTATGACGTTGAAGTCGCCATAACAACAAAAAAGCTTACCAAAAAATGGTGGCCAATTTGGGAGATCAAACCTTAATTCCCCGCTGAATGAATTATTTGATTACCCGGTTGATTCTTTGATTGGCTTCGATTGGCCAAATACAGTGATCATGGATCTGCCATTGCTTCAGATATGAGAAAGACCGAAGAAAAAAATCTAACTTTAAATCTTAATAGACAAATGTTTCAAAAATACAGAAAACATTTGGTAAAGCAGTCGGACTTCATCTTTGAATAAGTACGGTTATAATCAATGAAAATTTTAGAAGGACTTGAGTTCAAACATGTGGTCGCGAGGAATTATCCCCGAGCCGTTAAATTGCCGGTGTAAAATGCAAATCAGTTGACTAACGATGGTCAATGTAGGGTGAAAGGTCGCCGCCAATATCAAAAGTTAACAGGTTCGATCAATGATGACCCTTTTCTATCGACCTCAAATGCCGTTTCAGGCAATAGGTTTCCCAAATAAGCCGTGAATTTTTGCGCCATATTGCCATTACTTGTTGTAGACGATCCTTTTGGTGGATAAAAGGCAACAGAAGAAAGGCCTATGACCGAAGAGACAAGGCAATCTTTTTGATTTAACCAATTGCCACACAATGCACACATGACGCTTTATAACTCCCCCAAAGAAAAAATACTTCGGAAACATCACAGAAAATGAAGAAATTTCCCGTCATAAGTCTACACTAAATGACTGATTCGTTTTTTACATTTCATCAACTAAAAATTGTTGTCTGCGACTTCTTTGAATTTGAACCAGTCTACATTATGTCGTTTGGAAATGAGGTAAAAGCTTACAACTGCATTTAATGCATTACCAGGGGTCACAATTTTACACTGGTCCAAACTCTTTACAGTTGCAGACAACAATAAAAATTTGGTGAAATATCTTTAAAAAAAGAAAAGAAGCATAGATGATGCTGTGTGAAGAAATTGCTTGTAACAAATTAATTTCTTCACTTGATGTTTTCTAGAGCTGTTTTCTTTGAGGGGGTAATAAAACGGAATTATGTGGAAAGGGTTCACCTATTGATCTATTAGCTTTACTGATAGCAGGACAGAGAGGTTATTGCGGATGCATGGTACTCATCTGTTTTTCTGTGCGTCTGTCTTTGAATGTTATTAAAGCGTAGATAATATCTATCTTTCATAGAATGTTTACAGGCAGGTTCGTTAAGAAATATGTCGGATTTTATCTTCGTACCACAGACCTTTTAAAAGTTTTCATTGAAAGTAAAAAAAATGAAATTGTTAGAATTAGACTACCTTTATACATCCGAGTTGTCAAATTACTTTGTCATGCTGATGAAAAAGGGTAATCTTGTCCGTAAACTAAGTGAACTTGGCTGCTCCGATTACATCAAATAATTGAAGCGAGTAAAACGCAATTAAACCGCTCCTTGACGCAGACGGCCTTTGAACCCTTTTAACGGAATGGTTATCGCTTTAAAAAATGCACTTGTGAGAAGAAAGCAAAATGTCATTCGTGCCCAAGTATACAGTATGATACCTATACTCGGATACATCTTCTTTTAAATATCTATCTTTATCTTCGGCAATAAAGTCTTTATTCCGATTTTATCGTAACAGAAAAATTCCGCAAAGTCCTACTGGGGTGAAGGTAAGGGCCCTAAAAAACTCCCTTTGTGTAAAATCGGGGCGCGGGAAACTGGGGACAAAACAGTATCACGGGGTAACTAGGTCACTATGACATTGTATCGTAACCCGTCTGTAATCGAGACGGAACTACTTTCGATCTGGTTACGATGATTTATGGCATAAGATTTGTATTGCCAAACTGATCCCATTGTCTTGATCTTTTAAAAAGTTAGTTTTTCAGATGCGTGTGACTTTCAAGTACTAAATAGAAGTAGCCTGCAAATATTTGTAATATGCTATTATAACTGAGGAACGATTATCTATGCTCTATATACTGACACTTTTACCAGTTGTTCGAACAAATCATATTTCCAGCATAGAAGGATGAAATAGACTATGTTCAACTGGATTTTCCTTATTTCTGCAAACTATTTCGATCATTTTTGAAAGCTCTTTCGCCTAGATTTAACGTCTGATTTAGCCTTAGACAGGTGTCTTTGCTTTTCTGATTTATAGGCCCCCGAAAGGCTGGTCTAAATTTTAAAATAATCAAATGAAACTCAACGTAAATTAAGACAAATAACTATGTGCCCTATAGAGTAGAAAACAAAGTGAGGCTTAGAGAAAATGCAATGCATGCAACACTTCTTTCATCATCACATTCCAATCCTTCTCTTCTTTAGCTCGTAGTTCATGGGCTTACCTGCACTAGTACAAGGACATGTGCTGACGGATCGCGTTTGCCAATCAAAGAATCGATTGACCAATCAAATCATTCGTTTAAATTTGAACATTGGCCGACATTCATGTCAAATATTTTTGTTGGTTTTGCGACTTAGATCGCTTATTCAAGCTGTAGAAACGAAGTTTAAGTTGTCAACCAACTATTCTATTTTACTGATACATTTTACTAAGAATGCATTTTGTAAAATAACGCCGTTTAGAATCTATGAAGGACTTCCTGTCGGAGGTCACTGGGAGTTTCCAGCGATCCGTGAACTATATGTGACCCTTCAGGCGAAAAGGGGCCTACCGGATTCTTCGAAATAAATACTTTACAAGAAGATTAGCAGAGGTCAAACAGTGGTCGCATTCAAAAATATCATATACATACAGTAAGCAAGAATTTTCAATTCAAAATCAGAAAATCATCAAACAAACATTGAACAATTTCAGTACTTGTCAGCCTGCCCATGCAGCGCAGTGTGAACAGAGCGCGATACTTTTCGGCTTTTAGGTCCTTTTGCACTAGACAGATTACATTACATAACATTTTCTTTTGTGAGAAGAGACCCCCTTAGGGTCCGTTGAGAAGAGACCCCTTTAGGGTCCGTTACCAATCAAAGTATTATGTAAGAGCCCTAGTAACCCCATCCGTGCCCCCTCGAGTCCCGACACTCAGACGGTAGACAATTAGGCCCTGATGTAACACCCGATAAAGCACTTGACCCCGGGGTTAGACATCCTTGTTTAACCCCGAGCGTACCCCTAAACTTTCACTCACCCCACCCGTTATCTGTTATTCAATACCCAAATGCCCTGCAATTGTCGTTATTCAACATCTTATTCAATTCCACCCATCACCTGTAGCCACCATTTTAGACTATTCCAGCTTCAAAGAAGTTGCAGACGACATTCTTTAGTTGATGAAATTTAAAAATATTGTTTTTCTTTGAGGGGGAGATGTGGTAAAATATTGTGGATAATGAAGAAATTGCTTTCTTCATTTTCCACAATGTTTTCTTAATCTTTTTTCCAGGGTGGGGGGGTGTCGTCAAAAGCGGGATTGTGTTGAAATGGGTTAACCCATTATCACACAAGCCTTCCTTTTTACGCCGCCAAAGAAAAAAGCTTTGGAGGCAATTTCTGCGCTATCCACAATGTGTTCTATCCAAAATGACGAAAAAATCTAAAATTCTGTCAACTTGAAATTGTCGTCTGCAGTTTCTTTCGACTTGGACCAGTCTAAGATTTCATTGTGTTGAATTGGTTTAATTAAAGATTCGATGTTTTACACGCTGCTCTGACATTTATCTGTTTTGATGGCCCCAAACTATGATAATTTTGGGTGCGGAGTCTGATAGCATTCCTGTGAATGTACCTTATCATTGGTTTCTTTTCTTCCTCTAAGATTATGAACAAAAACCTGCAAGTTATTAAATTTCTGCTATTCGATTTGACACCTGTATTTCCAGTGTTTAGTGTTATATTATTTTCAGTGCATATGAACATAACTATAAGCCTTTACAATGTTCATGCACTGACCCCTCGATTTAATGTTATTTTATCATTTTTCGTCAAGAATTTCCACGGTTATAAATTTAGATGGGCGAATCGATAATTAAATTTCCTTCACCAGAAAAGGAAACATGCTAGAATTCCGTTAAACGGCATTATAATAAGGTATCGGATCTAGCAGAGGTCAAGTGACCAATCGCTTACCACGGCAACCGATTCCAACAGGAAGTCCCGCTTCGATTTTTAACGGAATTATTTGCAAAACTTATGCCCAGTATGATGTAACAAAAGGTAAAATGGTTGGTTGGTGACCTAAACATCGTAACTACACCTTGAATAAGCTGTAGTTACGACGTTTAAGTCGCCAAATCAATAATAAAGGTAAACGAAAGGGCGCCAATGTTGGAGCTGTTTAATTCAGGTCCGGGCTGAATAGATCATTTGATTGGTCGGTTTATTCCTTGATTGGTCAATTGGGCAATAAGTTTCTATATTACAACACTATGAGGTGGATTGAATAGTCAATGCTAAAAAAAATACAGCATCTACACTGGTTAGCTTTCGCAAGGTGTGCAGTCTGATATTTGTCGATGCATTTTACACATTCGACTAGGCCGCTTTCGACCTGATGGGACGCATTTATTTACGAAGCGGACCAATATGAAAAACAAGCGGATATGAGTCAGAAAAAGAACGGTTTCTTTTGCCTTGCAAAAACCAGACAGGTGGTTATACCATGCATGTTTCTTGGTGTATTGTTTTGTGCCTTGTCATTAATAAATGGGAGTATTGCTAAATATGTTTCCTCTTTTCACTATATTTGAAGAATTGGAAATAATCAGATCGATCTTGTAATCAAAGGTTTCTCTCTAAGCAGGTAGTGTAGGCTAAGATCAGACTGCACGTCTCTGCAGGCTTATCTTAGTCTATACACCTGCCAAAGTCATTGTTAAAGCAGGAATATCCTGGGATCTGCATGACAAGGATGAAATGAAAATTAACCTTCACCAAATAACGAATTTCCAAACAGGCCCAAATCTTAACATTCAATTTCATACTATTTATATGAAATATCATATGCGATATAGTATTAGATATCAAATTCCGGAAGAATACAAATCGAAAGATATAGTAAGAATTTGGCGAATCGCCTCTGTCAGTTAAAAAATCGATGGACAAATCTAATCATTGATTAAGACCGAAAGTGAGCTTAGAACTCCAAGATTGGTCGAAGTTTATGTAAAGCATTCTAGTATTTGTTTGTTTGGCGACTTTATTCTAGCTGTATTAACGATATTTTGATCGTACACCGACGATATTCCAGTTCTTTTGAAAAGTTTTTTAGAAATGTAAGAAACAATTATCGCTTTTGTTGTTGTTATTGTTGTTGATTTTAATCATCGAAACTTGACATGTTTATGGGGTAGTACAATGTAGCGAATTTCCCATGTGCAATCGAGGTCTGGTTGCCTGTTTTACCGCCTGACTTGAGTTACGTACCTTATTTACGCCGAAAACCAGAATTACATAGTCTGCTGAGCTTCCTCTTCTCCACCCTCATAGCCTCCTGGTGTGTCCTAAATCTGGAGCAGTAGGCCACTAGAGCAGATCTCACTTCAACTCTTACTAGACAACAAAATTTTACACTGGTCCGAACTGGAGGCTAGGAAAGGATGTATTGTGGTAGTGATACCAGATATACCATTGATAGGTGCCCCAGCCGCCGTGATACGACTGAAAAAATGTTAAGAAATGTGTTTAACCCCATTCAAACAGACAAAGCGAACAAGTTCAACCCATTCCCATACGGTGACCCTGTTTGACACCCCCAAGAAAAATGCTCTTGATAACATTGTAGACATTGAAGAGATTGCTCGTACCGAGCAATTTCTGCATTGTCCACAATGTTTTTTATCCTGAAAGGCAAATATTTGCTAAATTCAGCCAACTTGTAATTGTCGTCTGCAACTTCTTTTAAATTGGACTAGACTAAAATTTTGTCGTCTGGAAATGGGTTAAGTCTATTGAATTTTTAATTTCCCTGCATTACTGGCAGAAAAATGCGGCAGTTTGAAGTTTGAAGTTGGAAGTTTGAATTGTGAAATATGAAGTCGGAATTCAAACTTCCAACTTCACACTTCCAACATCAACTTCACACTTCCTTCTTCACACTTCATACTTCCAACTTCACACTTCAAACTTCACATTTCACACTTCATTCTTCCAACTTCACACTTCATACTTCCAACTTAACACTTCCAACTTCACACTGCATACTTCCAACTTCACACTTCATACTTCCAACTTCACACTTCAAACTTCCAACTTCACACTTCATACTTCCAACTTCATACTTCCAACTTCACACTTCATATTTTATTTGGTTTGATTATGTACTGTGAATTTAAGAAGTCACCACGGGTCTCATAATTCACATTTCACACTTCCCATTTCAGACTTAATATGTATGCAGTTTGAAGTGAGAACTGTGAATACAGATGTCACCACCGGTCTTTCGTACTTAAAGATCGTAGAGTGAGTGTCATGATAAATTTGTGAAATCGTTGTGAGCACAGGAGAAATTGCTTTGTACAAGAAGTTTGTCCTTTTCTTAAATTTATAACAGCTGTATTCTTCATTAGGTAAACAGGCAGTATTTTGTCGTCATTGGATAAACAGCGTTTGAAAAGAAATAACATGTTGAAAGAAAAAAAAACATTTTTCAAACATAACTATTTTGAATAGTCTTAAGATATATATGTAATATGTATATATGTACAACGAAGTGAAAAAGCTGTATTTGTTTATGAGCGAAAAAGTCATTTAAACAGAGTTCCTTTCAAATTAAAATCAAAGTACTGAAAGAACTGTAAGCTAGCAAAGCATTGTTTTGTAATCTTCTTTGCCTTTTGTAGGGAAGAAAACGTTGTGGAAACTGAAGATATTGCTTGTTACAAGTAATTTCTTTGGATATCAGTATTAAAAGCTGCTGAAATTTCGAAGGTCTTTGTCTTACTGGGTAGGAAACATTTTGGGAAACGACCAAATTGCTTGTTAAAGTAATTTCTTCCTTTTCAATGTCAAAGATGTTTTCTTAAGCCTTTTGGTGGATTCTTAAAAAGCGGGATTGAATGGGTTGTAAAGCATGCTTTTGGTGGATTTCTCTACAATCTGAATAAAGTTAATTCATGTAGCTAGTCATTTTGAAAACAATATGCTCGAGTGAGCTAAAATTATCTAGGAGATAAACTTTCAGGCAGAGATTGCAATATTCCTGAAATATACAAGAACTACTTTTATGGTGTGGGCATTCAGTGGATTTAGTGGTTAAGCCTCCAGTGGCAGTTTGCACTCGTCAGAAAGTACTGTAAGCTAGCAAAGCATGGTTTTGTTAAGTAATCCTCTTTTTCAAAGGTCATGATGAATAAACGAGGTAAAAGTAACCCAGGACTTAACCTATTACAACATAGCAAAATCTTAAACTGGTTCAAATTGAAAGAAGTTGCAGACGACAATTTAAAGATGTTGAAATTTGGTAAAATTAATTGTAGACATTGAAGAAATTGCCTGTCACAAGCAATTTCTTCAATGTCCACAATGTTTTCCAAAGTATTTTTCTTGAGATGCTTAAAAAGCGGATACGAGTAGGAATGGGTTAGATAGCATACTTTTGAAAGATATATTTTCAATTTGAAAATAGTTTATAATATTCTTAAAATACACCAGAACTACTTTTATGGTGTAGGCATTCAGTGGATTTAGTGGTTAAACCTCCAGTGGCAGTTTGCACTCGTTGAACTTTGAGATCACCTCAAAAGTTTGCTTGTTATGTTAAGCTATCAAAGCTGACGCTTTGCTAGCTAAAAACGAGAAAAGGTTTTGGTACGATTCCAACAACTTCAATGAGATGGTCAAAGGGAAATAACTCCAGTTTTCCTACTAGATGCTTATTAAGATATTGACCGCTATGGTCGATCACTTACAGCCATATAATTTGTAGAAGGCCAATGAAATATCCGATATGGATCAGTTAATCTCCTCTTTATTACTCTCACCCTTTTCTGGTCAAGTGTCGGGTTGAATAGCTATTGACTGGCAAATACTTTCCTTAAATGTTTTGTACCATAGTTTTCAAAGTGTGTGTGTGTGTTGTTTTTGTTGTCGTTGTTTTGTTTCTGCTCAACTTGAATTCAGTTACATACTTCGTATGTAACTATTTCCCGGGTTTTTTTTTTTGTTTGTTTTTTTTTTTTCTTTTTCTTTCTTTTTTTTAAGACTGGTCCAAATTGAAAGCGGTGGCAGTCCACAATGAAATAGGACGCAATTCGTCCTATGTGGTGGAAAAAATTGTTGGAAAAGACGAAATCGCTACAAGCAATTTCTTCTTTTCCCACAGTGTTTTCTCAAGTATAAACTCACATTGACGTAAATTTCCAGATTTGTACGGGAAAAGAATTTAAATCACTCTGATATTGTCTTCTGGTAATGCGTAGATTATTTGACCTTTAATTCAAAGCAAGATGGAAATTCGACTACTGCATGAAATGAAATAAAGTTCGATTTTTTTGCAGCTCAAAATTTGTTAAAAATATATTTAAAACATCAAATCCACAAATCTATTTATCGATATCACTTTTCTATCCATTTCTTACCTAATACCACCCACATTTTGACGTACTAAAGAAATAATCTAAGGGAACAATGTGTAAAATTTAGAAATTGCTTGTTACAATCAATTTCAGCATTCTAGTTAAAAAAAGAGATATTAGAAATTCCCCTTTATTTTAAATTATCGTCTGAAACTACATTGACATTGGACGAGTCTAAATTTGTATCGTCTTGTGTTAAATATTTTTTTCTTTATTCGAAACCGAACTATATTTGAACTTCGATCTTTAATCAAATTTGATGCAGCTGCAATGAAGACAGGAAAATTGGGTCGTCGACAGACCGGATGATACATTAAAATTCTCGGCCCTTGTCTACTAACCCCGTGACCCTAAAATCTGTACTACTGACCTCTCTAGGGTCCCCAAAAGCGCGGGTATTTCGGGCGATGAACCAACGCTTCTATAGAGTCTATTGAACCTTTATCGAATTTGAAGGATTTCTAAGATCCTTCAACACTGACAAGGCGAAACATTTTCTCAATACAAATGAAGAATAGTTAGAACTCGTACATTTCTTTCTTTTTTGCAATACTTAGGTGGCAGTTTCGTGGGATGTAAATCTTTCTCCGGTCTCAAAGTATTTTTCTTGCATAACTGAAGCAAAATCGATCAATCCTCTTATCACTATTATCATGATTATTCTTATTATTATGATAATGAAGATGATTATAACTATAAATGTACAAATTATAGTGAGTGATCAAAGGTCAATTTTGTCTATACGGATATAGACAAAATTGATTTTTGCTCACTCACTACAACTTGTACATCTATAACTTCGATAGTATTAATATTTACTGAGATACAAACTTCAAGAAAGTTGTTTACCCCATTCCCACACAATACTTCCATTTTACGCCCCCCTCAAGAAAAAAGCTTCGGAAAACATTACTGAAATGGAGAAATTGCTTGATACAGGCTATTTCTTTAATATCAACAATGCTTTATATAAAAAAAAGACACACACAAAACAAGATAAAATTCCCTCAACTTGAAATCGTCGTCTACAACTTCTTTCAATTTGGGCCAGTCTAAAATTTTATCAGGTAGGAATTGGTTAGCATTTGAAAATTGATTTATCGGTACCTAAATCCATTACCAGACGGCAAAGTAATAGACAGACCCAATATGAAAAAAAGAGCTGTAGACGACCATCTAAAGTTTATTATATTTTCGTTTTCGTTTGTTGCAAGCAATGTATCTATTTTCAACAATGTTTTCCCCATTGTTTTTCTTAAAAGGAGTCAAAAAGCATAATTTTGTGGGAATGGGTAAATTTTGTTTCGCCTGGTAAAGTTCTGAATATTTGTAGAAATTCGACAGCTTTTTTGGGAGCCTTGATTCAGCACTGGCATTCGGACACGGCAAAGGATAAAATGAACTTTTCTTCATTAAGGTGTGTGAAAGGTAGAATGTGTGACCTCAAATAACCCCGCAGCTTTCATGTTCGTTTCACTGATTGGAATGAAATGCATGTCAGTCACACAAACGGGGACTTGTCAGAAAGCCCCTCATGCATCCTGGTCAAATTAACAAAGACGGGATGATTTATTTTCCATTAGAGTTAGCATAAACTGATTCCTCGCTTCCTCTATCTCCCATCAACTCTTTCCCACACAATCCCTGATGCTCACGTCATTGTGATATTTTGTTTGAGTAAACATTGTGGGAAAAGAAGAAATCGCTTGCAACAAGTATTTTTTTTCTTTTCCCACAATATTTTCTATTATATGGGATGGTTAAAGTTTGAATTATACTTACTTTATAATGCCATCTGCTATCCATTTGCATTAAAGAAAATAGTAAAGGGTTAAATCTAAAAGACCGCATCTACAACTCGAATACGCTTTTAACTCATCTCTATACCACTCCTGCATTTTTACGATTCTCTCACTCTTTAACGACACTAAGAAAAAGAGGTTGGGAAACATGGTGGAAAATGAAGAGGTCGGTTATAACAAGTAATTTCGTCTTTTTCAACTATGTGTTCTTCGATTTAAAAGTCTAATGTCTATAAATTGACGACTGCAAGTTCTTTGAATTTAAACCAGTCTAGAAATGTGTCGTCTAGAAACGGAATAAGGGCTACGAAACAAACTGTGGTGCGAACAATTCTCATATTTTGTCCTAATAAATGAGTACAGATGGATAGATTAGATTTGAGGGATTTTTAGCTGATTAATAAACGCGTGACCACGCGACTTGCACTGCGTGTGGGCAGAAAGGGTCTCCGTCTTTTGATCGATACTATCTAGACGAGAAGTCACTGACCGGCGGAGAAAAAAATAGTTCCGGTTTGTTATGAAAATGCAGTGGCGGGAAATCTCATTCGTTGTCATTCACCTCGTGACTGGGGTAAATAGGTCATCTGGTCGACGTGAAACCATCAGCTGCAGACGAATTTCGGAAACTATCTGACAAGTGCAGACGAATCAAATTACTGATTAAGAGCCTGTGACGATGTTTATGAACTTCTAACTGCCTACTTTCGTATTTATGCGTGATTAATGCGCTATTTACTGCTACATTGTTAAAGCAATTGGAACATGTTTTGCGTCAAAGTACCCGTTTTGGCGTAGAAGATTACGCATATTTTGAAATACAGATTCATTTTCCATGTGCAAATCTACAAATAGACCAAATAAGCTAAACATTTAATCCATTTTGTGTGGGGGGGGGGTGCGAAATTTTTAAAATCTTTGATTTTTAGGGTGTGAAAAGATGAGAATAATTAAGAAACGGACATTTCCTCATTTTCCACAATGATTTCCGAAGCCTTTTCCTTGGAAGGTTGGGGTTGCCTTAAGGTGTGATTGGGTTGGATAATGCCAAGACTTTTGATGCTTTTGGGTTTAATGAATACCATGCGGAATGCCATATATTACCTATGAAACTGGCTAGTCGGGCTGCACTTATCTTATATTAATTCAATTTTTAGTTTAGTCTATCAAAAACGGGCGCTTTGATAGGTCGAAAAAAATATTCATAACTCCATGAACCAAATCTTTAACACACAGTGATTTTGTATGCTTCCGCACAAAATAGTCCAATACAAAAAGGTATCGTTGCTTTTTTCGCTCGATGCTATGAAATTATAAGAAATTTAAAGAATATTTTTTGTTTTCATGGAGGTATTAACCTAAAAACCTAATCACACAATGTATGAATCCGCTTCATGAAAACAAAATATATTCTCTTCATTTCTTATAGTAGCATCGAGCGAAAAAAGAACTTAACAAAATGTTGATACATTTTTGTATGGGACTATTTTTTGCGGATTCTAAAAAAATCACTGCGTGCTCAAAATTTTGTTAATGGGTTTGTGAATTTTTTTTTCGGCCACTCAGAACGCCCGTTTTTGATAGACGAAACTAAAATTAAATCATACAAATTTGCGTAAGCTTTTTGAAATCCGTCAATATTGTTATTTAAAGACACACATCCTACCTAAAAGTCTCTCTGCAAATTGCAATTTTATGAATGACTTTAAAACTTCCTAATTAACAATGAATGTAATCAGTCTATAATCTTCAGAATGTTCAAGACATCATTGTATTACAGGAGTTCAAATTCGTTATCCCATTATTAGACGACAAAATTTTAGACTGGTCCAAATTTAAAGGAATGTACTTTTGTGAAACCAAAGTTAGAACCGTGCTTTAAACAGAAAATATATTCTCGGCGTTGTTTGTCGTCATTTGTGTTAATATATATTTGAAGTTGTTTCAAGACACGTTTTTTTCCCGCTACCCCGAAAGATAACAGTTCTTTACAAGTTTGGTTTATTCACTTTTTTGTTTTTCTTCCGTCGAAATAGCTGACTTTCTCTCTTTGTCTAGTTTATTGAAATTGAAGTGTCTCCATTCTTCTTTCTTTTTTCTCTCTATCTTTCTTTCTTTCTTCCTGCCTTCCTTTATTTATTCATTTTGAATCTAGTTCTGTCTATCGTGATTCAAGTGTTTTGATTGGCTGATATTTTTTTCCATATATTTCCTGAACAAAATTTTGAGCAACCAACTATTCCGTATGCTTGCCAGCAAAGAGAACCCGTAGAATTTTATTCAGAACTAGAAAAATATTTGCTTGGTGGCATTAAATGAAGCGAATATTATAGTTGTCGTTGAAATATTCGCGGATTCATACATAAGTGGTATAAAGTTTTTAGGTTAATACTTTCACCCTTCCCTGCTTTTTCAAAACTTTAGACTGGTCCAATTTGAAAGAAGTTGCAGACGACTACTGAAAGTGAGTGCAATTTGAAAAGAAACTAGTCTACACGGTAGAAAATATTGTGACAAGCAATTTCTTCTTTTCCCCACAATGTTTTCTCAGGTATAAAATCAGAGGAACGTTAAAACCAGGGATTGAACAGGAAAGGGTAAATAAAAAAATAAATCATTCTTTCTGTAAATAGTTATCTTTTTTCTTCCAATTAATGTGGAAAAGTACACCTTCATACGCCGTGGTTACTATAGTTTCAAAAATGAAATACTGAATAAATTCTAATTACCATAAGCTATTTGACCTGCTTCCCCCTTTTTTACGCTAAAATAATTTCAAGCGATGTCATTGATTGAGGAAACATTTAAAAACAATAGTGATTGCCTTTGTAAAGAAACGAGGGAAGACATAACGGACTTGAAATCTAAATGCGAATTCTTGCACTCTCTGAACCCGAAAAAAATCCATTGGGAAGGCCATATCTTGCCCTTATGTCAGGGACACAGTTTCTTGGTGATTGTAGTGTAAAAACAACATAGTGCATCAACATTTTAGTGCTAATTTGGTAGTTCATGAGTGTCAGTCAGAGAATCAATCGACCAATCAAATAATAGAAGTGAACTTTTTAACTCCTACATTGGGAAACAGTTATGTAAATCTTTTCTTTGGTTTGTCGTCTTACATCTCGTTACTACGGTTGTGTCGCAAGCCAACTTTTTTACATTTTGGTTACATGTTATTGGTCATAAATTTTGCGAAATATTTCCTGTCGGCGTAGCCATCGACCCTCCATCTGGACCTAATTTTAACCCATTACCACACGTTAAAATCTGTAGACTCGTCTAAATTGAAAGGAGCTGCAGATGACAATTTAAAGTTAATGAAATTTTAGACTTTTTCAACGTTCTCTAGAGAAAACATTGGTGCACGCAATTTCTTTAGCTGTTTTTCTCAAGAGGTTTCTAACAGTGTCTTGTGTGGGAATGGGATAAGAGAAACTTGTCGAACTGAAACGAAGTTAAAGCGAAGTCCAGGTATATTCGACTGTGAGTTTTCTTGTCCACCGCTTTATTTTTATGTCGAGCCAAGTGCACGGGTTTAAGAGGTGCTGAACAATACATGTACATATTGAACTGGTGAGAGAGAAAAAACGGAACCTTGACGTTACTTCTAACCGTCACAAACGGCGACAAGTTTCGGATTCAAATCCGCCTGCGCATCCGCACAGTCTGATCAGAGTCTTCAATGTTCAATGCTCTCCATAGGTAGAGACTGATTAATAGCTTCTCCAATGCCCTGAGTAGCTGTTTTGGTTTCTCGGTTACTGTTCTTCGCGCACATATATTGTAAGGAGTTGTTGTATGATTGATTGTATCGTTGATTGTATAATTGATTGATTGTAAAATTGATTGATTGTATAAGTGATTTATTGTTTTATTGATCGGTTAATTGATTGATTGATTAGTTGATTGATTGTATGGTTGATTTTACGATTGATTGTTTGTATGGTTGATTGTATGATTTGTTGATTGATTGAATGATTGATTGATTGGGTTTGGGAACTTTTTACATCGTTGCCGTAACTCTAAAACCCCTTTTTTCTCTTTCTTTCCTTCTTAAGTCGGCAAAGCAAAAATGCTTAACATACCGGCAAATGTTCAATGTGCAAAGTCTATGAATAACATTCTAGGTCGATTGATTCTTTTATAGGCACCCGCGCTCCGTCAATGGTTTCAAATTCTGTAATAAAGGGACAGCATTTGGAAGCTGAGGCTATGGTGATACTGGTGCAAAATTTACCAGCAATCCATCGTTAGGTGCTCCAGCAGCTGCGATATGACTGAAAAATCAAATCAAAATAAGAAATGTGTTACTCTAATATTGTTTGTTCAGTAAGTTCGAGGTCCAGTAAATTAGTCAAGAAACGAGACATACATTGGCTCTGAAGATGACCAGCAATTTAAATGAGTTAACTATGAAAGATAAAGTATTTTTGTCGTTCATTCATGCTAAAAGCGGATGACGAGAGCAGACTTATTACTATTACGTTGACTAGCTATATGTGATTCACTGGACATTCGGAAGAGCCAGGTAGAACTAAGAGATTGCGAGTGATCGCTTTTACTTTGTATTAACCCATTCCCAAATATTCACACTTTTTACTTACATCAGGGAAATTTCTTAGGAAAGATTTCTTTGAAATTGGACTATTCTAAAATTATGTCGAGTGAGAATTTGTTAAAAGCACTGGAGGGTATCGATTTCGATGAGTTCGCATAGTATTGGTCTTTATTTGATCACCATTCCTCGAACCTTATCAACCAACCAGTCAATATTTCAAAACGAGGACCCTAATTGGACAAAACATATGTCTAGTCTAATCAAACCCCTTGTCATGAAATTCGTAGATTAACCCTTGTCATGCTGTAAAAATTACCTTACTGAATTGCTGTCTAACCAAAGGGCTGAAAGCTCTGATAGAACTTGTTGTTCAAAAATCAATAATATTCTTAGAACAACTCTGGCAGGAAAAGTACAAGCAGGGGGTATAGACCAAGATCAACCTATACATAAGTGCAGTCTGATCTTAGTCTACACCTCCTGACAAAACAAGAATTTTCCAGGTTCAGCATGACAAGAGTTAAACGTTATTTCGACTGGTTGTTGAAAACAGAACCTGGAGCATTATGAGATTTTTATGGATTTACAGATGTAAGAGAACTGTCCGAGTTATCACACACTGGAGAGTTGTAAAAAGGTTAACCGAAAGGAATCATCAATCACGTATGGCTTGTTCCACATAATTTCGCGATATTCGGAAATGAACTGGCTTATAATGATATCTCACCAGTATTTAATTGTATCCAGTGGTCTCTTCGCGTACCATCTAACCGGTATTTTTAGGCAACATTCCTTGCTGCTTTTGTTGTTGTTTTGTTGTTGTTGTTGTTGTTGTGTAATGTATGAAAAAAAGTTATGATTACAAAATGTTCGTATCCATTTCATTGAATTTATGACAGGACTAGAGGTTTAGAGAGGAAATGAGCTTCGGAGAAGTAAATAATAACTTATCTGTAGGTAGGAATGTTGACAGGGTTTTAAGATGTAGTCATTTGTTCATGGTGAACATGAGATTTGAAACGCTTTTATCTGGAAGATCGTCTCACATTGTGTTTTGACATAATAGATCTCTCTCATCGAAAACCGATAGAACGTTTAACGCATTCCCACACAATCCCTCCTTTTTACGCCCCTCAACAAAATGTTTTTTGAAAACATGGCGGAAAATGAAGAAATTTCTTATATCAAGCAATTTCTTCATTTTCACCAAGTTTTCTAACCTTAAGGGTGGACCAATTCAAAATTCCATCAAGTTGAAATTATAGTCTGCAGCTTCTTTCAATATGGATCAGTCTAATATTTTGTTGTGTTGGAATTGGTTAAGGGGATGGGGTAGGGGGAGAGCAGCCGGGGTAGTAAGTTGGAATAATAGTTGAGTTGAAATCGAAAGCTGTTGTGATATAAGTTAAATACATAACGTCAGAGATGACGAAGTCATCGTAAATGCAGCTTGAATAAAGCTGTATTTTTGTCGCCCACTGTAGATATAGATTTGCGTTCTTGAACTCTTGTCATGCTGAAAAAAAGCCTCTATAAATATCGGAAAATCAAAGGACTGAAAGCACAGAAAACGCTAATTTTGGGTTGTTATTATTTAGAAAATTAATGGTATAAACAATACTGGCTTTAAAGAGACAAGCAGAGGGTCTAGACAAAGATCAGACTGCACAAACGTGCAGCCTGATATTAATATATACCTCCTGCCAAAACAAGAATATCCCGGATCCAAAGACATCTAATCAATCTAGCTGATGAAGCATTGTAAAGCAACCACCATGGTTAAACCTCTCCTGTTTTGCAAAATCTTAGACTGGCCCAACTTGAAGGAGGATGCAGTCGACAATGAAAATTAGATGCAATTTAAAATGAAACCACCGTTAGTGGTAGAAAATATTGTAGGAAAAGAAGAATTTTTTTGTTAAAAACAATTTATTCTTTTTCGACAATAATTTCTCAAGTATAACATCACATGAACGTAAAAACCAGGGATTGAACAGGAAAGGGTTAAAGGGTTGTTTTCATTCATCATTGTGAAATTCGTCCTTGAATGGACGCATAAACAAGTAATTAACAAAATACCAACAAGAGGTCCCTAAGACCGGATGATTTAACACGCAGAATGAAATAAACAAGGTGCAATATGGGAAGGGCTTTAAAAAAGATTATTACGGATAGATTTAGATGTTCCACTTAGATAAGGTCACCGCACCCCAATGTGAACAGACGGATTAAAATGGGTGTAAATAATAGAGACGCACCCCCGGTTACGTTCATTGAGAAAAATAATTCTTTCGGCCATGATTAACTCAAAATTAGGACAACTTACACAGTTACTTCAACTTAGGGGTGGTTCTTTACTGGTACCACTGTCGACTTATTGTTGTTGAAATCAACGGCGGTACCAATCTGGAGTGGTCCAACCTTAAACCTTTGAAACACCATACGATTCAAACCCAATTTGTATTGTCATCTGCAGTTTGTTGTTGTTGTTGTTGTTTTTTTTTATGTTTTTTTTTTTTCAATTTTGAGCAACTCAAAATCTTGTCATCTGGCAATATGACGAACATTGTTCAAAACCCTGGTGGCGCAACAGCAAGACATTTTCCAAGCCTAGTCTTGCATAAATGGACGATTTCTGCTCTGATATTTGTGGAAAATTGCGATTTACGCATACCTCCACCACCATAAAACGGCACAAAGAGTTTTTTCAGAATTTTAGTCTTGTCCGAATTCAAAGAAATAACAGACGTCATTATAAAGTAAGTGCAATTAAACAAGAGGGCCATGATGGTCGTAAATCGCTCCCCTGAGTATGATGGTTCATGTCTTTATGATATTTACAAAATAGCAAAGCCCTCTGTCTAATTATTTTGGAGAAGATGTTTAAGAATTTTCTCTTTTAATCCTAGGTATATTGACGATCCCTCCATAGCGCTAATTTCCTGAATATGGTAACGCTTTGAAGTTTAGACATAAATATATACCAAATATCAAAGCACTAGACTTAATGGTTTAGGAGAAGAAGGTTTTCAAAGATATCATTCTTTATTCCTATCTAGAATAAGGGATCGCACAGAAAAGGGCTAATTTTAATAAGACGGTAATTCTTTGAAGTATATTGGTATAGGGTCAATAGTTGATGCTATTTACCAAATATTAAAGCTCTAGGTCCAATCGTTTAGTGAGAAGAAGCCTTTAAAAGATTTCCTTCTTTATTCCTTTGTAAAATCAGGGCTCGCACAGAAAAAGGGCTAATTTTCCGAATGCAGTTATTCTTTGAGGTATTTTGGTAGAGGGTCAATAGCTGATGATACAGACCAAAAATAAAAGCCCTAGCCTTTATGGTTTGGGAGAAGAAGATTTTAAAAGATGTCCTTCTTTATTCCTTTGAAAAATCAGAGATCCCACAGAAAAGGGCTAATTTTCAGAAGTCGCTAATTCTTTTAAGTACTTTGGTAGAGGGTCAATAGGTGATCATACATACCAAATATAAAAGCTCTTGACCTTATGCTTTTGGAGAAGAAGTTTTAAAAGATGTCCTTCTTTATTCCTTTGTAAAATCAGGGATCGAACAGAAAATGGCGAAATTTCAGAAGTCGCTAATTCTTTGAAGTATTTTGGTAGAGGGTCAATAGATGATCATACATACCAAATATCAAAGCTCTTTGCCTTATGGTTTAGGAGGAGCAGATTTTCATAGATTCCATTTGTAAAATCAGGGACCGCACAGAAAAGGGTTAATTTAAAGAGTACAGTAAATGTTTGAAGTTTTTGGTAGAAGGCCAATAGGTGATGATATGTACCAAATACCAAAGCCATAGGCCTTATGGGTTGGGAGGAGAAGATTTTGTAATAATTGTTTACTGACGAACAGACGGACAGACGGGCAGATGGACAGACGAACGCCTGACAATTACCGATCACAATAGCGTTGAGATCGTTGTGCTAAAATGCAGCCATCCTGTATTATAGAAAATATTGTGGAAATAGAAGAAAATGCATGTAACAAGCAATTTCTTCTTTTTCCACAATGTTTTCCCAAAATATAATATCACGGGGACGAAAACAAGAGGGATTGTACGGGAATGGGTTAAAGCGAACCGTATTCTTTACATCATCCCAATACCAGACAACAAAATTCTAAACTGGTCTAAAATGAAAGAAGTTGGAAATGACTATTTCAAGTTGATGTAATTTTTAAACGTCTTTGTCTTTCTCGTTAAGAAAACGATATGGAAAATGAAGAAATTGCTTGTAACAAGCACAGGTTAGCAGAAAAATTAGAAATTGCCCCTCTAAATGACATTAATCGTTTTGGAGACACATGGTCTAGACGAGATTGCAGGCAGTAAAACTGACTGGTTGAACAAAAACCGCAATGTTTCACACGTACCCGAAAACTTAAAACAAAGTATTGAAAGTACTGCAAGCTAGCAAAGCATCGTTATGTTATAGCATATGATATTTTTAAGTGAATAGAATTTTAATTTTTTCGTCTGCTTGGATAGAAAACATCGTATTTTTTGTCTCTCTCTTTTTGTGTGTGTGTGGGGTGTGTGTGTGTGTGTGGGTGTGGTGTGTGTGTGTGTGTGTGTGTGTGTGTGTGTGTGTGTGTGTGTGTGTGTGTGTGTGTGTGTGTGTGTGTGTGTGTGTGTGTGTGTGTGTGTGTGTGTGTGTGTGTGTGTGTGTGTGTGTGTGAATATGTTTTTTTAACTATATTGTAAGAAACGAAGACAGTATATGAATGTAATACACATTGTACATGTATATATATTTGATGGGTGTATGAATCGGAAATGCAAGAATACGCTTCGCAGCTACATCCAGTGTGATTTGAACCGGACTCGCACAGAAGTATAAACCGTAAAATATTATCTCCTTTTAAAGACTTTTAATGGCGTAGGCATTTAACGGATTTAGTGGTTAAGCAGTTTGCACTCATTGAACTTTGAGACGACCTCAAAATTTCGTCTGTTAACTTAAGCTACCAAAGCTGACGCTTTGCTAGCTACAAATTGATCGACCAATCAAATCATTCTTTGAGACCGGAAGTGATCTCTGAAATCCAACATTTAAGATAAGCATTTTGTTGGTTCAGCGACTTAACTGTTGCAATAAATGCTTATTCAAGATGAAATTACTGTGTTTCAGTCGCCAACGGACCACTTTATTTTTCGTTATGTGTAAATGGCCACAAATTTTGCGAAATAACTAGACTTTATATCGAAGTGGAACTTCCTGTCCGAGGCAGAGGCGTGTACATTTTATTCATCTGATATTCATGACATTATTTATTTTAGTTTCCTTTCATTCTTTTTAATATAATCAGTAGAATCGTTGATGGGAATATAATTATTTTAGAATGAATTAAACCCCTCAAGTCGATGGCGTTATTTTCTCGCAAGGAGAGACTGATAGATTTTGTCATCGCATATCAATAAACTGGACTCCCCGCACACCCTGTCCCCGTACTACAAATCCTGCATAAATGACGGGGAGAAATTTCAACGCATGTCATTAGCTCTCCTCGCCTCAGATGACCTTTGACCTGGTCAAAGGTGATGGGTTCGTGTAAGGCCATGCAAGTCAGTGACCGATGATGGTGCAGCATCCTCTCAGGTCACGACCAAGCTTCAGATAGACTGGGCAATTTTGATTACTTTGATTTCGGATTAAATTCTTTTTCATTAAATCCGATATTGTAGGTATTTGTTCAAATCGTCTCGTAGAGACGATTTTAACGAGTACCAACAATATAGGGTTTCGTTGAAAAATGACAACTTTAAGATGTTTTATACCATCTGATACAGGAATGCTGTCATGACTGAGATGTTCAAAAACCTGCTTTATAGCTGATTAAGTCTTGTCGTGGACAATAAATACACGCACACCTTGCACGGAAAACTTTTATTACCTATTTGACTTATTGCAATCGTTGATGATCTGTTGATTAAAATTAAAAAAAACATCTGTTATTTTGTAAACCCTTTGTTGTGAGCACTTTTTAAATCGGCGTTTGATATTTCTTCACCAAAAACTGATTTAGCAAAGACAGATTGGCTATTCTTGTTCTGAATTTATTAAGGGGGATGAAAACATCGACAGTAAAGGCTTTTCTAGACAAATAATTACTTGTTTCGGTGAATTGTGTATCATAATATTTTCATAATTTGGTCAATTTTCTTTGTCATGTTGAACTGAAGCAAGCCTCAACGTTCCTGGAGAGTAGTTTAGTTATCTCTGAAGAAAGAAAAATAACGAGACTTGAAGTTCAGTCTGACTTCAAATCGATTGTGAAATGACGGATCGCTGGCCAGACAAACTGAGCTCCGACAGGAAGTTCCACTCAGATATCAAACTGTTAACTTGCAAATATATGGCCTGTAACAAAAATAACAAAAATGTTAAATGATTGGCTGGCGACGTAAACGTCGAGATTAAAGCCACACAAATGCTTCACATAAATATCAGCCAATGTAGGTGTTCACAGTTCACTTCCGCTCTAAATGAATGTTTTGATCGATTGATTGATTCTTTGATTGACATCCGCGATTGGTCAATTGTAAAGATGGAGTAATTCTGATTTCAGAATGAAAATGGTTCTCATCGTCGAGAAAATGCCTATGAGTTACCACAAGATAGAGTTTGGATTGGAAAACACTGAATTTGTCACCGTATCTCTGTTGTTCAGAGCCACAGAAAATTTGCATGATAAATCCTGGAACCAGGATGCCTTTGTCACGTGACCCGGAAACAAAGTCATGCTGACCGCGAAAATGTCAACCATCTTGAAATCGACATATTTAAACCGGGTTCAATTTCATAATAAATGAGTCGGGTTAATTTCGCATGAGAGAGCGAAAGTTCATGAATCAATGGTTACCCCACACATGAACTGACTCCCCTTTTGAACAGTAGGTCATTTTCTGGTCCCTTACGAAAGCTGTGCTGTCTATGTCGAAACCCACACACGAACTGCGCCAATTTCAAAAACATAAACTGTACTCAACTTTTACTTTCTGACAGCGCTTTAAAGGCATAGTACGCAATATATTATTTAATTTATCAAATCAGTTTTGTCATTGGTTGGAATAAAATAAAAAGAAGCGTATTGTGCTATCGGCATTCATAACGTTATACAGTTTTCCACCATAGGTAGACAAATAAAACTTCAAATTTTAAAAGAAACCTTTGACGGCTCGATAAGATGGAAAAATATTAAGAACGACGTACATTAAGGTGTAGGATTATTGTAGCTTACAGCAAGATCAAATTATTCGTAACTAATTTTCTACCTTTTCTAAATTGTCAGTGTTGAAAATTCCATAAAATTATTTACAATCAATTTTCTTTTTAGTAATTTACCAAAAAGAATATGCTTTGTTCTACATGTTAAGTTCAAAAGTCCACCATTTTTACTTTGCGGTCTGACTCTACTTTCTCTTTGTATATATCAAATAAGGTTGTCGGTGAAAAAAAAATAATGTATCTTCGGTTGCGGTAAAAAAAGAAACATTTAACCCATTACTAGACAACAAACATTTTAGACTGGTCCAATTATAGGGAACTGCAGACCACAATTCAAAGTTTATGAAATATACGATTTTTCAACTTTCTGAATTGAAAACATTGCGGTAAATGAAGAAATGGCTTGTTTCAAGCAATTTCTCTATTTTCCCCAATGTTTACACATTGTTTTATTTGAGGAAGTCAAAAGGCGTCATTATGTGGGAACAGGTTAACCCTTTCCTGTTCAAACAAGGGATTTTACGTTCCTGTGTATTTACACTTGAGAAAACATTGTGGAAAAAGAAGAAATTGCTTGTAACAAGCAATTTCTCCTTTTTCCACAATATTTTCTACCACATAGGATGGTTTCATGTCAAATTGCATCTAGTTTTCATTGTCGTCTGCAACCTCTTTCAATTTGGACTAGTCTAAAATGTCCAAAAACGGGAACGGGCTAAGCTGTAGTTGCGTGTTCGTGGTTTTTGAAGGTAAGCGGCGACAATTACAAGTAGAAACAAACAGCCAAATCGTTCATCCAAGCTGTATTTACGACATTTTTCTCGCCCAACGACGAAGTGCAGGAGAATAAACCGAAAATTGAGTATGATGGAAACAGCACGCTAATAAAACACTGATTGTGTCAAACGAGCCGGTTTATCAAACAAATGTCTCCAAAAGATGGCGCATCCTATTGTTGGGTTTCGATCGTTTGTGGTAGCCCGAGGCTACTGTCCTGGTGTAACAGCTCGACCCTCGGAACACATTGTTGAATAGTCAATCAGTGGTCAAAGGTTCATGCGGTCAGCATTTTATCTGAATATCAAACAAAAGCAATGTCGTGCTTTAAGCATAACCTTTCTAGAACACGCGAAAGGTATAGGCCATGGTCAGATTGCACAAAAGACTTTTTTCACATTTAAGAAACTTCTGTTACTCTCAAAGGATCAACAATAGGTTTATATAATATAATGAAAAAATTTGGTAACAAACATTAATTTGTTTGAATGGGTCGAAAATTGATACTTTACATTTGTTTATTTCAACCATAGTGTCTTAGACCCTGTGCTGTGGGTACTCATGGGAGTCGTCTCAATTAGAAGATTCAAATGAGTACCCACAGAACAGGGCTTTCAGAAATGTAAGGTTTTAAGAATGGCGCTGCCACGAAATTCTTTATCGATCTCTGTTTAATATCTAATATCTCTTCATCTTAAATGTAATAGAAACCTTTGAGATGCAATGTACACAATTATTTTATTTGATAACTTCTAACTTTCGATTCTGTTAAAATCGTTATTACCTTAAAAGAAGGACGTTTAAGTGAATTCTCAATAGTTGCGAGGTTAGAAAGTTAAGAATTTGTTGATCATGAAGCCGACAAAGGTCATCTCGGAGACAATATTCTATCTCTCGACCTTTTCACCTTCGGAAAACCAAGGAGGCCATCATTAACGACTTATACAACACCTTCTGGGTGAGAATTGGGCATCTTGGCAGTCACTGAATGACGGTCAACGCTGTCAACCTAAGAATCAATCGACCAATCGGATCATATATTTAGACCGGAAATGAACTTTGAGCTCAGGTATAGATAGATATCATTCGGAACTCCTCGTTCAATTCTACGAAATAAGATTCGTAGAATTGAACGATAAGTTCCGAATGGACCGATATTCATTTGAAACATTTTTGTCAGTTGGGCGACTTAAAAGTTGTAGTTTAGAAATTCGAATTACGGCTGAGAACCTGATATTATGGTTAGGACTCAATGCCGGATCATCGCTTATATCAACGCTCTCTCCAGAACAAGTGGGCACAAGAATTTTGAAATCCAGGCACTTTCTCTTTAACCCTTTCCTGGTTTTTTTTTTTTGGAAATTTTAAATCTGTCCAAATTCAAAGGTTTTGCAGACAATATTTTAAAGTGGATTTAATTTGAATAATAACCATCCAATAGGGTAGAAAACATTGTGGAAAAAGAAGAAATTTCTTATCACAAACAATTTCTTCTTTTACCACAGTGTTTTCTCAAGTATAAAATAACAGCAACGTAAAATCCCGTGTTTGTACAGGAAAAGGGTTAAGGGTTCAAAAATTCATTCTTTGATTCTTGAGGTTTATGACAAAGCTGAGGTTTCTGAAATATGCTGTAAGAATAGACCTAAGGTATAAACAAGAGCCTTTTTTGAGTTACGATTTTCCTAATATCAATATATAACATTTATTTTGTCCACACAAACGTTTCGAACAAGTATTAAAAGTTTGTGTTCAAATTCTGGTTCTATTTGCAAATAAATTAATTATTATTTAGGCTCTGTTTACGATGAAATATTCATACCGTCAAATGGACTAATACCAATTTATGAATCTACCATACAAACGCCATAAACTGAATATGTAGGAAATTTTATGTAACGATAGCGATACAATATCTTGGTCGAGTGGAATATCAAAATTTTACTCCATAGCCCTAAGAAAATACAAGGTGCTGTACGCTATCGTAATTTAGTATTATCTGCCTAGATATCTTTGTATATAAAATTTATAGAATGATGAAAAATCTGTATTTCTATACCGTATTTCCCCTCTTCTTTACCATCTGGTTACATTTATTTGTTTAATGACGTCATCTGCAGAATTAAAACGACGTTATCTTAGACAACTTTATAACACTATCAGGTACGGTTTTATCTGACGTATCCGATTATTTTGTTGATGTTGTTGTTTTTCTGTTTGTTTATTTTTAATGTATAACATTCTACTAGAAATATTAATATGTGTATAATGTAAAAAGTGGATCATGATCATTCGGCAGTACAAAACGAAGGTCGTACGACTACAGGCATATAACCAGGGATCTAAAGAGCGTAAACATTTCATGATAAAGTGAGCTTAAAAAGGTCCTAAACCGCTAGACGTCATGACCTTATAGTTTTTCCTTATAAACCGTGAGCCATGAACTGTACAAGACTTCGGGGTCAAGCTGTGTGATAACCCATTACGACTGACCAACGAAGGACATTAAAGACTGACCTGGTCACTAGCTCTTTTCTCTATCTAGCGTAGAATTCGTATGCTCTGATTATTTGAACCCTTGTCATGCTGAATAAATATTCAGTTTATAACTGCATCAAAATTGAAGGACTGAAATCACTGGAAGTACTAGTTACGGGTCAAAATTCCACGTGAAAACTGCTTTAATAAACAATTCTGGTACAAACAGGACTATCAGGTGGTGTAGATAAAGATCATACTGCACATATGTGTAGGCTGATATTGTCTATACCTCCTGCCCAAACAAATATTGTGATTGTAATGGCGGAAGAAGAATAGTAAGTAGGAGTTAATTGACCAATCGTGATGTCAATCAAGGATTAACCGACCAATCAAATCATTTATTCAGCCCGGACCTGACTTTTCACCTCCGAAATTTGCCACCATTTTTGTTAACCGTTTTTGTCGGCTACTTGAACGTCGTAACTACAGCTTATTGAAGGTGTAGCTACGAGGGTTAGGTCACCACTAATTATTTTTCTTTTTTGTTACATGCTATTGGCAATGAATTTTTCAAAATTACGCCGTTAAAAATCGGAGAGGAACCTCCTGTCGGAATTAATTGGCGTGTCCTAGGGCGTCATTTTGATGAGCCAGCGATTGATCAACTGCACCAGCCGCTTTGATTATGATATAACTGAAAATACTAGTTAACCCATTCCAACACAAAAGAATTTTAGACTGGTCCAAATTGAAAGAAGCTGCAAACGATAATTTAAAGTTGATATAATTTTAAAACTTTCTTCTTTTTGGAGAGAAAACATTGTGAAAAATGAAGAAATTGCTTGGTACAAGCAATTTCTTCATTTTCCACAATGTTTTCTGAAGCTCTTTTCTTGAGGGGCGTAAAAAAGGAGGGCTTGTGTGGGAATGGATTAAGCCCTTTAGTATCGATCAAACATGTATGGTAGAGACCTTGTGAACCCAATCCGGTCTGCTCAATTCCTTACTGGGAATTGTTATCGTCGTCACTACAAATTCATGTCGTTTGATGCAAAAGGTCAGATTATTTTGTGATTATTCCAACAATAGAAAAATAGACTGCAGCGTCAAATATGGAAGCTGTCAAATTTAGGCCTGAGTTATGGGCAAAATATGGAGATTTTTATTGATAAAGCACTTTATCGCCGGCTTATTTTTATGGTTGTTTTGCACCAAATGTGGTCTGATAATTAGGTGTTGTCCATTGTGGGAGAACACGCATAAATCTGATAACAAACGGAGCCAGCTGATGCGTATTGGTCTCATGTTGTTTTGGAATCAACCTTGATGTTGATTCCTAAACTAAATGAGACCAATATGAATCAAAATCCAGGTCCTTTTTATCAGAAATGTTTGGGGATTGTTTTCGGAGGTTTTTTTTTTTTTTTTTTTGATTGTTTTTATTGTTTCCTCTTTTTTGTCGTTGTTGTTGGTGTTTTTCCTCACATTTCTATGGCCGTCATAAATATCCTTTTCGACATTTTTTCTCTTTTTTTTAACGTGGGAGGGGAGGGGTGGGGGCTTTTAAGGAGGGGGGGTAGGAAATTTGGAAGATGCAGAAACTTTTTTTCATTACTTTCTTCTCTTTAGGCACTTCAAAAAAACGGGTCGTTTAAATGACGTTAACGCGGCATCTCATACCTAAGCACGCGATATCAATAATTCAGGCACTTGTCGTATTAACCCATTCCCAGACGGCCAAATGTTAGACTGGTCCAAATTGAAATGTTGCAGACGACAGTTTAAAATTTGTGGAATTTCTGATTTTTTCCACTTACTTAGTAGAAACATTGTGGAAAATGAAGAAATTGCTTGTAACAAGCAATTTCTTCATTTTACACAATGTTTTCTTAAATGTTTTTCTTTAGGGGCATCCAAAAGCGTCACTGTTCGGGAATGTGTTAAGTAAGATAGAAGTGTACCGTCCCTCATTAACTACATGTTACCTACACCAGGTTTCCCCTGTGATTACATTCATGTTTTCAGTTTTAAAGGGAGTTCTTTGTGATTAAATCGTCTGTCCGTCGGTTAGTCTGTCCATCCGTAAGGCCGGTTTTTTAGAAGCAAACTCCTAGGACAAGTTTATATTTCTTTCATGTAATGTTAATAGACGGTTTGTACACACGTTTTTTTTTTTTTTTTTTTTTTTTTTTTTTTTGTTTTGTTTTGTTTTGTTTTTTGGGGTTTTTTGTTTTTTTTTTAGCTAGCAAAGCGTCAGCTTGATAGCTTAGGTTAACAGACAAAATTTTGAGGTCGTCTCAAAGTTCAACGAGCGCAAATTGCCACTGGAGGCTTAACCACTAGATCCGTAAAATACCTACGCCATAAAAAGTAGTTATCATATATTTCAGGAATATTGCAAACTCTGCATGCAAGTTCATCTCCTAAGTATTTAAAGTCACATGAACACGCCGATCTTAAAAAAAAGCTGCAGACGACATTTTCATATTGTTGAAAATTCTAAAATATCTATCTATTTAGGTAGAAAACAGTGTTGAAAATGAGGAAATTGCTTTTAACAAGCAATTTCTTTATTTTCCATATTGTTTTTCACAACTATTTTCTTGAGGGGCGTAAGAGGGAGGGATAGTACCTTAACCTCGTTTATTTATCAGGAAAACGTTTGACAAAGAAGATTATTGAACAAAACAATTCTTTGCTAGCTTACAATTCCTTTCAGTAATTTTGATGCTAATGTTGGTAAGGTTTTATCATTCAGAGATTTGCAGGCGACAATATAAAGTCATTTTGTTTGGGGGAAAGCATTCAGTAGGATAGAAAATGTTGTGGAAAAAGAAGAAATTGC
This sequence comes from Fragum fragum, assembly GCA_946902895.1. NCBI lineage: Eukaryota > Metazoa > Mollusca > Bivalvia > Cardiida > Cardiidae > Fragum > Fragum fragum. Next base: position 47,701,646 of record OX336371.1, read on the forward strand.
TTGTTACAAGCAATTTCTTCTTTATCCACAATGTTTTCTCAACTATAAAAACACAGGGACGTTAAAAACCTGGGATGTAAAAGGAAAGGGTTAAGCTTGTGGCAAATGTCTGATGTAATTATGCAAAAAGTAAATTAAAAGGTTGTGTTGGTAAATCCCTCCCGCCAAACAAGGCTTCAAAGCTTTCAATAGAGACGTGTGAAATGTAGCTAAAACCCGTAACTTTCTACTCCGTTCACATTAACTTCTTAACGACTGGGTTATATAATTCTCCAAATTGACCCCTGAACTATCAACCCGATGTCCAGCCACTGACCCCGTCATTTTGGGGACATGAGGGGACAAGACCTTAAATGAACTGACCGCTGGGACCGCGGCCATCGTTCATCATCAAAGAAGGACATATGGTGAAATGTCATTTCCGGTCAAAAGTAGTCCCGTCAAATCGGCTGAAAATTATGATTGATTTTGGGATGAAATTTTCATTTTAAAATGAATGGGTCATACGAGTTCACCAACCTTTAACTTTCAAGATTCTGATGCGGGAGGAATTAATCCTTTCCTTTATTTAATAATTTAAGACTTGTCTAAATTCAAAGATATTGCGGACGACATTAAAAAATGAGTGAAATTTGAAAAGTAACCAACCTACAGAGTAGAAAATATTGTGGAAAAGAAGAAATTACTTGTCACAAGAATTTTCTTCTTTTCCACAATGTTTTCTCAAGTATGATATCACAGGGGCGTAAAATACAAGGGTTAGTGTAGGAATTGGTTAAAATCGGAAACTAGTAAGTGACTCCATGGACCATAAAGAAATGATTTAACTGGGTTAGATATATTGCCGATCTTCATAAATTAGTGATTCACAAAATACTAAAAACGAAAATATTGTTTCTTTTTATTCATCTATTTCTACTTCTGTCGCAATAGATTGCTTGTGTCAATCAAAAAAGTCGTTACGAACAAACATTTACGACTTCATAACAAAGAATTGATGTGTCGCGACTGTCAATGAAATAATAGATAGACCAATCAAATAATACATTTAGAAGTGACGTGTATTTGAACTCAGACATTGGTCGATAATTCTGTGAAGCATTTTTGTTGGTTTGGCGATGATTTAAACGTCATAACTACAGCTTGTAAACTTGATGCTATAGGTACGACGCATAGGTCGCATACAAACCATTTTATTTTCCTGGTAATTGATTCCACTGTCTAACCCTTGTCATGCTGTATAAATTACCTTACTGAATTTCTGTCTAATCAAAGGGCTGAAAGCGCTGATAGAACTTAGTGTTCAAAAATCAATATTTTTTTAGAAAAAAAACTTCATAAACAACTCTGACAGGAAAAATACAAGCAGGGGGTGTAGACTAAGATCAGCCTGCAAATAAGATAAAGTCACCTCATGTCAAAACCGGAATATTCCGGGTTCAGCATGACAAGGTTTAATACCGAATTGAACCTTTTTTCGAAGCTCGGTGGGCGTGGTCAGCGGGCCCTGATTTCCTCTAAACCCATAACCAGACGGCAAAATTTTAGACTGTGCCACATTTAGAGGTGTTGCAAACGACAATCTTAGGTTTATGAAATTTTAGATTTTTTTTTCAACTTTCTGCAAAGAAAATACTGTGGAATTTTACTCATTACAAGACGGCAAAATTTTATAATGGTACAAATAGAATGGAGTTGCATACTATAACTTATAAGATTTGTGAAAATTTATATTTTTCAACTTTCTCGGTAGAGAACAAGCAATTTCTTAATTTAACACAATGTCATCCCATCGTTTTCTTCAGAGGCGTCAAAAAGCGTCATTGTGTGGGAATGGGTTAAGAAATTGCTTGTGACAAGCATTTTCTTCATTCTACACTATGTTTTCACGATTTTTTCGTAAAATGAATCACTTTGTTGGAATCGGTTAGGACGCAAAGTCCTATATCTATTACTTCCAAGAACAGTTTTTGTTTTCTTCGAATTTTCTTGGTGGCTATTTTACTTGGATTTTTTATGCTAGTAGTTTTCCTTTCCAATTGCGGGGTGGCTGACAGTGTCTACTGGACTCAAAAATGTCAGTCCGACTGAGGTAAGGCGGCATAAAGGTCGTAACTACAGCTTTAAAAAGTTGGCAAAACCAACAAAAATGCTTAACTCATTTCCACACTGTAAAGTTTTTGGACGCCCTTCAAGAAAAATAACTGGAAAACAATGTGGAAAATAAAGGAATAGCTTATGTCAAGCATTTCCTTCACAATGTTTTCTATCCCAGAAGACGAATATATTTGAAATTATAACAACCTGAAATTGTTGTCTCGAATTCTTTCAGTTTGGAACAGTCTAAATTTTGTTAACTGGGAAAGGGTTAAGATCCATATCGGAGTTCCACATTGATTAATCCTTTTTTTTTTTCTTGATTGAAGAATGCGATCCGGCGATCCTTTTCGTGTTTTATTTTTTGCGTTTCTGTCTAGTCTGTGTATATGAATTGACTAGTAGAGTGAAATATAACAATCCTCGACTTTTACCGAACAGTTAAGAAAGAAAATGTTTCTAGCGGAGATCAAGCAGCGTTGATTTCTCGAAAATGATGGGATTTGTGATAATATTTCATTACGAAAAGTAAAATGTTTTATCCGCGGATCAGACAGCACAACTTTTGTAGTCTTATCTGAGTAATCGTATCATTAATAAGACCGAGGGACTCCTATAGTAGTCTAAATATTCATATAATAGTCAAAGGGAAATAATCACATTAAAAATAAATTCTTTGCAATTTCGAGTTATATGCCTTATATGATGTGGTTTTGGTCTCTTTAAGTTAACCTATTCCAACACAGTGACGCTTTTGGACGCATCCAGAAAAATAATTGGGAACACATTGTATCAAATGAAGAAAGTTGCATGTGACAAGCAATTTCATCATTTTACGCAATGTCTTCTACTCAGAATGTTGAAAAAATCTGAAATTTCATAAGCTTTAAATTTTCGTCTGCAACTCCTTTCAATTTGGATCGGTCTAAAATTGTGCCGTCTAATAATCGGTTAAAAAAACGATAGTGTGGTGTATAGACAAATCATGAGTAGTTTTCAAAAGCAAATCGGTCGCAGTTGCTTTCGCATCTTGAACTCAGTCCTGGTTTTTCGTATAGAGCCGATATTGCTTAAGACCACGTCTATCGAGCGACCACTTCAACAAAGCAACCACAATTGAAATCCCCTTTTTCAAAATTAAAATCATTCGTACAGAAGTGGTCGTATTTGCAAAAAAAATATCATACCTAAATCCAGTGTTGTTGGAACTTATTAGAATCGTCTCAATGAAAAATGTGTTTTAAGCAACCATTGCCTTAACCCTTTCCCGTTCAAACACGGGATTTTACGTTCCTGTGATTTCATTCCTGAGAAAACATTGTGGAAAAGAAGAAATTGCTTGTTACAAGCAATTTCTCCTTTTTCCACAATATTTTCTACCACATAGGATGGTTTCATTTCAAATGGCATCAATTTCTCATAGTCGTCTGCAACATCTTTCAATTTGGACTAGTCTAAAATTGCCAAAAAACGGGAAAGGGTTAAGCGGCCGTTTAAGTTCATCCAGTGAGTGGTCGCTTAATAGAAGAAATTTGTGGCTCCTGGTCTGGGAAGAACCGATGTACCTCCGTGCTCACATTGGATCATTTAATTCCTCTATCAATAATCATAAAAACCATTGAATACTTCATTTGCCATTTATCCAATGATTCAACCATATAAAACGTATATAAACAGTCTTTTACAGTTTCCTTTTATTTTCGACACAATATTACTAACCAATATGTTTTTATAACTTCGAATTTTACATAAACTAGAAATTCTTTCATCGTTTTAGAACCCTAAATAGCTGTCGATGAGCCGAAAAACCCGATTTATTCATTCATTCTTTCTTCAATAATTTAATTTTTAGTTTCGTCTATCAAAAACGAGCGTTCTGATTGGTCGAAAAAAAAAGATATTCATAACTCCATGGACAAAATTGTGAGCACGCAGCGATTTTGTATCCTTCTGCACAAAATAGTCATATACAAAAAGGTATCAAAATTTGTGAAGTTTTTGTTTTTTTACTCGATGCTATTAAATTAAAAGAAATGAGGAGAATATTTTTGTTTTACCGAAAAACTTTATCAAACAATGAATGAATCCGGTTTGCGTATTCATACAGTGTGATTAGTTTTTTTCGGTTCATACCTCAATGAAAACAATAAATATTCTCTCAAATACAAGATTTACTGTAACAAAGGGTTATATGGTCGGTTGGCGACCCGAATGTCGTAACCACAGCTTGAATAGCTGTAGTTATGACGTTTTAGTCTCCGAACCAAAAAAAATATTTCACATTAATATCGACAAATGTTGGAGTTCAAAGTTCACTTCCGGGCTAAATGAATAATTTGACTATTAGATTAATTCTTTAATATACACCGAAATCCTTCTGTGGTAATATGTTTCCTCAAATAAACGTTATCTAACAGGTGGTTCACTCTATCACTCGTTGTGAAATAAATACTAAAAACTCGACAAAATGTCTTTTTTGTCACCTAAACGTGGCGATTTCCATCAAAGTAAAATTCAATATACACACATGTTATATCATTTAATAACTTTATTTGCATCTGAAATGTGCATGTTATTGTATATATATTTCAATTCCTGCAATGAGAAGCAACCTAAAAGAGTTCTTCTCCACTAAAACCGTGCCATAGCCATATATCATTTAATAACTTTATTTGCATCTGAAATGTGCATGTTATTGTAGAAATATTTATATTTCCTGCAATGAGAAGCAACCTAAAAGAGTTCTTCTCCACTAAAACCGTGCCATAGCCATATATCATTTAATAACTTTATTTGCATCTGAAATGTGAATGTTATTGTAGAAATATTTATATTTCCTGCAATGAGAAGCAACCTAAAAGAGTTCTTCTCCACTAAAACCGTGCCATAGCCATATATCATTTAATAACTTTATTTGCATATCTTTGTAGAAATATTTATATTTCCTGCAATGAGAAGCAACCTAAAAGAGTTCTTCTCCACTAAAACCGTGCCATAGCCATATATCATTTAATAACTTTATTTGCATATCTTTGTTGAAATATTTATAATTTCTGCAATAAGAAGCAATCTAATAGAGTTCGTCTCCACAAAAACCGTGCCATAGCCATTAATCATTTAATAACTTTATTTGCATATCTTTGTTGAAATATTTATAATTTCTGCAATGAGAAGCAACCTTACAGAGTTCGTCTCCACAAAAACCGTGCCGTAGCCATAGCGCAGTGGTAGCGCGTCGGACTCTCAATCTTGAGGTCAAATGTTCGATCACCGGTAGCTATAAATATCCTCTCTGTCATTTGTCTCCCACCAATGGGCGGATAATCGTAGTCTAGGTGAGATGAGCAGCTGGTAACTCGGAAAGGATGTAGTGGGAGTACTTGGGTAAGAAAATAACAGGAATCGACGGTACACAAGCCACTGCGATTAGACTGAAATACTGTTAAAAGTGGAGATAATACCCATTCAGGAAAATCTGCATTTAAACGATATCTCGCTCATTTAGGATGAATTCAATTGAAATTAATAAATTTGAGAAAAACTAAACAATAATAATATGATAATAGTAATGAATATTTTGAAATGGGATGTAGCAGGAAAACATTAAGTCAAATTGTCCTTGAGCGTGCGAAATGTCGTAACTATATCTTGAATAAAGCTGTAGTTAATACATTTTGAACGCCCAAGGACGAAATTATAGTTAAAGTGGGTTGAACAGAAAGGAGTCGAAATAAAACTAAAGTAAGGTAATGGAGTCATCTTGTGTAAATAGGTGAGTATTATGCTACATTGTACTTCATGGTGGTAAATTTCTTCTTAGATAAATACATTTTCTTTTCCAAAGTTAGAACCATCATTTTGGATCTGTTCTCATAATTTGGATGTATTACTGTCTCGAACAAAAATATCGACCTCAATTAAATCAGTTTTATTTCCGCAATAGGCCTATTCGTCTTATTCACGTTAATGTCAGTACTATCATATTCTGCTTTGTTTTAGAAATCGGTCTGGTTTCTTTGGGTGACGTCGTTATACATCTGTATCGTCGAACATTGTCTTTTGAGGTGTTGTTATGGTGATTTTACAACGGGATTGACTTTCGCCAACAAACCAAACCGATGGGAGATGTTATGACGTTCTCCGAGGAGTCTTGGCGTAGGGCCTATTTTAAGATTGCGCTTTCCTCTATAATAAATAGAGTTAAGAGACTATTACTATTGGTATCATTAAAACAAGATTCGAAAAGTGTTGCGCTAGTTTATTATATAACAGGATACAGAATATCTTTGGTGTGTGTGTGTGGGGGGGTCATTCCGTTTTATGACGGCGAGACCACAAAACAAATGATAATGAAATAAAGAGACCAATTTGACGAGAACACTAGAGTTATAAAATTAGGACAAGACTACGTAAGACTACGAGAATTGTGTTTTGTATATTTGAATGGGGTTTAACGCCACTTTTAACAGTATTTCAGACATATCATTGGGGCCGAAAAACCTTAAATTATACATTCCTGGTATTTTTCATAACCGGCACTACTACTACACCCTTTCCAAGCCTCCAGCTGCTCATCCGACCAAGGTAAACGGTTATCAACCAATTAGGGTGAGGTTCATAACGGAAAGGATATTACCCGCGACCGGGGATCGAACCCTGGACCTTATGATACTCATAAATGCGCTATGAGACTATGAGAGTTCGATAGTGAGAGTACAAGATAATCCCGTATTCTCACCGTCATACTTTTGTGTTCTTGTCGCTCGTACTCTCATGTTCCAACCATCATCATCTTATATTCTCACAGTCGAATTCTCTTGTTCTCGACAGTTTCCTCCCACGTTCTAATTATCGTGCTCTTGTATTCTAATTCTACTTGTCGTATCATGGTGGTCGTATACGTCATCGTACCCCCACGTTCTCGTCGACGTAGTGTCAATGTAGTATTCTCACCGTCGTGCTCCCATGTTTTCGTTATAATCTCTCGTATTCTCACCTTCATACTCTTTATTACTAGTTCTTGTATTCGTCATCCTACTGTCATGTTCTTGTCTATGTAGTCTCAATTTTCTTTATCGCACTGTCACGTTCTTGTCGATGTATTCCAATTTTCTTTATCGCACTGTCGCGTCCTAAGTTCCTACTCCCGTGGTCTCGTTGTGTTATTCTCGCGATCACAACGTCGTACACTTTCGTCCATTAAATGGGGTTTAAAGCAATTTTCAACGGTATTTCGGTTATATATCGACTGACTAATCTAATCGGACGCATCAAAGGTATTCTAAAACGAGATCTGATCTTGCAATTAAGAAAGCCCGTATTTAATACATCATTGTACTGTACCATTAATATAGTGTAACTGTGTAAACAATGTGAGATTAAGGAACGTTTCAACTTTATTTCACTCCTCCCCTGCAGGTATGAACTCAATATATGGTATACAGGGTGTATTAAGAGGATCCAATGAAGGGAATTAACTACGTTTTACAACGAGCCGTACGAGAAGCGATTTCCTCCCATCACAGTTTATAGACGGTTTCTTGTAAATCCCCAATTGAGCGGTTCATGAGCGGTTCAAATTTCTGGTTCTAAGTTCCAAAATCAAATATTTGTAAATGTAGATGATTTGTAACCCTGATCTGTAGGTTCGAAAAAGAGGTTTGATTATGAGCAGACGTCTCGCTATCCCGAAATAAACATAAGATGGACACGCGATAAATGAAATGTACAAATTCAGATCGGATCGTAAAAAACATCGGATCATTTACCCATTTTCACACAAGAAAAAAATAGACTTGTACAAATTGAAAGGAGTTACTGACGACATTTTAAAGTTTGTGAAAATTTAGATTGTTTCAACTCTCTTGGTAGAAAATGTTGTGTAAAATGAAGAAATTGCTTGATACAAGCAATTTCTTCATTTAACACAACGTTTTCCCAATTGTTTTTCTTCAGGGGCGTCTAAAATCGTCATCTTGTTGGGATCGATAAAGGTGGATTTTAAACCGTAGTAATACTACCAGCTCCCACAGCAAATGCCTAAGCGCTGAAAAAATCTTTGGCATGCCAAAGAATTGCCAAAAGTCACTGCAAAGGTTCATTTTCGAGTTCGTGTGTCCATTTTGACGGTCGTAAGGTAATCTTGAGAGCATCTTATTTTATGGAACGCCACAGCTGTCTGGTGTTATGAGCAATAATGTTGAAATGTCCACCTCCTACCTTACTTTGTCAAAATACAGCGTCACCATGTCCAATTATTGTGTTGACTTGCCTTAGCATCGTATTATTTTGTTAAAAAGTAGCGTTATTGAATTAAAATGTGGTATTGACTTGTGTAAGCATCATGTTATTTTGTCACAAGACATCGTTTTATGTTCAAATGCGGTGTTGACTTGTCTAGTTGTTGTCTTATTAAGTCAAAAAGTAGTAAAATTATGTCTTAATGTGGAGCTGGGTTATCTTATCGATGTCTCATCATGTCAACAATTATTACTGATGTGTTATTATTTCCACCGTCGGTGTCGCCTTGTTTCAATTCTGTCTTATCATGAATAAAAGAAGTTTTATTTTGTAAATATTTGAAGCTGGTTTATCTATACATCCTGTTATTCTATTAAACAGTAGAGTTACCATGTCTAAATGTCGATTTGATTCATTTAAAGATAGTCTTATTATATGAAAAGTGGTGTCGAAATGTCTGAGATATGTCTTATTATGTTCAAAATTAACGTTATCCTTTATAGATTTCAGGTTGACTTGTCGACTGATTCCACTATTATGTCAAAAGGAAGTGTGATTTTGTTCAAACTTTGTTGTAATTTCATCCGAAAACGTCTTATTATGTCAAAAAGTATTGTTATAGTTTTCATATTTCATGTTGACCTGTCTGCATACTGTCTTGTTTTGTCAAGAAACAGTTTTGTTAGCCTGGATGCGGTGTCTAAAAAATGTCATAATATGTCAAAAAGAATAATTTTCATGTTGAAACTAGGCATTTAATTGCCAAAACATTACCTTATTACGTAAAAGAGGTTTTACAAATATTAAATATAATTTTGACATGTCAGACCTTAATCCTATTATGTGAAAAGATGGTCTTATCATGTTCAAATACCGACTCGACTTACTGAAACACTGCTTAACACGTTCCAAAGTGTCGATATAATGTACTCATGCGGTGTTAACTTGTCTACACATTATCTTACATTATCAAAAAGTGGCGTTGCTTTGTATAAATGTTATGTTGATCTGTCTAAACGCTGTCTTATCGTGCCAGAAGATAGCTTTATGATATATTATATGATAGTATTTGAACAAGTTAACATACCTGGGAACATTATTAGTTATCTTTTTACAAACAAATACAATTTTTTGGACAAGTCATCACCGTGTTCAGACATTATAACACCACTAATTTCAAATAATAACTCTATCTAAGGACAAGTCAACCTTGACTTTGAACATGTTAATATGACTCTTTGACATAACACAGCTCTGTTTTGTATGGCCAATATCATACGTGGGCAAAACCAAACTACCGTACAACAAATAATGCCACTGTTTACACAAGTCACCTCCGCATTTGGCCATAACCACTTTACCTTCTGACATGATAAGGCAAGGTTTAGTCAAGTTAATACTACATTTGGACAAAGCCATACTACTTTTTGATATAACAACGCAAAGTTTAGACACCTTAACACCATATTTGAAGATGATAGCATATTTTTGGACATAGTGATTCAATACTTACACAATTCAATATAACATATAAACATGCCGGCACTACCTTTTTACGTAATTAGAGTGTGTTGAAGTAAGACAACATATAAATAGACAAAATGGAACTGCTTTTTGACACGAAAAGACAATCTTTTGACAGGTCAACAAGGTATTTGGACATGATGTCATAACTGTTTCACATAATAAGACTATTTTTAGACAAGTCAACATCACATTTGAACATGATAGGATACCTTTTTGACATAACAAAGAAACGCTTTATTAATCTAACGCCACATGACACAACCTTTTGATATAACAAGACATTGTTTAATCAAGTCAATGCCACATTTGGACACCAATACACTACACTTGGACATGGTAAGGCATATTTCGGCAAGACATCACCACCATTAAGCAGAACAACAGCATTGTTAGATATGTTAAAGCACAGTATGGATAAGTCAGCAACCCGTTTAAGCATGGTAACATTTCTTTTACTCATAATAAGACAAACATTAGGATTGTCCACATTATTGCTCATAACATCAGACAGCTGTGGCGTTCCATATTTCATCTTCGTCTTTACGTCGTTTGATCATCGACGCAATCAGACAGTTTCCGCTTTACAAATGCGGTATAAAACAAGAGAGATTCTACCTGGTTGTCTAAAAAAGGCACACTACTCCACACGAAGCCCTTGCAAGCCGCGGTGTTGACATTATTATATTTCGATGCCATTTATCATTTTTCGCCTGTAGTTGTAAGCTGTAGTTATGAAGTTTTAGTCGTCAAACTAACAAAAAAAGGTTAAGAAAAATAGAGGTTAGTGTTGAGGTCCGGGCCGAATAAATGGTTTGATTGGTAGGTTGATTCCTTGATTGACAGCCACGAATTGTTAATTGAAGCGGAGATACATTTTGCTATATTAGAGATTCCCTAAAATCCCTATGTATATGCTATATTATAAAAAGACAAGTTATTCAACTATTTACCACGGCAAACAGAACCGGTGGTCTTTAATCTATTATCAGACGGCCAAATTTTAGACTGGTCCAATTTGAAAGGAGTTGCAGACGACAATTTTAAGTTTAGTTTTAGATTTTTTTTTCAAATTTCTGGGTAGAAAACATTGTGGAAAATGAAGAAATTGCTTGTCATAAGCAATTTCTTCATTTTCCACAATGTTTTCCCAAATTGCTTTTCTTGGGGAAATAATAATCTCGAGATATTACAAATATAATGTTTCAATGAAAATAGCCGCGGTAATAGCGCAGGGGTAACGTATGGCAATCCTAGTCAAACTCGATCCCTGTCGCGGATTATCCTATCTGATATTAGTCTCCCATCAATGGGTTGATAATCGTAAACTTAAGTGGCATGAGCAGTTAGAGGCTCGGAAAAGATGTAGTGGTAGTACTGGTGTGAGAATTACCAGGAAGCTACGGTTAGGTGCTTCAGCTTCTGCAATATGACCGAAATACTATTAAAAAAGGACGGAAACCTCATCCAATCAATTAAAAAATTCAATGAAATTATCCGACCAGAGAATGTATGATAAAACGAAAGAAAGTAAATTATTTATATTTACAATAGGAAAAAGACGAGAATGACATGAGTTTTCTAACTGTTATAACAGATCACGTAGAAAGCTTTTGGTTAATCATCTACGGCCATTTGTGTTCTTCTGTTTTGTTCGCTTAAATCATCGATTTGTCTTTACTAAGTTACGAAAACCAATGGATTGCGTCGAATACATTAACTATGGTATCAACATTACCATTCCGTGGTGATATCGTTGAAAAGCGTTCGAAAGTTTAAAGATATCTTTCTTACCTCTTGTTCAATTTTAGATTTCGGATACTCTCGGAAAGAAAAAATATTTTATGAAAATGTCAAAATGAAAAACGTCCTCTTTCGACGATGAATGACAGAAAAAATAATCGATGATTTATGGATGGTGGTATTCGTATAGCACCATAATTGGATACCTTGCTTTATCTAATTATGTATAGTAGACGTTATGAAACTTTATTTTTCAAATTATCAAACAACGCCTGTGAGAGGAGACCTAACATTTATTGACCGACGTTTTTGCATAACACAAATAAGAATCTCTACGTGAGATCGGGTATGCTAGCACCCATTCAGATGACGAAGGATTAGTTTCACAACGATTTCAATCTACCCCATGCTTTGCTACACTGTTTATTGTAAATAAACTAATTAAATCGGTCAATCCCTATAATATCAGGAAATAATTTAGGGTGGTTGTATTCTGATTGGCTGTTTCTGCTGTCGATACAAACAACTCTTATATTTATCCGTGTCTTTGTAGTCAATAAACCCCTTCAAACAGCTTTCGGGCATAAATCACGGTTATTATCTACTTGAGACGATGAGAAGATATAACATACATTGGTCATTTTATGATTAGTTTTTAGTAAGCAAATACATGTAAATCGAAAATTAACCCGTTGTCAGACGACAACATTTAAGACTTGTCCAAATTCATAAAAATGCAGACGACAATTTTTAGTTTAAGATTTATTTTCTTATTTTATCTTATGGAGTAGAAAGCGTTGTAGATAATGAAGACATTGCTAGTTCATTTTCAACAATGTTTTTTTTATACCTTTTGTCTAGGGAGCGTCAAAAAGCGAGACCACATGATGTCAAAAGACTGTGTGCAAGGTCCAAGAGGTTGAGATCTAGCATCTTTCTTTATTTAATTGGCTCTTTTACTATATAGGTCGATATGTCTGTCAATATGTCCGTTCACAATTATAAAGATTCTCATCCTAAACTACCTATCAGATTTTGATAAAACTTCAAAAAAAGTTCCTTGGTCTTTCATGATTGAAATCCATGAACTCAGATTAAATGACAACTGGAAGAAAAAAACTTCAAACGAAAGGTCTCCTCCCAAATCAAAAGGCTTAGAACTTTGAATGGAATCCATTGACAGGTGCTTCAGCCTCCGCAATAGGAATGAAAAGTGTTAAAAGACTGAAAAAAATCATAGATTTTTCGATTGATTGATGGGTTAAACGGCACTTTTAACATTAGTTTAGTCATAAACTGGGACACCTAGCAATGGATCCTGGTATTTCTAGTACCAGTACTACCACTACATCCTTTCCAGGCCTCCAGCTGGTATTACGATTATCTACCTATAGGTGAGAGACAAGTGTCGAAAAGGATATGTGCCAACGCCGGGGATCGAACCCATGACATCCCATGATTAAAGATTGGGAGTCGATCACAATACTCCACGTCAGACTGTTTAGCATTAGTTAAATACAGTTTAGTACCACTGATCTTTCTATGTTGACGTTTCGATCACAATAATCCACGTCAGACTGTATAGCATTAGATAAATACAGTTAAGTATCATAGATCTTTCGTTATGGACGTTTCGCTCACAACAATCCACGTCAGACTGCATTGTATAAGATAAATACAGTTAAGTATCATAGGTCTTTCGTTATGGACGTTTCGCTCACAACAATCCAAGTTAGACTGTATAGTATAGAACAGACGGTTTAGTATCATAAATCTTTGTGGACCCGTCGTTCACACTAAACCACGTCAGACTGTATTGTATAAGATAAATACAGTTTAGTATCACAGATCTTACGATGTGGACATTTTGCTTACAAAAAACAACGTCAGCCTATATTGTATAAGATGTATCATAACTCTTTCGTTGTTGACGCGTCGTTCACAAAACTCCACGTCAGACTGTATTGTATAAATAAAGTTTAGTATCATGGATCTTTCGATGTGGACATTTCGCTCACAATAATCCATGTCAGACAGTATTTTGTTAGATAAATGAAGTTTAGAATCACTGATCTTTCGGTGTGGACATTTCGCTCACAATAAAACCTTGTTAGATTGTATAGTATAAGAAAAATCTAGTTTAGTTTCAAAGATCTTTCGATGTGGACCTTTCGCTCACAATTAACCACGTTAGACTGTATTGTATAAGATAAATGAAGTTTAGTTTCACAGATCTTTCGATGTTGTTGTAACAATTTATTTCTTCATTTTTACACAAGGTTTTCTTCCCAAAAAGTTGAAAAAATCTAAGATTTCATAAAGTTTAAATTGTCGTCTGCAATTCCTTTCAGTTTGGTCCAGTCTGAAATTTTGTAATCTGGTAAGTGGTTAAGAGGTTTCTTTATGACATGAATGTTTTTTAAAGAAGTAGTTTTCCTAGCTATTTATCATGTTAATGTGTTTTATGAAAGGATCTCTGATTCGATTGAAATATGTATTGATGATTTAGAAATTTTTACTAATAATTCAACATTTTTGGCCCATTTCATTCATATATAACAGAAAAAGATGATTTTTCAAAAGTATCTATTTCCGCCGTAAAGTAAATGGAAAGCCAATCTACTTTTCTCGAGATATTATCTCACTTGTATTCCGTGAACATTCTATTAATTGACAAATCGCGATGTCCATCAAGCATTCAACTGACCAATCAAACCATTTATACAGCCCGGACTTGAGTTTTTAACTCCAACACTGAACGCGTTTTTTTTTTTTTTTTTTTTTTTTTTTTTTTTTTTTTTTGTTGTTGTTGTTGTTGATGATGATGATCTCTTTTCTTGGTTTGGTGACTTAAACATAATAACTTCAGTTTATTCAAGCTGTAGTTACGACGTGTAGGTCGCCAACGAAGAATTTCCTTTTTTTGTTACATGCTAATGACCATAGGTTTTGAAAGATAACACAGTTAGAAATAGAAGTGGGACTTCCTGTTGGAGTTAGTGGTTGGAGCATCGGAAGTCAGTAGGCGGTACCATCGATTGGTCAATTACATAAACATAGCATCACGTGACATTCTGTGTCGGTTTACGTTAAGTCCTTACTGCACAATGGTGCTCGATTTATAAGGGCTGTAAAAAAGCAACAAATATATAGCAGAAAAAAGTTATAATTCAGAAATTAATCAACTGACTTAAAAAATGAACATAAATATTCAACAATCTCAATATAAGTTATAAACCGAGTCCCTTTCAATCCCTCTTGTTTACCACCACCCGCCCCCTCAAGAAAAAGCTCCAGAAAACAGTTTGGAAAATGAAAAATTGCTAAAAGTTAAAAATGTTCAATATACTCACTCGGGGAAGGAGTTGGGACCTTAAACAACCGTAACTCTCAACGATATGCAGTTGAAGGAACACGACTGTCAATGAAAGAATCGATAGACCAACCATTTTAACCGGAAGTGATCTTTAAACTCCGAGATTGGTCGACATTTATATGTTATTTTAAAAGTTGTAAATACAGCTTACCCAAGCTGTAGTTACGACGTTTTATTACAACGTCTATTTCACCAACTTTTTGATTTTCGTACATGTCAGTCCGCTTTTTTATCAATATCCAATACTTCCTATCAGAGCCCAGGGGTCAAGGTCAGCGACACTTTAATTGAGAATCTATGAAAGAGGGGTACAATTTCGATCAAGATCAAGTCTATGTTTGTTGAGTATCATCCTCACAAGTGAAGGGATATCGAGATCATCCTTTTCTGGAATGTAAGAAGAAAGTTCGCTGTCAAGGGCGGCCCGGTATTCCAGTGGTAAAATAGTTGACTACCTATCCTAAGGTCCGTGATCCGAATCCCGAATGCGGCAGGATTTTTCTAAATGTCTCCCACCCAACTAGAAGTGAACCGGTGTGAAACCTAGAGGTATCTTCGCGTTTAACGATGCTTTACACTGGGCACGTTAAAGGACCACGGAGGTCTATTCATAGAAGCGCTAGGGGCGTAGGAACCCGAATCTCCTTGTTTCCGCTTCTTCCTCTCTCATGGTCCATACCAAATATGCCTTGAGCACGGAGGAACCTACACATACACACATACGTTTGTCGTCCTTAGTATGACAGAATGGGTAAGTTCAAGCGTATGGCAGCGATCGTTTATGACGCAAAACGTAGTGCACACGTCTCAAAAGGCAGGACAAACAATTCAACATACATACATAATTTAATTGTTAGTTTCGTCTATCGAAAACGAGCGGTCTGATTGGTCGAAAAATTTAATTCATACCTCCATGAACAAATTTTTTTAGTACGCAGCCATTTTGAATGCTTCCGCACAAAATAGTTCACTACAAAAAGGTATCAAAATTTGTTAAGTTGTTGCATTTTTCGCTCGATGCAATCAAATTATAAGAAATGAAGAGGATATTTTTTGTTTTCATGGAGGTATGAACCGAAAAACCTAATCACACAATGTATGAATCCGCTTCGCGTATTCATACAGTGTGATTAGGTTTTTCGGTTCATACCTCCATGAAAACAAAAAAAATATTATCTTCATCTCTTAAATGTATTTTGTCTTGAAAATAACTTGAGCTTGGACATAATCAAAATCCCTTTGCATCTCATTTTCATATGGATTTTTACTTTAGTTTCCATTTCCATTACAATGATCATCATGTGGTAACATATCTTTTGTTTGTCCTACCCTTTGAAAGTGGAGCGCGCATGCGCAAAAGTTGTTTCTAAATTGGTAACAAATCTCTTAACCCATTACAACTCAATCCCTCCTTTTTACGCCCCTCAAGAAAAAAATGTTTGAAAACATTGTGGAAAATGAAGAAATTGCTTGTATCAAGCAATTTCTTCATTATCCACAATGTTTTCTACCCAAAATGATGAAAAAATTCAAAATTCTATCAACTTGAAATTGTTGTCTGCAGCTTCTTTCAATTTGGACCAGTCTAAAATTCCACTGTGTTGGAATGGGTTAAACGGTCGCTGCTATACAAACCGGGGTGTAAATTACGTTCATATTTCCACAGACAATAAACCGTTACCGTCTATCCTTATTAACGAAAAATTGATAAACCCTTACCGTCTATCATTCTTAACGTGAAATTGATCTTTGATGGCGCATTTAACCCATTCCAACACAAGAAAATTTTAGACTGGTCCAAATTGAAAGAAGCTGCAGACGACAATTTCAAGTTGATGGAATTTCAATTTTTTTCGTCTTTTGGGATAGAAAACATTGTGGATAATGAAGAAATTGCTTGTTACAAGCAATTTCTTCATTGTCCACAATGTTTTCCAAAGCTTTTTTCTTGTGGGGCGTAAAAAGGAGGGCTTGAGTTGGAATGGGTTAAGCCTTTCCTGTGTAATCCCTGATTTTGACGTCCCTGTGATAGTGTACTTGAGAAAACATTTTGGAAAAAGAAGAAACTGCTTGTAATAAGCAACTTCTTCTTTTCCCACAATATTTCTTGTCATATATAATGGTTAGTTTTTGAATAGTACTCACTTTTTAATGCCGTCTACTACCATTTGAATTTGGACAAGTCCAAAAAAATTGAAAAAGTAATGGGTTAAACTTGTTTAGCATAACTTCATTATGAGTATTTGACAAATCGGAAAAGTAGATTTTTGTATAGATTGGCCATATTACTTGAAAACTTGTCGTTTTGCACCCACTTTTCACTTATCGTCGCTTCCGGATAACCAATAAACATAGACCAACCTGTATACAGATCGCGTCTGGCGATCAAAGATTCCATCGACCAATCAAATCAGTTTTTTAGGACGAAAGTAAACTTTGAACACTAACATATTTGTGAAGCATTTTAGTTAGTTTGCCGACTTAATCGTCGAAGCCATTCAATTAACTTCATTGTTGCATGTTACTGGCCATACATTTCGCAAACTAATGCCGTCTAACATCAAAGTCTAACTTTTTGTTGAAGTCAATGGGCGTGGCCTGTAGCTTCAGTAGGCATGGCTTGTGGAGTCACTGGGCGAGTCTAGCTATCCGTCAATAACAAAACGACAAAAAATTACACTAGTTTAAATTGAAAGTTATACACGACAATTACACTTATGATTTAAAATAACTATTTTTTCCCCCTTACGTCGAGCTGAAGACCAAAGAGAGGTCTTTCACAACTTTATGAGATACATTATACCACAGTTACTTTGCATAACGGACATAGCCATTTTAGAAAGTTTGTCACGTGAAGCTTTATGATAGTCCTACGATGTACATTCGATATTTAATTCGTAGAATTGAATGAGGAGATCCGGTTGAAATCACACGGGAATTCTCTTTGATCAAATCTGAAGGACAATCAATTTTATAGTTAAGTTCAACCCGGGAACGAACCTACAAACTTGAAGTCTACTTATATTACCCAATATTTTTTGTGCTAGTTTCGTCTATAAAAAACGAGCATTCTGATTGACCGGAAAAATCTTTCATATCTCCATGAAAAAATTGTGAACACGCAATTATTTATATGAAAAATGTATCAAAATTATTAAAATATTTGCTTTTCTTTCTCGATGTTATTAAATTATAAGTAATGGATAGAATTTTTTTTTTTTTTTTTTTTTCGTGGAGGTTTTGCGTATAAGCATTTTCCCTTGCATACCTACACGAAGACAAAATAAAAAATATGTTCTCTTCGTCATCTCTTAAATGAGCTGTGTCGGGCTGAAGTAGAACATGACAGGAGACGATTTTTCACTCTTTTGCTGTACTTGAACGCTAACTTGAATTTTGGAAATAACGTCATTTGTTCTTTAAATCTTTCCTGTTCGATCCCTGCTTTTTACGTCCTGTGAATTTATACTTCAGAAATATTGTGGGAAAAGAATAACTTGCAATAAGCAATTTCTTCTTTTTCCACGATATTTTCTACACCATAGGTTGAGCACTTTTCAAATTGAACTCGAGTTGTTTTCTACAACTTCTTCGAATTTGGACATTGTTAATTTTTGAAAAGAAGAAAAGGGTTAACCCTTTGCCACGCAAGCTGTTTGACGCTCCTGTGATAAAAACAAATTGGAAAACGTTGTGAAAAATGAGAAATTGCTTTTCAGAAGCACTTTCTTCATTTTTCTCTATTTTTTTTACCCAGAAAGTTGAAAAAATCTGGAATATCAAAACAATTAAATTGTCGCCTGCAACTCCTTTCAATTTGGACCAGTCTAAAATTTCCCTGTCATGCAATGGGCTAATGTAAATCTATTGTGCTACCGGTTCAATGGCAATCAGCAACAAAACGTTTTTTATGGAGTCAGTTACATGGCGTAAATATGGCATTTTAAAAAAACGAATAAAAAAACCAACATGCGTTTGTTAAACACAATGTCGCTGTAACAGCCCTTTTTCGGAGATGTGACCTTGATTAGTGAAACCTACCTTGATGATTGACATAAATCTTACAACCAACTGATGCCAATGTGAGCCATGTATCTTGAACTGTTTGCATACTGTTTGTATGCAAGAACATGTTACGTTTTTGCGTTAAGTTGATCTTAATACGTGACCTTAGCGTTGATTGATGACCGTGAAAACAAACTGATGTCTATCAAAGCAAGGAATCTATGTTCCAAATATGAGTCATTGTATCATAATTTAATTTTTAGTTTCGTCTATCAAAAACGAGCGTTCTGATTGGTCGAAAAACTTTATTCATAACTCCATGAACAAAATTTTGAGCACGCAGCGATTTTGTATGCCTCCGCACAAAATAGTCACATACAAAAAGGTAACAAAATTTATCTAGCTTTTGGGGTTTTTTTGCTCGATGCTAAATAAAATTATAAATAATTAGAAATGAAGAGAATAGTTTTTGTTTTCATGGAGGTATGAACCGAAGAACCTAATCACACAATTTATGAATACGCTTCGCGTTTTCATACAGTGTGATTAGGTTTTTCGGTTCATACCTCCATGAAAACAAAAACTATTCTCTTCATCTCTTAATTGAACGGTGTTTGAAAAGCATCAAATTGTTATATTATTGTGTTAAGTTTACTGCTCGCAGACAGGCGACAGACGGATTATCTGTTAAACAACATCCCCGATCGTATTACTAAATGGGAAATTTCTTTCGAAATAAGTTAGATGTGTTCCTGCAGTCATGCATATTTTCATGAAACACATTCTTAATATGAAGTAAGGATGCCCTCGTCTAGTGGTAAAACGCAAGTATATAGATCCTAAGGTCCGTGGTTAGAATCAGGAACGCATCAGATTTTTTCAAGAACACTTACTCTCTCCCCCTAGCTAGAAGTGAACTGGTAAGATACCCTGCAGCTTCACTTGTATCGGCGGTTTAGATTGAGCACTTTCATGGAAGAACTAGTGGCCTTTATAAATCTCCCTGAAGTTGGCAGCCTGGCAGCCTAGCAGCCTAGCAGCCTGAAGTTGGCAGCCTGGCAGCTTGGAACTAAAAGTTTATAATCCGAATCTCATTGTATCCGCTTCTTTTTTTTTTCTCGTGGTCCATACAAACATGCCAAGAGCACAGGGGGAATTTATTCAAAACATCACACACACACACACACGCATATACCACCTAAACTTGTTATCTAATGGGTGGTAATTGGCCAATCGCGGCTGTCAATCAAATTATGATCATAATGATGAAATCATTTATTAAAACCAGAAATGCATTTTGAAATCCAACATTGCCCGCTATTTTTGTTAATTTTCTATGTTGGTTTGGCTACTTAAACGTCGTAACTACAGCTTATTCCGACGTTTAAGTCGCCAACCAACTATTCTTTTTTTCTATTGCATGCTACTGGCTGTATTTTTCATAATAACGCCATTTAAAATCGAAGTGGAATTTTCTGTTGGAGTCGAATGGCGTGGCCAACGAAGTAAATGGGCGGGACCAGTGATTGATCAATTGAAACTTTGGGGTAAGCTCTGCTGGCAACAAGCTGCAATGTCTGTTTATAGAGTCTTGTTCAAGAGCTTCGGTACGTCACAGAATGTTCGTAACATTTAAAAACAATCATGATTTTTCTCTCACTAATGGGGGAATTTCTCCTAGAAATGCCTGCGGGCAAAAAGTGTGCATTAGACCGTAAGTGAACTTTGAACTCCTACATTTGCCGATATTTATGTGAAACATTTATCGTTTATTTATCATGATAACCTTTGACCAAGAGGATAGCTTTACAAAACAATGCTTTGCTAGCTTACAGTACATTCAGTGCTTTGATTAACTTAAGGCTTCGTTTGAATTTGACCTAGATGACATTGGAATTAATAATCTTAACAAGTTTTACAGAGTCTGAACTAGTAAAACTTGGCATGTTAAAAAGATTTTTGTTAGATGACAAACTCTTTGCTGCAGTAAATATATACTCATACATCAAATGCAAAATATCTAGGTCACTGTTCTGAGAAAATTCACGTCAACTGAGGTAAAAGTGTGCCCTCCAGAGTGTAAACAACATTTTTTTTTTTATATATATTTTTACCAAGTTACCTATCCTTTGACCATAATAACCCATATTCGATCTTGATCTAAATATTAATGAGATAAAAAATTCTGTGAGAGTTCATCTTTACTGAGTAAGAATTGTGTCCTTTATAGTGTTAACAAGATTTGTCCTTTATTTGATTTATTGACATATTTTATGTCCTTCCAAGCCCATATTTTAACATATCACCACACAATGACGCTTTTAGCACCCCTTAAGAAAAAGGCTGAGGAAAACATTGTTTAAAAGGGAAGAAATGCTTATAACAAGCAATTCCTACATTATCCAGAAATGTTTTTCTGTCCCAGAGACAGAGACAAAGATTTTAAAAAATTTCAACACTTTTGAAATTATGGTCTACAACATCTTTCCATTTAGACAAGCTGAAAATTTTCTTTTGGGGTAATAGGTTAACTTGACCTAGATATTATTGAAATCTAAGCAAGTTTCTTATTGATGGAGTCAAAATTGTGGCTTCTAGAATTTAAATGAGCTTTGGTATAATTTATATCACAATGATTGAGCGGGATATGTGGCTCTCTGGGGTGTTAACAACTACCTTCTTATCTTGTTTGACTAAGGGAATCTCAAAACTGAACACTTTCCTAGTATCTTTGCAAAGTGTAGATATTCCTTTTCTTTCACTCATTTGATTAGAATCACTGTATAATTTTCAAGTAAGATGGTAGGTATTTAACTTGAAAGTTTAAGTTAATCAAACATTTTAACCACAAAGCCCTTTTTTTAAATAATTTGTAGGGCAATTTACAGTAAAATAGTGTCATGTGATGCTTTAGAGAGACTCAAAAGTAATGTCCTAAGTGAATTGGTAGAGTATTGCACTAATAGTTATAACATGATTTTGTATTTTTTGTATAATGCCTGATATTACTAAGTGAGTTAGTACTGTTATGAACTTTTTTGTGCCTTTGAATTAGAGCTATATTTCACAATCACAGAATTTCTTTATTTGTGATATTTGAAAGATATATTTGTAACAGGACATCCAAGATAGAAAATGGAATATAATTCTACAAAAACTCTTATTTGAAAAAAAAAGTAGTTAGTACAGTATGGCTCTGTTGTGCTCTTAGCTGTCTGTAGCGTATAACCATCGGTTTAAACTCAAAAGGGTGGGATAATCATGACGTAGTCCCATTTTATCATTTTTACGTGACGTCAACTTGACGTTGCGTAAACAAAATGTTCATTCAAAGGATAACACCAGAGGAAGGAGGCTGTGCCCCAGAAAGCTTGTGATTATCTATCTTTTTCTACCTCGTCTCAAGAAGAGGAATTAAGTTTTTGAAAGATAAAATTACGTTCAGGACAAAGTACAAGGAATACCTCATTATATCTGAGAAGAATAAGTACTGAGTCCCTGCGGGTCGTTGACCAGGGCCAAGGCTTATGGCTTTTGGCATGTTTTATACTGGCGGCTTAAGAAATACTAAACCTGATGGTAATAGCCTTTTTTTCAGAATTGGGACCTTGATGAATACCCTTAATCGTGAAGGATTAACTTAAGCTTACAACTCATTGAGGCCTATCAATACATAGAGCCTGTATCCCTTCCATGAGTCATGTTTTTTTTTTTTTTTTTTTTTTTTTTTGTTGTTTTTTTTTTCAAGTTTTTGGAAATTGTAAAAAACTCGTGACCTTGATAAGTAAAAATGACCTTGTTAGATGAACTTCACCTAACAACGAACTGACGTATATCGATGTAAGGAATCTATGCCCATAATATGAGCAATCACCACGGTTGATTGAAAAACAACGAATTGTTAGGGTTATGCTTTCAATTTCTGAAATCATGACCTTGATGTGTAACCTCGGCCTTGTCAGTTGATCTTGACCTTACTACCAGCGGAAGGCTATCAATGTTAGGAATCTTTGTCCCGAATATGAGGCAATATGAGGCATGCAGAATCTTCATTTTTGCGTAGATTGTCCAAAATAATTACCTTGATAAGTGGTCATGATGAGCTTAAACTTGGTACTAGTTAAGATCCTAAAACATAATCTTGATAAGTGACATTGCCTGTGTAGGAATACAAAGAAGCATATCAGTGTCTCGACAAGCAATTTCGTCATTTTGAACAATGTTTCCCCAATTGCTTTTCTTGAGGGGCGTCGAAGAGCTTCGTTTTGTGGCAATAGTCACCCCATTACCACAAAATGACGCTTATGACGCCACTCTAGAAACATGCTTAGGTAAAAACTGTGAAATATGGAGAAATTAATTGTTACAAGCACATTATCGTGATTATTATTTGAGATATTTTATAAGTTAAAAGGATTCCGCATCAGAGAAGTAACATTGTTGGACGACTATCTCGTGGGAACGACTTACTATGTCGTGCGCACGTCTCGATTGGCTGTATATATCGTTCCTACGGAATAGTAATAAGTCTTAATTTTTCATAAAGAAAAGAACAACGTGTTATAATCTTTCTTAAGATGTTTTTTTATTATCATTATTATCAAGAAAACATTATAAAACGTAAAATGTTTGGGGAGTTTTTTGTTTTGTTTTTACACGAGATAGGTCTAGATAAAAAAAAACGCAGATGTCACCTATATGTTACCGTACAACTGACCTGAGCTTCACCAGTAATCGTTTTTCAAAAATATACGTAGATGGTATCTTTTTCGAGTGACCAGTTATATACTAGTGATATCGATATTTCTTTCTAATATTGGTCTTCAAGATCGGTTCTCTGGCACACTATTTACAGTATCTCTTCAAAGCCTCATATTATTAGACAGTCCATAGAATCTTTGCGATATCATGGAACCATGCAACAGTCAAAATTTGAGCGAGCCGGACGGATGTTCGGCCAAGAAAGAGGTCATAGGCTCGATACCTTTACCTCCATGGATAGTTTCGTTAAAGGTGTGTTTTATACTGGTAGTTATGGTAGTCGGGATACCAGGAAACGTACTCATTCTGTGGGTACAGTCTAAGACTCGTCGAAAGTCCAGTACGGACTATTTGGTTGTCGCAATGGCCATTTGTGATTTAGTCCTTGTCATAACGATCGGACCGATAGCTACGTTACAATCTTTCGTCGAAGTTTGGAACGCTTGGACGTGCAAGATTTACTTTTACATTATCTACAGCGTTACGTTCGCATCAACGCAACTTCTTGCCACCGTTGCCTACGATCGTTACCGACGTACATGTTTACCTCATTCGAAGATGATCGACCGTAGTCAAGCCCTCAAATGCAACATTATCATCGCGGTGAACAGCTGTGGGGTTAGCAGCACATTGCTTTTCATGGTTGGTGTCGAGAACGATTCTGGTACGTGTTCGATTCACAGTGGGGGCCAGATTGAAAGCATACTGTTTGACATTCTGGTGAGTTTCGCCTTCTTTGTAATGTTTCTTATTGTCATCGTCTGCTATACAAAGGTTGCATTCGGGTTGAAACGGCGACAAAGAGAAAAGATGAAGAAGGATGGAATTTCATTCAACGGGAAAGGAAACTTGAAGAAAAATGTAGCTACCCGCAGAAAAAACAAGGTAGGCGTTTTGGACCTCGAACCCCAGGCCCGGCTACCCAAAGTTAGCAATACGTTGACCAAGACATCGATTCAAACGAAACAAAATATTTCTGGAGAGTTAAACCAGAGAGAAGAGTCGAACAGGCAAAAAGTGATGAACAGAGATGCCTCCGTTTCATACCTGAAAAAATCAAACACCCTTTGTGTCAACCGCGATTGTCAAAAAATAGCTATCGAAACACCGCTCAAGGCAATGAAAGTGTCTTCTAGTTCTTTGAAAGTACCACAGACGAAACAAGATCGGGAAAAGGAAAGGGAAGGACATTTCTCTACCTGCAACGATCTGATTCCTCGAGACCGATATAGAATAACTAATGAGGCCATTCTATATGTCAACATTCAAACTAAAACGGGTCAAAAAATGAAAGAATCGGAAAACATCATGCTCGCGGCTAGCGACGTGACTTTGAAACAGAATGAAGGTTTACGTGACGGTAAGAAAAATATCATGATAGGCCAAGAAGCAACAGATGGACAACTTTACCCCTCTGGAATCAAATATTTCACTTCAAACATCCCGACTTCGTCGAATTTGCACACCAAATCAAAACAAAGAAAGTATAACCACCTTCAGAAAGAGGAGATCAGCTCCAATCGGGGAAAGTACATTGAAACGAGAAATTGTACTTCTGCAAACATCTTGTCTGGAGACGAAAAACGATGGAGGTCTACCTCGGGACTAACATTGAAACGTACGGAGAGCCCATCAAATTCTACGAGTTCTTGCCTAGAGGGCATTCAGAGAGCCGAAGAAAGTGCCTCTTCTTTTGATTTGGCAACAACCCAAGCTTCGAATAGCACCGCGACTCACGTTGATACGAACGGCGATATGACAACAAACAGTACTTCGATTATCGGCACGATTACACTGGATAAGGACAAAGCTTCGACTAGCGATACATTACAAAAGGATAAGGACAAAGCTCTAGCTACAAACCAGGATTTAACTAATGATACAGTTAAATTGGATAAGGACAGAAATTTAGAAACATACCAGGCCTCGGCTAGCGCAACAGTTTACAAGGAAAAGGACACAGATTTTGCAACAAGGGTTGATCCGTCTTGCGAAACAAGTAACAGGGTTAAGGACACATATTTGGAAACTAACCAGGCTTCAACTATAGACAAGACTCATCAATATGATGATCAATACCGGACAGCAAACGAGGCTTTGTATGAAAACACAATTCACCCTGACGATGGTAAAAATTGGGCTATAAATCAGGCTTCGACTAGCAACACAGTTCACCAAGATATAGGCCAAGTCCAAACACCGAGTAGCGAGGATTTTGTTAAAGCTATATACCAAATTCAAACAAACAAGTTGATGCTGGAGAACCAGCGAATAAACCGCACAACCAAACTGATGTTTTGGATCACAACTACCTACATATTGTCCTGGGTTATGGTATGGTCTTCTGGTGCCTTGAATCTGCTCGACGACAGTTTACTTGGACGAGGACTTTCATCGCTGTTCGGGCTATCATTTATGGTAAATAGCATTTCAAATCCAGTATTCTACATTGCTATGAGCAGTAAGTTTAGAGATGAAGTAAGGGCCTTGTGGCGCAGATAGAAATATACAAAGTCCCTTTACTCATTGCCAGATGTTCGGCCAATTTTAAAACCACACAATTTTAGACTTGTTCAAAGCGAAAGATCCTGCATACGTACTTCTAAATTGATGAGATTTAAAACATCTTTGTAGTTTCGGGTAGTAGACATTCAGGTAATGTTTTTCTAATGGGACGTAAAACAGCAGGACTTTGTGGTAAAGGGATAAAAGTCCAGCAAAGATCAAAGTGCTGATGGTAATATAGAAGTAATTTTAGACTTGTCTGTCAGGCGACAATTTCAAGTTGATATAGTTTAAATATAATTCTATGTTTGGGAAGTAAATGAAGAAAATACTTGTAATTTGATCACTTTTCACAATGTTTTCCAAAGCTTTTTTCTTTAGGGGCCTAAAAAGTAGAAATGGGTTTAGATGCTTAATTCACGAATAGATTTTGATACATAGTAGTTTTCAATGGACAAATAATCCAAGTGGTCAAGAATCAAAGAACAGACCCACTGACTCCCTAGGCCCCGCCCATTTACTCCGACAGAAAGTTCCGCTTTGCTTTTTAACGGCGTTATTTTGCAAAATTTATAGCCAGCAGCATATAACAAAAAAGTAAAATGGTTGGATGGTGACCTAAACGTCGTGACTACAGCTTGAATAAGTAGTATTTACTACGTTTAAGTCGCCAAACCAACAGAAACTAACATTAAAGGTAAAAAAAAATCGGCTAATGGCAGAGTTGTAAGCTCATGTCTAGGCTGAATAAACGATTTGATTTTTCGATTGATCACTTTCTTGACAGCCGCGATTGGTCAATTATGATTTACGAATCGCTATCCGCACCCGCAGACCTCCGTCAAGGCAAATCGACCTAGTTATCTAAAACGCGATATACCAATCAAATCACAAATTAACATCGAGATTGGACTCAAGTTTTGGTAGATTTAATGTGCATTTTCTTGGTTTTGCCACTAAGTTGTAGTAACGTTCTTTTGTTACATGTTAATGCCCAGAAATTTTGTATATTTAGATATAACGCCGTTTTATATCTAAGTCGAACATCCTATAGGAGGTGATTGGGCGGGGCAAGCGACCCGGTAATTCTTACGAAACAGTCAGGAGTCGTTAATTTGGCAAGCCATAAGTTTTAGTCTTCCTTTGATATATCAGTCATTTAGGCAAGATTTATTGATCGTGACTGTCGATAAAAAATTGATTAACTAATCAAATCGTACATTTAGACCGCAACGATCCTTGAACTTCGAATTTTTTGTTTAGCATATATGATGGTTTTCGCGACTTAAACTTCGCAACTACAGTTTTCAAGCTGTAGTTACGATTGAGAAAATTTAGACAGGAAATGAACATTGATTTTGTTTGTTTTATTATAAAACAAAATAACTAAAACTGTATTTAAGTCGTCTAAGACACAATCCAAAGTCAGTTGTTGCTGTTCTTTTTTGCTTTGCTGTTGTTTGTCGTTGATGTTGATATTTATCTATGTTGTTTGTTTGTTCCGCCATACCATACATACTGCTAATAAACATCGTCTGGTATCTCTGTTAAACATTTTGTCGGGGGACAGAGAGCGTGACAAGCGATAGGATGGTTAAACTTTTCCTGTTTAATCCCCATGGTTTTTGAGAAAACATTGTTTAAAAAGAAGAAGTTGCTTGTAACAAGCAATTTCTTCTTTTTCCACAATATTTTCTGTGGTACTGAATAATCTATTTTTAGAAAATGCTACGTGTATTATGTACATATCTATTTTAAGAATAACAGCAGTAAAAATGCATCGTTTGTCCTGATTTTCAATGAAAGTCATGGAACCATAGTCAGGCAAATTGCTACATCGTTTTCTTTTATTGTTTTAAGACTTGTTTGATTAAAACAAATATCGGACGAACAAGCAATGCACAACGATAAACTTTAATCGAGAGAATATTAGATTGTTGTTCGTCTTAATTCACTATTTGCCCCTTATTATTTTCTAAGTGTTGTTTAGAAATTCTTTGTCCCACGCCAATTTGCATACGCGTAATGCCAAAGGAGAGCTGGTAGTTAGTTTCGTGGAAGGAAAAGCTCGCACCTATTTCAGTAGCACTGGTTTCAAGAACACATGTTTTCGTTTTTACGTTAGTATTATCTTGTAAAGGTTAATAATAGGTAGCTTGTATTTGACTATTTACAACACAAATTAAATGAAAATACCAATCCCCCCCAGAAAAGGGCAAGACATTCAAACTGTATTCGTGATATGTTGAAAGGGGTTATAATACGACCAAAGAAAATTAAATCATTTGTCTTATTACAAAACTACATAGGTATGCTATTTTGAAGACATACAGCTTTTAAAGTTGAATTATCATTTACATAAAGGAATCTATATTTTCATAGAAAAATTCCACGAGCTTTAATCCATCATTCAATAAGGGAGCTTCGAGTCTGGTTGACCAATTACCTCACAATCCCGCGTTTTACGTGTTAAAGATACATGTACATGTCTATAACGTGTTACAAGCAATTTCTTCTTTTTAACAATGCTTTCTTCCCCTCATTGAACTTATTTTTCATTTTAAACCCTTTCATTTTGCCATCTGTAGCCTCTTTCAATTTGCACCAGTCTAAAATTTTGTCGTTCGGGAATGGAATGAACAGCACGGACTTTGCACCTTAGGTAGGATCAATACTTTTATTTTTATTGAGTCAGCCTGCCGTTCCATTTACTTTTTTTTCTTTTTCATTAAAAGTGAATCTACAATGATCTCTAAAACAGGGTGAATAGTGCAAATTTTTAATTAGCCTTGTTGTTGAGACGGTAATGGTATCATTAGAGTTAATTATATTTTTGTACCAGAATATCAAAAGGTGAAACGGTCATCTTATAAATCCTTATTTCCTTAAAAATCTTGCCTCGATTTCGTAGAACAAAAAATGATAGGCTTTTAGGCCAGACTCACCTGTAACTTAGTAATTGAGAACCCCATTCTCATATAAATAATACCTAAGGAATCATAATGTTAAAATTGTTATACAAAACTTATATTGGGTTTGAGCCGCGCCGGAAAAATAAATATTTCACGAGACTGAATGTATTGTGAAGTATTTTTTATTCAACGCGCCGAGAATATAGCAAAATGTTTTGTATCACTATTAGATCATGTAAATTCTTTTATCATATACCATCGAATTTTGGTAAAAGAGCCTTAACGCTTGTCATGCTGAACCCGGAATATTCCGGTTTTGGCAGGAGGTATAGACCAAGATCAGTCTGCACATAAGTGCAGTCTGATCTTGGTCTGCACCTCCTGCTTGTACTTTTTTCTGCTAGAGTTGTTTGTGAAATTGATTTCTTTAAGATATATTGATTTTTGAACAACAAGTTCTATCGGTGCTTTTAGCCCTTTGATTTTGCAGCAATTAAGTAAGGTAATTTATTCAGCATGACAAGGGTTAAGACATTGTCTAACATTTGCATTTTTAATACATAATAATAATAACGGTATGTTTTTGGTCCCACGTCATCTAACAATATCCTGACTAGTACAGTACATGTCCGAAAAGGATCTTTTACTGTCGAGTACGCTTTCTTAGGTAGCAAATCGTCAGCTTTGATAGCTAAAGTTAACAGACACAATTTTGAGGACTGCTTAGAGTGCAGTGAGTGCAAACTACCACTCGAGGTTTAACAACTAAATCCATTGAAATCTTGGAAAGATTATCTAATTTCGTATAACTTCTTCCGCGTGTTTTGACAATGTACAGACAAGGTTTACGTCATTTTGAAATAATTTAATACTCATGATCAATGCATGCATAGCTATGAAACTATTTTTTGACTGCCGGCACTAATTTGCCGAACTCTGTCTTGTCAATCAAAAAATCAGTAGACCAATGAGGGACATTCCTGAGTTATCTTTCCTTTGTTCTGTGAGCATTAAATCAGAGGTGTGCAAAATTGTACATTGGTCCTTTCACTTCATTACCTTTTGTTTTTTTATCCTTGTTCAGTATGGGGAAGTTGCGATTTTTTATTTGCCTTTTCTAGTTATAATATAAATACAAATCTCTCGACGGTGTCAGTTTATTGTTCAGAAATAACATAGAAACGTTTTTCCAAGATGAAATGAATTTTCCAGCTCTTAGGTTTTCATTATACATCTGATCGTAAAACCAGACAGTGCAAAGAAACCTAGGATAAAGTCCAAGTAAAACACTGATAGGGACCAATGTATTTCTGGAGAGTATTCAGGAGAGATAACCCAAGAATGTCCCTCATAAAATCAATCATTTAAACCGGAAGTGAAATTTAAACTCCAACACTCGTCGACATTAATGTTAAGCATTTTGTTGGTTTGGCGAATGTGTGTGTGTGCACTCACTTCGAAAGTCATTGCAAGTCTACTCGGTAAGCTAGAACGAGGAGGTTTGCCGATATAAAGCATTGTTCATTACCCCATCGAATATCATTCTTCCAAAGTCGTCTCATAATTTACTGCCTAACAGCATGCGTTTACTTACGCTCACTCGATGCCCTTTATGCATTGTCGAACGTCCATCTAATGAGATTGCATTCAACGCATTTTACAGCGAGGGAAATGAATTGCTGGCCGTATTAAATGTTACTGAACATAAAAATTGTAAAATGACACCGTTTAATATCTTAAAGGAGATTCCTATTAGAGCACTTTTCGCGTGACAGATCACAAATATTTTCGTGAAATGTACCAAAATGTTCCCAACTTCATGTAGTTAGATTATATTAATAAGCTTTGTTATTTGATTCATTAACCATACTTTCTCTTGTAGCAATTGAATCTTGGAAACTTGATGATACGATTTAACCCCTTACCAGATGACGAAATTTTAGAATTATACTAATTGAAAGATGTTGCAGCCGACGATATTTAGTTAATAAAATCTTTAAAATGGCAGTCTGCTGGAGTAGAAAACAACGTGGATAATGAAGGAATTGCTTGTTACAAGCGATTTCTTCATTTGCCACAGTGTTTTCAAAATATGTTTTCTTTTGTTGAAATGGATGAAATCTGTTACAGCCCCTAGCAAGACAGCTCTAGTAACGGTAACAATTAAAGTACTTAATATTGTAAGCTAGCAAAGCTTATATGTCAAGCAGTATTCTTTGTCAAAGGTCATCATGATAAAAAAAGAAGTTAAAGTAACCGAGGAATTAACCCATTATAACATTACAATATCTCAGAATGGCTCAGACAACAATTTTAAGTGATCGGAATTTCTAAAATCTTTGCCTTGTAGGTGGACATTGAAGAAATTGATTAACATAAGAAATTCCTTATTTTCCACAATGTTTTACAGAGGTTTTTTTTTTTTTTTTTTTTTTTTTTTTTTTTTTGTTGTTGTTGTTGTTGTTTCTTGAAATGCGTAAAAAAGAGGGAATGGTTTGGAATAAGTTAAATAGCATGCTTTTGAAGGAGTTTTCTACAATTTGAATAAAGTTTATTGACGTGGGCATAAAAAGCAATTCGCATAGTGAAGGCTTTGATCAGACTCACTCTGAACACGATATGCTCAAGTGTTCTATAAATACCTAGGAAATGAAATGTCAGGCAGAAATTGCATTTTTTCCTGGAATACATAGGAACTACTATTTGATGGCGTAGATTTTAAATGGATTTGGTAGTTAAGCCTCCAGTGACAGTTTATACTCGTTAAACTCGAGAAGACCTCAAAATTTGGTCTGTTAATTCAAACTTTTAAAGCTAGCTAAAATGCTTGCAAGAAGTCACTTCTACCCATATGTCCATAAAGGTTTAACTTTTATACATCAAC
The DNA here is from genome assembly GCA_946902895.1 of Fragum fragum. NCBI lineage: Eukaryota > Metazoa > Mollusca > Bivalvia > Cardiida > Cardiidae > Fragum > Fragum fragum. The sequence goes on from OX336371.1 coordinate 47,733,693, forward strand.
GTACTAGTAATTAACAAAAATTGTAGGAAATGATTAAACTTACGCCCGGTCTGATATAAGTCGGATCAAAGGAATTACAGACGACATTTCAATGGGCATGTATATTTCTTCTGTGTCCACAAGCGTCAGCTTAGATAGCTTAAGTTAACAGACAAAATTCTGAGGTCTTGGGGGATGGTGTGGGAACAACTCCTTTAGTTTATACTAATTTATTTTAGTTCTATTGCGACGAAAGCTTTAAGCTTATAGAATCACCCTCAAACACCCAAACCAGATGTTTTCACGTCCCTGAAAGAGAGGCAGTGGCTTAACCGAACTTCTTTTCAATTCAACAGCTGGGTAGACTAGGGCTGGCTATTAAGTGTCTTTCCAATGAACACACGGCGAAAAGGCTCGAACCCATGACCTTCTGATCACTAGTCAAGCACCTTTATCACTCGACCATCCTTTGTTACTTTCATATCGATTGTTTATCATTATAACTTTTGTCAAAGAAGTAACTTAACAAAACCGTGCTTTGCTAGCTACAGTACTTTCAGTACTTTTATTTATCGTCGCTAGCGTAGCACATGCGCGTATGAAGACGGTTAGTTGTTTACGAGGGATATTGCAGGGATACAGAACGAAACTGCTGATTACTCCGCATGGTTCTTTAACGTGCTCGATGGATTGCACCTGCACACGGGGCCTCGGTTTAACGTCGCATCCGACAGACAATTAGTTTGTTAGTTGACATGGTTAGCCCATGGCTCGAACCATAATACTTTCCAAAGCTTTCTTTTTGAGGGGCGTGTGGGCTTTGATTAACCAATCGCTATCAATGAATAGTTCCAAAGGAGACCACCGGCAATACTCCTGCTGTAAAAAGTGACTAGTCCCGGCTGCCAATCAAATAACAGTCGACCATAGAAATCATGGATGGATGGATGGATGGATGGATGGATGGATGGATGAATGGATGGATGGATGGATGGATGGATGGATAGATGGATGGATGGATGGATAAATGGATGGTAGGAAGGAAAGATGGGTGGATGGATGGATGGATGGATGGATGGATGGGTGGGTGGGTGGATGGATGGATGGATGGATAGATGGATGGACGACGGACAGACAGGTGGATGGGTTGAACCAGTGTAGAAGGCCATCAATGTCAATTTGTCTAATATATCATCATATTTTTTATCATTCATTGTAGTAAATTTAGGGGTTTTTTTGTTGTTTAACTTAAGGTGTCAACAAAAAAAATCAGAGTATCTAGTACGGGCCCTGTGTTACTCTTTTATTAGAGCTGCGAACTTATTATCTAACGGTTGTCAAATGCCCAGTTCAAAGTAACAGATCGTTTGCCACGCCCACTGTCCTCCCTCATGACTTGAAATTGCCGTCTACAACAACCTTGATTTTCAACCAGTCTAAAATGTTGTCGTCTAGTTATGAGTAATATTCGTTTCATATTTCAATGAAAAACAATAAATAGGGAACTATGTTGTACGCTGCGTATGATACAATTCCCCCAAAAAATGTCTCTTACACAGCCGATGGTGATCATATAACAATCATCTTCTCCGTCTGTCAGTCCCATCCGACGTCCGTCCACCCGCCCTATTTCTTGTTAACACGTGTCCTCCTATATTTATAGACAGAATTGTATGAAAATTTTCACAAAATGTTACTTGTCACCTGACCTTGCTCATATTTTCGGGGTTTCATGAATAAAGGCCGTGTCACAGAAAAATGGGGCTTAACCCTTTCCCGTTTTACAATATTTTATACTGGTCCAAATTAAAAGGATGTTAAAAGCATTTTTTTCTTATCTCACAATGTTTTCTAAAATATAAAAATCACAGGAACGTAAAAATAAGGGATTGTGCAGGAAAGGGTTAAAGCATATTTAATTATTTATTTCATTTATTTGTTTTGTTTTGTTTTGGCTTGTTGGCGGCTTTTATTGTGACTATTGCACTGTTGTCTTTCAAAGGTTTTATATCAAATTACAAGAAATGAGAGAATATTGTTATGTTTTTATTTAGGTGAACAATTACAAACATGATAACAATTCGTACTTTGTGACTATGTATTTGAAACATGCGATTCGTTGTCCAGGAACACCTGCCTAAATTACGAGAAAAATACTCTTTTTTTTCAAATTTGAGAATAATTTAATTTTTAGTTTCGTCTATCAAAAACGAGCGTTGTGATTGGTCGAAAAAAATATTCATAACTCCATAAACAAAATTTTGATCACGCAGCGATTTTGTTTGCTTCCGCACAAAATAGTCTAATACAAAATGGTATCAAAATTATTAAAGCTTTTGTATTTTTCGATCGATGCTATTAAATTATTAGAAATGAAGAGAATATTTTTTGTTTTCATGGTGGTATGAACCGAAAAACCTAATCATTTAATGTATGAATCCGCTTCGCGTGTTCATACAGTGTGATTAGTTTTTTCGGTTCATACCTCCATGGATACAAAAAACATTCTCTTCATTTCTTAAATAAACTATCTTTCTTAATCATATAATTGAAATAATGTTAAAGTGGCCCTTGCACTGATTTGCATAAAAAATGTTATAGGAAAAATATCTGCTTTTCCAATAATAATTCATGTCACTTTCAAGATAAATATATTCTAAATAAATATTCTATCATCGTGTTAATTCTGCTAATATCGCTATTTATTATATACCTATAAATGATATGAATTTAAATCTGGCTATCTAATACAACTCGATAGAAAAAAATCAATATTCGGCGTGTACTAAAAAAACGTATTCGTCGAGTACCGTCAAACACGGACTTCTTTTTTTGTGTATTGACGTTCGGGGTTGTTTTTTTTCCGGAAAGTTGGTTATTTCTTAATCATGTAAGAGAATTTTCTTAATGTCATATCCCAAAGGTATATAATAAAAGGAATATTACAACAGTGTGTTTTCTCTATTTGTTGTTGTCGTGCTCTCGAAACGTGTGTAGGTATTTTATTGGATTCGACCTTCGGTCTCATCCAATAAAAATACCTACACACTATTTTCGAACACGATAACAACAAATAGAAAAGTACACTGTTGTAATATTCCCTATAAATTCCGTATACCCTTCTTTGAAATTTCAGAATTTATTGGATGAAGTCGTTAGTCTACGAATTATGTCGATAACGACTAGCAGAAGGTAATTACGTAACCACAAATACTTCAATGAGTTATTTGGCATCTCGTAGCGGGATTTTTTCTTCTTTATTTTGATAAAGTTATCAACAGTCATTTTTATAACAAATCAGATAAATCCATGTCTGAAAGCATTACAGTTAGAAATTTGAAAACTGGTGGCTGCACAAGAGCCGTTTTAATATCTTCAAATCGGAGAAAAACCCTGTATTTATGGATAAAAGCCAATGTAGATATGAAAAAATCAATTATAACAAGTAATTTCTTTAATTCCCACAATGTTTTCTCATTTTTCTCTTGAGGGGCGTAGCAATAATTGTGATAAAATACAAAAAAATGAAAATTTGTCACGTACAATCTTATTAAAATCTAACCCACCGTAATAAACTATCGCTACGCACTTATTACGTAGCGGATGATTAACGCGATCGTTTTACAGACAGGATTTTCATGACATCGTCCAACGTCACAAAGTGACGTCATTGTAGCAGGTTTTCTTGAATAACGGATAGTATATATATATTTTGTAAGTATGTGTCTAAACCAAGATAACTTTGACATTGTTAATGTATGGAGTCTGTAATAAAAATTGAATTAAGCATTTCGTTGTTTGTTGTATTAATCCATTACCAGACGAAACGTTTTTAGACGGGTCCAATTTGACAGAAGTTGCAGACAATAATTTTAAGTTGATGGAATTTTAAAAATCTAAGTGTTTTTAGTTGTTGTTGCTTTTTGTTGTTGTTGTTGTTGTTGTTGTTGTTGTTGTTTTGGGTTTTTTGTTTTTTGTGTTTTTTTTTGTTTTTTTGTGTTTTTTTATTTTTGTTTTTGTTTGTTGTTGTTTTCGGGTAGATGTAACAAGCAATTTCTTCATTTTTCCAAAATATTTTCCAATGTCTTTTTTCCTTTTGGGCGTCAAAACGCGTCATTGTGTGGAAATGGGTTAAATATTTAAGATTGGTGTGTGACAGATTACGAATAATTTGGAGTTTGAAGACTTCCAACTGTAATGGCTAAATTACAAAACATGTCCTTCACTCAACCTCGAAAAAGGACGCATTAAGGAGCTCTCGAGGAGTCCTTTAGTAAGGCTAACTCGAGTAATGAATTGGTATTCCGAGTCTTTAACCGCCCTTCACTTCTCAAGGGAGAAAAGAATAGCTCTTCGTCCGTAAAAGGCACGAGTCTCTCGATATTAACAATACGCCGAATTTATAAAAATGGCGCAACGAAGTTGTTTTTCGGATTGAGAAATTGGGAATTGTTGAAAGAAAAAAAAGGACATCAAACATCTACTAATACAACTATAACACCTTCTACTATCTCTACAACTAATACTTCTAGTACTACTATAACTATTACTACTGCTTCTACTACAACTAATACTACTTTTACTACTACTAAAACCATTACTACTTCAACAACAACTATAACTACTTCTACTACATCTATTACTTCTTCTACTATAACTATTACTACTACTTCTACGACTATCATAACTATTACTATTACTTCTACTACAACAATTACCACTACTTCTACTACAACTACTACTACTACTACTACAGCCATAACTACTTCAACTACAACTATTACTTCATCTACTACAACTATTACTACTTATACTACAACTATTACTACTTCTACTACAGCTATTACCACTACAACTATTACTACGTATACTACAACTATTACTACTTCTACTACAGCTATTACTACAACAGCTATTACTACTTCTACTACAACTATAACTACGTATACTATAACTATTACTACGTATACTTCTTCTACAACTAATAATTCGACTTAGAGGTAAAAGTGTATTTATAATTCACCATTGTTTTTGCATTATAGAAATGAGTCGCTTATCTGGGATTTGTTATTTACTGATTCTCGACAATGGAGCAAAAATGAGGAGTATTTCTTCAAGAAATGTGTCTGTACTCCGAAAGCTGTATGGTATTCGTGGAATAGATGGGTCAAGGATACAAATTATTATATGTGTGACGAATATGCACAACTGCAAATTGCGTAAACAAAGAAGTGTACTTTTTAGAAGCTTTTAAAACATTTAGGGGTTTTATCTGAGTAATTCTGGGTTGTATCCCTTGTTTATACATTATAATTCTAAAAGGCCTGGTTTGACTTTTGGCTCATTTAGATAATATCTAGCATACGTAACTACTCCCTATGCACTGGAGTGGTATTAAGGTAGGCTCGTTGTTCCTCGAGAAATCCTGACCTTATCGAGTAACCTCATACCTACCTTACGTTCTGGAAAACCAATCCGTCCTTAGCCACGAGAATTGTTCACAACATAGACTGCACCCACCAATTAAAGGTAATTATTTCGAGTAGTTCGAGTCGAGGAAGGCTGGATGAACGTTTCGACAGTAAGCCATTAGTCTTCCTTCAATGAAACTGGATTAATTAAATGTCGAAGGTCAAAAACACTTCTGATTAAAATTGATTATTTGATTATTCATTTGACCAATCACGGCTGTCGATCAATGAATAAACCGACTAATGATATAATTTATTCAGCCAGTACCTGAGGCCCTCCAACATTGGCCGCCATTTTTGTTTACCTTTCTTGACGGTTTTGCGACTTAAACGTCATAGCTACAGCCTATTCAAGCCGTAGTTACGATGTTTAAGTCGCCAAACATTTTGTTACATGCCTCTGGCCATAAATTTTGCAAAAAAACGCCGATAAAAATCGATGCGGAACTTCCGGTTGGTGTTAATGGGCGGTGCTTAGGAAGTCAGTGGGCGGGGCCAGCGATTGGTCAATTGATATTCTAAATGACAACGGCGATCCGTCTATGTCAAAGGTGCTAAAATCGAAGGTACAAAGCGGTCTTTTCACCAACATAGTGCTTTTACAACACCCGGCGATCGTCTTAACCCTTTCCTGTTTAATCCCTGTTTTTTTACCTCCCTCAACCCATTCCAACACAGAAAAATTTTAGACTGGTCCAAATTGAAAGAAGCTGCAGACGACAATTTCAAGTTGATGGAATTTTGATTTTTTTCTTCTTTTTTGATAGAAAACATTGTGGATAATGCAGAAATTGCTTGATACAAGCAATTTCTTCATTTTCCACAATGTTTTCCAAAGTATTTTTCTTGAGGGGCGTAAAAAGGAGGGCTTGAGTTGGAATGGGTTAAATTTATGATTGATTGCACCAAGCCATTTCTTCTTTTTCCACAATATTTTCTACCTTTCTGAATGGTAATTTTTCAAATTAAATCCACATTTAATTTTCGTCTGCGAAACCAATGAATTTTGACAATTGCAAAATTTTGCGAAGCAGGATTATTCAATGTCCTTAAAACAAGGATAAAAACTGATCAAAATTGAAAGAAGTTTCAGACGACATTTTTTGAGGTGGACAAATTTCACAAATGTATGTCTTTTATGAAAGAAAACATCGTGGATAATGAATAAATTGCTTGTGACGCTTGAAGGCGTAAAAAGTGTCATTGTGTGTCAAGTGATACCAATTAACAGTAGGCAGATTCAAGGACCTGGTCAGATTGATTCGTTTGTTTGAATGGGGTTTCACGCCGCTTTCAACAATCTTTCAGTTACATCGCGGCGGCTGAAGCACCTAACAATGGAATCCTGGTATTTCGCACACCAGTATTACTATTACATCCTTTCCTAGCCTCCAGCTGCTATCCCACATGGGTCTACGATTATCGACCCATTTGTGAGAGACAAATAGTCGGAAAGGATGAGTGCCGCCGTCGGGGAACGAATCCGGGACCTCGAGATTGACAGTCCGACGCCCTGGTCAGATTGAACGGATACGAAGACAGGCTGTACTTTGAAGTGGTCTGAGAGTCTAGTATCGTAAGATTCAGGGACAGTTACCCAGTCCCCTCCGTACTTTTAATACGACGCATACATTTACCTGTTGGTTTGTTGGTGTGTTTGAATGAGTTTAACGCCTTTTTTTTAACATTATTTAAGCGATATCGTAACGACTGAAGCACCTAACCATGGATTCCTGGTATTTCTCACACCAATACTACCACTACATCCTTTCCTAGCCTCCAGCTGCTATCCCACTTAGGGTTGAGATTATTCACCCATTGGTAGGAGACAAATAACGGAAAAGGTAATTGCCGCGATCGGTGATCGAACCCGGGACCCTATGATTAGAAGTCCGACACACTACCTACTGCACCAAGTTCGCGGCTTACATGTACCTGTTTGAAATGTCTACCACGGGGTCATTTATATAATGATGTATTTATCTCTATTTTTGGCATGGTCACAAACATACAATGCGGAGAAACACGTGACCGGCATTGATTTTGAGCTGGAAAAATGGCGTCATTTTGACCGCCGCATCGGTAAATTTCAAACTTCAATAAGCTATGCACTCAGGCTACGTAGTTTTTCAGCCCAGCCACCTATCCTATCCTATCCTATATCATATGCGCTTCTGTCTGAGGTTTCCATTGATACCAAACTTTTCCCTTTCTGTTCGCTGAGAAAACTTCGTGAATATTTTCGACGAAATTTTTAGATTGGTATTAAGAACACCGCAACATATTTACGGCTTTATATCTTAGCCAAAGAACTGTTCGTCTGATATACTAGTATATCTGGACTCCTTTTTTGCGATATTTTTCCATTCCAGTCCATTTAAAACGCCCAAGATTTCTTGGTTGATAGTTTTCACAAAAATGATGTTAAGCATACGTGGTATAAAACAAATCTCAATACTCGCGATGTTACACACGCACGTAAAACATTCTTGTAGTTGCGGATAGATTGACGGAGATATATTCTGCGAGTTTCACGCTTTGAAATCGTCGAAGCGTTTAAGGGATTATATCTTCAGCATTTACAAGTAACGTCATCTGGAGTTTTGATCAGTCTGGAAAACTGTTTCGCCTTCCGAGTTCACATTCCAAAAGAACACCTATCTAGTTGAAAGCATGCGCACAATTTCCATGTGCGTATGGGTTCTGGAATACTGGGTACGCCCGGGATAGTGTCTCAGTTTAATTCTCTTAAGTAAGTATTAGTTATAGCTAATTTCTGATATTCTACGCGATGTAACCTATGCTAAGCTATTTCCTGTAAATTGTTGGAAAATGAATTATAATTGTTTTACTGGTTGACTTAATTCTTATCGAATGACCCTGTATCCATTAAGTTTGTGTCAAACGTTCTCCAATCAAAGCGACTACAACAAAACGGAAAGGATCAAAGTTAATTACACGTACAGGGTTTAATAAATGTTTCATTATTTGGCGGGACAGTTTCGATCGTTCGGTTTGCTCTATCTCACTCAGAGAGCAAAACACCATAGTTACAGCTTAAACAGTTAACAATTTGTTGAACGTTATTCTTATAAGGTTTATCTGTGAAGATAATACATTAAGACTAGCGCGAGATATTCATTTGGAATTGGAACTCATATATCTTTAAAGAATCTGCTGCTACTGCGTTTTCTTCTGCGTATTACTATGTC